>JAWWNH010000029.1:11585500-12867500 GCA_034641385.1 Darevskia mixta
TTCTTCTTGGCATCTACTTTTTCATAATAATAATAATTTGTTATTTTTACCCCGCCCATCTGGCCGAGTTTCCCCAGCCACTCTGGGCGTCTTCCAATCAAATATTAAAACAATACAGCATTAAATATTAAAAACTTCCCTAAACAGGGCTCCCTTCAATAATATAATAATTTATTATTTCCTCATATTATCAAACATATAAGCATATTATACATCTCTTTGCTTCAACAAAATGCATAGGTTCTGTCAAGAGCAGGACACTTGTAGCTGAATATGGATTCATTATGCTTCTTGCGCTTGTAATCGCTCCTTGCTTGGTCATCAATCTTCACTTACATATGGATGTACTTAGTTTGCTGTGCACTCACACCTGAAGTCCAAAGCCACAACATAACCACCCACATCTGTTAACATGAAGCCCTTCTCCTGTTCCTTCTTGTTGCTCTGCGGTCCAATCCAAAGGTAATGTATTAAAAATAGCAGTTACATAGGTAATGTTAATTGGAGATCCACTCTGCTGCTTTTGCCTACTCACTATGCCAAAAATGGTATGTGTGTGATTTGGATTGTTGAAAGTTATTTGCCCAGTAAAATAAATGTAGACATACTGAATGTGATAAAATAAATTGCATTGACTTTGAACTATTAAAACACTTAAGTACTTAAACAGAGTGATTAGTTTTTCTGTGATGTTATTGGCAAAATTGGTTATAGAAGCATGTTCTGTGCTATTATAGCTGGTTTCTCAGTTCTAATTTTATGCCCTACCAAAGTCCACAGAAATATAATATATACCTAGCCAGTGAAATGCACTGGTGATTCCAAGGTATGGTCATACTTTGCCCCTGTGTTATGGTCTGGGGTCACATGAAGCACCCAAATGACTGAAGTCTTGGTGCATGTTTTCCAGTTATTACATCCAAGAGAACAATTTTTAAAAAAATTAAAGTCCTCCTTCCATGATAAGTGTATTTGGTGATAATTGAATACCTTGAATAGTGCAGTTCTGGGTATTACTGTGTGGTATTATTTGTACTGGGTGGTACAGTAAAACTAATTGGTTTTTCATCACTTACAATTCTCCCTGACAGGATTTCTTGGACGTGCTTGGTATGTTAAAAAAGCAGCTGACTAACAAATAATGTTGCAATAATGCTGTATTTATTTTGGGCCTTTCCAAAAGAATGATAAATAGCCTCTGTACTGCGGCTTTGCTGGTAGCTGACAAAGGGCAATGAACTATATCTCTGAATGCCCCCTTCTGTTGCTTTCAATACAATGTGATATCTGTGCTAGCATCTAGACAGCAGCTAGAACAAGCAAGATGATAATAACTGTTATGTCTCTCAGGCCAGCATACTTGAATTCTTGTAATGTTTATCCCAATAAGTAATTTGAAAGTATGAGATGAGGTCTGTGAAATGCTCATCTATTTTTATACAGATGATGGTATTCTCCCTAGTTCCCTTTAATTCTGGCAGTTGGAAATTACTTCTCAGCTTCAATGTGAAGAAAAGTGTTATAAATCTTTTAAAAACTGCAATATGCTGAGCAATGTACACTCCAATTTCGCTGGGTAGAGGAAGATACACCACAAGGGGTGGGAGGAAGACACACCACGAGGAGAAATAGCTGCCATAGCTAATGCATGGTCAGCCCAGGGTAGGGTGCAAAATGCACAATCAGAAAATTCCAAAATATTGGGGAAATGGCGGACATTGATCCAGCAGCACCACTAAAAATCACAAATCTGGGCTGTGCCAATGGTGGCATCTACATCCTGCTTACAGAAGGAGCTCATTAACTTAGGTTGAGTTCTGCACAACTCTCAAAGCATCACCTCACCCTGATTTCATGAGCCCCAGTGGCACAGGCAGCAATGACCCTAGCAATTCCCAGGCATCTCTCTTGGCAGAGGTTTGTGTCCCCTCTTGCTCCATAACATCACTGTTTTACGAACACAGCACATAGAGCAGGAAAAAAGGATTCTTCACACAGCGTATCACCCACATAGCTCTCCTGGGACAAGGGTTCAAAACCCATCAAGAGAGGAAAATACCCTCTTGCCAAGCAACCTTGAAGATGGGACAGAAGAAGCAATAGAAGCACAGTGACAGCAGCAGCTTCAAGTAGTTCACTGCATATAGTGTATGGAGTTAGGAAGGAGGAGTTCAAGTCCTCCTTGGGAAAAGGAGAGAATATGGCCCCACTCACTATTTGCACAGATCATTGTAACATGTTGCTGTTGCAACTTGTACATGTCTTCTTATTGAGTTCTGCTTTAGAGTGGCAATAAACAGTGGGATAAATGCATTTTAGTTTGTGTCCAGTCACATCAATCCAAAAATTTGCTCGTCATTATTCCTGTAGATTCTTGGAGGTTATAAGTAATCAATGGAAATGTGTAAATGACTTTGCATATATGAAATATAGCCCATGATATGTTACTTCTGACGTCTGTTACTACATTATGTAAACATACGTATGTTCATAATACGTAATACCGGTAATAATCAATGAATAATGTCCTTTCTGGGAGCCAGGAAAATTGCTTTTCTAGGTCATGAGGTAGAGTATTTACAGGCAGATGGGAAGTTAAAGAAAACTTATTGTAAATGAAACCACAGTTTAGTCTAGTCTGTAGCTGCTTCCTCTTGGTCTGACCTCAGCTTGACTTGTTGTTCAGTCAACTCCTAAACCCAGCCAAATTGCCCTTTTATATCTTATATAAGTTACCTTTCACTATCAAATTGTAGACTGCTGTACCACTAATTACCCTTGTAACCCCAGATCACTGCCAGTTGATTGCAAGATTTCCTTGTAACATTGAAGGAGGTAGCTGCCTATAATTGTAGTTACTGTATGCAGTTAAAACCTAGTGTTCTAACAGCTGTGTTTCAGGGGGCTTAAACATCACATACAGCCCTGGTTCTGTGCAGTAAAACTTAAGTGGATACCTGTGGTATCTGATCATCTGGATCTACCCTGGGATTCACCCTCAAGTCCTCAATACTGTATACTAATTCTGGCCAAAGCCATCAGCACAGAGAAATTAGACTCCCCCCCTCCATTAAGTTAGGGAGCCTACTAATACCTAAATTCACCTGTTTCAGCCACTTGTTTAGTCATCAAGTACAGAGGTGGATGAAGGAATATAGGGGAAATTTAATACATGCATGGAATCATAGAGTTGTAGAGTTGGAAGTGACCCTAAGGATCTAGTCCATCACCCTGTAATGCAGGACTATGCTGCTATCCCATATGGGGATCGAACCTGCAATCTTGGTGTTATCAGCAGCATGTTCTAACAAACTGAGTTATCCAGTTGATCGAGCAGGCTTAGTGTCAAATAGGGTCAGTAGCATCCTTCATCCTACTATACTAAAGCCCAGGAGTGACTGGCATAGAGTAGAGGGTGCCTTGTTGCCTTTGTTTTCTGAAGTGCATAGGATCAAGTCATTTGGTGTCAGAATTATAATTCTAATATTTGTATTCCTACAGAATCATAATTGGCATCTTTCAAGAAATACCGGTACCTATAAATATATGAAGTATTGGTGCCCTCCCCCCATTTATAGTTTTATTTCTTTTTATAGGAGTAAGAATTAGCATTTTCCTCACAATACAGCATGCAGTGATTTTCTGCCTTATGATGTGGATATTTAATCTGAAAGGACAGACTTGGCTGTCCACACTGCTTCACCAATGAGATGCTGTGTGAAGAGGGTTCATTGCTCTGCATCTGACAAAGTGGGCTTGCTGCAAGGACATATATGCTATGATACAATAAATGTGTTAGTCTCTAAAGTAACTTAAGGCCATTCATTATTATTTGTGACCAACGTGCAGTGGACCTTTGTGCTGTTATCCATGCATAGAAGGCAGCAGAGTAGATTTCCTCAGTATATCAATAGGTTGTGGAACAATATGTCTACTGTCTGAATATTGAGGCATTTGTTTTGAAGAAATGCTACCTTTTTACGTTGCAGTGAAAAATGCTAGTATGGGCAGCAGGAATGCTAGCGGGTATTTCCCCTACATAACTTGGAGATGCAGCATCTGTATTTCTGCATAACAGCTTGCCTGTGAAAATATATGGATAACTACATGGGATCTAGGTGGGGGGAAGCATTAGAACATATTGTGTTCTCAGCGTGTTGCCAGCCTCCTATGGTTTGTAATTTGAGACTTCAATACAGAAGTGGTATCTGGTGTATATTATTTCTGAAAATATATAGTGTGCCTTTAAACAGATGGAAAATCTTTAGAAACACCCATAAATCGCTATTTTGAAAGGACTTTCTCAAAAGTTGAATTCCTTAAATAAGAAAAAAAAAGAGTTGTTTTGGAACAAACAAGGGTCCGTCAGTTGCAGCATAGCATTTCCTATAGTGGCCAGGTATGCAACTTTTAAATACAGAATATCCACTTAGCTATCATGTCCAGTAGCAACCTATTGATCTATCTTCCATTAATTAGTGTGATTATTTTTTAAACCCATCTAGGCTAGAGATAGTTAGAATTATGCCTTTTGGCTTTGAATTCCATAAGTTAATTATATGTTACATTAAAAAGTTCTTCCATTTCCTTGTCTTGAAACTACTTCCACCAGTTTTATTGGGTGACGAAACTGTATTTATTCACTTCCTCCACAATACGCGTATTCTTGTGTCACCCCACCTCCAGTTGCCTAAAGTTGCCTGAAGTTGCCTTTAGTCTAAATTTAAAATACCCACATGCTTTAAGTCTCACATTGTAGGAAAGGTGCTCTAGCCCTTCAATCAAGGATGGGACATAGTATTTACAGTGCTGAATATAAGGGCATTATGAAACTAGTGATTTCATTTTGTTTTCTGCTGCTCCAGAGAAGCGGACACGGAGCAATGGATTCAAACTACAAGAAAGAAGATTCCACCTAAACATTAGGAAGAATTTCTTGACAGTAAGAGCTGTTCGACAGTGGAATTTGCTGCCAAGGAGTGTGGTGGAGTCTCCTTCTTTGGAGGTCTTTAAGCAGAGGCTTGACAGCCACCTGTCAGGAATGCTTTGATGGTGTTTCCTGCTTGGCAGGGGGTTGGACTGGATGGCCCTTGTGGTCTCTTCCAACTCTGTGATTCTATGATTCTATGATTTTCAATCCCTAATCATATCCTGGTTTTTCAATCGCTAATCATATCCTCAGTTTTGTTAAGCTGAGATGTGAATGAGCCTTGCGCTTGTGAACGCAGCCCCATTCCTCCTCCCTCCTCAGCAGGCTACAATTAAACACAGAAATCACCAGTTAACCTTGGTTTCCTGTTGTATCCAAATCAGGAAACCATGGTTACCCAGTGTGGGGCAAGGTAAGATCTTAAACCACAGTTTAAAGTGTTTATTCAACAGCTTCTCTGTGATCTCCTTGTTCTCCTTTCACTCCTTTGCTGTCTAATTGTAAGATTGCTGAACTGGCTGTTTTCTTGCTTCTGACAGATCAAATATTTGTTCATCCTTTGGGCTCCTTTAATAGGAAGGACAGGATATAAATATAATAAATAAATAATATGTGTCTTAATGCTTTTAGCAATATGCATACCGGTACATGTTTGAGGTGTTCTGGCAACCATACAAGGCATATTAGAGTGAATTGTTACCGTTTCTGGCCTAAATATTAAAAGAAATGAAAGATGAGAACTAATAACACAGCAGGAAATGTGACACGGGCTTTTCCCTGTCCTGTTTAGGAAAAGCGCATTCACTCTTCAAAACAACAGTTCATTAGTTGCTATATTTATTTCTTACGTGTCTTTTTTCTATCACTCTGTCATTTTGATCCAGGAGATTTTTGAAGGTTTAGAGAATGTCTTTTTGCAATGGGTTTCATGTTCACGTGAATGGAAAACACTATGAATAACATGCAATACTCAGCAACGATTCAGAAGAGCTAAGACCACACATTTAGCTACTGTGGAACTCCAGCATAGGAGTATGGATAATAATGTAATGCTTTGAAATGAAATAGTTTCACCATCAATCATTTGGAAGTGCATATTTTCAACTAATATTTAGGAGCCACAAAAAAAGAAGAGGGAAATACAATAGTCTGTGGAACATATTCCACAGAAGAGGCATAAATATTAGTGTGAAAAGTGGATGGCACTAAGAGTTGAAAGAAAATGCTGGTGCTTATCTGTAAAGTCCTATATGTTTTGGGACCCATACCTTTGATAGAACATGCCAGTGTAGGTGTTAATACCAATCATCTAGTGCATGGAGCTAACCATCAGAATTCCTTCTCTGGATTCCTCTGCCATTTGACATAATGTGTGTGTCAAAGAGAGGACCTTTTCAGTGGCAGTGCTTCATCCTTTCAGCCCCCCCCCCACTGCTAGGAGTCCAGTCTATCACCTACTTTGATGACTTTTCGGGGTGAGGGAAAATACCTTTTTATTTTACCAATCCTTTACTATGGTTTCCAAGTGTTTGACAGCCAAGCTTCGCTGTTGAACGCTTGGGAAATCTGCACAAGTGATTTTGACAGACAGGCAGGACAACACACCTGGCACTCATGTGACATAATGACATCATATGACTGAGAGTTGGATTGTCTCATTTGCCTGTCACAGCTGGCCTGTGTAGTCAAAAATATTCCCCACCCCTGCCTTAGAACTATGACCTTCTGAGGCCTAGATTTGCTGATAAGAACTTTGGTGTTCATATTGTTGTGCTTTATTTTAAAGTTCTTAAGAGATGAGGCAAATAAGGCTTCCTTTTCTAACACAGGTGCATTGAGGAGTGCTTGTATCAAATACACAGTAGAGGTGCTAAGTATTATAACTGTTTTATGAGACAGATAATCTACAGTATTAACCTTGAAGTGCTGCTGATTGATTCTGCATGATATATGTTGACAAGGCAAATGTGGGGATGTAGTTTTTTGGAGCAAAGGCCCCCTCAGCTCAGCTTGAGTAGTTCAGTTTCTGAGACTGCAGCGCATGATAATGCTAATGAGTTTCTGGGTGACAGAGTAAGAGTGGGATTGAAATTTTCTGCCATGAAAAGGATGTTCTTTCCTTTCCCTAGTAACTATTATCCAGCACTTTATCAATGAAACTCCTGCACTGTAGAGGGCTTGCTAATTATCCTTTCCCTCAAATATAAACAATTAAGCAGGAGCTGTTCAGAAATAATGCCACAAGTACAATTCTCAACAGGTAAACTTAACACCCCAGTTAATTTGCCCTGATGCTCCTGTAAGCATCACTGGGCTCCCTCTTCAGCCAAATCTGTCCTTCAAGCATAAGTTGGAACTGCTTCAGTGACTGAGAACAAACACTCTCTGTCTATTATAGGCATGCAATTCTGAGTCAGACAATTGGCCCATATAGGCCTGTTCTGCCTACATTTCCACATCCAATGTGGTTCTACATCCAAACCATGCATTCTTTTAATTTGAGAATTTAACCTGGGATCTTCTGTATGGGTGATTCATAATGAAGTATAACTGTATACTTCATTATGAATCACCCTGTATATGCTATTCTACTGAGGTACAGATTTCCTGGTCTTCAGATAGCCTTTACACATATGGCTATAGCCTGCTTCTCCCCCAGCTGGGATTCCCTTTAAAGTCTCACTTTCTCAATCTTGCTAGCTCTTGAAACCCATATCTAAGTATTGTACATACCAATATTATTCATTGTACCACGTCAGAAGTCTGAAAGAAAAATAACAAATTATGTTATTTCTATCAAGGTTTGCCTGCTCATCTCCTGGAAAGGATCAAGCAAACAGTTGTTTAGAAGTGTAACAGAGATGTTGTGGCAGCCAAGCTTATTTGATTAAAGATGTTATGAAAGAGAGAGCTGTATTAGCAGTATATCCAGGATAAGTTCATTGAATTAAGAATGCTATGAATGAGCTAGATGTATTGATGGCCTTCTTAGGAGTTCGAGTCATTTGACATCAAGTGGCAAGATTCCCATTGATTTTATTGGAGCTGACTCACTTCATGACAGATTAGGAAATAATATATAGTTATAACATGGCTGTTCCTTAATTCACCTACATCTGCAATTGAAGCAGATTTTGAAATATTTCTTAAGGTTCCATATATTTGGCACCAGCTATGCTTTCTGCCAATGAGCATGCTCCCGTATCCATTGGAATACTATTAGATAATTGCCCAGAAAACTTTGGTTCTTTGCAACCACTGAGGAAATACTTCATTAGCATTTATCTCCAAACACCATTATTAATAAAGTTTTGAAATGGGCTGGGAAAGTAGGTTAAAAAACATGGTTTGAAGTGCATTTGTAGGATATGTCTGAATTGGCAAACTATAGTTGAAGCAATTGATTTGTTTCTGGAGGCCATTGCACCTAGAGAAAGATATACTGAGAAGATGGGAAAGGGAATCTAGACATGTTGCTTTTGCTTAAATCATGCTTTTCCTGTATGTTTGGAACCTCAACCCATGGTGTGGGTTCTAAACAATGCTGGGCACAAGTCATGGTTTGTTGCTACTTAAAAAAATGATATATTGATCTCACATGTAGCAAGTTTACAGAAGCTCTAACTGACAAATTGGAAATAGTTATGTATAGATACATTCCTGTAACAGGAGATTATAAAAGCAATTTTATATACAAACAATATTACCGGTATGCTTTTAAAGACTATATCTGTGAATAATATTTTAAACTTGAAGCTCACCCTTTGCTTTGCTGACATTAGCGTGTAGCATTTTTCTTTGCACAGTGGAATGGATTAAGTCAGAATCTGGTATTGTAATGCAGATAGCTTTTTCTTCATTTTCCTGTGCTGCATTTGCTGATGCAATGACAGAAGCATTACCTTGTGCTAATACCAGCCACTACATTTGTTGTTAGTCACATGCTTACTCTTGCCAACTTCCCCATGCTGCTCCTTTGAAACATGGCGCACACAGTACACAGAAATTTTCAGCTGTATAATAAACTGATTACTTTGCCACTCCTTCAAGCTTGGCTTTCTTCAAGTTGACTTTCTCCAAGATGTCTTGATCTCTGAATTCTATGCTTGTGTGTCCAATGTTTTCTGCAAACTGCCTCTATTCTTGTTAATCATGCTACATTAATGACAATAAAACAAGGAGGCCAAGTGGTATATCTTTCCAGCCAGAGGGTAAATATACTGCTTTTTCTGCAATAGCAGAGAATTAGACAGGGACAATGTATTGAAATACATCTCCACTGTGATAAGACATAGACTGTGAAGATTTAATGGATAATAGACTCATGTTTTAATTAAAGATTTGAAATCGTTAAATGTTTAATTAAAAGCCAATGTTGAAGAAAGGTTCTTTCCATCTAATCATGGATGAAATCAGATAGATATACCTTCAGTGTAGCCCATAACTGCCTGTTAATTGAGTTATCTTATAAATTGCTTTTACTGTTTCTTTCATCCTAAGTGTGTTTACACTTGACCAAAAGTGAACAGTAATTAGGCTGCAATGTTTAACTGATTAATTGGCTAGATTAATTGATTAAAGCATGTAATCAACTATAAAGGGTTTCTTGGTTAATAGCGCAGTAGAGTTTGAATCTATTTGTGGTGCAAATTCTTACAAAGAGGGGAAAGCGCCATTGTAAAATATTCCATCTCCCATTTCTCCAACAAAGGACCTGTGGTCTTGTAGATGTTGTTGAACTCAGCCATGGCAAGCAAGGCCAATGGTTTGGGGTGATGGTAGCTGGAGTCTAATAACATCTGGATGGCCACCGGTTCCCCATCCCAATCCAAGATGATGATTTCTATAATTTATATACCACCCTTTATCAAAAGATCTCAGAACTGGCATTATATAGCCTAACAAAGAATATGTCCCTTTCAATTCGAAAATGTTGTTTTTACTCATATTCGAAATTAACCTGCTATCATGCAACCTAGAACACAACAAAGATGTCCTTCATTCACCCATATGCAAACTTAATAGAATAATAAACTAAAACCTTTATTATTAACTGACCAAAATTTCTTCAATTCTAATTTTTGGTTTTTATGGGTTTTTTTAAAGCTGCAATAATATACTTATTTTATAATAATAATAATAATTTATTATTTGTACCCCGCCCATCTGGCCGGGTCCCCCCAGCCACTCTGGGCGGCTTCCAACAAACACTAAAATACATTAAAATATCACACATTAAAAACTTCCCTTTTGAATTCATTCTAAGCATTTGTTTTTGCGAAGAACACAACTTTGTGAAACCTTACCTCCTTAAGGAACATAAGCATATCAAAAGGTCAATCTACTTACTGCTTCCCCCTTTAAAAAAACAAGTACAGTATAACCTATATTACAAATGTAGTTTCGTGTCATTATGGAGGGAAGTAAATAGAAGTAAGGGAGGTGATCTGATAAAGAGTGCCTGAAAACCACACCAAATTCAATTCAGAGCTGTATAATATGACCCACTAGTGGCTTTGGAAGTTTTATTTCAGTAGCTTATACCAGAGTAGATAGGGGAGAAAAGGAAACCTTACTAAAAGTCTTAACAGCCATAGAGGAATAGTTTTGTTCTCAACTGGGTAGAAATGATGGTGCTCTTAAGGCTATGGAGGAAGCGGCTGAAGGTTTATGGATTTCATATATGCAATCATTTTATTGAAGCAATAGATGATTCCAGATTATTCTGCTTTCTTCTTTGGTTTATTTATTCACTATGAATACTCTCCTAATGGGCAGCAGTGTGGTATATTTAATTGGGCTTCTTTTATTTAAATAATGAACCATTCTTCCATTAATTAAATGTAAATTAGGGTTGTGAAGAGTCAGGAAATATAGTGAGTAAGTCCTGCAGACCTACACCTTCATCTTGCTTTCTTTGTTATTTTTATACATCATAATGACTTTATAAGAACTCTCCTCAGCCCTGCAATTTAACATGCTCATCAGTAATCTCTTGTTAAATGAAATTTCTTATCTCTGTAACATTGGAAGGTTGATGAGCTTCTTAACTGATAACCACACTTGTGATGACCTGTCATGTTCAAATTCATTTGCTCTGACATTGATCCATTTCTCTTTTTTTGGATATTTTTAAGACATCTGATTGTGGTTTTAATGTCTGTTTTGCATATGAATTGCGATAATACCTCTACTTTCTTCATGGAATCAGAGTTGTAAAAAAAGGGTATCAATGCAGCCATATGGGATATCCCCCCCCCAAAAAAAAACACATTTTGAGATGTATGTAGTATTTGCTACCAAATTTTGGTAACCCCATTTTATTGTTGGTAAGCAAGCTATTGAGGATTTATTATTATTATTTCTTTGCTTGGTAAACTCTGATAGCAGATTCCATCTAGATATTCCAGCGGAGCACTTTGTAATAACTTCCCATAGAGATTACATGCAGTGTACCACATGCCACTGCTGAAAGTTTGGATCTATTCTGAGACTGTAAGGTGGCAAATATATAGATTGGGCACAGGTGATTATTTCTGTTGAGCAACAGGAACAGTTTCCCCTATTGCTGTGATGGTACCAGCTCTAATCATGATTCAGTAGCTTCACAGCCATGCACACTTAATGAAGGAGATGGGGACTAATAAATGGATTCAGACCACTGCTGCCATTTCTTACACACTTTTTATTCTTATTTTTGGAAGGAGGTGAAGAAAGAGGCTCGGGTTTTTTGCCTTACACTTTTCATCTCCTGAATCAGGCATGAAAGGTACATTCTTTTTTTGGGGGGGGGGTGTGGATATTATTGTTTAGGATTTATTTTGTGTCTGTTTTTAATTCATGAAGAAATTTACTAAAATAAAATATTTCCTATACTACATTTTTTAAAGGGAGAGCAGAAAGCATAAATAAAGCTTTCTGCTAAAAAATAAACAAAACTTCCAGGAGTCCTTTGGTTCACAACAGTGATGGGGTTCTTTATGAAAGAGACAAAGACATTTTGGTTCTTGGGTTGATAATCTAGCGCACAGACACCACTTTCATTGTAATTGTCTTATGTGCTGTGGAAGTTTATTTTAGTCAAGTTTTCACAGTTCAGATTAGAGCTTGCAAAAATGGAATCGGACTGTAGTTTAGAAGAATTGTGAGTGTTCAAAGCTGGTTTCATGTAGATGAGTCAAATCTGCAGTCGGGAATCATATGCAATCTAATGCTGGATGATCAGAGTCAAAACAAGTAATTGGTATAGTGTAGAAGAAGAGCAGGAATTGAGGAGGAGCAGGACTGGATCCTGTTCACAACTAGGATCAAAGCAGACCAGAATAAGGAAGAAAAGAGAAGTTACTCTGAAAGCAAGTCCGCTTACAGAGGGACTTGACCATATACGGCTGCTGGCTCTTTTCTTTCTCAGATCATTATTTTATAAGACTTTATGGGCCCATCCATCAAAAAGAAAGCAGGAAATGCCAACCAGTTGGGCTGCTGAAAGTTTGCCCCTTCTCATTTTTGCACGATTGGCTTTGGTTCAGTGAGAGACTGTTAATGGAATCCATATTCCAAGAACCACAAGAAACTCACCGCAAGGAGTATTTATGTTGCCTGCCTGTTAATGGCCTATCCTTCAGATTCATATGTTTCATCATTCTACAGTTTCTTTTAACAGGTGTTTTGAGAATGGTCAATTGCCAATATGGTTTTGGTGAAGGAGTGTGAAATAACAGAGTAGATCTAAAGTCTGTAAGAAACTATTACAGATTATCTCCGTAAGAAGCCAGACCTTTGAAATGGACTTGAATAACGTATTTACTTCTAATAGTGAATGTGCGTGGCAAGTGCTGACAGGACTGGAACTGATGGAGCCACTGAAAACAAGAGATATCAGCATGCTTTATTATCAATCGCAAAGTACAACTCTTTTTTTCTTTTCTTTTTAAAAGAACAATCTAATACGCAGAAACTTCAAACAGTCCAATGAGATCTGGGCATGCTCCATAGCCACAGAATATTAAGTGCCAGAAAACAGAAGTAGATACAGGTGGGATGGGGAATGGAATGAATATTCTGAAGAAGGGCATGGCTAGCACTGCCCTCGTGTTAGTTGATGAAGATAGATTGCAGCATTTCATTGCAGGTCTCACTTTTATTTATTAATCGTGAACTCAGGTGGTCAAGTACCCATCCCAGCTTGGATGCAAGAATGAGGCCCTGTAGTGATTTCTATATACTCAGGGGGCTCCCCAGGTATGCAGAAGCAGAAAAGCTTGCAAATAAAAAGTAAAGTGCCCCCAAATCAGTTGTATGAGCACTTGAGCTTTGAATATTGAATGTTAGTTGGAAAAGAAAACCTGGAAGGAGGGAGGTTGACTGGCCTTACAGATAGCAGTATTCTGGAGAAGGGAATATTGCTTATTCTGGACAGGAGAACTATTGCTAGGTGGGTCATAATACATTTTTCTTGCATGTCCTGCTTGGTCTTTCTAATAGTGAATTCAGGTATTTGAGTTATTAGTACTAGAAAGAGAAATAAAAGTAGTGGCTTCTTCATACTTGAGGGACTCCCTTAGGTGCACAGAACCATGCAAGTTTATAAAACAACAGAATATTGAATATTGTTGTTGTTTAATAAACAAACAGAACCACAATGTCCTGCAAGGGCATGTGAATTTCCAGGATGTATGGAATGTTGAGCGTTAGTTAAAAAGGGAAGAGAAGAGGTTAGAAAAAAAAGAAAAACTCAGAGAAACTTGTCACATTCCCCAGACAGAAGTGCAATTTAAAATGGATATCATATGACCTTTCCTCCTTCTTGAAATTTCTTCCTCAGTCTCTTGCATCTGGGATCACACACCTGTGACATAGATTAGAATGGTAGTATTTTATCCATACATTTAATAAAATAGAAAATTAGTCCCAATATTGTTCATTGTATAATGTATGAATAGCATTAATCTTCATATACTTCTTCTTTGTCCATCATTATGTAGCTGTCATTTGCCTGTTTTGTAATTTATGCCTGTTTAGTTCTTAATTGCTCCTTCTAGGTTTTATTTTATGTTGCTATCAAGGACCAGCAAACGTGGATTCTAATAAGTCAGCACAGATCAAAGGTGATAAACTTCCTTAAATACAAAAATGTTAAATAGAAAAATGGAAAAATATCAAGCAAAGCTGAAGTGAAACGTGATGGGGAAAATGCAGCTAAGATTAAGAAAAATGCCTTAATGTTACAAGTACATGAGCCATGAAAGGTCAGTGAATGGAGAAGAGGCCCTTAGTGGCTGACAATAGTAATTTATTGACAGAAGAGCTACTATAGACATTGATTTGGGATGTGGGGAATTAAATGAGCCCTTTGGTTCTAACAGTTTTCAAAACAATAGGCATGGAATTATTATTATTTTTTAAATTAAAAAAGCTTCCCAAGAAACAAAGAAAAATGCCTGAAGCAAGCAAGCTTCCAACTAAATAAATAATTCTGAAATGGGCATGTTTTAAGATATATAGAATTTGTGTGTGGGGTCTGAATAATTTTTAAAATAAAAAAATATGTATTTCACAGCTCTTTGAGAGGCTTTGGAACAGTAACAGAGACTAGAAGAGAATGTTTAGTACCTCCAGATATTTTTAAACAGTATTCTTGGTTTTCACACAGCCTTTTGTGTTGGTTTTTTGGTCAGTCTGTAATGGACTGTAAATGTCATCTAAAATGGCCCTTATGTGCTATTTGAACTTGATCACACATTCTCCTGAATGTCAGTAGGCACTTGAGGCTCATGAAGGAAATGGGTAGTGTCCAGGAAAGGCAAGTCAAAGGCAGGTCAAAGTATAGAATAGACATGATCAGGACCTTGGACAGCTCTGCAGGTTGAAGTGCTCTCCTCCTAAGAAGATGTTGTCTCAGCTGGAAATTGGAGAGAACTGAAGCCTTATGTATGCTGACAAGAGTTGGACAAGAAGTCCCTTGCAGTACCTTTATTCCCTGGAGGACTAGGTTGGGAGGTTAAAGGTCCTTCTCCTTATTTTGCAGTCCTTTACTTCTGTGATGCAGGGGAAATAAAGGTACTGCAAGGGACTTCTTCTCTAGGGATAGAAGCTAGTGCCAGAGCTGTGCCCTCTGGTCAGATTACGAACTGACAGGTGGTCAGATCATGTGACACCATTCCTGTGCCATCTGCAATAGGAAATTGTTGTTTTAGACGTTTAAAAATAGTTGTGTGCCAAAAAAACTCTCCTGTTGTTTTTTCAACCATTCTGAATCAATAAGTTGTAGGCACTGTGAAGAATGAATTGTCTGAAAACAAATACCAGATGCTTTCCAAGCAGTCTTTGGGGCAGATAAAATATTAAACCATTCTTTTAAAAAGTATATTTTATTGATTTTGGTACAAAACCGTAAAAATGGGTAACAGTAATGATTCTGCAATATGCTATCCTTTCTAGAAAGCAAATGGTTCAAAATTAGTAGGATATTAATTTACCAGTCAAGACATTTTTATTTGAGATGCATTTGTGGGCCGTAGTAATTGGCTCTGTTGGGGGGTCTCTTTGGCTTCATGAAGTCAAAGTCCATAGTGGACTGAGGAGGATGTAACATATATTGTCAGAAAAGGTCATATGGAATTGAATAGACAAGTTTTCAGATCACTGAGAATTGATTTTTTTTTAAAAAAAATGTCCCATGACAATGTCTGTAAGTTTCAAGTCACTGCTTTTAAGTGCAGCGGAGTCTTGTTGGAAAAAAATAAATACATTTACACTTGCTGGGAAAGTAGCAACGGAACCTGATATGTACATTAGATTTATTCACAAGACTGCCCAATTGTTTTACCATCACTTGAGGGCAAAAAGCACATGCTAGTGAGGAACAGCTTTTTTTAAAAAAAAAAAGTTATAAGTTTTCATTCATACTCTCTGAGTGCTGACACCTGCATTTGAAGTCACTGAGAGCTAGTATATTATTTTTAAAATTCATGTACTTCTTTTTCTTTTAAGTACTGAAAGAATACCAACACTTATGCTCCGAACAGTCAAATGGGTTTCTCTTCATGTTTATGGCTTCACCTAAAGTTATATCGTCAGTACTGAAACTTCTGCTGTTCTCTACTAAAACTCTGCTTGAATTGCTGAGTCATACTTTATAGAACTAACTGCCTGCCCTCTCTCTTGCAAGGGGAAGTGCTCCAGAACAGTCTTCAAAATGCAGGGTTATGAAGTACACATTTTACACATATATACAAACATGGATGCTCAGCAGGCTTTTCCTTAATGCACAGGATGTTAGTACTTTATGCCTTGTTTCTCTTTAAAGGTGTTTGAACAAGTTGCAGATGTTGGATATTTGCAGTAGAAATAGGTGTGTAATTCCTAGAGGTTGCAGCGAGTTGTTCAATGTAAGCTGTTTCTGAGACTCTGGCAATAACAGTGCCCATTTCTGAATGTAGCCTGCTTATTATGAGCTTAGGACTGGTTGTCTATATGCCATAAGTAACTCCATGGAGATTCTCATAAGTTGTTGCGTATGGATTTTGCTTGTTGTCTAGATACTGGAGTCAACCAAAGAAGTGGCAATTCTGGACTTAATCTTAAGTAGTGCCCATGACCTGGGGTGAGATGTACCTCTTGTTGAACTGATTGTGAACAGTAACCACAGTGCTATCGAATTTGATAAATATGTAAATAGACAACTACCAAAAACCTGCAATGCTGTCACATTTCACTTCAAAACAGAAAGCTTCACAAAAATGAGGGGATTGGGAAAAAGGAAATTGAAAGGTAAAATCATGGAACTATAGCTATTCTTTCTGACATAACCACATGAGAGTCCACCTACGGTATATTTTACTGCACATGCTGTATAACAGGGTTAAATTCTGCAACTTCTGTTTGAATTAGTGTTATAATCATCATGTGTCCTTTGATAATTCCCACAGTTAATTAAACATTGAAAATGGTATTAATTATCAAGCAAATTGATACAGCACTTCCAACACTTTTTTCTACTTTCATTGCCGTGCAGTAGTACCTAAAATATTTTTGCGGATTTTCAGGTTGAAATAAAGGCTCTATGTAAGCACCACTGAGGTAAATTGGCTAGATTGGATTAATTGCTATCATTTTCAGTGATAGTTATGGTTGGTGCATGGTTTTAGTAAGAATGTAATTATAATTCAAGAAAAATAATCATGTAGTGATTGTCTCACTGGTTGTGATGCACCTGATGGCAGTTCAACAAAGCCTGGATGAAAGTAGTATTATTCCATGGCTTCCCACACAGAAGTGCCACCTAAGGGTTGAGGTAGTTTTTTTGCAGACACATATTATAAAACTACATTATATTCACATACCCAGATCTTGTCAATTGCTGTATCACTTAATGTGTTTTGTTTTCATTGATTTCCTCCCCCTATTTCTCACATCCTATTTTATTAGATTATTCAATGTAATCTGCTATGTATGTAACATGCAGTCTCCCCACATCTTCTCTGACAGGTTGATGTTGTCCCTGGTATGTTGTTGGATATTTGCAAAGGGGAAGGATACCACCTGTGTAATAGTTTTGAAGAGGATTCCTTAATTGGACAAAAACTGCTTTAAAAGTCCCCCCCCCCAAAAGCAAAAGCTTGCTCTGTTTTTCATTAGAGGTTAATATTTGAAGTTCCATTTCTTGAGGAATTTTTGTGACCACAAGATGGACAAATTCTACCTCAATTAACATTTTTTATATAGTTGATACTACTACATCCTTTGATATAGCAGGAACATTGACCATAAGTTATTCTAAAGTGGTCAACTCAAAGGAAAAGTGATGGATGCAAGAAGCTTCTAGGCCATTGATGTGTGAGGAAGAATTGGAAAAAGCATAGAAAGAAGGACTTTAATATTAGGATTGGATGAAATTTTTGGTAAGAATTTACTGGACTGGACTGGAAATATAGACTGTTTGGCCCTAATAGAATTGCACTGAATAAAACAAAATTCAGGTTCTTTGTTATAATTTGTTTAATTCAGTGCAATTCTATTAGGGCCAAACAGTCTATATTTCTAATCAGACGGTTAACTGAAAAATCTGCTGTTTGCATCACACCCCTTCTGAAATGAGATACTTAGTTATTACAATCAGTATGTTTTTGCTCCAATATGTAAGCATTTGCAAATATGAATAACTTAATTAGGTGCCATAAAAAAAATCTAGCTTCAAATCACATTTAAGTTGGTAGAGGAAAGGAAGGAAGAGTAGCATTATTACCTAAGTGAAGAGCAGTGTGGGAAACCCGGATAACCTTAAATGGAGATCTTATGCATTTCATGAAAAACTTCACATCCCTGCCATAAACTGTAGCCCTGATGTTATTTGCAGGGAGGGTTGCAAAATTATGCGAAAATGTTGTCCCATTTAGAGCAAGAACAGCATTGCCTTCAATTTGATATAGCTTCTTGATGACATTATCACGGAGCCTATTCAAAATGAAGGCAGGTTTGATTTAGATTTGTGACATCTTACATATCCAGACTTGACTGCATAGTGACATGATACCATGTTGTCTATGTGATTTCTAATTGGCTCTTATTCTCTCAGGAAGAAGCCTGTGAGTGTGTGTGCATATTTCTATATCTGCAAATCAGGAAGATAATAAGCATTTGAACAGTGTGCTACAGAGGAAATGTTTGCTGGGTAATTTTGTGAACTTTCCACGTTCTGAAGCCTTCTGTTTTGCCTCCTAATTATTATGGATGAAATTCAGTGCACTCCTACCTGAAAATCAGTGGTTATGACTTATAACAAACACTAGCAAAGACCTAGATACCAAAAAGTGGTGGTGTAATGCCCGAACAATATGGAATACAATTTCTGTTAATGGGAAATATTGAATACAACTTATAATACCGTAGCAAACAGTGACCACAATATTTGGTGCACACCGAAAATGCAAAAAGCTTGTAACAAACAAAACTTATTGTACATCTAAATGATGCAAAGAAAACTTCTTATTCATAGAAACTTTGTAGAAAGTCAGAATTTTATGGCAAAAAAGAAAAAAAGATTTATGATGATATATGAGCTATAAGGATCCAAAACATGTATCTGATTTTGCATCTTTCCTAACTGATGACCAACTTCTGTAGTTATACAGATTTTGGATAATTCTTTGAGTTTATTCAAAAACTCTCATGTCCTGTAAATGTGCTAAAATATGTTCTTCCCTCTCTATTGTTTAGGTTTTCCTGCCAACATTATACTCTTCAGCCTCCAGTTATTCCTGTGCTAATGCTTCTATCCAAATTGCACAGAGTCATGATGAGTCAATTGTTTGTACTGAGATTGCTATGGCCAGGGCATGTGCAATCTGTAGAGCTGGAGGGAGAAAGCTCTATAGTTTCAATTAATTCCCCTTCCGCACAGCTTATTTTCAAGGAAGAGCAAGTCACTATTCTGCTAGTCCTTATGTTCATGGCTTCATAAGTTTTTATTATCAGGTAATAAAATAGAATTTTGACTCTTAATTGTTTGTATCAAATGGCAGCTTTCTTCTTTGCTATAGGAAATCTTTCAGCTATGGTGCTACTGTGAGTGATCTCATCATTTGTAAAGTTAATTTTTGGCTGCAGCTGTAGAGCTGGGCCATTAAATGCTGCTCAAAAGAAAGTGCTAAAATGACTTCAGTTAAGCTCTTTGTGAGTTTCTGAATCTGGGGAGGATGTGCCAGTTTATAGGTACACTCAAGAGCTCAATAGTGGCTCACAACATGCAGATTAGGGGACTGCATGATCCTTTCCCAACTGGAATAATTTTGTAGCATTTTACATCTGTGGTGGTAATGAAATTCCTGTTCTCCTTACCTTGAGGAGGCTAGCCAGCCAGCCAGCCAGTTCTTCCTTACAATAGGTACATTGAGGAGCTCACTACTCCTAAGTTATTTGAAAATGTTTTTAACATTTTCTTTTAATTTCTGTAGAGCTTTAGGTGAAGGATGGGTAAATAATAATAATAATAATAATAATAATAATAATAATAATGGTTCTGATGAGGGAACCATAAGATATTTGCCATTAGAGTGAGGAGGGGAGTTTATTTATTTCTTTGCGTGGTCAGGTGGAGTCCCCCAAACCCCAGGCAGCCCCCGAGCAGAATAATGACACAGGACAACGTGTTATGGGGATTAAAATTGGCCACAACTTTATTAGGATTCAGATGTAGGGAGACCTTGGCTCAGGCATTGGGTGTTATCCCTCCCAGCCCCCAGCCGGGGATCTGGGTAACTTCAGGGTTATCCAGCATGTGAGGGGATTGGGCTAGCTCTGGAGAACATATGTTCAAGCAGATAGCCCGCCCCCCTGTTCGCCACCGCTAGAGGAGGAGGGCAATGACACCTCTGTGCGTATGGCCAATGTCTCCCCCTAAGACCCCTTTAACGGGAACCCTGATATCACCGCCGCTCTGGGGACGTGGGGTCACCGCCCCACGCCCCCCCCCCCCATTTAGGAAGATGACTAAAGAATTCCGCCCAAGGCCTGAAACCGCCAAAGTTGTGACGAATTGCTACGGGAAAGGCGAAACCTCCCAATGCAGGGAAATTCCTTTCCGGCCCTTCAACAGCGGCCTTGACATAGCAGCGCCTGCATGCCTGTGTGCCTGTGAAAAAGAAATTAACCTGTAAGGAAAGCGTTAATTAAGGGAGTGGAGGGTGGGAGAAGCTCTGGAGCCGGCTGTGGCTTCCCAGGTATGTTACACCTTCTATTGTGTGTGCTATGTGGTCCCTCCCCCTACCTGGCCAATCCCCTTGACAACAGCTCCCCAGGCAGGATTGGCAGCTGACTGAGTAGGCGGAGACCACAGGTATCTAGCGTGGGAAGGTGGTGCCAATCCGAACTGCCAGGTGCTGCTCTGGGATCCAAGGGGGCTGCACGCGCCCATGCAAAATGCGCACCCCATTTGATGTGGGGAACGGTCATTTTCACCCACACAATGGATTGGGATGTTGGGGAGCTGGGATGCTTTGATACTGCTGTCTCTGGGAAAGACCCTTTTAATTACTTCTAGGACCATCTTCATGAGGCACAGAGGCAGTAGTTAGAGGTGGCCAGAGAATGGTGTCATGTTCCCATTCAAAGATGATTGTGCTATAATATTTTTTTTAAAAAATAATTTAACATAAAAACAGAATGTTTGTTATTTGCAAATTTAACCAAGGGAGGAAGGTAAAGAAAATGTTTATTTGAAAGACAGAAAAAGAAACAATATATGATTAACTATGGTGATAATAATAAAGCTCACATGAAGTATACAATAACCATCAGTACATCCATATTAACTTAAACATGTAGGTTAATGTAAGTCCCCCAGATGTCCAAGTGGTTATGGGTCAAATTGTAACAAATGAGCTAGAAACTAAAGATTGCAAATCATGGTGGAACAAGCCCTACACTACAACAAAAGTAAGAACAACAAAGCCCTTTTGACCAGCTAAACATTAAAAATGTCTAAAAGCTAAAATAAATTTAAAATGTTAGAGCAAATAAAATGCCTGGTGCTTAAAAGAATACGGTGTTGGTGTCGGGCATGCCTCCCTTAGGAGGGCATTCCAAAGATCAGGCCTTTGTACTTATTTTTAAAAGAAAATAAGGAGAAGGGTCTCCAGGAGGTGCTGACATCATTCAAGCAGCCACATGCCACATAACATTTCCATAGTTTTGGATATGCTTTAAAAGGGAAATAATTCCACTTTCTCAGATACAGTGGTACCTCGTGTTACGTACCATCCCCCTTGTGAATGCTCCGCTAGCCCAGAAGTACAGTAGGTGGTCCTCGTTTGTGAATTTTGCCCCAGGATGCGAGCAGAAGTTGTGCCGCATGCGCCGCAGGAGGCGCCATTAGCGAAAGTGCACCTCATGTTATGAGCGGTTTCCGGTTACGAACGGACCTCCGGAACCAATTAAGTTTGTAACCGGAGGTACCACTGTATAGCATATTGCATATCGACCCCAGAACTGATATTGAACTGTCTACACTTTGGGTGACCACTGGGCATTTAGGCCATAGTACAATTCAAGAGTTAAGCTCCCAGTCCCATTGATTTCAATCTGCCTAAGCATGCTTGACTCATTGTGGTCATCTTGCAATTAGGGAGGAAAGGGAAGAAAGCTCCATGAAGGGAAGAATAAGTTCACATCTAAAACTAGATGCCCCTGGTGAGCAAAATGTACAGGTCACACATTAAGATTTCAATTTGTTAAGGCAGTTAAACACATGATTAACTTTAGGAATGTGCTCTGAGTGCCATTAGCTCCTTGCTTGATGATGATGAGTACACACTTGAATACTTCCTTAAATGTACTGAGTGAGGCATTGACATTGACTGTTAATGAGCACAAAGAAAAGGCTTCCTACACATGTGGGCTGAAGCTGGGTTGCATTATGTTTTCAGATTTTCAGTGCTTGACCGTTAAGGTTTCTTATAGATTTGTGGAATACACTTTTCTGGATGGGAAGGACCTGTTAACTCTGTGCCTCTTGGTGTCTGCTGGCAACACCCTTGCCATTCCTCTGCAGTAGTTTATATAAAATGTATGCTGGCATATTCATAAGGAGTCATTGAAAAGGAGGCAAAATGGGATTTGCTTCATATATAACCTGTAGTTCCTTTGCTAGCATGTGTCCCACTGCCCTGGTGTTGTTCTTTTACTCAAGTCACAGGAAAAAGGGTTACAACTTCCTTATGGAACTTGGATGATCTGAGGACAACTTGACACCTTTGGAAACTAGGACAGCCTATACCCTTACTGAGCAATACGTGCAAACCTTGAACCTTCAAGAACTATGCCTACAGAGCCTTTTAAAGTAGCAGTAAGCTCAGGTCTTCTCTGAACAACTACACCCATCCTTTTCGACAATGTGACTCTTGATAACATGGCTAGAATCTTACAAACTGATCACCCCTCCCACTCAGAATTTCCCTTGCAGAAAATGTCCACTGAGAATTCATAACTGACTGACTAAACCAGAGATGTGGGAGACTGAATTCAGGCTGGTGGGCTGGATCCAGGCCTTCCCACAACCATTGCAGGCTACTTTCGACAGGTGGTTGTGGCCACCCAGACATCAGACATCTGGCATCACACCTAGTGGAAGTATTTTATTTCGCTGGCACAGTTTTATTTCAAAGGAAGTATGGTTTGCACCAGCTGCTGATCAGCTGATCATCAGTGGCTGCAAACCTCAGCAGTTTTGCCAGCATGATTAGATTTCAAACCATGTGGGCAAAAGAAACATTTCCATTTGGGGCTTGCTGTTCAGCTGATTGGCACTTACAGTAATTGGCTGCGCGGCATGGTTCCTGGGAAACTCTGTAGTGCAGCCAATTTCTCTGGGGTTCTCTGATGGGCATTTGCAGCAAAGGCAAGGAATAATCAGGAGTGCTCTTTAGACTGTTGATTGGCCCTTTGTATCAACATATTTACCTACCTCACATACAAAGCTGAGGGTGAGGCACATGGGTGTGGTTTGGGGAAGGCAACCTGACCGACTGAAGTAGAACCCCTGACCGGCTGATTTGATCCGAAGGCTGAGATTCACCACTGTTAGTCTAAACTCAAAGAAATAATAATTTAGGGATCAAACACCAGAGCAGCTTTAAGGGGGACATTATATAGGCTATATATGCATAGAAAGATCATAGAATTGTATAGTTGTAAGGGACTCTGAGTATTATCTAGTCCAGGGGTAGTCAACCTTTTTTTTTTTATAATAATATTTATTAAGTTTTCAACAAAAATTCAAAACATACACAAACACAATACACTACATAGAAAAAGAAAAGAAAACAAAAACAAACAAACTTATACTTAATTTCATACTGTCCAATCATGGTCAGAGGGGGACTTCCTCACGCCACCCCCACTGCGCTTCAATGTCTATCTAACTTTTAGTAATTTCTTCTCATCTTTAATTACCATCTTTCTTTAATTAATAAAATAATTTCTCTTTTAACATCTAATCGTTCTAATATATCAATCATATTTCCCTTAATCAGTACGAAACCTTCTGTGGGCTATCATTCCTTCCAATTTCTAAAATTTAATCTTACAATGAATTTTTAAATAATCTTTAAACTTTCTCCACTCTTGTTCCGCTGCTTCTTCCCTCTGGTCGCGTACTTTCCGGGTCATTTCTGCGAGTTCCATATAGTCCATCATTTTCATCTGCCGGTAGTCAACCTTTTTATACCTACTGCCCACTAATGTATCTTTCTTGATGGTAAAATGTCCTTACTGCTCACCAGTGCTCAATGGAAGGAGGATTCAGCTGGTGTCGTAGAACTCCCTACCGCCCACCTAGAATCCTGAAACGCCTGCTAGCGGACGGTAGTGGCAGGCATGCAACAAACCCCAAACCTTTTGTTGTATCCATCCACTGCACCTTTGTTTACATTGTGTACACCTTTGTGGACATTATGGAAAGTTTTCAATGTGGCAGGATGGCTTTTTTCTGACACTTGCTACAGGAGGGAAAAATGCAGAGACTGCATTGGATTGAAGAAAAGGAAAGTATTGTTTAGAAGCTGAAAGAAAAAGTGATATGTATTGCTGGGAGGTGTCTTCATTTTTCATTTTTTAAGGAAGAAGCTCTGATGTAAATCTACATATGATGCTTTTTTAAAGTGGCTTAAAAGAAGATCCAGTGGAGGTGCCAACCTGCTGTTAATTTGGGCTCCCCTTTTTGGCTTTGTTTATTCTGAGTGCTTCCCATTCCTCTCTCTTCCTCTGCAAACAACTATTTTCTCATAGCAAGAGTGGGAGACCACAACATAGGAAGCAGAAAAAGGGCTTACTCTTGACTGGAAAGCTGTGCATGCATCTTGCATGATTTGATGGTTTCCATATGGTCAGTAAGTTAGCTGGAGACAAAAGCAAAGAGAACTCAACTTTAAGTACACCCATCCCATATCACAAAAGCAGTTGAAAGTATCTTTGATGCAACATATCATTTAATGTTCATTCTAGTTTGAGCCCCACTGAATGCAAGTGGACTTAATTCTGAGTTTGCATGCGTAGGGTTGATCTTCAAAAACTTCAGGGAATGGGAGCTTGCTTCTATTCTCACTTCTTTCCACCAATAAAATCACAACATTGTGTTCAGTTTGGATGGAAATCATATAAAAGTGTCTGCTACTCTTGTAAATTATCAGAAGCCTCTATGATTTGTGTTAAGAGCATGTGGAAATTCAGTTACATGTGTTCCTTAAACTTCTTGGGCTACATGTTCCTGGGAATAGGCATCATTGGACTCAGCGATGGGCCATGTTTACTACATATGTTCTGTGATGGGCCATATTTTCCCACTGATGGCAGCTGTTTTGTGCTGCTTTTGCAAATGTGCCCATAGCCCAGAAACATGTGATATCCCTGCATCAAGTTATGGCATGGCACTACTCTCAAAAAGAAAACATTGTGCATTAATTTAGCTTTTTGTTGCTGTGGTACCTTTGTAAGGATATTAACACTAAGTTGATCTTCCAGCTTTTGCTAGAGTTTGCAAAAATTGCTCTGCAGGCATTTGTTTTTGAATTTTTGCTTATTACAGTACTTTCAGGGCCTGCACTTTATTTTGCTAGGATTTCTGATCACACATTCATTGACTCTCTTAACCCCTCATTTCTTATATAAAATAGAACATCTCAGTGACTGTTCTGTCACTTCTTGTTTCCATGGAGACTCTCTTTGAATGCAGTTATAATTAGCATGCTGCAGCCACAGTAGTTTGTCCTCTGAAAGAAATAAGAACATCCTAGGAAAGATGTGTTATACTGTCAATTTTGGAACACTTAAACGGAAGCAATTTCTATGAACTATGAGGTCAAGCTAATAAAATGTGTTCTGAGGCATAGCAGTTTGGCTGCAGCATTAGAGAAGCCAGCCTGCAGATGTCTTCCGCACATGTAAATGTGGCAAAATGTTGCATTAGGTACTATGTCTGTTTGCTTTTATACTGCTCTTATGGAAAACATTCTGGTCTGAGCAACATGTAAGAATGCTTCTACATAAATGTGTTTGCCCCCAATCACTTAGTTAGGCTAATCATTTGCAAACCACATGATAGATTGATAATGGATATAATTGTAACCAGAATGGAACCATTCGTCTGAAAGGGGGGGAAAAAGAAAAGAAAGCCCCTGGTTCAATTCAATTATTAGAATGACTGGCAAATTTGACAACTGATGCCGTGGTTTAGAAATAGGATTGCCTGGTTGAAACAATTAAATGTGTCAAAACAAAATAAAAAATAAAAAAATTCCTTCCAGTAGCACCTCAGAGACCAACTAAGTTTGTTCTTGGTATGAGCTTTCGTGTGCATGCACACTTCTTCAGATAGATAGATATCTTGGTAGATATCAAGGCAACTTAAATGTGTATTTGCTTTGATATCTACCAATGCAGCGTGTGATAATGTAGCCATGGCTTCTTCCAATGGTTTTGCCCATGTTCTTTTGTTTACCCTCCTCCTGTGGATTGCCAAATAGGTATTATTGCTTGCTGCTCTAATTTAAATAGGCTACACTATAGCCACACTATAGCTGATTATTTGTATCACGTAATTGGGCGAAACTGATTATTTTGAGCTGTTCCAGTCTCATTTTAGTTCTGGTTTTGGTACTAGATGTCTTTGGCAACCCTGCTTGGTGACATGCCAGGAGAGAAATGGGAAGTGTCACCCCATTAATTGTTGTAAACTGCTCAGCTGATTTCAGTTCTGTTGACCATGGTCTCTGTATTGGAGATAGAGGTAGTACCATATTGCAGTGGTTCTGGTCCTTACTGGGAAACAGGTTCTGAAAACTGACTCTCTTTTAATTCTATTATAGGGTTTGTCAAAGGTCAATTTTGCATTCTGTGCTTTTTAAACATTTGCATGAAGCCACAGGAAGAATTTGTCTGTGGAAACAGAGCATGGCATCATCAATATGTTGATGATGCCTTCCTCTATTTCTCTTTGTCATCAGATCTAGGTGCAGCAGTGATCTCTCACAATAAATGCCTGAAATCATTCACTAGACTGGGTGAGGGTGAATAAACAGAAACTCAATACAAAAGAGATAAAAATGATGGTAACAGGAGACTCAGTAGACTGGCTGGCTGGGAAATGCCTGTTCTGGATCAGATCCATAACTTGGGGGTATTCCTGTATCCAGTTTTGCTTTTGGAACCATGGGTAGTGACTGTGACCAATGGTGACTTTTTTCAGCTTCAGCTAGTTTATGCCCACAACTCAGACTATGAGATCTGGACAATGTCATTCATACCTTGCTAAACCGCGAATTATAGACTATTGTAATGCATTGTTTTTGTGGGACTGCCTTTGAACACAGACCAGAAACTTCAGTTAGTTCAGTGACTGCAAGCATGGCTTTTGATGGGTCTAACCAGTGAGAAAATACTATGTTTATTCTTCAGCAATTGCAGTGATTAACATCTAGGATCAACTGAAGATGATGGCTGGATCTATAAAGCTCTGAAGTATGTTGTAGAATATTTCTTCCCTCTGCTCCATGTTTTAAGACTGCCTTTGCCAACTTTAATGTGTTTTGGACTACAGCTTCTGTCAGCCCCAGCCAGTATGGAGGACACAAAGTTGGCAAAGGCTCCTCTTTATTTGTAGCTGCAATGTTTGCATCCACCAGTGTATGGCTTTTTCAGTAATATTTACTCCAGTGTGTAGAACTCCCAGGAGGCTCATTTAATCCCAGCCTTTCCCCCCCAGACACAGACAGAAACATTCTTGCTTTTTTAATTGAGATATGTTTTGAGTTTTATCCTAGCATCGCACCATTTACATTCATTTTAAAATTGTTATATTAAAAGCGTTCTGTCATAAACTGCTTGAAAACAGTTCAAAAGAGGTTAAACATTTCACAAACAAATAAAATGAAACTGTGTGAGGAAGCTTCTGCTGCAGTTTCAGTTTCTCTTTAATTATTAGATAATATCAATTATTATTCTTTGGTTTATCTCCCTCTCAGCCTTGGAGGAAGCGTTGAAGCTGTTGGATTAACAGGCAGTCCTTAAAGACTTTAACATTCCATACATGTTCTCTTTTGTTTCCTATATCCCCAAATATTGTCCTGTACTATTAGAATCATTACAGACTTATACACATCGTCCAACACACATCGTAACTTCAGAAATGTACAATGGCCAATATTCTTTCAAAATACCACCTATGAAATGCATACAAATGGACTTGCTGCCTTTCCAGGTGATTTGACACAACTTTAAAATGCTGTTGGGTGAACAGGAAAATGTGCTCAGAAATTGATTTTTCTTACACCATTTCAGAACTACCTTTTTCTCAGTAGATTTAGGAAGTTGATAGCCCTGTGACTTTAGGTGAATTTCCTGGTGTGTGTGTGTGTTTTTTGTCAGCACACATTAAATTGTTGCTTTATGCTGGTTTGAACTTTAGAACAATGAATACCACAGCAAGATGGCTAAAATAAGTGGAAGAAATATATAGTGGGGGCAGGGAATTTTGATGGATACTAGATAGCAATTGGGCC
Organism: Darevskia mixta; assembly: GCA_034641385.1. Lineage (NCBI taxonomy): Eukaryota > Metazoa > Chordata > Lepidosauria > Squamata > Lacertidae > Darevskia > Darevskia mixta. The sequence continues at coordinate 11,613,980 of JAWWNH010000029.1, forward strand.
AAAACTCTTTTCTACAGTGTTATCTTTATGCAAAAACTGAACCTATGCATTGTTCAAACTCCCCATTTCTTCCAGTAATTATTTCATCCACTGTGGATATCCTCTCAGATATTGTGACTTGTTTGTCCTTAAATTAGCTCCTAGCTCTAAAAAACAAAACAAAACAAAACAACAACAAACTGCTATGAGGAAGAAATGTTTTTTAAAAAAGGTTAAATGTGTTCAGAAACTCCCCATCACCCTCCAAAACCTATAGGAAATTATGAGGAGAACTTTAAGTTAGTGGGGTTATTGGCTACCTCAAGATGGCAGAATCAAGCAACACAATATAATGAGTCTTGGTTGATGGTGTCTTAGAGCAAAAGCAGGTCTCCGTTTATATATATTTAGAGCTTAATACAGCGATCCCCATATTTTGATAGCTGGGATCTCTCAAAATGAATGACTGTGACACAGTCATCTCACATGTAGCTCAAAGGGCAAGAGGGTGAAGTTTAGTAGTATTTCAGCAGATGTTCTTCACTAAGGTCTTTAGAGTGTGGATATCTTTTGGTTCTGGTCAAGTATGCTTAGTGGTCTTACTACCGGTAGTAGCCTACAAATAACACTGGGTTAATCTCTCTGTACATGCATCGTGTTTCCAACCAGAATGAAAGATGACCCAACAGGAAACTGGTCTGTGCTTCTGTGTGATTCTAGTGATGTTTGCTGTGGTCCACCTTTAGCTCTAGTATTCAGCTGAGCTCTTTTTGCACTTTGTCCAGGCCATATTAATCCTGTAAGCTTGTTGTCTCTGAGTCTGATTTATGGCCTGACCTTTGGGGGTACTTTCTGACTTGCTTACTAACTTTTATCTTGGTATTGACCCATTTTATTATCAGTTAATCCTTCTGGTTTATTGCTTGGTCCTCTGCATTTTCATTCATGATCCTGCTTTTAGTTTTCACACTCTTCCAATTATGTCTGGCTTCCCTCTTATTAAGTAGAGCCATGCATGCCAAATATATTTTTATATTTTTTTTAAACCAGAACATTTATTTACTTTATAATCTGCTATTAAACGGGGCTCTCAGTGGTCTGTCATCCAAAGGACTGATCAGGTTCACACCTGCTCAGTTCTTACAATACTGTCACATCAGGTACTTCTAAACCATTTGCTAGGCCTAGTGCCAAATCTTAAATGGCCATGAAATGAAATGAAGATAAGAAGTGGAAGTTGTTAAGTAGTCATTTTATACTAAGAGATTATGGTAATTTCTGGGGGGGGAATGTTATATTTATGCTTTTAAGTGCTTTGCTTTAGTGCGTTTGTTAATTTGCAAATTTTGCTGTGAACCCTCTAGTGAGCCAGTAAACAAATATGTAATTTTGGTCTAAATGACATAAAGCTAAGTATTTCTTCATAACTTTCTGCATTAAAAAAAATGAACAAGCCCCAGTTGTTACTTCTTTAGCAATAACCATTTGCAGTCTGTGTATGTGATATTACACAAGCCTAATTAAACCAGAGGGATTTGCACGGAGAAAATTTAGCAAGTTAGAACTGGATTCAGCTATCAGAAAAGTGTAAATCCATAGGAAGCTAGTGAAGTCATATTTGTTATTTACATTCAACAGGAACTGAAGAACTGCTTAACTAGTACTGAGCATCCAAGGGAACCTTCAGTATGCACTGCATGGATAATCACTTTTGAAACTGCGGAGAGGAAGAAAAAGGGAGGTCAGAATATCCAATGGGTATATGCAAGCCCTTGAACAGACTTCAAGTATCTATTTGGATCCTGGCTCTTCATCGTTGTTGCCATTTAATCCTCAGTGACACATGGTCCTTTAGTCACAAACCTCTCAGACACAGCTTTTTATTAGCCGTCACAAAGGCAACAGTGCCAGTTAAAACATTTAAATAGATGGCTTGCAGATTTAAAGAGCTTGGGACAGAACCTAGAGGCAGTGTGGTGTAGTGGCCACAGTGTTGTACTAGGGAGGTCTTCCAGGGCCAGGAGTGATGGACTGCATTTAGGTGTTTATTGGTTTTGTTTTTGTAGGGAGGGGAGGGAGTTACAAATTGTGCTGGTTGTACAGGTATTGGCATTTTAAAAAAATCTGAGCCAATTTGAGGGCACGCCTTTGGAATTATTGGTTAGCAATTAGTGAACCACTGACAACTCTTTAGTAGTGATATTCTCATTTTGAATTTGTGTGTGTGTGTTTCAATGAATGAATGCATTTAGGAGAAATAGCTTGTTGAATATTGTCTGATGATTTGAATAATAAGGTTTAAGAAAATTCAGTTCACAAGGCAGTTCACTGTAGTGGTTATTTTATGATCAATAAATTAGTGTCAGAAGCAATAGAACAATTGTTAACAACAGAATCAGACTCGCAAGAACAAAGAAACATCAGGGGAAAGATGGGTAATATCAAAAAGTTTCAAAGGCACATTTTGTTTAAACTAATCAGAATGATACTGTAGAATTGTTGCAGGAGTTTTGAAATTCCTTTGTGGCATGGGGCTCTCAGTACCTGCATATATAATTGGGCTTCTAAAATTAGTAAAACAGCCTGAAAACAGCTGTGCGACAGCAGCAAGTTGTGGCGCTCAATTATTGTGCGGCTGTCCTCTTTTGTGTCAGTGCAGCCTACAAAGGAGCTGATTGAGGAAATCTAGAGAGATCGTGGAGTGGTGGCGTTATCATCCAATCCCTTTGCTGGCCTGTTTTTTGAGAAGGAAGAACGAAAATCGGTAGAGTCTCTGTCTGTGTGACCTTTGCATTGAGGTCATTGAACTTTGCTGTTGGAAGGTACCTTGAAGGTCATTTGTTCCAATCTCTTGCTAAGTGCAGGAATCTTGCAACTGTTGCATCCCTAAGAGATAAACATTCAGCCTCTGCTTACAAACTCTGTGCAAAGGTGTATTCTTGGAACATAAGACCTTCTGGATGACGTCTAAGCAGTTGCAACCTAGAAATTTGTCCTGTATTCAAAGTATTCTGTTTCAGAACAGACACTTCCTCTCTATCTCTAAAGAGGCATCTCTTCTGAGTGCTTTGCTCCCAAATAATGTTCCTTTACCAAAGGGTCTGTTGCTATGGGTCCTAATTAACAACTATTCCTATTGGGAGCTCTGAGCAATTTTGAATTTGCTAAAATGCTTATGGCTGACTTTTCATGTAGAATAAAGAGGTGCCAAACTGGAGGCAAGATTCAATCAAGTAGTTCTGATGACATTCTAAAGTTGAAAGATACAGTTTGAATGGTTTATGAATAGCTCCACTACTGAGACGTTAAATTACAGCCTGTATAACCACATGAGGACGATGAATACTGGATACATAAAACACTTTTATTGCCAGTTACCTTTAAGGTTGAGCAGAATGAAAATCCATCATGCGGGAGCAGTCCTGCAGCACATCTTGCACAAGGGGATTACTGTAAGAAGGAGAGAGAGAGAATTTGAGATTCAAGGAGAAGGAGGGTTTCAGGGCCTGTGACCCAGGAAAACGAGGATTACTGAACGCATGATATGGAAGGAAAAGCATTACAGCTTGTGTGATGTTGGGAAGACACCGATTATGGCAATACAAATTTGTAAACCTTCACACTTTTTAAAAATAATGTTAGTTAGAGAAACCCAGTGGAGATCTGTTTCAACAAGAGACCGCTATCTTTACAGTACAGTTGTTCCGCACATTTCGTTCCTAGCAAATGCGTAGGTGATGTAATTGTTATCATGCCTTAGCACATGGGCATGTGACACCCTGGGGTGTTTATGTGAGTAAGAAAATCCAGCTTGTTAAAAGGAGGATTAAAAAATAAAGCGTATTGCAGAAACCAATTACTTGAAGTAAAACATGATCACTGTAAAACTGCTGGTTAGTGGTGATATTTTTTTTAATGTTTGGAGAGTTAAATGAGCACTCTGAAATATTTATTGCTTGTTCAGAATGAGTTTTCAGTGTCATTCATACTTTTAGGTAGCATTAGTTGTTGACTTTTCCACTTCTTAAGAGATGTTGGCTAATTTAGTGCTCATCCGGAAGAGGTAGTTTAGACAGGGCTGTGTGTGCTGGTTTTCTTGCACTTCATTCCAAGTAGGGCCCTTGTGTGATACTGGGATGTTACACACCCCACAAGCATACCAGTATTTATATATATGGAATGCGAACAACAGCTTTCACCTGGGATGCAAGTGGGCTTTCTTAATCCTTCTTCATCATTTTATTAGAAGGCCGCCTTTCACTAATTAAAACCATGCTCAAGGAGGCTTAGAGCATGAAAAGATTTACGGAATTACAAACATAACAAAAGATGTGATAAACAATAAGTAAAACACATCCAAAAAAATACACAACAAAATCCACATAAAATCTCAATAAGATCTAAAAATAAATATACAAAAAAGTAGTATCAATAACAGCAACAAAAACACCCAACACACCACCCTAAACAATACCACAGCCCCTTGTTGGGAGGGCAAAATATGATGTTTCCTTGCCGTAATGGTCCTTGGCAGTTTGTGGTACTAAGAATAAAGGTGGTTTGTATGGGTATCAAGGAGTATTGCTTAGAATGAACTTACTCATTTCTACTGATTGTGCCCTAACCCATTCAGGTGCTGCTATTAAGGCATAACACATTGTCGTGGAGCAGGAAGATAACATGCTGCATTGACTGTATGTCATGTTTATGCTACAACTGTTATAGCACATTTGTAAAACTCTCTTGAGTGGGAATATTACATATTCCACTGCAGAAATGTACAGGATAGAAATATGTTGCAGATTGTAGTGAGAATGTACAAAGGAAGGAAGCTGATGGTAGCACACGACAGTTGACTTTCCAGATTAAAATCTGGAAAATGTGTGCTTCCTTTTAAAATTCACTGATCAACAGAGATATATGGTGGCCTAGACAGCTCTTGTCTGTTCCTTGCCTGATACTTCCCTCTGCTCTCCTCCTCCACCTGCAGGACACCAGCTGTGCTCTGCTACAGGCCAAAATGTTAAAAGATCATCTGAAAAATGGATGGGAGCAGCATTGACAACCATTAATGCCTTTAAAGGTTAAACACGTATTCTGTGGGTTTCAAACTGACAATCCTACTATTATACCTATACGTCTACAGTAGGGTTCATGCAATCCGTGGGTGGAGATGTCAGAGAGCCACAGTCCCACCTACGTATGAGGATAATAGCATATCTTACAGGATAATTGTAAGGAGTGCTGATTTGTGTGAATTGGATTGAACTCCACACAATGTATAAATGCACAGTACTAAAGTAAACTCATTATCCATAATGGCACCAACTCTCCAACAGCCACATTTTATGTTAATTCATACTACTGTACTTCAGTGAACTCCCAGCCACCTCTCCGTTGCATTTTGTATACAGAAGCAGTAAGAATGTGGTAGTTGCTAGCTAAATGTTAAGTTGAATTGACAGCTGCAGCTGTGAAATAGGGCTGCAATAAAGGGACTAAAGATGCAATCCAATGCTCACTTTACTGGGAATAAGCCTCACTGAACTCAATGGGACTTACTTCTTTTTAATAAGGTTTTATTAAAGTCCCCCCCCCCCGCCATAATACAATAAGAAAAAAGAAACTAATCTAAATGAAAACAAAAAACAGAGAAAGAGAAAAGAAAACACCAAGGGGGGGGAATACTTCTGTGACACATGCTGGCTCTATATTGCGGGTATGGCATAATTCATGGCCTGCAGTTTACACTTTTGAAAAACAAATGAATACACCCCTAGTTTTGTCTTGGTCAGTTTTAGGATGGAAGATGAGTGTTGGGCTGGGATGATAACATTGGTATTGGTGTCATGCTAAATAATGTCTCAGTACCTGGACCATAGAGAAGGCTGATCGCCAAAGAATTGATGCTTTTGAATTATGGTACTGGAGGAGACTCTTGAGAGTCCCATGGATTGCAAGGAGATCAAACCTATCCATTCTGAAGGAAATCAGCCCTGAGTGCTCACTGGAAGGACAGATCCTGAAGCTTAGGCTCCAATACTTTGGCCACCTCATGAGAAGAGAAGACTCCCTGAAAAAGATGTTGGGAAAGATTGAGGGCAGAAGGAGAAGGGGACGACAGAGGACAAGATGGTTGGACAGTGTTCTCGAAGCTACCAACATGAGTTTGACCAAACTGCGGGAGGCAGTGGAAGACAGGAGTGCCTGGCATGCTCTGGTCCATGGGGTCACGAAGAGTCAGTCACGACTAAACAACAACAACAACAACACCTGACCTTGAGTAACAAAGTAACACAAATCTCTCAGTTGCTTGACAGTCGAACTGTTTTTGTGGAGTTTTTTAAAGGCATGTGTCACATGCTCCTCAGTGTGTGGTTATTCTTTAAAATATCTGTGCTAAACAAAAAATAAATTCATAAATGAGGAAAATGGGAGGAAAGAAGCTGTTCTCGGAAGATTCTATAGTTACCATTTTGTTTAACATAGTAAGCCTTCTAAAACTGATCTCTGCCAATTAAGTTTTGTTTCCAATTTTCTGCGCTCAGTTAAAATCCAGTTTAAATAGAAAAGAAGTGTCAGCTACAGTCAGGCTTGCTAGGACTTTACAGGTATATTTTTTATTAAAAAATATGCACCTATAGTTCTATGTGCATAGGTTAAAATATTGATTATAGGATACAGATGAAAGCAGTAGAATGACTTTGGATGTTTCATGCAAAAATTAGGCTATTTCTGTTCAAACTGCGGCAGACTTTCACATGCATGTTCCATCATTTTATTGCCTTATCATTGTTTTCAAGTGCATGAATGCAGCATAGTGCATAAAACTGAAAATGGGCTATAAAATGTTTACATTCTGTGACTTTTTTATTAGGATTTTAAAATGATGAAGCATGCAGTTAAAATGTGGAAATCAATATTGAAAAATAAAATATATGAATGTAATTGAGGGGAACTATGCCTTGCCCTTTTAGTTGTGTTTGGTTCTGTTATTAATAGTACTTTTTTAAAAAAAATTCAATATTATTTAGAGGATTTTTTTTTTTAAAAAATGAGCATTTTCTATTTTTTAATATTTAGTCTCATGTGTCAGGCTTGAGGAATCTCTCCCTCCCCTCCCAAAGGTTTCAAGGAGCCAGGAGGAAACAAGAAAGCTTTTAATTATGATTTATTCAGTCACTGCAGTAACAGACGAAGAATTCCAATCTTTCCTCCATCATGGAGTTGCTCTCTTGCTCCTTCTCCTCCTTCCCCCTTCCGCAACAGCACCTGCCCCTATGGAAGCCTCCCGTTGCCAAACATTGCTGCGTACGTTGTTCTTGTACCCTCAACGACTGTCGCATCCTAGGGGACGGAGGAGCCCCTATGCTGTCTATTGAAGTGTTCGCTGACTGCTCTCTCCCTCCTCCTTTACTTCTCCTAACTCAGCATAGCTTGGCTGCTCGCTACATAGCTTGGCTGCCCTTCAATACTGTCTCTCTCATCCCTTCAGCTCCAGGAGAAGGTGTTTGTGTGGGGTGGGAAGAGATTCCCACTATTCCTCTGTCTCTTCATTCTATTCCCTGACATCATGACAGACACATTTCCTACCGGTATTGACAAGTTTCAATTCTGAATCCTTTCTTCACAAAGCTGTGTCTGTCAGATGGTGGATGCCAGGTAATTTTGATCAACCCAAGGGTGGGGATTGTTTGACTCTCCAGCTATTAAGACTCCAACTCACACCAGTGCCAGACAGCACGGCCAGTGGTCAGGGATGATAGAAACTGTAGTCCACAGGTTTCCCACCCTTGCTTTACAAAGAACTTCGGATTGCCATGTTCTTTGCTGTATTTTGATATTTGTTGAGTACCATGAGTGTTCACGGCTCATTACAGAGTTACATAGGCAGGAATAGATAGCCCCATGCCCTTTAAAATCTAAAATAGAGAATGGCGAAAACAACAAATGGTGCTCATGTGCCTCGTCATGTGATCGATTATGTGGGGCAGGGCTAACCTGCCCCTTCCCCCAATATTTTATTTAAGTTGGTACACCTGCCCTACATTATATTATCCCCCCATAGCATTATCATTGGTGTGTTACTGAAGAAGAACTGAGGGAGCTAACTAGAAGGAAGAGTAATGACCGTAGAAGAAGAATGGATGGCACAAAGGAGACAGCTAAAGTCTCTGTTGGAAGCGAATATTTGCTGGCATGTGAACTTGTATCTGGCTTTTATAACTTAAAGCATAAGGAATTTTTATACTGGTAGCATCTTTAATTTTATGTACCGATGTGCAAACATTTCCTCTATTCATTGATTTCACATTGAATACCACTGCCCTTCACTACCATGTAGTTAGAATATTATTGAACCTAAACTTGGAACAGGTTGAAGAAACTCCTATTGGTAATTCTGTTCTCCACACTGAAGCTCTTTTCATACTTGTTATATTAAACCCCCATAAGCAAAGACATACGCAGAGAATGTGAATATTTCCTCAGTTTCTTTCTCCCCCCACCCTCACACACTTCTTTCATAAAGGAGATTGAACGGACAGCAAAATGTAGAATGATTTAACATTTTATATTTACAACTAGGACAAGAACTTAATATAATGTATGCAGCTCCATGCAGTTTCATTTGGTACATCCTTTGTAGCCTGAGGGTTTGGAAATACTATACCCATAGTGAAGCTATAAATATTTTATCTCATCAAGGAAGTAAAAAATGAAAAGAAAGAAAAAGATATAACTATGAATCTATTAATTATGTTAGTTATGCATTGCTTTCTTTGTGTTAGTTATACAAAGCTGTTTAACTTTTTGGAATAATGACAAACCTCTCTTTCCCATGGGTTGCAGTCCCGATAACAGTTCTCCCTCCTCCCATGGCTGTAAGTAAAGAAAAAAAACACCTGTGGACATCTTCACACTATGCATGACAAGTGGGGAACAGTCATAGCAGTGTTTCCCAAACGTGGGCCTCCAGCTGTTTTTGGAGTATGACCCCCATTATCCCTACCTAGCAAGACCAGTGGTCAGAGATGATGGGAATTGTAGTCCAAAAGCAGCTGGAGACCCAAGTTTGCCAAACATTGGGCCATAGCTCAGTGGTAGAACATCTGCTTAACATTAAACAGGTTTAATCCTTGGCATCTCCCACTGTGGCTGGGAAAGTCCCCTGATCCCAAACCTCAGAGGGTTATTGCCATGTAAACAATACTGAACTTGATGGCCCAATGGTATGATTTGATATAAGGCAGCTTCCTATGTGTATCATGTACTTTGGCCTTCATATGCCTGTTACCAAAAAGTGGCCCATAGTTAAGTATCAGAGAATCCTAGCATTACTGGAACACTCAGATCCTTCATTTCATGCATTTGTTTTCTAAATTCATGTAATAAATCTTTAAGAATGTTTTAGTCAGTTATCCCTAAAGAAATTGTGTCTTTTCATACTGATTATGAACAACCTGATGCTACCATGGGCTAGTATATAGAAGTTGTATGAATGAATAAAATCCAAACACTTGCTTTTATTAGCCAAGGAAAAACAGAAGAGGACCCTGAAAGTAAACAAATAGCAGAAGAGGTGGAGGAGGAAAAATCCCTTTCAGGAATTGTGGGTACATTCCTTGTTGGACACTGGTAGTGTAAGATTCAACAATTCAGTGTTGACATTAGAGACTGGATTTTATGAGAGAATAATTTATCTGCATATTTGAAATTTTCTTCTGCTCCCAAACTCTAACACAGATAGACTTCTGGAGCTTTTTCTTTTCTTTCTTGAGACCAATCATAACAAATAGTGGCTGGGTGGAGGGGATAAAATGTGAGGACCATGCAGGTCATTTAACTTCCTCTCTTGTGAAGTGGAAATGTAATCATTCTGGAAAATTAAACATGAATGACTTGCATTACTGCGTATTAAGGTACAAATGATAATTATAATCATTCTACATCAGACGTTTATACGTCATTTATATCTCTTGTCATTTCGCAAGCCTAATTTTACACAGCCTCCCTGACATAATAGCTCAACAACAGGACGAAGGTAAAAAGAGAGGACCTCCTTCTTCACCCACAAGTCATTATAAAAGTCTAGTAGAATATAGAAAGGACATCTAGCAATCAAAATGTCAAACAATTACAGTGGCCAACTAGCTCAATACCAGTTTTTCATATCCATAAATCCGCATTTTTTAAAATTAATGTGCATAAAGTGAATATGGTTTGACTACTCAGATAAGTACCGGTATATTGACTCACATAATCATACATATTCAGAAGTTCATCCACATTCACCCAAAGTGCTAGTGCTTTTCAGCTTGCACTGGTCTAAAAAAAAAAAAATCAGTGTGTAACATTGTGCAGTCCTGAATGTGTCTATTTAAGTCCCGTTGTGCTCAATCAGGCTGCCTTCCAGGTAAAAGGGTATAGGATTTCAGACTTGGTTAAGAAAATATCCAGAGGTGAATAAGATATTCATAATCAACTAGGAAGATATTAAAATATTAATACTGGATCAAATTATAGGACTGGATCAAATTATATGTATTTCTCTGATAGCTCCTGGACGGTTAAGTCCAGTCAAAGGTGACTATGGGGTGCAGCACCCATCTCACTTTTCAGGCCGAGGGAGCTGGTGTTTGGCCACAGACAGCTTTCCGGGTCATGTGGCCAGCATGACTGAACCGCTTCTGGCGCACGGAGGGCAGTGACGAGTGCCAGAGCACACGGAAATGCCATTTAACCTTCCCACAGCAGCAGTATCTATTTATCTACTTGCACTGGCATGCTTTCAAACTGCTAGGTTGGCAGGAGCTGGAACAGAGCAACGGGAGCTCACCCCCCTTGCGCTGATTCAAACTGCTGACCTTCCGATCGGCAAATCCAAGAGGCTCAGTGGTTTAGAGCACAGCGTCACCCGCGTATCTCAAGGGTACGCAGTACCAACACCTTTTTTTCTACAAGAAAAGCACCCTGAAGATCTGTATGTAGAAGCAGGCTTCCGTATAGAAATATATTCTATATGGAGAGCAAAAGAAAAGGGTCAATTTCTCATTTTAATCACACTGTAGCATGAACACAAATAATTGTGCCATATTTTTAATTTATTCATAAAATATATCATATTTCCAATCTTAAAAAGAACCCCAAAGTGATTTCCAGCTATTAAAATCTCATCACAATTCGAACTAGGAAGCATTAAAAAGCCAGAAGACAAATACCGTAGGTGAATTGCAATCACTGTTACATGAATAATAGCTTGTGAGCCACTTAATGTGTGTTGGGAGAAATGAGAATGGTCATGTGACTCAGAGGATCCATAGAACTACTTGCAGCTTTGCTCCCTCCCCCAACACCCTAACTTGGAACAGCTATCCGCCTTCCCAAGGCAATATCATAAAATGGTTTTGGAATATCACTCATTTTCAGAAGTGTTTTGCCAAATAGATTAATGGACTTCTGTTTGAGAAACAGATAGGTTAAGGAAGCATAGACTTAGAGGAAACACAACTAATTCTGGTTTATTTCTGTATTGGCATACAGTGGTACCTCGGGTTACAGACACTTCAGGTTACAGACACTTCAGGTTACAGACTCCACTAACCCAGAAATAGTACCTCAGGTTAAGAACTTTGCTTCAGGATGAGAACAGAAATCGTGGCGTGGCGGCAGCGGGAGGCTCCATTAGCTAAAGTGGTACTTCAGGTTAAGAACAGTTTCTGGTTAAGAACGGACCTCCAGAATGAATTAAGTTCTTAACCTGAGGTACCACTGTATTTTATTGACATATATATTTCTGCTCGTACTATTGTAGTCGAATATTGCTTTCCCCCTTTTAAGTGAGTAGATGAGACGGCATTGCTCTCTGATTGTTTTAATTGCTAAGTGAGATTTATTCAAACTTGATTGCCATTATGCAACTGAAGGAGCAGGTTGTTCCCATTATAATGATGCCTTGGTGCCTGGGCGGGGGGGGAGGGGGGGCTGGGCAACACCATGCGGTCCTTGAATTGCAGGAATTGCAAAGAGGCTGGTGTTGATGTGAAAACTTAACCTCAATATACTGCATTATGTAAATTGCCTGCTGGAAAAAAATGGGAAGGAAGTGCTTGTTTTCACTGTTAGGCGGAATTAGCTTGACACTGAAACATCTTTACATTTCTTTGCACCGTACTGGTAATTGTACAAAGGCGAACAATGAATAATAAAAAATTGTGTCTCGCAAAACAGCTGATGTCAATCTAATTTAAGCCAGAGAATATTTAAATATGTCTGCACTCATTCTAAGAATACGTACACTTTCATTTGTCTCTTCACAGGAACTGCCATTCACCCACCAAGGATATTCTGTAGAGCAAGGGCTGCCAAACGTTGGGACCAGCAAGGCACATTTTAATTTTGAGAAAGTGCCGTGGGCGCCAGTGACATCACTTCTGTGGGGGTGTGGCATAAAATACATGGCTGTCATGGGAGGGGGCCAAGTACAGTCATTGCCCTAATGCCCATGTTCATTTCACATATACAGGCCACAGATAAACATCTGAAGGCAGCCCTGTTTAGGGAGGCTTTTAATGTTTAATAGATTACTGTATTTTAATGTTCTGTTGAAAGCCGCCCAGAGTGGCTGGGGAAACCCAGCCAGATGGGTGGGGTATAAATAATAAATTATTATTATGATTATTATATCCCTCAGCCCAAGTGCGTCTCTTCCTTTCTCACAAGCCACACACACATATTCATACATACATATTTCCTTTTCAACCCCCGCTTGCAAACATACACCACAAACACACCTCTCCATCTCCATGTATGGGCTAGTTCTGCACACAAAAAATGAGAAGAATGGTATCTGTATGTTTTGCCTCATATCTCAGGTTCTAAAAATGCTAGAAACTTTGTCTTTTTAAATGAGAACTGGGAACCTAGGGATTATGATTTATCTGGGGTACACCAAAAAAGGCCTTTGTGGGCACCTGCACACACTGGGTTGGCAATTCCTGCTGTAGAGTCTTGCGGAAGCATGTCATTGCCTCAGCAGGACATGCTGAGGCACTTGAGTCCAAAGGAAGCTGCAGCTTTATTAGCTAAACAGATTAACTTCTGGATCATTCCAGTCAAAAGGTCTAATGACCCAATATAACCAATGTGTTGTCTTGCCCCATGATCCAAATATGCTTCTATTTCTTTTTCTCCACCAATGCCTCTGTTCCCTTTTTAGTTCCCTTTGTAACAGCTTATATGTGTTATATATGCATTAATAATGTATCTTCCAACAAGCAAAGATGTTAATTATTTTATATTAGATCACAGTTTTAAAAGGACCTGTTTAAAGATTCTGAATGCAAAGCAACCGCAGGGCATGTGGGATTATAAAGCAAGTACAGAAGTGCCTAATTAGGCACTGCACTTTTCTCTCTATAACAAATCTTGCTGCTCTTTTTAATGAACTTTTAAAGAAGTAGTTAAATAGTGTTGTATTCTACAAATATAGAATTCAAATCGATCTTATAAAAGCAAAAGTATAAACATAACAGTGCACCGATTTAAAAAAAAAGACTAAATACTGCTTTAAACTATGAGAGTAGTCCAGGGAGCATGCGCATGGACGGATGGGCTTTTAGCCACTTCGAGCCAGAGTGGAGAGGCACCTCTCTGGGCCTGCACCCTTGGTAGGGAAAAACCTAGCCAACCCCTGGGTACACCCCAGTTTTATACAACAAAAGCTGAAAATCTGAAGGAGAAATTTCCCTTTCCCTCTTTAGTAACTGAAGAGGTATAAAATGTTCATTCTCACTAGATGCCACAATAGATTGCCAGTATCCAAAAACTGCAGCCAAGGAATTAGATGATTTTTATTTTATTTTATTTAAAAACTGCTTATTAAATTTGAACCCCATCCTTACGTCAAATGTTGCTTAAGGCAGCTAACAATAATAATATAAATACAATAAACTACAACAATAAAGCAACAATAATCATAATAAACAAGTTAAAATGTGAAAACAAGGTTGGTAAAATATCCCTAAAAACAACCAGTTGAAATCAATTTGAGCATGCTTTCGAAACCTCTTATGAGTGAAAGTTACATTAAAAAATATATATATTGTGTTTGTGCAAAATCCTCATTGCCCACCTTTGCTAGACCACACTGCTGAATTGACAACTGACCGAAGAAGCCACAACTGACAAATTATAGGAAATAAACAGAATTAATTGTGATTTGTTTGGTTAATACAGGGTGGCTGGTAACATTTCAAGTCATTGCTTATCTGTGCTTTAAAATGCATGATGTATGTCTTATTATGACGCCCTTTTCATGGTGGATATTATTTGACAGCAGGCAAAATGTTATGTGTGGCATGTTATTGAAAACCAGGATTTGTCAGGGCAGATTTTGAGAACTGGAAGGCTATTAGAGTTTTGTGCATATTGGAACGGCTGTGAGTTGGCATCCCTGTTTCATTCATTTTGTTCTCTAAAAGCTTACTAAAGAGGCAGAGAAACAAGACATTGTGGTTTGTATAAAGCAGAGGTTTCCTCTTATAATGGGAGTCTCACACACAGTACTTAACATTGTAAAATGTGGTGATGGTGATATAATAGGTACAGTAACAGAATATTATCCCTTTAAAAACGGCAAAATGGCAGCATTCATCAGGCATGTAGGCAGAGAAGATCTGTTACATAGCTCAATATTTCAATAATAAAAGTCCCAATAACGCACTGATTGTTTACAACTTTCCCAATGTTAGGGTTTTATATTACATGGAGACTGCTTCTAGTTCAATTCAGTTCATCCGGGGAGTGACTGTATGAGATATTTTTCATCATTATTTGCCCTAGACTTAGGCAACCAGGTCAGTCTTAGCCCGTTAGCATCATTTAGTTCGGTTGTATATTATTCTACAGTATTGTTCAGGTCTACCATTCCGAGTGTGTTGCAGCCAAGTTCACTAACTGGTCTTCTGGTTATCTGGTATTTGGCAGATGTCAAAACAATGCAGCTCCCAGGGCGCTGCATACCAGAATGTTAGTCAAGTGCAGTACATATTTAAAAGAAGATAACGAAGGATGAATATGAAAGACAAGGTCGGAAATTCTGAAAGCTTCAAGTAGCTGCAGTGTATTTTAAATTATGTCATAGTATTTGTCAGTCTTTTGTTCGCAGTACATGCTTTTTGCTCAAGAGTAAAACAGAGTATGAGCCTCAGCTTCCCTTGTATATATTTTATACGTCTTAATCCACATATTTCAAAGAGAGTTTTGGGCTTCTGAATTAATGCATATGTTTCTTTGTTTGTTAATAACTAGTTCTGAGCCTACTGGAAAGGATGGGATTAAAAAAAAAATCAGATTTATTTTTTTAATAAAAATAAAATAAAGTGCATACCTAGGCCTTGCCAGACCCAATATGGGAGAGGGTTTTATTACAGTTAATGGCTATGCCGAAAGAACTACTCCAGCTAAACCATTTTCCTTTGACGACAATGCAGAGCTAATAAGACTTGCCCCATATTGACTCTGACAACTTCAGGTACTCCTGACACAAGTCCATATCATAGGGATAGAAAGCCCTTTTTTCAGCCTAAGAACCCATATCCCAGTGGGGGACAGGGCCAGCAGATATGAAGAAGAAGAAGAAGAAGAAGAAGAAGAAGAAGAAGAAGAAGAAGAATTTGGACTTGATATCCTGCCTTTCACTCCCCTTAAGGAGTCTCAAAGCGGCTAACAATCTCCTTTCCCTTCCTCCCCCACAACAAACACTCTGTGAGGTGAGTGAGGCTGAGAGACTTCAGAGAAGTGTGACTAGCCCAAGGTCACCCAGCAGCTGCAAGTGGAGGAGCGGAGATGCGAACCCGGTTCCCCAGATTACGAGTCCACCGCTCTTAACCACTGCACCACGCTGGCTCACCAATAATAATATGACTCTTATTAGGCTACATTCCAGTCAAACACAAGCCAGAGGTTTCTGCTCTCCCTCTCCCACCTATATTTATCTTGCCAAGCAAGCAGCAGACATTATCACACATGCTGCAGATAACTCCCTACACTGATAACCACACACTGGAAAAGGTTCTCGCAGCAGCATGTAAAAAGCCAGTGCATACAGCCACCAGTCACCTCAGTGTATGGAGCAGGTAGTTCGAAGTCAGTGCAGCCAATAGCTATTATGCAAAGAAGATTGTGAGAAAAGACATTTTTCTAGCTTTCAGGCATTCCAGTTTAGTGTTAGTATATGTACATGAATAATTATCGAAAGCAATGGTGAAAAGTATAATGGAAAAGGAATGGCTGAATATATGCAGAAATGTATTTAAATCTCTTAATGAAAGGTCACATTCCTAAGCATAGAGGCCTGCCAGACTTGCAGTAAAAAAACCAAAACATTGAAAAGCTTTGAACCAAAGCATTTGAAGCATGCAGTTAGGAAACAGAGTAGTAGTATAAAAATAGACATTCAGACCCCATTTCTAAACATCCATCCATTCATCATCGGTTCCAATGTATTGTATTAGCCATAACAACACATCCAAAAGTATTATTATAACAATTCAATAAAACAGAATGATAATATATAATTTTTAACAGTTCAGTCAACTACATTCTGCTTGGTAAAATCAGTTCATCATTCCCTATATTTCTGAGGCTCAGCTGTGAGTGCTGTTGACCATATAGACAAACAGTTATATTAATGCAAAATAGGGAGTTGTCAACAGGCATGCAGGAACTCCAAAGGTTACAGGAGTACAAAAAAACTTTAGAAAGATTCCTAAGGGGGAATCCCCAAGAACACTACAATGATTTCTGAACATGCTCAGCAGCTACTGAATACAGTACAAGCTAACTCCTGGGAGGTGAATGGGAAGCTTGGTGAGATGAGAATATAATGGAGTGTTCTGGCAGAGAACATCGCTCACTGACTGGAACAGTGAACAAGAGCATTTCACATTTCGACATTTCTGCAACATTTAATTGTGACTTTTCAGACTGCATTAAAATAGGAATGCTACAGTACTCAAAAATCACTGTTAAAAAAGGATATAAAATACAATCGCATCTTGCATGCAATTAACTTGCACGATGTCAACCTTGTGGACTGCATTGCTGAACTTGATTTATAAACACACTTGCCGGAAATGTTGGGCACCAAATGATACAGACAAAATGATACAAAAAGTTAAATATATGAAATATTTTTAAACAATTCTCTAAAGTTTACATCCTGAATGTGGGTATTATCGTACCCTCAAAACCCTTTACAGCTATGCTGCTTGCAACACTGTTTTGTTTTTTTGGTTTTTTTTGCACAATGTTACTACAGGACTTCAACATGATATACTAGTGGTATTTAATTAATCAAGGTGACTAAAACTGCTTCAAAACTTCGCTGGAATTAAAACAAACAATTGGAAAGAAAGGCTTAACATCTGAAGCAAAAGGCCTACCCTGCAGAGAGGTGTCTACAGAGGCTACAAAGGATGGTTTTGTCAAGAAGAAGAAGAAAAGGAAGAAGATGGATGGACTTGTTAACAAGAAAAAAAAATACGGTTAGAAAAGAACAAAAGAAAGGGAAAGAAACACGAACTTCAAGAGCTGATTTGAAGGAGGGCAAAGCTATGAAGGACATCAAGCTGCAGAACAAGAAAAGAGAATGCCTCACGGTGACTGTGGACTGTTGGACATGGACTGATGTGAGGGCGAAGGTGGGGTGAAAAGGATATATTTGAATTTGAATTTCTTACCGGCTTTATGGATTATGATGCATGGACATGGTTATTGGCATTAATGATTTTATGTTTAAATTAGGAGTTAAGTAGGGGGAAATTTAGCTAAAAATTCCGAGACCAGAGGGAGGTAAGGGTTTGAAAAATACAATATTAGGAGTTTGAAATTAGGTTAAGAGTAAGGGAATTGGATAAGATTATAGGAAAAGAGCAGAAGTACCAAGATGCTGAGGTTCGGAAAAAAGGATAGTTTTTTGAGTAAAATTGATTATGTATTTTATGATGTTTGAAAATGATGTTTGTGTTATATGATGATTTAAAATTTATGAGTATGGAAACTGCTAGAGAAGAATGATAGTGAATTCAACAGAGGGGGACTTGAGGAAGTCAACCGAAATATGAAATTAAGGAAAGAAGGAATACCTGGCCCACAGAATTGGGCCAGGCCCAAGCAATGATATTAAACACTGTCAGTAAGGTTAAATGTACAATGATTATGCCTACCCTTGTGAGAGAGGGGGATGAATGTAGCTTCCTACAGTGAGAGGAGGGAAGTATGGAAATTTAACCGATAAGTTATGTGCTTAAAAATTGTAAAAAAACCAATAAAATTTTTGAAGGAAAAAAAACCAACTTCGCTGAAATTAATGAAACTCTAAAAATGCTCAAGTTTGCACAGAAAACTAGAATCTCAACCCCGTGGTTAACTTGCATTTAAAAGCCTCTTAGCAGCTAACGCAAAGGCAATGTGAGATTGCAGCTGTTAGCATATTTAAATAAATAATTGAATAATACACAAAGCAGACTATGTGGGATATATTTATACCACTGCAATGAATGCAATGCAATCTGTCTACACATGCAAAGAATATACAAGTTTTGAAGGGGTGGGGAGAGACACACACACACAAAAAGCAAAGACAAAGAAAACAGTTGGTGAGTTACAAAAGTATTTGCAACATTTCGGAACTCTACCAGGCAATGTTGCTTCCCAGCCTACGGTGATTTGAATAGGGTTCTCTGTGTGTGTTTGTGTACTTTAGAAAAGAGGTGGTTCTCTACGGGAGTGACATTTATAGCAGCAGTCGTATGTTGGCACTGGGTGATATCAGTTTTCTTTTAGTAGTAAGTCCCACCCCCATTGTGAGCCGATTCTTATTGGATGAGGTTGTGCCATTCAATTAGTTTTATTTTTAAACCTGGTTACATAGTATTTTGTGGACATAAGCTCACTGTACAAACTGTTCTTCCTGAAAAGCCCTTGTAGTTGTACATTGCTAGAGTTGGAAGCAGCAATATGACTAAAAAGGAAGAATTCTACTATGGAGAAAATGGTAATCTTATATGTCTTTGCTCTAAATGAATAACGTGAAAAATGCTTTGTACCAGAGACTGACATTCAGGGTTCTCTTCCATCTCCGTGTCTTTGGGGTATGTGAAAAGTGATTGCTAGATGAAACAGTGTTGCAGTAATTTGAAGATGTGTTTTGTTTTACTTACATAATGTATGTTTTTGAACCAATCTTTTAACTTCCAAACAATTTAAAAATGGGCTCAACCCTTTTTGAAGCAACCTGCTGTGTTTACATTTGTTGTACAAGTTCTGCTCTTAAACTTAAAAAACCCCTCAATATTTTGTGAAAGTTAGTTGTGAAAAATGGGACAATTATTTAACTGCAAGCTTATTCCATAGTTTTCAATGAAAAGACTTGGTTTGGATTGCATTCTGTGCCTTTTATATATGCATCAGCAAGATACATTATACAAATCTTTAGATTTAGAGCAAATTTCAAAATTAAAATTTTCTCCGAGCAAAACCTTCCTATAAATACTACAATGTGTTTCTATCTGGAAATTTCTGCTAGCACTGATATTTACAGTTGTCAGTTTTAACTGACAAATTAAACAAATTAAACAAATTATTGTTAATTTTTGACTTTTTGTATATTAACCTTCCGTTAGTAAACTGTCAAGTTCTGTCATACATTGGTAGCAGTCTTAAACCAGACCCACCCCTCCCCAATATGAGCAGGTTTTCTGATGCTTCAGTAGAGAGCTGTCATTTCTGGGAGGGCTTTTGAAGCTATTTGTAATAATTCAGTGTTTTACTTTCTTCAGCGAACACTGTTGTTTGCAACTTGTGAAATTTGTTTGCTTTGTGAGTAATAAAACCACACCCCGTACTACTATGAGATCAGAGTATGGAGCGCTTAATCTACTATTACCTTGTTCTTTAGTAAATTAACAGGTATTGGTTTTTACTGGAGTGGTATTCTAACAGTCACATCTGATCCCCAAATGCATAGTTTTTCCATTTTAATATGATAGGAAACCAATA
Organism: Darevskia mixta; assembly: GCA_034641385.1. NCBI lineage: Eukaryota > Metazoa > Chordata > Lepidosauria > Squamata > Lacertidae > Darevskia > Darevskia mixta. The sequence goes on from JAWWNH010000029.1 coordinate 11,634,020, forward strand.
GAGGTATGTCATGGATACTAAGGCTGAAAGAAATTATTATGAATTCTGTTTTGCTAATAGGAATGAAGTCATTATAAAAAGTAGAATAACCTCTAGGAAAAAGAAACCTGGTGTGCACTTGGCCCCACTGGCTACATTATCAACCATTCTGTTTCATGTAGCTATCCTGAGCATTCAGGAAATTGCTGCTGTTAATGATGCTGCAGCATAATGTAGGGCAAAATAAAAGCATATGGAGGAAATTATGTATGAGGATCCTCTAATCTTTTTGAAACCTTGGCTTATTACGGTCCTAAAGAGACAAGAAACTATGTCTGAAATGCAAAAAATTTGCCAGTTCTACATAAATATTTCATACCTGTGTTTGATATACGGATACACCTGGATGTAACCATGCAAATATATAAACATTTGCTCCTGTTGGATGCATGCTGATGGGTTAATGAAGAGTATTACAAGACAGGTCTCTGTCCCCCCAAATGTTTGTAGGAAAGAAGTTGTTCTCATTCTCTCAGGGGGTTGCACTAAGTGACCCTTGGGGTCCTTGCCAGCTCTTCAGTTTTATGATTCTAGGTACAGTAACTTTCAAGTTCTAAATGAGCGTATTTGAAGGAAGTTCTGCAACTTAATGGAGTATAGGCAACTGCATAGCACATTGGGTACCTTTTATATTTCCCTTATAAGCTTGGCTTTGGTCTGAAGGATTTCTGTGTGACAGGGTAATTTGTGTTCTGTACCAGCCAGCAGTTTTTATCACATACATCTGTTCCAAAGCTATTAGCTGCCAAGGTTCTTGTGTGGCAAAATATGTTTTTGTTGGTTATTGGCATGGAAGAGAACATATTTGCTACAATGCAAACAGAAACAAGGGAGCTCCCTCAGTTTACAGAGCAGGGCTTGTGCGTTATGAAGGTTTTCTGATATGAAGCAGGAAAAAATTTCGCTTTTGTTAATCAGTAAAATTCATCCCTCCCCACCCCCACCCCCCAAAAAGAGAGAAAATGTTCTCTGGTAGCACAATCCTATGAAGTGTGCTCATAATAAACCTCACTGAGTTCAATATAACTTACTCTAGGAACGTGTTATAGGGTTGCATCCTAAATTCCTTTGACGTAAACTGTCAGCAGTGGGCACATTTGTTTTTCTAGCAAATGGGATTTAAGAGTAGCTTCACTGAATGTCCATGTATCCTCTGAAGGAAAGAATCAGTGGTGTGTTGTAAAGAATATTGAAAGAATGAGGTTCATAAACTCGTTGATGGTGCAAGTAGCATAGCCATATTATATACACCAAGCTTGAATATCTTGATAAGTGTGTTGACATGTGAACTGGGCCATAGTCAGCTGTCAGTATTTTCTAACACAAGCCAGAAGGTAATGCAGGTATAATGTGGTAAAGAATGTTAGACATTAACACACCTAGCTGATAGGTAGGAAATAGGTGCTACCGTACCTAGTTTTCCTAGATTACTTTAGCAAAACCTGTGACATTTTCTTGGGTTTTTATCTCACATCTTTCCGTAAAATAGTGAGAAGCAGAAGTGATAAGCTACTTTAATTTAACTGTCATCAGTAACATGTGGAAGATAAGAAGTTGCTGGAAAGATGCTATCACCAGCTAAAGAAATGCACAGTGAATTCCTGATAAATTGACTCACCCTAAATATTTTCCCTCTGTCAATCTTTGGTGCACGGATGGAAGTTAAGAAATTCTTTTATTTAACATTGCTGCTCCCAGTGCAGTGAAGTAAACAAGAAGTCTGAACAAAGTACCTATTAATCCGCCTCACATTTCCTCCCCTTGCCTTGGAGGTTTCCTATGTTACGGCCAACACAGTCCACACAGAAGTAACACTGGTTTACTGTGTGTGCTATGCTTGAAATAGCCTGTTTATGTGCCCATTTGCAAAAGAAAATGATGTGCTCACTCTCTGCACTAGTAATATGTTATTAATAATAAAAATAACTTTTTAAAGGTTGCATTCTGCCATTCCAGAAGGCTAGTTTATACAACAGTTTATTTTTACATGTGAATTTTCCTGACTCTCTCTGGGTAGGCACTCGCATGAAAAAATGGCTCATGTGAACCAGCTAATTATGTATATGGGCAGCATCAATTCTTGGGAATGTGGCAGCTAGGAAAATTTATCCATGGTGGTGGAAATTGCTATGAGCTATAACCAAGACCGGCCTATTCACAAAAAGGATTTTAGGCATGGGTACAAAGCCAAGTCAAGATTGTTTGTGTATATAAACATTTTTATTTTGGAAACCTGCTGTTCAAATATCTCCTCCAAGTCACAAGGGAGCTTTAAGCAAGCTGTATTTTCCCCATCTTAGTCTCCCATCTGCAACATGGGATTATAATACTGTAAACTATTGTGTTGTTCCAAAGTTGCTATAAGGATTACAGTGGTATAATAATAATAATAATAATAATAATAATAATAATAATAATAATAATTTATTATTTGTACCCCGCCCATCTGGCCAGGTCTCCCCAGCCACTCTGGGCGGCTTCCAACAAATATAAAGATTATATACTTCTGGTTAAGAACTTAATTCGTTCTGGAGGTCCGTTCTTAACCTGAAACCGATCATAACCTGAGGTACCACTTTAGCTAATGGGGCCTCCCAGTGCCACCGCGCCGCCACCGCACGATTTCTGTTCTCATCCTGAAGTAAAGTTCTTAGCCCGAAGTACTACTTCCAGGTTAGGGGAGTCTGTAACCTGAAGCGTTTGTAACCCAAAGTGTTTGTAACCCGAGGTACCACTGTACTAGATAGTTTCTGTGAAATTTGAACACTTGAAATCATAATTATTCAAAAGTTATTTTATGAATTGGTTCAGAATTATACTTTGTCCATGGTTGGTGGTACAAGCCAAACCTTAAGAATAAAAATCACCTTTGATAGCTTTATATGAACTACCGGTAACTGGTCATCAGTAAAGCAGGTTCAGATCCCCTGTATACAATAAGTGGCCCAGATGTTCGTAGTGGAAAGCAAAATATTGCTCAGATACATTAAACACCAGATCTTGTCTGTATTTTAAAGTTGTTGCAGGAAATTGTCATGTTTTCACAGATCAGCTTGCTACTTACTGGACTGTGGCTGCAATCATATTTGCTTGCTTATGAGCAGTGCTGTTTTTCTAGAAAAAGAGGTGCCAAAACTCACCATGAACGCCTCCCTTGTTCTCTTATAATGGCAATGACTCCTACCTGGGAGGTGCCGGAAGTTAATTCTGGGGAGTTCCAGCTGAAAAAAGCCCTGCTTGTGAGTAAGTGTGATTGAACTCATTGGGACTCATGCATAGACATGTATTGGACTGTGCTATAAACCAGTTAGTTCATTTCTGGTTTTAATAGAACTTTTAAAGACTCCCCCCCCCCCTCAGTGGAAGTGCTAGCTGTCCATAGAAATTTACTGGAAAAGCTAATATTTTAGTGTAGCTGTGATTGGGCAGCAGACATTACAACCCAAATTAAATGTACCAGCAAAGAGAAGAACTAGTGTTCTTTCTAACCCATTTCTTATTTTATATGTGCTATTTAGTGATTAGAGTTCTCTGGTATTTAAAAGTAATACCTGCCAACAGGTCAGCTGATCAACCCATCATTGTAAAAGCAAGTCAGCAGAGCAGGAGGCATACAATTGAGGATTAGAGTTTGCCTGGGAGAGGTCCTAAGTAGACTGATTCTGCTGCAGTCTGAGGAGTTTTATATGAGTGATTCTTGGCTTGCATACAAGCCTATGAACTGCAATACTTGCAGCAATGTACATAGCAGGATAGCCACAAACCCCTCACCTCATCTCTCTTACAATACTCCCAACTTGCAGTGTGAGAGTAACAACTCAAGACAACACAGCAGGGTTGTAGCAAGCTTCTCTCTCATCCTGAGCCCTAAGGTATATTGTAGTGCTTTTGTAAACCACTGTCTAACATGCAACCTGACCCTCAACATGCAGTTTTAACCCTGGACTAAACTGGGCTGTGATAAGCCACACTCTCCCAGCCATAGTTGAAAAACTGAAATAAAACTAAAACACCTGAGTTAGAAAAAGTTTGAGCTTCTCTATTCTTTGATGCCGTTTGTTTTGCAGAGGGCAGCCTAGTAGCAAATCACAATTGTGCTGAAATCTTGGGATTTCTCTATATTTATTTCCACAAGTAGCTTTCACTTCTGCTTTAGAGAACATTTCAATATGGCTTATCACTTAGACCCATGAAATTGTTTATCTTCCATGGAATGGCCCAGTCTTGTAATTTTATGTGCTAATGGAATAGGGACCATGCACCAGTGGTAAGGTTGCCTGCTTAGCACAATGTGAGAGGAGCCAACCACATCCTCCCATCTGTCAAGTTGGGGGGAATAAGGGGCACTGAGCCTTTGAGCAAGAAGAAGTACTGGTAAACCCAGCTCTCCAGTGCTTAAGGTACAGTGATGCATCCAGTAATATCCCAATGATGTGTAAGTCTATATGATCTCAGAAAGCTTAAGCCATCAATGATGTAGTTCCTACATTTTCTAGGTCATGTGTCTCTGAGTCAAGGGTCAGGGATCTGGCTGAATTTCAAGATCAGTGTCCCCCCCTATCTTTCTGTATGTGGGAAATTGCACTGCACTGTGATTCACACACCATATCAAGGGAACAGCAAACCTTAATGGTTTAATATCACTATTGGCCATATGCCACAGCTGAGCAGTAGTAGTTCAGGAAGACAGTTCACTAGCCCTTGAGAGCCATATATTGCTTTTTATACTGCATCGTTCATCCAGAAGGGTACCAAAGTGCTATGCATGTGAATATATATTCATTAGCCTCAGCAATAGCAAATGCTATCATTTATATTACGTTACAGAGTTCCATTATAAACCTCTTTATTCATTTGCTCATCTCCTTATCCTTTTGGGCTCAGACCTTTATATGCTTGCCATACAGTCCTAGGGCATTGTGCTTTTGTTTTAAATAAAACATATTAAAAGGGCCTCTTTTTAATGAAATTCTGACATTAATTCCTCAAATATATTGGGGAGGGGGGAGAATTGACATATTTGTGCTTTTAAAGCAGCAAGACTTCTAACTTTCACTGTCTTTTGCAGTTCTGCACTACTGTCTGTGTTTAGAAATGCTGCTTTGTACCTGTTTAATTGGTTCCCTTTCTAAGTTATATTGAAAGCCCTTTCTGGACTTAGGAAATAGTTCTAGATGAGCTGAAAGGGGATTGCAAAGACTTTTGTTGTCAGAACAGAGCAGGAGAAATCGCTCTGTCCACTTATCTGTCGAATAATCAGACTACTCCAAAACCTCATTCCACAACTCTTACTCCTTCAGCCCCTTACTCTTTTGCTTTCTCATTTTGATTGTTGTATATTTTCCGAAACTGATTATTGTCTCTGCTAGCAAGATTCACTCATGCTTTCTGGTCAGAAATACATGACCAAGTGGCTGCTCAGGCACTTTATTTTAAGGATAATGAAGAGAATACAGAGTTCAGTTCTCGGGGACTGGTGCTATACTGGATAAGTTGCCTGCAGGCACAAAGCACTAATTGCCTAAGGGACAATTTTGTATTTTCATTTGCAGCCAGGTAAACTTTATGTCCAGTACTAGTATGGCTTCCTTTCCTGCCCTTTGTCTCCTGTTTCTTGATTGCTGCCTTGCCACTGGTACTAACATTGATCCTCCCAGGCCTTTCTGTCTAGTTGGCACTTGCTCTCAACTTTTCACCGCCAACCCATATTCCAGCCATCTTCTGCTGCTGTCCATAACTCATTGTCTTCTGCTGTCTGATAAAAGACCAAATAAAGCACCTTTGCTCAGGAACATATGGGAGTTCGGTTTAAGATGCAAAGCTGAAGTGCATCTAATTGAGATGTACCAAAAGAAGGATTGACTGCTTGTCCTGTTTAAAGAGTGTCTATTCCCAACCGGCGCACCTCTCTTTAATTGCCTCTGATGGAAGCAGAATAGTGTAGTGTACAAAAGCAGCTGGTTTTTATAAGAGAAACAAGTCTAACGTTTGACACCCATGTGACCACTCAGCATAAATATTCTATTAGTTGTGCAATTAAAATGTGTGGCTTCATAAGGAAGAGCAATGCTCCACATTGATTTGCAGGGATCAAGTGAGAAATCTTTTGGTGTGTTGATTCCTGTAATGAGCAATCTTGCCATACAAGGACAAAAAACTCAATTTTCCAGCTGTCATCATTGCATAGAAAAAGCAAAAATGTCGAATACTGGATTCACCTATGATTAAAGCCTCTTTGAGGGAAGTTCCACCAGGAATGAGTTTGGTTCATCGTATCTTTTCCTATAATTATAGCTTGAAATGCAAACAAATGCTGTCTCAGAAACATTTTATATGTATTGCTTTATAAGTGTAAGCTGGCCCCATTGAGCCCAGTGCAGCTATTCACACATATCAAGTTGTTTGCATGCATTAGAGTTTGCAGAATAGAATTTGAATACATGCAGTTCCTTAGAGTAGCCTGGTACGGTAAGAATACAACAGGGATTGTGGTCAACAAAGGTTAGGAGGAGACAACTTCCCAAAAGAGATGCAGCTTGGGGGAAGGGGAGGGAATCAATTTAATTAGAATGGATTCTTTTCATAGATAGCTTAAACCAACACACCAAATTCATTGCCTGGAATATGATTTTCTATCAATAGTGATATAATGACATAAAACTCTAAGAACAGTCTTTCTTCAGTTCCATCCTACAACTTTGAGAAAGAGAGATGCAATCTTTATATGTGGACTGTTGTTGATTAGGATGGGAAACCCACAGCACATTTATTATGGAAATGTTTGCATTGAAGTCAGCACCATTGCTCCATTTTAAGTGTGTTGTGGACTGGAGCTTTAATCTCTATTGAATTCCTTAAGACTTCGTCATTAGTACTGCAATAAAAATGTGATTAAAAGATGAGAGGCTTGAAAGGAAATGGGAAAGGGCAATGCAACCCAGGATTTTAAATGTGACCTTGTTGATTAACACCTCAAAAGCCAATTTAATTTATTTATTTATTTCATTTCCAGTTTTCATTATATGGTGTGTTGTTGTTGTTGTTGTTGTTGTTGTTGTTGTTTAAAAAAACATGTCTTTGTGTTAATGTAATGATCCTGGGGAACGCGGGTGGCGCTGTGGGTTAAACCACAGAGCCTAGGGCTTGCCGATCAGAAGGTCGGCGGTTCGAATCCCCGTGACAGGGTGAGCTCCCGTTGCTTGGTCCCTGCTCCTGCCAACCTAGCAGTTCGAAAGCACGTCAAAGTGCAAGTAGATAAATAGGTACCGCTGCAGCGGGAAGGTAAACGGCGTTTCTCTGCTCTGGTCTGGTTAGCCAGAAGCGGCTTAGTCATGCTGGCCACATGACCTGGAAGCTGTACGCCGGCTCCCTCGGCCAATAATGTGAGATGAGCACCGCAACCCTAGAGTCGGTCACGACTGGACCTAATGGTCAGGGGTCCCTTTACCCTTTTACCTTTAATGATCCTGGGGAGGGTTCCAATGGGGTCAGATGGGCTCAGTCATGCAGCATGGAAATACCTCCGTCTCCTGAGTTACCAGGGTCCATCTCAAATTTGGACACCTTCCTTGTTAGGCCAACCTTGCCTCCAGAACCACTGGAGCCCAACTCGAGTTCAGCCTCTTAAGAGGAGGTGACTACCCTGTTCATGTTGTTTGCTCTAGAGGAGTCTCTCACACCTTCTCCATCACCTACTAGGTCACAGAGAAGGCAGCCCAGGCATGAACAGACGGGTCAGGCCCAGCCTTCCTGGAGGAGTGAGCATTTGCTTGCCAAGTCTAAGGAACAACCTTGTTGGTTGCACTAAATTAGCCCCCCCCTCAAAATTACAGGGGGCATGTCACTTGTTGGATCAATGTCTTCAGTTGTCTAACTATGCGTTGTACCTGCTGTGCCTTTCAACTTTATCCTGCTTATGTATCGCACTGATATGAGTATTAAAGTAGGAGCCAGGACAGTGATTTTGATATTTGGATACAGAATTTGGAAACAACAACAACAACCACACCTTATGAAGTTTACCTGTATAGGGAAGCTTTTTAATGTGTGGTGTTTTATTAGGCTTTTATATCTGTCAGAAGCTGTCCAGAGTGGCTGGAGCAAACCCCATCAGATGGGTGGGGTACAATTATTATTATTATTATTAGTAGTAGTAGTAGTAGTAGTACTACTACTACTATTAAAAGTTTAGCAGTATAACATTTCATAGATAGGCAAAAGGGCACAGCAATTTTTTAAAATGAGAAATTCAGATGTGGAACCATTTCTTATACCTTGAAATATATTATAGCAATGATGCCATAACATTTTATGATGCTATTCGGTTTGCAGCAAATAGCATAGAGGAAGAAATGTCTGGTGCATGGTTAAGGCATCAAGAAATAAGAGAGCTAAGAAGAGGCCTGCTAGATCAGGCCAGTGGCCCATTTAGTGCAGCATTCTGTTCTCAAAGTGGTCAATTGGGTGCCTACAGGAAATAGCCTGTGAGCAGGACTTGAATTCAGTTTTTTAATACCATAAACATTGTGGAAATATGTTAGGCATTCGACCATTTAATGTGAATGGTCACGTAAATACTAAAGAAGCAAGAAGTACCTTGAATAAATGGATTTTACAAAAAGAGAAATTTATTGTCTTTACACATCCAGTATTATTTGCCCACCTACATATTTTTATGCTTTCGGGAGATATGAATGTTTGCTACTTCATCCATGAAATCTATATTTCACATAATCTAATAAATAAATAAATAATGCCTGATATGGTGAGCTCCTTTTTCATTAATCGCTCTATATCTTTGGTTCACTTTCTGTGCAGCATTCCAACATTTAACCAAGTCAGCCGTGGACAATAAAGTTATTTCACGTAATATTACATAATAAGAAGAAAATGGCAACAACTAATAACTTGAACAGTGAAACTGTTAGACAGACAAGCCCGGTCTCCCTCAAATTAACAAAAGGCCAATTTAAGGCGTCTGATTTTCTGTTACAGTTACATATTCATTTTTTCATGCATTTCTTTCTTGACAAGATGTGACGGCTCATTCATTTTTGTGTGTGCATGTTGAGGTTGGCACTAAATGTATACTTCAATGCTGGTTAGTGTGTTGACTCATCTTTTGGGTGGTTTGGTACATTTACAGATTCTAGCTAGCTGTATTCTGGAAAAAAACAACTTCAAAAAGTGCTTTGAACCAGAATGTTGTGAATGATATAATGAGACGCTTATGTTGAAACAGGGGTGGTGTTTTTTTTTTTTTAACGTGGACATAAACAAAAATCCTAAATGCATGTTGAGGGCTATGTGAATTGTCCTCAAGTTAAGTGTGTTATAAAAGGAAGGACATTTGTTCCCAACTTTTCACATAATTATTGTTTTTCATAGCTCCCTTGAGTTGTAGTCACACTGAAAATAACAGCTCCAGCAAAATCACATTTCATCTTCATTGAAACCTAGATAAATCTGCAAATTATGTGGTGTAAAATTATTTTTATAGGATATGGGAAGGGAAGGCTGTGAATAGAGCTTCTTATTTCATTTTAACATTTGCAATTAAGACTTTCAATGGGTAGTTTGAGAGAAAAGTAGCTTCAAATTCAAGTCAGCAATGCTTAATGGGTTTTTATTTCTCTCACAAGCTCACATTGAAGAAACGCGTTGGGAAAGAGTGATAATTTTAAGACAAATGAAAGAACTATACTGCATGTTTTCTCGAAAAGATAATTGCTCTGTCTTTCCTGATTTACCTAGTTGTAGGCTGGCAAAACTTAACAAACCAGTGTTAATTATTTGGTTCTGCAAATGCTTGCCTATTGTGCAGACTTGTTGTATACAGTACTTTGAAACAGTGGGAGGAAGCTCACACAACTGGTGACTCTGAGAATGGCTGCTTACCCAGTTGTGGGGTAGGCAGCTATTTTGGCCTGTCGCAGAGAACTCCCACTCCCAGGGAGCAATGCCTGGGAACAACGACAGGCAGACTGGGGGATTCCCAGCCCAGCCGCTGTGGATTGGTGGGCTTTCCCACCATCTGCTTGATTTAAATTTCAGCTGATCTGCCCAGGCTGATTGGATGGGGGTTGGAAGCACATGAAAGCCAGCTGTGCCCCATTCCCATTCAATGGGAATGTGTAGAACAATATATGAATAAAAAAATTGGTAATAAGAATTTATTGGTGTGTATAGATTAAACTCACATATCAAAAAGTAGGAAAATGTGTTGTTATTTAAAACAATGTTCTAAGTAGAAAAGGTTATGTTATTTAAATAATAAAGAGTATATAGAGTATTATGTTATAGGAAACAATCGCAATAAGAAAGTTATATAAAACTACTACCGTAAGGAAGTCACACACGGGTGAAGGGAAGACACAGGGGGGGGGGGGAGAAAATAAGAAGATATAGAAAAGGAAGAATGGGGGGGAAGGGGGGGAAGAAAAGGGAAAAGTGTGTATACAGGGGAATGTGAATTTGCAAATGTACCTAATGAATGTATAAAAATGTTATTTACAATGTATGCAAATGAATTCAATAAAAGAAAAGAAAAGAAAGCCAGCTGCGCCCAACCCCAGGGTCTCTGTCCAAAAACCTTCAGCGGCTTGGGAGGGTCATCTGTGCAGACTTGCATCTTGCGGAGGACCCATTAATCCTGGGTCTGACCCTGCCATGTGGCAGCCCTCCACCAGAGGGGATGGAGGGATATCCACCCAATGCCTAAGCCAAGCCCAACAACCTACATGTGGAATCAATCAAATTGTGGCCATATTTTAATCCCTGAACATCGTCCTGTCCAGTTTGTTCTCTTTCACAGGCTAGGCCTTGCCTAGGGGTACGTGTGTGGCAGATGTGCCCCTCCCTAGGGGGAGGGGTCGTTGTGAGTGGGTCCGCAATTCTTTTTAATTCCTTATAGCTTCTCTAGCCATTTGTACATATATCAAATATTAAGCACAAAATATATAGTTGCTTGCAACAGTGCAATTTGTGTCTACAGCACTTTCTCCCTTCCAGTTTGTACAACTCACCACACAATTTCAGGGTCATGTTTGGTTTTTATGTATATATAGTCAGACATGCAATGCTGCCTTTTGCGCATCGAGGTCCCAGAGCCCACCCCAAATAATTCACACTTCAGACATAATTTTGGTTTCATGTGGTTTTTGGGTATAATTTTTGGCCACAACTTTATTTAAATACAAATCAAATTGTGAGTGGTTGCTTAGGCATTGGTTCCGACTATCTGTCACCCTAAGGACAGAACTGACACACAGTCAGTAGGGAAAACCTTTGGGGAAGAGTAATTGGGCCGGGGGCGAGCCCCAATTCTCTCCCCAAATGCTCCCAGAGGCTCTTGCGTGGCCCTTGCCCCCTACCGGGGGGAATATGGACAATAGCATGGTGAGCCTCTGGATTCTTTTAACAGAATTCCCGCGAAGCAGCATCACAGGAGGGGAGACACAGCCCATTTTCTCCCCTCCAAAACGAACACAAATAACCAATGCCTAACCGCCAACCTTACAAGTTGTGACAGTTTGCTATGCAGTAGGCAAAAAACCAGAAGGCAAGGGGCCAATCAGCCAGCTGGCAAAAATTCCTACTGGGCCCCAGCCCCAAGGCCGACGACCCCACGACGGGCACAGCAACGCCAACACAGGGGCCTAAGAAAAGGGGGGGAGGGGGGGAGATCCGTCGCTCGCTGCAAAGAATGGCTGGGTCAGAGCATGCAGGGGGTTATAAGCCTGCATGCCGTCAATCAAAATTAGATACATTTAAAACTCCCCAACAACAGCCCCTTGCCAATCAATTGTTTGACCCAGCCTAATTACCCCGCCTTTCCAAGGGTGGGGGTGCTCTCCAGGACCCGTGCGCAACACGTGCTCTCTAATTAAGGAGAACACGCTATGCTAGTATGTTTAGGGAAGCTTTTAATGTTTGACAGACTATTGTTCTTTAATTTTTTTTGGAAGCCTCCCAGAGTGACTGGGGAAACCCAGCCAGATGGGCGGGGTATAAATAATAACTTCTTCTTCTTCTTCTTCTTCTTCTTCTTCTTCTTCTTCTTCTTCTTCTTCTTCTTCTTCATATAGTAGCCCAGTGTTGTCTACCAGTATAGCAGCAGGTCTCAGGCAGTAGGTTAGCCCTTTCCACAGTGCTACTGGATTTTTCTGATATCTGATGCCAGGGATTGAATCTAGTACGTTATGCATGCAAAGCATGTGTTCTAGAATAGAGTTGTGGGCATTTTTTCCACATTTTCCTCCCAACAAGGAACAGAATTCCTTGATGCCAAACCATGAGGTCTGGTGTGTTTCTGTGTGTTCTTTGACTGTGACTCCCTGACCTAGTCCCTCAGCTCTCACCTTGTTGCTCGGTTCCTGGTTCACTTCTGACTGCTTTCTCCAACTTAACCTTGACAACATGATGGCTTAATGGAGTGGACACAGTTGTCATAGCGATACAGATACAGGCTGTGTACATACCATACATTTAAAGTACACATGTACCTGCAAGAATCCAGGTAACTGCCTTTTATCCTTCATAGAGCTGCTGTTCTCAGCACCCTTGACAGTCTTGAGTTTCCATTATTCTTTTTTTTGGGGGGTGGGAGTACTTTAAATGTATGGTGTGTGTTCTGCCAGAGCTGTGCGTGATTTCTCTTCCTTAAACTAAACTTGGACTACTTATGCGAGCAATCCAGTGAATCAAACTAAGCAATAAATTAGTGAGGTTTTTCATAAGAGTTTAATGTAGGACAAATTGGTAACAGATTATTCCTGGCTTTCTGTTTTGTTTACTATGCTCTATCTTTATAATATTTTATTTTAAATGCAGGTGAACCAAGGAAATTTGATCCAAAGTTCAGAGGACCTATTCACAACAGGTAAATACTTCTGATTTAGTATATTAAACTCCTGCATTGTTTTTCTGTGAACAGAAGAAAAATATGCACTTAACTGAAAAAAATTGTATCAGTTTTTATTTGTGTCCAGATGTTGTCTCTTTTTGTACTTTGGAAGTGAGGGAGAACTTTTTTCTTCCAATACAATGATGATACTGATGTAAGAGATTCGCAGAGTCTGCATGTTCCTCTTGCCATATGAGAGCTTTCATAAACAGCACATCCATTGAGGGATTATCTATCCTACTTCAACTATAATGTTTAGGAACTGTTGCTATGTGAAGTCCACCTGCTGGTGTGAAAATCACACTATGCCAAACTATGACTTGGTGGGACTGTGCAAGCTTGCATACACCTGGAAAGGAGCTCAGAGGTACTTTGCTCTTCCTTTTACTGCCACACTAAAGTTTGGCTTAGCATGTTCTCTGAACCCAGGCTCATGACCAGGAAACAGATCTTGAGCCACGGCTCAATAAAAATGTGGTCCCATTTTTGAATAAAGGATTATGAGGCATTTTGCACTGCTCAACATTGCTTTCTTGGTAATGACAAGTACGGTAGTGACATTTCAAGCCGTTCTAGAAATAGCATGCTAATATTTTCCGATGTGGGAGGTGCCATTTCCCCAGTACAGCCTAAATGCTAAGTTTTTCTATGGTAAGAAAAGTGGATATTGGTGACTAATAGTGCACATCTTCAAGATACTCTCAATTCACAAACTTAAGCATGAAGATGCGTGTTCATGAGATCATGCTATTTCAAAAGGTACGGTAGATAACAAGCATAGGAATTTAATATTGCCACATTTCATGCTGCCATTGCTCATGAATCACACTAGCACACCAACAGTAAAACCACATTTGAAATATAAGGTATTCTTAGAATCATTTGTGAATGCATTCTTTACTAGGGAGTGCTTAAGTGTGGTGTGATTAAACAATCCCACTTTACTTTGCTTTAACTATCATGATATATAATGTGCCTGAAGAGCACTGAAGATGGAAAGCCAGTAGAGAAGCATTACAAGCAATGCACTTTAACCTATAGTCTTCACTTGAGGCAGAATTCCTATTAAGCTTAATGGGATGCTTGGTATCTTTCAAAAACTACATACTGTATAGCAGTTTATTTGCAGTTATCCCCTGCTTTATACCATGACGCCCTAGTACAAACATAGTTACCATGACAATAGCTGCAGATTCTGCAGTTATTTGTATTGTGCTACATGTGCACGACCATAGGATATTATGGCTATTATGCAATTATCATTTAAATGTGGTGTGCTTTATAAAACTCTTGGGAGAAATGCAATATGGGAAGTTTGCATTTCCCACCCAAACACTTTTTAGCTCTCTAATTGCCAAGAAAGGTGGCATGTTTAGTGCCAACACTGGCATATTTAGTTGCTGCTAGTGTTTCTTATCTCACCTTCCCCGCTTTCAGTGAATGCTGATATTTTGGTGGAAGGGGGGTGATCTTCTGCCCATTTTTTATAGCTCTGAGTTTAACTTTAAAGAGCTGAGCTCACACATTATGTTTGGTGTATAACTCAAAGTGTGTGTGTGTAGTACACTATACTAGTTTACACCTGTTCCTAAAATAAGCAATGTAACATATGCAAGGGTGAAGGAAAATATCAATCTATGCTTAATTTTTAGGTGGGCAGTTCTAACAAGCTTTTGGCTACATGTGTTGGGGAAGTGGGATCTTAGCTGTCCATCATAAGTACCTGACTCATCTCCAAGTCTGCTGGATGTTTACACATAAGTGTCTTCTTTGCATAGTGTCTACAAGTAAGAAATCTAACACATGTAGGCTTGAATTTTATGACGAATATTAAAAAAATGTGAACAATTAATTTATTGGCCTGTACACATTGTAAAGCAAGACACAGTTGCACTGTTGTCGAACTGTTTCAGTCGAGGCAGTCATTTGTTTTGGTGAGGCAGGAGTGATTCCGCTGCCTGACCATGGATATCCAGTATGTTTGTCAGATCCAGCCCAAGGTCATCTATTAACGTTGACAGAAGGTTATTTTCCTATGATACTTATCATCTTTTTAGTATAGGAAGCTTTTTGAGGTGTCAGTACAGTTCCAGAATCTGTAATAATATTTAATCAAGACTACCAAAAGGCCAATGGGACGCGGGTGGCTCTGTGGGTTAAACCACAGAGTCTAGGGCTTGCCAATCAGAAGGTCGGCGGTTCGAATCCGCGCGATGGGGTGAGCTCCCATTGCTCAGTCCCTGCTCCTGCCCACCTAGCAGTTCGAAAGCACGTCAAAGTGCAAGTAAATAAATAGGCGGGAAGGTAAACGGGGTTTCTGTGTGCTGCTCTGGTTTGCCAGAAGTGGCTTAGTCATGCTGGCCACATGACCCGGAAGCTGTACACTGGCTCCCTTGGCCAGTAAAGCGAGATGAGCGCCGCAACCCCAGAGTCGTCCGTGACCGGACCTAACAGTCAGTGGTCCCTTTACCTTTACCTTTTACCAAAAGGCCAAACCTAAAGCAGAATGACATTTTGTTTTATTTTTTCATGTATACTATAATTATATGCAAAATAAAAACCCATTTGCAATCGAAATTTACCAGAAATAGACCAGAAATGAGAAATTTTCCCATAAGGCTTGCTGGTACCATTTATAGTCCATGGAAGATCTGTGCCATGTGATTGCACATGTAAGATTAGTGTATACAGCAGGTGTGTATTTTGGTACATAAGAACATAGGAGGCTGCTTTATACCAAGTCACACCATTGGATAATCTAGCTCAGGATTACCTACACCAACCGACAGCTGCTCTCTAGAGTTTCAGTCAGGATTCGCTCTCACCCCTACCTGGAGATCTACGTTTTCTACTACCGTGCTCCATTTTCCTGACACATGGCTGCTTTCGTTGTCTTCTTGACTGTACCCTATATTCTCATAAGAAGACAAGAAGAAGAAGAAGAAGAAGAAGAAGAAGAAGAAGAAGAAGAAGAAGAAGAGTTTGGATTTGGTATCCCGCTTTATCACTACCCGAAGGAGTCTCAAAGCGGCTAACATTCTCCTTTCCCTTCCTCCCCCACAACAAACACTCTGTGAGGTGAGTGGGGCTGAGAGGCTTCAAAGAAGGGTGACTAACCCAATGTCACCCAGCAGCTGCATGTGGAGGAGCGGAGACGCGAACATGGTTCACCAGATTACGAGTCTACCACTCTTAACCACTACACCACACTGGCGTAGAGGAGACTGATGTACAAAAGCAACAGTCCATTAGTTGTGGCATCCTGTTTCCCACAGTAGCCAAGCACGTTGTTCCCAAAAGCCCCTATGGAGGACATCCAGACATAGGCAGCTGTCACATAACTAGTGGGCTCGTCTACAGGTGTTCTCACTACAGGTGCTCTCACTAGTAGCTGAGGGGAACATTTGACACATGTGTGCATGCACACACACACCCCTGTAGCCCTCATGCTGTCTTCCCAAAGCCAGGTAAGCAGGGGGCTGGGCTTGGGGAAGGAGGCATGAGGGCTCTGACAGGGTCCTAGAGTCCTCCATCCTCCTTCCTAAAGCCTGGTGTCTTGTTTAGCTAGTTTTGGGAAGGCAGCATGAGGTCTGGCGGTGGGGAGCATCAAACTTTGACCTTGGTTGCTCCCCACCCCCGCCACATTAAAAGGCAGTGTGCAGCCCACAGATTCTGTGTCAAAGTACTCTTGCAGCCCACTTGGTGTGAAAAGTTGGACCACCATAGTCTAGTAGGTTCCTTGCCATGCGACTCTGGGCATAACATAATGTATTGAATAGTCAAGACACCTGTTGTTCACTGCAGAGGAGTGGGGATGCAGAGAAGGCTTCAAGAAATCAAAACTTGTGCAAATTAAGGCTTAGGTGAAATGGCTAACATGTTTTGAATGCAAGCACATTATTGAGAATATGTTGCAGATGTGCTTTTGTTGTTTTCCTGGAAAAGAGAAAAATGAGACCACCAGCAATTACCGGTACTTATCAATTTTAGTTTTCTCTCTGTGGAAAAAATGACAAAGATAACAACGATGGCACGGTGATGTTCAAAGCAACATTTTAAGTACATAATGTTCTTTTCTACCCACCCGTGTACTTTGTTATTATTAGTATTATAGTTGATATTTTGAAAATAGATAGAAGAGCCTTGAGTGAACATTTAGTGAGAGGTAACTATTGAACGTGATGGAGGAAGCTGCATTAATATTAATAAGGGAAATTGTATTAATGGAGCTCTTTCTGTGATAACCTCTCTAGTTATATAGGAAAAACATTTACAGATAAAATGAATAACAGACAGATGCTAAATAATATTATTATCAGTAGGCTTTTGTATCCTAAAGCTTGTATTTCTTTAGTATGTGGCCTGATCTTTATTGATTATTTTTCAGCATATGTGGCAAATAGGGATCTGAATAGTCTGCCATGGACATATGCTGTGTCTGAGATGAATAGTCTTAATTTTCAGATTCAAAAAAGTGAATCTGGAGAGGTGAAAGCTAATCATCTCCAAAACAGACTTTCTGAATAGTCAGGGTTTTTTAAATTCTGTTTGGGGCCTTCCTGTATTACAGCACAATCTTATGTGTGTCTGTTGAGGCATACGATCCATTGAATTCAATGGACCGTGCTTCCTGGTAAGCATTTGTTATTTTAGCCTTTGTCTTGTAGGTGATCTTACTCCACCAGAAATTGCTCAGTGTTAGCAGAACGGCACCACAATAAAATGTGACTGTGTGGTGATGTCACTCATGGTAAGTATAGGTGACTGGCAGCAAGGACAAAATAATTTAAATAAATGATGTCAATGTTCTTGCTATAAAAAAGGCGAGTTTCTCCTGCACTACTACAAATGTTTTTGAAAATTGATGAATACCTTAGTTACAGCACAGTACGACAAACAGTACTAAAATGAGAAGTACTGTTTGTGCTATTGGGTGAAAGAGAGAAGGTGGAACTGCTCAACACCTACTTAACCTCTGCCGTCATCAAAAAGTAAAGCAGGGCCCATCCTGGTGATAACAGAATAAATGATGGCGAGAGCTGTAGCCTAATGTAGTAAAATAGGTGATAAGGAAACAACTAGCTACTTAATATGAATTCAGATCTCCGGGGCCTGATGAGGTTCTGCTTGGTTGATTTTTTCTTCAAATCATTTTCTTAACAAAAATTCTACTAATTTCTGCATGATTCATTTCCATAGGCTATATGTATGTATTTATTTAAAATATTTAAAATTCTCATATATCTCATTTCTTAATTGATTCAATTGATTCTCTCTGATTGGCAGCTAGCAATAAAGTTTAAAATAATTATAATGCAAAAGAGAGACAAAAGAACACTTAATTAAAAAACAAATACTAAGTACAGCTCCATCAGGCGTAAAACAATTCATTTAACAGAGCTTAAAGCACATTTCAGTATGGAAGTCCATTCATGAGGGAGCAAAGTGGGTCTCTCTTCTGAGGTGACTTCCAGTACCTTGGTACAGGTACTAAAGGAGGACCATCCCCTGGTCCTGCCTATACATATCTGTGGACCTTGAGTACTATGTTGAAAATTTCATTGATGGGCATATTCGTGTGGGAAAAATAATATTATAATAATAATAATAATTTTTATTTATACCCCGCCCTCCCCGACAACGCCGGGCTCAGGGCGGCTCACATCACTAAAATCACAATAAAAACATCAAGCATAAAAGAAAAACAATTAATTAACTGTACAGATTAAAAGATTAAAAATTAAAAACCATCTTAACGCAGCAGCCCATGAATATGAAAGAATAGGAGAGAGTCTTATTTACAGTATTATATTATAGTACGAGGGTTAGGTTGGGTCGAACTAACAAAAAGCTAGGTGGAACAGCTCCGTCTTGCAGGCCCTGCGGAAGGCTATCAGATCCCGCAGGGCCCTAGTCTCTTGAGACAGTGCGTTCCACCAGATTGGGGCCAAGACTGAGAAAGCTCTGGCCCTGGTTGAGACCAACCTAGCCACCTTATGGGTTGGAACCTCCAGCGTATTATTATTCGTGGACCTTAAGGTCCTCCGCGGGGCATACCAGGAGAGGCGGTCCCGTAGGTACGAGGGTCCTAAGCCGCGTAGGGCTTTAAAGGTCAAAACCAGCACCTTAAACCTGATCCTGTACTCCACCGGGAGCCAGTGAAGCTGATAAAGTACTGGATGAATATGATCCCGCGGCAACGACCCCGTAAGGAGCCTCGCCGCGGCATTCTGCACCCGTTGGAGTTTCAGGGTCAGTTTTAAGGGCAGCCCTGCGTAGAGCGAGTTACAATAGTCTAGTCTGGAGGTGACCATCGCATGGATCACTGTGGCCAGATCAGGGCGAGAAAGGTAAGGGACCAACTGCTTGATACGGCGGAGATGGAAAAATGCCGCCTTTACTGTGGCTGCAACCTGCGCCTCCATAGAAAGGGAGGCGTCGAGGGTTACACCCAAACTCCTGACAGAGGGCGCTGGCACTAATTGAGCCCCCGCAAGAGATGGGAGTTGGCCCCCCAACCCCAGTAGTCCTTCAGAAAAGTAGTCCTTCAGATCCCCAAACTGTAAAGAATTGGGTCCAACATTTTGAGTTGATCCCAGAAAGAAATTGGACACGTGCAATTGTTTCCAATAGTGGTATCACATAGTTCCAGTAGTCACCCACCATTAACAGCCTGACCACTGCATTTTGAAGCAATTCTAATTTATCTTTCAGATGTTTTGAGTGGACAGATAACATGTAACATGTGAATTTGACTAACTTGAGTTTGCAAGCATGGATGCCATACATGTACACTCCTCAGGGAGCCAAAGCTGACTGCATCTTCCTTTGAAATGCACACTCAGTGGGAGAGTAGGGTTCATTCACCCTGTGTCTCGTGTGTGTGTGTAGGGATTTCAAGATTGAGCTATTGTACTTATCTGACTACACACACACACACACACACACACACACACACACTGTTCCAATTATATATGTTAACTTCTATGTATCAGTTGTAGTCTGATTTGATTAATGCTTCGATAAAAGGAAACCCATGATGCTGTTCTCCATTGAGATGTACATTGTATGTCTAGTATTTGAATGATAGAACACTGTTACACTATTGTACATAAGGGATTGTCTGTGCACAGGTGCTGTTGTTCCATTTCTAAATTTTAGCATCAGATTATAGTGCAGATGTTGCTGTTTTATGAATGATACATCAGATTCTGGATACTACTGCACCAGTAATATAACAAGTGATGCAGTATTTGCTTCCAACGACCAATATTTCTCATAGAATTGGGGATTTCATAGACATGTCTACACTTTGGATGCTGATGAGGGAGCATCTAAACTAGAGCTGTCAAGTATTTAAAGGCTTTTAGTTGATTAGCTGTCTTGCTTTTAATCAATTAATTAGACAAATTAAAGACAAGTGATGCTATTTCATGAAAACATCACTTGAATTGAATTAAATTGATAAATAAATTAGCATATGGGAGATTATCTTAAATGCATTTGTTAGATCAGGTTTAGATTGTCACTTCTCCAGAGAGGAATACACACCCAGCTATCGACCATTTGTATATGTTAATTTATTTAAATGTATGCATATAGGGAATTGTCTTCTGTTTAGATAACTAGCGTAGAAAGCAGCTGTGTGATTATGGCAGACCGAGAGTTGATGCACTTGGATCATTTAGAAGAGTGAACTCAACTTTCACAGTGTGGGCCAAAGTTAAGTAATCCTGTTGATTTCATTGGGAGAATTAAGCACATCTTTAACTATCTCTCACTGAAACAGATGGGACTTATTTGCGCTTAACTTTAATACCCTCTGTGTTTTCCTCTTCGTACTTTAATGCACATCTAAATAATATTAAAACATTTGTTACTTTGTGATCTAATAAGCACAATAATTACATTTTGTTGGAAAATGCTAGATAACATAACTACTTCATAGTCCCGGTATAACTGATTTGATGCTATTATCACTATCATTGCTTCATTTTCCCTATACTGATTCCACTGAGGATCAGTAGGGAGAGAGAGCAGTGCATGCATGTGCACACAAACATATCTAGATTCTGTACAGATGAATACTTGAACACTCTGAAGAGTACTGTTACCATAGTTTACCAGAATCACCAACAGCATGAATCATGATTACATAAATTAGATTCCTTCTCACTTTAATTCAATTCAGTCTTCAATAATGTTTCAGTTGGAATAGTTCTTATTGCTATTATAAATATCACAAAAATTATGAATATTGATATTTCCTATTAGAAGCTAAGTTTAATCAGTACGCTCTTAGTAACAACTAAGAAAGCTATTGGCAATCATATATATATATATATATATATAGAGAGAGAGAGAGAGAGAGAGAGAGAGATTAGGCTACTAATATATTGTTTAACTGTTGGCTACATGAATCCTTTGGACTCATGCAATATACATTTACAATGGAAAATTTATAACTTTGCTCTGGTCAGTGATACACACTTGAACACACTGCTGTTGAAATACCTTGCATGTATTTTTATTTGCCAAATTTTCATCCCACTTCCTATTGTCACCCTTGAAACGGCGTAAAAATGCACACATAGAAACAAACATTGCACCAGAATATAAATAGTATACTGCTTATTATTTATTCCCAGAATCTCTGTGTTGCCCTTCAGTGTAAATATTTATCTGGGCCTCTGAGAAATCCCTACAATTAAAAAGTGGCTCAGTACAAAATAATAATATGGAGATTTTTACCATGTTCCCACCTCTGCCTCCTACAGTACCTATCAGAAGACAAATGTTTCAGGCAGCATTTTTTTCATAGAAGTTTCCTATTAGTGGAGAAAATATACTTGGAATGAGCATGCAGTGCTAAATTTCCATGAGCAAAGGCTGTATTCTAGAAAAGGAAGAGGGAACTCTGAGATACAGGAGCCTGCATCAAGTAACAGGATACCAGTTCAGTGGTGCAAACCATATTATGCTAAATGCATTTCCCCCCTGTTTAAATAGTGCCAACAAAATAGTCCTCCTATGCATATTTAGGTGGGAGGAGCAGAGAAGGGGGTTTCATTGTGTGAACATTATTCAAGCATAATGAATTCAGTGGAGACAACCCTCATTCCAAGTATATTTAGTGCATTAAACCAATTCAACCACATACCTGTTCTCATCCTGCTCCTCCTCAGATTCTTTAACCAATGCAGCACCTTTAGGAACTGCAGGTAGGAGGGGGAAGCAAATTATGTTTGAATCCCACCTGACACTAAACACACCCCTTCTTAACCCAGCACCTTTCTACCACCTCCACATTTAATGCACTCAAGTATCTAAATAGAGACTGAACTGTTGGGAGGAAGAGATTTTTTTAAAAACATAGATGATCACAAAGGCAAAGCTAATACTTAACAGCAGCGCAAACTTTGTCAAACTAGAACATACACACAAAAATCTTTGAAAGAAGCGGAGCATGGTTTGGTTACCTTGTCTTCTGGTTTTTACTCCTTACCTTTTCCATTCATTTCCCCCTTGGATTACTACGGTACCATTTCACTGCGCCATCATGAGACTAATAAGATTATATCTTTCTTCTTAATTTGTTCACGTCCATGATTTCAAGAGGCAGTGTCACAAATCACAAGCCTATTAGTGGTATGCCCAATGACCTTTATTTTCTCTCTGTGAAGGCCTGAAGGGATTCCCCAATTAAGCCTCCAAGAGTATATGAACAAAAAGAGCTATAATTGGTGGCCAAGAGAGGCCCTGAAATTAACAAGATTAGAAGAAAATATACTCTTTGAACTGATTGATTGCAGGATATTACATTAGCTACACAAAAATGACTCTATAATTCAGTAACTTCAATCTCTCTCTCTCTCTCTCTCTGCCCCCCTACCCCAAGTTTACAATCCTTAAATTCAGAAAGCTGATTTTTGCTTGTGGTTGTTGCAAGGCCTCAGCCCTATTTAATTATACCTCTGGATGTGTTGGACAATGGCGAGCACTTTGCTTAGTTTCACAGGTTGAAAGATAGTCAGCTTTCTCCACACTCTAGAACTGAAGCTTTGGGCTGCTTTGTAAAATAGGCTTAGCTTTATTGAATAGTCTTTGTGTTTCCAAGCAGATAACAGAAGTGGGAAGGGATGGCACAGGGAAAGCAAATGAAACTGGCTGTTCCTAAGAAGTTCAGATAATCCTTGGTATGCCTATATAGGTATAAGCCACCTTTTTAAAAAAAGACCAATTTCAGATGTTTTAATAAGGTACTAAGAATAACGTTTGAGAAAGGAAAGCTTACAGTATTAAGGTGAAAAACGCAACCCACACTTCAGTATCTGGTTCCCCCCCTCTATAGCTCCCTGTCCTGGGGCTGCTGATATGGTTTATGATTATAGTAATCCCTGGGCAACTATTCCTTTTTTGTGTGTTATCCTCATGATACCTAGGGTGCTCCATTAACCTGGTCACCAGTTCTCAAATTATGATTTTCTATCCACTTCTGTAACAATTTCCAGAGAAGCAGCCATGTTAGTCTTTTGCGGTAAAAAAAACAGCAGCCTCCTGGCAATTTAAAGATTTGATTTTAGTGTCGGATACTAACTGCGCAAAAGAAATAGTGCATGAGCCTTTTGTCCCATCCTTTCAGGTGAGTACAGAAGCCTTACTGCTCCACCTGCTCCTGGGCCCCCACAACTCGGGGGACACGTAAGTTGGCCTCAAATATGCTCCTCAGCCTCCGAGTGTGTCCCACAGCCTTGAAGGCAAGTCTTGGGACTACACCCTTCACGCTTCAAGGTGCCTAGAGTTTGACCAGTGCCCTTAACTACCTGATAATGTAGTATATAACTCCCACCCAATGACCGTATTTAATGGCTGACACTCATTAAGCAGATCTGCCACCAAATCAGTACAGAATAGGCAAAACACACATACACTGCATACAATGGTGAGCAGCGATGCCTATGAAGGGCAGGAGGGTGGATGACAAGCAGCAAGAGGCAGGGTGGGGTTAAATAGCTTGAAGCCGAATGCCCAACCTTCTTTCCCACAGTACCCACAAACACTGCTCACTGAAGGATGACACCATTGTTTGGAGTGCAGCAGAAGGAGGATTGCTGATACCATGGCTGTCCTCTCAAGATAGTGGCAGGCAAAGGTGAAATGTGCTATCCTCTATAACCTGAATGGTTGTACTCTCAGTACTTTTCTCTCCCCCCATCCCATCCCTTTAAATAAAACATATGTGCAATAACATTTGATTTTTTTGCATCAGTGATAGGACTTGCATTTGCTTGTAGTTCTGTAGTTGTGGTCCTCCAGATACTGTCGGGCTCCCACCTCCCACCTGTCTCACCACAACCAATGATTGAGATATTGGAAGTTGTAGTACATTGCTTGTTTAAAACCCTCTGCTGCTGCTGCTGCTGCTGCTGCTGCTGCTGCTGCTGCTGCTGCTGTTTTGCAGTTTTTTGTGTGCTTTAATTCCTTGTCATTTTAAGGTTTGTTATATTTACTTGTAATGAGTCTAGCCTCCTTTGTAGTGATTTAATTGTTGTGTTTATATTCTTATTGTATTTATTATTTAAATTTTTATACTCTTATACATGAGCCACTGCTGCACTCACACTGACAGAGAAAAGCTTTTCCCACCTCTTTTCCCCACAGAATGGGTGTCCAATCTAATGAATAGCGGACATTTTAAAGGGTGCGGACTCGATGTAGGAGTGGCTGAGCTTTCAACTAAGCAGAAAGAGCAAACAGTCTTTATTGCATTGTGGATTTTTGAAGATATGTTCCCTGAGTGCTGGGCACTGTAGGAGGTCTTGGTGGGCACATTGGCACATGTGTGTGCCAAGTTGGCTTGTCCTGTTCTAGGTGTTCTATTTTTCAGCTAGTTGCATACTTTCTCCTTTTTTATTTATTTCTTTAAATAGTAGAGGGAAATATATTAAAATGCCATGGGCATTATTAATCATGCACAAATTGTAATTGTATCTGAAATCTGTTCTGGTTTAATATGCTTCTATATGGCTCTGATAAAAACCAAGGCTTCTGCCTACTAGATTATTCTCTTCTCAGTGCCACAATAAAGTACATTGGCCTGCTTCTTTTCGTCTGCAATGATTTAGGGGGAACAAAAAGCATAAGCTGTGTGCATAACCTGCATTGTAATTTGGTTTCATGACAAGTTTGCTGATACATTTCCCTTCTAAACCCAGGCAGAAAAATGTTGCCTTAAACTAGAAAAATGCATTTAACATATGCTATCCGGCCATAACAACAACATAGTTATTAGAGTAGAACTTAACATACAGACACCTTGCAGCTGAACTAGAATGTCAAAGACTTATTTAACCATCAGAATATGAAATACATAATTACCAATCCGATATGATCTAACATCTTGCTACTTTGTTAGAATTTATAGCAGCTCGGTACAAGGCACTGTAGGGAAATGAATCTCTGTGCAGTGCACCTAAGTTTATTCAGTATTCAACCTTCCTATGTTAATCTTACTGCATGTGTTTAATATTTAATGCCACCATTGCTGAGAACTGAATTCCTGGGCAAAAGCTATTTCAGTCATGGTACTGAACTTATATACTGGCAGTGGCAGCCTGGGATGAGTGTGTTAAAATTATATTATATTCTAGGTGATTGTACTATGTAAAAAAAAGCAAAAAACCTTTCCAATTTGTTTAAGCTGTACAGGAAATATAAAAGAAAATGATAGCAACAACAAAAGTTGCTTAGAGTATGCTAACCCTTCTGCTGAAACGATCTTGAAATTAGGTCGTGCATTAAATGGATTCTGCAAACCAACTCTTTTGAGCAGCTTTATCAGGATGTAAGAAGAGCCTGCTGGATCAGGCCAGTGGTTCGTTTAGTCCAGCATTCCTTTTCTCGTGCTGGCCAACCAGATGCTTGTGAGAAGCCTTCAAGCAGGATCTGAATACAAGAGCACACTCTCTGCTCCTGTGGTTTCCAGCAACTGGTATTCAGAAGCATTGCTGCCTCCAACTGTGGAGGCAGAGCATATGGCCATTGCCTCATCCTCTTTTAAGGCCATCCCGGTTGGTGGCCATCACTGGTTCCTGTGGAAGTAAACTTCCACATAGTTTATGCACTGGGTGAAGAAGTCCTTTGCTGTATCTGTCCTGAATCCTCCAACACTCAGCTTCGTGGATGGATATCCATGAGTTCTATTGTTATGAGATGGGGGGATGACGGCTTTTCTCTATCCATATTCTCCATGCCATGCATTGTTGCGCTGGCGAAACAACACGACGCGGAGACAGGATGGATGTACGGGAAGGCAACCTCAAATCTTACGCGAGGGTCCCATTTATTGAGAATCTCACACAATTGTTAATGGTTAACCCCACAAGTAGGCTCAAGGCACCAAATAAGGAAACATCTACCCCAGTTGTGACACATAGCACCATGTAAGGAGTTGTTTTACGAAAAGTGACACCCCAAAACTCCCCCCATGACTCCGCCATTGCCTACGTGACTATCCTGCATGCTCCCACCACATGCTCTCCTCATGCACCCCTCCCCGTGCTCATCTCGTGCCCTCCAGTACTTTTCCACCACCCTCCATTGTTCTTTTGTGTGCTTCTGACTCGTGTCTGTAATCCTGACGTTACGGTGCAGCGTGGCATGCCAGCGCTACACTTTCCGCCTTGGCAGGATTGGCATGGCATGCCAGCGCCAATCCAGCGTGATTCCCACAATGCATAATTTTATAAACTTATATCGTGTCACCTCATACCCACATTTTTTCTAAACTAAAAAGCCCCAAAGGATACAACCTTTCTTCATAGGGGAGTTCCTCTCGACTTTGGTAAAAAGGACGTATTAATGTGTTTCTCTCATTTGGGTGAAGCTTCCTCTTTTGAAATCAAATGTGTCCATGTTGGATTTTTATTTTTTTTGGGCACTTGCTCCCAATTGGCTCAACAACACTTGCATCTTGTGCCAGGTACTGGGCACTACTCAAGATTAGATCAATACTCCTCTGGTTGGTTCCTGTACCAACTGGTATATATTTAGGGTATATAGATTTTTTTTTAACCTCTTTTTTAAAAAGTCAAGCATAGTTTGGACTCTTAAGCCTGTTGTGAGCCTCTGTTTTACTCTGTTCAGCTGCATAATAGGTGGTTTAAGGCAGGTCACAGGAGGAGTGTAAATTAAAGTTTTAAAATCAAAACGGGAAAGCTGTAGATGAAAACAAAACAAGAAGAGAGACATAAAAATGTGCAAATAAACCTTCACAAATAAGGCCTTAACTGATGGACAAAGTTTTCAGAAGAACGAACATTAGAATGCTACATAAAAGCTAAAAAGCTTTTGTTATCTGGATTTTCACTTTTTGAAATTTGGCAACCCACACAGTAGCAATTACCACTTATTCATATTTAGAACAAATCATTGCTTTTCAGAATGTGTTTCGGTCTGTTATTATTCTAGAATTTTGTCCCGTCTAAACCCTCTACAGGCATTCATAGTCTATACAATGAAGGGCAGAATGAGACGACACTTCCTTACCCAAATATCTCTGTTGTATCTTTGTTGCTCGGCCCCATGTTGATGAGATTAATATATAATCTCTTTTTTTCTAATAAAACCATAGCCCTCCTCAGGTATTTGTAGTTTACCTGCTTGCTGGGACCTGCTACCTCCTCCCCACCTCTCTCTCTCACACCACATGAAGAGAGCTATGGTGCATTTAGTATCCTGCAGGGAGAAAGAGATTATGTCATAATCTCATCAAGTTGTGTGTGTGTGTTTTGCTGAAACAGCTATTATCCCTGCTTTATATTTACAAATGTGTAGTATATTTCCATCACGATGAAACCTCTGTTGGGTGCAGCAGTGTAAAACGTGTGTGACATTCAAAATAAAATATAGGCCAAAAATTAGGATACGTACAGTAAGTACTCATTGGAGGATGACTGCACCAAATGTTACAAATGTTGCAAGGAAGATATGATTAGAATGTCTTGATTATGGCTGCTGTTTATCATGCTATTAGTTATGTAAATTTATAATGTTGCTTAAAAATGAAAAAAAATATGTTACTGAATAATTGCAGTGTTCTAGTTTTCTTTGTTTGATAATTAAATGTTGCACTTTTTAACATGCACTGAAAAATGAAGTAGAGCTTCAGCCTTGAAGTAGTTGATTTACCCTTGTGTTAGTGAAAGGTCATAGTGTTTATTGGTCACCTTAAGGGAAAGGATACTGCTTTGCTTGCAATGGCATTGATTAAAAACCAAAAGAAAGTAACACCTGAACTAAATGTTTGGGGCAAATCTGAATTACTGGTCACCCACTTCCTCTTTTTGAGAGTAAATCCCTATTAGTCCAGATAGACAAGGATCACAAGACGAAGTGAAGCTTTCAGTGCATTGTGACAGTAACTCTTAACCCCCTGAATAGAACTTTCAGAGAAGGCTTACCTAAATAACTGCAGTTCCAAATGAATAATCTGTATTCAGATTCATTTAGCTTCTGCCTCATCAGAGAGGCATTGTCTGTCACACTGTCCCGAACCTTTGAAACCTTGATCCTTGGGTGTTTGTGGTACCCGGTGCCTGGCACTGCAAGAGCATAAGGATACTAGTTTGGTCCCCAGTGAATATAATAAAATTATAGAATTGTAGAGTTGGAAAGGGATCCTGAGGATCATCTATCAGATTTATGTACAATAGGTGGTCATTAAAATAGCAAAATTATTATGTGCATTTTCAAAGATAATGCCTTGAAAAACAACAGCAGCTTTTGCAAATATATCTTTTTTGATTTTTTTTTAATAACATGAACACTTTACAAATATTTTAAATTGTATTTTAAAATATACTGTCAGGATGGCTGTCAGTGACCAAGGTGAACCTCTCACCTCACCCTGTTGTCATGTTCTCATTTCCTCTTTTTCCCTGTCTAGAAAGTTTGCCCCTAGCTCCTTGGTTTCAGTGCCCTTTATGGATTGAGGCTGAGCACACGCTTAGCAGCTGCATTACCCATGACTTAATTTTCTTGAGATGTGCCCTCTTCCAATCTCAAGTTCGTTAAAGCCTTTTGCCATCTTCACTTCCAGGACGGCCTTCAATTGCAAAGCTAAGAATGTCAAGAGCAGGTTTTGAGTGCACACGTAATTATACTTTAGATCAGTCCACCTTGAATATCTGCTCTAAAAATAGGCCGGAACGAACACCTTGAATCTATGCAGTCTTTGTGGCTTTTTGTCATTTCTGTGAAAGACCCCTTGAATTTTATTTACTTAATGAAGATGGGGGGGGGGGGGAGAGAAGAAGATGGGGGTTGGGTTGATTCACTTGTTGACTCAAATGCATTCTCGAAAGCAGAGAACAAAATCAAAGTGGAAGGAATATTAAATCAGGAACTGAAAAATAGGTCAGATTGTAGCTCTGTAAAATATTTTAAGTTGGATACAATGAATATCTCTCTAGGTATAGAGAAGTGTAGTGGATTGACCCACTTAGCTTAAAGTTAGAGTTCTGAGAAATACTGGTGTTCATTTGCAGTTTGTGCTCTGTTCACATGTTCTGCTTTTGCACCCTCACCACTCCTCCTGGCTCATTTATTTTAACAGTGACTTCAATGTTATAATATTCATTCCCCCTCCTTGTGGATTTACCTTTCGTGGGGGTTTTCAGCTTGACTGGTGAAGCTAAGTGACCCTGCTGTTTTTCCATCAGTGCTCTATGGCAGTGTTCCCCAACCTTGGGCCTCCAGCTGTTTTCGGACTACAATTCCCATCATCCCTGACCACTGGTCTTGCTAGCGAGGGATGATGGGAGTTGTAGTCCAAAAACAGCTGGAGGCCCAAGGTTGGGGAACACTGCTCTATGGGACAATCAAATTCTTCAGATATATTTTTCCCAGGTGTGATCCACGTGCATTTATCTCACCCAGTATTTTATTTCTTCTTCCTTGATGGCTTATAGCTGAATGTGAGAACTACCTCCATTGAGAAGTATTTTGTCTAAATAAGCTACTAAATAAGCTATACTAAATAAGCTACTAAATAAGCTATGTAAGCTACTCCTTCCTAGGAGCAAGCATATAAACATCTGGCCTTGCTTATATCTTACTGGCATTTTGGACAGTTAATTCTTGCCATGGAACTTTTGGCTCAAGATACTTGTGGCTTTGAAAATGAGATCTGCAGAAGGATTAGCACACCAAAGCGATTGCCAGTGGATGGGTAGATCTGCTGAACAGATGCAATTTGTACCTACAGTGTACCAAGAATTCAATTTTATTTTGGTTCACAGTTGTATTATGGGACACTTGTGTAACTGCTCAATATGTTCTGTCTTTAGGCATTGTACAGACGTTCTCTGTTGTGTCATCTTCGTTGTGGTCATCCTGGGTTACATTGCTTTAGGAATTGTGGGTAAGTAAATAAATGTACAGTTGATGCTTATCCTATTCATAGGAAAGTAACTTGAGAAGCAATTGTTGCTTTAAGTTAAATGGGCATCCCGATTAAATATAATTACATTCATTTAACACATTTCTTGGAAACAAAGCATGAACTACCTGCTCTAATTGACTGTTGTAATTATAGGGGGGAAATAAAAATGATTGGTATATTGACAAAAAAAAATCCAATATGAAACAAAGCTGGTAGAGAAGCCATGGTTCAATAATTTTGTTCTTCATTACTGTAAAAAGCTGTAGTTATAGCAGGAAAATGTTGGTAATTAGAAGTGGGAGAAAATAAAAAGTTTTAAAAATGAATTCTTTATAATGTTAGCAACAATCCATGCAAATAATGAATAGAACAGTTGCTTTTTTTAAGTGGGATGCAGAGCTAATTATCAACAGCAGATTCTTTAATCTGCATCTCAATTTTGTTTGAGAGAACTTCACTGAGAGCCGAAGCTTTATAAGGCACACATCTGCTGCTGCTGCTCCATGTCTCTTTAATCTCCACTCAACCTAATGTCCAATGCAAACCATGTCTGACATTATCACACAGTTCTTCTTTGACATCACCTGGTGTATTTATTAGACAAGTCTTCTCCAGCCTGGTGACCTTCAGAAATTGTTGGTCTACAATTCCCATTATCCTTGACCACTGGCCATTGAGGGTCACATGTTGGGGGAGGCAGCTCCAACCCCAAGACAAACCCCAGCAGCTGGCAAGAATCTTCAACTCCGGCATACATCTTTTTAACTCAGTGGCCAAACTCCTATTGACATAAATGGATCTGGACTTAGTCCACTGTTTATTTACATGTGATGCTGCTCTTTGGTAGTAGAGTTCATTTCAGTTCTGGCTTAGCCTTCATGAAATTTATAAGATTTCTTTTAATTAACATCATAACATTTTTTCTGTGTTGTACAGCTACATAGTAAGAGTATTATGCCATTAGACTACAAAAAGAACACTCATCTTACAGAAGAAGTACAATAAAGAGAATTAGAAAGGATGTGCATCATTTGACCTTCTGGAACAAACAGTACAGCTCTCCATCACATCATAGAAAAGGCAAAAACTATACAGTCAAAATGAAAGTATAGCCTTTTTGTTGCCTCTCTTTTAAACTGAACCAAGTTCAATATTTATAAAGACAGGTTCCAGATTTCCTCTGGGCTGTAACCAAGCCAACTCTAAAAGAAACACTACCTGCCTTTGGCACAGGACTCTCAGATAACATGCTTTATGTTTCAGGGGATCTCTCCATCCCTGAGGCAGGTACATTCCATGTATAATAAAGGTTTTTATACCCATTAATACCCTGCCCTACCGAGTTTGTGTTTCCTTTCAAGCTATCCCTTCGTGAAACAGAATTTTTAAATGTGTGACCGCATTTGTTACTGGTTCATCATTCTGAACAATAGATTGATTAGAAGAACCGAATACTTCCAGGAAAAAGGCTAGGGAGATAGTTGGTAGCTTGTGCCCAGCATCCCTGGACTCCCAAACCTTCCTACTGCGCTGTACTTTCACCCAGCAATGCACAAATCTCCTGTAATCCTCTGGCTAGGATTTCACAGCAGTTTTCTACATAAGGTTTTTACAGAATCATGTACTGCATAAAATCTAGATGACTGAATGGTTGGTTGCCCAATACTATTTCCCCCCCACAGGCATTTGTCAAAGACGATATGGTCTGTATACATAACACTGTATTGCCTGTGCTCTAACTGTAAAGAAAGAATCTCTAGTTAAACTTTTGAATAGCTGTAAATGCTCAAAATATCCATCCTCAAATCAAGATTCATTTTGGGTGGCGGCGGCTATTTTCTGTTCCTCTTATGGGAGTACCTTTTCAATCACAAATTCAGATTCTGAAGCTAGTCGGATCTAGATGCTTGTTACACACACACTTGTACACAAGCTGGCTATACGATTATTATCATCATCATCATCATCATCATCACCAGCCTTGTTTTACACTTTTTCCTTTGCTTTATTTTTTTAAAATGAAAGATGAGATCAGCCTTGGATAGACTCCAGGCAGTTGTCCTGTTCAAAATGCATGAGAGTCAATAAAGTTCATATAAAGAGAAAAAAGAGTATAAATCAATTCACAATCATGAGTTGTGCCTAAAGCATCTCGTGACCGAATAAGATGTGTATATTTCTGTCCTTTGACTTTATTGATAAAAAAAATGGGGGAAGGTTTTCTGTGGTCTATAAATGTATGAAGCAGATCTTCAGTCCACATTTTATTTGGATGGGTACAGAAACAGAAAAGTTCAGATCCATCACTTCTAGAGCATGGATTTTGCTATTGATTGTGTATGGGGGGGGGGGATGCTGAGCTGAAATTCTAACTTTAGTAATACATGCAATCAGTGTGGCTTGAGTAATATTTGCAACGGTACAATCAGGAAGGGATTTAGCTCTCACTGTAGTTCCAAAGGCATTATATTGTCATGTGGTGATAAAAGGACAATCAAATCTTCTTGCATGACCAAAGCTAGTGATTTATGGTAATAGTCTTTCTCTGATCTGCTTCAGTGATGATTGGCTGTTGAATGATTATGAGCCACATAAATATTTATTACAGGAGTTATTAATTGCTGTCATTGGGTCAACTTTACCATCGGGCCAATGGTGCTGATATGACATCCAGTGATGTTTCAATTTTTGAAGAATTCAGTCCACAATATTTACATTTGCATTTTCTGGATTATTAAGAACATTTTTAAAAAAGCAACCTAGTAAAACTTTTAAGACAAAAACCAATGAAATATTATAAAAAATTCAAAGGGCTGCAAGAATGGTATAATTCAAAATAAGAAAAATATTATATGGTTTAGCTCCTGACAGTTCTCATATAACAATTGAGAGCTGACTATGCTAAGCATTTTGCTAAACCAAGAGCATAAGTGAAGCTCAAGTGAGCAAGTGATTAGCATAGACAGCTCACAATTGTTATATGATAATTTGTTATCTGTGAATCTTTAGGTCAGATGCTCTCTTACATATTTCTATTTCTGTTTGTGAAATCTTTCTATTGCAGTAAGTGTTAATCTGTGTTCAAAGACACAGCAGGAGATTAAGCAATGGGGCAGCAGGAGGCCACCTGTGAAGTAGTAAACCAAATTTACCTTCTGTATTAAAAAAGAGGCATCCCTGCTTCAATGACTGCTTTTACACCCCTAGGTATAAATTTAGGATCATGTGTCCTATAATCTGCTTCACTGTATTGGTAAATTGCTAGTGTTTAAAATCCATAAGCACAATTGGCCGGTTTTTATTGCCACATATTAAATATTTTAAATGTTTTCTCTTTTAAAGGGAAACACTTCACAAGAATGCTTGCAAACACTTCACAAGACTGCTGTTGGTTCTTAATCATCAACTGATTTGCAGCCTATTTTAAGTTTCCAAAGCAAGTAGTTATTCTCCATATTTTGTCCTTGATGGGGAACCTTACAGTTTAGTGTTTTGCAGCCACTTACTCAATCCCAGACCAATAAAGGAATACAAAATGAGAGGATATTTGACAAATGCATTAAAATGATAGATGTTTGTGATTTCTAGTGCTTTGTGTGCTTGAAATACATTAGTGAGTGATGGCAGCATAACTTGATGGTTTGAAATATGGGGACCTGACAGGCTTTTGCACACACACATGCCATTCTTGTGTTATACCATTGTTACATGGAATGCTGACATATTAAGATTCTCAAAGATTTATGATGGCTTCCTGGAAGTTTGCACTAAGGATCTGTCAAGTGATATGAAGACTTGGAACAAAGATTTTGGCAGGCAATTAGACTAACAACATTGAAACCGTATAAGAAAGAGTTGCCTAAAGTATATTGAGAAAGTTATTAGGATTGTTGTCTCTATAGACCCAGTATTGGTCTGGGGAAACCCAGCCAGATGGGCGGGGTAGAAATAAATTATTATTATTATTAGTCCTTTTGAACAAGATTGTTTTATTATCGGTTGCATAAAATATTGTGGTTCATGTTATGAATGGCTGCAAAAAATAATTTCTGCGTAAAAATGGGAGTACGGACACTCAGGTATGTTATTAAAAATTTCAGACTTACTTGCATTGGAAAAGGTAATACATCAAATCCAGCAATAAAGCTAGTTATGTTGATATAAAAAAATATGGTACCAGTTTGTAAATTTGTAAATGAAGTTTAAAACATAGCACACACATCCCAAATACATTGCTGTTTAACATATGTCTGTGCTGAGCTAATGCTATATGAGAACAATATTTATTTGGCATTGCAAATCATTATATCATGTAGAAAGATGACAGGAGATGCAACTAATTAATGCGTCCTACCGGTATTATTGTTGCCGTTTTGCAATGTCTGAAATGGTGCTTTTATTTTTCGTCATGGTGAAATATATGCAGGCTCCCAAGGTGAGCACAGTTTAGGCATCTCACCATAGTGGTGGTGTCCAGAAAAAGCACAGGAGGAAAAAATGATTTATGCTCCTTGCTTTCTCCATATTATAGAGCGCCAGTCTTCAATTTCACCCCCCCCAAAAAAAAGTGCTGGTCTTTGGTTCATCTCTTTATATGCAAAAACTAAAAGAGGTTTTAAAAACTAATGTTCAGCTGATTAGTATGACTGTCTCCCTCCCCCTGTCTTTAAGGAGGCCCTTGGTCGTTGCCAACAATCAAGTATTCAGCCATGCAGAACATTTTATGGGTGCTGAAGTTCTGTACACGTGGATTCTATTTCATTTAATACTGGGTATTGGGTCAGCAGCAGTTCACCGCAACAAATACCTGCAACAAATAAACTACACAGCTGTCTAAGGCTGATTTCTTCTTTCTGTGGATGTTGTTCAGTTAGTTTCTATTCTTTCTAGAATGGGAAAGAGAATGAGATAGTTATCAAGTGCTAAATCTTAAATAGTACCACACTTTGCTTTCTCCTTATGTTCAGTTGAGATGTAAAGCCATCTACCCTCTGTATCCACATAGCAGAAGGGATTCCCATTTAAAGGAATCCGATTTCATAGCAAACCGAGATGAATCTACTTGCAAAATAAAGCTGCTGTGTAAATGAGAGGGGTGTACTTGTAAATTCAGGAGGTAAAGAATTCAGCAAAGAAAACCATGTTTCTTAAAATAGGCCAGTGCAACACTTGTTTGTTGCCATTATGGTTGGATCCATAGAGCAGATACAAAATTGCAATGTGTAGCATGAACACTTCTGGGTGTTCTGTGGCCTGATTGGTAGGCTGGGGGTTCCTCTGCTAAAGTCAGGGAGCGTGTTACCTGAGGACCTATTCCTCTGCAACATTGCTGGTGTTTCAGTTTTTGCCCAGATCAGAGTGCTATACATTTGTACCTTGGATCTCAAATGCCTTGGCTCCCAAACGATCGGAACCCAAAAGTGAGTGTTCTGGTTTTTGAACAATTTTCAGAAGCCAAACATGCAGTGTGGTTTCTGATTGGCTGCAGGACTGTCCTGCAGCAAATCGGAAGCCATGCCTTGGTTTTCAAACGGTTCCGGGAGTCAAACAGACTCCCGGAACGCATTCTGTTCGAGAACCAAGGTATGACTACATAGCAAAAATAGGCAACCTTTTTGGCTTGCATTCACTGGTGGGCAGTGAGTTTGCAGGCCATACACATCCCAGCTATCCAAACACAAATATGCAGGGAGAAAACACACTCACACATGCAGACAGAGGGGAGGTGCATGGTGGGGTCCAAATGAGGTCATTGCATGCCTCTCTTCTCCTTGCTGCCTACCTGAATGGCACTGGGAAGAGCTCCTTAGCATTTGCAGTGGAGAGGAAGGCGCATGGGAATGAGTCAGTACACATTTCCTTCCCGTATAAATCAAGCTCCCTACTAAACAGCTGTATGAGCTGAGAGAAGCATTGTCAATTTAGTGGTGGTGGTAATGGGACAAGGCTGTCTGAGGGGGAAGTGTTTAGTGGACTGTCAGGAAGGCTCAGCCAGTGACTGAGGATTAAAGCCCTTTGCACTTCTCTTTTAACTGGGTGCCCAGCCCAAATTCCCTGACCTCTGCTGCCTGCCTGCTTGCTCACAAATGAGAAGTGGAGCTGCTTCAAAGAGGGCTTTTGCAAAGGACTTGCCCTTTGCAAAAGCACTCCTTGAAGCAGCTCCCCCTTTTCTCCTTTAAACATTGGAGTGAACAGGCTGGTAGGGGCAGGGGACTCCCCACTCCTTGCTGCCATCTGTATGTTTGCTCAAAGGTGAAGGGAAACTGATGATATAAATTGCCATTAGGGGCAAAACTGGCCTCAAAGTCCATAGCTCTGTTCAAACTCCATTGCAAAAGTACACAGTTAAATTTCATTGATCTGAATGTCCTGGAAGGCAGCCGCAATATTTACTTAATCAAAATTTAGATGATCTGGAGTACTATTTACGTGGGGTAATGGTGATGTTTTATTTTGCCTAATGAAGAGTTCTGTGTAATTCAAGAACTTGCTTCTAGCTTTTTTTACCATCTGTTGGGCTGATAAAACAATCACATCACTTACTGTGCACTGCTTGTGTTGTGGAAACAATGCAGTTTTTGAAATGTGCTTGTGTAGTTAGATCATTATTGTTTCCATTTTGCAGAAATGACTTGTGGGGCTCAAATTATAGTTTAGGTGGCACTGCCTTCTCATGGGCACTGTTGTTTCTCAGTGTATAACCAAGACCTGGATGGCGAAGCAGGGTGAAGTTAGCCTCTTTTAACCTTTGCCCACCTAGGTACCTTCTTCAACCCCAGGGGAGACTTGTGTCAGGAGCCAGGGTCAGCAATAAAAACATTAGTGTCAGTGAAGTTAACTCTTTATTCAAGAAACCTAAACAGCACAGGCTTAGTGATCACAGTGACTCTTCCCAGTAGTTCTTGTCCCAATAAGGCAGTTGTGACGACTGAATGAGGCTGAAGGGCATTTCACACATGTATTCACATCAGCAAATGTAACCTGGTTAAGCTGGCAATAAGTATGACAATAGTAACTGAAAAAACACAGCTGTTATTATGAGAATTGCTGTTGACTGTATCTATAATTGCTAGGTTATGCTATGTTTGTCCAGATTAAGTGTGTGTCTGACAAAATTTAGAACTACTTGCATAGAACAAATGTTTTCTATGAATAGGCTGTAATCTGGTGGCTGAGCATGGATGTGAATTTGGATCTTAAGGTCCAAATCTGATTATCCACTGACCACTCTGTTCTTCATCAGATTTAACATGGCATATTCCTGTTCTACATGGGAGAGTCTTCTGGTTTGTATGTGAACATTGTTGTGTGTTAGCATTAATCAGAATACTATTTCTCTATTACAGTATTTGAAGTTCTTGGAAACTAATTTCAGAAACAAACTGGATCATGTTGGCAGCAGTAGCTAATTCTAAATTATCTGCAAAAATGCAGCTGTTAAGTTTTGCAACCAACATTGCTGGACTGCTTTAAATCTCACATGACAAGATTTATCCCTGCTGGTATCTGTACTGGTGGGAAGAGAGGGGGGGGGGAATTTTCTGTAGTGTCAACATTCTTGAGAACAAACTAACATCAAAACGAGGGAAGGTTACTACAGAAACTGCACTGTAGAGTGTATAAAGAAGAGATTAAAGGCGTTCATATCAACTGCAAAAATTGATTTGTTTGGACATGGAATTTTTCTGCAATAGATGTGGGGAAATATTCAAGGACAATGAAAACCTCCTTTGTGCACAAACAAACATCATGTCCCGTTTCAAGAATGTGCTTTCGTCTA
Organism: Darevskia mixta; assembly: GCA_034641385.1. Lineage (NCBI taxonomy): Eukaryota > Metazoa > Chordata > Lepidosauria > Squamata > Lacertidae > Darevskia > Darevskia mixta. Next base: position 11,672,186 of record JAWWNH010000029.1, read on the forward strand.
TTCTCCAGTTTATATATATCCATGGATTAGTAGCTGATAGACACCAAACATTTCCCCCCAAAAACACCCCATAATGTTTTTAGGTCATGTTTTTAGGTCATGATTTTTTAGTATTGACCTTGGCTTGGTTTTGTACCTTTGAATGTAGATACACGACCTCTGGACCACAAGTGCCAATGTACAGACTGCCACGGACAGCTTTATACAGGGCTCTGTTGTTTTGTGCCCTATCACTCCATTGCTAGAGTGTGTCAGTGACGCTGGAGAAGATTTAGTTTTGAGTGTTTCTAAATTTAAAACTACAAAAAATGAAGAGGGATGCAAGCATGTGGCAATTATAGAACAGCAAGTTCAAAGTGATTTGCATAAATCGGGGTTGAGAGTGCATTCTAAGTGGCCCATGCAATTCAGCGTAGAGAGAAAATCTAAGATGTGTGAGTGCAGGCACGCTTAGGCTTGTTTTAGCTTTGTTTGCTGCCATTGTATGGCTTTATGCCAACAAAGTCTTTGTAATGGTTCCCTGTCCTCATTTTAATAACCGTTATTTTCTAAGTGCATTACCTCATTTTCTGGCTGCCAGCCAGATATGACCTGATGGAAAGGGGGAGGGGAAGAGAGAAATGTTTTACTTTCTATCTATTCATCCATACTTTTTTCATTAAAGGGGGAAAAATCTACTGTTTAAGGAAAATCAATAGTATTCAGTAGCTATTGAGAGAGGTTAAAATGGTACATGACTGGCAGTGCATTTTAATGACCAGCAAACTTTAATTCCAAGCCGACCTGCTACAAGGAGGAAATTGAGCTATAAAATATCACTGATGCTTTTTTTTCGCAGCTTGGGTACACGGTGACCCCAGAAAAGTAGCTTACCCAACTGACAGCTATGGGCAGTTCTGTGGTCAAAAGGACACGCCTAATGAGTAAGTACCAAGATTTGCCTTCACTTTTCATGATGCATGAAAGGAAGCATTAGACTTCTGTCTCCTGGAAGTCTTAATGGAAGGATGAGGGAGGACCCAGACTTACTTCAGTGGTTTCTCTGTGTTGACTCCAATTAAGATTTATATTTAAAAAGCTGAGTGATCAAAGCAAAACCATTGTGCATGTGCAGTCCGAAGGCTGTTCATAATTCAGTAAAATACGATTACGTCATGCATCCCAGTGATTAGAATGCCACACTTTATGAAATGCATTGGAGCTGATTAGCCAGCATAAGTTGGAACATTTAATTGAAATGTCCTCTGAGAAATTGTTCCTGTCATTCCAAGAAGAAAAATAAATCCTAAGTACCACAGGCTGCATTTCATCTCTGTAAACTGCAGACACAGTGGGAATCATGGGTAACCAGGATGATAGAGCCTGATGTTATTATGGGGGTTTTCAGTCGTACCCCACAGTGGCAATGTTGGTGGAAGACCAGCTTAGCCAGCAGAACTAAGTGGAGGGATACCTCTGGTCACCTCACATATCCCACATTTGTGTGAAGGGGTGGCTTCCTCTATGGATGTATTAAGTGTCATAGAGCCAAATTACTTTCTTTTTTTTTTAAGCAAGCATGATTTGGGGGCCGATTTGCATGTGTTAATTCATTTCAATAAATCAGCATTTAAAACAATGGTTATAACAAACCACATGCAGTTTTGAACTAGCTGGGAAACAACACACACAAAAAAATAGTTTTGGATAAGCCTGACACACTGACCCAAAGCTTATATACATTAAAGATCTAGAGGCTGGCCCTAACTCATGTCTTGAGGGAAATTAAATTTGGGGATGGATGCTAATCTTTGCGTTAATGCCCTTTAGAGTCCCTTGGCACAAAGCAATAAAATGCAAATAAATGTTCCAATGTTTTAAACAAATATTACACCAAGCAAATATTTTAGAAGATTTGATACTTGGGCATTCATAGACTAGGGGCAGGGGGAATTAAATTACAACAATGCAGAATTAATTCCATTTTGTCTGATCTAACACCATTCCTGGGGACCCATCAGCACCTTAATCCATCTATTTGCTAATCTCCATGTAAGCCCTAAATTTGTTTTGCATTCAGAAGACTATAGCTCCAACATGAAATAAAGCTTGCCTTTGAAGGAGACAGTCATACACTTCCGATTTTTTTTACTGGATATTTTGTGTTTTCCTTGTATTACTGTCAGAAGCTAGGAAACGTTTCAGCCCCTAAATAATCTACCAGCTAATTGTATGAATGTGAGATTCCAAAATTGTAGTAATGTATAATTCTTGTCTGAACTTTGAATATTCAAGCTTCCTTATTACCTAATCACCATATATGTCTTCTGTGGCCTCTTTGTGTTTTCCGACTTGCAGAATTGGTTCAAAGTTATTGACAGAGATTGGAAAAAGCAGATAGTCAGCAAAGTGTCCGCAGACTCACATGCTATCAATCTTCTTCACACATTTGCTGGTTAGCATGGATGAATGTGAAAAAGGCCTATTATCGCCAACCTTTCAGGAGAACAGTGCTGCAGCTAATGGGAGCCAGTTTTATGTTCTGCATGTTCCTGGGCAAGACTGACAGAAATGAATGAGTTAATTCTCCCCTTCTCCCTTTCAGAGTCACTAACATGTCAGCTCTAATGTGTGTCTTACATACAGTCCATTCTAGTACTTTTCGATAGAAGATTCTTGGGACTTTATCTAATCCACAGGTTCCCTTATGCAAAGAAATTCTTGATTGATTTTTTAGTGCCACCTTGTGATTAACATAAAAACCACCAGCTTGTTTGTGCAGTGTAGCATGTGTTTGAACACCTACTATATGTACAAGATAGATTCAGAATACACTAGAAGTACTATATGGCTAGGTGACAAAGCCTTAACCTATGAGATCTAGAATCAGGTTAATATATGTGACTAAGCGCCATTGTGATCTACTCCACAGGGAAGCACTGTCCTTCCCATAATTAGAGTTCAGATGTGCTTCTGTCAATTCCCTTGAGAATGCTTTTGCTCTATTTTATTTATTTTTTTGTTGTGGTCTCTTAAGTGATTCTATTACGGATTCATACATACTGTGAATTATCACTGTAAATACACATGGAGTTATTATTTCATACCTATTCATTTGCAGGAACAAGACAATTTTGTTTTACTTTAACATTCTGAAATGTGCCAGCCCTCTAGTGCTAATAAACCTACAGTGCCCTACAACACAGGTATGTAAATGACAGTCAGATTCAGAGCACAAGGAGTACCAGAGCTACTTCTAAAGTGAAAGTTTTTAGAAGTACTGTTGGCTTTTTCTACAGTGGCGGTGGGAGAGGGATGGTAAATACAGATCCTGAAAATATTGTGTATGTGAAGATCTGTAAACGTACTGCTATGACTTCCTGACACGCTCTAGATTCCTGGGTGCTGGCGTTTAATCGGTGTTTTGAGAATTAAGGCGAGTTAACAGGCTTTGACAGTGCCAAAAGGTGCAGACTAAGCTTCTTTTCCAGTCCAGGGCATTGCCTGAAACTTTATATCCACTTACATGGGATCTGAATGGGACTTATTTCTCAACAAACATGAATAGGATTGTGCTGTTATAGGTTTTACAAATGAGCTTTATATGGGATTTATTTTGAAAGAAATAGGAAAAAGCCAGCATTTAAACATATACTTATTGTATACATCTGTGGTTCCCAATTGGTGCTCCGTCGACTCCAGGAGGTCTGCCTAACCCACCCAGGGAATCCATGGCACCATTGACATAAAAAAACTACCATAGAAATACAGTGGTACCTTGGGTTAAGTACGCTTCAGGTTAAGTACGCTTCAGGTTAAGAACTCCGCTAAGAACAGAAATCGTGCTCTGGCGGCGCAGCGGCAGCAGGAGGTCCCATTAGCTAAAGTGGTGCTTCAGGTTAATACGCTTCAGGTTAAGAACGGACCTCCGGAACGAATTAAGTACTTAACCCGAGGTACCACTGTATCAAAATTTTCAAAAGTAAGGGGTCCATGTCTTGGCTTTTGAAAAACATGGTCTGCAGTAATTGGGAACCAGTGTGTGTGTGTGTGTGTGTGTGTGTAATTACAGCATGCAAATTAAATGTGCTAATATCTTGGATTTATATTGCAAGGGATTCAGCCTGTTCAAAGGAGGCCATGTTCAAAGGAGACCATGTGTGCAAAATTAAAATGCAGCATATCTCTGAAGTTTCATTGAAAAGCTGTGTTTTGTATCCTCCCATCCTAGGTAATTATCTGCTGGTGTAGCAGATACTGGGATCAGAAAATAAACTGAAGCACTCTGTGTGAACTTGATTGCCATGTATTATATGACTTAGTCTGTTTCTAAGTTCTGTGTTAAGTAGGCATTCTGATGAAATGAATTACTGTCAGAGATGGCTTTTTGTTGTTGTTGTCTAGCTGCTTTGATAATTCAACTTTCTCATCTTCCCGTGTTGCTTAGATCAATGTGCATTTTTCTTTTCTTAAAGCTTTGTGTCTCAAAGTGCCCAGACAGGTTTGCAACCTACATAGACATGCAATCTTCCTACAGATATAACAAAAGTTATTGGGAATACTACAGACAGTTTTGCAAGCCTGGCTTTAGCAAGCCATGGAAGGTGAGTATAGATAAGATATTACGATGTGAATATTACTTTTATCTGTCCAAAGTGGGTGCAGTCCTTAGCAGGTTTATATCTCCATAGCTGTACAGGGTTTTGTTTTGTTTTTAACTCTATTGTTGGTTACAACTACGTTATTCCTAGTGCAGATTATACCCAAAGACTCCAGTATGACCAGCAATGGGCAAGAGGTTTCCTTCTATTGATACATTTTATAATTAAAATGCTATTTTGATGAGAGTTTCAAAAAATCTTCATCCTTAGTCTTGTAGCTAAAAATTTAAAAATTAAGTTGGTCATCACCAAAAAAAAGAGGAAACCCATCACCAAAGAAAGGAAACAAAAGAGGGCACAGAGTTACATAAAAATTGCATGTACAAATCTATATTTAAATCTTAAATTAAATTATACATTTAAATGTAAATCTAGAACTAATTGGCTGTATTCAGTGCTGCAGCTCCAATGGCAGAAAGGACTTCCATGTACATGGCGGAACTTCCTCTTCCTGTGCTTTCGTCTCCAGCTCCCCTGCCAAAAGAAATTGGCTCTGGGGAGCAACAGAGGAGGAGAGGAAATTGCACTAGCCAATTACTGTAATTTAAATAGATATACAAAATTTCTCACACAATGGGGAAGTCTGCAACTAGGTGACGCTTGCTCCATTTTGGTCTGCTGTCTTTTTTACTTACCATACTGTTAAAGGTATATATTTTTGGATTGGTTCTTCTATAGTAACCAGTTTACTCATTTATAGGATAAGGGAATGGGTGTTAGTCTTGGAAATTAATTCTTACCTTGTAATAACATTATAAGTTTGAAACAACTTGGTAGCTTTAAAAACAAATATTCAAACCTACTTTAATATTCCTCTCATACTGAAAACCCCTTGCTGAGTCCTGATTGCAGCCTTAAGTTAATTATGTTAATTGTGTTAAAAGGTAATTTTATTCCTACCTGCGATGAGCACAAGGCCACCTGCTTGAAGCTTTCTCTGTTCAAGGGTTTTTGTCTGATGCCTACTGTTTTGTTTTCATTGTTAGCAGGATGCCAGAGAGTCACGGCTTCATCCTATTTTCCGTTTAGATGCTCTACTGTGGCCTCAATCAAATAATTTGCAAGGTTTTTAAAAAGCGTATTAAAAAGAAAGAAAGAAAAAGGGGAACACTATAGATTCAATTTTCACATGATTATTTCTAACTTTGGGTTTTTCTTTTGGTTTCCAGTCTGTGGCCCAAGTTATGCGTGATGAAGATTGTCCTTCCATGATCATTCCAAGCCGGCCTTGTGAGTATTTGAATATCTGTGGTGTGCTTTCGCCACCTAAGCCTCCTACTCCCTCGGCCGAAGCCACTTTTACCTTGGCACACAGTGGTGCCTGCGAAGCAGTGACAGTTTTTGTTGAATCTCTGGAGATCTCATGGAGCATAGGGGGTTGGCTGGGTGTCTGAGGGATCTCCGCCTCTTGGAGTTCTGCCACCTGAGGCAGCTGCGTCAGCCCACCTCATAGATGGCCCAGACCTGGCTTTCTGCTCTGACAGTGTACGCAATGATCTTGGCATGCCCCAGTACTAGCAATATTCGCATACACTTGTTTTTGAAGCGCCCTTAGCTCATTTTCTTTATAAGATCAGGGTCATAGTACAAAGCCTAAGACAAATTAGAACTAGGGAGATAACCAGCTTAAGCTAAAATCACAATGTGCCCTTTAAAGCACGATAACTTGGGAATCTCCCCTTGCTTCAGTTAATGCACAGCATCCCCCCATCACATGATTTTCCCAGTTTAAATGTCACTGTGCTTTTCCTCCAGCTACACTGGAACAAGACAAGACCACTTGCCTATGCCAGGTGGCAGCCCATAGCACCCTAAAGTAACATACAGAGCAGAGAACATGCTGTTTCAGACATGCCTTTTCTTGTAGGTGTCTTACTACATGGATGATATGGCAGCCATGAAATTTGTTCCATTTCTAAGAGAATGCTGTGCAAACAGAAATCAGTTTAGGCTACTTAAATGGATGGAACTGAATAGCAAGTAGGAATGGCGAGGTTTTTTTTTTTAAAAAAATAAAAGCAGGACTCACTATAAATATTTTTTCCCCTTGTTTTTGTTTTAACAGTTCTTAAGAGATGTTTTCCTGATTTTGCCACTAAAAATGGAGTTCTGACTGTGGCCAATCAGACTACTTTCAAAGATGGAAGAGGAAAAACAAGGAACGTCACTGATCTCAGGGAAGCTGCAAAGTATGGATTGTGTGTGTCCGTCTGTGTGTTTGTATAACTTTGCCTGACCTGTTTGCCAAATAATAATTTCTATGCTTGGCTGCACTACCATAGAATTTTTTTTATATATATTTTTGGAGCACTGATTACATGGGGCCATATCTGGCTTAAACAGGAGGTGGATCTTCATACTCTTCATTTCAGTTATCTTAGGAGCAAACTGGAGATTATACACAAATGTCTGCAATTTACATTGGTGCAGCGAGACAATTTTAGACACTGGTCTGGTGGTGGTGGGATTGTATCAAATCACATTCTTGAACCACACAATTAACATTTCTCATCTTCCCTGGCCCCTCACTGCTATTCTGTGCTTTACAACTGTCCCTACATTCCTGAAATGCAAAAGCAGCAAGCAGGCAAAATAGTTTGCCAGGCCTAATTAAAACAGGAAAAACTCCAACAATGTGCGGTTTTGCACTATAAAACTCACTTTGATCATAGAACCATTACAACTGCAGGAATAAAATTGGGGTCCCCCCCCTTCTTCTGCTGCTGCTGCCATGATGCTAAAACACATGTACCGGTACTTTGGGAATAAGCTCCATTTTGTTGTAGAAAATGGTAATATTGTTTTTCTTAAAAATAAGAAGACAGACAGAATGGTGACGCAACTACTGTAGCTTCAGTTCAGTGGCCAAAGTGCTGACATCATGCCTGTTTGTTGCTGCCTCCTATCATCTTCCACCCTCTCCTGGGTGTCTCCTGGGCTGCAGGGCCCTAGACTTTTGCCCTGGGGCCTTGTTCCAGCTTCCCCACTGTTCACATACCCACAGTGGCCATTTTTTATAATATAAGAAAGCACCTTTAGAAAGAGACTAGTATCAAAGAAGTGTGAAGAGATCAGGTGCTTAAACTTCCCCCCAGCCATTCCCCTCCTTCCCTGGGTTATTTCAGCTATGATATACCAAATTTTGAACCTTGGATTTGAAAGCAAAGTCTTCATACATTCACATGAATAGCCTTGCTGTGTTTATTACGGAACACAGCACCAGCCAACATGGCAGTGGGGAATGAACTCCCTATCCAGATTCCTTCAAACTAAATAAACCATTTGTTCCTGTATATAGACATCAGCCTTTAAAATATTACCCTTCCAAATTAATTTATGTCACTACAGAGATTCAACTAATGGTGCTTTTTAGCTCAGATGATATTGAAACTTTGATCAATTGACAGAAATTTCACCAGGTGCATATTAATTGGTTAAAGCAGCCTTAGCAGTATGCATTTAGATTTACAGCAAAACCATCCTTCACGTGCCTTGTTTTTAAGGCTCACAGAATCATAGAATTAGTGTAGAGTTTGAAGGTACCCCAAGGGTCACCTACTCGAACCCCCTGCAATGCAAGAATATGAGCTAAAGCATCCATGACAGGTGGCCATCCACCCTCTGCTTAAAAACCACCAAGGAAGGAGGTTCGTAGTATAGCGGAACTTTAAAATGTATTCCTTAATTGTGCTGTATTCTTTTCTTTTTCTTGTAGTCACATAAAAAATGTTGGATTTCTGTATAAATGTTGCTTCTAAATTCGGTATTACAGTCGTACCTCGGAAGTCGAACAGAATCTGTTCCGGAAGTCCATTCGACTTCCAAAACATTTGGAAACTAAGATGCGGCTTCTGATTGGCTGCAGGAAGCTCCTGCAGCCAATTGGAAGCCACAGAAGCCGTGCCGGGTGTTTGGGTTCCAAAGAACGTTTGCAAACCGGAACACTCACTTCTGGGTTTGCTGCGTTCGGGAGCCAAAATGTTTGACTTGCAAGGCATTCGTCAACCAAGGTACGACTGTATTGTGAAAGTACTATAACTACTAGTAATAATGGTGATTAAAAGTTACTACATATATTTAATGTGACTGTACATATGATGAGATCAACAAGCACGGTTCCATACATAGCTACTCAGTAGAAAGTTCTGCTGAGTTTAGTGAGACTTAAAAGGCAGAGGAAGTCCCGAATCTGCCATACTGGAGAGGGGCCCGGCTCCACCAACTTTTTCTACCAGGGGAAGACATGGTGGCTAGGAGCTCCCCAATGTGACCATCCAGATGGAAGGCAGGTGCACCAGTCTGGGCCCAATCCAGTCATATTTTCTGTACCAACATGGGAGCTGGCACAGCAACAAGGCATTTCCCACGCTTGCCAGTGCAAGTGGTGAGGCTGTGAGAGAGGCCGTAGTGGCTAGGCTTCTCCTTCAAGGCCTTCTGTTGCTGGCCAGGGGTTTGGACTTTAGCCTAAGTGTATATACATTGACAGCCTAAATTCCAGAAGTGTCCTTAGAATTCAACTGCTCCTGTAGCCAATGCTTGTTTTGGGCAGAAACTCAGAACTGTGGCATCATAACTGTAGCATATTGCTGGCTAGGACACTTTATGTTTCATTTTTCCAGCATACAAAATGTTTTTTTGATATAGCCTGCATTTTCTCATTACAGTGAGTTGCTTTGTTTAAATAATGAATATCTGCTACATAAACTAAAATGTTCCCCTCCCCCCCTTTCTTTTTAAAGCGGCATCAATAATGTTCTTGATGCAAGATCAGTCGGGATGAAGATTTTTGAAGACTATGCCAGTTCTTGGTATTGGATTTTAATGTAAGTTTTTATTCAGAGCAGGCCTTGCTTCTTGCATGTGAAATTGGGGTGCTGCAAGGCGCACAAAAAGTGGGGGTGGGGTCTGGCACTTCCATTCATTGCATCAGTGCATCTTGGGGTTTCGTTATGGCACTTTCCTGTCACTTGTGCAGGAATATCAGTCCCTTGTGGTCCTTCCACAATGGTACCTAAACAATGAAGAAACGGGTGGAGCCCCATAGTATCATATTCGGGAGAGGTATACCTACCACTCATAAACAAGGCTTCCCTCGACCACACTTTAAAGGACTGAATTCAACTTCTCTGTCAAAATCTGGCGGCCCAGAACTTGGGTTCTAACCCACAGTTTGACTATGCTATCTACACATCAGAAAACTCTAGCTGTAGTCCTGTTGCCATCCTGCCACATAATGGCATCAACTTGGGCCCCACACTGTGGGTGCCCAGCATGCCATGCCCAGTATACCTGAAGGAGCGTCTCCACCCCCATCGTTCAGCCCGGACACTGAGGTCCAGCTCCGAGGGCCTTCTGGCTGTTCCCTCACTGTGAGAAGTGAAGTTACAGGGAACCAGGCAGGGGGCCTTCTCGGTAGTGGCGCCCCCCCCGTGGAATGCCCTCCCATCAGATGTCAAGGAGATAAACAACTATATGATGTTTAGAAGACATCTGAAGGCAGCCCTGTTTAGGGAAGTTTTTAATGACTGATGTTTTAATGTACATATACCCAGGTGGGCGGGGTATAAATAATATATCATCATCATCATCATCATCATTATGCATGTGCCATGACATCATGATGCATGCTGTGGCATCATGATGTCATACCATGGAATGGGGCATGAGCTCCAGCAAAGCGGCAGTGACTGGACCCCTCCCACCTGAACTCCATGCTCTCTCTTCCCCATCAACTCTGTGCTCTCTCTTCCACCATCACCCCCCGCCTGAACACCACACTCTTTCCATGGGGTGTGGTGCCTGCACGTATGCCGTTGCATTTTGTGGGTGCCTGGCCCCTTTATGGGGAATTTTGGGGGTGCCCGGGCACCCAGAGTCCCTGGGGAGATAACGCCTATGCTGCCATGTATTTAAAACGCAGCATCAAACCTGGATAGGGAAAACACTCATTTGAGAAAGTGTTATTGTTTGTAAAGTAAATGCAGTGGGGGGAGCATTGAAGAGAGGACAGGTGCCTAGCTGCTGATTTATTTAAATTGCTATGTCTTTCTTTTCCAGAGGCCTGTTCATTGCAATGGTTGTCAGCTTGCTCTTCCTTGTGCTTTTGAGATTCATAGCAGGTGTTCTCTTCTGGATTTTCATCTTTGGTGTGATTGGGATTATAGGTTATGGTAGGTGCCAATGATTTGCTTTTGACACAGAACTACATATCCAACGTTTATAGGTTGGGGTTAGAGGGAAAGTGACTCCTACTAATGAATTCATCAACCGTTAACTGGGAATTGTCTGCCTATACTTATCACCCTCTGTCCTCAATAGTCTACTTGCTACGGAGCAATTACCAGTTGAGCACTGCACTTATAAAAAACCCCTCCCTCAGTCTATTCCTCTTCTTCACCCAGCAGCCCAAACAAGTCTTTTCAAAGTCCACAGACTGCAGGCTGGACCTCGTTCAGCTGAGGTGTGTGCCTGCTTGTTATGGTGCAAGGCATATTTGTGTTTTTCTTCCCTCAGCAGGACAGCAGTATATTTTCTGGCAGTTTAATGTGCCAAAAACGAAGAACCATGCAAAAGCTTGCCATATTCTACCCACTGTGCAGCTGCGGCTCTTTTCTATATCTAGAAGACTAACATCACCATCTGGCTTTTGTTAGGAATTGTCAGTGGCTGCAGGATTAAACAAACATTATCTCTTTTCTTCCTGTGGTTTTATAAGCTGGAAGGTTCAGCATCCTTTCTACACTCTGTGTCCTACTAAAACCTGAAATACAAAACAAGGTTTATTTATCGGTACAGGGTCTTCAAAGAGACCTCTGGCCACTTCAGGCATAATGAGGGTTTTTAATACAAGGATAGCTGTCTATTTCACTCCGTATATGTGTGTTGTGAAGCTGCAATTGGCTGTGGCTTACTGATTTGTGTTGGAATGGTGCTCCAGACAGGGGCCTAGCGTGGGAGGGAGTTGCTGGGGCGATGGCCCCAGGCACATTTTTCTGGGGGGTGCTGCCCATGCAGTCCTGCCAGCCCTGTGCCGCTTTGCGAGGCTGGGATGACCCTAGTATCACAAAGCAGCTTAGGTCTGGCAGAGCAGAGTGAGAGAGATGCAACAGCCATGAGTTCTTCTCATGCTGCCCTGCCAGCCCTGAGCCGCTTTGCAAGGCTCACAAAGTGGTTCGGGGCTGGCATCGCTCTGGCAGCATTGGTGGCAAGTGCTAGGCTGGCACAGTGGGCTTTGTGCACTCTCGGCACATGGCCACCTCCTGCACAGGGCACTGGAAAACCATGCTATGCTGCTGGTTCCAGATGTTGCTGGACTCCATTTCCCATCAACCCCATCCATCATGGCCACTGTTCAGGAATGATGGGAGTTGTAGTCCAATGATATCTGGAGAGCCCCAAGTTCCCTGGCTGGGTGTATACAGGGAAAGAGTTACATGCACAGTCATCACACATGAATATCTGTTTGTTAATTCTATGCTTTTTCCAGACAGTGTAGGAAATTATTTGTTTGAAACTACACCCTGCCAAAAACTTCCTCTGGAGGTCTCCAGTGAATGACTTTTGATGGTGCTCTTGTTCCGGCTGCTCAGTATATTTGGGAGTGGGAAACAAATTGCCCCCTGAAGAAATTACCTAGCAATATTATATAGTTTTATTTTGTTTTGCTTTCCTATATGATTTATGTTTTGGCTCTTGTTCCTGCCTATTATGGAGCTGCTTCTCTAGCACCTTTCTGCAAATTAGCTGTTCTCTGCCTGTGGTTTGGATTCCATTGCGGGGGGTGGGACCTACCATTTGTGCAGAGATTAGAGAATTGATCTGTGTCACTCTTCCAGTGTGTATTCTTTGTTTCAAAAGGTATATGGCATTGCTACTGGGAATATCATCGCCTTCATGGAATACCTGGCTCTGATCTTACTATCTACGACATTGGATTCCAGACGGACTTCAGGGTGTATCTGCAACTGAGGCAAACATGGTTAGCATTTAGTAAGTGGATTTAACGAGAAGTCTGTATTTTGACACCCACTTTGCATTCATCTAATTAAACAGGATTTTTTGTTGTTGTGATGGGCACTAAAGCACATGACATGAGCATTGTTTCATAGAGCTCTTGCTTTAAGAAGCTTTCTAGTGCTCAAGTTGCTGACTGGAAGCCAAATGTTAAGAGCTTCCTGCAAAGAAAGCACTTCTGCATATATATATATATATATATATATATATATATATATATATATATGAGAAAAATTCAGGTATGCAGTGGATAGATGTGGTGATTTCACGTTTGCATGGACACATGCAGCAAATAATAGCTTCCCATTAATAGCAAACACAGAGCAATACCCATTATCCCTCACCATTGGCCATGCTGTCTGCGGCTGATGGGAACTGGAAAAATCTAGTCTAAATAAACAAAATAATTAAAAAGAGGGATGGTTTGTCTATATTCTGAGGATTTACTGCCAGGTGTGATGAACATATTATACGGATTATTGATGAGCATGGTAATACCTTTTTTTTGTTCAGTTTTCCAATAATTTACCAGTTGCTTTTTTTTTAATATATCAATTTTCAGCAGTATAACCAACAAAGCAAAGCAAAGCAATCTATAAAGCTTTTTACCAAAACAACAGCACCACACAATATACTGAACATGGAGAATGTCCTGTCTAGGGAAGTAATAATGTTCGAAATATCTGTAAAAGAGAATTAACACAGACTACATTAGAGCTGGGTCTGAAATCTGTTTCTACTGCCGAGACTGCGCTGCAGGGTTTGTTTGTTTTATTTAAAAAAACCTTTGGTATATGTGTAGTTTATTCCCTTCACCACTAAATGGACACAGTCTGCTTCCACAAATCTGGTATTGGGGAGAAGAGGGTGTGGCCTTTGAACAAGCTTGACTTTGGCAACTCTTTTAGAAATTAAAACCAGAACTAAATTTAGATTTCATGTTTGACTTTTTAAAACTTGGCAACATTTTGAACATTTTTTAGCCAGTGTAGAGAGATTTTGTTGTGCTCTTCCTCCACGTGGAAGGTTTTAAAACTCTCCCTCTCTCCCTATCTATCTATCTATCTATCTATCTATCTAGCAGTCCTCAGGAATAGCCTGGGATGCTTCTCTCTTTAATGTATCCCATATAGTTATAGAAACAAAGATGCTTGCTTTTTGTTTTCATAAAAAAAATCAAGAATGTTACAATGCCATTAGCCATGAAACTCCTGAAATCATACAGCTCTCAATTAAAACGTGAGCATACATCCTGGGAGAGCGTTTGTTTCTGGAACAAGTGAGGAAGTTGCCTCGAGGAGCTGATTTGCATAATATATTTTCCACATGATTATTGGGCCCGTCATGCAATTTTCTGCCTTTGCACTTTCTGCTCTCATGGATCTGTTTCTCAAATGCATTGGGCACCATTCAGTGGTTGATTATCCAAGGTGAAGGGTATGCGAATCATCGTGTGTCAGCCCAGCATCCATCCATTGCCATGTGAAATTGTTCATTGCAAATTGCAGTATACTTTCTGGGTTGGGTTGGGTTTGGAAAAGGTGAGTAAACTGAAGGTTGTTCTTCAAGGAGTAACATTGGGGGCGGGGGGCAGCTAATGTGAACACGTGCCTGAGTATGTAAACAACCTGAGAGGAATTTGTATAATAATCTCACAGTATATTGGGAGTTCTGGCACATACGCACAAAACAGTATGAAAGTTGGGGGAGTGGGAGAATGTAATACAAAATAATACATCACTGTCACTGCAATAACTGTGTGACAGTTTACACACAATCGTTAGTAATTTGTTAAAAGTGTTTTAAAATGTTCTTAAATGCTTGATTACAGTTTACGGAATATTTAAAAATTCTGTATTAGAGTAAATGTCAATTGCCACACAGTTTTGTTGCAGCCGTCCCTGAAAATGTTCATCAAGTAACAGATATTGACTATACAATTTTATGTGACAACATCCTTACAATTATTTGTTATGTAATCATATTTCCAAGCTCCACCCTCATTTCCACACTGTTCTTAGGCTGCTTTTAGGCTCAAATAACGATCCTGATTATCTTGGAATTATTTTTGAGTGACACTGGGAAAATAAAGGTCACGATCAGACACATCTTTTAAAACATCAATTCCATTCGTCTTTCCCAGATACTATGCTAAAATAGCAGCAAAAGCCAACCACTGGATAATGATTGTCTAACCGTAAATATATATTTCTTCAAAGGGAACTGAGCATTTCAAGCAAAGCACAGCATTTTATTGCTTTGTTTTAAGACAAATCGTTCGCAAACACTCATATACTATAATGCTCATCAAGTATGAACCTTATATATGTATAATTAAACACACAAATGTAATCAGGAAAGGGGGACACATTCTGGCTGGCATTATGCTTTCCAAGCACTTTAGAAATCGGGCCTAAATTCAGACTTGTGAAGTACAGCACTGAAACCAGCCACTTGAAAGGGGTGATGTCCTGGTTTGATATCTGTCGATAAACTTAATTTTCTTGCTTTCAGTGATACTACTTTGCATAGTGGAAGTTGTCATTATACTAATGTTAATATTTCTGAGAAATCGAATCCGAATCGCCATTGCACTTTTGAAAGAAGGTAGCAGGTATGTATACTGGAAACCACATAATCATTGGACCTCTCATATTTGCATTGTTTTTTTGGCACTGAAATAGCACTTTGAAGGAGTGAGACAAGCCCCTCCCTCTCACCATGCAGGTATTCTTGAGAGTGACTCATGAATGCTTAATCATGCAGTTGCTCAGTTCATACGATTTCTCTGCCTGAAGAATAGGGGAAAGTATCACTTGGAACTAGATCCTCAAATTATCAAGTTGTCACATGGAGAGGTCAATATGCAGCAGCCTACAAAGTGATTGGAAATCAATGCAAGATCAAGGTCATGGGCATGAAATTCTCCCTGTGCGTACTGGCACCCTAGCCAAAGAACAGCAGCCACGTTGTGAATTGCCTGTAATTCAAGCACAGCACCACGTATAAACCATGTAGTCTGCAGTGCTAACATGTCGTAGGGACAAGTTCCGTGGAACAGCATCCCTGTTAAGATATGACACATGTCCACTATTTGTAACTTTCCAGAAACAATTCAAGACATTTTCGTTTCAACAGGTTTTTGCTGCTGGATGAAACTGTCTCTACCTTAGTTGTTTATACTGCATTGATTTTTTTTAGTCCATTTATAATTATCCTTTTTGTACTGTTCTCAAAGCTATTTTTACTTATATGTCAATTGACCTAGAGGCATGTGGAAGTCATCAATTCATAAAATAATTTTTAAAAAGACCCTCACGAAAACATTTAAACAGCATTTCAGATGTTCTTGACAGAAGGCACAGCACATGTTGAGCATCCAGGAGCAAACCTCTCTCATGGAGTGCACCCAGATTGCAAATACTGTATACTGTGCCAGAAATACTATGGCCCCATTTAAGAACTGGCAAACAACACCCATAAGATTAGGTGGGCCACAACTGGTGCATATCCTTCATCCAGCTCATTATTGAGAATGTTGTTTTTAGAAGCACTGTGAATGAAAAATTCTGTTGGGTGAATATTAATGCCACCACATGCCAGGCTATTTAACAGTCTCATCCCACAGATTCATATAAATATTCGACAGTAAAGGTGACAGAATATAATCCAGAAGTCCATGTAGAACATCTATCAAGGTGTAGAGCAGAAGTTCCTCAGTAACACAGTCTAAAAGTGCTGTAAACCGCCCCGAGACCTGTGGGTATAGTGCAGTATAGAAGAAGAAGAAGAAGAAGAAGAAGAAGAAGAAGAGGAGGAGGAGGAGGAGGAGGAGGAGGAGGAGGAGGAGTTTTGATATCCCGCTTTATCACTACCCGAAGGAGTCTCAAAGTGGCTAACATTCTCCTTTCCCTTCCTCCCCCACAACAAACACTCTGTGAGGTGAGTGGGGCTGAGAGACTTCAGAGAAGTGTGACTAGCCCAAGGTCACCCAGCACCTGCATGTGGAGGAGCGGAGACGCGAACCCGGTTCACCAGATTACGAGTCTACCACTCTTAACCACTACATCACACTGGTGGTGAATGAATGTAGTCACTACACTGCTGAAGGATCCCTGTGCTAACATGGGCATTGTATTTTCTTGCATATAAAACACTTATTTTCATTTAGGCAACGTTACTTGGTTATCTTTATTGGTCTTTTCACATACCAAGTCTTTAGATCTAAAAGTACGCCACTTTTATAGTGAATTTGGTAGACTGTTTTATCAAACATTCAACATTCTTCCTGTGATGCTGATGCTGTAAGTGAGAACAGATTTTGTCCCAGTGGCAACCTATGCTTGAGTAACCAAGTGTATAGATTTCTTGAGTCAGTTGTCATAAACAGCATTTATACAGCTAACGGCTTCATTATACCAGTGCTAGAACGTGATTATGTACCTGTGCCCTTTCTTGGAGCTGATTTTCTCTCAAGCCAGCAGCATCAAAATATGGAGGCTCTTGTGGAATAAAGGGACTGCGATTTAAATATGTAACAGTCCCTTTTCATTAAAGCTATAAACATGGAGTTCAGCAGTTATTTGTTGCAGCACCAGTCTGTACTATATAATTTTATCCTTATCATTACAATTCAGAGCCACTTGGTAAAATAAGATGCTTTTATTCAAATAAGCGTCAAACAGAAACACTCTCGAAACTTTATAAACTTCCTGGTAGGAGGTAATAATGCCTTATAGTTTTGCCTCTGCATTCAAAGGTCACTTGAGGGCAATACTTTCTGATATTTATGCATAATGCATGAAAAGAAATGCTGCATGTAATAATTATGAATGCAGCAGAGCGTACCCTATAGTCAAGGCCTTGAAAAATACGTTGCTAATGACTGAGAGCTAAATGATTCCCCCCCCAGATCAGTTTAACATTTTTTCAATGAAAAGACAATTTATATTAAGCAAGAAAGCATTTGCAATCTATTGCTAGAACAGTTAACATGCAGTTTGTTAGAGCAAACGGTCTGTGTCTTCCCTGTCAACCAAGAGATCTGTCGTTAATTCCTGAAAACCACTGATTTGTGGTTATTATTCCTTAAGTAGCATAAGGTGATACTTTTCTCCAGTGACTCAAAAAATATTCAAGGGGTTTCTAGCACCAGTCATGATTTTCCCATGCGGAACTACTGTTTAATGTGTTCACTATCACGCAGTGCTTGAGCCTTGGTCCATATGGGGCAGTATTATAGAAAAGCATCATCAGCTTTCCATTCCCTCATCAGTGAAGGTTGCAGAAAAATGCTTTGACAGCAAAATGCAGCGGGTAGGATGCACCTAATGAGCCCTGTTAAGTGAAAGCCCTGCACAGACACTTCCGCTTGCGAAACAGAGCTTACCCTATCCAGCCAGTGTAGTGTAGTGTTTAAGAGCTGTAGACTCATAATCTGGTGAACCGGGTTCGCGTCTCCGCTCCTCCACATGCAGCTGCTGGGTGACCTTGGGCTAGTCACACTTCTCTGAAGTCTCTCAGCCTCACTCACCTCACAGAGTGTTTGTTGTGGGGGAGGAAGGGAAAGGAGAATGTTAGCCGCTTTGAGACTCCTTCGGGTAGTGATAAAGCGGGATATCAAATCCAAACTCTTCTTCTTCTTCTATCCTCAGTTTGTGATTATTCTGTCTGGCAAGCTGATGGAACAGTTAGAAGAGTTCAGTGTCGAATTCTACCCACAATGTTTCACTCCTACAAACATTCCCAGAGGGAGGGAAGGAAGGAAGGAAGGAAGGAAGGAAGGAAGGAAGGAAGGAAGGAAGGAAGGAAGGAAGGATCTACTACAGTGTTGTATGGGAGCAAGAGGTTGGCTGTGAAAGCTTAAAAAAAACACAATATGCTAGGCACTGGGTGCAGGGTTTCCGGAGAGGACAAAGTGCACAGTAGCAACCACAGTGTGGACAAAAGGTGGCAGCTCAGGGGGAATTAAGAAGAAGAAGAAAAATCAATGTTATGAAATCTGAAAGCAAAAACCAACATAAAGGAAAATCAATACATCTCAGAGGAAAATACATAAAAATGATAATCTAAAAAACAATGACAGAGTGTTAAAGAGGAATGAAATGGAGGAGGAGATAGAACCGGGAACAGAATGCAGCAGAAAATGGTGGAAGGCAGTAATATGAGGATTTATAATAAAAAGAGAAAATAGGAAACCAGAAAGAACAATAAAGAATATTTTACTAAGGAACATATCACTCAGTCAAACAAGAGTGGGAAACGTTTCAAAGGTTAAATAGGCATATAAACTTTTATACTTATGGCTTACAAATATATTTTTCCTCTCTCTTTTTTAGAGCAATTGGCTACATCATGTCTACATTATTCTACCCAATCATCACCTTCATCCTTATTGCAATCTGCATTTCTTACTGGGCAGTGACAGCTGTGTATCCTTCTTTGAGTAAGAAAGGTGCCTGGATGCTTCTTGCATTCCTAGTTCAGCATTTTAGCACTTAGCCAGAAAGTAAGGAGAGTGCCACCTCTGCTAAAAGAAGCTACATTGTGTGTGGTGGCAAGTGGGGAGGCGGAAGAGTCCTCGGTCAATTTTATGTCTCAGTTGAGTCAGGTTGCACTGTTCAAGCCCAAGCTTGGCAGGAAACTGGTGTGGAAGCTTTTTTGGGGGTTGCATATCCTGGGAGATCCCCATAACATTCACCGGGTGTGAACACCTTAAGGTCTTGAAGTGTTCTTATAACAGTGACACCTGAACATCTTACGAGATTGATGCATACTTTCTCAGCACCACATTCCGGATGAACCTTGTAGGGTAGTGGAATCTCAGTTTTGTATTACTGATACCACTTTGCATTTGGGGGGAAAGCATCCTGGAAGAGTAATATTTATAGCTTTCTCTCTCTCATCAAAGCAATCACCTGGAGATGTATTTTTATTTTTTATTTTTCTGTATCTGCCCATAGCTTTCCCTATGGTGTCCATATACGAAGTCATTAAATCGGACCATTTCCTTTTCTGTGCTTACCCCCAAGGTTACCCCACTGCTGTACTTGTTATTAAGCAAACTGCTTTACTCTCCTGTTGGAAGTGCTTGCAGGCACAGTAAATAGGGTTGTAGAAAGTGCATTCGCACAGTGGGCATCATATTTTATGCTAGACATGGAAAGGCAGAAATTAAATGTATTCTCTGGGGCTTTCCCTGTGAATGCCAAGTATCTCTTGTGCTATGTTTCCCTGTTCAGAGTCTGTGATTCTGTTTCCTACTTAACCCAATTAAATCAAGCTTTCTGGCTACATCCGGAGAACCTGTGTACAAAGTCATGGCTAATCAAAGCCTGTGCAAGTATGCAAATCTGACCTGCTACCCAGAGGTAAGCAGCATTTTATTTTATTTTATTTTTGTTTAAAATGCTATGTGGATTATAGCTCTTATTGAGTGTCCTGTACATATGAAGTCAGTTTGAAAAACAATGCAGGTTCTCTACTCCCTATACTTTCTAATAATAGAACTGCACACATGAACATCATCACCGTCATTATTATTTGTGTGTCTTTGTTTCTCAATTTGATCCTTTTGCATGTATTGTGTTTTATGCATTGTGACTTGCAGTTATTTTTATTGATTATGGATTAGTAATTCTTTATTGTAATTGGTAAGAGTGAATTTCTATTTAATTATTATTTGCTGAGGTTTTGAGAGCTAGTTTTATTGTGTGCTATTATATTCTAAAAGATTATTGAATATTACTTTATTTGATCGAAGTCGTTCCATTTTAAAACTATGTTTTATTATGACTTTATGTATTGGATCAGGTTATTTATAAGCTGTCTGTTCTTTGTTGTATATTTTGTTGCTGTATAATAATACAGAAAGGTGGTATACAAATTAAAAGAGAGATGAAATGAAATGAAACCTATATGTCCCACTTATTAACCATTTAGTTCAGGAGTCATCAGTATCTTCTGTCGTGCCTATGGAAGGTCTTGTTAAATATCTCCTCAAAATCTCAGAATAAATTGAAGACTGTTTGCTCCTCCTGCTCCGTTCGTGTTTGCATGGGCTTGGTCTCTCCATAGAACATGCCCGCATTTCATTGACTGTCAGGACTGGACAACGACCGTCTCTTTCCTATTTGAACTCAATAGTAGTTCAAAAAGCTTCCCCTCAGTGAGTTAGTGTGGTGGCAGCGGCTGGTGTAGGTGCCTTTCTCCTATCAGAGGCGGAGAGGGTACATCCACAACATTTTGTGGTACTCTCTCTCTCTCTTTGCTCCTTTACTTGAGGGAACCATTTTGTTTTGTGCCACTCCCACAGCAGCTATTTTGTGTTATGCCACGCCCCAATGGCAGCCATTTGTGACTGGCGCCCACAGCACTTTCTCAAGATCCCAAATGGGACCAAAAATGTTGGCCCCTGATGTAGTTAACTTATTGGCCCTTATTTCCATTAGGAACCTTCTGTATAACCTGTGTCTAGCTGCTGCCATGGGCAAGATACTGGGTAACATGGACCATTGCTGCCTGTCTTTAGGACTATTCTCATGAAAACCTTTGCCAGATGAGCTAACTACTGGTTCAGATTTATTAATGTGTTGATGATTTAGAATTGCACTGAAATATTTTTATATCCCCTTATTTGTGACCTTTCCCCTTGTCCATAGACATTCAACACAACCAATGTAACCAAGCTGTGTCCAGGAGCCCAGTGTACTTTTGCTTTCTATGGTGGAGAAAGCCTGTACCACAGATACATCTTAATCTTTCAAATCAGCAATGTGTTTGTGTTCCTCTGGCTGGTGAACTTTGCAATTGCATTGGGTCAGTGTACTCTTGCTGGTGCCTTTGCCTCTTACTACTGGGCCTTTAGAAAACCTGCTGATATTCCAGCATGCCCACTCTTTTCTTCATTTGGACGAGCAATACGGTAAGTTAATACGTCCACATTCATATCTGTTTCTGCTTTTAGAAATGTGCCCTATACCTTACAATGAAAAGTGGCTTTTAGAATCAAAACAATTACAGAATTTAATACACCACTATACTTGCATGTCCAGTTGGTATACCAGAAGCAGTGCATGTAGTGGAATAAGACCACTAAGCTGCCCTCCCAACATCACATCTTCGCTGTGGGGCAGATTGGAGCCATGCGGTTACACTAGCAGAATTGCCAGATTGGTATGGGGGCCCTTGATGGTGCAACCACCTGGGCATGCCCTACCTCCATCCAGGTAAGCAGCAGCAATTTCAGTGTAGGAAGGGCAGCTCTGTGATTCGGTCCCACCATAAACCCTGCTTACCACATAAAGCCTCCTCTCAGTCATTAAGCCTTTCCAATTTGCTGATTTACACAATATATTTAGAATCTTTGAATTGTATCCTCCCCTTAGCCCTGGAGATAGGAGCAATCTAGAAATCAAAAGCAAAAGAAAGGAATACTTTGTGTATACATGATTTAGTAATATAAGAGAATTATTTAATTGCAGTATAGGAAGCTGCATTTTGCAATCCATGGATATATTCATAGTTTGGAGAGGGGGGAAAGTTGTGTCAGCTGCCTCACCTGTGTTGTTTATCATAACAGCACTGTGTCCAAAAACATATCTCTTCCTGATTCGTACCATATATTTTTCCTACTAGATATCACACTGGTTCCCTAGCATTTGGCTCTCTAATTCTTGCAATAGTCCAACTCATTAGAGTAATCCTGGAATACCTGGATCACAAACTCAAAGGTGAGTTTCATGACATTGCACATTCTCTATTCCCACTGAGAGTATAGTATATATTTGCTATGAAAAGCTGATAATCATCTCTCAGGCTCACAGGCTAGTATGGCTCAGAAATGTGAGCCACAAGCCCCTATTTCTCTTTTAATGGTGGGAAATACAGTGTGCATGCACTATGAATGCACCTGTGCAGTAACTGATGAGGTTTTCTTTTTTATAATAGTCGTTCATGGCATGCTCAGGGTGTCTGTAGTTTATGCTGCTTCTCGTTTGGCACAGCAAGAAATGAAACAGTGGCCTGGTTCTCATATCACATTAATCTGAATTTCCAGTGTGCTTGTGCACATTGTTGAGAAGTTCTCAGCTCTCCTCCTGCTGCTCCTCCTGCTATGTGTGAGGCTTCCATAGTCTGGCTCATCATAGTCTAGGGTTTTTTATTCTTCCCCCCACAAAACCACAATCAGTAAGCCCAAGAGCAAACCTTGGTCACCACTCACTGGGCAGAAACAAATGACAAACTCTAGTCAGGACATCACAACAAGCTGTACTTTGGTAAGGCAGCAGGTGGAGAAGTGACAAAGGAGCAGAGTGAGAATCGTCAGAAGTGTGCACCAGCACACTACCGGTATGCATTCATAGTAAACCATAGTTTGCTTTTACAAAAAAGCAGGGATGGTGTGGAATGGGAAACCCTAGTACCATTATTAGTTCTGAACTATATGTCAACAACAACAGCTTAAATGTGCTGTCTGGAAAATCCAGTGGTTCAGTTTTGTGCTGGCTTGCAGATGATAAACTGCTAAACTGCAGCATGGTAGATTCCACATAGTGCTTTTTAGGGGATGGTACTCATCAATAAGAAGTACCATATCCTCTGGCCTTTTTGTCAGCCATTGTGTGCTGACACCCACAACACTTTTATCAAGATACCAGTACTGGCACCCCCCCCCCCTTTTATTTATCAAAACCCCTCACAAAACACTGTACATACTTGTTGCAAATCAGTGAGAAGGCAATTAGCCAGCAAACCCACACAGATGTGCTGGTGCAAACCAAGTCAAATCAAGTATAGGCAATGTTTTCCATCTTCTTAGGTTTTCTTCTTTCTTAAGAAATGTTTCCTTTTTCCCCTTCTGCAGGCTCGCAGAATGTCTTTGCTAAGTTCCTCCTTTGCTGCCTCAAATGCTGTTTCTGGTGCCTGGAAAAATTCCTCAAATTTATCAACAGAAATGCCTACATCATGGTATGTATTTTCTCTCTCTTCTTTTCCAGTATGCTGCTGTGTCATGTCGGAAGACCAGTTAGTGGTGTGGCAAACCCAACCCCCTAGTGAGCCTTATTTTCAACTGTAATATTTAGTGATATCATCTTACTTAAAACAAAGTAAACAAAACTGTAGAAAGAAATAATGAAAACAATGGTCATGTTTGCACATAACGCAACTCCTTAAACTGAGCTCTTCCTTTAATCAAGGGTTTAGCATTATGTCTAAACCAGTGCTCATGGTTTGTTTCACCCCAAACAAACCATGATCTATAGCCAAGGTTTGTAGTTGCCTTACCGATCATAGTCTCTTTGGAGGAAACAAACAGTGAATGCTGATTTGCGTTTACAACTAAGGCAGCCAATTCAGCCCTAGGTAGAGTGCATTGCTGTAGTTTGGATTTGTGATTAAGGTTCTGAATGACAGGTGTGGGTACCACGCTGTTTTGGGTCGCATTGTAAAGTTTCATTGGTGGTTTATTTCTTCCAGACAATTGGAAGACTCACTTTTTTTTCCAGACTTGTGTTTAAAGTCAGTCTTAATATTTTTGTCTTAAGCAGACTTATATAGCCAGGTCCATTGTCATATTCTGTACTGCCAATTATCTGCCTGTATTTTTGGCTCCTTTACAATAATGCAAATTGTCCAATTGTGGCTTAGCTTTAGAGAAAATATTTTAGTATCTCTTAGCAGGGGACTTTTGGGGCTCTAGTAGAAATAAAACTTGAAAAGCAAGCAGAGCAGGGTGAGGCGCAGGTGGATATTTTTGTCCACAGACAGGAAATAACATGGTGCCGGACATCTTTCTTTCCTTGTATCTTGCCATCCTCATAGGTCTGGCCCCCAGCGCGAACCCTTTTCATAATGGGGCTTTCCCGTAAACAAGTTAACAGCTGTTCATATTTTGCAGATTGCGATATATGGTAAAAACTTCTGCACATCAGCCAGGGAAGCTTTCTTTCTGCTCATGAGAAACGTGGTGAGGTAAGGGGCTGTGCATTCCATAATCGGTGGACTCATCATTTAAAACATTATAAATGTGTAATTAAAATGTGAGACCAGAGGGTGCTGCAGAGCAGCGAGCCTCCCACAGTGGGAAATTCCTGTTAAGCTTTATAGAATGTTTTAATTTAAATGGTTTAGAACATCAGTGTAGATCCAGCCTGTGTGACACGTGCCACTCCATGGCACTTCAAAAACATACTCTACTAATCTATTAAATATTCAAACCATTGCTAACGTTGAAGAAGAAGAAGAGTTTGGATTTGATATCCCGCTTTATCACTACCCGAAGGAGTCTCAAAGCGGCTAACATTCTCCTTTCCCTTCCTCCCCCACAACAAACTAGCCCAAGGTCACCCAGCAGCTGCATGTGGAGGAGCAGAGACGCGAACCCGGTTCCCCAGATTACAAGTCTACTACTCTTAACCACTACACCACACCACACTGGCCTAGGCTGCAGAAGCAACAGAATAATCTGATGTATTGCACCATACCACTACGGGGGTGGGGGAGAGAAACACCCCTTTGAATGCTTCCCTACATTAAAAACAATAACAATGAAAAAAGCTAACATTAAGAACGGTTTTAGTTTTGCATGATTCTTTCTGCACTAGATCTCAACTTGCAATGAGTTTTTTAAAAAAAATAATAATAATGTTGGGATTTTTACATAAGGGGAGGCAGTAAAAAATGTAATCCCCCTCCTATGACACTTACTTTCTGAATTGGTATAGTACATTCCGTTACTTCATTCTGTTGCTTAGTTATTTAATTAGTTCAGCAGCTTTTAAGATACTAATCAGAAAGCGAAAGAGCACCCACCTTTCCCCCAGTATCTCAGAATATAAATCTTTTCTGCCCTTAGATTAATTAGCATGTTTGAACTCTTATCTTTAAAACTAGACTCTTCAGCACAGTGAACTATTACATTACATGGTTGCTTTAGAATTAAACTTTTCAAATTAGTTTTCACACCAAAGCTTCTCAGCGATTTTAATGTTGGCTGAAAGTAGCCTTGTTTTAACTTTTGGAGATAAACCTTTTGCAATCCTGTTCATTATCTCTCTTGCATAGAGTTGCAGTGCTGGATAAAGTGACAGACTTTTTACTATTCCTGGGAAAAATTCTTGTTGCTGGAGCTGTGGGTAAGTCAACAGACTCTTTCAGTTTAATATTTTCAGCTTGGTTGAGTTAAAGGAATAGCTTGATAAAGAGCTTTGACTGAGGTTGGATCTAGACACATCAAAGAAGCATTTTAGTTTACAGCGTTGTAAATTAAAACAGGGAAAACAGGTAGAGAAAAATGAGGCTCTACGTCGCCATCTGGTGGCACAATGTTATATCACACATACAACGCATAAATCGCTTTTTCTTTACCAGTCTAGCTGAGTACTGAGACCTCTCTGATTTGGGCACTACTAATTCAAGTGCTGTAGCCTTTTTAAAACCTGAGCTTTGTTCATGTAAATCTTTGTGGGCAAATCTCATTATCTCAGTGTCTTGGGACGTTCATTAATCAGATAAACAAGGGGCTATTGAGATTATTTTACTGGCATGAATCTAAACTGACAGCAAGCAAAAGAATTCGTACAACAATTAGATGGGAATAAGGGCAGAAATGCATGCAACAAGAAAAACAATGGTTTCCCAAACCAATATTTATCACATATGATTGTGTATGGGGGCATTTCCAGCAGAGGACTAGTGACAATGCTTAATCCACTGGGTGGCTTTTTAGCCCTTTTTCAACTTCTAAACGCAACTGGAGCAAAACAGTTTGGGGGGTGATGTGGGTATGACTATATGACCAGTGCTGAGACACCCTCTTCTTTGTGCTCACTGATTCTTCCCTTTAAAAAAGTCCTCTGGTTTTTTGTTATGTACTAAGTTGAATAGGATCCAAAATGCCACAGTCTGATTGGTCCTAGAACAATAGGATCCGGAATGCAGCAGTCTGATTGGTCCTCGAACAATAGGATCCAGAATGCAGCAGTCTGATTGGCCCGCAGGAGCCACCCAATCCAGCTCCAGGTGGAAGTGAATCCACAACCTGATTGGCCTACAGGAGTATCCCAGAATTAGCCAATCACGTGGGGCCCATTGTGTAAATAATGTATATAAAGCAGACGTTTTGGGGAAAACTTCATTCCTCGCTACTATGAGCTGAATAAAGAGCATGAAATCCACACTCTGACTCCGAGTATATTTCATTTTTGGAATACATACATACATACATATCCTTTATTCGACCGATAGTCAGAAAGAAAAACATTTTGGAATACAGGATTGGTGAGTAACAGTTGAATTTGCATTTAAAGAAACCCACACAGACTTTGATTTAATATGGGCCATTTTAAATGAGCCCACGCCACTGGCATGAGTAGGGTAAACATACCAAGTAGCCTTGCTTTCCTGTTACAATTGAATCAAGGATGAGCAAGTCAACAACAACTCATGGCTTAAAGTTGGCTAGTGATTGTGTCTTGCTAGGGAGAAACAAGCCATGTTCCCTAGATTCAGATGTTACAGGAAGCCAAAGTTTTCATTATGTTTATCCTACTTACAGGGTGATCAGGCAACATGCACCATCATGCTTCTCATTCATGATAAACCATGACAAGCCAGAAAGGCTGGCTTATCAGTTATATGCAAATGCAGTCAGCGTGTAGTTCCACCTTAACCAGCTGCTCATACAGCATTTGGCTTAGGATCTGAGTATTTGTAATTAATGTGAAGAGATTTAATAAAGTTTATTGTACCAAAATATTCAATTTACACTCTTTATTTTATGCAATTTGAATTGATGATGTTCTGAAAGTTTGATTTTCACTTCATTGTTGATTTTGATCTCTTAATTCGCTGGTACCCAACTTCATCTATAATGTACTGTTTGCTGTTATTGCACATTATTTTAAAGCTGTAAAAGTAAATGAGATTTGTCTGGAAATGCAAACCATGAAATAGTGAAATTGATTAATGTTTTCCTTGCGCTTAAGGACAGATCCCTTGGGCTAATTAATTTATATGTCTTTCGCTTCCTACTTAGCACAGATGTTATCGGGAATTAATATCTCAATTTGTCATATAAAATGTTGAATCAGATATATGGAAATACACTGTAGTTAAACGGTTCTCCAAGAGTAAAAGTAGTTTAAAAAAATAATAATAATTTGTGTTTCTTTTCTCTCTTTTTAAAGTTGTACTTTTCATTGCACTGTCTTCTTTACTTATAATGCCAGTTTGATTCATAACATGATATTATTGATTAAAATCTTCTGGTTGTGTGAATCGCAGATAATTAATCTGAATACAGTTTTGTCCCAGTACAAATACTGGAAATAATTCAAGTCAGAGTTAGCTGCTTGAAAAAATCTTATCTTTCCCCCTCTTATAGGTGTCCTAGCTTTCTTCTTCTTCACACACAGGATACCAATATTCACACAAGAAGCACCATCACTGAATTACTATTGGGTCCCACTCTTGGTAAGAACATTACTAAAGTTCTTAGAAACCAGGTGATCTAGGCCTGGCGCCTGGCACCCACCATGGCATGGCAAATGTTAGGAACCATGGGTCCTGAACTCCCTCATTCCCCTCCCTCCTTTCTCTGACAGTGACATCCTTTGCATTTTGACTCTTGTCGGGCTTTTTCTATCCGTCTTAGGGCTTCACACTGATAAGAAGCAGCAAAGGGCAGAATAGATAAGTCCAGAACAAATACACAGTTGTATTAGTGCTTCCCGGAAGATATAAGTGGCACAGTCCGTGCTCACCAGATACATGGCAGGGAAGAGAGGAGAGGTCAGGGATCAACATCATAGAACAAGACAGGGTTCAAGGTTGGGGTGGGGGGGTCATCAAGCACCAAAGGAGCTTGCATTAGTGAGATACCGAGTCCCATTGCTTGGGATGGTTTATTTTATATCGCATCTAATTGTCTACTTAGGCAGGGAAGACTTGAAATCCAATGAGTTTGCAAGAGTGCTACAGATCCACAATTAAAGCCATGGTCAGGCATTCTCCTGAACATGTGGGAATAGGGAAGGAGGACCTCAAGGCAAACCCTGCCCTCAGTATTCCTGGAAGTTCTGGTAGTTCTTGCTGGTTTTTTAATGCATGTTAAATGAAGAAACTCTTCCCCAAACTGGGAACCCTGATAAGTCTGGGTTCCTGCTTGCAGGGAGATTTATAAAAGCCCCTTAAAACTCCCTTTAGGCCTTTGCATTAATCACAGGAAGATCTGAAAAGCAGCTTGCAAGCCATGGACATTGCAGGCATTGCCGTCACCCATGGTTTAAACCTTTGTCTGTTCAGAAAATTACCTGAACATAGCTCTTGTCTTCCCATGGTTTAAAGTAAGGAATGCTTGTTTTCTTTATTTCTTCAGACAATTGCAATCATCTCTAAGCAATATACAGAAACTCAATACAATGATTTTTTTTATTTTTTTATTTTTTAAAAAAATCCCCAAATTATAAAACCAGAAATCAGAATGCCTGCTGGAGTTTTATTTGTTTGTTTATTTAAGTCTTCAGTAGATGTCTGACCTAAACTGGAAGGGAGTTCGATAAAATTGGGCCCATCAGGTTCCTGTGAATACAAGCAGTGCAAAGACCTCACTGATCAGGCAAGGACTTAAGGGATCAGGAGGTACCTGACATATCCTGGAGCCTAAGTTCTTAAGGGGCTTGTAAATTAATATAATGAGCACACACACTTTACATTGTGGGTGCCCTTTGCGGGATAGCGCGTGGTGCTACAGTTCCCAGGGAGCTTACTGGCAAACAGGGGCTGGCTTGCCTCTCAGTGTTAATTTTTGGAGGTTCACGCCTGGCCTCAGTAATCAAGTTTCTTGCTGGGAGGTGGGGCCAGCCCCATTTATAAATAGGGGGTGGAGCCGACAATAGCCAGGCAGTCGGCTCTGGAGATTCATCCTTCCTACCCTCCCTTTGTTTAATGTTTCTTGTTTGCAAGTTAACTTTTTCTTCCTGTTTAGCGGGCGCTGGTATGGTCTTTGACTGGTTGCTGTTGAAGGACTGGGAAGAAATTTCCCTGCATTGGCAGGTTTTGTCTTCCTCGTAGTAATTCGTCACAACTTTGGCGGTTTTGACCTTGGGTGGAATCCTTTAGTCTTTTCTTCCCTATATGGGGGGGGGGGGGTTGAAGTGATGACTCACCCCCCCCTGCAGTGGCGATTCCAGGGTCCCCCTCTTAAAGGGGTTTTATATATATAGGTGTCACTGGCCATACACTGAAAGGTCGTCAGTGAACTACTGTGCATGCAGGGATATGGGCTGGGCTGCCTGCTACACTTACGTCTCAAAGAGCACCCCCATATCCCATTTACCCTGATGAGCCCCAGTTCCCCTCGGCTGGGGGGCTGGGAGGGATACACGCCCAAGGCCTAAGCCAAGGTCTTCCTACATTCGGAAGTTTAATAAAGTTGTAGCCTGGTCACACAATATTATTTAATTCCCATATGATAATGTATAATTAACATGTTTCTTCCTCCTTTTTTCAGACGGTCATTATAGGCTCTTACCTAGTTGCACATGGTTTCTTCAGTGTCTATGCAATGTGTGTTGACACACTTTTCCTCTGCTTTTGTAAGTAATTGGCTCTTTGTTGTTTACTTTCCTCTTTTTGATAATGCTAAGATAAAGAATATGCAGTAGGAAGCCATTGCTGTTTCTCTCATTGTGCTGTTTGATCCATTGCAATCTTCACTACACAAAAGATTATGAATTACAGCAATATCAGATGTGGCTTCATTAGTTCAGTCAGTAAAATGTGACTATTCACTAGACCAGCTAGTCTTCAGAGACTGTTTCATAATAAGTACTAACATGTTGCTTCCGGGTGCACTGTAGCTTCATCTTGTCCAGTGGTGTTTCACTTAGATGAGTGCTGTGTCCCCCCCCCCCCCCGCTAATAACAGCCTTGCAATTTTTGTAGGCACAAGAATGTTGTATTAATTTAAAATAATGTAAAACTGTATTCCCCCTACAGGGGCTGAAGGTTTAATATACATTGACATGACGAACATATATCAGTCCTTATTCACACGTTAATCAGAGCTAGGTATTAGCCACATAACATATTTTCAGTATCAAGACTTGTAATGCCATGATAGATAGATAGATAGATAGATAGATAGATAGATAGATAGATA
This sequence comes from Darevskia mixta, assembly GCA_034641385.1. NCBI lineage: Eukaryota > Metazoa > Chordata > Lepidosauria > Squamata > Lacertidae > Darevskia > Darevskia mixta. The sequence goes on from JAWWNH010000029.1 coordinate 11,703,002, forward strand.
GATGATAGATAGATAGATAGATAGATAGATAGATAGATAGATAGAGATAGATAGATAATAGATAGATGTGTACTTTGGAACACATGTAAAGTGCTTATCATTACCACTATAATCAGCCCATAAACACCTGGAATTCACAATATTAGTTGAATAAGCGAAAACTTGCCTTCTATCCAGTTATCATTTTATTTTCTATGCTCTCCTGATTTTCTGCTCCTCTGCAATATTGATCTCCAATATAGAGATCTCCCCCCCCCCCCCGCTCCGCTTTCTGACCACCTTCTGAGCAAAGGACCCAGCTATCTTGAGGCTGCAATCTATAACTGGAAGCTGATTGCCACTGCCATTTTGCATGCACGTTGGCTTTTTCTGCCATTTCAGTGTGTGCGTGTATTCTTGTGAAAGTTCTAGCACTCGTCTAAACTGTGATTCGCTTGTCTCTCGAAAATCGCTTCAAAAAATTGGTTGGAGCAGGAGATGGTGATCTACAATCTTGGTGTGCATTCATAAAACTGATTTATTATGTTGGAATGCACAGAAAAAGTCAACTTGAGTTGTTGACTTCCAACAACTAATTTGTTACGAATGGTTGGGTGGATGGGATGTTGTTCATCCTCAAAAACAAGTTTGTTGTCCTTATTCAAATTTAAAAATAAGGCTTTGACAAGCGAGCTTGGAGAGGATAACTCTCCACCCAATGTATCCCACATAGTGAAATAAAGGATCAGATTCTGAAGTTGTCAGCTGAATTTGTGAAACTTTATGGTGAATTAAATTTCTCGAAGAATGCACGCCATAGGCATCCCAGTTGTTGAGTGATATAATTGCATAGCACCATCATACATTTTTTATGACTTGGCAGTTTATAAACATTCTTACAATACAATTTAACAGCAATGAATCTGAAAACTGCACTTCTTAAACTCAAAATGGTGTTCTTCCAAGTTCAATCAATTTATTCTTGGACTCCCCCCTCTGCCCTCCCCTCTACCTATGACCACCAAAAATGCAATTGTGGGATGAAGTTCGGGCCCTTGGATTAGTGCGATCCTTTTCCAAATGTGCTTTCTGAGAACAGGCCACTAGGAAGCTTTTCTGTGCAAGCCCTACTGAAATGAATGACGTGGGTGTCATAATGTGTAAAGGAATGCAGTGATGACCACAGGGCCTGTGAAAGAGGCTTTAATGCAGCTTTTTGCCAACCTGGTGCTCTTCAGATGTTTTGGACTACAACTCCCATCAGCCTCCGCCAACACTGCAGGCACAAGCTGGGCGAAAGCTGCCCTTATAATGTACAGTATATGTGTGTCCTCTATTTTGCTGAGCAACTCTCCAAAGATATCAGCAGAGTCTGACCTCTTGTGGCAAAAATAAAAAGCAGAATAAGAAAGAGCCAGAAATAATAATACTGTACAGATTTTTCACACGGGATGCAATATTCTTAGGAACAAAGTACTGTTATTACAGGGTGGTCAAGACCCCGAAGTATGAGATTCATAAGAAAACAGGGCCTTCAGTAGAAAATCCAGCTTTACTACCAAGCGCAGAATAATCACTTTTAATATGTTGCATGTGCAGAAGTGTTAAACGCAATGTTGCTCAACATTGGTTGTGGCCTACCTTCTGTTTATATTAAAAGGTGGGTATTAGCATTTTCGTGGCACCCTGCGACAACACCAGCAACACTAAAATTCAGTTCTCTTGTAACTAGTTTTCTAATGTTGTTTCTTTTCCTCCCTCTGAATCTCTCTGTCTCTTTCTCTCTCGTTTTCATTTGTGTTTGACTGCATGGCCGCTTGCTGCTATGGCTCCTTTTGATCACTTCGCATTCAGGTGAAGACTTGGAAAGGAATGATGGATCTACAGCAAAGCCCTACTACATGTCAGCTAGTCTGCACCGAATTTTGGGGAAGAAGGAACTGAGTCCTAAGAAGTTAATGGGATAATGTTTCGTTTTGGTTTTTTAAAATGTGAAAATGGCAACAGTGTCAGTTTTAAGATAAAATAAGCAGGATCCATATTATTTAGGCTAAAGATTTTTTTTAAAAGTATAAATGATGCTTGTGGTTAATGAATGATTTGTGTTTGCTTTGTACTATCTAAAAATGAGCAAATGGCCAACATTTAAAACCATTATTTAACAGCTGTGAAACAAGGCCACATCATAGTTTTTATAGAGTGCCTATGGAAAAGTGTAAATGTGAAGCTTTTTTAATATTTAGCTCTTAGTGTTTAATAACTTTTCTAACTCAAGATTTTGCTGTTTGAAATGACAGCCATTTTGATAAAAATTTTATAGGTGTATATTTGTAAAGGATATTCAGGCAATTTTTGAAAGCACTACAGTGATTCCTAATTAGCCATAAACAGATCAAGACTAGTAACCAGCAGGTGGTCCTAAATTTGTAATTATGGTGCTATGGCTGTATTTTTACTGTACATGCTGGTTGACAGAAACTTAAACTGTGATTAAATTGTATTGTTGGTTCCCTATGATGAAGAGCAAATTGCTATGTCAGTCTCCCCCACTACAGATGTTACATGTAAGGGGTGGGGAGAGATTAGCATCATACTGAGTCATCTCCAAGAATGCAATGAAAGATTGTTTGAATTGCCTAGAATGAGAGTCATATTATTAAAGATAAACTATTTTAAAAGGGTCTTGTGCCAGAGATAACATTTTAGGGATAAAATCTAGGCCAAGCAATAGCCTTTTCCATCTGATGCAATATTAAATCTGTGGTGTAATTTAAAAAAAACAAAACGATTAGTGGTACTGCTTAAGTGTGCCATGGTTTTGTCCTGTGTTGTGTTAAGATTTAGCTCTATCGGAAATTCAGTAAATACATGAGGGTTGTGTTATACATAGTCAAAACCCATAAAGTTCAATGATGGGTGGGATTGCCAAAGTATTTTTTTCATGTCACTTCATTTCAGTGACAGACAGGTGTCTACCACCACTCCTTGGCCTATTACAGTGAATCTTGTTACTAAAAGAGGAACCCGTCAATGTTTAATATGGCCTGAATACCTTTCTTTAACACCCCCCCCCCTGTAATTTTACCCTGCAAGCAAAGACTTGTTTCAAGGTGAACATATTTTGGATTGGGATGCTTACATCCTAGATGACTAGACAACTGAAATACATTTGATTAATTTACTACGCACTCAACTACGTGCACACTTTTCAAGGCAGGTTATCTATTTTCATTCCAGATGAATGTAGGCATGGGGTTAGATCCAGGGGGAAGTCAGATAAAGGGTGATGGTAGTAGAAACTGGCTTTTCCGCCCATTCCCACCCAGGAACTCCCACGTATCCTCCTAAAAGCCTCTCTTGAGTGTCAGTGGACCCTGCTGAATAGGGTGGGCTATAAGGAGAAACAGGGACTCCTTGAAAGCCATTTCACAAGCAAAGCGTCCACCTGTGGGAGGTGTGTCAACTTGATTTTCAGAGATCTCCTCCATGCTGCAGCCCACCCCATTCACCAGGGTCTTCCAGCCTTTAGGAATGACTTTTCAAGGGTCTGGGGACTGTGAGGAGGAAGAGCCAGAAAGGTGAGCTTTTGCAGGCTGGCCCAACTAATAATATGTAGTTCCTAAGTCTCAGACGCAACAGGAAGTGGGAAACAGGTATATTCTTGGATTATTGATCATTTGCATACTATCAATGTCATCCATTACTGGATGACCAAAATATAATGTCCCAAATACTGCTATAAGTTAATAAGCAATTGGTTATTGTTAGCAACTGGTGGTCCTGGAAGCAGATGTGTGTTGCCATCAAAAGATGTTGTATCAAGACACTTTGGAAGCCCTGAGATCAGCATCACTGTGCAAATTGGGGGTGAGCAATTTTGGGGGTGAGATGCTTTTGAAATTAATAGACTAATTCCAATTGATCTCAATCAATTAGGCAAGACACTAGCCTGATTTTCAGGTTTGACACACCAGGATATATTTCAGTTTCAGTATGCCTAAAGTTGTGTCCAAGATCTTAAGATGCAACCCAAGTTACAGCTTTAACCTGGGAGCTTTGTAAGCTGCACCTCCACAAATGTTTAGGATACGTGTCCGAAGTGTCAAATGTTTTTGAGGGGAACACCCTAGAGCCATTTTATCAATTAAGCAACTAAGAAAACTGTGAAAATGCAAAGCAATAGCACTGAAATTTGGCATTCATGCAAAAGAAATATCTGCTAAATTGTTGCAAAGAGAAAACTTGGTATACAAAATTCCTGAATATCTTTCTCGGAAATGAATGTGCAAACTAGGGAATAATTTATTTTTTTGAAAGATAAATACTTTTGAACTTGATTGATGTGTTTCTTAATCCTTGGGCCAAATCCTGCTGTTTATTATAATGTCAGTTTTATGCATAACGTGCTTTAACATAAAAGCTAAAGCTTAATTAAAATGCACTTCCTCGCTTTTGAGTATTGGGCAAATCATTTCGAGGTGAGATGATTAAATTTTAAATAAGGCTTTGATCCTGCACCCATTCATGTCAAAGGAAGGCAAATGTCTCATTGACTGAACTGGTGCAGCATCTGGCCTACGCAATGAAAAAGGGCTGATTACGTTATTGCACCAGCGTTTACAGTATAGTAAATGCCAGACCATCCAGTATTGAAAATACACTGAGGATTTTGCTGTTGTGCGCGAAAAAGGTCAGCAGGTGGCAGAATTGCTTTTGTATTTACATTGGTTTGATTGTTTGCTCTTTGACATTCTTCCTCCTAGTGGAAGATTTAGAAAGTCATGATGGCTCTGCTGAAAGACCTTATTACATGAGTAAATCTCTGCTGAAGATTCTGAACAAGCAGAACATGCAAACCAAGAGACAATAGGAAATGCCCAGTGTCCTAAACCACGCAATCATGTTTCGTTTGATGCATTGTTTCTTCAATACGGTATTGTCAGCTATCATTTGCGCATGTTTTATACCAAAGCTATTGTAGATGTGAAGCCATCAAAAGTTTGTAACGGCATTGTGTGTGTGGTTTGTTTGTTTGTTTTTAAATCCAACAACAAAAACCATGGGAGCATTTTTTTTATACTGAGATTTTTAAAATTATTTTTATTCCCCCCTCCCCTATTTTGCCTTTAATTCTCGTGGCTTGGGTTATTTGGAATGAAAGATTGTTAAAATGTCTTGGCTGCTTTTTCTGGTATTGTTTTGTTTTTTAAAAAGAAAATATGTGAAAATGTGTTTTACTGTTGAGGATTTTGCTCTGAGCGAGTGAAGAGATTTTAGAAAAGTTAAGTTTTCTTTAAAAATGAAAAGGTCCTTTTCCATTTAGGTGGTCACTGAATACGTCAATGTCTCTTGATTGCATTTAGAGCCTTGCCAGTTCCTAGCCTGTACAGCTCTGTGCTCTATGATAAAGTGCCTTACTGGCTAATAATATTAACTAGCTTATGTTTTGAAGTTTACAAGCGCCATTTGAAACACAGAGCTACTAACTGCTTGACGAAATAAACAAAACTGTCTTTCAGCTTACTTGAAATGTATTGATACGAATCTGTTCCGTTGCCCCTCAGTGAAATATTTGCAGTTATCTACATTTTCCTACTATCATCTCCAAAAAATAAAACAGTAGAGAGTGGTATATTTTAGAGAATTGCTTAGGGACATTTGGGTTTCTAATGCTTAGCTTTATCTGTGTCGAATGTATGCTGCAAGAAACCTTTAAGCAAGGCCTAGCTTACAGAACTCTCTGTTTAGAGGAACTATCCATGTATATGTTTGGTGCCTGGGACCCTGACGCACTGTTCCATGCATCCATTCCTCATACTCAGCCTATGCTAACCTTCGGCTTTGACAGGTGATGTGCTCCCCATGTAGGAAACATATGCAAAATTTTGAACAATGTGGTACCCCCTCCCCCAGAACTTCCCACTCTCCCAGTTTAAAGATGTTTGAGAATAGGGTTACCAACTGTCCTTTGTACCTGTGCCTTTTTAACAGTAGCCTGGCTGTGGCTTGTTGGAATGATCAGATGATAATTTTTCTCTCTCCATACTATTAAATGCTTCAGTGGTTAATTCCTGCATATTGAGCTGCTGTTAAAAACACGACTCCAGAGATTACCTGAAAAGCTGCTGAACTCTGATGCGGAGCAACCCTAAGTACCTGATGTAGGGTTACATATTCCTGGAGTTAATGGGGAATTAACTTTCTTCTTCTTCTTGCTGGCCTTGTGTTTGCAGAATATTTCTTTTCTGATTCCAGTGGTGGTGAAATAACCACTCTGCAGTTTTCACAATTAACATTATGCTGTCAGTGGCATAAGTCCTGACAGAGCTGCTTCTTAAACAGATGTGGTATGTATGTCCCTTTGGGCATGGAAATGCCTCCCCCCATCACAATAATAGCTACAGTTAATAACAACTGTAGCATATAAGCCCTCCTAACAGGAGATAACAGTGGCATGCCAACCATAGCTATGGTGCAAAAAGTGCTTGTGTATCTTAGGCCCAAGGGGAGAGAGTAGACAACTTAGGGTGTAAATATAGAAATTATTTGTCCAAACTAGTTTCCATTTCTGTAACACCCTATAATATTTGTTCAACAGTAAAGGAGGGGAGGAAGCTTTCAGGACTGCAGCTTCACAACACCCCAATCTTAAATGCATTTGCTTGTCTGTAAGTTCCATTGATTTCAAGTAAGTGTGTCTACAATCAGAGAGTTTAAATACTGGACCAGATATGAAATTGGCTTTATTAAAGTAAGAGAAATGGGACCAGGGTTTAATTCTTAGAGCTTTTCTTACAGGGACTCACACCTTCATAGAAGGTGGTTAGCTAGTCAGGGTTGTACCACACACCTGCGTCAATTCTTTAAAGAACTACACCCCTACTATTTAAATTAGAAGAAATGAGAATGAAAAGATGCATACTACACTTGTGTAAAGTGTTTATTGCTTTGTTGACTAGTGTGAAATGGATGCTTTGTTTTTAGACTCTTGCTAAGATGTTATTTTATAAAATGACTCTTAATTTTATAACTTTTGATACTGAATTATTGCTTCCCTTGTAAAATGTTGGTAATTTGCACATCACAGTATTAAAACTTAAGAACATAATGGCTTCTTCAGTTTTTGAAATGTATGGCTAATGGTACTAATATTGATCATTCATGCAGTCTGTTTGTTTGTATATAAAAAAGGGCCTATCAGCATCACAAATATGTATTCATAAATTGCATGGTGGCAAATGAAAGACCTTGTTGTTAGTTTCCCCTGTGATCACATTTCTACTTTAAATGTGATTATAGAGACTGTCTGTTTTTTTCCTTTTTTGTGCCCAAACCAAATTAACATGAGCACACGGCCACCTGAGCTCTAAAATCTTTTTGCTTCTGCTGTGCAGAAATATTAGGGACATATTGTTGAAAATATCTTTTCAGAACTAAAATGTTTAATATTTAACACAATTTGTTGTTCCTTGTTGTTTTACAGCTCTTGAGGTTCTAATAAAGATTTAGATAAAGAAAAAGCACCTTTCTGTTTTTGTTCCTTCTTAGGTGGTGGAGAGTCATAGCTTAGTAGTAGAGCAGGCAAAAGTAGTAGATTGCCAGGTTCAATCCCTGACATCTTTAGGTAGACCTGGGAGAGACCCCTGACTCAAAAGTGTAGAAAGCTGCTGCCAGTCAGTATAGACAATCCTGAACTACATAGACCAATGACCTTACTCTGTTTAAGGCAGCTTTGAAAGGGTTCTCATTGTGTTACTGTTGTGCATAACCCCATCCTCATCACTTCACTGAAGCACAGAAGGATAGTTTTTGATATTCATGTACTCAAAAGTATATGCAAGTATTAGGGCAAAACATTCCTAATTCCACATATACATCAATGTGGTCCAAACTAGCAGTGAATAACCAGGAACAAAACCTTGGGGTGATAGTGGATAGCTCAATGAAAGTGTCCACCAGGTAAGCAGCAGCTGTGAAAAGGATAGGATAGGCAGGGTTTTTCTTATGCTGTGGATAATTTAAAAGTAAAACAGGCTTATGCCAATGTTAACAAACTTGAAGTCTCCTTGCCATTTTTCCTGTTCCCCCTCCCCTCAAAGTTTGCTTTTATAGAGGAAAGGGGCCCCATAAGGAGTGATTTGCACACAGTAACTAAAATAGTTTAACACTTAGCTGAGCCTCAAATCTTCCGCTAGTCACGTAAACAACCTGATGGATTCACTGTCAGTTGAGCAACACAATCTGTTAGATAATATGTGCTCTGCGTTAGGCTGTGGCCAGAGAGATTATAGGTGTAATTAGATACTTCTGCACAATTATTTCTAACTGTAATGGCAGCCTCACATAGACCACACTGAGGTACCTTGAGGTTACCAACAAATGGGCCTACAGTGCTCATTGAACCCAACAGAACTGACAAAATGCACTCCTAGCCACAGAGGACTCTTGGGAATTTAGTGACAATGATATATCTATATATCTTTAGGGGCCAGGCAAAAGCTTTCCAGTATAACTAGGTCTTTGGCCTTTTTTAGAAGTGGGTGGGGTGTTTTCAAAGCAACTATGTGGGATCTAATGCCTATTTGTTTGGCTATAAGTTGCTTTGGGTTACCCTGGCCAAGATAAAGCAACTGACAAATAAATAAATAAAATAAATTTCAATCAGCAGTGATGCAAAGCTTGTTCAAATGTAGCAACCCCTTCCACCTTTTCCTTCAACCCTAACCCATCCTGTATTGCAGCATTGGACCTCAGCACTGCATATTAATTCAGTGTTAATTATAGTTCTGAAAAAAGACACTGAAATTACTAGAAGGTGATCCAAGGATCATCCTAAGGAAAGTAATGTGTCTTGTTTTCACTGGAGAGTTGCAGGATATTTCTGTTTTGGGGAAAAAAAATTAAATAAAAAAATTAACTGAAATGTATAATAGAGATTTAGATGTTGTTAAGACCTGTTCATATTCAAGCAGGAAGAAAGTAGATGGTGCTGAGATTCTTTCATATGCCATGATCTTTACTCAGAAACAGATAAAAGAAATAGTTTTAAAGAAATATCACATGCATTGCTATCTCCTTGGAAATTCTTAACTAGGTGTACTTTTTTTGAAAGTAGAGAAATCATTTCTTTATCCTGCAACACACCTGGAAAACCTCAGAACACTGTAATAATTATTAACATATAATTGAACAACAATATATAACCCATCACCGCTAAATTCATCATCTCGGACTAAGGCAAAGAATGCATTTGTAATCTAAAAGTAAAAGGGTTGCTGAAAGTCCAAGACCTTTCATGTTCACTCCGTATGCATAGAGTTGTTTTTAATTAAATCTGGATTTCTTAAACTACTCCAGCATTTTCTTGCGTCACATGCTACCTCTGAGAATGGACTGCAGTTATTGATTATTGTGTCTCTGCTCAGTTGCGAGACATAACTTATTGCAAACCTGCTTTCTTTCTCCTCTTTAAGGCATGCTCATAAACGGACACTCTGTGATTGATGTGTTTTATGTAGCTCATAGTTTTCTTAACTTTCAAATTACATTTAAATCTACAGTTGGCTGGATGCCATAGAAATCTTAATCCATCTCCAGATGAATTTTAAAACCAGGGCTCATTCTCTCTCTTATTCTGTGTCCGCGTCATAGATGTCATGGTCTCTAAACTTGGTGTCATGTTCCTCCGGCAGTTGGTTCTCCTGTTTTTAAGCATAGGTCAAGCTGAATTATTCGCTCTACCCCACAGCGGGTGGGGGTGAGGAATATTACTCCAAGCAGAAGTCTGTATCCCTTGAGGAAAAGGCAACAACTGAGATATGGAAGGAAGACAGGGATAGTATCTATCTGTGAGGATACACATGCACCAGTAGCAATTTTTCTGCACACAGGAAAAATACATTGGGCATATCTGAAAGGGATGAGTCTGGGGAACCAGAGGGATGTCATAATTTTTTAGCAAGTTAGAAGAGTTGATAATACTGGGAAGATCTAAGCGGGGGTGTCAATACATTGTGAGGTCCAGTGCCGAGGGCCTTCTGGTAGTGCGAAAAGCCAAGTTACAGGGAACCAGGCAGAGGGCCTTCTTGGTAGTGGCACCCACCCTGTGGAACGCCCTCCCACCAGATGTCAAAGAAAAACAACTACCAAACTTTTAGAAGACATCTGAAGGCAGCCCTGCTTAGGGAAGCTTTTAATGTTTAATAGATTATTGCATTTTAATATTCTGTTGGAAGCCACCCAGAGTGGCTGGGGAAACCCAGCCAGATGAGTGGGGTATGAATAATAAATTATTATTGTTGTTGTTGTTGTTGTTGTTGTTGTTGTTGTTATTTCCTCGCCCTTCCCTCCACCGAAATTAGGCTTGAAAGAAGCACCCTACAGTAGCCAACAGAAGAGATTGTGGAGGGGGGTTGCCCACAACTGCTTCTCTCGTGTGCAAATAAATCCAAAAAGATTGACAATGCCTAAAGAGAAAGACCAAAGGCAACAGCATCTAGGCAACAGCATGCCCAGTTCAAGGGAGCAGAAATATAGTCTGCTCAGTCTTGAGATAGGTTAGTGGCAGAGAAGGCAGAAACAGTTCCTTCACTATTAGGTAGTATCATATCAAATGGAAATAAATTAGACCAGCGCACACTGACACAAACAACACTGGGTCTGGCAATTCCTATTATAAGAGAACAAGGGAGGTGTTCATGGTGAGTTCCGGCACCTCTTTTTCAAGAAAAATAGCACAGTGCCTTCCTTTTCTCAAAACCCCTGACCATTGGACACACTAGTAGGGGCTGATGGGAGTTGAATTGCAACCATGTCTGGAGGACCAGTCTCCCCCTCCCTGCAGTACAAGTTGCTTATGGCTCCAACTCAGCTTGTTTCCCCCAGTGCAACCCTTTTGTCTTTTGTTCAATAGCTGGGCAAAAGGAAATGCAGCCTGCCACACCCTGGAATTTTTCACTAGTAAATCACTATTAAGAGAGACACATACAGCACATTCTCTTTTTGCCTTGCCATGAACTCCACCACGTGCCACTTGTACATTCATTGCTGGTTTATTGTAGAAAACGGCTCTGTAAATGCATGTTTTCCCCAGAGCTGACAGATGTGTTGCTTTCAGGGGACGTAAGGGGAGGAAAGGGAAGGATTGTTTTCTTCGCTGGGCCACAATGTTTCTGGTTGCCATCATTTGCTACATGTCTGACCAAATCAATTTCCTCCCTCAGTTCAATTTTCATGTCATCCTATCCGAAGGTCTCGTTTCTGTTGGTTTGGCTGGGCTTGGAGAGTGATCTATTTTCATTTTGCTGCCTGAAACTCATTTCTGTTCTTTGTGTGATTATTGTTATGATTGAAAGACAGGGGAGGAGGGGACGACCACTGGAATAGAAAGGCAGCATCAGGAAAACTCTCTTGCTCACTAGAGGATCCCAGAGTTCATGGAATACATTTGGGATGGCACCTCTTACTGGAAACCAAGGAAACTTGCTTCCTCATGAAGGAGGTATCACCCACCAACCTCCACAACAGACTCTGCCTGTGAACTGATAGAGTCTTTGGTCAGGCTCTTAAACCTTGACCAAGTTGGGCTTTCCAATTTTATTTTTCATTCATCCCACCCCCTTTCCCTGTCCTTCAGACATTTTCCCTTCAGAATCAGACAGAGAGGTAAGCTTCCTGGGACAGAGGCATAGGAATCCTGTAACTGGGGATTTTCCCGCTCTTTTTTTCTGAAGCCAATAGGACAGCAGGATCAGAATGTTCCTCATTATGGAGTTTCTTCTGTCCCCAAAGCCCTGAATAGGTCTAGGGGAGACCACAGCTGCTGCTGCTGCTACTACTGCTGCTGTTACCTCAGGAGTTCATGAGGATTTTAAAAGGTTTTTCTTAGGGGCTGAGCCTGTAATATTTATATAAGGGAGCATTTCCAAAGGCATCAGCAGAGATCCTGAATTAGTGCTTCTAAACACCAACAGTTTTTAAGAATTATTACAAGAAATAAAATTACCTCATGAATCTGAGGAGTTTTAAGTATTCCCTTAAAGGATGACTCTGTGGCTACTACAGTAGATACAACAGTGGGACCTCGACTTACGAAGATTATGCGTTCCGACGCGATCTTTGGTAGTCGAAAACACTCGTAAGTCGAGTCCCCATAGGGATGCATTGAGCGAAAAAATTTCGTAAGTCGAAGAAATCCTATTAAAAGCGGCCGCGACTTCCTTTCGGAAGTCGAAAGATTCGATTGCGGCGGCCATTTTTTTTCTTCCGGAAGTCATTCGGTAGTCGAAAAACACGTAAGTCGGGTCACTCGTAAGTCGAGGTCCCACTGTATAAGATTAGCTTATCCCTTCTCAAATCTCATGAAGCTTCTGCCTTAACTGGTTGTGCCTCATTTTATCTGTGTTTTCACTTCATGACCTAAGCAACTCCTAGATAACGCACATCAGTAGGGCTTTGTTCTCCATTCAGTTTATGTAACTTAATTAAGGCTTGCACTTGATGATGGATGCAAACTTATTCTGTGTTTTTCCCCCTGCCTTTATTTTAGCAATTCAGTAAATAAATGTTGAAAAAGTTTTTTTAAGTATATATGACAAGAGGATGCTTCTTTTTCTATCATCTAATGAAAAGAAATATATTTTTAATTTCCTAAAATTTATATACTACGTACTTGATTGCAGAAAAAAACCTCAAAGTAGTTTGCAAAAAACCTAAAACAATAAAATTATTACTAAAACTTACAACCATAATTTAAAGCATACAAAAATTCAAAACCAGTATAGAATTTACTAAAACAAATTAGAACTCATTAAGATTTTCTAAACGTCTGGCTAAGCCCCTAACCCTTCTAATATTCTCTTCTGTCTTTTTAAAAAGCAACTTAAATGTAAGGAACACAAGGGAGCACAGGTGCTACGGGGATGGCAATATCTCATCCACAGAAGTCTGAAAAATTCTTACCTTACTAGAGAAGCTTATGTCACAGATAACTGGCTGATTTCAAGGCATTCAGGAAAGTCATTGTCCACACTTGTTGGTAAACTTGTTTTTCCTTGGATCTCAAACTACTGAGCAGGTATCTCTCTTAACTGAAGATTTAGGTTGTGAATCTCCCCAGAGAACATTCACTTTACTTTCTTAGTTTTCTTGAAAGCAAACACATGGAAAGCATCAAGACAACAGTGGAGGCTCTTCTGGCAAGGGAAATCTGTAGCTTTTGTGGATCTCATGTAAAAAGGTAAAGGGACCCCTGACCGTTAGGTCCAGTCGTGGACGACTCTGGGGTTGCGGCACTCATCTTGCTTTACTGGCCGAGGGAGCCGGCGTACAGCTTCCGGGTCATGTGGCCAGCAAGACTAAGCCACTTCTGGCGAACCAGAGCAGCGCACGGAAACACCGTTTACCTTCCCGCCAGAGCGGTACCTATTTATCTACTTGCACTTTGACGTGCTTTCGAACTGCTAGATTGGCAGGAGCAGGGACCGAACAGGGCCGGAGCGTCCATTTAGGCGAACTAGGCAACTGCCTAGAGCGCCAAAATGGAGGGGGCGCTGGCCAGCCTGCCCCCCGCCCGCCCCCGCCCCAACCAGCTGCGGAGCGAGCAGGTTGGGGCAAAAACAGCGGCGGCGCTGGCCAGCCTGCCCCTCGCCCCCCCGGTGCCGCCCCAACCAGAGGCAAAAATTGTGGCGGCACAGGGCGCCGGCGAGTGCAACACCCGGCGCGCGCAGCGCCCGGCGAGTACAGTGCCCGGCGAGCGTAGTGCCCGGCAGCGCCCGGCACGCGTAGTGCCCGGCAGCGCCCGGCGCGCGTAGTGCGCAGCAGCGCCTGGCGTGCGCAGCGCCCGGCGCACAGGGGGCGGGGCACGTGACATCATTGCGCATGACGTACGGTGCCCCGCCCCCTGCACGTCGGACGCCCCGCGATTTTCGCCTAGGGCGCGAAAAGCCCTAGCACCGGTCCTGGGACCGAACAACGGTATACTACCGGTAATAATTTTTCCCAATTTCAGAAGCTGTGCCGAGAACTCAGATGGCTTTCTGGGGGCAATTACCATGAACAAAAGCCCCTTCCACCCCAGAGGGTTTTTCTACCAAAGCTGATTGCCTATGTATCAACTCACCTGCATCTGCGGTTGGTTCACAGCAATCTCTATTTACCTAACCATTGCAAGTGGTTTTAATTTCAACTGGAGCTCAAGAGTTTCCAAGTGACACTATAATGTATTGTGTGTGGGTTTTTCATTAAAGGACTGGAATATTTTTCAGGTTCTGTGCTGCTTTTTCCAAGAACAATGAAGGACTTCACATGGGATCTTATACAACTACAATGTTATGAGAAGACAACGTAACTATCCTCTGTGCCATTTCGTTTACTTTGATTCTAAAATTCACCAGAGTGCATTTTAGATATGGGCAGTGGGCATTTCCTTTATCTGGAGGAAAGTTTGTTTGTGTCTTCAGCCACCTTCAAGGTGATCGTGTATTTCTCCAGATTTTGGTAGGATTCAGGGTCCAGTGGGCTAGCCTTAACTGGAGCCTTTTGAACTGATAGCTTAGAGGCTGAACATGGACAGCACAGTTGGGATACTCCAAGTATACAGGCCCTGCCCACCTGTCAAATCTGGCCCACAAGGCAGATCCTGATAACAATTTAGCTGATGTGGCAAAATGATCCCCCATCCCTGCTCCTGATAGACAGGTATACATACACCACTTCTATGAAAAGTTAGTTGCAGCAGCAGGATATGACGATAATTGGAATATCCACTAGACCAAGGACAGGTTTACAGTCGGGAATTCTTTAGCCAGGCTCCTAAGCTTTTTAACAGATGAAAAATAGTGCAATGCTTCTTGGCAACTTGATTTCGGAAAATATTTTGATGTGCTGAAGTCAGAAACACAATTTTTCTCAAGATACATAATATAAGTAACCCAATCCTTACATTGTAAGCATTGTGACAAACCTTACAATGAGGAACAGGGCTTATGCTAGCACTAGAGTTTACGGACAGACCCCTGAGCATATTAATAACAAAGTTGTATTTAGCTGCGATAAAATTACATTGACTCTGCTTAGAGATTGAAATGTCCTATGGAGAACATAATTTAAAATTACAAACATAGAATGCACAAGCTCAGTATGCACTTTTGGAATCGGGAATTCATATGTCCTTGAAGTCATAATCTTGAACTTTTTTAATATAGATGTACATTTTCAATAACAAAGATACAATGAAGAGAAACAGATGGAGTAGTACAATATATTGTCAGCAGGGATGGTCACTGACAAAACATAAACTTTTCTGGAAATATAAAGTTGAATAGTACTAGTATTATTAGTATTAGTATTAGTTTTTATTTTTTTTAAAAAAACCTACTCTGGAGCCCAATAAATAATCGTAATAAAAAAGGAATCTCTCTTCAGCCCTTAAAGTTTTATTTCTCAGGTGTCTTAATTATGCAATATGCTGAGTTTTCCAGTGTCTAAAGTGCATGGACAAGGTCACAGGTCTTTCATGGCTATATTTTGTAGAGCTTCTAATATTCACATGTCCTTAAAGGGGAGTGGGAAATGAAAACTTAGAATTTCAGAAAGAAAATGTGGGGGTTCTGTACATGATAAAAGACTATGGCATGCTGGGCTAGATGGGGCCTTTGATCTGATTGCACAGGCCACTTCTTACACTCCTAGAAACAAGGCAGGAGAGAGGGGAAGCTGCCTTATACTGAGCCAGGTCATTGGTCCATCTAGCTCAGTATGGTTTCCACTGATTGGCAGCAGCTCTCCAGAGTTTCAGGCAGGAGCCTCTCCCAGCCCCCATCTGGGCATTGAACCTGGGACCTTCTGCCGCTGAGCTACAGCCCTTCACATGTCTCGCCCTAGCCCACAATTTCTGCGGTTTGCTGTCCTTTTTTTGCATATATACGGAACTCTTTGAATCAAACCCACATAAAAGATGCAACCATGCTGTATTTACAAGCCATTTTGGCATGTTTTATTATATACAGACAGTCAAGTTTGGCCATTGTGGCAATCAGAATATTGGATTTTATGAAGCAGGAGCCATCTTACATTCTCTGCTTAAGTGTGTGTGGTGAATCTCTTAGAGCAAGTTAGACACTTAAGCTTATCACATAAGTTAGGCCAGGCATAGGCAACCTTGGTTCTCCAGATGTTTTGGGACTACAGTTCCCATCATCCCTGACCACTGGTCCTGTTAACTAGGGATCATGGGAGTTGTAGTCCCAAAACATCTGGAGAGCCAAGGTTGCCTATACCTGAGTTAGGCAAAATGAGTGCTTTTGCTTCGGGGAAGGGCCAGAGCTCAGTGGTAGAACATCTGCTTTGCATGTCCCAGGTTCAATCCCTGGTATCTCTAGGTATGCCTGGGAAAGATTCCCTTCCTGAAAGCCTCTGCCGGTCAGTGTAGACAATACTGAGCTATGGTCTGACTGAGGCTAAGGCAGCTTCCTTTCCCCCCTCCCCTATATTTCAAGTTGTTCTTTGAACACAGTACATTTACTGTTTAGATTTCCATAGCAAATGCTGCATTTCTACATCTCTCACTTGAACCTACTGAAAACAGGAGGGATGGGGTGTGTGTAGTTGCTTGTTTCTTTTGCCTTTAGCAAAAGTACATCACATGCAGTTTGAATTACGTTTCCAATGATATTTTGTAAGCTAATGGTTTTTTTGGCTGACCTGCTGACTTGAATACAAACGCTCCAAATGTTGGCTGTGCAGATTTGATAGAAGAGCTCGTGCCTTCAGAGCAACACTTTAATTTAAACCAGAAAAGTATGTATTTAACTTTGCTAACATGCACTCCTTAAGCAACATGCTCAAAGTTGATCTGGTAACAGAGTTTATCTGTAGGAGGGGCTGGAACAGGAGGGATCTCTTCCCCCCATGGGGACAATTGGGAGAAATATTGTTGGTGTGGTTTGCAAGTGCAGCTGTTGCAAGACAGAATTGTTAAGGGGTGGGGTGGGGTTGTGATGGCGGTTCCTGTTGAGACACTGTGGGAGGACTTTAGGGGTGGTTTTGTGTGTGTGTTTAAACCACAGTGTACAGAATAGTTAGTGCTGACATATGGTAATGTATATACTAAACAGAGGGGAACTCTGCTAGAGAAACATGGGGAAGGGTCAAGGGAAAGAAGCTGGGGAGGAATCAGATTGCCTTGAGATTGAACAGTTTTTATGTGGGGTATTGTTTTGGAAAGGGAAGGGATTTAATGAGCTTAGGTGGGAGGTTTGGTAGCGAAGCAGGCAGGAGAGAGGAGGAAAGCCAGTTGGTTCTAGATTTTGGTCTCTAATCTAACCATATGCTGCAAAATGATTTTCAGGGTGGCTGCTGAACCTCTATCACAGGGGTGGGGAAACCTCAAGCCTGTGGAATGACCCACCAAGTGTTCACCAAGTGGAAATAAGCAACATTTTGTTGTAGAAAAATAAATTGGCTGTACAGATCTGCCTGTCTCCCTTCCAAGTGGTAAAGCAGATTGTCAGAATCCAAACACGAAACTAAGCTCTAACAAGAGTATCATTTCACATACACACCAAAAATCCCATGACTTCAACCTTCTTTCAAAGGCAGCATTCCTTACCTGCCCTTTACCAATCAATTATTGCAATGATTATCAACAACATGAATGACATGTGTGGGATATTTGGCAGGCTAAAGAACAAAGCAAGTTAATACTCAAATGTAGAGTACATGTAAAGGGACGTGGGTGGCACTGTGGGTTAAACCACAGAGCCTAGGGCTTGCCAATCAGAAGGTCAGCGGTTCGAATCCCCACAACGGGGTGAGCTCCCGTTGCTCGGTCCCAGCTCCTGCCAACCTAGCAGTTCAAAAGCACATCAAAGTGCAAGTAGATAAATAGGTATCACTCTGGCGGGAAGGTAAACGGCGTTTTCGTGCGCTGCTCTGGTTCGCCAGAAGCGGCTTAGTCATGCTGGCCACATGACCCGGAAGCTGTATGCCGGCTCCCTCAGCCAGTAAAGCGAGATGAGCGCCGCAATCCCAGAGTTGTCCGTGACTGGACCTAACGGTCAGGGGTCCTTTACCTTTAGAGTGCTAAAAGTCTTCTAGTCATGATTGTGGAGCATACAAGTTATACACACACATTTGGCCACTGTTATATAACATTCCTCTGCACTAAATTGCCCTCCAAAATATAGCATGCCAACTAGGTAACATACAGTACATGCTTTTGTATAAAGGTAAACAAACAATGCAATTATTACTTTTGTTTCACTGAGATTTTTATTTATTAAACAAAATCTTTAAAGTAGATTTTCCATCATACATTGCAAAAATAACATTGTAATCCCCAAAATGCTTTCACCTGAATGCTTGGGAGTACACACAATTTCACTTGAGCTGGGAGCCACTGTGAACAGGATAAATGAGCAGCTGCCATAAACCCACTGGCCATGGATTCTAAGAAAAATCCAAACAACAGCATGGGCAACCACTCATTGAATACAGTTATAGACTGCTTTAAATATATTTTAAAATCTGTAAGTAGTTTACTTGAAACTATGGGCCAGACCACTTATAAGCAGTAACTCCCCACAGTTCCACCAACATATAATTTAGAAGGTCCTTAACAACTTGAGTCCAGGATACTTCAAGGGGCCACCTGATCACTGAAGTCTTCAAGGAATCACCGATGGTGGTCCTGCATGGCTCAGATACATTAGGAATTGTGTTCAGCATTCTTGGCCCAATATTGTGGAATTCCCTTCCAGTTGATGTCAGACAGACACTCTTAGTCTTGAACTCCTGACTCTTACTGAGGACTTTATTCCAACAGGCTGTTTAATTCTGATTTTATATAGTTTTAACTTGGCATTAATCTTATTGTATTGGGTCTCCTGTCCACCATGTGGACATGACAGTAATTATTTTATTCCAACAACTTGCATAATGCTTAAACAAGCTTTCCTTTTTATAGTGTGTGCAGACAAGTTTAAGTCACTGGAACCACAAAAAGGAGCCTCATTTATTTCTGAGCATTCCTGAGGGCCACATTCCTTTCTGGGGAACTTTCCAGGGGCCATGTGCCAAAGATGGGCAGAGCAAGCAATGTTCATTTTAGCAGTATGTACACTGGTTTCTACACGAACTCCCATGCGCCTCTCTATCCAGGCAACAAGAGGTATTATCAAAGTTCAAGGACATATTCCAGTCAGGTAAAAACACTGAAGAGAAATATGAAGCAGAACCAATAGAAGCTATAGCTGGAGAGAGTCCTGACATCCAGAGCTGCATTTGGCCCTTACATCTGGGGTTCGCCACCCCTGCTGAGTAGGGTTCCACTCAAGTCAGTATGTACCTGTATGTATACACGTGTATACACACACACACACACACACACACACACGGTTCAGGATGAGTCTCTGAAGAGTTTTCTAGGACTATACACTCCTACCACCAAAGACATTTTTCTGCTTAACACTCCACTGTCCTGCTACACCATCTTTTCCCTTCATCTACCCTCCCATGGTGCCACCTAAGGCAGGTTGCTCAAAAGCAACGCTAGCCCTGGCACTTCCTTTCCTGAAAGTATGCCTCTGGCCTTCCCTTTGCATACAGTTAAATGACCAAAAGGTGAAGCCAGGAACAGAAGAGTGACTAAGGCAATGTGATGGTACTAAGACCTGCTCTGTAAACCTTTCTTCCGTTCTAAAGCTAGCTGGAAACACTAGCTCTGCAGGATTCTGGCATGTCTCTGCTTCAGATGGAGGAAAGCAAGCCTGCAAAAGGATGCTTTTTTTGTTTGCGCCAAACTATACTTTCCCCACAAGCTCTAAAGTACTTTTGCAACTTTAAAAAATGTTTGCTTTTTGGTAAGGTATGGAATAAATATTGGTGTATTATTTTTAAAAATACAAGGGGGGTATTTGGGAAGGGCTAGGCCTACAGGCCGATAAATGGTTGTATCCAACTAAGACATCCCATTAGCACAAGGACTTTCATCTGAACAACCGGACTTCTTCCTACTCCTTTCCCTGTTTATCCCCCTAACAATCTGCTACGGAGGAGTAAGGGGGGGGGAAGAATCCAGAAAAGATTGTGGGGTGCAAGTCCTTGCACTAACATGACAACTTTGCTAGATCAAACTCAGTGTGTTCAATTTGATATTAGTAATACAGATTGCAAGAGAGGTGGGTAGAAGAACCTACTGCAACAGCTCTCAGGGCCTTACGTCAGCCTTCACCAAAACGGTTGTGATGAACCTATGGACCACCCTCCTCCTCTTCTCTGGTTCAAGCCCCCTAAGACATCTTTACCAGGGAGTTTGGCTCTGCCTGTCATTTAAGCTGCCAAGAAGTTCGTGTATACAAGCTCCCTCAACCCAACTTCCCACGCTCACATTGTTTCATTCTGGCGGCTTTTGCAAATCTGGAGGTGCATAGCGTGAGAGCATTGCTAATTTACCCTATGGGAAGTTGTGTTTTTTCTCCCCTGACTACTCAGTTTGCCTAAATTATGACCAAGTGTGACATACATGTAACAGCAAGAGGGATTAGTTGATGCTGGTTGGCCAGGAACCAGAATAATGAACTCTGAATGGAAATATATGATGAAAGTCAGACCAAATCTAACTTCTCTACGTGAAATCTGAAGTCTCGGTTGGTTACCCATGCACACTTCATTGCATGACTATAGAGAAAGGCAGGGTAAAATAATGGTATGCAGCAACCACAGAACAATTCTAAAACATGGGATGGAATGAGAGAAATTTGCTCTTAAGACCAGGTTCTAAAACAATATTTGTTTGCAAGGTTACTTACAAGCCATTATAGCATCTAATTATTAGAACCAGATCTATTGGACTAAAACTGCAAATCATTTTCTAGGAATAGGTGGTCTCTGGGTACCATTACAAACATACTTCCTTACAAAACTTGCGAAAGCAGTGTGACAGCTTCTAATAGTTACTAATAATAATAAATAATAATAATTTATTATTTATACCCCGCCCATCTGGCTGGGTTTCCCCAGCCACTCTGGTCGGCTTCCAACAAAATATTAAAATACAATAGTCTATTAAACATTAAAAGCTTCCCTAAACAGGGCTGCCTTCAGATGTCTGTTTGAAAAACACTTACGTTACACATGCTTCTAACAACTAATTTCATCTTTTTTTAAAAGGAATAAATTTAGGCATTTTCCAGCATTTTTGTTCCTGCACATGAGCCCTGTTGAAACTGTACTCTCATAAGTCAGATTATAACTCTGACAACTACATGCAAAGGCTGCTTATTCCACTCATAATTATGGGATCATGAGTATCAGTTAGACAAGGTTCAAACTTAAAAAAGGAATTATGCTGAAAGACAACAAACTTTGTAGAATACATGCAGATATTTAGGTATCACAGTATTTACCTTTGCACTGTTTTTAAAAGTTTTTTTTCATGCTTTATTGCTTAAAAATTGTACAGACGTTTTATAAAATTCTGGTATATGTTTTCATTTAAAAACAAAACTATGTGAGGACTGGGAGAATCAAAGTACCTGGAAGTACAATCTCCATGATGTACTCAAGTTTTGTTTCTTTTTAAAGAACCGCTAAGCAGGAAGAAGTCAAATCCAAGATGGCTACCTTACATGGATGGGTTTTAGGCGAACAACTAGTTGCATCAGTGGGAAATGGCAAGCCATTGCTCTGCCAGATTTCAGGTGACTTCCTTCTTCCATTGCAGCCTTGTATGAGACAACCTACATTGTCCAGAGGGCTGGGAGGATCCTGAATAAGCTTTTTGGTGATGCAAGAGATTCAGAGAGAGAACAGAAAGAGGAAGGTTGGCTGCCCAAGCTGCCCTTGGCTCAAACAACCACTGGATACCATTCAACATTTGTGAAAATTCAACAAGTACAACCAATACACACAAAGGAAGTCTCAAAAATAGTGTGTCCAAGCTTCACAGTTGCAACACTTACAAAAATTATACTGAAACTTACTCTCCTTGGAATTAAGTCTAGCACAGCTGTTGTTTTACGTAGGGCGCCATTATACAGTTATGATCTGAGGAATGAAGCATCTGCTGCATGACTTCAAGTTGGCTCCAACTGCTCAGATGTTGCAAGCTGCTCAGGCCAAGGCCTACCATTGCTTTGAAACATTTGCACACAAAGAGTATCCTAAATATGAGAACTTACCACCAGTGAAGGTTACTTTGAAAGTGCTCCAGGAGGTTGTTGTAGTATGCAGTATAGCTCCTGTCGTAGAAGCTGAAGCACTACCACTGATCCAGCACAAGAAGCTGAATCCTCAACCAAGAGGTAGGGAAGAGAGCAAGACACTGGGGCTTGCTGCAATTTTCAGCAGCTTCTTTTAGTCATTGAAGAACTTACATGAGCACATATATGGCTGTGCTCTCTCACTTTCACATACTAAAACAAAGGCAAGACCTGTTTCAAAGGTACTCCAAAATTCAAACTTTGAAATCTGCAGATTTGAAATGCTCATAATCATGGTGGAAAAGACCCATCTCCAAATTCAGTTCAGGAATAGTTAGAACACAGCAAAGCGTAGAAATTTACACTGGAAAATGTAAATCTGCTATGGGGGGTTCTCAACCTTCTGGAACAGATTTATGGCCCTTAGGCAGGGGGAATTGCTGGGGGGGATTCCTCCATGATTCACTTATGGAAGACTTAGCTGTCAATGTACTGACATCCTCATAATTGTGAAGCAAGAAGCACAAGCGGTTCATGCATGGTTAGGAGGAGACATCTTAGGAGAGGCTTCCTCTTCAGTGATGCCAAGGGTCCTAAAAGAATAAAGCCCTAGGTAGTATCTAGCTTGTCTATTGGCAAACATGGCTCAGTGTACCACAGGCAATGGCACTTCCACCTGTCATCTTTAGGTTTTGGGAAACCAAAAATGTACAATTTGCCACAGCAAATATACACAGCGCCAAGACAAGAGTAATTGGAGGCTACTAGTTTCAGTCACCAATTACTCTTGTCTTGGCGCTGTGTATATTTGCTGTGGCAAATTGTACATTTTTACACAGTGCCAAGACAAGAGTAATTGGAGGCTACTAGTTTCAGTCACAGGGACCCAGGTGGCGCTGTGGGTTAAACCACAGAGCCTAGGACTTGCCGATCAGAAGGTCGGCGGTTCGAATCCCTGCAACGGGGTGAGCTCCCGTTGCTCGGTCCCAGCTCCTGCCCACCTAGCAGTTCGAAAGCACGTCAAAGTGCAAGTAGATAAATAGGTACCACTCCGGCGGGAAGGTAAACGGCGTTTCCGTGCGCTACTCTGGTTCGCCAGAAGCGGCTTTGTCATGCTGGCCACATGACGCGGAAGCTGTACGCCGGCTCTCGGCCAATAAAGCGAGATGAGCACCGCAACCCCAGAGTCGGACACGACTGGACCTAATGGTCAGGGGTCCCTTTACCTTTTACCTTTAGTTTCAGTCACATTGTTCACATAAGCAAACAAGTGTATATATCTCCCCCTTGACTAGATCAGGGTGGTTGTTTTTAAATTTGATGTATGTAATGCCTCTAATCTTTCACAGCAAGAAGAGACGTGGATGTAGGTACATGTACCCATCTGAAACTGTTCCAAAGCTTTTGCACTCGGGTTGTTTAAAGACTGCCCTGGCCTTTTTAATAGGAAGATAACCACATAGTAAACAAGACATTGTGGAAATTGTGCAGCATGAAATATATTTTGTAAGAATCCAAGCTAACAGGGAGAAAATGAATGAAACATATTAAAGTAGCCACAGTTAGCTGTTCTCTAGGTCAGTGTTTCTCAACCAGTGTGCCTCCAGATGTTTTGGGACTACAACTCCCATCATCCCTCGCTAGCAATACCAGTGGTCAGGGATGATGGGAATTGTAGTCCCAAAACATCTGGAGGCACACTGGTTGGGAAACACTGCTCTAGGTTATAAAGGGTATCACTGATGTTTCAATACCATTTATAGTTACATAACTTCATGTTGGATGTCACATCTACCAGTTCAGGGGAGGCTGCCAAATCATTAAATATTTATGTACTTAGAGCACTTACTGTGTCTTTCCTTACAAGTTCAACTAATAGAAGCAGGCTGTCCATTGTAAAATACTCAAGATTATACCATTAACACAATAATATGTTTGCTAGTCATGCTACAACAGAAGGTTTTATTTAGGTCATTTAGAGAATTCTGGCAAGTGAACTTTTGCCAGCTCATGGACATAATCTTCAAAGTATAGGCTGCATGTAACTCAAATACAAGTAATACTTTAATAGCAATAACTTACAGATACAAACTAATGATGAACTACAATTTCACAAAGAATTGTAAACATTTTGCACAACTGTCAGTCCTGTCTTTTAGCAAAGTGCTCTTTTGGTGATAAATAAATTAAACAAACACATAGCTAGAATGGACTACTTCCAGACAATACAAAAAAAAGGTGTTTCTCTTTAATAAGTCTTGTAAACATATTTATGGAGAAAGCCATAAAAGTGTCTTGCAGGCCAACTATACTTACATACCTGGGCAACAAAATCGTCTTCAAAATGCTTTGGATGTCATTTAAAGTTTAAACTGAATACAAGTACAGTGGGTGTCTCAGGGGTATCTCTTTAGTTTCATGTCCCTGAAATAAATGAGTTAACTGTGACTTATCGGCAGTTGTGTCATTGAATGGGGTAGCAAAGGCTGGAGTCCAAGAGCAGAAGGTGAATGAGCTACAAAAATAGAAAGATTTGCTGGTCAGCCTAACTAGAAGTATAAAAAAATATTACTTGTGAGTACAAACCCAACTGCACTGATATGGCTGGGATACCAGCAAGCAGCACCCATTTCACCAGCTGGTACTAGTGCTCATTTCTAGAAGGACAGTGCCCCCCCATGTCTTTATACCCTGGGCAGTGCCTGTTACCCGATGGACTCTTTTATACATACAACTTTGCAGTTTGTGAGGAAGGTATCTTATTACAAAAATGCCTAATCCCACTGAATACAGTTCAAAACTATGCATAAAATGGGCCCATTGCAGCAAAACGACAACAAAATTGTGTGGTATCTTAAAGAGCCCATATTTCATTACGGCACAAGCTATTGTGAACTACAACACTTTTCAGATGCATCTGCAGCTCCCTAAAGCTTATGGCGTGCTAAAGATTTCATAGCATTTAAGATGTCATGAGGCTTGCTTTATTATAATATGAATCCCTTTACAATAAAGCCTTATTTGAAAGATGAAATCTATTTAAACTCTGTCTAATTAGGCCTTCTTCCTTTCGATTTAAGGAAAAGTTTCTAGCTTGACATAAACCTTTTGTATATGCAGGATGACAGAATTGTGGTGAACTTTAAGTGCTATATAACAAGTATTTTTCCCCATAAAGTTTTGAATACAGCATTCCCGTACAGAAGTCCATAAGAACGTGCATTTAAAAAAAAAAAGTTGTGAACATTTTTAAATGTAAAAAGGTGAACATGAAAATGTAATTTGGGGAGGAAAGATCTGTGGGTCATTATTCAGAGATCCTCTGCTACAATAAAGAGCCCTAGATAGTGTCAGTTTCAGAGGTATGGTTAAAAAATAAATAAATGCCGTAACACGCAAAAGGCCTAAGCTTATGCAAGGCTATCACTTATTTCCCAAAACTAGGGACCAGAATTTGCCAAAAAAAGAAAAGGGGGAAAAAAAGGTTTGGTGTACCTCTGCACACATGGAAGCAAGACCAACAACTTTGACATCCCGACTTAAGGGCTATATGCTATCATGAGCACAGAGAATATATGGAGAGTTTTTGCTTGTTTTCCAAGCAAAATATTTTTTATCAACCTCTCTGCAGCAGAGTACTAGGGACAACAACCTGAAAAGCTAGAATGTATTTGTCATCTAACAAATTTCTATCCTGTCTTTTAGAAAAAGTCTCACAAGGTGGCAAACAACATAAACGATAAAGTATACAAAATATTCCAATCAAACACAGAAAAAACAGTACAAGAATTTCCCAAGAATACCAGACACAAGAATGAGTATGTCTTTTTTTGGCTGCCTGTGGGTTGCATGGTGCCCAACCCTGAGCAAAAGGGTGCATTTCACATTTTCTTCTCTCAAGTCTATGAAGTAATTATAGCAAGCTACTGTACCTACCATCCATGTAACTATGCAGAGCAGTTAGCATTGTCCCATCCTGGGGTACATAGGCCGAGTATGCCATTTCTTCTAACATTGGTGGAGAAAGCCTGGAAGGCTGGACTGTTGTAACAGGAGTAGACGAAGAGTGATTGGGGCTAACGTGTTTCTTGTGGCGTGCTCTGCAGTTTTGAAACCACACCTAGGCACAAAATGGAAAGAAAGACACAGAAAGATGCCCATCGTATTCGTTATCTGGCATTTAACTACATCAAAGAAACAAAAGTATTTAAAACCATTGAGGGCCTCTTCCATATAAATGCCAGGGCAACTTTTCCCCTGTGTGTACTCTTTACTGAAGCCAAGTAGACCCAAATTAAAAATAAGATACATCGAACTTTAGTACAACCAACAAGTTGGGGGGGCTTCTAACATGGGTTTCTGGTGTCAGTTCACCACGGTCACTAATCACTCACATTGCTGCTGGCACATGCAAGACAACCCTAAATTTATGTTCCTTCAGCAATGTGAAAGTATGTGATGGAAGACATTAGATGTGCATTTTCTTCCTAAAAAAACAAAAAAACAAAATCAATGTTTCAGGACTGCTGTAAAAGACATCACACAAGGTCTACTCTAGCTAAGGAATACTGGTGAATAGAAAAACTGTTTTTTGGAGCTTTATGCTGCTGAGAAGCTCTGCTAACAGTACTTGTGAAGTAACTGCAGTACAGTTACCTGTATCACACGCCTGCTCAAGCCTGTTCTTTCTGCCAGTTTTTGGAGTGTTTGTGCATCTGGATTGTTGTCCTGAGCAAACTGTGCTTGCATTACCTGGAAAATGCAAGAAGTATTTTTTTATTTTTAAACTGTATTTTATTTTTTTTACGTACTAGCCAGACTGCATAAGTAACAAGATGCAGTCATATAGCTCCAACCTCCAACAGCAGTTTTGAGGAGTGCATTGTCCACATAAAAGACTTCTAACCACATCAAGACAGCCTAAGCTAACCCAATGACCAGATTAGCTCCAGCACTAGAATACAACATTATGTGAAAGAAAGAAAGAAAAAATCAAAGCAAGATTCTGACTCATTTGTTACTGAGAGCTGATTTCATGCGATGACACTATCATGAGGCAATCAGATCATATCCACTTTATGTGACACTTGTATTACAAAAATGCACCTTCATGTGGCAAGAACTATAGTTCTTGCCCTATCAGGGCCTCCTTTACAAAATGTCTGCAAATATGAACAATGTTAGTATGAAACAGAACGTGGAAATTAGAAATTAAATGGCTATACTAATTTTTGCAAAGGCAAGGCTTATTAAGGCACATTCATAGCACATTTGATTTTTAGTTCTGCACTGATAGTTCAGGAAAGCACAGACAAACTACAGTATGTCATAAGCCTTTTCAGATGATCAATATAAAAGAGATAAAGGGTCATTACTATACATTTTTTGAATGAAAACCTCATGGCCATTTTGGTGTGGAAGGATTGAAGTTTCATTGAGTCAAGATACTACCGGTACTACACCTAGCTGTAAACTACTGGAGTTACCGATGGTTGGGTAGACAAGTCAACTGAACATTCAGTTGTTGATATCAGTACCCCAAAGTTATGACTTATATAAACTCAAATGGTCAATATTGTAACTAGACTTCCCCTTCCTCTCCTTCCCTGTGTCCCGAAATCTGTTCCAGAGAGTTGGGGGACACTCCAAATAATTGAGGTGGTGCAGAGAGCTACAGGGTGAGTGAAAAAAGGGAAGTCCTGTTACAAGAACAGAAATCTGTTGCACAATGGGATGGACATCACTAGATGCAACACAATGGGCTGAACCCAGAGCTACATGAGTGAATTTTCATGCACGAAATATCCCTACTCCTATAAAGGGCAAGGAAATGAGATTCTTGCCAATTCCATTAACCACTGCAGCCCTTTGATAAAATTGCCAAATAATAACTCCATATTAAAAAGTATTACATGAGTTTAAGGCACTTAAATGTTTGCTACCTAAATATTATTTGGTATTTTTAGATATGGAAAAAAGAGGTGCTGTTTACAATTTTAAAAGTGGAAGAACTACTAGACTCAGTGCATAAATAGTCCTATGGCTCAAAACACATGTTTAGGCACACGCAAGTGCTTTCCTGAATCTGCTGAAGCTAACCTATGTCATATCACCTGAGCAAAACTTCAAATACTGCATCTGAAGCTACTGTGGTATAATTTAACAGATGCTGGTAGAGGTGAGGAAAAGCTGTTTCGAGGGCTAAAAGCTCTGCTGTACATATGGAGCTTCCTGTGTATCCATTGCACTACCTGTTGCAACATTAAGGCTGCAATCTTATGCCTGTTTACATGGCAGTAAGCCTCACAGAACTCAGTGGGCTTACATCTAAGTAGACATGTCTAGGATTATATGGAAGGCAATTTTAACATACTGAGCACACGGGCCATTGCTTCTCACCTAAAAACTTAAACAGTCACTTTTATATACACATAATAATGTGGATGTTATCATCCAAAACCAGGTTATTTCCCACATATGTAAGTACCGGAAATACCAAAATGGAGTACACCAGAAATAAATATTTTGAATAGGAACTGAAAACTTTTATGTCAGCAAACTTTAGATTAATTTCCCCCTTTTTCTGCTGTTCAGATTTTGCTTTCTAATTGCTTTTTATCAATAGAAATATACCTTATTCTGTTTTATTAGACTGCTTTTGATTTTAAGAGATTGTAAACCAATGTGGAAGTTGGCATTTTGCCTTGAAAGGGGCAACTTAAGATTCAATGTGCATAGGATTTATTTATGCTTATTTGGCAGCAATGGTACTAAGCTACTGGACAAGAATGAATTATAAAGCAGAAAGTGGAAATAGCCAGGTGCTTAGAGTGGTTGTGATAAGGAACTGCAAGTTTATCTACCATAGAATAAAAGTAATTAACAGAACTCAGGGGTAGCATAGGAGAATGTGCACAGGTTCCTTTTCTATTGACATTGTTGCAATGCATTTCCCCCCCCTAGATCACAAAGACATCAGTTTTGCAAAGTTCATACTGACCCCACCATCGCTAAGCTTCAGCCTCTGCTTATCTGAACATGACATTGATGCCTGTGCTGAAGAGCCATGGTTTTGATTGCCACTTGGGTTTGGCAGCTATGGTGAAATGCAAGACACTGAAAATATCTGTTTCCTGTAAAGTTATATTCTGCACATTTTTCTAGTACTTCTCTTCATGTTACACAGAACTGAACCTATTTAGTCTCCTACTATAATTATGTGTAGTGATGGAAATGTCTGGTTTAATGAATTTCATCAAGTAGTCAAAACAGATCAGCATTTACATTTCCACTTTACAGAATTACCAGCTGCCTTCTGGGAAATAGAAATCCTGAAGAGTAACTATTTCACATGGAACAACAGCTAACACTTGCAAGAATATTCCAGAAACATGCTGTGCCTTTGACACCAGGAGAAATAGCTGCAGTGGAGAGAAGTTCTTCATAACCAGCTATATTTAATATAATTATTAAGTGATGCAGAGCATAAAATTATGCTCCCCCCTCCCACCCCACACCAACAACCCACACCTGTCTTTCATTAGAGCATTGTACCATGCCTGGGCTCTACCTGAAGCTGATCTGCTGTGAAACTGGTCCGAGCCCTTTTTGCTGGTTTTGGATGATTAATGTCTTGTTCTGTTAGCAACGCACCTTCTACACTGATACCATTACCTGAAATTGAAAAGAAGACAAAGTCGAAGTTTTGACAGTACCAACACCAGTCATTAGTTACAGACATTACACTAGAATAGACTTCTTGTATTAAGGATATACTTATCAATTTTTCATTATTTTGCAACTGTAAGTAATTATCTTGAGTTTGCACCAAATTTGGTATTCCATAGTTAAGCATGTTTCAGACCAGGGTTAGGCCTTCATTTTTATTTGGAGGGGGTGGTGTAGGAAGAGAATCCATGAACCACCAAACAGGGATATGACATGGCCTTGATTAAAAACCTGTTTTATTCTGAATCGTGTAGAGAGAAAGAATGCTAATTGCTATGGACATAAAAAAGTCAAGCTCCTTATAGTTCTTGTCAAGGGCTAAATTCAGATCATTTAAACTACAATCCAAATCCCAAGTGGGGAGCAGTGGAGCTTAAAAGGAGAAGCAGAGTCACCAGCAGAGCCTTGCCATTCACACTGGCCAGTGTGGAATGGGACGGGTGAGCAAGAAAGTTGCTGTGGCAGAGCTGGTGCTTCAGTTGGGCCCAGTACCACCATGTGATGGTAGTGGAGTTGGCTCAGGGGCCAGCAGATCCAGGGTGAACCCAGCCCTTCCCCAACTCCATAACACTCCATTATGCAGCTCTCCACAGTCTGCCACCAATAGAGATCTTGCTGCTGGCCCCTTCCTCCAACTAGCACATTGAGTGGGAGGGGTGGTTCTGAGGAGAATATGGGAAAACTCTATAGACAATCCAACTCCCACCCCCAAACCTGTCACAAAGGGGGTTTGAATTACAGTGTAACTCTATTCTCCCAATGAGAAATGTTTACTACACCACCACTTCTTCGCAACTGTGGATCAAATGGAACTACATTGTTTGAGAAGGACAAACATGTAATGGACTTGGGATACCATGCTTTGAAAAACCTGCAATTTCAGAAGCAACAGTGGTGCCCCCCCTTTTTTTAATGAAGTGCAAACATAGCACCACTAGCATCCACCTACAAGCAATTATGGCAATCTGAAGTGGCCTGTGCGGCATGGAGAATTTTACTTTGCCAATGCCACAGATGAAAAACACTGGAGGAAAGCGGAGAAGAGGTAAAACACTCCTTAGAACAAGAGTGGAAACTACAGATGACCAACTTCTCATGTGATTGCATGCATGCTACATTTATTCATTAGTTACAGAGCAAATGATCAAGTTAATCTGGTTTGCAGAATCTACGGGGGGCGTGGGCGTGTTTTTTCCCTCCACATGAAACAAAAACAAAACAAAAACAAAAAGGAATACAGCCTAGGGACCTAACATCAAGAAGGAGAGTTACCATTTTCAACTTCTCGTTTCAGATTATCCAACATGCAGTCATAATGTACCCTACAGAGGACTTTCTCTTCAACCAAAGCAAACTCCTCCCCTGTGGAAAGCTGCCTTTTGCAGGAGAAGCAGGCAAAACATGCCAAGTGATACACATTTCCCTTAGCTCTTCGGACCCAGTCAGTAGAATGGATATGCCTGCCGCAGCGAGAACAACGAGTTCCATACCGTCTGTAACAAAAGAAGGGAAGAGAAAATAGCAGACATTCATCATACAACTGCTACTCAAGTTAGATTATGAAGCTACATTACAGGTATTATGAAGTTGATAAATGCCACTAGTCTCATTGAAAGCTGGGATTTGCTTAACTTCCACTCAACTGCTTCAGAAAAAAGGAGGATTGCCTGGCTTTGCAATTAATGTTTGAACTTTTGAGGTGACGTTCCCTTATACCTTCTTGTGGGAATCATAAGAGACCTCATAAGGACAAGTCATGTGGCTTTGAGGCGAGTCAGCCCGGGAGCTCTGCTATGTCATACACATGGCATTATGTGAGACTGTACAAACTCAGTTTTTTAAAAAGATACCCCTGCTGCAGAAATATGTAGAGAATAGCTGCTCTTTCAGGTACAAAGAGCCTAGGCCACTGAAGAGGAGGAGGAGGAGGAGAAGAAGGAGGAGTTTGGATTTGATATCCCACTTTATCACTACCCGAAGGAGTCTCAAAGCGGCTAACATTCTCCTTTCCCTTCCTCCCCCACAACAAACACTCTGAGGTGAGTGGGGCTGAGAGACTTCAAAGAAGTGTGACTAGCCCAGCAGCTGCATGTGGAGGAGCGGAGACGTGAACCCGGTTCACCAGATTACGAGTCTACCACTCTTAACCACTACACCACAGAAAAAAATATGTGCAGTACAGGCTGCATTCACATGGCAGTTTATTCCATTTTAATGACTATTCAGTTCCTTATTATATTTGCATTTCGACACATAAAAGCCACTTCTGGAACTATAGTGGAATATAGTGCAAGTTTTGTGTTCATTTCCAGGCTTTCGGGGGAGGTATCTGTTTGTAAAAAAACTTGGAAATGAAGACACTAAACTCCACTATAATTCCAGTTGTATGAAAGCTTAATAAATAATAAAATAAAATAAAATAAAATAATTATTTATTTATACACCGCCCATCCGGCTGGGTTTCTCCAGCCACTCTGGGCAGCTCCTAACAGATTAAAAACAGAATAAAACATCAAACATTAAAAACTTCCCTAAACAGGGCTGCCTTCAGATGTCTTCTAAAAGTCAGATAGCTGTTTATTTCCTTGACATCTGATGAGAGGGCGTTCCACAGGGCGGGCGCCACCACCGAGAAGGCCCTCAAATATAATTTGGAAATTAACAGTTAGGCAAATGTTGTGAAAGCAGACAGCAGAATTCTGCACCAAATGAATCCCTAAGTAGAGCGCATTGCAGTAATCCAAATGAATTGTTACTAAAGCACTATAATGGCAAGAGTCTGACAAGAGCCATTTTACAACAATATTTTTCTGCTGTTTAGACACTATTCCCCTCCATTGTTGGCACTGAAACAGAAGGACAAATGAGCTGAGAATGGGAAGATGTTGAGAATTAATTCTATTACTCTCACCAGTGTACAAAACAATGTCAAAAATTCAATGCAAGTGAGCACTAGGTGTATTTCTGAAGAGCATCTCACAGTTTCACATCTGTAGGCTTCATGGACCTGATTATCAGTTGTAAAAACTATTTCCAAGGTCTTTCACCTTTTCAACAGACATATGAGGTGTTATTCAGGATGAAAGACCAGGTACTTTTATTACAGTCAGAAACCCCAAGCACTTTAGGTAACAAAGGGTGAGTTTCTACTTATACCTTCAATGGCAGTAGCTTACTCTAGCAGCAAAGTATTTCCATTTTTTATCTTGGTATGTGCAGATGCACAGAAGAAACAGGAGTAGTTTACTCCCCAAAGTGTTGGCATGCAACAGAAATACTTTCCTTCTGGAGGAAACAATTGCAGTTTGCGAGAGTAGATGGAAACAGGAAGACGGCAGTAGGGCTTAAACGAAAACATTTTAAAAAGTTATAATATTGAGATTGATTTCATCAGATTGCAATTGATTCCAGATAACTATACTCTTCCAGCCATGCTCTATCCCAGACCACTCAATGATATTGTTTGTTGGTGCGTACACACACACACACACATTTCTAACAGATCTTCTGCAGCAATTCTTTCAGTCAGGATAAATGCAAGTGACATTAAGCACTTTGTTAGCTCAATGGGAGAATTAGGCTACAATCCTTTAATTTCCTGTGAGTGAGTTCCATTTAAAATACATTGGATATGCATAGGATTCTGCTGTTAGATGGACTGGAAAATACTCAGCCTGTGGTCCACTTGTCGTATACATGCTTTGAGTTATGCAATCTTCAAATTAAGAAGGGGAACTGTTCCTAAAAAGATTTATTTGGTTTCCTAATTTCTGGCATGAATGCTGTAGGTTTTGTTGGTTTTGTGAAGGGCCATATTTTTTTTCAGATTTTTTAAATACCGGTAACTAAAAATGAAC
This sequence comes from Darevskia mixta, assembly GCA_034641385.1. Classification (NCBI taxonomy): domain Eukaryota; kingdom Metazoa; phylum Chordata; class Lepidosauria; order Squamata; family Lacertidae; genus Darevskia; species Darevskia mixta. Next base: position 11,736,765 of record JAWWNH010000029.1, read on the forward strand.
ATTTTTCAATTTAAAAAAAAATTAAGAAGAGGACAACAAGATGGAGACAGAATGGTTCAAGAGCAGCTACCCAGAAAGTAGCCTAATAATGGCTACCAAATGACACTAAAGCAGGGATGGGGAACCTGTGTCCTTTTCGGGTATTGTTGGGCTCAACTTCCAACAGTTCTTGCCAGCTCAGCCAATAGTGTGTTTCAGTTACGAGCACTGCTGTGCAAATAAGCCCTTTGTACTAGGATGTGTGCATGCACATAAAGCACAAAAATTCATGGGTCTACTGTCATAATCTTAGTATTTTGCAATTACAAGATACCACCTGCCCTATAGGAGGAAAGAAGAGTGATGGAGGGAGGCAAACAACATCAGATCTGCTCCAGTTGACTGACCCCCTCCAATAGGGACATTTCATATTTTATTATAAACCACCTAGAACGCTTTGACAGAAAGTTGATGCAAACATGCAATAAACACATACGTAAATCAATAAAGCATAGTATACCTGAAATAGTCTAGTTTGCAGAAAATGTCTTTGTCTTTGATATAGCAGCTGGTGTGCCTTCCCAAAGAAGTCCTACATACACTGCAAGAGAGACACCGCACATGCCAGCACAAGTCATTTACCTATGAAAGGAGAAAGAAATTTTACATTTGGTACCAGTGATTTAAGCAAACTATATAAACAGGGCTTGAAGAAATAAAGTTCACAGTAATACTTAGGACTCTCAAGTGTGAGACTCCACAGATCTAAAAAGCAATCACAAAAGGAATTTATAATACTACTAGTAGTAGTAATAATAATTTTACACCCAAGAGGGGCAGAGTTCATTGAGAAGTTCTTCACTACAAGCCCTACTGACACAAATGAGTCATGCCAGAGCTGTTTACTGCAAGGAAGAAGAGCTACTTGTGGAAATCCAGAAACAGCTTCTCTCCCCAGAGGGACTGTGCATCTATAAGTGACCAAATAGAACAGCACAAAAGCATCTTAAGGGAGAACTGTTTTGTTCCTGTATTCCCCAGTTTTATTCAAGGGGGTGGTTCTGTTGATTTTCCAGTCGTGCTCACACAATTCACCTGAATAAATAAGTTAGCAGCAATGGGTTATTTATTTTCATGCAAATGAGAAATAAGTAGCCGTAAGTCATCAGGGGATTAAAAAACTTGAGGCAGAGGCCAAACATACAAATTCTGATTTACGGTAGATGTAAAGATGTGATTTAAAGGCAACTTTTCAGAAGGAAACACACAAACTCTAGCTCCTGCGCTCAGGGTTTAATTTGCCTCTGGGCGAATTAAGACTGCAAGTGGCTGGAGTCTCACTGGTAATTTACCTTCACTTACATGGCAAACGGATATACAGCAAAGTAATAAAACAAGCTTCTAAAAGGTAGAGAAGGGGCAAGTATTCTGTAGGGTGGAGCTCCCATGGGCCTCCTCCAACACCACCCCTGCTGGTCAGGCTATAACTAGGGTGACAGGATAAAAATATAAAGGTGTAGCCTTTCCTTGAGCAATTTTCAGCGACATATCACATGAAAATGAGCTAGCACAAACATGCCCCAAGTCAAAAGCTAGTCAAGACTTTGGACACAAGTTTATATTCAAGTTATTCAAGTTATTCTAGCCTTTAGAATAAGTGTTTGTGTAAGCTTTAACAGAACATTATGGGAAGAGGGCAACATAGCATGGATGACTATGGAGCTGTTTAATCCAGAAAGGCAGTATTAGCTGACACCATATCACCTTGAACTGCACTTAAGGGGTGAGGTTGCCCTGCAGAGCTTACCATTTAAAGCATGAGAAAGTGAAACACGTATTCAGCTGCTTGTTTGTATGAAATTTACCATGGATATTCACAACCGCAGTGGAGGTTACCTTGCTTGGCTACATTAAGTGATGGAGCTGATGAATGATCCATGCTCTCAAACCAAACAGCCGCTGTGCAATTGTTGTAGTTTATCACATAGCAAACTACATCCTAGCTGCATTTATTACCTGTGCTAACAAGGTAATAGACATAACCAGGCCGAATTGTGTGAACAGACATGCTTTAATCCTCTGTTAGATCAGTGGCTCCCAAACTTTGGGGAGACCAATGCCCCATTGGTTTCTTCAACTAATCCCCAGTGCTCTCTATATCCTATCTTATAAAAAGCATTATTCAAAACAGTAGGTTGCACAACCCACCAAAGATGGATAACACAGTAAAACTCAAAACAGTAGTAATTTTATATTTATTCCAAAAATATAAAAAATGAATTTATAAACTCTAATCTTGTAACTTAAAAAAGAATATATAGCAAACAATATTGCATGATTTTTTTTGCATTATTAATAAAAACAAAAGGGTGAAGGAAATCTATAGCCTAAAATATTTATATGTACCGGTAGCTACTTACCAAACAAACACAAACTTTCACCTACCACAGATATACAGTAATTGATTTATAAGGGAATCAGTTACCTATTACCAATGATTGGGTACCTTGTGACAATTCAGAATCGTAAATAAAAACAAATGTGACCAAAGGAAATGGCTTTGAAAGTGGTAAGAGCAGTAAAACATGAAATACCAAGGAGGTGTATTTTGCTCTAGTGCTCTAGCCAGGCCTTTGTAAAGAAGCAATCAAAGGCTTTGGAGTGGCATACCTCCAACACCCCCACCCCCACCCCTTTGCCTCTTAGTCCCCCCCCCCCAGGGAGATACTATCCACTTGGTGAACCACTGTACTGTACTAAGTTTTAATAGCAAGAATAAAGTTTTTCAGAATATTTGTAGCCCAATTGGTTGTCACTTAGCAATTTGGTAATAACCCAAGATACAGAACACTAATTAATAGATATATTAGTTGTCCACTAGGCCATTTCAAAAATGCCAACAGCCTTACTATAAAAAAAACCCTATGGAACAAGAATTTAACGTTTGATAAAGTTCGAGGGATGATCAAATCAGTGAAGTCCGATGCTGTCGAGTATCCCCCGTGAGAAGAAAAACTAATAGTCCTTGATAGTAATTCATCATTCTATTGATTTAAAAAATGAATAGTTCTGTTCTTTAAGGTGCAGTGTTGTCACTGAAAGAGTTTGGAGTTTTGAATCCAGTTTTGAACTACCTTTAATTACAACAGTCACGTAATTGACTTATCATGACCTTCTGAAATGAGCACGATGTACACAAAAGATACATAAACAACATTGCCTAAGCCTTGAAACAGCATAAACAATCCTACCAACTGTGATTGAACCCTGCTTTCAGAGTTTACCATTGCCGATTGTCAGTGGTATTTGCTGTAACTGTATAAACATACTCCCCATGCTAGAAGAATTTACCAGTAAGCTACAATGCAACACTCCTGTATTTGTTTCTTCAATAATGGGAAGAGGGAAAGTATTTGCCACATTGTTTTCCCCGAGTTGGAGCCAAAGTCACATAAGCGAAAAAGATTAACTACCTAATTCACAAACAAGCATTCTCCTCTCTCAGACTTCACCACCAGTGCTAGGAGCAGCAGTACGGAGGGCTATGGAACATGTTCATAACAACTGAAGTCAAAGAAGCACAGAGCTTCAAGCGTCCCTGAAATCATCTGCTCCAACTTCCCAATGCAGGACCCATGCCTCCAATGAAGGAGAGTCCATCAGTTCCCAAGGAACCATGCTACAGTGGTGAACAGCTCTTGACGTCTAGAGGTTTCTCCTAATGCTGAACAATTGCAATTTCCCTCCGTCTTCCACAACAGCCTCGTACGTTTCCCATTAATAGTCTCTCTTCTAGGCTAAATACAACCAGCTATTTCAACCATTCCTCATAGGATTCGGTATCTAGACCCACTTTGATATCTGGATTGCTCTCCTCCGAGCACCCTCCTGCTTGGACCTCTTGATGTGCGACACCCACAACTGGACACAGAACTCCAGATGCAGCCTAATCACCACAAGTTTGAACTGCAGCATAAACTATTGATAGTCCTATGTAGCATTACCAGTTTATACTTGCAGTCTGTATTATGTTACTTTTTAATCAGCAGTTGGAAACATTATTGGGGACCTCAAGCTGTTTTATGCTAAGGGTTCACACACTTCATTCAAGTGTCTGACTAGGATCTGGAAGACTAGGATTTAAATTCCCACTTGGTCATGAAGCTCACTAGGTGGCCCTGTGCCAATCACAAGCTCGCAGCCTAACCTACCTCACAGGATTGTTAGAAAAAAAGGAAGGGGGGAGAATCATACATGAGCTTGAGCTCCTTGGAGGAAAGGTGGGATCCAAATGTAATAGTAGTAGTAGTAATATATTATACCAGGCATAGGCAAACTCGGCTCTCCAGATGGTTTGGGACTACAACTCCCATCAACCCTAGCTAACAGACCAGTGGTCAGGGATGATGGGAGTTGTATGGTAGTCCCAAAACATCTGGAGGGCCGAGTTTGCCTATGCCTGCATTAGACGAGACTTCAGATGACAAATATCCACTCCCATATTCTGTACGCAGATATACTGCAATGCTCACACACAATAATTCCCCAAGTGTACCATGTTGGCAAGATAAACCCTTTTTTTAAAAAAAAAAAATCTTGTTTCATGCCTGCTTCCTAAATTCACCCTACATTAGATACCAGGCAATCACAGAACTTCTGGCAAACAAAAAAGGAAGAAAGAAAAAGATACAGACTAATCTCCTTCCAAATACAGAAACCATCAGTTGTACCTTCATAAGCCCATCCATATAATATTCCAATTTTAATCAAATATTAAATGAGAATATCAAATGTAATTTCAGGTTGGCTTTTAATTTCTGGCACCTCAAAAAAAAAAACCCCAAACCCCAATACATATCCAATTGAGATTTGTTTTCTGAGCTGGTGGTTATGATCACTGGGGATTTCAGAAATTTTGTTTCATCCAAATTTTGAAAACTGGTAATTTACTTTTATGTCTCCAGCAAGCTTAAAGCAATGGAACACATTTATACTGTACCTTCCTAATACTGCAAGTGCAATCTATTTTGAACACATAACCTCCTTAGAATATCTGGCCATTGCAGATGCATAATTTAAATTTTATATTCAGCCAAAAGGCCTTTTACTAAGGCACATTTTCATGAACCAAACAGCAGGATAAAGTATATGCATTCTACAACAAGTGACTCTGCATTATGCTTCCAGATTTGTTTATATTTAACTTTCCACTTCAGATTTTAAAAGTATGGATGCTATTGAATGCTGCAATTCTACACACATTAACCTGAGAGTAAGTCCTATTGCAGCCAATGAAGTAAGCTCCTAGGTAGATATTTATTGCATTGTGTTGTAAAGTGGTATTTAAGACACTTCAGGAGTGAGCAGGAAAAAATTAAGCTATTTCCTAGTTTCAACATGGCCCAGATTTGGAGCCTCTTATAGGAATCTACTGACAAACTCAAGACAGTCTGATGATTGTGAAATCCAAATTATCTGGCTTTTTACAACAAAACCAGACTTCAGTTTTGATTAGTGCCTACTAACCCATGATCTAGTGCACATACGGCATTTATAAGCTGAAGAGGGAGCTTCACTTGAGTAAGGCAGCTTTTAAAACCAGCAACATAATTCTGAGTTTGAATTTGTCAAAACAGTGGCCCTGTTTTGTAGCAAATATGTTGCACTAAACAAATGATCCTAAATATAACATCAAAGGTTAAGATTAGCACAGTAGTCAAGGAAACCAATTTTGACTGCAAAGAAATAGTGTCGCAAATTCAGTGAGCAAATCTCTCTAAATCTGTAGTGATTTTAGCTTTCAGATTTCTCAAATATCCAAGTAAAGTGAAACAAGTCACTTCATTTCTAGGAGGAGGGTGGGAAACCTCTGCAAAGGCCCATAGCATTTTCTAGTAGTACTTTTTGCAGGTGATTCCCTGCAAAATAGCTTTTTAAAAAACAAACTCGTTCAAAAGGTACTATTGACGCAAGAAGCCTGTTTTTTAAGTAACTTTTCATTGATCACCTGCTGGAATGCATAATCGTCCAGAGTGTCTATCAGGAGGTGATCCTTTCAGCAAAAAAAATCTGGGATCCTGGCGGACAGATTGGCCTTCCTTGAAGCCCCACTGTGAGCTCGAAGCTCATTCATTTCCCACTCCAAGGCCCAAGCTTGCAAGGCCCGCCAACTCACCTTGAGAAGGTACTTGTCGATTATCTCCAGGCCGCAGCTGTTGCAGACACACTTGGTGGGCGCGCATCCGCCCGGGCCCGAAGTCAGCGAGCGCGGAGAAGACGAAGAAGGCGAGAGCGGGGTGGACGACGAGCACGAATCCTCGTCTCCGGCAACCTCGGGGCTCACCTGCCACATGGACACGAGCGGATTAATACACACTGGCCTGAGAGCCAGCGCGCCCCAGCCTCCCCACGGGCCTGTTTCTCTGAGGTAACTCTCCTCCTTTCCCCGCCGCCCAATCATTAGATCCAGCTGCCATGGCGAACGCTCCCTCAAACCAGCCGAGGTTTCCCGCCAATACTATTTATAAAATAACTATGATAATAAGTGAGGAGCTCCACTTAGTTCCTACTGCGGTTGAATATTCTCTCCCTGGCGCCCTTCTTCGTGCTTGTGCCCCTTCGCCCTCACAAATCTCCCTCAGAAGAGAACCAAACCTGACCTGAAGGTCACCCAGTGAGTGCCCTGACTTGGTCGGGGCAGGTGGGAGAGACTGCGAAGCCACGCGCCCGCCTGGAAGCCAGCTAATGCCGCGTTCCCGCCTTTCTCGCGCTGCCCACACACAAAGAGTCCCCTATGGCCTCAGACCCGCTGTCTCTCCTTCAGCTCCCTTCACGGACTATGAGGAAAGTCCGTTTCTCGAGCGGCGCTCGTCGCTCCATCCCACCCGCGTCTCGCTGACTTACCAGCCCCGTCTCTCCCGCGCTTTTCCGCCTTCTCCCAGTCGCGGTCGCCGCCGCCGCTGCAGCGGCCGCCGCTGCCGCCGCCGCCGCTGCTACTCGCCCACACTCCTCAGCCATGAGCCTCGGGAACTGCGAAGAGAGACCAGACGGCTGAGCTCGCCGAAGGCCGCCGAGAAACGGAGGCTCGTCATGGGAGAAGTGAAGAGGGGCTGCCGACCATCCTTCCCTCCCCTCCAGCCAAAACTAAACGGCGGCAATTAGGGGGCGAAGTCGGCCCCGAGGCATAAGCGCTTCAGTGGGGCCCTTGAGCGCTAATTGCTGCTCCTCCAGCAGCAGCCCAAGAACTCGCCCGCCCGGCGCTCGTGCCGGGCACGATTTAAATGAAAATGCCTCAGCTTGCGCGGCGCTCCAAATACCCGCCGCAATTAGAGCTCGCCTTGCCACTTCCAGATTGGGGCCTCCGAGGTGTAAATTGCCACTTAAGCACTCGAGCCGAAGTCAACAGGCCGAGGGGCTGCTGCTTAGACTCGAGGATTTATTTATTTCGTTAAGCTGAGGGCACAAAAAAAGGAGAGAGGAAGAAGGGAACGTCACAAGAAGAGAAAGGAGGAGAATAGAAACCAGCCAGCTGAATTTAATTCGGGGGGTCATTAAACACAATCGCCCCCTTGGCCAATTTGGAGGGAGGGCGCGCGCGCGCGGTGTGCGCTTGATAATGCCGTTTGGCTCGGCCGAGGCCGAACGAGGCGAGGGACAAAAGCGCTCGCGCCAACTCCGCCAAGGCTCGTCTCTATTAGGCGCGCGGAACAAAGCCGGCGGAAGGCGACCCTTGGCCAGTCAAGCCCGCGCCCAAAGCCCCCTTTAGCTAAGCAGCTGACTCCATCCAAAGTCGCAGCGCAATCTTGAACCCGATTACTGTTTCCAATGGAGCTTTGCTCCCTGGCAAAGGATGCCACCTCGATGCGGATTAATTACCCCGCAAATACCAACGGTTAAGATGTCAGTGAGTGCGAGTGTGGGCGAGCTTCGGGAACAGATGCATGTCCGATCCACCTGAATCGCCGAGGTGAAGTGTGAGAGAGATCGCCACGTCGCATTTCATCTGGAGCGCCCTCCTCCATCATCCCTGACCATTTGGGCTCCATAGCCGGGGCCGGGGCGAAACGGAGCCCGACCCGATCTAGAGCGCCCCGATCCGGGGTAGAAATGGGTCTGCCCAGAGTAGCTTCGTGGAAGGAGGCAGAGCTAGTTTCGGGGACACATTCTTGACCCCGAGTAATAATTTTATCCAGGTTGCAGCTAGTCCACCGGCTCCTTGCTTTGCCGAAATCTTTGCGACGGAAGAGGCTGCGCGCCATGCACCGTCCCGGGCCTACACAGAAGCCAACCCTGCATGTTTCCACGAGACTTGCTCCCCACCAGCGTCTATAGATGCAGCGGACGATTTGACATTTCCCATGCGCAGGTAAGCAGTAAAGCACAATGGAAAGAGACAGGAAGGCTACAGCAAAAGGGGGGGACACTATCCCCCAGAACCCTTAAAAAGCCAACCCCAACCCAACAGACTCTGCTGGAGCCCTTGTAACAATTTGATCTAGTTTAAATGTCTTTTCGTTTTGGCTCAAGCAAGCCTTCTATTTCCATCTGTCATGGGTGCTTTAGTTGAGATTCCTGCATTGCGAGGGGGTTAGGCTAGATGACCCCCGGGTCAGGGGTCCCTTCCAGCTCTACGGTTTTATGATTCCAGTGAATAAATATATTGCATTCGTTTTTAGAATTCCTTGAACAGCGACTAAGAAATGCGGCGGCCCTTGAGGGTCTGGCTCATGGTCTGGTTTAAGGCTGCTTGCGATCACTTACCCCGGAGTAGCCCCATCGAAGGCAACCGAGCTAGTTTGGAGGATTCTGACCGCGCCGATCGCCACAGATGTACGGGGCGGGGGACCCCAAACCGCTGGGATTTACTGCTTTTTAAAAGAGGGGTGAACAGGAGGCAGATACGGGTCTGCTGGCAGGTCTTTGGGTGGTTTGCAAAGGACTCCTGGCTACCAATTGCTGAGCAGCAGCAGCAGCAACAACAACAACAACGAAAATACTTCCCCACCCCCTCTAAATTATGCTGCCAACACGGAGGGATGTATGGATGCGTTGGTGGGTGGGCCGACCGGGAGCTCTCACCAGTTCTGATAAACTCGAGGCAGATTCTTTAATTCTAAACGGTTTGGCTTTGGCACCAAAAGGAAAAGGAAAAGTAGGTCATGCAAGCCTGCCGTCTGTCACTTTCTTGCTTTAGGGATAGTTCGAAGCGAAATCGGGGCACGGTAAAAAAAATCCTCAAAAGCCAGCGATGCCTTAAGGGACTGCTCCGTTGTATGAAGTCGAAGCGGCGTCCTTTGTAAGAAGTGGAAGCGGTGTCAGTCCTCCGTGCACCAAATATTCGATTTCTCTCTTTCCCCTGCAGACGTTTCCTACTAAACTTGTTTTCGTGTGCTCGCGCGCGCTTTTCTTTCTTTTTTCTTTTCAGCTGGAAATTCAGGTATTTGTTTATATTTTAGATCTACAGTTTAAAAAAAAAAAAAAAAAAACCCCGTAGCTCTCCACGCACAGAGACACCAAGTATGGGGTGTCAAGCGCTTACAGACGTTAGGTGGAACCGTGCCAATTCGCCTTCAGGAGTGGAAGGGGAAGTGGCTTCCACCACACGTAAAAGCTCATTTCAAAGGAAGAGGAGGGGTGGGGGTGGGGATACTTTATAAAATTACGAAATGTAATTAAAATTACATTTATGGGGGGGGGAATTCCTGGACTGGTCTTAAGCTGCGATGAGCAAACCGCTTAACGCGAAATATTCGCCCCCGCTGCAATGAAATGAAACTACTCCGGAGCAAAGGGCATAGCAGCTGGTATCTCTGGGGGCAAATTCGGATCCACTCCACTTTTACACAGACTGCGAGGGAGGCGATTCGCTTAAGGAAAAGGGTCTCTCGTCTTCGCAGGGGGGAAGAAGAGGCAGCGGGCTCACCTTTTCCGTCGCGAGGCGAAGCGCAGGCACGTCTTTGTCGTCCAGTTTACACACAAACATCTGGTTGCTCTTCCAATACATGGCACTGGGCTGGGAGCGCTCCTCCTCACATACCAACTCCAGAAAGGACGGAGCCCCCACTCCCTCCCTTTCCGCGCAGGAGAAAAAGAAAAGGAAAAAAAAGCGACTTGGGCGAGTTTCGAAAAGTATCGAGAAGATAGCCAGCTCCCGGCCCTCCTCGTCGGCCTCCAGTCCTTGCTCCGAATGGCCTCCCCCTCGTCTTCCCCGCTTCCCTCTTCCCGAGCTCCCTACCCGACTCCACTGATGTCAGACCCTGGAGGGGGAGAAAGTTTTGTTTTCAAGTGGGTGGAACCTCTTCCCGCAAAAGCCTCTTGGCTGGCTGCTGCAGCCTCACCTCCTCGTGTAAAACCCGCCTTCTGTACATGTTCAGATCTTTATCGCTACAAGCGAGCGCGCTCCAGGGAGCGGGTTTTTTTAATATATATAAGGAGAAGTGTGTGTGTCGGGCGGGGTGGTGGTGGTGTAGAGAAGCACAGGAGTATGCTAACTTTGGATTAGCCACTTCACCTCTCTTGCTCACTCTCACCCACCCACCCCGCTTTCTCCCCTCCTCTTTGCCAAACCTTGCGCTTTCTATGTCCGGGGAACCTAAGCCAAGGTGGAGGGCGCAACAGGCAATCGCGTGGCTTCGACCATCGTTATCCCAGCAGCAGAGATTGCACAAGCCTGGAGCAGAGAGAGAGAGGAACTGCGTTGGCCTCAGACTGTTTTTTAGCGCTGTGATAAACGCCTCTGCCATTAAGGGAAAGCGGTGGAGCATCTGAGCAACCCCAAACTCCGGTTGGGGAAGTGGGAAAAGAATCAGATCGCGGGGAAAGCTAACTAACTTACAAACTCTTGCGCTGGCGGGGTGGGAGGTCGGCGGTCGCGGAGTGGGAGACTGCCCCCCCCCGGACATCCCCCCTGCTTGCTAAATTCGGTTTATCTCCCTTGGCTAGAGGTGCGACGTTTTCTGGACAGGGCGGAGCAGATCCCAACAAGGGCCGCGGTGTCCCAAAGGACCGCTGCACCTTACGCCAAGCGAGCCCGTTTCTGTCAAAGCAGGGGGCGACAATCCGGTGGCTTCGCGTTGACTGTTTATCGGAAAGCGTCGAAGGCAAGTCCCCCCCCCCAATGTGTCATAAAAACAACAACAACAACACCTCTCTTCTCTTTTCTCCCTAGCCGCAAGGGGAACTGGCAAGCGGTTCGGGGATCGAAAGCTAAAACCAGATTTCTCCGTCGCTGAGGTGAGTTACCACGTTTATATTCCGGAGACCGTGATCCGCATTTTTCCAACGTAGTGTCTGAACGTCTGGGTATTCTTTCAGCAAGTTTTACTTCAGATTTGCCAGTCCTATTCGCGAGGTCAGAGGGAAATGAAATGTGCACCCAAACTTGCATGATCTGATGAAGTGGATTTAAGTCCACAAAGGCTTGGAGAGCACAATAAATATGCCAGGTCTTTACGAGCTTCATCTTGAGCAGGGAGAAGTCTTTATGACTTTTAGTCAAATTTACGTACTTCTAGTTACGCGTGCAGAGAATTCTATCACGTCTCATCCTTATTCAAAAGCAAGTCAGTGAATACAGTGGGGCCGATTCTGTAGTTACAGCCTCTGGTTTAGATCCTGAACATCTTACTTGACAGCAGGTCGGGCTGCTTCTCCCAAGCAAATGCTTTTGTACGATCGGCGAACTACACCTTGATCCTGTGCACGTTTGTTCACCTGTCAAGTCTAGAAGGGCTCCCTCCCTCCCGTGGCCGCAACTATAGCCAGAGCATCATTCCTTTCCAGACCACAAACAACCGCAGATTCTGTACAATCCTAAATCGCCTCTCTCCTCCTCTTCCCCTTCTGAAAATCTCTCCTCGCTATGACCTCATGGATGGAGCTGGTGGTTGTTTGTATTTTCTTCTCTCTCTCTCTCTCTCTCTCTCTCTCTCTCTCTCTCTCTCTCTCTCTTTTGCGGCGTGTCTTTCTTCTAACCGGTCTCATAAAATAGATACCCGAGAAGGCCGCATACGTGCAGACAGTGCTGCTCGCGAGTTAACTACCACGGAGTCCATTGGAGGTTTTATTCCCCAGCAAGCGTGCATAGGATCGCAACCCCATAGCCGCGAAACAGAGACCAAATGCAGAGAGACCCAACTTTGGACGAGGACCCCACCCCACCCCACCCCCCGCGCTTGGATGCCTCTCAGAAGTTAATGAGACGTTAAATTTGGAGACAAGCCTCCCTAGGAAGGTGAGTGTGCTTTTCTGGAATCCCGAGGCAACAGCCCCTGGCGCTAGCTAGAGCGTCTGATCTAAGCAAGCCACGCGCCGGCGGGAAAATCCGCGGAGCGCAGCGAACCGTGGCTCTCAACATTCCCGGCGACAACAGCCTAGACGCGTTTGGAGGGATGATCTCAGGACGGGGTAAACCGGCGCGCTGGCCTAGGAGCAACTGACAGAGCCTGCTGCGGGAAGAGAGAAGCAAACGTGGGCTCCGGATCGAAGTTAAGTTTCCAGGGCTGCCGGCCAGACTAGCTACCCCCTCTTCTCACCTCCCTTTCCCCACGGTTTCTTTCCATCGTATATATGGCCCGGTCACGTTAACTTTCAGTCAGGTTTTAAAAACAGAATCTTCATCCAAAATTTAAAAATGGCTCAGCTTGCTGTTGCAATTAGCTCGGCATCCTGTATAAAACATCTGCCCCAAATGTGGGCTGTCATTTGCCAGCCTCGCTTGGTAAAGCCCCCCAAAACCCAGATTCCACGATCTTTCCCGACATATTGCAGGACGAGGGTGGGGTAGTTAAAAATGCCCCAGTAACCTGGACAGGGAAGATGTTATTGCAGGTGATCCAGTGTCTCAGTGGATCATCACCATCTTTTATGCGACGTTCTTGCTTTCCATTTAGGAAAATAAAAGAAAATATGCTGGGAGATAGCTTGTCCTTTATTACAAAATGCGCAGTTTGCATTCAGTCGGACTTTTATTTATCTGCTGTATATCTTTTCACTCCCAAGACTCGCTGCCGGTTCATCATCTTCCATCGTTTCCATATTTCTTCCATGAAATCACCCTCTTTGTGGGTCTGCTCTTGTTTTTGTGGCTATTATTAGCCTCCTGCCACGGCTCGAACGCGAAGCGATGGGAGGACCGCCAAAGCTCTGATTCACCCGCTCCATGGCTCCTTCCCAGCAGTATTGGCCATGCAGCCCTCTCCACCCATCGCGGAAGTCGTATCGGCACTTCCGGAGGAGGGCCGGGGGGGTGGCATTTAACATCACGAAAAGCAGGCTAATAGGTCTTCTCCTTTGTGTCTGAATGAGACATATGTCTATATGAGACGGTTACCCTTTAAACAAGGGGATGCAAAAACATCACACATACAACTGAGCAATGTTGGTGATGTTGCCGTTGCCCTCCTCCACTGTAAGCCACCAACGTTTTGTGTGTGTCTTGGGATCCGACTGAGATAACTCCATACTTGGAGGCTGATTTGCAATAACCCCAATAATCTTCCTGTTACTTTGGCATCCTAGTGTAGGCTACCATACTCGTAGTGTATAGCCAAAACATTGGCCTTGAAACTCAGCAAAAGAATGGGGATTGATTTGTTTGTTTGTTTGTTTGTTAAGGCCCTTTAACTAACTCACCCAGGGGGTTGGATTAGATGATCCTCGGTTTACCTTCCAACTCTACGATTCTATCGCCTGGATCTTCTTTTGCCCATCGCCCAGCAGAGGAGAAACACGTGTTTGAGGCCTTCACCTGAAAGGTGCAAGCAATTACAGCCCTGGCAGGAGCCTCCCCGTTTCCCTGGGAGGTCTCAGACTTCTTTAATCTGTCGAGAAAGGACTAATGACTGGTGCGGGACGGCGAGATCGGAAATGAGATAGAATCAAGGGAAAATAATTTGGACACCAGGAAGCCTGCATTTAAGCTGCTTAGAGAAGAATCGTGCTTTAATTTTAGGACTCCGCCTTGGGCTGCTCTCTCTCCCCTCCCACCCACCGCGGGCATTTCTGGGGGCACCGTTAACCCTGTAGGTGCCTAGCGTTGTAGTCTGGCTTCCTTGTGTTGGGAAAAGCTTTGGTGCTGGCACCAGATACAGAAATGTGTGTCTTTTATCTGTAGCAATCCTTATGCTCGCCACCTGCTGTGACTACCCTGCAGTTCTCTCTGCCTACTGACTCCGATTCGGTGGTGCTTACTTGTAAATATGAATGCAAAGCATCGATCCCCAAAACACCTACGTGGACGCAAGTCCGTCCGTGGAACGTCACTGCAAACAGTTCTGCTTTATCTGGCTCCCCCCAAGGCTTGCTTCAATCATTTCAGAGACGGCCAACAATTCCCAACAGGGTCTCCTTAATTTCTTAAGTCGTTGAAGACATATTAGCAAGCAGTAAAGGTTTAAGGAGATTTGAGAGGTGCTGCCGAGAGAGGTTAAAACAACTCGGTTCATTTCTTCCTCAGGGTTTCTCTCCCACTCTGTCCTCGGATTGCCCTTTCTTATCTGCAAATGATAAGGAACGCCTGCAAAAGGTTGCGAAGCCTGCTTTTAGCATAAGATCAGTCCACGATTTATACAACAACAACAACAACAACATCTTGTTGCAAGGTGGGGGGGGGGGGAGACCGAGCAGGATTGTGGAAAAAGTTGCAAAATCTAAAGTAAGCGGAATATCTTTCCGCCAAAAGTTGCAACCTTAAGTCCTAGGAAAATCAGTGACAAGATTCAAGTAGTATGAGAAGATATTGGAATCTGCAAGACAGATCTGACTGCGTCAAACCTTTCCTGAATTCTTCCCATTCATTAGGATGATTGCTGTGGATTTTGTGCAAGAATTTGGAAAACAACGTGCAAAGCAACAACCTAGAACATTTAAAGCATTCCCGGATGGCATTGCTGTTGTGTGCTTTTGCCTTCTCGTCCTTTACCGGTTTACTCTGCGGTAGATCTCATCATGTGCCGTGGAGTTTGTTCCCAAAGAAGTGCTAAGGCAAGAAAAAAAAAAGGGGGGGGGGTTAAAGTGCATTTCTATCCTGGTTCCTACCTAAATGCGGAGGGAAAGCCTGCAGGAAGATGACAGGACGACCTTCTAAGGTCGAAAACCACATTGCCGAACGTGTTGAAAACCCGATGGGATCTGGAAAGCGGCGTTGCAAAGGCTGCCCCGAGATTTCCAAACAAAAGTTTTCTTTTCTTCTTGTTTTCACTGTACTTCGTTTTTCACATGGCGCAAGATGCATTCTCGTGGGTATTTCTTATTCCTCAACGCCCTCCTAAAATCGTTTGGCAACGTGGGGAGAATTTGGAAAAGCAATGGCGTGCCAGGGCCCGCCTCCCTACAAAAATAAAAACCGACATTAAAACAAACACACAAAAAGTCTTGAACGTTAATAATAATAATAATAATAATAATAATAATAATAATAATAATAAATAAAAATAATAAGCTTGCGTAAATAGATTCCGATTACAGTGGTCAAAGTATATCAGGTCCAAAGGAGAGAGATGGAGCGCGGTCTTTACAACTGGCTGGTGCCCAACATTATTCCATAGCCCACTTTTGTTAAATACATTTCGAGGAACGGAAAATAATGCCAAAATGTAGCGAAAGCTTCTACAGTACTTTCTCCCCAAAGCGATATTAAGAACCCAATGCATCTAGAAATCATGTGGCTAATAGTGAATCTGATGGCCACTGGTAAGCATTTACTTGAAAATAAAAATAATTCAGAGCAACTGTACGCCCGAGCGAGCGAGCTTCAAACCGTAGCTCAATTCCAGGCGTTTGCCGCTGTCCCCAGTCACAGTTGCTGTAAAAACTAGAGTGGGAGAGAGAAATCTGATGAAAGCTTATCAGTTACAGTTGGTTGACAAGGAAAACTCTGCTCACTCGAGGAATGCTAACTGCCCATTGTTGCTGTGTGCGTGTGCGAGCACATTGTTGATAGTCCTAAAAATTATGTAGGGAACTTTATTTTTTTAAGTCGACTGAAATACATATCCGTTGTCCTGATTCTGAATAGGACAATTAAAGATGCCATCTCTTTATACCTCCCGCCACCAGTTTTGAAATTCTATATCAAGTGTAAACAACAACAACAATAAAAGACGAGGGAAGAAGATAAAGGAAGGGGGGAAATGAAGAATATCCCTATTGTTGGGAAGTGCGCAAGTGCGTGGGTTGTGTGCGCATTTTCATATAACGTGGGTCTTTCTAATAGCCTTCAGCAATAATACAGGATGCTGAAGAAAGAGGAAAGAATATTGAATAATTTGGGTGGGATATTTTTGCATATTGTTTTGGTGGCTAGTTCAAATCTTCCAAAATGCAGCAGAGGATACTTCTCCGAACGGGTTGGCGGGCGGGGATGCAATATTCCACCCCATTATATTTTGGTCTGACTGCAGCTTTTTCCTCCCTTTTACAATAAAGGCCAAAAGTATACTTTTTTTGTGTATAACGTTTTCGGTCGAGTCAGTTGCAAACACCACTGAAATTGTCAACCAATACGGCTCCCTAACATCGTTTAACTAAGGACTAAGAACCAAGTCTTTAGCTGCCCTGCGCAGCCCGATCCTATGCAGCGTTAGATGTGGCACTGAAATCACAGCGCGGCTAAGGCTGCTTAGGATCGCAGCAACTGCCACTAATATTCGTGTTTTGAAGCTCATGTAAACGCAGGTTGGGCTTTTCGTTGTGTGTTTCCTAGCCCAGCTCATAGGCTGGGTTCTCTGCATCCCGTTACCTACAGGCGTAAATTCTCTTTGTCGGTGAAACTTGGTGCCACAGTGAATCTTGCACTTGGATATTTGTTGTTGTTTTGGGAGAAAAGGCCTCCTGAGTCTAGGCAGGGCGTGCTTTCGAGGCGGATTGCATAGGACTGTAGTAGTGGTGCATGTCTATTCAGAAGTAAATTCCATGGTATTGGTCCCCCCCCCCAATGAAAAATCTGGTATTAAAATGAGCAGGAGCTAATGGTATTCCTTCGAATCGTGCGCAGGAGTCGTTTAGTTGGGAGACTTTATTCTAAATAGTAAAATGATGGGTTGGATATTGATAGGTAGAAAGTAACAGTACTTTCGCTTTCCACCGGATCCTCATGCAATATCCAGTGTTTGGAGGTTTTAAAATATTTGTTTACATTCTCTCTTTGTGCTTCTCTAGAGACTGAAGCAAAGGATAGGTTTTTGTTTAACCTTTATTCAGATTAGTTTCTAGGAAGATTGGTTCACAACATTTGCACTATAATAGAGTAGTGCTTAACTCAGCATGACCACTTTACTGATCAATAAAAAACACCCCTTTCCCAAATATAAGCTTTATTTGGCACTCCGTTAATTGCAATGGAATTCACTTCGATCTTATAGCCCAATGTCAAATATACAATCCAATCATTTGCAAGTTTATACTCAGCAGGGAGTTCCACTGAATACACTGGAATTTCCACTGAATACCAATCTACACACACTAATGGCACAATCCTGTATGTGTCAACTCAAAAGTCAGTTCAGTGAAGAAACTTACTCCCAGGTAATTGTGTATAAGGTTGCAGCTTAGCTGTTATGTGCTGACAATTGGGCTGCCTGTGATGTAAATAAGTGATAACAAAGACAAAATAAAATGGTCTCTTTCAAAATGCCTAACTGAACAAATTAGGGATTTCTGAAATAAACTCCCTAAACCCCATTGCCTGTGTAATTAGACTGCAGTATTTCCCTGTTGTGTCCAACATGAAACCCACAATTCTGTTGCAAAAGTAGTAATAGTGCAAAGCAATGCATGTTTATTCTGAAGTAGAATTTACTGCCTATTAAATTTGCTTATGATTGTAGTTTAGGACTAAGTCAACATGCATACCATTGCAACTGTGACTGTCCTCAAATCTGTACCATAGGATAAAAGCAAAAGATGTGGGATTCTCCCATCTTAGCTGTTGGTATCACTCTCTTTTTGCTGGAACATTATAATAATCTCTGCTAGGAGAACAAATTATGGGATGCGGGTGGCGCTGTGGGTTAAACCACAGAGCCTAGGGCTTGCCAATCAGAAGATCGGTGGTTCAAATCCCCGCGACGGGGTGAGCTCCCATTGCTCGGTCCCTGCTCCTGCCAACCTAGCAGTTCGAAAGCACGTCAAAGTGCAAGTAGATAAATAGGTACCACTGCAGCAGGAAGGTAAACGGCGTTTCCGTGCGCTGCTCTGGTTCGCCAGAAGCGACTTAGTCATGCTGACCACATGACCTGGAAGCTGTACACCGGCTCCCTTGGCCAATAAAGCGAAATGAGCGTTACAACCCCAGAGTCGGTCACGACTGGACCTAATGGTCAGGGGTCCCTTTACCTTTAGGAGAACAAATTGTGTGCAAATGATGCTGTGCTGGTGCTGAAACGTGCACGAGAGTCTTATAAAAGTAATGTCATATAAAAGCAAATGACAGGTTGGATTGGGGCCTAGATTTAGAGCCAGGTATAAACATGCATTGCCATTTAGCTGAACTTGTGGCAAGCCAGGATTATGCTTCCACATGGCAGTATATTGCGGACTCAGGGCTGATCTTGCATGCAGGTTTTGTGCAGATGCCACATGATGTTGCCCTCATTAAAATGCCACCTTATACGTATATTCCTTCCCATTTATTGTAGATTTACCTTTTCTGGGGAGTGGGGTGGGGACTGATAAGGTTAACTACCCACCCCCCAAACAGAAATTCTGGATTAAAGGGTGGTGGCAATGTGTAGCAGGGAAGAAAATATGGGGTGGCAGTTGGATGAGGATGACTTCATGTGGATGCTGGGGCGGGGGGGGGGGGGGAGAATGCTTGCATGCATGAGCACTACAGAGTCCATAATAAACTGCTGTGTGGAAGTGCCCTGACTCTAGGTTTGCTGGAGGGAGCAGGTGGTGCTCAGATTTGAAACCAATCTGTAGTGTCATAGGTTCTTCTATCCCATAATAGATAAAATAATAATACAGATTCTTTAAGGATATGCAGGCAACCTTTCACTTACTGTACCACTGAGCAACCACAGCCTCCCTGCCTTACAGAGTCAAACCACCCTTCTAATTGGTACTAATCTGTATTATTGCAAGCTCAAGGAAATTGATGGAAAGTAAACAGGTGAAGGAGAGAAGTACATCTGCATAAAGCACCCCATCCAGATTAAGTTAGTGTGCTTAAATCACAGCCCTACGGTGTATTTACTCAGAATCGGTCCTACTAATTTCAGCTGGTAGGTACGTGTACATAAGACTCCATCATATATCCCATTGAGTTAATAGAATTGCGGCTGATGAACTTTCACCAGGTTGTTTACTGGGGCAACCGTATTTATTCTTCCCAAGTTGCAGAGTGAGTTTCAAAGTTTTCACAGTACGTCATGACTTTTTAAAGTTATTTTTCACCAGCAAAAATAATTGTATAAAAAAGCAAAATGTTAACAACATGAAAGGCACACTGCTTATATAAAAATATTTCTTAATAAGTGATGGGGGGGGAGCAGGTGAGTGATGAAGATGTGTTTGCTGTCTTTGTGTGTGTGTATATATATATATATGTATATTGTACATATGCATACTGGCAATGACAACTTGTTTGACCCCCTTTTGTAAGCATGCTATGGGGTGTCTAGATTTCCCATTTCCTTCAACCCAAATATGCCAGGAACTCACCCCCAGTTCTTCAGGGCAGATTAAATTTGTCATCCCTATGCCAGATAAATTTCTCCCGCCAACCAAGTTGTGTAATAAGTTAACATATGAAAAGACAGGAATGTAGCCATTGTCTAAACTAAACCATATTTGATGGATGGGCCCAAATGATACTTCTCCTGGCAAAGGTATATGTCTATGTGTGGGGTGGGGATTAGCTTACAATGATTCAATGAAGCAGGCAGTGGAAAAACACCACACCAGAGAATGAAGAGACCTCTGGGGCTTTAGCCAATTGAGGGATGGATACAGCCCTGAATCTGGAATTTAGGATAGATGAAAAAGAATACAGGTCTCCTGCATCGTTAGTAGTAGTGGGGAGTTGTGTCTCTTGAAAGAATTCCCTCTTCTGGACAACTGTTCAAGTGGAAGATTCCTGTCATCTTTATTTAAATTATTTTCAACGTGGCCACTCTTACTGGAGTTGGATAAAATGAGTTTTGGGAAGCAGAGTTGTAATAATGGACAGGCATTAAGAACTGACAAAGAACCAGGCTACCTATGAGGCAGCAAATGTCATTTGTTAAGGATGCTGGGAATTGTTGCTCTGTGAAGGGTAAACTACAATTCCCAGCAACTTCAATGTGCTTTAAATGTATGGTGTGTACACAACCAGAGTCCCACTAGCAGTAGTCTAGGTGTGTTATATTTCCCTGCCATCACACTAATAATAACCTTAATCTGAGACTGATACATTACAAATTGGCTTGAAGCATTGTGGAGTTAGAGAGTCACTGTGATGTAGTGGCTGGAGCAGGTAAGAAATGTGGTGTGACTGAAATCGGCCCTAACCATTTGGTTGTGCTTGCTGGGGCTGATGGGAGTTGTAGTCCAAAACATCTGGAGGGCACTACATTGCCTATTCCAGGGTTAGAGTGCTGGCCTGGGAGACTAGGGGTCAAATTCCCACTCAGTCATAAAGTTGACTGGGTGATCTTGGGCCACTCACTGTCTCTCAGTCTAATTTACCTCATAGGGTTGTTGTGAGGGTAAAACGTGGGAGAGGAAAACAATGTACACCACCTTAAGCTCCTTGGAAGAAATGCAGGATGAGAATGTTGCTGCTGCTGCTGTTATCAATATAGTTAATATAGATGGGGAACTGAAGTGGGCTGGTTAACTTTGGACTCCCCAACACTCCACAGAGGTGGTGTTCCTATTCTAACTATTGTCACGTACTCTGAGATTGGGCTGTACACTCTGCCTTGCAGCAACCAGTGTAGTAAAATGTAGTAAAATCCAGACTGGCTGAGGCCTATTACAGCTACACCACATCTTGAAGCTGCTTCAGCCACAGAGGCCTGACACTCAGGACCAGTCCAATAGGTTTTGGTGCCTAAAACCAAGGTGGCACCACTTTCCAAAATTCCACATATAGAGGCAACCGGCAGTTAAATCTTACTTCAGCACTGAATGCCTCCATTGCATTTGAGGCAGCAGGCAAGCTTAGGGGGTGTAGGGCAGAATGCTTGACAATGCACTTATGTCCTCCAAGGTTTTGTTGGCAGTCCCCCCAGCCCCCAGTTCCCTCACCCCACCTAATGATGTGGATGGCCCTGCCTAATAATCAGGAATGGGAATTTGGAAGTTTGCTTGTGCTGGTGTAGAGTATTGAGGCTAGGGAAACGGCATGGTCAAAGGATACTAGCATATGAGAGAGGTGATGTTGCACATTGTGAATAATTTTTATCCTGTCTTTCTACAAAATAATAATACATCAAAGACAGCAAAGACCATGCATGAGATCAGGTAGTCCATATTTTCATGCAAAGTACAGCTGGAACAGAACCCTTTATTCCAGCACAGAAGAGCACCAATTATTCCTCTCCTATGGGTTGGCAGAGTCAGTTCAGTCCTGAAGATACGTATGTCACTGACAGGCTGCCTCCTGCAGCTCAGTGATTCACCTATGCAGGGAAGCTGCTGGCAGATCCAGCCGCACTTGACAGTGGGTAACTCAATAGCCCCAGCAGCAGCAAAGGAAGAGAGTAGCTTGGAGTTTCTTGACCACTGGAGTTATGCCACTAATGGTACTTAAAATTGAACAGCATTTGTTGTCTAACCCAGTAACAGTGGCATCACTGGTATGGCTATAGCGGCCTGTGTGATGATTTCCTCCTCCACGAAATCATTTATTTAATTAGTTAAGATAATTTCTATACCCTTAATATATTAGAAACATAGCTAAGCAGCACACAACAAAACTAAAATAACACTAATATTACAAAAATGCACAATAAATTCATCAATGCTAACTACTAAAAAGTACAAAAATGCAACAAAGTGTTATATGCAACAAAATGTTGCTGTTGTTCTGTCCTCAGTGGGGGAGGAAACTATTCTCAGAGGACAGGTTTCAAATATCCATGCTGAACTGGGCTTCCTTGATCATTGATGGGAGCCACTATCCATGCCTACATCAGGCTGTGTGAGCAACTGAGCCACAATCAGGTAAAGTGAATAAGAGGATTTGAGACACAGGAAAAGTTTATCAAGTTGGGATGCCAGTATGTTGTCCCTCTGTGTGCTTTCTAGTGTCTGCCACATCTCAAAGAAGAAAAAAGGAAAATGGAATGTTGTCCCAGTGGAGATTTCATTCCTTCCCTTTCATCACCGATTTGCCACCCAGCTGAAAGAAAGACAATGGCTGCTACCTGATACAGAAAGGATTCATATTGACTTAACCAGAGGAAGTATACTCTGCTGTATGAAATGCAGTGGAGAGCCGGGATTCCCCCAGCACTGCAAAGCTGTGCAGGGATACTTCCACACACCCCTCTTCACCATACATGGGAAGCTGGATAATTTCAAAGGTTGGGAAATTTTGTGCATCTGTGTGCATTTTGGGCTCAATGAATCCAGTTTCATTTTGCAACTTGCCTTCCCAGGCCTAGATAATACTGATATTGTTTGTTTACTTCCTTTTGGGACTTGGTTCCACCATCTTGTTAAAATGTTCATTAGCTCACATCAAGTTGCATGATCTGATATCTCCAACAATGCTAGTTAGTTCCTCTTTAAAACATCCTGCTCATTTGTTTGAAATAAGAGTCAGTACCGGTTTCTCATGTTCACATTAGTCTGGACAGTTAACAGCTTTCTAAATTGGTTCCATGCATTGGTTATGCTAGATTGTGATGAAGAGACTAACAGCACAAGTCTGGGCACAATTACTCAGAAGCAAGCCTTGTTGTCTTCAGTAGGATTTCCTAATGAGGAAGTGTGTTAAGATGTATGTTGTATGTTGGAATTCGTCTGTGTCTCAAGACACAATGGAGTGTGCCTCTGGGGGTGGAGTGAAGTCAAACCACTGTGTTAGCAGCACCCCAAGGCACAAGCCTGGGCATTGTGTATGAAGGCTCTGGGCTGCCCAGACAACAAGACCCCCCTCTCAGTCTCACTGATGTGGTCCAAAGGAAAGCAGAGCAATACATTTGGCACAAGCTTGGTTGCCAGAGTTGGAGGCATACTAGGCACCATCTAACCATCTTAGGGACTCCACTCCACTTTCTCTCTTTAAGCTTGCTTCCAGCATTTTTAATGCTACTTGCTCTATTATGGCTCCAGTTCTAAACACACTTATTAGGGGATGTTCAATATTAAATTTAGCAAGAACTAAAAAGCATCTAAGCATGCAGAGTGAGTCCTTCCTCCCAAAAAATATTCAAGTAACCAGAACACTCTATATGTGTGGGATAGGGTATATGGATGACAGCCCCATAGGGTCAACCTTGTTCATATGTTCTTATAGACTAGGGTTTCCCAAACGTTGGTCTCTAGCTGCTGTTGGACTACAAATCCCATCATCCCTAGCTATCAGGACCAGTGGCCAGGAATGATGGGAGCTGGAGACCTAAGTTTGGGAAACCCTGTTATAGACAGATTCATGGATGATATAGTTCTTGGCAGATTATATCCATGATGGCTATGTTTTATCTCCATTGTTGGAGGCAGTATGATTATGAATTCTGGTTGCTGGAAACAGCTGGAAGGAAGGGGGCTATTGCACTCAGGCTCTGCTTATGAGCTTCCCATAGACATCTGGTTGGCCCCTTGTGATAGGAGAACACTTGACTAGATGGATCTTTGGTCTGATCTGACAGGCTTCTTCCTGAGGCGTCATTTTACAAAGCAAAGATGGCTGCCAATTTCCTAAGCATAAAGCAAAATTCATGTTCCATTCTACAGAAAAGAACATTTCACAACTGATGTGTCTTATTTGGGAACATGTACACAGGGAAATTCCTACAGTATTTAATTTTCAGTTTAAAAAGAAGAAAGGTGGAAGGATTTGTTGCATGCAGCTCAGTTGCCTTATTACCCATCGGTATAATGTGCCTTTTGACATACTAACAATGTATTATTGTCTTACGTTAGTATGTGTAACCAATATTTATTTGCAGTGAAGTTGGATAATGAAATGCAGTATGCATGCTAGTTTGCTGAATTTTGTTTTACTGGAGGAAAGAGAAGTTGGTAAAGAGAAGACACGTCAAAATTTTATTCAGAGGGAGAGGATGGAGAAGAGTAATCGGTTTAATTTCCAGGTAAACATATAGCTGTGAAGTAACGGTAGCCAGAGAGAAAGTGAGGGCTGGACTGGGCGTGAAGCAGGACCCCTAGCCAGGCTACGACAGAGGACTCAGGCGGATTTTGCCTGTGGCTTCAATTCGATTCCCTGCCGTTTATCAGATAAATAAACAGGACAGGTTTTTGTTTGGGTTTTCGCTGGCCTAACCGAGGGAGGTCCAGTCCCCTTGGGGCGAAGGAGCACGGATCTTGTGAATGACGCTTTGGGGGCCTTCTCAAAATGCAAAGTCGCTTTCTTTAGACAAGCGTTTGTGTTTCTGTAGGCTCCTCCTCCCCCCTCTCACTTTTTTCTTTCCTTTCCTTTTTTTTTTGTACTGGCTCACCGGGCGATCCAAGCAATTACTTCATCATCTCCCACCCAAGCAGCCAGCAGGGCGCTCGGCTTGCTCCAACGACCCACGTTTAGGAGGAAATAGAAGCTCCACGGAGTTCAGTGGGGCTTATTCGCAAGTAACCACGCATATGGTGGGAAGAAAGAAAGAAAATTCTCCAAAGTATTAAGATTGGTCTTTCGGACCGGGTGGAGGGATAATGCATATGCCTTTTCTTAAAACCTAATCTCTCTCTTTTTCTTCCAATTTTTCTGTTTTCTTCCCCCTTTTTTCTGTGTATTAAATTCTGCCATCACGCCTGCTCAGTGAAAGAACTAACATTATCCAAATGTCAAGGGCCCTGATGCAGCTTCTTACTGGCAATGTTGCAGGCACCTTAAAAACAACAACAACAACCTAGCATAAACTTTGAACAGTAGCATAAAGAAGGATATGCTTTTTTTTAAAAAAAACCCAGCCAGACCTCCCTTCCCCCATGTTTTCCTTTCCACGCCAGTGAAAAGCGCCTCCTGTCAGGCCTTGGTGCGGTGCGATCCTGTGTCTGCTTACTCCAAAGCTAATTCTACTGAAGGAAGCGATTCGTATCTGTCTTGCCTTCGATTCTTGCTTTTCCAAGGGGCAGACGGCTATACAGAGGGGAACGGGGAGACGCGCTTTCTGCCATCCTGCCGGATGGAGCCCTACGCAAAGGTGCGCACCTCACCATGCCGAGTTGGAAAGAGAGAGGTGGAGCCAATCTGCCCCCTCCCCATTTAAAATTATATCATGCCTAAAGCATCCTGACAGACTCATACAGCAGCCGGAGAGGGAGATGGTCCCTTCCAGAACTAGGATTTAAATGTCAGAAAGTATCGTTCTATCCTAGAGATTAGCAGTGCGCATGGTCCTTTCGAAAGTGAAATGAGCTACTGAACAGAAAGAACCCTGCCCCGAAGAGTTTAGTGGAACAGCGCAATCTGTTAAATCCTATTGAGTTCAGTGGCATTTTCTTCCAGGTAAGAGTGTATATTGCATTCTAGCCTAAATCTCGATCGTGTGGGAGTGAAACAACTACAGAATGGAACATTCTGTCCAGCACACCTAAAAGGCAAGGCTGGGAATGAAGAAATGCCTTTAACCAAGGGCAGCCAGTATTAAAATCGCAACAGGCAAGCTCCCCTTGTTACACCGAACTCTTCCTCTGGTTGTGCAAAGCGTGGCTAAGCTGCTAAGAGTTGTCCGCCCAGTGTTCAATGGCGCCTGCTCCCAGGTAAGTAGGCATAGGATGGCAACTTGAGAGGAGCTCCACACTGAAATCAATGGGCACGGTGCTGTCCACTGATGTCAAATGGATCTGCTCTGAGCAGCACTTAGTTTGCTGCAACCTTGGGTTTGCTGCTTTGGAAGGTACGGTAATAACCACTCCGCCGTGGTTGCTCCCTCACAATCACACTCACACAGATTTACAAGCGAAGCTCCACATTTAAGGATAATGCACGCTCGGAAACGCTGCGGAAAACCAGCCTAATGAAACAGCTTTGTCAGTTGTAGTAGATGCTCTGGGGGCTCTGGAAAAAAGAATTCTCGCTCTCCTCTCTTCCTCCTCCTGCTCACAGGATTCCCCGATCTCTTGGGGTTTGCCCTGGCCGGGTCTCCTGCACAGTCTGGTGCTCTTTTCGCTTCGTCCTGCTTAGACAAGAGGGCTCCGAGTGCGGTTCCGGCTGTCCATCCATCCTTCCTTCCGCCTTCCCTGCTTCGCCTCCCCGGCAGCCCTCCAGGGAAGAAAGGGTTGGAACGCCTCCATCTCTCCTCCCGGATAAAGGCCGTGAGAGGTACCCTGTATCTTTTCACTCACACCCACAAAAACCTCCATGGCAACGGGGCTCTTCCCGCAGGACACCCTCCGCTCTCTCCCCCTCTCCGCCCTCCGACTGCAGCCGGAGCCAGAAAAAAATCAGCAACGGAGGCCGAGGAGAAAGGACGCTCGCTCAGCTGCTCTCCCCGAGCCGCTTGGAATTGGGCTGCGCCGCTATTCGCAGCAATCCCCGCCGCTGCTTCACCAAACTGCTCATCTTCAGCTTCTTGGTGGGGGATGGAACTGTGAGGCTTTCCTGCGACAGGATAGGGGGCAGGCAAGAGAAAGGCAGCCAGGCCCTGGGATCGCCTTTAAAAAGCTTTTCCCCCCCTTGCGCAAAATCCAAAGATGGACTTTTTAGGTTCTTTGCAAACTGGGCCTCCAGATGTGGTTGAATTCTGGAGCTCCCATGGATCCTGCCCACTGACCTGGCTGGCAGGGGCTGATGGAGGTTGCAGTCCAAAGCATGGCCACAGCACCCTCGACTTTTGCTCTAAAATTCACTGGCTAGGAATAGAGGAAGGTGCCGGACCATTGCTCCGTCTTGCTCAGGGTTTTCTACTGGCAGCAGCTGTCTAGGATTTTAGTCAGGGGGCAGCTTTACCTGGAGATGCTAGTGATTGGAGGTAGGGAGCTTGTGCATGCAAAGAACAGCAAAACCAGAAGTTGGCCCTGGGGGGACTTGACAAATCAGTGGTCTCCAGCTTGTATTGAACCAACTACTTTTGGTGTGAAGTTTGTGAAATCTAATTCTCCCCTCTTCCCACCACAGTTTCAGCAAATTGCAACTTTAGCTTGCTCATTCACTTTCTATAAATGAAGCTTGATTTCAGCAGAGTTTAACCCAACACAAACAATAGTGATTGTAATTTCAGGTTTCCACGCTGTTGACTGCGTGGAAGAGAACATACCTTCTATTGAACATGGTCTTGAAAGGAACTGTGTTATTTTTCTCTCCCCCCCCCCTTCTCCATTTCTTCCATTCTTCCTTTTTTGGTTGGGTGGTTAAATCAACCCTACAATTTCCCCTGGAGTTGTTGTGTGTAGAATGTAATATTATGATTTTATGTTGCCCTGATACCACCATTAAAGATGGGTGGGCTGTTTATCCCTAATACTTGTGTTAAAGTCCTTGCCAAAGAAGCCAAGGACTAGTTACACACACACACACACTTCGTCTTCAATCGTAATAATTCCATCCGATCCATTTGGTGGCTGCTATCCAGTTATTTAATAACTGGAAGAGGAGTTAAGAGAGCAGGTGAAAAACCCATTTGCAACTCCACCAAAGGAAGGGAGGGGTCTTATGCTCTTTGGCTTCTCTAAAGGGGCATATTTTGTATGTATACAGTCATTTCAGGTCTCATGACTTGCATTATACCCATGAAGGAACAACAGCACAGCAAGTGATTATGGAACAGAGGTTTTTATATACAGTGTGTGTGTATATATGTGTACACACACACACACACACACACACACACACACACACACACACCAGCAACACTATATGACATAAACAAGAAAAACTAAATACTTCCTTTTGGCCACCCTGGGAGACAGAGGCAACACCAGGGCAAAACAAAAAAGCACAACAACCTATCTCCAAAACCAAGGCAACCAAGAAGCAAATTAGATTTGCTATGGACTGAGCTCTGTCTCACATATGATTATCTTCCCCCAACAGAAACAAAGTTATGTTTCACATTAAAGGCTTGATCCTAAACCTACTGACTTGGAATCAAGCCCTATTGATTTCAACTGGCTTTATGTCCAAATTTTAAGAAAGGCATGAAGAGTTGTACTGTTCCCATGTCTTTACCGCATCTCTATGAACACTACCAGCCATTGCTCCTTTTGGATTTCCTGCCTGCTATGCAACAGCTAAAGCCCTATAAACCAGAAGTGGGGAACCTGTGGCTACACAGAAATTGTTCCCATTGGCAGCATGGCCAATGGCAATAGATAATGGGAGATAGAATCCAACAACATCTGGAGGGTCACAGATTCCCCAGTCCTGATCGTAAGAGAGTGGCATAAGCTGCCAAACTGGCTTGTGTCAGAGGTTCTGTGATGTCGTCAAAGAAATGGTTCAATAGGCAAATAGGTGAACCAATCCACATGCCGGGGGGGGGGGGGGCGGGAACGGGGACTATGTCAAACAAAGACAACTATGGATGCCACAAAGCAGGGAATACAGAATTTGAATTTGGGAAAGTGATGTGATTATGCTACTCTGTAACACCATGTATGTTGATGCTGCATTAAAAAACAAACAAATAATTATGCATGAGAATCCTAACACACATTTTTATATATACCAGTAATTCCATTATCTTAAGAAGTAGCTACATGGTTGTAGTTATAAACGGATATGCTGCAGGAATGTTATACAATGATGCCTTGTACAATCAACTAAATGTAATGCTTCTATGAGATTCTTTGAAAGGTGTGATGCAGTAACTACTATCACTTGCATAATTTAACAGTGATTACACATAGCTCAGCCTGACAATCCACATATCCTAATCTGGCAATGCATAAAAATGGAAAATTCATTATGATAGTGTTACTCTCAACTAGACAGAAACATTTGTTTCTAGACCAAGTTGGCAATCCTAAGTGTATTTTCTAGTGTAAGTTCAACTGAAAACAATGTGACTTATTTCTAAGTAAATTTACCATGATATTGTGCCATAAACTGTAATGTAAACATACTTAACTGGGAACCTAACCCTATTGAGCTTAAAGGGAATTACTATTATTTTTAGTATAGGCTTGCATCGTAAGATGGCAAATCTTGCATTATCTTGTGCCAACATCGTCAATAAACCTCATATTTAGAATCTCAGAATACTGGACACAATGGTCCCATGGCCTATTACAGCCTATTAATCTTGTGAGTACCAGACACAGCCTTATCTGTGGTGGCCCCACACATGGCAAATTCCTTTCCCAGGGAAAGATGGGTGAGTGGCTCTAGAAAGAACCTTGAAGGCTTCATAAAAAATTCAATAAATCCACATTTAGTTGGAGTGCTGTCATTTGAATTTTATCTGTTGCTGCCCATGAATCAGAGGATTGTTGGATTTTATTGTAGTAGGGGGAGGTGATCTTATGTGATTTTATTTTTTAAAATTGTGAAGTTCCTTGGGAGGGCTATGCTGAAACGCAGCTTGGAAAACTTTTAAACCATTCAATAAATTCTACAAAATGGTCTGGACAGGGAACAGTGAAGAACACATATGGTATGTAGGATCCTGTTTACATCCTAGGGTTCTACAAGCTGAAAGATTTCCATTGCGACTCAACAAGCAGGTTACATTCAATGGACCTATATCAACTAAGGCACCCAAGTCAGAAATAACCCAAGTGATTTTTGACTGCAAAGAGTTGTGTAAATTCTTCACAAAGGGCTATCAAGTGGTTCAAATTGTCTTCTTGTGAGGCAGATCACAGTATGCCATTGACCAGCCCCAAAGGTGGGAATATTATTATTATTTATTAAATATCTAATTAAATTTATATACCACCCTTTATTCGAAGATCACAGGGTGATTTGCAACAAAAAACCCACCAAATAAGTCTTTAATTGAGCTCTAGCCCATGTTTTGTTGGGTTTGCTCAGAGTTTTCTGCCAGCTTCACTCTAGTCTTCAGTCCAGTCATTTTATTGGCCACAGTTCCCTGGAAAACCAGAGAACTCATGTTGGCCCTATTCCATGGAATGGGATGCTTGGGATATTGTGAACTGTCCTAATCATTTCCCCATTCTGGAAATTGACCAGAGCTTCATCAGAATCATCTGCCAAGGTGACAGCAAAGTCCCTGAGAGCCACCAGGAAACCATCTGGATCCATCAACCTCCTGGGGTGGTTCATCTTAATTGGTCTCCCACCCCTGCAGAGGTTCTAAGTCACAGCAAGTCAAAACCCCACCAGATGGTGGTGAAGTCGCCACTTCAAATGTTACTTGTTTCTCACTGGGTGGACTACTTCTCACGTTCAATCTCACACCTGTACTATGGAAATGGGGATGGCCTGCCTTAAAAGGCCACTATATTAAGCTGAAATATTATGATGGATTGTAAATCATGATATGTTGTACTGCAAAGTATACTTCGCCCAGTAAAACATTCTAAAAGTTAATGAATGAATGAATTAAATAACAAAAAAGAGCAAAAGTCTACTATAGGGATGACTACAATGTTACAAGTACTACAAAAGTACAGACAAAACATAAAACACTTAAAAAAGCATAAATATCACATTTTATTTACAGAGTGCTTCAAAGCATACTATAAAAGCATCCAGATAAAAGAGTCCCATTTTCATCTTCTCTAGCTGATATTTCTGTCCAGCTTTTACTGCTTTCTTTCACAGCAGCTTCCACTGGTCGAAAAAGAGTCTAATTTCAATAGGATCACTATGTGCAAGATCTTAATAATTTTAAGAACAACACTTTCAATTTAGACTCAAAGAAGCAAGCTGAGGATGAACTATCCCAGATTTGAAAGAGCTGCATTTTATTGTGACAAACAGGTTAGTGTATAGTATATGCACCCAACATCTCATGGATTTTTCAGTAATTCACCGAAGATGTTTAGGATCGCGCCACATGGCTGCAATCCTGTTCCTGGTTATTTGGGAATAACTCCTGTGGATCTCACTGGGATTTATTTACAAGGAAGAAGTTATAGGATCAGGCCACATAGAAACGTCTGAGAAAACAGATGCAGCAGTTCATGTAATGCAAAAGAATTGAACACATTTATTCTCTCAATTTTTTAAAAAATATATATTTAAAAATCCCCTCGCCTGTTTATTCCATTCTTCCTCCCCCACCTTTTGGCAGTGGGAATATTGTAACGTGCATCCAGTGGGTTTTTTTTTTTTTTTTTACTGTTGTTGGGATCTTTTCGAAGCACATATGTTTCTGATCAAGATTCTGCAGTGCTTCTCTGCACTGCTAGGAACTTTTTACACTCCTCCTCTGGCTAAGATTATATGTTGCCCAGTTGGAATTTGACCCAGATTTTTACACACACACACACACACACACACACACACACACACACAATCTGTATAATAAGCTTTAATTACTATTCCTTTTGTTCTTGAGAGCTAAAAGAAGTGTTTTGCCATTTACCAGAGAATATCCTGCTGGGGGCAGGATAATTATAATATTGGCAAGGACTAAGAAGTCTCAACCGTTTAGAGATAACATTCTGGAAATGAAGTTGCAATCTCAAGTAGAACAGATGAAGAGAGTTGGGCGTGCCATGATAAGGGCATCTTGGTGCCTTTTATCCCACTGTTCACTCTGGTTTATAAAATAATACCAAAAGCCCGCTGCAGAGGTAATAGTGGGACCAGTGTAGACACGAAGGCAGTGATGCCTATTTTCTGCCATTTCAGATAGCAACACCCAGGTTTTCACCAAGTGCATACTGAACAGGGACCCATACCCAAGTTTCAGCTCTCTGGCCAAGTATACCAGTATGTTTATCTGTATTTAAAAACACTTCTTTGTCACATTCATACTTCACATTTTTAAAGTGTAAAAAATGTGTTTTACCGCAAATGCATTGTCCCTTTGAAGTTTAAACTAGGGGTGATAAAGCTGTGGGCCTCCAGGTATTGTTGGACTCCATCTCCCAGCATCCCTGCCCTTTGGCCCTGGTGGCTAGGGCAGATGGGAGTTGGAGTCCAACAGTGCCTGGAAGGTTACAGCTCTCCCATCTCTGATAGAAACCCAACTTTTTGCACATGATACAATCAGGCTACATTGCTGTCACTTGAGGCTCAGGTGGCCTCAGTGGGACAGAGTGCCTTCCACCCACTCCGGCTGGTGGCCCACTTGTGCCATATCTGGACAGGGATAGTCCAGCATCTGTTATCTATGCTCCGGTAACATCTAGAAGCTGCCTTTGAAGATGGTTCAGGAACTTCATCTGGTGCAGAATTTGTCAGCCTGGCTGCTCACTGGGACTATAACGCCAATCCTGGTCCAACTGTACTGGCTGCCAGTTAGCTTCCAGGTCCAATTCAAAGTGCTGGTTTTGACTTATAAAGCCTTAAATGGCTCAATACTGCAATACCTCAAGGACTGCCTCTCCCCTTATAAACCGCCCCAGACTCTGTGTTCATCGTTTGAGGTCCTTCTCCATGTGCCTCCTCTGAGAGAGGTTTGGAGGGCGGCAACATGAGAACGGGGCTTTTCTGTGGTGGCTCCCTGCTTGTGGAATGCTCTCCCCAGGGATGCTCACCTGTTGCCTTTGTTACATATCTTTAGGCACCAGACAAAAACATTCATTTTCTTCCAGGCCTTTGGCTAGTTAAACAATCTATGACCTATGGGGGAATTGTTTTCGTTTGTTGTTATGCTGTATTTGTTTGTGTTTTTATATTGTAAAACATCCTGTGATCATCGGATGAAGGGTGGTAAAGAAATGTTGTTGTTGTTGTTGTTGTTGTTGTTAATAATAATAATAATAATAATAATAATACAGTAATAATAATGGCTCCTGAGTCAAGACACCCAGCCAATGCTCCCTCCAAATCCAGGCCCACACCTTGTTGGGGTGAGAGGAGAACAGCAGCAATGCTGTCTTGCTGAAAAGGAGGCATTCTGCAATGCATTGCTGCTAATTTCCCTGCTCCTCTAGAGGTGGAAGACCAGTGGCAATGCAGCTGCTCTGAGGGAATGCCCCTTTTCTCTGAGAGTCTTGGCGAAAAGGGGGAGGTGTTCCATGAGGCATTGCTGCTGCTCTTCCTGACTTTGGCTTTTGGCTGCATCTTCAGCTTACCTGAATCTGAATTGGAAGTTGTTGTTGCCAAGGCCATGGAGGGGCAGCAGCTGGAAGAAAATATGGTAAGTGGAAGTGGCAGCACTGGTTCAACTGGAATCTTCTGCCCCCTGCAGAGCATGCTTCAGGTCACCTCACTGATGTGCCAGCCATGCTCAGAGCTCATCCAAAGGGTGGCCTTACATACTCCCTGTTCATGGTACATGGTACATGGCACAACTAGGAACACCCAGGAATTCCTTGTTATTTTCTCTTCCAAGGACAAGTCTGTGGTCAACATTGGAAGCCACCTGAGCAGGTAGACCAACACTTAAGGAGCACCAGTTCTCCTGAGTAGATTTTTTTTGTCTGAAAAAGATTGGAGCGGGGCAGACCAGGGAAAGGTGACTCAGATGACTAATTTATCCTTGAAGTTGAGAATACATTACATTGGAGTGACATCAGGCTAAACGTTCTCCAGGAACAAAATATTCCATTGTCTGACTTGGGTGGTCTGCTGTCACCACGGTCTGGTATTCCCATACAAGTAGGGATAGGAATTAAAATAATTTGTGGTTTTGTGAAAGCATCAAATATATGGCAATTGCATTTATGTAAATACAAGGAGAGGCCAACAAGAATACATAGATACGTTTTGTTGTTTGTAGAATCTTCTGCGGCTGTTTCCAATTTATACTTTCACATACAAACTTGTTCACACTCATGCTTCATTCAGATGCCTCGCCATCTTACCCACCTACTCACACAGAGTTAACCAGCATTGCGATTGTGTTGCCTCCTCCTCAACAATTACTCCATCTGGTTCCTAGGCCTAATGCATTGAAAGTTTTTTGTTTTATTATTATTTTTTAAAAAGCTTATGCTATTTGAATGTTGAAGAAATGGCTTAAGAAGTTTGCAATATACCAGTGCTATTCATAGCTAATATTTAAGGAAGTTTCGAAGCCTGCAGCCTCTGTTCGACTTTGCCTGGAAAACAGAGAGATGTGAAGAGTTTGGTTCGCAGTAGGAAAAAGCATATCCATGCAGAGTACAGAATGGCATTCACTTCTGCTTGACAAACTAACAGATGTGTCAAGGTAAAAAAAAAAAAGGAAAAGACCCTCACCCTGTCATTCATTCAATTCAGCCATTTTTGTTGTTGTTGTTCAAAGACAGCTATTAATTTCATGTTTTGGAAAAGTAATGCATGTCTGGATGCAAGTTATGCAAATCTGCATGTGGTTGGGAGATGTGTAAGATGTCTTAGTACATACATATGGATTAAGTGAGATGTTTAAACTATTGCGGCTGGCATGGAACGGAGGAGAGATGCGTGAGGTCTCAGAGCGTGTGGCTTTTAGCTCGGAAGTCTGAAAGCAAATGTTCCCTTATTGCCACTCCAATACAGGAGAATCTGCTAGCCTTTGAAAAATGAAGTGTTTGCTTTCAGCCTGCTTTTAAATAAATATTTAGAAAGACTAGAGGGCTTTGTTTCATTGCTGCTGCCAATTGTTAGG
Source organism: Darevskia mixta (assembly GCA_034641385.1). Taxonomy (NCBI): domain Eukaryota; kingdom Metazoa; phylum Chordata; class Lepidosauria; order Squamata; family Lacertidae; genus Darevskia; species Darevskia mixta. The sequence continues at coordinate 11,771,507 of JAWWNH010000029.1, forward strand.
CATTGCTAGAGGATCCCCCTCCCCTTGGCTTTTAAGGTTTTGCTGTTGCTCAATACCAAATGGAGGAACAGACAACAAGACGAGAGAACACAACTTGCCAAGAGAGTCAATGGGTCTAAATAGATAAAAGAAAATCTTTGAATTATCTATCATATATTTATTTTCCCTGCTCCAAACATGTGTATCCCACTTTTCATTTCTGGTAATGTGCCAGGAGTGTTCCACATCCATGATCAATAAATAATACAAGTTGGGTGATACCTAAATCATACTCAGAGTAGACCCATTGAAATCAATGACAATAAGTGATTTAAGTCCGTTGATTTCACTGGATGTACTTTGGGCATGGCTATTAATACTGGATAGCTATTGGATATAACATTATAAATAAAAGTACGTTGCCTGTCTGCCAACCTGGTGCAAGGAAACTGGAAGAAGCAGGTTATGAAGATGTATTACTGAGCAATGAGGTGGGGTTGCTGAAGAGTAATTAAACAACTGGGCAGAATCTTACTTGCAAGTTCCCCCTTATAAGTCTGTATTGTGAACGATCAGGGTGATGTCAGATGAAATTAGATGAATGTGTTGTGCTATTGTATTGTACAGAGCACAACTTTGGGAGACTGATATTTTGGCTGGACAAATGATAGTGAGTTTAAAAATGAAAGCAACATTTATCTTATCTTTAACTGCAGTCAGTATCATTGCGCAATATTTTCATATGTTCTGTGGGTGACCATGATGGATAATGTTCTCCATTGCTAGCAGTCCGGCTACTGCACACTAGTTGTTGCTTTATGTCTAAGTGTCATTGAATCCAGGGAGCCCAGAATATATGTCATGGTGGTGCAATGGAGTATAGTCTTTTCCAAGGCAGGGTGGAGAGGTGAAGCGTTTGAAAACCATTGAGTCATGGAAGCTATGCAAAGTATTATTTAGCTTTGGAGCAAATGAAGAGACAACAACACAGAGAGAACGCACGTCGCCTGACCACACAGCCATTAAGCCTGAAGACCAACAAAGTTGTCATTCTTTGTTATGAGTAAGCAATCTTAGTTAGGCTTTTAAAATGGCTGTTTAAAATGCTACAAATAAATCGACAGAAGCAAGCCAGCAGTAAATGAAACACAGAGCAAGTTGGAGTCAAATTTTTTATTAGCAAAAGCAGGATCTGCATAGGCGTGTCAGGCCTAATGAGCACAGCAGCTCATCTCTGGTTGGTATTGTCCCCATGAAGCAGCAGCTGAGATGGACAGTCCCCCCCCCCCGTCAGGAATGCGTGCAGGAGCCAGGCCCTGGGACCAGCAGGGCTTCACAGGACTGGGGCCTTCCTCAGTTTGCTCTGGAGAGGCAAGGCACGGCTGCACAGGTGAGGCCGCTTGGAAACTCGCTACACCTGGTAGGAAGAGATGGGGAGGGATAAAGGTCAGCATTTCCCTTCTGCTCTTTGCCACAGCAACACGCTTCCTGCCTTGCTGCGTCTGGCCTTTTGTTTCCTGCCTCCTGCTTCTCGACCCTCGGACCTTAGCCTTCGTGACTCCTTGCCTCTCGACCCCCGGACCTTCGACTTCGTAACTTTCTGCTCCCTGACCCTTGGACCCCGGGTTTCTGGACTCGCATTTCTGCTCCCACCTCGCCATCTTGCCCCCGGTCCTGACGTCCTCTGCCGGGACTTCGTTCACCCGTAGACTGGACCATGACACACCCCAAAGCTGCCTAAGTCCCCTCCTCTCCAGGGTTTTCCACAAGCCATCTTGAAGACTGCATGACGATAACTTCTCCTCTACCCTCTTCATGCCTCTCCTGGTGCTGTGAGATCAGGGGGCAGGGGAGCTGGTCACAGCAGGAGGGGGAGAAACCCCTGCCTCTTCACCAGCCAGACGCATTTGTGTCTCTTGGCCTCCCTCCTCTACTGCTTCAGCTTCAGCTTCTGCCTCTGATTCTGGATTTCTCTCTGCCACAGACTCTCCCCACCCCCCACAAGCCCTGCTATCTCTTCAGATTCCAAGGCTTCCTCCTGGTCTTCTTCCTCTGACCACTCGTTGTCGTCCTATCACCAGTCCCCTGGCTCTGAGCCTTCTTCTCTTGGGGGGCCCCCCAGCTGATTCCTCTCACGATTCATCTGCGTCCAACCACTCCGTGACATAAATATATGTGCTGTCTTTGTTAGTGTATAGGTGCCACCTAGGGATAATTCATTTCTAATGATGTGGTGCAACTGAACTGGAAAAGGAAAACTAATATATTTGTATTTATTTCCTTGGTATATTTATATTCCACCTTTTCTCCAAGGAACTGGTCCTCCACCTTCATTTTATCCTCACAACAACACTGGGATGTAAGCTAGAGATAGTGACTGGGACAAAGTTCTGCAGTGAACCGCTGAGTCTGGGCGTCTCTCATCCTGGACCAATGCTACACCTCTCTGTATCAGTTGTGACTGGGACACCATTGCCCTTCCATAGATACATAAGCCAACTTTCCTGCAGGCAAATGTTTAGATTTGTTTATCATATTTAAAATGTAGAAAGTTGTTAGATGGGTGGTGTGTCTGGGACTGTCTAATAGTGACAGCATCAGAACGAAAAAGGAGAAAGTAGTTGGGACAATTGTTAAAAAAACAAAAACGAAAATGAAAAAGCAAGACTTTGCCTTCTGAATAAGTGCCAAGGCTTTCTTCCCCCCTGGGCTTAGAACCCTTTGTATATAGTTCACAGTGTAAAGTTAAAGCCTATTCCGGGTGAGCAATGAGTCTGTTGTCATTCAGACATGTTCTTGCCAATTGTAGTTATGTGAGTTTCTTATCAAAGGTGTCATCCAGTAACATGCTGAGCATGCCTCAGTTCCACTGACAGTAAAAGGACGTGTACATTTTCTATAGCACTTAGCAGCTGACGTTAAAAATTGGCCTTGGTTCTTTAAATGTATAAATATGATTTATGCGTAATGGGTTTTTTAAAAAATTAACCACAAGAGATGTCTGAGCAATAAACTGACCAGAGATTAATAACCTGTGGTTTGTGGCTAAATATACTATACAATACAGCATGAACACAAAACAATATTTGTGGCGAACCAGCCCTGTTTGGAGTTTAGAATGTTGAAGTTCCCCCCCCAGCGTTTACAAGGTTAAACTTAGAACCTGTGAATTGACAGTTCGCTCCAGAGAGGCGGAACCTCCTGGGGGTTTTAAAGGGGAGGAACAGCAGTTGGTCAGGGGGAGTTGATGGTTGGGAGTTGAGAGAGAGAGATAGAGAAGGGAGGAGATAGCTAGTTAGACTGAGGGAGGTATATGGGTAGGCATAGGAGTCATCTGAACCTGTAATGAAACTATGAACTGCATGTGACAAAACCTGAAACCATTATGCTTGTTAAATAATAAAAACTAGTTCTTGTTCAAACCATCGTAGTATCGTCGTCCATGAGGTCCAGTGTGTTATACCGGGGCTCAGTTTAATGATCTTAGTGAGAGGACAAAGCTAGGAACAGTTTGTGTCCTAGAGATTCATTAAGGAGGGGCTAGGAGGGAGTGAACCTTAAGTGCCAAAGTGTAGCTAGCAGAGGCTAGCCAGCTGAGACAGCCAAGAGGGGTTTCTTGGTGATTAGGACCCAGGGCTGTAGGCTAAAAGGTTTGCATCAGGATAGCCTGGAGCAGGGGGGTATAACTGGACGTGAACACTCTTGTCACTGGGATCTCCAGAGTCACTAAGGAGGTCGGTTTAGTCGAACCTTGGAGGGCAGGGTGCGAGGGGTTTAAAGATAAACCAGGGCACCTGCATTGCTGACAAACATTTATAACAGGGTGACACAGAGTGCGTTGAGGGAGGTTCGCGACAATATTCTTATCCAAAAGTAAACAACACTGCTATTTCATAAACTCAACATTAATACACTCTAAGAGTTTAGTATAAGAGAAATGAGGCAATGGCACTTCATCTTATTCCTGGGGAGTACTTCAGATAGAATTGAGATGAACAGTGAAAACATGGATAACTTCCATGGAAGCCATTAACATCTTGATAATTATGACTACTCTTAGACATTTTTCGGTCTTAAGTGGTTTATAAATGCTTTTATATAAAAATGAAAAGTCAACATGCAGAACAATATATGCATACTGGAGCATACATCTTCCTGTACCTCTCATGAGAGGTTGCATTAGTTCTCCTAGGAGAGTATATGCCTCCACATATAGGATTTTACTATTCTACAGTCACTTCAATGTCTGGCACTTCAAAATTCACCAGTATGGGGCTCTGTTTATGAAGTGGAATGATGACAATAACAACACTTAGGGCAGGGAGAAAAGGAAGAAAGCTACAGAAGTTGTTACATCATTTTATATGGATCTTGGCATTTAGGAACATTCCCCAATTTAGTAATTTTAACATTGCACCTAAAAGGCAAAAGCAGTTACTTTAGTTTTGTTTCAATTTCCTTTCTGTTGTTTGTAGATAGTATTTTGCAGGCAGCAGCAGAAGCCCAGTCTTGACTCTAATGAAATTTTCAACCCTGTTTGACTGCCTGGTTGTGGAATTAATACAGGAGTATTTGTTACTAGATCAATGGTGTATGTGTGTGCGCGTGTGTGCGCGCGCGCACTATGCATCTTGTAGGGAATTGAAATTAGCCAATCTTTCACAGAAATGTTTTTGTATTAAACAATCAGGTGTTTAGTTTTGAGAGTTTCCTTAAATTATGTATTGGCAAGAGCCATTCTTTTTCAAATGAAAATTGAATTAAAGAAAAAATGGGTAACACCCCACCCCTTCCACAATGTAATATGTTGTTATTCCCGAATAACGATATTTATTTTTGGGGATGCCATTGGATATTAAATAATAATAATAAATCAGATCCTGCAGTCACTTGGGTCTCAGATCCTGCAGGGCCCATGGGTCTCAGATGCTATTTCATTGTACCAGGATCTGAAAACCTCTGAGAATGCCTAGAATTGATTTGGACCAATTTCACAGATCAAACACTGATTCCTTCAGGTGTGGAGCGCAATCTGAAATGGGTTCTTTGTTCTGGACTGATAACATCTGCCACGTATCTGATTTATACCACAGTTCAGATGAAACTATCATTTTAAACCCATTCATACATTGATAAAAGTAGTCTTAAAGGGAAATAAAGAGAGGAAGGGTTGGATCCAGACTGAGTTAGTTGAATTTAGGTTCTGCTGAAATCAAAGGGACAAATTTGCATTGACTTATTGAATTCAAAGAGAAGCATCAACTGACGTAGTCTGGATCCAACCCAATATGCCCAAGCTGTGAAATATCCAACCTCATATAACTAGCACGCTTAGCTCTAATTAATACATGGAGTGGTTAAGACCACAGAGTAAGCTGACCTGCCAGGCCTAGCTAGGCCACTTCTCGTCACCTTGGGAGGAAGGGTTATATCAAGTCTTTGCTCTCTCACTTCCACCATGTTAACCCTACCAGTAAGAAGGTCTAAACTGGATGCACCAAGTTTAGACTGAGTGGCTTAAGCAAGCCATTTTTTGTGTTTCTATACAAATAATTTAGAAACATTTACCATTTTGGAACCTAAGTTATACCACCTGTGTTTTCTGACTTCTGTATGGAAAAGCACATGAATTGGACCATTGAAGAATTTATAAGGAAACACTTTTATAACTTACCAAATGTGTGGCCTTTTTCTTTGCTAAGGGACGTGGGGAACTTTGGAAGCAAGTTAGAAGGGGATATTTTAAAGATCTAACAGCCTATATTTCCATGCTTTACTTTGCTGCATGTTTTGTGATTTTAAATCTCTGCTGGGATTCTCTCAACAAAGAGAACTTTCTCCAAACTTGTATCTTAGGCATCCAGGGAATTCTTTTTATTATACCTAGTATTTTTCCTTTTACCAAACCAAATCCAACACAAGCATAGTAGTGAAAGGATTCTGGCTACACAACCAATTGAAGTGGAGAGTGCTCTGTTTCTCCTGTTAGCCTTTAAAAAAAAAAGTGACATAAATTCAATTCCCACATGAACTTCTGAAGATAGTTCCTTTATGTGATGCAGCACAAGAATATCAGTCACAATAGCACTACTTTAGAAGTAGAGTGGATTCAATCTACTAAATGTTAATTTTGTGTGAGATGCATTGAAATTAATATATGATCCTGTTAGTTTGTGTCCAGTAAAATTGTAGATCTGGGAACAGAAGTTTAGAGAAGAATTTTTTACCTGGGAATGATGTATAGACCTGAAACTAAACAGGATAATTTTCCTTCCAGTTTGAAAACTCCTTTTAAACCCATCATCTAAATGAAAGCTTTGAAAGTTAATTTCTCTTTCTTTGAGATGTGCTGAATAATGTTTTAATGATGATATATTGGATGGAAAAGTTATTTAAAGGTCATGTTGCATAGTTTCCAAGACTACTGGGGACTATTGAAGACGTCCTTCGTTTATTATTTAAGCACATTTTTGACCAATCTCAGCCACAATTTATTAAAAAAATTTAACCAGGACATTTGTGGTATAAAAATTTACAGAATTTAACCAGGAAATTATGGAGCATGCTGTATGTCCACCCTGAAACATTTGCAGGTGCAAACCATATAACAGATTACAGTGGTACCTCGGGTTAAGTACTTAATTCGTTTTGGAGGTCCGTTCTTAACCTGAAGCACCACTTTAGCTAATGGGACCTCCTGCTGCCGCTGTGCCACCAGAGCACGATTTCTGTTCTTAGCGGAGTTCTTAACCTGAAGTGTACTTAACCTGAAGCGTACTTAACCCGAGGTACCACTGTACATATATCTGCTCTGAAACCATCGTGAGCGCAAATCATTATGAATTTACAATGGTCCCTCTATTACACAGGAAGCCAGTATTACACAGGAATAAGAGTAGGAGAATAAGTTCTAGGATTGGTAATGCTCCTTTGTCCTGCATTTACCTCCACCCAAGATTCAAGTTACTTCTCTCAGATGTTGACCATGGCAACGAAAGTTAACTAAAACATGGCCTAATGTGGGCTTCTAAAGTCTTTGTATTCCATATGACCGAGTGCAATTGAACAGAGTGTGATGGATATGGTGAGTGTGATTGAATGAACAGAACTCAATCAGCTCAGTTCAAAACGTCTGACTAGTTTATGAAGACCCAGAATTATTGCTCCAAGAGAATTTCATTAAGCAAAGTATACTTGGTCAAAGCAAGAAGACCTCACAGTAGCTTCATTCTTAGATTGGGAGGCTGACATGAAGCTGGACATAGCTAGCCATAATCATGACCTTGGCTAACTAAAGGATTGACACACTAATGCTTTGCTGGCACTCAGATAAAAACAGTGACCTGTTTAACCCCAGGATTGGCATCTGGCATGCCTTGTTTTGTGGAAATGTGGAAGATATTACCTTTTGCTTTTACAAGGGCAGTTAAAAAAAAAAAGGATTATGCGGTGGCTCTGAGCTTCTTAATAGTTAATATGAAAGTGAACCCTTCCCCCACTTCAAAGTTATACCTTTGCATGTCACAATGGATTGCATATTGAGCAGCTTTGCAGCAGTCCCCTGTCCTGCAAAAACAGACCCCCACCCCACCCCACTTCCCCCCCTTTTGACATTTCCCTGAGACTATAATGAGTTTAGTCTGTAGGATTTCCTTTTTCGGTGACATTATCAGAAGAAATTACCTTGTACCATTACCTGTGGTCAATGAGACTTGACAGGTCTCCTTTCTCTTTCTTCTACCGGACCACACGTGATGGCTCTGAGACAGGAAAGCATCGTCTAGACGTCGGGCTTTGAAGTTTCCTTCACCTCCATTTCCCTGCTCCCTGAATCTTCAGGGCTGCCCTTCCCAGTTCAGAACATTAAGAATTTGCTGGTATTGACTCCAGTCTGCTTCTGGCACTCCTGTGTAGTACTGTATAGAGAAATGTCATGGTGGCAGTGGAGTTTACCTGGAACTCTTTGTGATTCAGGCTTCGGCAGTTTGGGCTGAGAGCAGGGCAGGCATAGGACTGTAAATGAAGATGGTGATGCCAGTGTATTGTTTGGAGGGGTGTGTGTGATGTAGTAGAATTACTTCTTGTCACAATATACTGCACTTCCTGAGCTTTCAGAAGAAAGAAAAACATGCCGGGAAGAGCAGACTTTCAAATGAAGTAACAGCAAATCAGCCACTGTTATGACTATTTTCCTCAATTTCCCCCATCAATAATGATGAGTACTGGAATTTGGCTGTCAAAGAGGGTTCTCACTTTCATGTAGCCAGACCTCCCACCATTAAAATCAGCTCTGATTGGAGGGTAACTAACTCATAAAAATGGAGGACCACAGCAAATCTGGAGTTCTAATAGATGGTTGTATGTTTTGTGGTGGGGTGCGGTGTTGGAGTCCCTTCTAATTCCTGGATCCAACAAGGATCCATTTGCTTGAATAGCCAGACAAGTTAATTGGTAATGGCCTAAGTATGGGTTGTTCAGGTAACAATGGAAGTAGCTCTGTGCCAAAGGGCAAATGGGTGGGTTAGAAGCAGGCTGGGCAGCTGAGTGACAGAGTCATGCCTGATTCTGTCTGGATCCAAGGCTGTGGCTATGGGAGAAGCAAAACCCTCTTGGAGTGTTAATGCTGTGGCTCAGGTTGTATATATATGTCAATAAATCATATAACATAAAGATACCACAGTCTGCACTGTCTCTCAGTTTGAGGAAACTGATCCCTGGGTAAGTGCCTGGACCCCCTGTAGTCTTGCATCACTTGGAGATTGGGGTGGCATGTAACAATATTAAGAAACATCAACAACACTCTGTGATGTTTAGTGTGATGGCCTGGGATTCGGACTCAGATGCTGAACCTGAGGTATCCCAGCCTGCACAGGATTCCCTGTCTCCAGAACCAGCTGAGCCGGGTCTAGGGCATGAGCCTGAAGGGTCCTCACCTGTGCTGGATCCTCAGGTGCAGGCATCACCTGAGTCTGCTCTGGCTCCTGATGGGATGGAGGACCCATTGCCTGCAGGTGCTCCACACCCAGACCCATCAGGGGAAGCCGAGGCTGTCCCTGGGTCTGGTAACCCACCAGCCTGTCCTGAGCTGCGGAGTCTCAGGGCAGAGAGGTGAAGGGAACTAAATTCCTGCAGGAGGAGTGCTCGTCTCCAGGCCAGAAGGAGAGGCGAGTCACCGGAGGATTGGGGCCGCCCTATGCCTCAGGGCAGATAAAGGCCGGCCAGACCCAGACCCAAGTTGCATGAGCAATATAGTTGCTAACGTGTGCCTGCTTGTGTCCTCGTGCCTGTTCCTGACCTGTACCTTGCCCTGCTCCTTGCCTTGCTCCTTGCTGGACTGACCCCCGATTGGACTCCTGGACCTTGGACTGGACTTTGACCCTGCTTCGTGAATGAACCCCCGGTGTGTTCCTGACTTCTGACTACCCGGCTAGACCCACGGACTGTTACCTGACTCTGCTGCCGCCCAGCCCCATGGACTTGGTTGCCTCGCTTGGATCTACTGCTGTTGTCCGGGACTGCTGACTATGCCCCGCTCGGCCCCGGGTGAGTTCCTGGTCTTCCCACCCAGTGTCCTCTGGGCAGGGCACCCCCGGGGCCAGCACAGTTAGTGTCAGGGATGTTAAGGTCAGTTCTAGCCTCATAAGTGAAGCTCACACTTGACTCTTAAATCTAGATATTGTCCTCTGGAAATTCTTTCAGGACAGAATCCTGATGAACAGTTATATTGGGTTAATACCAGGATATGAGACTGGAGACAAGTTCATAACTTATGGGTAATGCAAAGGAAGAAGTTAGAAACAATAAGAAAAACACTTTTAGGAGAACTTCTGCATGTTCAGGAGATCCTCAAAGCATAATATTTTCAGGAGATCCGCAAAATTAATATGTTCTGGGGGGCTTCAAAGATCTACTATCCCCATGGCAGGACAAATCTAAATACTCCATCAAAAATAATGTAGAGCAGCTGTTCTCAAACTTTTTCCTCCAATGGACCACTTGGAAATTTCTGAGAGTCTTAGTATTCCACTTAAACTTTTTTGAACAAATAATAGTGAAGTTATGGGAATGCCTCCAACCCCTCTTCATCTGGGAATTTAACGTGGCTACAAGAGCTTGCTTACCTAAGTCATTAATCTATAGCCTGAAAGGCATTTAAGTATGCCAGTAGAAACATCTTCCAATGCCTCTTGCTTCCAAATAACCACTAGTTGGTCACAGCAAATGGTTCTGTCAGTTTAATAATAAACTGTAGATGTTGAGTCAAACTGAGATCTCAAATTGGAAACAGTTAAATGAACACTGTTAGCGTACTGCCTTTGTATACACAACTTTTCAATATCTCATAAACTTTCCCACAAAGTCAACCACCACAACCCTGTTTAGGAACTGCTTTTCCAGCTTTCCTGTAAAACAAATTGTGTGGCACATAGAATAGGGCCAATAATAAATGATTTTTGCTAGTTTTCACTGTCCATACTCAAACCTCCTATCACATATGCTGCCTGTGTGTGTACCTCAAAGAAATCTAAGGAAATAAGGGGGAGTTCTGCTTAAATTTCTAAGAGGTTTACATTTTGAAGGTGGTGGGGTGGTAGATGGGCAGAGGTACATTTTTCCATCTGTGACTAAGGGTTATTTTCAGTTAAGATCTTTAGTTTTATCAGATCTACCATAACATCACCTGCACAATTATAGCAATGAACTCTCTGGTGCAAAGCAAGCTGTGAATGTCAAGCGGATGGACTTGACAGGTCTCTTTCAGCCAGAAAGTTGCACATTTGGCAATTTGATGAGGTAATCTCAGACTCTGTCGGTGTAAATTGAACTGAAGAAAGCCTTTGGTACCAGCTTTTTGAAATTTTGTCCAGAGGCTTTGTCAAATGATTCGAACTGGCAAGGTTTGTGAACGTACACATGGGACACAAGCTCCAAACTCTGAGGACAGAGCAGTTGTGCTGTGGGCTCTACATCATTGTTCAGATAGAGTCTTCCTTACCTCCACTCTTAATCTCTGCAAAAGATGGGAATACTGATTTTATGAAAGGGATGAATGGACTACTATTGTATGGAGAATGTAAAATGATGGGGGAAATGCCAGGCTTTGTTGATTGTACAGCCATGTGGGATTGAGAGGTATATTCAGTCTTATAGAAGGCAAGAAGGGGATTATGCTTGTCGGACAGCACCCAATGGAAGGAGACTCACCAGTATTGAAGCTGTAAATACAAAAAAGACAGACGGCAGTTTAACGTTTTATAAACATACTATCAGACTGCATTAACATATTGCTATAGTTAAGTGAAGTAAAACATCATAAAAATGCACTGTAAAATAGTCATGTGTAACAATCAGAATATTTGCCTACAATATCATTAACGCTGAGTGACAGTGGCTCTTCAAGGGATAGGGTCTTCCACTTCACTTGCCACCTGATCCTTTTCTAGTAAGCAACCCATTTCAATATGAATTCAGGTCTGGGTTTGGCACTAAAATTGCCTTTTGCACCCTGGTAAATGACCTCTGTCAGGAGAGGGACAAGCGTGTGACCCTGTTGATTCCCCTTGATTTCTTGGTGGCTTTTGGTACAATCAGTCATGGTTTGTTAAGGGTGCAGGGAATTGTAGCTCTGTGAGGCGGTAAACTACAATTCCCAGGATTCTTTGGGAGAAGCCATGTGCTTTAGATGTATGTTAAACGTATGATGCAGATGTTATAAGTCTGCTTACCTTAAATGGTCAGTGATCCAGCAGCCAGCTGGGGAGGACGACAGGTGCCCTAACCTTCTGCAGTCCCTTCCACCACTGAACCCTGAAGGTTAACAGGGAGGAGGGAGTGAAGGAGGACAGACCCCCCAAGGAGTCTATGCAATAATTTGCAGCCGGCTTCTACTAGGCTGAAGATTGCAAGCTGCACATATAGTCCTCCTAAAAATCTTTATTTATAAAAGGCACTCTCACCTACCTGGAGATTCAAGCCTTCCACCTACAGGGGGTCAGGCAAACCTGGAGATTTCATGTCAGCCCTTGAGGTCTGGCAAGCCTAGTGAGGAACTATTTAGATCCACATTTTTGCAGCACTGGATTGTGCTGGATACCTATGGAGACATATGTTATCTGTGTTTTGATGGTGGTTTCTTGATGTCTTTGAAGCGGGGTTGAGAGAACTGTGGGGGGAAAAATGTGTCTTTTCAAGAAGATCTGCCTTACTGGATTTGGCTCTCTCTCTCTCTCCCTCTCTCTCTCTCTCTCTCTCTCTCTCTCTCTCTCTCTCTCTCTCTGTGTGTGTGCACATCTTCTCTTGCTGTCTCCCTTGTCCCTGGCATCCCCTCTCTCACACATGCTCCAATTGGAGAACAGCCTTTACCAAAGGTGTCATGGGCTTTGAAGACACTCAAACTCAGGACGCAAGGGAGAAATGTGCTAAGAGGAAGGCACGCTTGGCAAATCCACACCATGATCAACTCCCGCCCAGAAACCAATGTCCCCACTGTGGAAGGACGTGTAGATCCAGAATTGGCCTCCACAGTCACTTACGGACTCATTGTTAAAACCGTGTTTATGGAAGACAATCTTACTTGGCTATAAGTGATCGCCAAAGAGGGTGAAATCTGCTTAAAAATGGAATGACAATGAATTCAATAGAGGGGGATCTGAGGAAGTCAATCGAACTATGAAATTGAGAAAGAAGGGATCCCTGGCCCACAGAATGGGGCCAGGACCAAGCAATGATATTAAATAATAATAGTAAGGTTAATGGTACAATGAATATGAATACCCTGGTGAGAGAGGGGGATATGTGTAGCTTTCCACAGTGAGAGGTGGGAAGCATGAAACCCTTAACCGAGATGTTATGTGCTTAAAAAATTGTAAAAAACAATAAAAATTTTGTAAAAAATATAAGTGATCACCAAAGAAGAAGACAGCTGCCCAGGTATTGATATGAGCCCTGTAAAGCACATAGAGCTGGAAGCATCACTTCCCCAATTTCCTCCTTCTGCTCTGTGTTCTTTTCAAGAGCAAAAAGGTAACCAACCTCAACACCTCATGATTAAGGGGGCAATGAATGCCCGGGACAGAGTCCTTATGGGCACAGGAAGTCCTCATGGGCAGCATTGTGCCGCATTGGCAACCCTGGCCAAATCATTTTTGCAAAGGAAGGGCTAAGTATTGGTTACATGGGTGTCACAAGGAAGGAGATTGTTAAGGCCCTTAAATAGAGTGGCATACAGGAATCCCCTGCCCCAACCAAGCACCGTGCAGACATTTCAGACTAAGATTCCCATCATTCCTGAGCATTGGTGTGCTGAGTGACACTGATGGGAGTTGTAGTCCAAAACTTCTGGAGGGTGCCAGATTATAGAAGCCCAAGAATGCTGGTTTGGAGGTATCCTTGATATACATTCCTTCACTGATGGTGACAGCAAACCAAATATCATATGATGGTTACAGATTAAATCCAATGAGACACTGGAGGAGGCTGGCCAGTCACTTGAAACCTTCATGTCCCTTATTCTGGCACCACCAGAAGTCCTTCAGCTAGTTCCTATGCACTCCAGCCAACAATAAAGGAGTTTACTCCAGACTGATGCTGGTATAACTGGGTGGCCTTTCCCTGGGTTTAAGTCACAGCTATGGGATTTTACAGGCCTATTAGATGGCCTCACAAAACAAAAGTAAGGAGAACTCACCGTGGCTGATCTCAGTACGATTCTCTGACACTTCAGCAATTTGATTGGGCCTCCCAGTTTTCTGTGGCTGGAGGAAACGCTCACAGGGCTTCATCTGGTAGTGATTTGTCATTCACCATGCTTTGGGCTGGCTGCCAGGGTCAGCTGTTGCCAAGTTAAAGGAAGGACAAGGGAATAAAGTGATTTCTTCAAGTAAAAAAAAAGGGTATAGAAAATGAAATAAACTAGAAGATCTTAAAGCACAGCCTAGGGTATAATACAATTAACAGCAAAAGAGTTTGGAGGAGGGAGTGGGCAGCTTATAGGACTCTCTCCCTTGTTCTAAGAAGTTGGATATTTGACTATTATTCCTTAAAATATGTGTAATCAATTGGACCACCAGGAATTAATTGCCTGTGATGGTCTTGCTGTGCTACAGCTGCATATGGGATAGAGACTTTTGCTTATCCTGTACCTCTGTTATTTGTGGTGTAGTTAGTTATAATGAACTTTGATGCAGTGGAAGCACCCCCCGTCCAGCTCCAACCAGGTTTGTGGGCTTACCATGAAAGGCACCAAATAAATATATGAAAAATGACACTCCTACAGGTATATATTTTTCTTTTCTTTAATTTGCCAGAATCTTTAAAAAAGCCCCACCAAAAGCAGTTGCTGCTAGTCATTTCAGTACAAGTATGGGAGGAAGAGGAGAAGAGTTATAAAAATGATGCAGCAGATAGTTCAGCCTTTCCCAACCTGGTGCCCTTCAGAAGTTTTGGACCATGATTCCCATCAGCCCCTGCCAGTACAGCTGTGCTAGCTGCAGCTGATGCAAGTTGTGGTCCAAAATATCTGGAGGATACCAAATACAGGAGGCTGAGCTAGAATATAAACCATACAAGCAATGGTTAAGAAACTGGTTGTGTGTAGGAGAAAAAGAAGAAGAGTGAGGTCTTCAAATAGCTACAAGGCTGCTGTTTCTGGTTGACAACACAAGAAGGAAGTACAGAAGAAGAGAAAGGACCCTTTCCTACTTTTTAAATGGGTACGTTTGTCATGCACAGTGTATAGCTGCTGGTGGTACCTATCTGATATGATGCTCTTCCAGAAGGTTGGCAGACAAGAAAAGATGGGAAGGCAGTGCTGGCTCAGAGGTGCATCAGTTGGGTCTGCCAACCTTTTTCAAAAATTACAGTGTTGACACAACATTGTAAACAAGATAATAATCAGTTTCACTAAAGGTAGGAGTGCAGCCATCCTGATCTAGCTTGAAACAATGGAGGTTCCTTTTCATTACAGCCAATGGTTCTTAGGGTGAAGTCAGGCCACAGGCTCTGTTTGAAAGCTATGTGCATGCTCTTTTATCTCGGAGAAAAGATAAGTAAGAGGAGACATGCTATAGGTGTGTAAATTTAAAGCATAGCAGCAATAGGGGTATACTCAACAAGGACTGGGAAAGCAGATAAAGCAGTTTCCCACAAGAACATCTGAGCAATGTTTAAAGGAGAAAGGGAGAGGACGATTGCTTCAAAGATGGCTTTGGCAAAGGGCTTTAAGAAAGGCTCCATGCTCCTGTTTCAGCCTCAAACAGGAGTGTGAGGGCTATCTTAGAGCCCTTTGCAAACAACAAAAGGGCCTTGAAGTTGTTTTGGGTTTGAGCTCGCTTAAAGGAGATGTGCTGTGCCAAAGACTGCTTTTGCAAAGAGTTTTAATCTCCACTCAGTTTACTGATGATTAAATCCTGCTGCTTGCCTGTATGATTCTATTGACTGCTGAGAACAAGATGCACAACCAGTGCAGGATTAAACCATGTCATCCTGCCCATCAACTGACATCACCAGTGTGTGATGGACTTCCGGGGGGGGGGTCTATATTGGTCTACTCTACAGGTTGGAGATTCCCCATGCCCAGTTTATGAGGTAACAAAGCAACCCTCTGAATTGTTTCTAGAAACAAGTTGGGAACCAGTGCAGGCATTCCAGGGCGGATGTAATAAGATGCCATGGGTGAACACCCTTGTTGCCACATTCTGGACCATCTGAAGTTTCTGAAGGCTCTTCAAAGGTAGCCCCGTGAAGAGCACATCACAGCAATCCAGTCTAGATGTAACTAGGGCTTGTCACTAAGCCGTAATAATATAACACCTGAGAAGAGTGTTTTCAGGACCCCCCTATTCCTGTGACTGTTGTTTGCTTTCTCTGTTTTTAACATTGAATATGGAACAGTTGTAAGCTGCCTTGGGACCTGCTGGTGAAGGATGGGCAAATAATAATAGCAATAACTGTGTTACCTGATGATTTCCTAACTTTCCTCTTTTCTTTTCGCTGTTACTTTCTTCCCCTATCTTATGCCCAGCCTTTCTTGTGACATCCCTTTCTTCTGCCCCTTTCTTTTCACAACCAAGTGTCTTTCCCTCTTTCCCTTCTCTTTGCAGCCCTTTCTCTCCCCCCACCAGCTTTCTTTTCCAGCTGAAAAATGTGCACGGCTTCTGCCTGCGTCCCCGCTGTGCCAAATTGATACTTCAGCTGCACAGTGCCTTCCATCGGCACATATTGCTTCTGATTTTGTTCCCTGCCTTAATGGAACAAGGGGCAGCTTTCTGATGTGCACTGTCAGTCACTGGAGGATTGGCAGCCTGGCATTTGTTTGCGACGGGAAACGGAGCTGCTGCTCCTACTACCTGATTTGCAAGGTTTTATCGTGCAGCTAATTTTATTATTATTATTTATTGCCAACGATCATAATGAGAATAAAGAGCTTAAGTCTTTCTTTGCAAGGTCACCATACTGTGATGGAATATTGTTTTGATCAGGTGGGCAGCAAAATGTTGCTGCTGATTAACAATATAGTGGGGTGATCGCTACTGCGCCTCCCTTCTCCCTGCCACTTGCAAAAGGATGTCTGTAGGAAGTCTGGACTGATAATTGCTACCTACAGACTTTTCAAAGTCGCATGAGCAGGCAATTTAAAACATTTCTTCAAAGGTGTTGTCTAGTGGGGCGCACAAAGGATGCAAAGTCAGCAACCATTGTGTTTAATCCCTGCTTTGACACCACTTTCTTTTGTGGTATTCCGGCAGGGTGTTGTAAGGATTAATTACACAGTGTTAGTTAAATGCATCGAGAGTCTTACACCTTTTTGTTATTTGTCTAAGGGTGGGGGGGGGGACCCCTCCATCAAAATCCATTTCTGTTAGGAAAAGAAAATCCCAGTGCTCCCTCCAGCATGTCTTCCCAAGCAGATTACGCCAGTGACATGTGGTTTCATGTCAACTGGCTTCTGTTGCATGTTGTGCCAAATAAAACAGTGATCGACGTGTTCTCATGTAGCTGGTTCTGACACGTTCCTCCAGCTGGGTGCATTTTGAAAAGGTACAGTAAGAAAAACATGTACTTTTCAACCTGCGTCTACTCCCCCCTCCTCCCCCACCTTGTATTTATTTTTACATTTGCTCCCACTTTTCCTCCAAGGAGCTCAAGGCATCGTACATGGTTCTCTGCCTCTCCATTTTGTCCTCACAACAACCCTGAAAAGTAGGTTAGGCTATGAGTCATTGATTGGTCCAAGGCCAACCACTCAGTAAGTCTCCTGAGCAGGGATTTGAACCCTGGTTTCCCAGGTCCTAGTCCAGTGATGGCTAACCTTGACACTCCAGATGTTTTGGGACTACAACTCCCATCATCCCTGACCACTGATCCTGTTAGCTAGGGATGATGGGAGTTGTAGTTCCAAAACATCTGGAGTGTCAAGGTTAGCCATCACTGTCCTAGTCCGACACACTAACCATTACAATACACATTTACTCAAGAGGTGTAGCAGGGACTAACAGATCATTAATGGAAGTGGATCCTGTGAGGCCTTATAGTTGCAAAGAGACTTGTAATTCGAGACTGGAAGGATAAGCATCCACCCATTACTTGATGGACCAAAGATTTTACTTTCCTTTCTACATTTTCATGTAATCATTAATCACTTTTGGATACTGGTTATATTAATAGAATAGAATAGAATAGAATAGAATATATTTTATTGTCATTGTCCCCTTTGGGGACAACGAAATTACTTGGCTGCTCCATCCACCCAGATAGGGCACTCCACGCAAAAACAAAACAACTACAAAAACACTGATTAAAACCATACAGTATGATAAAACATAACAGGTAAGATTAGATGACTTCAAAGTCCAGGCTTCCCATTCAAGGCCGAGATCGCTCTGGAGAAGAAGCTGTTCCTAAGACGGCTTGTTCTTGTCGTCATCGTCCTGTATCTCCGTCCCGATGGCAAGAGCTCAAAGAAACGGTGACCAGGATGTGATGGATCTTTTACTATGTCCAGTGCCTTTCTGTGACACCTCATGGCATAAATTTACTCTAAGGTGGAGAGCGAGCAGCCAACAATGCTCTCTGCTGCCTTAACAACTCTGCACAACCCCATCCTGTCCTTGGTAGTACAGCTTCCATACCACACACATAAGCCATAAGTGAGCACGCTCTCAATGGCACAGTGATAGAAGGCAAGCAGCAGCTTTTGTGGAAGATGGTTTTTCCTTAGAATTCTCAGAAAGTACAGTCTCTGCTGCGCCTTCTTCACAAGCCCCCTTATGTTTGCACTCCAGGACAGATCCTCCTGTAATTCAATGCCCAGAAATCTGAACATTGTTACCCTTGTAATACATGTTTCAATTAGCGTTGATGGATTATTCTTATCATTAATGTGAGCTGATGGCGCTTCCTTTTTCTTTCCGTCATATTTGCAATAAAAATATACATTTTAAAATAGAAGTATAGATAGCTGTGAAAGAAATAAGGTGGATTGGTGCAAACATTTGCAAACTGCAGAGCTGGGAAGTAAGCAAACTGGGGAGATTCCCAGCTTCATCACTTACAAATTTACCTCAGGCCCTTACCTGAAATAGCTTCAGCGAAATCACCTTCATGTCAATGCCAGTAATAAGCATCCTGAACAAATTAAAACAGTGTCTGGGTTGAAATTATAGTGATATTGCTGCCTGATATTTAGCCAACATGCAGCGTTCAGTCTTACATTTTCTACATGGGGAACTCAATTAACATATGGGTGCATTATTTATTTCTTTATGCAAATTTAGGTCTTTCAGGTGACTGCCAGGTGGCCTTTAAAATACATTCAAAGCCTTAGCACTGGAAGTGCTCTTACAATGACACGAAAGGCGATGCTTTGTAGCAATAGGGTACCAAGGAAATAGCCTTGAAGTATGGAATAAATGTGTTTAATCATATAAGAATGAGGCTGTTAGAAAAAGAATTGAACGCTAGGTGAAAAAAGGCAGTACTTTTAGTAAGTGGCTGGAGTGATGTAGTAATTGGGTGTAGTAATGATGGCTAGCAGTAAAATTGGATGCAAAAAATAGTTTGCTAATATGGGAGCTAGGGGTGGGGGAGAAATTTGATTTAGTTCACATAGGAAGGTGAACATACCTAATTACTTTGTTGTAGATCTCTCAGTATTAGTAATGCTGATTGTATCACAAGGAAAAAGGAAATATTGCTTGATGACCTGAAGTTCTTAATCTGAAAGAGGAACATTTTCTTCTTCTTTTACAGTGAAATCTTAAATATGTGTTCTCTTAAATATGAGTTCTGTATTACTTACTCTCATGTAAGCATGCATAGGACTTGTTGGCATTCATCTGTCTTGTGACGATTGGAGAGTCTGGGTTGGTTCATGTGCTAAGATGCAGTCCTTAATGTATTGGGGAGCTGCATAAGGCTCTATAGCAGGGGTAGGCAACCTAAGACCCGTGGGCTGGATGCGGCCCAATCACCTTCTCAATCTGGCCCGTGGATGGTCTGGGAATCAGCGTGTTTTTACATGAGTAGAATGTGTCCTTTTATTTATAATGCATCTCTGGGTTATTTGTGGGGCCTGCCCGGTGTTTTTACATGAGTAGAATGTGTGCTTTTATTTATAATGCATCTCTGGGTTATTTGTGGGGCATAGGAATTCATTCATTATTTTTTTCAAAATATAGTCTGGCCCACCACATGGTCTGAGGGACGGTGGACTGGCCCAGGGCTGAAAAAGGTTGCTGACCCATGCTCTATAGGTCAAAACCAGCACTTTGAATTGAGCCTAGAAACTATTTGGTAGCAATACCAGAATTTGGTGTTATATGGTTAGACAGTTATGCCCCAATCAACAATTTGGCTGTCAAAATCTGCACCAGCCGCAGTTTCTGAACAGTCTTCAAAGGCAGCCTCATATATATAAGACATTGAAGTAATCCAATCTAGTGGTTACCAGAGCACAAACAACAAAAGTTAGGCTATCCTTGACTAGACAGGTGTGCAGCTAGGCCACTAGTTGCCTTAGAAAAAAGCTTATCCAACAGGAGAACATTCAAGCAGATCCACATACCTATTCTGTAACAATGCATACATAAAATGTCTTCTTATTACTTAAAGAAAAGGTAAAGGGACCCCTGACCATTAGGTCCAGTCATGTCCGACTCTGGGGTTGCGACGCTCATCTCGCTTTATTGGCCGAGAGCCGGTGTACAGCTTCCAGGTCATGTGGCCAGCATGACAAAGCCGCTTCTGGCGAACCAGAGCAGCGCATGGAAACGCCGTTTACCTTCCTGCCAGAGCAGTGCCTATTTGTCTACTTGCACTTTGACGTGCTTTCGAACTGCTAGGTTGGCAGGAGCTGGGACCGAGCAACGGGAGCTCACCCCGTCGCAGGGATTCGAACCGCCGACCTTCTGATCAGCAAGCCCTAGGCTCTGTGGTTTAACCCACAGCGCCACCTGGGTCCCTCTCTTATTACTTACTTCTGAGTAGACATGTATAAAATTGTAAAGGAGTAAGCGCCCCTAAGGTCAATGGGATTTGCCAGTAAAGATGGCAGCCTTAATGTCTAAGCAGCTGCAACAATGGTCTTTCCTCTGTTTCTTTGTCGTGTTAAAACAAGGACTCACAACTTGCTGGTTCAAGAAGCAAAATGGCAAACTTCACATAAAACAAATAGACCCCACCCACCCAATAACTCTCTTTCTTCCGCTGTTTACTTATGCCATTAGCCCCACTATGTAATGTGAGAATCAAGGAACAGAGCCTGCTCAACTTTATGAAACCTTTTTAAGCATTCTCATGAAATGCTTAAAAAAAAAATACAGACGAGTAGGAAGTACATAAGAAGCCTTGGAAGATTTTGTAGCCGATAAGGAAAATGCTTAGGATTTTTTTTTTAACCAAAAAACAAAACAAAACAAAATGGGATGCCTTTGCAACCTATTGCCAACATTATTCCTTGCACAAGGGCCCCCTAATTATTTCATCATGCAGTCAGGAAATCCTGGTAGGTCATATATAAACAGCCCGAGGCAGGGACCTCTTCATCAGATAGAGCATGACATCTGACATCTGTGCAGCCTGCCGCTCGCATGCCACAATTAGCCTAACTAGGAAGCTCAAACATTAACTAATGCAAAAGCAACTGGGAGCACAAGGAGAGTTTAGATGGCAAAGGTCCTTCCTAATCCAAGATTAAAATTGCAGCCGAGTGCTGCTGCTGGTCGTTCAACAGGACACTTGGCTCGGTTCAAAGCTTCTTGAAGTATTAGGTTCCATTTCTCCCCCTTTCCTAATTGCAGTCTAAAAAGGGACAATGCCCCAAAGTCTAATAGGAACTTCATGTAGCATATTGGTGCCATTTCAGACCTGGAGAATTTGAAAACAAACTTGATGAAGGAGATCTGTCCCCTTCTGCTGCTGTCGGTGGTTTCAGGTGGGTCCAGATTCTTCAGCGGAAGAGCACCTGAGAGTGCAGTGAACAGAGTCCTGGGTTCAAATTTCTGCTCTGCTATCAAGTTCACTGAGTGACCTTGGAAAGACACCATCTTCAACACAACCCACCTCCCAAGGTTATTGTAAGGGAAGCAAGCAGGCCACCTTGACACAAATGTAAGAAGAGCAGACTTTCAAATATTTTCTATAAGAAATCTCAGGATGAAGAATGATTTTTGATCATGGTTAAAATGAAAACTAAACACATCTGAAAAAAACTTCTTCAAGTTGCAAAATGCTAAGTCCTGCAGACTTTGGAATATTTTAGGAGAAGCAGGAGAAATGGGCCAGGGCCAGGTGTAGAACAGAAATACATACAATAGGGCAGAGGAAGGAAGATATGCTGAGAATACAGTCAAGCCTCAAGAGGTGGGAATGGCGCAGAGAACACCAAATCCTTCTCACAAACTTACTATTCTTTCTGAGTGAGCTCGCACATAGCTTTTCTTACTGCCCTTGAGGAGTAGAATCGTGTCTTTTAAAATGAGAATCGAGCTTTTGAGGCTTCTGTTTATGGGCGTACAAATAATATATTGGGGGTACAAATAATATATTTGGGGTACAAATAATAATATATTTGGGGGTACAAATAATATATTATTTATTTATTTATTTATTTATGTATTTATTTATTTATTATATTGCTGAATTTTGCATAAAGCAGGAAAGATAGGTTGGGCTGTTTTATTGCTCAGTTTAACCCTTTGTTCAAACCAGTTATTCGTTTTGTCTCTGAATTACTTCAATACCAGGTGCTGGAGGCAGGGCTGAAACTAGGCTTTATTTCACTCGAGTCAAAGACCCCGTGTGGCACCCCCACATGCGTATTTGCGCTCTCACTCTCACTCTCTCACTCTCACTCTCACTCTCACTCTCACTCACTCTCTCTCTCACACACACCCAGAGGCTGGGAGCCTCAGTGGCTCCCCTATGGAGCCTTCACCCAGGGCAAAATACCCGGCTAGCCCCTCCATAGCTGGCTGGAGGAGCGAGGCAAGACTAGTGAACCTCCTGGCTATGCAAACTTCCTTGCTGCCTCCCTCCTCTCCTTCTCATTAGGCAGCATCAGTAACACAGCACCGTGGCCTCATCCTGCCATCCACTGCTGATACAGGGAGAGAAGCACTCTCGATATTTAGGTCTCAAATCATTCAGAGTTTTATATGTCATCTGTGAGACCCTGAATTCATCCTGGACACATATTGGGAGCCTGTGCCAATCTTTGAGACCTGAAGTAACGTGACTCCGCCTCAGTCACATGACTCTGCCTCACTCAAAAGGTGGGCCACCGCATTTCGCACCAGCTTCAGTTTCTGAGTCTTCTTCACGTGGAGCACATTATAATGCCACAGATAGGAGGGGGTTATCGGTGCATTCATCCTTGTGACTAAACTTTCATAGTAAAAGCTTGCAAAACTTTTAAAAGACCCATTATTTCAATAGTGATTCTTTTTTTCTGGCCAAATGCATACATATGGAGAGCATATTCAAGTATTAGATTCCAATTCATGCTCATCCATGAGAGGTCCACATATTGCGAAGATGGCTGCACTTATTGGTTATGTTGCATGGTCTTGCACATCCCAACCACTGAATAATTTTGTGAGACACTGCCTCTTCCAGTCGAAATTCTGCTCTAAACACAGGATTCTGTGATCAGAATTGCACCCTGCAAGGTTTGCAAATGCCCATATATTTACTTGTGCTATTTACTGTACTGTGCTTTGTCTAAAGATGGGAGGGACCACGAGTTAAGCACATAACTAATACTCCATGGCCAGAGGAAACCCCTCTCAGTCACACTTCCATTGATTTATTAGGCACTGTCGTTACAATTCCAAACCTATCCCCATAGTCATAAAGATTGCCCCTAAGGAGGAAAAATGAAACCAGAGAGTCTCAGGTTGTTGGATTCTGTTACTTGCCAAAGCCAAGCAGATTCTGTCTGCGCTTGCAGCTCTGACAAAAGTATCTCAGCTTATCAAATTGCTTACATTATGAGAAATGATTTCGCATTCAAATGAGATCGAGCTAAATGGAAGGGATCTAAATCCTAGCTGAGCTTATTCAGTTCAGCCTTGCAAAATCTGTAACTGGAAACTCCCCAAAGTCTATCACTGAGATTCCCAGGGATTTCTGCAGACTCAAAGCAGCCATCTTGAGAAAGCAGATCGGTTTCATTTGTGTAACCCTTTGTATATCATAATGATGAACACAATGAATTTTTTTTTAAAGGACTTTGCCCTGATCCTACATACTCAAAACTATAACCCCCTCCTTCATTTAAAAAAAGAAAATAAAAAAGGAAGGAAGGAAGGAAAAAAGTTTAAAATATACATTATCCCATAAAAAGGGGAAAGGAAAATGCTCTGCTTATCATTCTCAGACAAAAATATGCATATAATTCAGCCTCCCCAGAAATCTTCAGGTTGCAGAATGAAAGCATCTTTGAATATATATGGGGGACTCCCATATATACTTCTCCCTACTATGATGTCCCTATTTTCATTGGAGAAATGATGGAGGGTATGGTTATATGACCCCTGGAGATAAGTAACTATATAACCTTCAAAAGACATCTGAAGGCAGCCCTTTATATGGAAGGTTTTTTTTTATTTTTTTATTTTAAGTTTATTATTTTATGGTGTTTTTATATATGTTGGAAGCCACCCAGAGTGGCTTGGGGAACCCAGTCAGATGGGTGGAATATAACAACAACAACAACAACAACAACAACAACAACAACAACAACAACAACAACAGCAGCAGCAGCAGCAGCAGCAGCAGCAGCAGCAGCAGCAATGGAATAGGCCAGGGCAGTGATGGCTAACCTTGACACTCCAGATGTTTTGGAACTACAACTCCCATCATCCCTAGCTAACAGGATCAGTGGTCAGGGATGATGGGAGTTGTAGTCCCAAAACATCTGGAGTGTCAAGGTTAGCCATCACTGGGCCAGGGCATCCCTATTTTCATTGGAGAAATGTTGGAGGGTATGGGGTGGTGAGTAAAGAGATTCCTAAATAAAGGTGTCCTAAATAAAGTCACTAATTGCACAGCAAGCCAGTAAGATGATGCATAGAAGGGTAAAGGCAAATCAATTAAAAAATAATACCACAATAATGAAAACTGGACCTTTTGTTCAATCACAGAATTGTAGAGTTGGAATGGACCACGAGGATAATCTATTCCAACCCCCTGCAATGCAGGAATCTTTTACCCAATGTGGGGCGGCCCTTCCCTCTGCCTGCCACTCAGAGCTGGCACGTCACACAAGGCTGAGTCTCAGGGGCAGCAGCTTCTCCTCCATCCCACCTCCTGAAGCCATTATAAGCTGCCCAAGGGACGAAGCTGGCAGCTGTGGCCATGGAGAGGCCAAGGAGAGGCAACAGAATTCTCCCTCACATCAGCAGCTACCCCTGCCATTCAGGACAATCACCAGCTGATCCTCACCACTGAACTCAGCAGTGGCAGCATTGTTGGGGGAAATTGGGACATTCCAGGATCAAATCAGAAGCCAGGATACTTTTGTAACTCTGGGCCTGTCCCTGGAAAATTGGGACACTTTTACCAATCCAAAATAGAAGTTCTTACTGACTTCCAGTGAGCTGCAATGGTTTGCTTAGTCATTACGGTAAAGACTGACAATCAGTTTAATAGCGCCCCCCCCCAGTCTATGCTTTTTGCAAACCTAATTGGAGTGTGTGTTATATAATAATAATAATATTTTTTATTTGTACCCCGCCAAATTTGAATGTTGATTTTCACTTCCCACGGGATGTGATTCTGTCCATCCAAAACTTCCCCACTGTAGCAATTAGGCTTGGAAGAAAACTCCCCCCCCCACCCCGAAAGACCATCTTTGCGGAGATTGCAGCTGGCGAGAGAAGGGGTTAACTTTGCCCTCTCCACCCACTGCAGTCTTCATGAAGATCATCCCCCTTAGCCCCAAATGGCAAATTGGCTTGGGAAATATGCCAATACTTTCTTCAAGCCTAACTGGTGGGAGATGGAGTGCCAGGAAGTGGGATATGGAATTCCAGAGACTTGTATTGCTTATTATTTTTAGCACATTTCAAATCTGGTCTTTCTTCCATCATAGAACTCAGGGGGGTCTACATGGTGTTCTCATGCAATCTTCCAGCCAGGCACTGTCCAGACCCAGCTCTAGCTCCAGCAAAGCTGCTGCATATGGCACCGTGTGTCTTCACACACCATGCCCTGGCCTGGGACTACTTTCAAATCTTTCCTCACCTAAAGAGTTCACTAGCCTCTCCTCTCTCCTCCTGAACTAGCAACAGAATATCAAAGCTATTCAGAGATTTTTCATTCCTAGCATGCTTTCAGGTCGTCATTATTTTTGCAGTTTGGAAAGTGACAGGGAAGTGCATTGAAAAGTGTAGGATAGGTTAAGTCCCTTTACCTATAAAATGACATGCCTATAACACAAATGTGGGAGAGGACTTTTTCGGTGGCTGCTCCCAGCCTTTGGAACTCCCTTCCTGGAAAAGTTAGACTAGATCCCTACTTGTTGTTCTTCCCCTGGCAGGTGAAGACTTTCCAACAGGCTTTTGGGAAGACTGACTGTTTTTAAGGAAAGGGCTGGTGCCATGATGCTTTTATTGCAATGACCTGTGTGTGATTTCATGTGTGTGTGTGTGTGTGTGTACACACACACACACACACACACCCCGTATTTTTCCGTCTATAAGACAACCCCATGTATAAGATGCCTCCTATTTTTGTGGCAACAACCAATTGCCAGTCCACCCTCAGCACTATCCACGTATAAGATGCCCCCTAATTTTTGACATTATTTTTTAGGAAAAAAACCTAGTCTTATACATGGAAAAATACGGTACATATTCAATATTAAAGTTCAATTGTGTGTGTGTTTTAATTATTGCTGTGTGTGTATGTGTTTAGTTGGTTCTATTTTAGCTGCAAACCAAAAATATGGGATATCAATACAACAACAACAACAACAACAACAACAAATAATTCTGACCCAATCCATGATGAACCAGGGTTGTTGGCCCAACCCAGTTTGGGGCCCTTACACAGTCATGCAGTGGAGGCACAGGGAAGGAGATGCATACAGTTCCCCCTCTATTTGCCATCAGATGTCCCCCTATTTTGACAGCCCAGATGTACCCGATCCAACCCTGGGTGATCCAGGGCTGCCTTAACGTGACCCAGTTGAGTCCTGAGTCAACCCAAACTATCCCACTTCAGTTCAGGATGAACTGTCAGCTGAATCCAGTGTCCCAGCACTTTCTGCTCAATGCTGATTTAAAACATACCTGTTTTCCTTGAGAGTTGCATGATATCATTCCATGAAATGGTTTGCAATATCCTCTGAATTGTAAGAGGAAATTTTTAAATATGAATTTTAACAGGAGTTTTAGTGATATTCTTCCCGCTGTACTATTTCTACACTGCTTTATTGTCTTTCTGTGCTTATAAGGTGATGTAACTTGTTATAGGATCGATAACAGTAAAGGGTGAATATAATTTTTAAGTAAGTTCAGAATGGTGGATGAAATCATTACAGAGAGATGCTTGCTTGTCCCTATAAGCATCGGCCCCTCCAAAGCAAACATAAAATAAGCAAATTTCTATTCATATTTTTCCTTTCCCAGCTATATTCAGACAGATTGCCAAACTGTTTTATTCCTAGATCTTCCCAGTCAGGATAGGTGTCCCTAGCAGAGTAGGAAATAGCCACCAGCCAATGAATGTTCATTTAAACAAGCATCTTCCAGCCATCAGTAATATTGTGGAAGCATCATGAGCTGTTTTCTTTTGCCACAATGCTAGGCAGAAATGTCGACTGACACGCCTGAGGTATTTGTCTATTTTATGGACATGCAAAGCTTTTCTTCTTGTTCCTTCATGTTGCAACCCATACTCCCTCAGTCTCCCCCCCACCCCGAAAAGCAAATTTGCTGACTGAAGTCTGTTGTACATCACAGAGACATGCCGCGAGAAAAATCATAATAATTCAGCCTAAAGGGTTGTCTTATTGTCACTGAGCCAGTTGATTCTCTCTATCTCTTCCCTATAGCCATTTTACACACATTGCTGTCAATATTGCACCAGTGCCTTCATTTCTAAACTTAGAAGTGCTAGAACGACAGCCTCCCTCCTCACCTGAAAGCCTTTATTTGGATCCCTGATGGGTTCAGACCGCCAGCAATGTTTAGTTAAGTGAAAGAGGTGAAGAGGGAAAGAAATGGGGGGGGGGGAAAGCATTTTCTTCATATTTATTTCTCTTCATGATTTGTAAATCATCTTTCCACTTATCTTGAACCCCAGTAACCCTGGAAGTGGGACTTGTAGCTCACCCTTTGACCAGCTGCAGTTGCAGTACTAACATGCCACAAAA
Source organism: Darevskia mixta (assembly GCA_034641385.1). Classification (NCBI taxonomy): domain Eukaryota; kingdom Metazoa; phylum Chordata; class Lepidosauria; order Squamata; family Lacertidae; genus Darevskia; species Darevskia mixta. The sequence goes on from JAWWNH010000029.1 coordinate 11,799,363, forward strand.
AAAGGACACAAGGTCATGTCGTCTGCTTTGGCGCAATGCTAAGGGTGATTCCAGATTGTCACTCTTTTGTAAATTCAGTTTGCACCATGAATGCTGATTTAGTGCTCTTGTACAACAAACCCGCTTCCCCCCCCAAAAAAAACCCTGGTATTTTTGCTATAAAGAAAGTGATTGGGAAATGCTCTTGAACGTGTGTGATAACAATCGCTTGATGTTAACATGCTATCACCTCCCCGCAATCAGACTGAATGCTCAGTAAACAGTCGACATTGTCTAGCTTCCCCACAGACAAGTAAGGATAAAGTACACTGTTGTTTGTTGAGGATGCTGGGAATTGTTGCTCTGTGAAGTGGAAACTGCAGTTCCAAGATTCTTGGTGGGCAGCCATGTATTTTAAATGTTTGTCATAGAATGATAGATTTGTAGAGTTGGGATTCATAGAATCATAACAATGTAGTTGGAAGGGACCCCGAGGGTCATGTAGCCCAACCCCCTGCAATGCAGGAATCTCAGTTGAAGCATCCATGCATCTGCTTCCATGGAATTGTTGGATGTGCTTTGAATGTATAAGGTGGATCTTAAGTTGCCCATTTTCCTTAGGACACTGGTCTTCAAATGGTGGGTTGGTACACACTAGTGGGTTGTGGCCTGTGTGGGATGTGAAACACAAGAGCAGTCAAGTACAACATCCCTTGAGTGGACATAAAAGGGGATGTCTGGACCAGCCAGTCGGAACTTCCGGTTTCTCCTAGGCTGGGACAGACTTCCTCTGCATGTGACTAGAGGCGGGCGTGACCTCACCTGCCCAGGTAACAAAAGAGCAGGACTGGTCAGCCAGCTCTCTCTCTCTGACTACATTCGTCGAAGAAGCAACATCTGCTTAGCCTAAGATGATCTCTTGGCTTCCAGCCAAAAGAGGACAAAGGGACTATCTCTTTATGGGATAGATTCCAGGTATATTACTTTTGTAACTCAAGTCTGCATTCTGGGATCCATTTGTGAACAGAATGTGTGAGTAAACTCTTTTTATACTTTTATAGAAGATTGTGTCGTGTCTATCTTTTTATGAGGGACTAAAGGGGAAATTACCAAGGAAACTTATTTTAGAGGCTTTAGCGAGCCTGAACAAACGCATCCGCTGTGCAAGTTTAAAAGGGGGAATGTTACTCTGCTAAATTGTAGAACTTGTTAAAACAAGTTGGAAAGGATATAATCAAACAATATATCCTCTCCTGCATCCCTGAACATTCCCACAGCCTGATCCAAGGTGGGTTGCAACAGGAGCACCACCACCATACAAATATATGGATAAATGTTACGAAATGGGTCCCCAAATACATGTTTGGCTTAAAAGTGGATCCTTGCTCTGAAAAGGTTGAAGATACCTGCTTTAGGAGACACAAGCTCCACCTACAAAACATCCACTTTTTGCTCATTAAGTCCCTACATATTGACCTGGGTAGCATTTACTTTCTGCTAATACTAACTTCTTAGTTCTGCTGTAACAGTCACTAGTATGGATTATAACAACAAATTTTTTTAAAGATCACTTTGGCTGTTAAATCTTAAAACATGTTAATTCCTCTTTGTTCACACAGAGTGGCTTGAGTGGCTAGTTCCCCCCGCCCCCCCTTTGCCCTTTCTGTGCTTGTTTATGGGACTGTTCCAACAGAGCTACATTAATCCATATCTACTCTTCCAGATTAATTTGCATGGGATAAAATAAATAATGACTCGACTCAAGACCTCTTTGGAAAAGGATGTCTTTTGACAGCCCACCCACCCCAGTGAAATATCCTGTGTAAATGAATGAAAGGATGGCAAAATGTGTTAAGGGTTAGCCATGTTAACAGTTTTGGGGAAATGCATTTTAAGGATTAAATTACAGTTTCCTTACATGTTTGTTTATGGTTTCGTAAAAAGCTCCAATCTTTGTAAATTCATCCAGGTCCAGAGTTTTTGTTTTTGGTGTTTTTGGTGGGAGTTGCACCCATTTGGGTGCATTTGTGATTAGAGAAATTTTAAACCCAGAACAAAAAGACCGATCTCACTTGCTTTGGTTCTTGGAAGAAAAACAAAGGAAGGCCCAGGTACTGTAAACAATAACTTTTTGGGCCAATTCCACATAACCACATGGACTGTGCAAAAGTTTCTTGCGTCTTTGGGGAGAAGTGCTAAGCAACATTTGTGTGCATGGATATTATCATATCTTAAACAAAACTGCTGTGGTCATCGAACTTGGACTGTGATACTGAAAAGTTGGATTTAGGGGAATAATTCAGTGCAGAGTGAGTCAAAGCAACTTGCAGGGTAATCTGTGCAACATAAGAGACTGCTTGCAGATTCTGGGGTTAGTTTAGAGAAAGTGAAAGGCTTTGCTATAGACTGCTACATTTTGACAAGCGAATCCTCCTCCAGGGACAAAGGGAAGGATATGTTCTGGAACCTGTGCCAGATCTCTGCTTTATGTGTATCCTTTTATCCATACATACTGCGTTCACAAATGCTTGCTGTGTTAACAACACTTTTCGTTCCAGAGGGATTACTCCCGTCACTTTTATAGCTTGTGGGCCAATGAATTATTATGCATACCTTACTCCCTGATGTCACTGAGTCTCCGTGAACTTATGTCAGGGGGAAAGAACCGTGTGGGGTACTGAACGGTGTCCCCCAACATTGAAAACTGTGATCCACAACCCTGAGAAGTAAATAGAAATGAGTGAAAGTCCCCATGCACCCTAAATTCTAGTAAAATGTCTAACTTCAGACTCAGCTTGTTGTTTAGTCGTTTAGTCGTGTCCGACTCTTCGTGACCCCATGGACCAGAGCACGCCAGGCACTCCTGTCTTCCACTGCCTCCCACAGTTTGGACAGACTCATGTTGGTAGCTTCGAGAACACTGTCTAACCATCTTGCCTCCTTGTGCCTTCACACAGCTGCAAATAAAACGTTTTAAATGTGTTGCAAAGTGCAATATACAAATGTGACACTAGATGGCGAAAGTGAGCTATGCAAAATTCAATGTATTTTTCAAAACTTTTTTTAAAAGCATTTCCACAGAGTTTTAAAAATATGTGTATAGATTCCACCTTCCTGAACTCAGAAAGAGAGCAGGGTTGTTACTCATGCTTTCAGGGCCACGGAGAGGATTTCAGGGCACAACAAAGCTTTGGAACCCTCCTCTTGCCTTTCACCATACTGTCAGTAGGTTAGGGTTGCCACCCTAACAGGATTGTCCTGTATTTCAGTGTAAAATGCTACATCCTGTATTGATACAGTTTGTTCTGTATTTCAGGTCTTTTCTTGCTCTTTCTCTCTCTCCCTATCCCCCCCCCTCTCTCTCTCTCTCTCTCTCTCCCGAGTTAGGGATTCTCTCCAACTGCATGTATTTGAAAGGGTGTGTGAAAGGTCATTTATTTAAGCTCTGAATAGCCAATCACAGACAGATTTACAAATTCATGTGTATGTGTGTACATTCTCGTGTGCATGTGTGTGGCAGATTCCAGAGGGGCCATCCTGTTAGGCTGCAATAGATTGTAATGGATTGCTCTGAAGTTATTTCAGCCCCAGATGGGGAAAAAAAATCACCCCCAACTGCCCCGCCCCACCCTGTCATGTATTTTGCCAGGACAAAGGTGGCAACCCTACAGTAGGTACACACTGAGTATTTAAGTACTGTACATAGAAAAGTGACACGATATGTGTATGAGTTGAATATGACACAATAAATATTATAGTTTATGAATTACGTGTTGTGAATCATGAGTTTGGGTGTATTTCATTTATTATGAAATAATAAATATGAAATGTATTCATATGGAATAACAAATGCATCAGCTTAGTGGCATAATAAATGTGCTAGTTTAGTAGGTAGTATTTCTTACAATAAATTCATTAATAAACATCAATATTGATTCACTAGATGCAGATAACACCCGCTAAAAAGATAGGCAGTCCCTCAAGCGGCAAAACAAAAAAACCCAAATCTAATACAAATAAAAATGGGGAGGGGGCAGAAGGTTTCGGTGGATGTCAAGGGTGGTGTCTGGGGATGTCTCAAATGAAAATTGTCAAAAGAGATTTGCCTAGGAAGTGTAATTTATGCTCAGATCATAAAAAGGTCCTGTAGTAGCTCTTTCCTGATGTTAGTCGATCATTTACCCCTGGGGTGAGTGGATCATTTACCTCCCCCCCCCCAACAGCCTGCAGGTTGGATGCACCCCATGGCCAAATTTCATCTGGCCCACAGTGTCCCATGCACACTGTCTCTCCTGACCTATCTGGTCTTCCCCTTGGAAAATATCAGGTGAAGCAGGAGTATTGGGTAACACCTAAGAGGATATGCTTTCCTCCAAACAAAGACACATAAAACGATATGCTTCCTTCCACCTGGCATTTTCTTTGGCATACCAACAGTCCAGCAACTGCAGAGGCAGAGGAAACCTAGGAGACCTCTTCCACCGCACACCATCCCTGGCAGAGAGGTATGGCAGAGGTGCTTCATTTTGACCCCGAGAGTGTGCAGTGATTCTAAGATGCAGCAAGTCCCCAACCCTCAAAGCCTGGGCATGCCTGGTGACCACGAAGGATAGAGAGAGAATGAAGGTGCCCAAAAGACACACAGAAGGACAGGTATGCTGAAAACCAACAACGCTGGGGCATTTACTTCTGATGGTGGCTACACAGGGGGTGGTGAAATGGACTTAAGCTGCAGCAGATGTTTAAAGCATGTCAGTGCCTACACTTTACTTTTTAATGACGTTTTCATGCAGACAGCAATTGTTGTTCCTACATCTAACCCTTATCTGAATGGAATGCCACCATGCTACCAGGCAACTTTTCCCCATTGAGAAAGCTCTTTCTTTTCCTTTTAAAACACCAACAAACCACCTTGTGTTGAAAACCAACAGAAATACTAAAAATACATTCAGATGTTTGTTTGTTTTTAAACCCAGTCTCAACAAAATTGACAGGCTAGGAGAAATAAAAGACCATTCAAGCTTCTAGTTCTCTACGTCTTTTTTTTTTATAGGTCTAAGAAGCATTTTAGATGGATTTAATTTTCAGAAAACAACATAAATGCCCCCCACCCTTCCTAGCTTGGTCTTAACTATTCAGCAGCTCCTACTATGTATAATATATTCAAACATCTGATCCTACTTTCTTGTGCAATCCACATATGTTGGCTTTTAGACTCTGTGGCGTATTGACTTCATTCCCTCTGTTTTCCAGGGCTGTGTGTGGTTTAATCACATCCCTAGGAAGAGGTGTAATTATTAAACCACAGTCAAGTTAACGAGTGGTATTTTGCTGTTCAGCAGAATCAATTCTGGTGTCCAGGGTTTGGCACTGGGTCCAGTGGGAAAACCAATTTGGATTAATATCTCCCTCAACCACACATGATTTTCCACATTTTATCCATCTGCTTTTGTGTTGCAGATAGAACAATGACTGATGGTAGATGCAGCCTTTTTTTTCTTTTTCTTTTTGATCAAGCTATCATGTGGTTGGCACACAGGAAAGGTACCATGCTGAAAAATGCCACCCTGAAATTACCCTATCTCTTCACATATGGTAGGAAATGGGTGTCTCATCATGCGCAAATTAGGTTTTTACATACACTTTGCATGCTCATAGAAACCCTTACCGCTGGCACTTGTCGTTATGCAAATGCATAATTCACGGTATTTCATTAAATCAAGAGGGCCCTGCTGAATTTTGCTTATTATATATTTAAAAAGTCGGGAAATTGGGTAACAATTGTTCAGCATTCATGGAGGAGAGGCAGATTGCCTGGCAATGACAGTTGATCATACAGCGACTTTAATCTGTTTTAGAGGTCTTTCCCCTTATCTCTAAGGGCGTTGGAGAATTCCATCAGAAATGGAAATGCGAGTAGAAATAGCAACAATTCACATGTTTGCCCAAGGTCAGGAATGGAAATTGTGCAAGCAAACGTGAGAAATACTTGGCTACCGTTCTTTCTTTTAGCTCCACAAATGCTATATAAATAGTTGTGTTCGTTTTCTTTGTTGTTTTTGATGTTTCCTTTCCATTGAAATGCACTGAAGTTAAGGGCATAATTAATTAGATAGTCAATTATGTTCATTTCGGCCATACCAATAACATAGGTTTTATCAGAAGTTGAACTGCATTGGAATGGAAACAGCGCTGACTGTGACAACCGCAGGGCAGGATGGAAATCGCTGCCTCCTTACATCCCTACGTATATCACACCAGTTAATATTTCGTATCAGCATAAGAGAGAGACAGTGCAGATAGCCTCACTGCTTTCTCTGCATCCCTTAGTTTGGGGGTCTTGCTAAATAATTGGAAATCAGGAGAAAAGCCATTTTGTGGCAAAGAACTGAGGCAGGGCTGAAGGGGACATGCACTGTTCCATAGACTACTGAGCCATTGACTCAAGCGACTGATGTCGAAAGTAGTTACAATCTTACATCACCTTAGAGCACAGCATGATTGACTTGCCTTACCACAGTTGCAACAGGTGTGGTATGAGTAGAGCACTGTCCAGATGTTTTATACTATAGCTCCCAGCAGCCCTGACCAACATGGCTAATGATAGGAGACAATGGGAGTTGTAGTACAGAAACACCAGGAAGCAGTCATGTTGGCTACCCCTGGACTAGAGCAGTGTTCCCCAACCTTGGGCCTCCAGCTGTTTTTGGACTACAACTCCCATCATCCCTCGCTAGCAAGACCAGTGGTCAGGGATGATGGGAATTGTAGTCCGAAAACAGCTGGAGGCCCAAGGTTGGGGAACACTGGACTAGAGGACTGAGGTTTCCATCTCAGCCAATCACTACCTGCATGGGAACTAATTTGAAGCTTACCGGTACTTAGAAATTCAACTTTCTTCCATTCCTGGTGCTTTGCACCTCTCTTCTCTGTCCACTCTCTCTTTCAGTTCACCTCACCTTCTCATTTCTCTGAATCACTTGTTTATTAAGCCACTGTGACTTTTCTCAGTTTTCTTTGGGGGAAACTTTAAATGCATGCTGTAGATGTGATGTGAATTGGCTCTAGGCTACCTTCTCCCAACTGTGTGTCCTCCAGCCAGCACAGCCTGATGGGAGTTGTAGTCCCAAACATCTGGTGGGCACTAAGTTGGGGAAGGTTGCTTTCCCAGTGCAACCTTGACACTCCAGATGTTTTGGAACTACAACTCCCATCATCCCTAGCTAACAGGACCAGTGGTCAGGGATGATGGGAGTTGTAGTCCCAAAACATCTGGAGTGTCAAGGTTAGCCATCACTGCCTTAGGCTATGGTAACATACATAGTTCGGGTTCCATTTTAAAAATATATCTATGGACGTAAAGAATGCCATGTTGGTGGGAATAAAAAATAACAATTGCTCAATTGCAAAGTCTGAAAGTTTGTTGGGTTTGTGTGATGATTTTTTTTTTGTTTTTTGTTTTTTTTGAACCCTGGAAAATGCATTGGAGGGTTTTTCCCCTTTTCTTTAATGTTTTTTTTTTGTTCGCTCTATAAATAACTCTTGGCAGGCAGAAACAACCTTGATTGCAAGAGATGAAGTAGAACAACCAGCAGGCTCTACAGCAGAATAAATGGCATGGTGCCAAGAGCTTCATCAAATGAATAATAGCTTCCACTTGACAATCAGTAAAGTGCCTCTTCTCCTGTGGATTTAGTTTTTAATGATGATTAGAGAGGATGGGTCCCTAAAATTTCTCTGGTAGAAATGACCTCCTATTAATTTCTGTTACTTGAAAATGCTGAATTTAAAAGCTATTTTACAGCTGCAGAACCAAAGGCACTGACATAAAGGAACTATTATCTTTGTAATTGTAGCAACAAGTACTAAATTTCTCATTGATTAACTGGGACTTTTTAACTTTATGGTCCCTCTGTAGGTTTAAGTCCCCTGATATCGTGCACCAGAGTTCTTGCAGATTTGCTTGCTTGGAAGTACAGTAAAAGGATGGTTGGAGCTGGACTATGCATGAAAAGGAGGGATAGATTTTGATTTGCTGTCGCATCATATTCCTGAGGGTTGGCCTCCAGCTCTAATCAATACAGGTACCATGCATATTTCAAGATGCTTGTTTTAATTACCAGACCGATTGCTAAAATATCATATGGGTACATAACAGATAACAGAGTATGATTTTAGATTAATTCACACAGCTTATTTTTCCTTTGGCATTCTTCTGCTGTAGGTTTTACTATAACTTCCAAGGATAGAAACAGTGATCGTGAGTTATATTGATAATTTAATATATGCCAAATCACAGAATACCTGTTGCAGCTGGGGTGTGATTATCTGAGTAATTAAAAAAGTAAAAATTGTATAGGATCTTAATATACTGCTATAGGTTTCGAGGGTCAGTATGGGTGATACCTATGGGTCCCTTCCAAACCTGTGATCCTGTGAGGTTACAACCTATATGAGGAAACCTGTTGAACCAGTCGGACCAGTTTCTTTTAAAGATTTACATATCCAAAGAGAAAAAAATTCTTCCAGTAGCACCTTAGAGACCAACTAAGTTTGTTCTTGGTATGAGCTTTTGTGTGCATGCACACGAAAGCTCATACCAAGAGCAAACTTAGTTGGTCTCTAAGGTGCTACTGGAAGGATTTTTAAAAAAAAATTATTTTGTTTTGACTATGACAGACCAACACGGCTATCTACCTATATCCAAAGAGGTTGTTCTGTTGCCATAGAGACATATGAGTGGGCTTTCCCCCCATCTCACCTGCCTGGAGTTTTATTGCTGGGAGCAATGAAGCCAAATGTTAGAAGGTTTAGGACAGATGAAAGAAAGTACTTCTTCACACAGTGCATAGTCAAACAATGGAACTTGCTCAGTGGTGGCCACCAACTTGGATGGCTTTAAAAGAGGATTAGACAAAAGAGGATTATTCCTAGAGAGGGCTATCAATGGCTACTAGCCATGATGGTGACGCTCTACCACCACAGTTATAGGCAACAATGCTTCCAAATACCAGTTGCTGGAAACCACAGGAGGGGAGAGTGCTCTTGTGTTCTTGTTCTGCTTTGCTGGTTTCCCACAGGCCTCTGGTTGGCCACTGTGAGAACAGGATGCTAGACTAGATGAGTCATTGGCCTGATCCAGCAGGTTAGACTTACGTTGTTATGTTCTTCCATCCTAGGCTCAGGCTGTATATATGTGTAAATAAATCCATATAGCCTAAAGACACCACAGTCTCCACTCACCTTCATTGTAAGGAAATGGAACACTGGAAAATCACAGGCACCCCTAGAGTCTCTGAGGGATGCTTGGAGATTGGGGTGTGTGCAACAAGACTGTGTCTGAAAGCTGAGGAGGTGAAAAGGGTAGAGGAAAATGTTTGCGGTATTTGTGGGGTTTTTTGGGGGGGCAGATTCTACTGCCCCTCAAAGACCTATCTGTTCAATTCCAGGTTCAGATCCCATTATCTCTAAGTGGTAGCAGGACTGAGAGATCTCTGAGGCCATGAACAGCTGCTGTCAGTTAAGAAACACTGAACTACCGGTAGTTGGATGGTCAGAATCAAGATCAGTCAGCTTTATATGTGCACAGTGGCAGACCTACATTTTGGGGTCCCTGAACTGTCATGGGGGGCCCTTCGCAACCAGTCATGAGGTCTGGATAACCATTGTTATCTTCTTCAGTGAGGTTGCTCTACGATAGATCACCAAAGTTTTACAACATCTGTGTTACTGACTCTCAAACTCTGGGATTATTGAAATAGATACAACAACAAAAGTAATCCACTTGAGTTGTGTGACTCAAATTGGGTGTATTAGACCAAAAATTTTAAGCAATGTGTACTAAAGTTGCTTATGGGGCCCTTCCAGGATTAGGGGCCCTGAAGCTTAAGCTTCATTTGTTTCATAGTAGATTCACCCCTGTATGTGCATATTTAATATTTTAATTTGACATTTACTTCCATCACCTAACCTGAGGGAGAAAATGAGTATGGAGACACACATAGGTCATATTAAGCCTTAATAAATATTTTGCAGATGTTTAAATTAAACTGGGCATTTTTCTACAAGCTTCCATGGAAAGATGGCACTCCAATTCCTGCATGTCTGTTCCAAAGCAAAATTCCAACACTCTGCCTGGTGCTTTCTGCAGGTGATGCTCTGCTGTGGTTTTGGCTTGGGCTTTTGTGGAGGACTTCAGAACAGATCTGTCACTGACATTTAAAATGCTGACGCGAACTGTAGTCTGGTTTCAGTTTATGTTCAGTGGGAGCTTATTCATTGCCTCATACTATCCGAGTGAACAACTGTTAAAAAACAAAACAAACCCATAATAAAGGTTTGATAAGTAAGTAGTAACAAAACAAACCCATACCACCAGTTACCTAGATTCATTTCCCCCCTATGGAGAAGCCTGTATCAAACTGGACTTTACAGTTCAGGGCAGTAGGCATACACTGTTCTCCTCCCCTAAGAACCCAGTTTCTGTGCCAAGAGCAGCTGATCAAAATTATAACATCTTTGCGTACTATAGATACTTTGCATAAGTATGTTTAAGAAAAAAATGTATGTGCAGGAGAGGCACTGGTATTTAGCAGACACTCAATGTAAATTTTAAAGCAAATGAGAATCAGACAGCCACTTTTACTAGTTGGTAACTCAGAGGTAGAGAACATAACTTGCATGCAAAAGACCCAAGATTCAATCCCTGGTGATCCCAGGTGGAGGCTAGGGAAGACTCTTTTCTAAAGCTATGTTGATCTACAGCCAACTAGAGCTGGCAATACTGAACTAGATGGAGCAATGGTCTGACAATGGAGCTTCCTATGATCCTTTTTTGTGATTCCTACCCCCGCCCCGTGGAGGCTGCCATCTTGAAAGACTTCTGCAGCCATAGAGGGTCTCTTCCAACCAAGACAACGTTCTCTTAGCAGCTTCCCCCACAATGGTGCTTTGAAACCAGCAGGTTACGGTAGTATTTCAGCCTAAAGTCAAAATGGGCTAATCTTGAAAAAGCCTCAAGAAGAGAAAACCAAGAATATATCCCGCTTTCTCTGAGAAACAATGGCACTGAAGTCAGCCAGTGTAGAACAGGACATGTTCTGTGAGCAACTCCATAAAACCAACAGTGTAGATGGGACATTCTAGCATTTCTGGGTTGGGAGCCAAAGGTAAAAGGTCTACCTACAGGAATAAAAGAAAACAACCCTGTATGTGTCTATCAGATCTGTACTAACAACCAGAAAAACAATGTTTTTCAGTACAGGTTATTGTAGGACTTTCTTTGGAGACAGTTTTATAGAACGAGGTTGGGCACGTGAGAAGTGGGATCACACTTGTTTTGATGAACTTTTTTTTATTCCTAGTGCACAGCCTGTGCAAAATCGTTAAGAGTCCAATTACAGCCTGCCTCCTGCATTGTGAACATAGAACAAACATATCCTGGAGAACTCTGGGAAGGGATCCCTTAAGGTAAAATAAATATATGACAGAGCAGACTCATTGGAATCAATGGACATAACTAACTTGAGTCCATTGATTTCAACTTTGTATTCTCTCCAGTACCAGTTGCTGGTAGCCAAACAATGGGGGAAGGTTGTTGTCTTCATGCCATGTTTTGGGGGCTCCCAGGAAGCATCTGGCTGGGCACTGCCAGAAAATGAATGAGTTCAGAGGTGTAGGGTCTATGACCTTCAAGAGGTTGCTGTATTACAACACCTATCATTGCTGAACCAATGGTGGATGGCCATGCTGGCTGGGGCTGATGGGAGCTGGAAGTTCAACATCTGGTCCCCCAGTTCTGAGCTAGATGGACCTTTCATCTATTCAAGGCAGGGCTAGTCTTCCACTTACCCTAATTAACACCAGTATTTCCCATCACATGTGGCGCTTCCGTTATATAAACACTGTCCTTTTATATAAAATCCCTAAAACCCATCAGTTCCATTCAAAATAATGAGAAACATTTCAGTTTATTGTTTCAAGTTAACTAGGATGTTTTCAGCTAAAGGTAGGGGAAAGGGTAAGAACCCAACTGTGTGGCTTCAACCTTTAGAAGCCTTCCTTTGTTATTTCCCCACCCTGCGTTTCAGTTTAGCTGGTATTTAAAAAACAGAATCAAAGCACTTGGTAGGGATTAGGAATTCAACCATGTTTTGCTCCAACAGTGGCATTTGGATCACTCGGGCAAGCACAGAACTCAGAATGTGGCCAACATAATTTATCGGAAGCATTACCAGTAGAAATAAAACACTAGAGAATTCCACCGACGCCTGTGATTTTTGCTTTCAAAGGGGTGAAGAAAGCACACACAGCAAATATACTCTACAGGATCCCTGAGCTGTTGAAGTGCTGTGTGTGTGTAAAAGTGTGCTGGATTTTATAGATTAATACAGATTATCTACAATTAACTTGACAAATATGGGCATATGTGTATGCATATCTATTTTTAATCTATCCTAAGAGAAACTCTTGAAGCAGCTCCTTACTGCAAGGCATAATCCTCCTTATGTGCTTTTTAACTGTTTCAAGATGATGGTCTTTTAAAAAAAATAAAATAAAATAAATCAGTTTGTGTTACTTCAGCCTCATTGCAGTTCAACATTGTTCCATACAGAAGTTATTGTTCCTCTTCAGTGCAAAGAATATTGACTTGGGTCCAGGTAAAAAGTAGCTGCTTGAACTGGGCCAGGATCTATAGCCCTGTAACTGGACCAGAATTTATGCAGTGTATCTGTTCCTTCATCTGACATTTTCAAAGATCTATTACTGTTTTAGGGCAGAGTTATATTTATGAGATTGACTGACAGCTCCACGTTGAGCTCTTCCTTTCCCTGTGCTCTACAGTGTATAGTAAAACACTCCTTTCCTTGACATGAACATGTCTAGAAGCCAATATTATGTCAAGAGACAGGGAATTACATAACTTAAATGAAGAAAAGGGGAAGAGCTTGGCACTGGGATATCCAACATCACCCAGAGTGGCTGGGGAAACCCAGCCAGATGGGCAGGGTATAAATAAATTATTATTATTATTATTATTATTATTATTATTATTATTATTATACTTCTGCTCAGGCGACAAGACCTTCCAGGTCAGATTTGGGGGAGGGATGAAAGGGGAAGGAGAGGAAGTGGAAGCCCTATTGCCCACACATAGGTCTTTCCCACTGGCCGATGGACACCACTGATGTCACCCATGGGACTGCCATCTTGATGGCTGGCTCATGTTTTTCATGAAGTGTCATTGTGCCCTGTGACCAGATTTGGAAAATGCTGGAGGCACAATCACAGATAACCCGACAGATATTTATCATGTGTATAGGATGGCCAAACATTGGCACCTATTGGTCATCAACTCTTTTCAGTGATCTAAAGTTAAGGGGGGGGGGAGGAGAGACTCCATCTCCCTGGAAGCATTGGGGTTTTTATCGTTCAACTACAAAGAAGTCAGATGCCCTGTACAGTCACTAGCTTTTTTGAATACTCTACAGTGGGACCTCGACTTACGAAGATAATGCGTTCCGACGCGATTTTCGTAAGTCGAAAACATTCGTAAGTTGAATCCCCATAGGAATGCATTGAGCGAAAAAAATTCGTAAGTCGAAAAAATCCTATTCAAAAATTCGTAAGTCGAAAAAATCCTATTAAAGCGGCCGCGACTTCCTTTCAGAAGTCGAAAAATTCGGTTGCGGCGGCCATTTTTTTTCTTCCAGAAGTCATTCGTAACTCGAAAAATACGTAAGTCGAGTTGCTCGTAAGTCGAGGTACCACTGTATTAATCAATGTGCAACAAGGCTGTATATCTTAAGGTTTGTGAGAGAATACTGAAAGGCAACCACATCATCAGCTTCCCATGTGTATTCTATTTTAATTTTGTCTAATTCATTCATTCCACATGGGTTAAATGTATTCCTAGGTATTCTGTTTTATTTTCACTGGAACTCTGCTTACTTCAAAACACGATGAGCCCCTGTTTCAATTATTACTTTGATTCTGAACACAGGGATAATACACACCAGTTTGCCCATCCTCATGACAAAACCTTTTCTCTGAAATCCTGAGGGACTCTCACCTTCATAACAATGAACAAAGCAAATCTGGAATTGTTGTACAGAATCCCACCCACATACCATTGCTGGGGAAAAAGACACACTTTTGTCAGTTTTAGGAAGAGTTAAGCATGTATACTTCATTGAAGTCTTTGGGACAGACTGTTGATCCAAACACATCCATGTTATGGAGGCAAGGAACAACTTTCTGGGCATATTCATGGCCGTAGCCAAAGGGGGGGGCAGGGGGGCAGCTGTCCCCTCCCAGATCATGTAAAACAATAGAAATAACTAACTGACCAATCACGTTGGTTCTGCCCTCCCTAACAAAAGTTCTCTGCTCCTCCCAACAAAAGTCCTGGCTTCGCCCATGAGCATATTCAGTCTTTGACTGCCTGAAAGCATCTGAAGGAAGACAATTCCCAGAGGATACAGTGTTATTCTTGCTCTTGACAGAGGACAAAGTGATGTGCTTTCTCATCAGAGTAAATTACACAACTCATTAGAATGAAATGTTGTAGCGGGACCTCTAAAGTCATTCTCATGAGGTCTAATTTCTGAAATCTTTTGATAACCGAATACTTTCTTGGCTCTGTGGGAATATCCTGTTTATGGATAACTTGTTTATTGTAGCTCTGTGATGGCACAGGAAAAATGGAGGCGCTGATGTGCCTAGGGAAAATATACTGTAGAACTCCATTGCACAAGGTAAATAAATACTAAACAGTAGTTGTCTTTCAGCTGGGCTCTTTCAAATCATTTCTCCCCATACTGTCTCATTGTACATTGGCATGCATTTCTGTGTTAATTTACATGTGGATGTTCCAAGACTATGTATGTCGAGTATAAGATATAGGGTAAGAATCACATAATCAGTGGGAAGCCTGTGCAAAAAACTTGCTTGTACAATAGGTCTTTCCTCTCTCTCCTCCCCCATGTGTCCCCACCCCCAAATTGGCTCTGAGTGATTCAGCTATGCACCATGACCCTAGGATCTCTGTCTTTATTCTGTATTCTTATGTTAATTAAGAAACATTGGTGGTCTTCATCTTATTCATGTAGGAATACAGAATCGATTTCCATGTGGTGCCTTTTCACATCCAGTAGTATCATGGCTTGCCACATCAATCCTTTCAGCATTGTAGAGTGTTTTTCTTTTCACACAAGTGATAGTTGCTTCCAGGATCTTTCAATGCTGTGAAAACTTCACAGGTTTAGTAGAATGTATGTAGTAAAGTATACTAAATGTCACAGCCAGTCCCTGAGAGTTGAGAAGAAGAAATGACATCCTGTGTGGATAAGGTAACCTGTAGACAAGACCTAAGGCAAACATCAGTTGGATAGGTATAGTTAAGTTATACTCAAAGCATGAAACAGTGCAGGGGGCACAATAAGATTGCTGACATTTTCTGTATCCGTGTGTGTTCATTACTGGGTGCCAAGTGTAGGACTGATCCACTCCCCAAACAAAGATACTTTTACAGTAGGATTCCTGTAGACAATGTTTGATGTTCTACAACATTCCTTTCCATCTATTTTGTATTCTCTGATAATACAAAATTTGCAGTAGTTTTTATTTTACAGTGGTACCTCGGGTTACAGATGCTTCAGGTTACAGACGCTTCAGGTTACAGACTCTGCTAACCCAGAAATAGTACCTCGGGTTAAGAACTTTGCATCAGGATGAGAACAGAAATCGCGCGGCGGCAGCGGGAGGCCAATTAGCTAAAGTGGTACCTCAGGTTAAGAACAGTTTCAGGTTAAGAACAGACCTCCAGAACGAATTAAGTTCTTAACCCGAGGTACCACTGTATTTCAATGAACTTTAAATGTGAATGGAAATATAATCTCTGATTTGCTTGGCTTACCATGTATCTTGAAATTTCTGTACATTCCAAAATAACAAAATAAATACTCAGTTTTGAGTTACAAAAAAATATGAAAGCATCCCTCTCCCAAGGTGAAAGGCTATAGAGAAGTGTGAAAAGTTTAACATCCTTAAACTTAGAATAGCCACATGTTTTGACACGTTGTCAGACATAAATTTTGGATGATTTTAAAGGGCAAGGGTGACCAAAATCAATGACTGTTTTTGAAAGTTGTATCCTGGCTACATGCATTGATGGCACAAATAAGGATCTTATACATGAAGTGTCTCCTTCGACATATTTTTGTTGTTGTTTGTTTGCAAGCCATATTACACTGAGTCTAAATTGAATGGAGAAGTTCTTTGCAGGAGATATAATGGAGACTTGGAATAAAATGCAGTTTGATATTAGTCAGTAACACATTTAGCTGGAAGCAACTTAGTGTGAAGTTACGAACAAGCCATAGATTCTGTTAAAAAATTTTGGTGCCATCACTGCCTTGTAAGGTCAACTCTGGGGAACCCTGAGTCGCTGGCAATATGTAACACTGAATGGACTGAATTCATTAGGTACTAGATGCCATGATTAACAACTCTGTATTTATTTTTGCTATGCTAATGCTAGGCAGTGTTAGGAACATATTTTCCACATGAACATTAGCAAGGGAATTTCCCTTAAGAATATTTCGCTGTAATTTCCTCAGTTTACCATATATTTTTCACTGATGCAAATAGAGAATCTGCTTTTAATTGGCAGCTACGGTAGTCACAAAGAGCGGTGTGTTCATTTTCCCCAAAACAAATAAGTGTTGTGGATACGAGTTTATATTTCATAAACTGAACATATGAATCTTCTTCGTGCTGAATCAGACCATTGGCCCAACTAGCATGCCATTGTCTTCTGTAATGTGTTTTCAAGGTCTCAGGCTAAGTTTTTTCCTAGCCCTGCTTTCTACGGCCCTTTTAATTTAATTGATTCATTTAAAATACTCATTTTTCATTTGATTTTGATTTGATTGAATATTTGTATTCCACTGTTGCAACAACAAATGTTGAGCTCAAAGCGGCTCGCAATAATCACAATGGCGTTTAAAAAAAAACCCCAAACATTGTAATCATTATACTATCAAACACAACAGCACATAGATAAAGCAAACAACAGCAACAAATTCATCAAAACAATACAATTCAGTAAAGTCATAGTAACTCATAGTGTTGCCATAATATTTCCTAATCACATGGAACCTTATTCCAGAACAACAGAAAATGGATTAGCTGTGCCCTGGTGCTATTATCAAATGCAAAGGAACGCAGGTGGCGCTGTGGTCTAAACCACTGAGCCTCTTAGGCTTGCCGATCGGAAAGTCAGCAGTTTGAATGGGTTGAGCTCCCGTTGCTCTGTCCCAGCTTCTGCCAACCTAGCAGTTCAAAAGCACACCAGTGCAAGTAGATAAATAGGTGCCACTATGGCGGGAAGATAAACAGTGTTTCTGTTCTCTTTGGCATTCGTCACAGTGTCCCGTTGTGCCAGAAGCGATTTAGTCATGCTGGCCATATGACGCAGAAAGCTGTCTGTGGACAAAAGCCGGCTCCCTCGGCCTGAAAAGCGAGATGAGCACCACACCCCATAGTTGCCTTTGACTGAACTTAACTGTCCAGGGGTCCTTTACCTTTTACTCTTTATCAAATGCATTGTTTTGCAGCACTGCAATGAATGGAAGCCTCATTAACTATACATGAACTATAGACGCTTAAACAGAACCAGGGCTTTTCTTTCCAGCCTGAACTCACTGGAACTCAGTTCTGGACCTCTCAGGTGGTCACCTTCCCCTTCTCTCACTTGCCCTTGGAAAACATGACCACATCTCCCAAACATGGGGAGTATGACCCTGGGGTCATGACAGCCATCAATGTTTAACAAGTTTAGGTCATTTAGGGATTACTTTTCATGAAATGTGCATATAAAACTGAGTAGCTGCATTTAGTTTGGCTTCTGCCTACCACCCATCTTGAGCTATTTTCATAAGTAATGCTTTAATTATTTTTTGAACCACCCTGAGATCTTGTGATGAAGGATGTCATATTAACAGCAGCAGCAGCAGCAGCAACAACAACAACAGCAAGGTGAGGGGAGTCCTCAGGTGTTATGAAATATTCTTATTATTACAACTATTTATTTAAACTATTTTCTGATCCAAATCCAACACTTCTATCACATTTTTCTATACTAAAAAAATATACTATTAACATTTTTAAATATATATTAAGGTAGCAAGTAACACAGTTTTTCAAACCTTAAAAAAACATAAAAACTTTAATAAAACAATAAAAAAATGGAGTTCATAGGACAGTAGCTGAAGTCTGAGAAAGTGTTGTGAAAGAGGTATTTTTTGTTTGCTGAGTGTGGCTCATTGTCAGGCTGAGTGAGAGCCTTGCTCATCACAATGGCCAGCCATATGCTTCACGGAAATTCGCAAATGGGGCACTGCCCACCCCCAATAGCCCTTATAAATGAATAAAATGGTAAATGGCTGTCTGAGATTAAAGAAAGGGAAATGAAGTAAAGCTACACAGAGCTGTGGCACAGGGTAATTTCCCCCTCAGCTAGGCTGAGTCACGTCCACAACATGTGCATAACATGTGCCTGGCTCAGTTTATTTAGCTGGGCTGCAGAAAAGATCATCAACCTAAAAATGCATGCATTACATAGTGTCAAACTTTGTGTGTGTGATCATTAAAATTTATCAATTATTGAGAGTAGAAAGCAAAGGAAGAGCAGAAGGTGCAAGTCTCTGTACATTGCTTACAGGTTGGTTTCTTTTTTGAAAAAAATGAAGCTGTTTATAATCCTCCCTCCCCCCCAAAAGAAATATAAAACAGTTAGGCAAGACAAGAGAGTTAACAGTAGGTAGATGAGATGGATCTGCTTCTTGGCCTGTACTTTTCCCAGGCAAGAGGTTAAGTATGACCTGGGAGAAGCAGCTGAAATGAGAAGGAACCAATGGGAGAAGGAGGTGTGTGTGTGTGTGTGAAGCTATACTGCAGCTGTCTGTCCTCAACGTGGCACCTTCTAGTTGCTTTGGGCTGCAACTCGGATCATTCCTAACCATGGACTATGCTGGCTGGGGCTGATTGGAGTTGCCATCCAAAACATTTGGAGTGCAACAGGCTGGGAAAGGCTACTATACTGAATCAAAGGAGAAGTGGCAAACTTTGGGCAGTCAAATTTCAGTGGCACCCTGTGTGATGCTAAAATTTGGTGCCCCCCCCATCTCTCACCTTCTGTTCTACGTCCGTTCTACAGTATTGTTGTGGTGCCCCCTACAGCATGGTGCCCTGAGTGGCCAGACCGGTTGCGCTACCCGAATACCGCCTCTGCAAGGAGGACAATAATTTCTATCCTTCTTACACTCTTGGGTGGTTCACTACAAGGAGCCCCAGTGTGGAGAGCTGGAAACAATCCCGGTTGGTTTAATTTCTGGCAGTTTGCTGAGCACAGGAAATCTTTAAAGATGACCCTGCCTACAGTAATGCAAAAATTCCTGCGCTATTAGCCTTGTTCCTAGCTATAACTGTACCTGGAAACCCCTGAAACTTTTTCAGGAGCTACGGTAGTATGTTATACAGACACACCCAATGATCTCCGTATCTTTTAGTACTCCATTTGGCCCGAACATGATGAGTACACCAGAATTTATATTGGGGAAAGGATTAATTAATTCAGCACTTTGCACCCCTTTGCATTAAAACCCATTGTTTGCCCAAGTCATCTACTCTGCTGAGGTCATCCAGCAATTTCTGATGATTCCCTTCTCTTAAGAGGCTGGTGAATGAGCAGGCCTTTCATTTCTGTGGGCCATTCAATAATAACCCCCCTACCGTGCATGCCTATGTTGTAGCCAAACAAAATAGATTTACGTGAGTGAGTTTATTGATTTATACAGTTAGCCTAAGTTTATACAGGGTATCAACTTTTTTGTAGCTTTCTTTCCCCTTTCAGAATGCTGTTCGAATGGACTCTGTGGGGGATTGATCTCAGCATTGTGGCTAGTAGGACTCTGAGCGCTGGTGACAGTTTCTTTCATTGTACACTTCTTTCTGTGATTCATTCCTCAAAATGCACAGCTCTTTAGGTTTGCTTAATGGAGGCTTTGCGTGGCTGATGTCTCTCTCAGGGAACCCAGATTGAAAAGGCGAAAAGTCAGCTTGCCAAAAGTTTGGCTCCCCATCTTCATCCCATAATGGATACAAATGTGAGGTGGAAAAATGCAAGCTCAGTTTCTAAATATCTATTCTAACTGAGAATGACAAACAGTCTTGCGAGCTATATGGAGTGATCAGATGAAACATTATCAGCTGTACAGCTTGCTTCAGTGCTTGCTACTAACAGTCCCTTGCACTATGTTTACAAGCTTGCAGCCTCTTGGAAAGTTCCCCAAAGACGGGAAGAACTTGGCTGCTAATGTGTGAGTTCAAAAGGATTTGGCTCCAAGGCCATTATCAGATATTAATGGGGAAAGGCGAAACCACCACCAAACTATCAGAAACAAGAACAATGCATAATTCTGGCATGCTTGGACATTGGTGGGCTGAAGCTAGTTTAACTGATCTGGATCAGAATACCGTATGGTCAACACTGGGGAGACATTTATCAATTTGTTTTGGTTTGCAAGCTGCTTCACATGTGGGACTTCATGCACACACACCCCGCTGATAAGTGCATAAATCATTTCAAATGGATACCCAAGTGCATATAAAAATCACACAGCTTTTTATTTTGCCAAAGTTATGTGCGTTTCAAAGATACTGTACTCTTGCCACTGAGGAGAAACTGTGTGTGAACCTTTGAGCACTCATTTCGTTGTGCTTCTGCCTGGGTCAGTTTAGCCATATATAATCCTGGATCTGTACTTCTTCAAGTGGGAGGGACTTGTTGCATTATGCAGCCAAGCCATCTCTTGCGAAGACTCAGAAAAAGAAAGCAACTTCAAGTTGGATATTCAGCCTAACCACAATGCTAGCTTCTCAGCAGTGGGGTAGGTGCAGCTTACTGGGAAGGAGAAGGACAAGATGGTGGGGAGGTTGGGGCTGTGTGAAGACACCTGCAGAAAAACTGACTCAGCTCTGCAGGTGCACCCAAACACCCCACACCGCTTTACCCTTCCCCTCCTGGAAATCAGCAGTGACTCCACTGCTGTGAAGTTAAAACTATTGCTCTGCCCCACTGGGTGAACTGCTTCTGGTCTGCTCAGCATGATTTACTGCAGAGGCAGGGTGTCCCTTTCATTCCAAGGACCACATTCCCTTACAGTCAACTTTTCAGAGGCTGCATGCCATACCCTCCAATATTTCTCCAATGAAAATAGGGATGTCCTAGTTAGGCATGCTAGTAGTGGATAGGGCAAAGACTATGTGTGGTAGGTGACTTTCCAACCATACAAAAGCCAGAGGTTCCTACCCCCTCTACATCCCTCTTTCATCTAGGAAAGCAAGAGGATGAGCAAAGTTCAAGGCTGTATTCCAGCCAGGCAAAAGCATGTGAGGAGGGTGTGGGGCAGGTTTGGACAGGGGTGTCCCAGGAAATAATCTCAAGGGCCAATCAGAGAGGCTTGAAGTTCTCTACCCCTTATTTGCTGTGTGACTGTGAAACTCTCAGAACTCCTACTGCTATGTGGGCCACTAATCATGCAAGAAATTCCTGAAATAGGGCACTAGATGCATCATTCCACAGCCTATGCTACTGATAGCATGCTTTAACCATATCAGCTCCAATTTGCAAGATGTTTGGAATGGGTTTGGATTACGATCGAGCCAAGTTAGAGCACACTACAAAGCAGACAGCAAAAGGAACCAGCCCATGCTGACACCTGAGGCAGTTGTAGGGGGAGGGAAAGAGGGCACTTGACAAGATCTGCTCAGCTTTGCCACATGCTTCAGGGGAAGGTGGAAGAATCTCAGCGATATCAGTCAATCTAACTTGGCTGGGATAATTGCTTCCTAACCTCTGAAATGACAATGAGTTAAAGCCTGCATATGTAAACAGGACCTCCTGCTCCAAATCTGAATAAAAAAAGTATTTCATATTTTAAAACATTTTTTCGTCGTGCTGTCATCATACATATGTCAGGAAGATCCCCCCCCCCCCGGAAAAATAGGAAAAGGGTGGCAGGGACATGATATTTTTTCTATGACCTCAAGGAGTCTTTAGCATTGTTTAACTTGAACAGCAACCCCCTACTGAACTGTATGCCAAACTATGGTTGAGACAGAGGAAATGACACATGTAAAATGAATCATATGAATGTGTGTGTGTATATACACGTGTGTGAGTAAGACAGAACTATGCAAAAAAAATTTAAAGATTCTTTTTGCAGCATGCTAGTCCCTAGCCTTATCTAAATCAGATCTTTGGATTCCAACCATAAATGTTTGTTTACAGAGAGAAAAAGGACCCATTAGTGGACGTAAGGATATCAATGCCAATCAAACTATGAAAGCAGAACCAACTTTTTTCTGCCAACAGGTAGATTTGAAAACAAAGCGAAACAGAATATCTATTTTTCTGCGTACATAATTTCCCCCATTCTGTTTTGACCTACATAATAAGCAGTCTAAAATTTTGGCTCAAGGATTGGCTGAGTGCTGCACAGAATTCATTGTGAGGCCCCCCAAAACCCTCTGGGAGTTTCGTTCTAAGCAGAGAGCCTTGATTTAAGCAAAATGAGGGAAATAGTATCTAAAATGTCTTAGGTAACTGAGGATAATGTGATTCTACTGAATATCTCCACATTTCGTATGTGTACTATCTTTGATTACTGAAGTACTGTATAGTATATATACATTTTTATGATGACATTTGCACTTCCAATGTAGATTTATAGAATTTCTTATCAATCAGGAAATCAGTGGTTTGGCAGCATTTTTTTTTTTTAAATCCAGGCGCTCGTTATGAGAGCTCCCACAGCCACACCTCCAAGGACAGTCCAAAAAATTGCAAGCAGCTGTGCTGATCTGTTGTTTATCATATCACGAACCATAGCTGTACATAGCACAGTTCCCATTTTATTGGGATCCGTTGATCTTATTGGGAGCAGTCATAGAATAATGAGCAGGTTGGGCTTTGGCTGGGGAGACCTAAGTTCAAATTCCTGATTGGCCATGAAGTTTACTGGGTGATTTAGGACCAGGTATTGTCTGAGCTTAATTTACCTATCAAATGGATTATGTACAAGACCTTTCCTGTCTTCCAAGCCCCTAAATTTGCAACTCCAGCAGATTACGTCATCATTCCTGCTGTGGGGAAAAAAACACCAGAGCTCAGTTTCCCCACCCGCCTGCTCCCCTGATCAAGATGATATAGCATACTAAAAGTATGACACATGTCGTAAGTAGCATTCACTAAAATTGTGTTACTTCCCTTTAGAATCTTATACTTCGCTGTTAGTTGTCCTGGTGAGCCTGCAATAGTAATTCACAATCAATTGGGTCTCTGCATTCCTTGGGTTTGGGGTGTGTGTGAGTGTGTGTGAGTGTGTGTGTGTGTGTGTGTGTGAGTGTGAGAGAGAGAGAGAGAGAGAGAGAGAGAGAGAGAGAGAGCTGTTTAGATGTCTGTCCTTATTGAAGCTATGGATAACCAGACAGCTCTAACTGTACAACCAAATTATACCATGAAGATTGGCTAATACAGCTGCATACATTTATTTTAATTTGCAATT
Organism: Darevskia mixta; assembly: GCA_034641385.1. Classification (NCBI taxonomy): domain Eukaryota; kingdom Metazoa; phylum Chordata; class Lepidosauria; order Squamata; family Lacertidae; genus Darevskia; species Darevskia mixta. The sequence goes on from JAWWNH010000029.1 coordinate 11,822,972, forward strand.
CTAAATAGAAAGTCTGGGATTGTTTTCTAAACTTTCAGTATGCAGGTCAGTGGGTGGGTGGAAAGGACTGAATGAATACTGGTGGAGAGATGTATTTATTTAAATTATTTCTATCCCACTTTTTAAAAAGCAATTATCAAACCAGCTTACATAAAGTAAAATATAAACATTATTAAAAACAGGTGGCCAATTAAAATAACAGAAGTATAAAAGGCCTTCTAGAAGAGGGGGGAAGTGCTTAGGAGCACAGAAAATCATGTTCCCTGCCCCCTTCAACTCCATTAGATCTAGGAACAGTTTTTTTTAAAGAGCAGAGCTTCCAACAATATTACATTACAAAATATTCTACATTGTATATTGTTTTCACGCAGTTCCTAGGAGCAGAATAGATGTGTCCATGTTAAATGTTTGAACATGAATTGGCTGTTCTTATTGGAAAATTTAATAAAGATGATTTTAAAAAAAAGAACATGAAAGCACAGCAGTTAATTACATTTATGCATGAGATAAAAATTGAGGGGGGGGACTGAGGGCAGAGTGCAAATGTTGCGTTAATGCTGAGCTCATTCATGCTTCCATTTACATACAGGAAGTGTCATCTCGTGTTGATTTATGTAGTTCTTGAGCTCCATAACTCTCCCCAAAGTCCAAATGAGAGAATGCAACAAGCTATTGTCTGCTGAACCTGCCACAACCTGATGATATAATTGTTTGTGTTACCATCTATGTTTATTTATACACCTAGGAAACCCTTTGGATAGTTTACTTATTTTTCCTGCAGTTCCATGTTCTCACTCGAAGAACTGAAACTATGCTGTCCCACTGGAAACTGCCATCTCTCCTCGATTTATTTAAACAATGATCTAAGCGTGCAGAATGTTTCAGATGCAATTCCCAGATTCCCCAGGCTCTCTAAGCATACCTACCTCAGATTCCTTGTAGTACTTCAGCTGGGATCAGATATCATTGTCTAGTTAACAGGCAGAGGCACGTACCTTGGAAGTTGTATAATGGCAGTTCTCTTACTGAGTATAAGCTTTGGCTTATACAGCCAAATAGTTGTGGTGCAAAGATTTCTGACTTTGGTATGGTCACCTTCTTATCCATACTTGCATTCCATGGACACCTGCACCTAATCCTCCATGGGGCTCGCTTCATTTCCTCATGCATCAGTGGACTTCTTCCTCTTAATGCAGGACTCTTGTGGGATGGTGGTGGAGAAGACGGCATTAGCTGTAGGAATTTAAGGATGCCAGAGCAAGGCCCCCTCTTCGGCCTCCTGAACTTCATAGAGGAAGGGCATGGAACCACAGAATCCTAGCTACATAATTCTATGCACTGCCTCTAACCTTCTTGGCTGTTCCATCCAGAGTGGGAATGGTGGTGTTCTTGGGACCTTGGCAAATGTCTGACTTCACCACTCTCTGGAGCCTTCCCTGGAAACAGGCAGTGTGAATGGTAATCCCAACCTGTGTTGTATCATGATCATCTCTGGTTCTGTAACCACAATCACTCGTGTGGAACAGAACACACACTTTGTGCATTATCATGCACAAGCAGAATGGAGAAGGTTGATTTATTCTTGTTGTGTCTCCCATACTGACTACAAGTATGAAAGGCTACTTAGAATGTGTTAAAGGTAACTTGTAACCTGTATTGTTCCATTTGGAATATACACCTCTAAAAAGGGCGCTGCTCCTTATTCAGAGCTGGGTCCAGCAATTAATAGACATGAAAAAAGGCAGGAGCCCAGCACCTTTTAAAAAAATGCGCCTTAAAAAAAAAGTGCTCCGTATTCTTTAAAAAACAAAAGACACCTCTTAAAATTGTGCAGTGAACCTTCCCTGAAGAACAGGGTGAGGGAATAATGGTCTCCAATGTAACAGATGTCACTTCATGTACTCTGGGAAGATGCTGAGATAAACTGGTGATGACAACCATCCAGAAGCCTACAGAGGATGGAATTAAATCAGCCATTACGGCCATTACAGCAACAAAAAGCAGATGTTTCTACCGAGCATCATTTTGAGCATCAGGCCAGCACAAATAACGCTGCTGGAGTAAAAAAAGAACACAGTTGCTATGGACAGATTGCACACCTGATAATACATGAACTTGTCATTGTCTTGGTCTGCCTACAACAGTTTGCCTAGGGGATGAGAAGAGCAGAAACAACTGCCTAGCAAAATCAGCTATGGGAATCGCTATAGAGGATACAGTGCAGATCGTCTCCTGTGCAGCTACACAGTGCCTCCCTCTGAAGGTGGGCTGTGATAGGTCCTGCTGTATTCTATGCTGTTTGTATTAGGGAAAGGCTGGAAGGCTTTACTCTGAATGACTGATTGCCCACAAGGAGATTTGGAACCTTCCTGTAGAGAAGGTTCAGTGGACTGGTTCCAGTAAAGTTAGCCATAAATCTGCAATGTTGGAATAAGATGTTACCTGGTATATCAGGGATCCTTCAGAGCCATTTTCACATTCATTACTTGCTGTGTATGTATTTGGGCAGAAGCCAAGAGCGATGCTCTAATTAATAGCCTTAAAGAAGCACCAGGCACATAAACAGACATAATCAAATGCAGATTGGTGCAACACACACACACACACACACACACACACACACACACACACACACAACCAAACCCCGCCATGGTCATTTTAGATTTGGCCATGTTTTCTTTGAATCACTATGTTTATACCCATTTAACATGACATCAGAAAATTCAAAACAAGTCACAATGCATTAAGTGCTGTGACTGCATTTTGGTGGGGCCCTTGCAGGGATCCCGAGCACGGGAATATTCTCCGGTGGTCTGCCTTCCCATAGAAACCGAGGATTGTAATGCATATCGGGACAAAACAAACTCTGACTTTATAAGCATACAGATGGGACCTAGTGGTGGTTGGTAACATGTTTACTTGGTAGGGCTGCAATTTATAACCTCACTGTTGTGATCACAACAGGACTTGTACGGCACTTATTTAGTGTGGCATTGCACATGTGCATAGTGCCATTGTCTCCTCTCCTCTCCTCTTTAAAACAAACAAACAAATCCATTAATCTCTGCACATCTGTAACAGGGAAAGAGCTTCCATGTTAAGAGGGCACAAGTATGATTTTCAGAGAAGAATGACTCCATACTTCTTCTATGAAATTAAGCCACACCACAGGACATTTTTTAAAATTATTGTCTTGTTTATACCTACACATCCATTGCAAAAAAAAAACCACAACCCACACAACATGCAAAAAAAGAAACAAAGAAAACCTTTTAAAAAGCTAGGAATGCTTGCTTCCAGTTGCAGGTAGTTTTCCTGAACCCGAAGATCAATTTAACTATTCAATGTCCAAATACCATTTTCCTCTAAATTAAAAGAACAAAGTATTCCAACCAACAGACCCACCCCCTACAAAATAATAATAATATTGTTTGCAATCAGAACATATTTGCAATGCAAGGCTCAGTCCTGAAAACACACTTTTCCTTTCCTATCTGACCCATCATTTAAATACTTGCTTTTTTATTTGAGATAGAAAGTTGCGATCTTTTCCATCCGCGCATGGCCCTTGGTGGAGCAGTTTTCTCCCTAGCTTCACAAATGGGATATGTATTTGAACATTATCCCAAACAACTGTTTTCACTTCACATGCAAAATGTAGACAGTTGTGTCAAATTACATACAACATGGGTCTTGTTATTAGAGCAAATTACTACTCTCTTTTGTTACATTCAGATCATGATCATTTTCAATGCATCCAAAATGCTTTGGATTGGTGAGCAACAACAGACGATGAGCACTTCCTGAAACATGTGGGTGCTTTTTAGAATCACAGCACCAGCAGCGCTCTCTCTCTCTCTCTCTCTCTCTCTCTCTCTCTCTCTCACACACACACACACACACACACACACACACACTTGCAGAGATTATTTAAAACTGGTTGTGCTTGAACAGGGCAGGCTCAAGACATGTTGCTGCCTTAGGCAGACAAGATTGTGTCCACCCATACACATTCCATGTACTAGAGTGGAGGATTGATCTAAAAGTAATCAATCCCCTGCAGCCCCATGAACCTGTCAATCACATGACATCATGCTGATGTCAGATGCAGTTCCAATCCCTACTGAAAACAGCAGAAGTTTGTATTCAGTGCCAAATTTCAACAGCTCTGAACACAAGTCATGGTGCAAAGGAACAATTGACTCAGGGTGCTTGACACCTGATGCAAACTCTTTTGATTTCAGCAGATATTGGTTCCTTTCGGGTGCTTCTGATCTGAAGCCTGCTGAAAGCTGTGCGGCTTATGTTCAGTGACAAATTTAAATACTGACTGCTATCGAAGACCATTGGACAAATAATGTAAAACACTAACCTTTCTGTGTTGGATAGTGTCAAAGGTAGATCGCTCCTGCATGTCAGCTGGTGGACACTGTCAGATGCAGACTTGTTACATGTGAACAAGGCCCACTACAGTCTGCTCTTGAGAAATAAAATGCTGTTGTTGAATATCAGATATCAAAGATTCTTGTAATAATATCATATTTAGATAATATTTGTTGCTTCTGGTGGGGGGAGGAAAGTAATTTCTTTGGTATTTTTTTACTGTTCTAACACAAATCTATAAGAATTCCTAGGCTTCCCACATTTTTTATTTATTTAAATGAAACTTTTTAAGGAAAGGAAAGAGGCATGAAACATAACCTAGAGAATGATAAGGGCAAAGAACCTGCAGACTGTTTTCACAGACCCTCCAAGTGTCCATATTTTCAAGTGACAATCCCTGATTTACAGAAGCCATCCTGGTTTCTGCTTTGATCCCGGAATGTCCCACTTTTCCTTGGGATGTCCCTATTTTCATTGGAGAAATGTTGGAGGGTATGTTTTCATGATTGCCATCTTGCCCTGGGGAAATATCCTGCCGACTGATTTGGATGTGTCATAGTTGTGCGCATAATTGTCTACAAATACACAGCCCACAGTTCCACGCAAATGTTTTAAAATTGTAAAAGAATTATGAGCATACATAACACGTCTTCACCAACGTTTGCAGCATACTTATTTCCGGAGAATCTTACTTTTCTTTTTTCAGGATTAAGGCTGATTATTGCAATCCAGGTGATCCATTTCCACGTGCAATTAGCACTTTGTCTCCAGTTTTCCTTAAGAAGAGTCTGCTGGATTAGGCCAATGGCCCATCTAATCTATCATGCTAGTCCAGCTGTTCTCACAGCAGCCAACCAGGCGGCTGTGAGAAACCTGCAAGCAGTATTCAAGCACAAAAACTCTCTCCCCTCCTATGATTCCAGCAGCTAGTATTCAGAAGCATTGCTGCCTCCAACTGTGGAGACAGAGCTTGTCATCATGGCTAGTAGCCACCAATAGCCCTCTCCTCTGTGCATTTGTATAATCCTCTTTTAAAGCCATCTAGGTTGATGGCTTCCCAAAGAGACATTGGAGGCATTTATTCTCAAAATGTGTATGGAATGGGAATTTAGCTATTATATCAAAATGTGCTGTTGAATATACTTAAAGGTAAAGGGACCCCTAACAGTTAGGTCTAGTCGCGGATGACTCTGGGGTTGCGGCGCTCATCTCGCTTTACTGGCCGAGGTAGCCGGCATACAGCTTCCGGGTCATGTGGCCAGCATGACTAAGCTGCTTCTGGCGAACCAGAGCAGTGCACGGGAACGCCGTTTACCTTCCTGCCAGAGAGGTACCTATTTATCTACTTGCACTTTGACGTGCTTTCGAACTGCTAGGTTGGCAGGAGCTGGGACCGAGCAACGGGAGCTCACCCCGTCACGGGGATTCAAACCGCCGACCTTCTGATCGGCAAGCCCTAGGCTCTGTGGTCTAACCCACAGCACCACCCGCTTCCCTGAATATACCTAGGTACACATTATTTATAACTAGTAAATTAAGCCTGTTACGCAAAACAGGCGCTAGAAAGCTCTCTCAGGAGCCCTGCGTCCCTGAGGGGGAAAAGGAGAGAGACGGAGACAGAGACGGAGCCCCCTTTCCGGGACGCAGCGCTCAGCTCCCCGCACTCAGGCGCTCTCCCTCCCTCGCCGGCCGGCGCCTGGATCCGCTCCTCCCGCCCTGCGTATCGGGCGGCCAGAGGGCTGCGGCCAGGGGCGCTACGCGCCCCCGCCGCCACAGCGGCTTGCCCCGCGGCTTGCGGGAGTATCGGGCGGCCAGAGGGCTGCCGCGCATCCCACCGGAGCCGCAGCCAGAGCCTGCCGAGCGGGGGCAGCCTTGGAGGTGGCGGCAGCGGGTGAGCGCAGGCGGACAGGGGCACCCCGGCAGCGCGCTAAGATGGCCGACAGGAGGAGGCTGCGGGCAGAGGCGCTTCGCGCCTCTGCCCGCGCTCCTATTGGTCTGTGTCCTCCGCGCAGGCGCACTTCCGATTTCCTCTGACGGACGGAAAGTGGTACGGAGGGACACAGGCTCTTTATTATATAGGATTGGCACTACTATATGCAGATGAGAGTTTGGACGCTAGCTTTGTAATCTGAATGCTTAATACAATGCATCCTCAGTTTCTGGTTTGGATTTGATCCTTGTACATAAAATCCAGATTCTGAATTCTGAGCTTTATTTGAAGGGTATCTGGTATCTTACACAATGTAGCTCATATTATGGATTTTCCATGTCAGTTTCACTCTCTGGGAAGATCTGCCTTTGTTTAACGTCCGCATTGTTCCAGAGCATATTCATTTCATTGCTAGAACTATTTAATGTGTAAATATTTTTAGAAGTTAATTATTTCCAATACAGTAGAGATGTTATTCAGATTAGCAGCTGGGAGACCTGCTGTGAATAATTGCAACACTGTCCTTTCCCTGAAATTGTTTTTTTTTTTTTTTTTAAGGGGAAAAAAATGAAAGAAAAGGTCTTGGAATTGGAGGGTACTTGGCAACAAAAACAAACAAACAAACAAGAAAGGCCTTTGTTTTACCAATATGTAATTAGTTCACATAGCATGGTGCCTTTTATTATTAGTAAGGTTGTACCATCTGCAAAAGTCTGAAGAAACTAGCACTGCACACACATTCTCTCTCTCTCTCTCTCTCTCTCTCTCTCTCTCTCTCTCTCTCTCTCTCTCCCTCCCTCCCTCCCTCCCTCCCTCCCCCCTTGCTCTCCAGCAAGGACACCTGCATTCTGCAGCCACATTGTTTTCATGGTAAAGGTGCGTCAGTGAATGCATAACCATGCTACAGTAAATGGTGTTAGAAATGTGATGAATGCTGGAATTTAGGTCCTATCTGCACTATACATTTAAACCGGCACCATGCCACTTTAAACAGTCATGGCTCCCCCCCCCCCAAAAAAAATAATAATCATGGGAATTGTAGTTTGTGAAGGGTGCTTAGAATCATTAGGGAAACCCTATTCTACTCAAGAGAGCTGCAGTTCTCAGAGTTTTCTTTGAAGAGGACTTGATAGCCACTCTGAGAACTGAAGCTCAGTGAGGCCTATTACATAGCCAATTAACTTTGTTGTAGATTACGCGTTTGCCAACAAAGAAATCATTATGAGTTCCATCCTTTGCAAGATCTGGGTGCACTAAGCAAGCAACTGCTTGCAAACAAAGTGATCAAGAAGACAGGTGGTTCAGCACTGCAAAATGGCCCATTGCTCTCATTCAGCCCTTTGGATTAGACTCCATGATCAGTGGATGTATGTGGTGAACCCCAGATCTGTTGCTCCAGTGCATACGCTTCATGTTTTCCTACAGCCATGAGGTCCTGCAAACCTCTCCTGAAATCAATACCAGCTCTAGTTGCACATGCATTGAATGTGCACCTAGCTGGGTTCCTGTTCTTTGCTCAAATTAGTTTGCAGGTGAGTGGCTGTGTATATGCAGGCTACAGAAGAAAATGCTGCTGCTTAACAGAGATTGTCAAGAGATTCCATGTCACTTTGGATGGCAGGATGAAACAAAATGCCCTGAAGCTGGCATGATAGGGGCTAGCGATTCTGCCTATGAACATATGGGTATATATGATCGGATGGTTGCATGCATTCATGTGTGTAAATAGCTTTGGTCATACTGTTGGGAGAAGGGAACTTAGTTATGTAAGCAAGCTTGGTGGATGGGGCTTCCAAGTAGGGTCCAGCAGGAGAGAGAGAGCTGAGCTCAGTGGGTAGAGCCAATGCCAGTTTCATCACCTGCATCTCCTGTTAAAGGTTTCTCATTTAACCTGGAGTTGTGGAGAGCTATGGGCAGCACTGGACTTGATGGAGGAAGGGGGTCGAAGACCATTTCAAATATCTTCTGCAAGGTCTCCATATTTTCGCATCCCATCTTTTGCTAATAGTCCATAATTCCTACTACAGCCATTTGTAAAATGCAGTAAGTAGAATAAGGTACAAATTAGTGGGACACCATCTGTTTCTTAGATTTATGAGATCCCTGTCTGGGGACAACAGCTGAATCTTGGTATTTTGTGGTAGTAATTTGAGTGCTTGCTTGAGGTTCTTGAAGCTCAGGGGACTGATGGAGTTTTATGACCAAATATGGCAACCAGACCATTTTCTGCCCTTCGCAGATTCCCAGGCCTTACCCCCAAGCACCTTACTGTCATTGTTTAACAGCCCTCTTAGGCATTGCTTAACAACCCTCTGTTCATTCCGAATGCGGGGTTGATCCTGCATTGATCCTCAGAGATCACAGCGATTTCTATGGGCACACAGGGATTATTGCACACATGGTTGGGGAAATAGCAGAAAGGGAGCTTATGGTTTTCCTTTCCATTCCCATGCATGGCATTCAGATCCTTATCAGCAAAACGAAGAAAGTTTGAGAAATTGTGGTTTGGGGAGCATGTTAAAATTCAACTGAAAGTATTAAATCCCCTCAATAAGACTACAGGCTATAGCTACAGAGTTGAAAGCCATTTTGTACAAGCCTAGGCTAACTATATGTTCTCACTCAGATGTGTTACATAAATCTGTCTGATGGAAAGGGGGTCTTAAGATATAGAAATCTCTCCTACTCTAAGGTTGCTGTCTTTTGTCCTTCCTCTGTTTCTGCCTACATGTATATATTACTCCCCCCCCCACCTTACTGACATTATTGAGTCTTAATTCAAAACTTCAACATTGGCGAATTATGAAAATAGAATGCAGAAAACATATGCTTGTGTTACACGATCAAGAAATGATACATAAAAATAAGCGGCTCACTTTCCAAAGCTATTAGTCAAATTGTTTATTCAATACCATTGGCAATGATATATTACTTTTCAGCAACATATGTGCTGCCAAAGTCGCTTACAAACAAATTTAATATAACATTCTTATTGTTAAGCATAAATCAATGACATCAATGAAAACAATGAAACTCTACAGAATCAGAACTCTGAGGTCAAATAACTTTAAGCATTTTCCTGAGATAAACCAGGAAAGGATCCCCAAAGAATCTTGGGGACTGTAGTTTGCTCTTCACAGAGCTGCAGTTCTCAGCACCCTTAGCAAACTATAATTCCCAAGATTCTTTTGGGGGAAGCTATGTGCTTTAAATGTCATCTTCTTCGTAGCTGAGTAAGATTGTCTTCCATAAACACGGTTCGGTTGGGTTTTTGGAAGAAGCCTGTGCGTGAATTTGTTTTATGTGTGTAGATCAGTGCACGCTGATCAACGCACAGTCTTCGCAGTAGGGCTCTGTTCCGATGGCATGAGTAGTCATGACGAACCGGTAGATCCTATCTGCTGCAGCCTTCATCCGCCTTCACAGCCGCTGTAACATACACTTGTTATCATCCGCCTGTTCTGCCGTTGAGGACTTCTTGGGTCATTCTTTGTCTAGCTCCTTCCCTTTGACCTTACCGCCTTGGGTGACCCTGCTGGGAGTACGAGATTCCCAATGGCTTCACTCACAAGGGTCATAGGAACGTGCAAGCCCACTCACTACGACAAGGTGATGATCCAGCGAGTGCTTTAAATGTATGGTGTGGATGTATCCTGGGGAGCTGAATAGGCTTCACGGGGAAGGGAGGCTCAGATTCCTGGCACCACAACTAAGAAGGCCCTGTCTCACATACTCAAAACTGCAGATCAGCATGAGGCAACATGTAGAGCTTCTCAACAGCCAAACAGAATCATGCAGGAGCAAGATAAATAATTGCAGCTTGTCACAGAGTCCCTCAGATCAGTGTGGACTTGCAACTTTCCTGATTTATATCCTGCCTCAAAGATTTATATCCTGCTGATGGACCTCAGGGTGAGTAACAAATTGATCAAAACCAGTGAAGGCTGTTCCATTGGGGCTACTGGGAGATAGCCCTCCCACTGGAAATGTCAAGCAATTAAAAAAAAAAAATCCTCCCCAAAATCTCAAAGCCACACATTCTTTCCCAACCCACACACATTTAATAGTTCCTAGAACTTATAGAGGCATTTCTATCAATCTCTTGTTCTCTGGCTTTTTCATCATTGTTTAATTTATTATTTGTTCTGTAACCTTGCAGGGGGGAGAGACAGAGAGAGAGAGCAACATTGAGTCTTTTTGTGCAATGTATATCTAATTCTTACTTAGAAATTTTGCTTTCGTTTTTTGGAATCGGGAGGAGAAATAGTGGGTGGGTGGGTTGTGTGCGCACTGCAACAAACCCTATATTAACCACTTCCCCGCATTTACTCATTAAAAACTGCAGCAGCAACAGCAGCAGCAGGTGGATGGGTCAGGCAGGGCATCTAAGGTAGATGTTCACCTTGTGCAATTCCCAAGTGTTTTCTAGAGTATTTCAAGAAAAGGTGTGTGGATCTGCTTCCAACAACCCCCCCCCCCCAGCAGAAGATATACCAGTATCTTGAATTCAATGGAATGGAGAAAAATGCTGCCACTATTATTATTATTGCTACCATGTTCTTTTGTGAGTTTGTCAGTGAATTTCTAAAATGAAAAGTTTGGGCTCCATGCCTGTTTCAACTCCACATCCTTGTAGCTTTGCAACATTGAAAGGGCCAAAGGTTCTTCACACCTCTCCTGGTGATATCATTGAGGTTCATAATAACATGGCTCATAATTTGAATTAAGGTAACTTAAGATGCTTGCTCAGAATCCAGGGTAAGCACTAGGGGTACTCAAGGGCACTGCTTCTATCTTTCCCCTTATTTGGCTGAGGTGGCAGAAGTGACACATAGGTCTCTGCATCCATCCCAGGTACATAGATCATATGACTTGAGAAGCTGATGCTGCAACAATGTCCCACATGACAAGGATGGAGAAAGGAATGTACCAGCCACCTCTGACGCAGCCTGCAGAGACTGGTTGAAAAGGTGGTAACCTTAAGTGCAGCACACGAATGGTTCACCCACTGTATGGAGTGTCTGAAAGTGCTCCTCCCCACAATGCGTTCACAATAAATTTGCTAATCCAATCTTTCACCCAGCTTCCAGTTTTATGCCAAAACTTTGAATCAGGAGCATAGGAAGCTACAGGGCAGATTGTTGGCATCTGTCTGTGGACTGCAGCTCCAGGAGTGAAGCCAAACCGCTGTGTTAGCAGTGCTGAAGTGACCTCCCCAGGGCGCAAGTCTAGGCAGTATGTATGGAGGTCCTGGGCTGCTCAGATGACAAGATCCTTCTCTTGGCCGTGCTGATGTGGTCCAAAGGAAACCTTTGGCACCAACTTGGCTGCAGGAGTTGCTAGAAGGTGTACAAGACACCATCAATCCATCTTAGGAACTCTATTCTGGATTTGTGTAGGGTTTACTCCTTAGCCCTTTCTTCTCCTAAAGATATCCCACAAGGCAGCAGAGGTTTAGGATCAGAGTTTTCCTTCTCCTAGATGGGGCTCGCCAACTTGGCAAGGTAGCCCATCCGCCCTGCACTTCCCTCTACAGCATGTGTAGAAACCGCCTTCTTGACCACTTGACCCACTCTGTGTTTTGCTCGATAAACAGGTCATCTGGAAGAGACTTCAGAAGAAAGTTCTACTGCTTTCAGTGGAACTTGTTCCCAACAAATGTCCTTATTATTGAGTTGCATGGCTCATTATGCTGTGTGTGTGTGTGTGTGTGTGTGTGTGTGTGTGTATACAGTTGACCAGGAAGCACTGTTGTTGGTTTAGTTATGATTATATGCAACGTAACAAGAATTTGCAATTTCAAGTGGGCAGTTAATTGACAAATAACACCACAAAACATACACAGTGTAAGGATGCATTTACGGTTTATCTCAAGAGAATCAGGAACAATTCAAAGCTCTCTCACACAAAATACAATTCCCACTGTCTTTCTTTCCCTGTAGGATTGCAATGAGCCTGTGTTATGTTGTTGTTGTTTTATTTTATTTTATTTAAAAAACACCCTTTCGCATGCCTAGACCTAAAACAGAAAGCAGATTCAGAGTATCTGTCAGCCTCCATATATTCCATGAGCCCTGATGAAAACAAACAGGACAGCTATGTTCTCTTTTTGAAGCTGTGTGTAGGTGTATACAATGAGATCATGTGGGCCCAGGTGCAACCATTCAGGAAATATTCAAGTTTCCTTCAAAGCAACTGTTCCTCAGACTATTAACCAATTCAGGGCATAAAAATGGAGAAACACTTGAAGGGAAATGCTCCTTGTCTTGTTGATTCTCATGCCTTCCTAGCATGTTATGCAGTGCTCATAAAACAATTCCGTTTCTCAACATGATAACCAGGGGCACTGTTTAAGCGTTTCATGGAGGGTAGTAAGCAGATTTTGGACAAGGTTCAAGAAGCCTTTGGAACAAAACTCAACAGCCCACTCTTGGATAAACCCAAAATTAAACTTCAAAAGCAAAACAACCCCTACTGCCAAAACAAAAGAAAAGCACAAGCCTGGTATATTTTAAGAGACTTTGTAGTTTATTATACGGTATCGTAGGAAGCTGCTTTATACTGAGTCAGACCATCAGTCCATCTAGCTCAATCATGTCTGCACTAACTGGCAGCTGCTCTCCAGGATTTCACACAGGGAATCTTTCCCAGCCCTACCTGGAGATGCCAGGAACTGAACCTTCAGCACGCAATGACGATGCTCTACCAGAGTTAGAATTAGATATAGATATAGATGTGTATGTGTGTGTGTGTGTTCATTTTAGCAGAATGAATTAGTTTTCCCAACCTGAAGTATTATAATGAATATTGCTTTTTATAGTATTAAATGTACCTGGTTGCACAGTAAAGAAGAAGAAGAAGAAGCACCAAAAACCTCTCTCACTAACAGCAAGCCCTTATCTTTATTCATATTCCCCTGCTAAATGCACACCTGAACCAATTTGGAAGACTGTTAAGTATATTAATTCTAACCCTCATCTATTTTGACTGACAGGTTTTCAAACTCCTTTGCTCTTGGTGCAGACATGATAGGAGAGGCATGCGTTGCTAAAGTGAACACCTGGGCACCTGCTGTGCACCACTCAAACAAGTGGAGAGATTATGTAGCTTGTTCTGCTCCGTCAACCCCCTGTCATTTCAGATGACATGGTTGGCCTCTGGCAGAAGTGGAGAAACTATGTCCCTGCACATGTTGGTCTACAACTCTTATAACAGGTAGATAGCCGTGTTGGTCTGTCATAGTCAAAACAAAATAAAAAAATTCCTTCCAGTAGCACCTTAGAGACCAACTACCGTAAGTTTGTTCTTGGTATGAGCTTTCGTGTGCATGCACACTTAAGAAGTATCTGAAGAAGTGTGCATGCACACGAAAGCTCATACCAAGAACAAACTTAGCTGGTCTCTAAGGTGCTACTGGAAGGAATTTTTTTATTTTGTTTTGACTACAACTCTTATAATCCCTGATCATTAGATTATGCTGCCTTGGGCTGATGAGAGTTGTAGTATAACAACCACTGGAGGGGTGCAGGTTTCTCTATGCAAAGGGACCTTATTGCCTGCCCTCTGGGACTGTAATGGACAGGAATAGCTATCTGAGAAGCATGATGGCAGCTCCTGTGAAGTGTGCCCTCCCTGCCCCAGAAGCAGACCCTGTGAGGTGTTGTTTCAGCAAAGTGGATTGTGGAACTAGTCCTTTATGGCAATAATTGCAGAATTGGCCCTAGTTAGTTCATCACTTTAGGATGTGTGGCTGCGGTTCCTCACCAATCAATGATTTAGAAGCCACTCCATTGATTTCAGTGGAGCGCACTTCTAAATGAGTAAATTTGGCTTGCTCCATCCATCAGAGTATGGTCCAAGGTTTGCTGTATTATCTTACTGAAACTTGGTCATGGTGCAGATGGAATTGCTGGGAGAGGTAGGAATGAGTGGTGAGTGACCCTAGCCTGTCTCAAACTAGTTTTGTGTGACATTTTTAGCTCATTAAGTCGGAACTGGGAACTGTGGTTAATGGTAACTATGGTGTATTGAAAAAGACAGGCCCATAAATCATGGTTTGACTTAGGCTTGTTTCAATAGCATAGTGAGCACAAGCCACAGTTTGCCTGGACATAATAGCCACCTTTACATGATCAAATCCTGGCTTAAAATGGCTTATTATGAGTAACAGTGATCTGATCAAAAACTTACCATATTGTATAGGAATGTAGTGATGGAGTTCCCCTGGAGATAAAAATGTTGTTACAATAAAGGCAAATCAATGTTCCTTTAAACTAATATATCAATTAATATTGTAACTGAAAATCAGTTATAGAATATTTATAGTTTCCTTCCCTCCTTTATTTTCTCTATTATATCCTTGTTCCTCATATTATTCCCATTATTTTAAAATATGTTAAGGATTGCAGCCCTAATTTGAATCTATCCATATACAAACATTTTCAGAATATACCTCTGACATGGAATACAGAATGAATCATGAATCTTGAACGATCTGCTCTACCCTTCTTAAACCCTCCTGTTCGGCGTGTTAGCTCCTAACACATTTCATTCAGCCAGTCGAAAATTACATGTTAAGGGTTGTTCTCTCCCCCACTTTTTTAATTGACAGATTGAGACCCTGACATATATCAGTCCTATCTCTTAAGTCTCTTTGTAAAGGACCAGAAATAAATTACCAGAGGTCAAGTTCTGTTTATACAGTGGACTGTTCTTGCAGAATTGCCTTCTTGACTTAATAGCTTCCTTTTGGGTGACATTTCTCCCAGAAAGAAGACAAATTGTCTAAGGTCAACCTGCAGATCAGCTCAAAGTGTAGGAGGAAATTGTATGGGATCAGCTAAATTGCACCAGGTCTACCAACCAGCCTTTGGCAGCACGCCGCCAGTCGCAAAGCAAGGAGAAAAACTACAACCTTGCCTTTACTGGGTAGACTAAAACTGAAGCCAAATGTGTAAGAAAGGCTTTTGAAATCAGTAAAATATTCTAGTGCTTGAACGTTTTCTGATTTAGGCTCATCTAGAATCTAACCAGGCACAGTAAGTTACAGTAAAATTGGATCATCAAATGTTTCATTATCATTTCATACATTTCCCTCCATTTAAAGAAAAGAAGAAGAGGGAAAAGCCCAACAATTAATGCTTTTGCTTAAAGGAATGAAATCACTCAAAATACACTATAAATTGAATTGCCCTTATTTCCTCTCCTCTCCTCCCAATTTCTCTTTGCTGGAGGTACAGAATGTGGGAATCTTATGATGGGCAGAGGCTCTGTAAGACTGCAATGGATAAGAATTTCTCATAGCTGATGACAACACGATGGAACATTCATCATGGGAGATTTACAAAGCATGCTCATTCTTTTTTATTCTTTCTTTCTTTTGTATTTCGTGCCAATAAAGTGGTTGCATGTGATTTTCCAGTTGCAAGGCTAGATTTACAAAAGCATCCACAAACTATATACCTTGAGAGAAGTTATTTCACTGGGCTGGATCCAAACTGAATTAGTTGAATTTAGGTCCCACTGAAATCAGTGTGAAAAATTAGTCATGACTCACACAAGTTGTATTGATGTCAACAGAAATTAAGTAAACCTAAGGACTTTTGTGGAAATACGGTAGGGTCAGTGTTCAAATTATGAGTTGGAAAGTACTGGGACCCTTAATAAAATCTGCAGTATCTACCTCCTGACTCCTGCCAGTTTTAACCAAATATTGTGCACCATCACCATACAGTAGTTAAGGGAGGAAGGGGGACAGCCCCCCTCATCTCCTGTAATGCAGGCATTGGCTAAATGTGATATGAGGACTGTTGCGAGTCGGTGTTTGTAGTTGGTATGTTTTCCCCCTTTCTTCCTTAAGGCATTTTTGGAGGTGATTCAGATGAGTCATTGAAAGTGATGAAAATATTGTAGATGATTATTTATTTTAGCATGGTGATTGTTATGAAAGTATAGGCATGTCGCAGGCAACATCACCTCCTGGGATTCCTTTGAAATGTGGGCTGAGCCAGAAGGCAGGCAGCTGGAATTTCACCAGCACCAAGCATGCTTCCACATGGCTGCTTATCGTGTGATCAGTGCTCTTCATGCATACAAGTCCCGCCCCCCCCCAGCACCCACACAACATTGTCGGCATCAAAACCAATCCATACTTTCTCTGCATTTAGTTTGGATTTATTTACGTTATTGGAAATCCCAATAAACAAAAAATAAATTTAAAAAATCTGTTACCAATTAACTGTTTGTGATACTCTATCAACAACACATTTACAGTATAAAAGCCCTGTCTGGAAGCACCCCAGATCAGAGCAACCACAGTAGCAAAACCCTTTGCACACGTTTGATGGCTTCCTTTACGGAGAGACTAGAGTTTCTTCCTTCGAGAAACAAACAGGTGATTATGTGAAGCTACTTCAACCTGTATAGGCATATTCACACCTACAATACACATAGCCCTCACTGAAAATGGCGGCACAGTTGACACAAACCAAGCTTCTGGAGATATCCCAATAGAGCGCTCTACACCAAGGGCCCCACTTTCTTATTGTGCATTCATGATGATTTGTGCTCATGATGCTACTGCGGCAGATGAACATGATCTCACTTTGATTTCTCTCTGGCGCTGCAAAAGTTTGGCGGTGGCCACATTGCTTCATTCTACTGAAATGAGGCTGCACTTTAATGTTGTTTTTAATTCTGTTTTTAAGCTGTATTTTAATCAACGGTTTTATACTTGTTGTTAGCCGCCCTGAGCCCGGTCTTGGCTGGGGAGGGTGGGGTATAAATAAAATTTATTATTATTATTATTATTATTATTATTATTATTATTATTATTATTATTATTTACATATTGGTGCCTCTCCTATAACTTCCTGCAGAAATGCCATAACTTTTCATACCACAATTGTCTGGGCATGGGGTTGTGGTTTTTGTTTTGTTTTTTGTTTTTTGTCCCACTTTGGTTGCACTATAGCCCTTCCAGACAGCAAAAATGCTCAGGAAGCATCACAGAACAACTAATATGCCTACAATAAAACACCTCCCTGCAGGGGCCCTTTAACCCTATTCAGGCACCCTTCTAATATTGGAAGGGGGCAGTGGGGATGAGCAACTTGTTGTTGTTGTTGTTGTTTAGTCGTGTCTGACTCTTTGTGACCCCATGGACCAGAACACGCCAGGCACTCCTGTCTTCCACTCCCTCCCACAGTTTGGTCAGACTCATGTTGGTAGCTTCGAGAACACTGTCCAACCATCTCTTCCTCTGTCGTCCCCTTCTCCTTGTGCCCTCAATCTTTCCCAACATCAGGGTCTTTTCCAGGGATTCTTCTCGTCTCATGAGGTGGCCAGGGAGTCTTCTCTTTTCTTCCCATGAGGTGGCCAAAGTATTGGAGCCTCAGCTTTAGGATCTGTCCTTCCAGTGAGCACTCAGGGCTGATTCCCTTAAGAATGGATAGGTTTGATCTTCTTGCAGTCCATGGGACTCTCAAGAGTCTCCTCCAGAACCATAAATCAAAAGCATCAATTCTTCAGCAATCAGCCTTCTTTATGGTCCAGCTCTCACTTCCATACATCACTACTGATGAGCAACTAACTCCACTCTTAACCCTGTCTCCATCATCCTCCATGAGATCAAGAATAACTCTCTCCAGCAGAGAGCCCATTCCATGGAGGCATCCCGTGTCCTGCATAACTCTAATTTTCCAGGGTTCCAGAATGATGCACAGGGGAGCCTATTGAAGGTCCCCAGTTTCACGCAGTTGCCCATGGCTTTCCCTACCATGTGCTGAATTTCCAGATTAGAAGAATGCCTGAATAGGGCTCTTGTTTCCTATGAAGAATGAGGACATGCACAGCAGTGGTGAAAATAAAGTTTGGAGTTCTGGTAAAACATTTCTCCCATACTCACTCCTTGCCGCACATCCACTGAAGCTAAGAAAGCTAAGGGGTTTGTGAAATAGTCACATGAAGACCTGAGGGATATAGAATCATAGAATTGTAGAGTTGGAAGGGACCCCAAGGGTCATGTAGTCCAACTCCCTGCAATGCAAGAACCTCAGCTAAAGCATCCATGACAGATGGCCATCCAAGCTCTGCTTGAAAACCTCCAAGGAAGGAGAGTCAACAACTTCCTGACGGAGACCATTCCACTAACGAACAGCTCTGTCAGAAAGTTCTTCCTGGTGCTTAGTCTGAATCTCCTTTCTTGTAACTTGAAGCCATTGGTTTGAGTCCTATCCTCCAGAGAAGGAGAAAACAAGCTTGCTCCATCTTCCATGTGGCAGCCCTTCAGGTATTGGAAGATGGCTATCATATCTCCTCTGCTCCAGCTCCTTTAACTTTTCCTCATAAGGTTTGGTTTCCAGACATGTGTGTGTGTGTGTCCACGCATAAGAAAGAAAGAAAGAAAGAAAGAAAGAAAGAAAGAAAGAAAGAAAGAAAGAAAGGTACATACTAGGGAGAACAACCATATGTTTACAGCAGAACTATTTTAACAAAGACAAGATAGCAAGGTGCTGGCAATGAAGACTCAACAAAAACATATGCCAAGATTGTGCTTTCTCATCTGATGATAACAGCGTATCTGTAAAACTGCAGGCAAGGATCCCACTGGCACTGTAACAAGAGAAACTGCTCCAAGACGTGGGCAGTAGAAGGGGAGAAGTACACATCATGAGACAAGGGGAAAGGGCCATAGTTAAATAGTAGAGCATCTGTTTTGCATGCAGAAGGTCCCAGGTTCAGTTCTCAGCATCAGCTGGCTGGGGTAGGCGTGCCATCTGTCCGAAAACTCTGGAGAGTCATTGCCAGTCAGTATAATACCAAGTTAGATAGACCAATGGTCTGACTCAACATAAGGCAATTTCCTACAGACCCTCCAAGTGTCTCTATTTTTCAGGGACAGTCCCTGATTTACAGAAGTCATCCCGGTTTCTGATTTGATCCCAGAATGCCCCGCTTTTCCTTAGGACGTCCCTCTTTTCATTGGAGAAATGTTGGAGGGTAGGGAATTATCTGACCCCCGAGTCATCTGAAGGCAACACTGTATAGGGAAGTGGTTTGTTTTTTAAAAAAAAGTTTAACGTATTATTATGTTATTATATATGTTGGAAGCCACCCAGAGTGGCAGGGGCAACCCAGTCAGATAGGCAGGGTATACATAGTAAAATTATTATTATTATGGAATAGGATGCCCCTATTTTCATCGGAGAAATGTTGGAGGGTATGTTCCTATGCTCCTAAAAGAAACACAGGGTAGATGCTAATATTGCTCACAAAGCGTCTGTTATGGTGGCTGCTGTTTGTGTGGAAGAATTAGTGGATGTGAAGGCATGCTTGACCTTTTTACCCTTCACTAACTCTCCACCCTTGTCCCATGATGAGACACAAGTCTGGCTTTGAGGGAAGTGGCCTTGAGACCAATTGCAGGAAAGCTGTGCGTGCAAGAAAAGAAAAAAGTTAACCACTTCTTTCTCCTACCTGCTCATCTCACTGTACAAATGCCTGCCTCCCGCACCTCACTTCCTATTACCTCAGCAAATGGCGGGGGGTGAGAAACATATGTTTGCCTAGGTACTGAGTAATTCCACCCAGCTGAGGATGAGTCCTGCGGGTTTTGTTCGCTTTTCTGGACTATACATATTTGCCTCAGGAAAGAAGAAGTGTGATTAACTTAAAACAGTGCTATGTATTATGCAGAAATATGCAGAGTTAATGAATTTTATTAGTGATATATCAAGACTATTGACCCTGAAAGTTCAGGGGGGAAAGCAAGGAAAGCACTCCATTCAAAAATTAAGAAACACTAGCTTTCAAGAGCAACCACTCCATATTTATAAAATCATGAAGGGATTAGAAAGATTTGCAAAAGGAAAGGCGGAAAGTAAAAAAAATAAAAATGCATTTTTTCCCTGCCATCTTACTGAAAGAGCAGTGTTGGGGGAAGGGGGAGGGAATTATAAAAAGGCTCTTTTTAATTAAGCTTCTTATCCTTTGAAGTTTTCTGATTTTTTTTCACATTGATGATGTAATTTATGTAAATAATCATCTATCTATGAAAGGAGTGTGTCTGTCAAAAGCTAAAATAAAAAACATCCGTCATTTTGAAGTGATTAACATTCTCCAGATGTTTAAATCCTCAGATTTCAGGAGTTTCTCTTTGTTGTGATAATGATATAGTATCCAGAACAAGAATGTTTACTTTTTTTGCATGGGTCAAACACAGATTTTTCACAATCCTATTAAAGCATGCCGTGCATTGTAATTGTATGTACAGATGAAAGCATATTCAGTTATTATTATTCCCCTTTAATGGTAAACTGCTGCTGGTAATTTTACTGTAAGGCTGAAACAAAAGAAGCGTACATGAAAGGGCCACCATTGCTCACTTATGTAATCAATTTATAGATGTCAAGTTTGCGCAAAGATGCTTATCCTTTTCTGTTACCAGACATGAGACATGCTACCACCCTGCAGCACTAGGAAACATACCCTTCGCTTGGGCTATTCACCCCTCCTCCGTCTTTCAGGTTGCTTGGAAATACAGTAGATGTAGTTGATAATATTAAATGACAGCTAAGCATTGCTTTAGCCTAGGCCGCCCAACTTTGGAACTGAAGGAGTCTGACACAACTTAGTATGTTTCTCAGTGAATAAGATTTGAGGCACTGCCACACTCCCTTGGCAAAGGCCTAAAATGCAGAAAAGGTTTTCAAAACAGTGTCTTAAAATTAGTTTCTTGTCAGCACATTTAAAGTTAGCTACGTTCTTTCTTTCCGTTGGCATTCTGAACGGGAACCTTTATATATATATATAAAAATGAAAAATAAGTTAAACTCATTTCATTTGTTTCAACAGAAATTTTAGGCTGCAATCCTTTAGCTGCTGACCTGAGAGCAAGCACTATTCAAATGGGGCCTACTTCAAAGTAGACATGTAGTGGGTCATGCCATTAGTTATATTCATGACTACAAATCATAAGGAAATAAAAAAGCATCTGAGTGTCCACTATTTCTTTCTTTCGCAGTGTCCTTTGCTATTGTTTGAAGGAATATCATTTTTCCCTCAAAGCTAAAACTTTGCTAAATCCATTGGCTTTGATAAAATTCTGCCTGTTTGTATGTTAGGCTTCAACTAAAGCTTCTGGGGAACTTCTCCAATACTACTAATAAAATCATAATGAAATATAACATCGAAAAGGAAAACAGCTGCATAGAGCAGATAAAGCTGTGTAAAGAGCCCGAAGAAATGCTTTTAAAAGTCTACACCTATTGCTAAAATGTCAAGTTCAGTATTTTTTTTGGGGGGGGGGGAGCAGACTCCAGCAGCTGCTAGGAAATTTAGGTGTGCACAATGAAAGTGGAGAATTAAAGCCCTTGTCACCTTAGCATCACAAATACACTTTCAAAAAGAAACACACAGTTTGCAGTTAGGAAAGTGAATGGAAAACGCATTGCAAAAGTGTGGAATGAACAAATGATTAAAGGGAAGACATATAAACAACCCACAAGCAAATCTGAATGAATGGAAGATGGATGTTCATTGTCAAATAACCTCCCCTAAAACAAATCAGGATGAATGCTCAATAAAGACCGGATGTGATCCAAACTTCACATAAGCTTTGTGCAAGCAAATCGGGATGGATGCTCAATGAATAGGTCATCTGGAAGAGCTCAACATTCCCAATGAGCATACAGTATAATAATATCACACCACTCATTCTTAACTTTTGAATCTGTGCACTCCAAGACTTCTGAAAATCAGTTTCAAGGTCAAGTTCAACAACTATCTCCCTACCTGCGCCTTACAATGAAAGGATTTTCAGCGGATCAGATCCTTACTTCTCACCTCTGTCTTTTTCATCTCCGCCCTCTTTTCTTTTTCCTCCTCTTAGAACCAAACTAGATTAGATGCATAACTGAACCTCCTCCTACAATGTGTGTTTTTTTTTTAGTTAAAGGTAAAGGTAAAGGGACCCCTGACCATTAGGTCCAGTCGTGACCGACTCTGGGGTTGCGGTGCTCATCTTGCATTATTGGCCGAGGGAGCCGGCTTACAGCTTCCAGGTCATGTGGCCAGCATGACTAAGCTGCTTCTGGCGAACCAGAGCAGCGCACGGAAACGCCGTTTACCTTCCCACTGCAGCAGTACCTATTTATCTACTTGCACTTTGACGTGCTTTCGAACTGCTAGGTGGGCAGGAGGAGGGACCAAGCAACGGGAGCTCACCCCGTTGCGGGGATTCGAACCGCTGACCTTCTGATCGGCAAGCCCTAGGCTCTGTGGTTTAACCCACAGCGCCACCCGTGTCCCTTTTTAGTTACAAGCATCCAAATGGTCTGTCTGAATCAGATCAGGAAGCTGTGATGTGCAAGAGGTTTTTAACCCTTCTCTCCACAGCTATTCTCCTGATCCAAATAGTAGCATGGAGGATTATTTAGATTAGAACAAGGATATTGCATGCAGAAAGGGGTTAGACACCATCCTTGCCCAGCACTGCTCCCTTGATCCAATTAGGATCTTGCATGGCTGCTTTGAACTAAACTTCTCTTCATGAGAAATCAAATAACAGAATGTTTTCTCTAATCAGGTCCTTATTTCAAATGTAGGCTTCAGAATGGGGCCTACTTGTTTGGGTTTTACTTTATTGAGCGGACAAGACCAATAGTGGGTCCACAGGTCAAGAAGGCGGTTTCTGCATGTGCTGTAGAGGGAAGTGAGAGGTAGATGGGGCTTGTCAACCTGGGAAGGTAGCCCATCTAGCAGAAGGAAAACTGAGCCCTGCTGCTATACTCACTTGTGAAAAAGGCTTCAGTGTAAACCCTGAGGAAAAATCCATGCCCGCTGCCTTGTAGGACATCTTTGGAGAAGAAAAGCTGAGTAAACCCAACACAAATCCAGAGTAGGGTCCTTAAGACAATTGGATGGCATCTTTTATGCCTCCTTCTGGTAACTTCCTCAGCCAATCTGGTGCTGAATGTACTGCTCTGCTTTCCTTTGGACCACATCAGCAAGGCCGAGATGTGGGGGTATTGTCATCTGGGCAACCCAGGACCTCCATATACAATGCCTTAGGCTTGCACCCCGGAGAGGTCACTATGGTGCTGCTAATGCAGCCGAAACAATGTGGAAGACAGCAGTTATGAGTTACTGCTCTCTGCAGGCACTGTGATTCTCCAGTGGTTTGACCATCCATTGTCTCTCAAGACAGACAGATGCAAAAAAAAGTGTGAATTTAAGAGAATCCTTAATATTATATATATATATATATATATATATATATATATATATATATATATATATAGCCAGATAATGCAAATATAATATGGTACAAAAGACAATGGCCTAATTCCGACAATCACAAAAAACATGTTTTATGGGTGATCTATGGTTCTCCAGATATTGTGGACTCCATCAGCCACAGCCAGCATAGCCTATGGCCACTGATAATGGAATTTGTAGTCCAGCAACAACTAGACACCTGAATGTTCCCAGTACCTGGTTTAGGTGACTCTTTGGGTCCAGGACTTGCTATGGTTCATTCCCAATCTCCTCCCCTCCTGTTTCACAGGAGTGGAAGTTTCTGCTCTTACTCTTAGAACAAACCACAGTTTGTTATAAGTTAACATGCTAATTTGGGAAACTGTGGTTTGTTCTAACCATAGTTAGCTAAAAAACCAATGTAAGCAAAAAAAAAAAAAGTTTTAATCCTGCTTTAGTTTAACTAACTTTGGTTAGAATAAACCACTGTTCCCCAAGTTTGTACCATAATCTAGAATTGTGGTTTGTAATAAAGTGAAAGCAGAAAGTTTCATTTTCCCAAGTGAAACTGTTGTTTAGATGATTGCTTGAATCAGGCCAATGTTTACAGGACAAATGGAGGATGTGACCTTTTATATCTCTTGTGAAAATAATTCATTTCATTTCTTTGCAGTATAATATTTCTGTGGTGAATCAAACAAAGTTCAGAAGAGAGTATTTTATTAGACTATTACCCCATCAAAAAAAGAAAACAAAAGAAATGTCTGTTTAGATAATAAATGACCTGGGAAACAAATGAGCTACAAATCACGCAAACCCACCCACCCACCCAAAACCTAAAAAACTTACCTCTAGCCCTAGAACTTACCACTAGCCCCATGGCTGCTTTGCAGTGGTGCGTTAACTATAAGCCTCTTAGCTGGAAGAAACTTTTTGGGTGTTCATCTGCATATGTAGAAGAAAGAAAGCATCCAGTCCATGAATCTAGAAACTGAAGGCACCACTATGGTAGAAGCCCTTCTCAGCCACTTTATACTGAGGACTTGGTATAATGTTTGCAAGTTCAGGATAATACAGAGGCAGAATATGTTTACGCCTTTTCATAAAACTTGTTTTACCATATGGAAATCAGCTGGATGGAAATACAGTGGTACCTCGGGTTAAGTACTTAATTCGTTCCGGAGGTCCGTTCTTAACCTGAAGCGTACTTAACCTGAAGCACCACTTTAGCTAATGGGACCTCCTGCTGCCGCTGCGCCGCCAGAGCACGATTTCTGTTCTTAGCGGAGTTCTTAACCTGAAGCGTACTTAACCTGAAGCGTACTTAACCCGAGGTACCACTGTAACACTCTTCTACAAGTACAGAAGTTAGATTAAACTTCAAGCAATATATCTTATAACATGGAGACCTCAGTGCAACTGGGGCTCTGGCTCTGGTGAGCAATAATTCTGAGCAAAGCATTATAGTAAGTACCGGTAAGTGTGCTCATCTTGTTCTCAGTTGTTAGATGCTCAGTTAGATGCTGAGGGAAAAGCCTTGGACAGGTGTGGGTTTGTGCCTGCATCTACACATGGCATCTGGCAAAGAAAAGGTGTGGAAAGTCCTGAAAATGGTTTGTCATTCAGACCCCGTGTTGATAAATCTGGATTAATTTACTGGATCTCTTGATGTGATAACTATCTGTGTAACAGGAAAAGGGGAAAACACAATTGTAATATTTAAAGTTGCATTAGATATATTTATCCAAAGGTTAGGTTCCAGTACTCATCATTTTATCTATCAATATTAATACTAGTTCTTATATTTTAGACTGCAGTGTTATTACGAGTATAATAAGAGTATTGCATGATTAAGATTCAGTATTATTAGTTTGTTTCAAGTTACACCATTATAATCAGTTTTGATAGCAATTCTGATTGCTGAACTGATAATCTTTAAGATCTCTGATGGAACCAAGGAAGCTTGTTTCAAACTGCTTAGCATTCAGAGACCCAGATCGTAAATCCACTTTGCGCCAAATTTGGGGGGGGGGGGGAATAAAAATTGCCAGCTACTTTCATAGCAATGAGAATACAGAACAATGTAGGCATTTCCATGACTGCAGCTGCAATTTAAATGGTTTTCCATCTCAAAAGTGGTCTGTGGATTCAAGAGCCTTTGCTAGCTATGGTAAGAATTGTCTGTAAAGTCCTTTAGGTGTATACATTTTCATCTTAAAATCTACTAGGTTTATGTTGCCTCACTAGAAAAGACATCAGGAAAGTTAAAATATATATATAAAAATCTGAAATTCTCACTGAAACACATGAGGAGGAACTTAAGGAGAAACGTTCCAAAAACTTTTTTTGGCTTTTATTGCTACTAGTTAAACTATTGAGTGTCAGTCTGTGGTGTGTGTGTGTGTGTGTGTGTGTGTGTGAGTGTGTGAGAGAGAGTGTGTGTGTGTGTTTTAAAGACATATGAAGAATCTGTCCCATATCATCCAACTGAAGAGCGTAACTGGAGTGAATACACACAACCGTATGGCATCTCAGAGAGGGAGTTGGCACTATCTCCGTTGCTGTATATCTCATGGTACAGCAGTACTCTGCTCCAGCAGGAGCACAGATGGTCACTGCAAGCCTTTTACAAGGGAACTGAGTAAAAATATCCCAATTTTTGTCCAGTGATGCACCTAGAAAACTATTCACTATGAACAAGTGATTAAAACCTAACAACCCACTCACTAACCTGCCAAAAAAAAACCATGCGCATGGCCACCGACCCACCCACCTGCTTACAGTATGGATTCACCACATTCAATGGATTCACATACCCCTAAACCGATCCCAAGACTTCTGTGTTTCGTGATATGCCAAAAAAAAAAAGCATCCCTAGATGATGGTCTAAAAAATTCTCAGTGATGCAAATTCAGCAACGTAATATCGGATAATTTGGAGGAAATCTGCTACAGTTCCAATGCTTGGCATTTAAACTTTACACTTACAGATTATATATATATATATATATATATATATATCCCCTGATGGAGGCTAAAAGGTGGCAGCTGTGCCAAAGTAGTGGACCTCAAATCGCTGAGCAGAAATGAGCGGAGAAAGCTTTGATTGCTTCTAGAGCAGTAGCGAGTAGTGTCTCTCAACTACAAATCAAGCAAGCTTCGAGGAGGAAAAAAAAAAGACCCAATCAAGGCAATAATGGCCTCCACTTCACAATCAGACAAGTGCTCCTACTTTAGAAATCCTACCATTTATGGCTGATTGCTAAGCCTGGCCTCATTTCTAATCTAAAGGGCGAGTAATAATTTGAGAAAGGAATTATAACAACTTCCCAACAATTTGGTAAATTGTTATTATTTGGAGTGGGTGGGGGGGAGGAGGAGAGGTTGTTGTGAAGCTATTGCTGTTTGTAAGTTATTTCAACCCCCCCCCCAAAAAAAAATTGGTATACTCCTATATCTTCCACTCTGATTATTTTCGGTTTCATCCCAGACGTGTTGTATGGAGATTTACAACCCCCCCCCCCCAAAAAAAAATACTGAAAAAGAATAACGTATGATATTGAATCTTCTAAATATTACATGGAAATGGGGATAGGGGGAGGGAGGGAGAGGCTTTCTGCAAAGCCTTGGCTACCATGAATTTTGCACTCATAATTATGCAAATATTGCTATTGGGAATAGAAGGTGGGTAGAAAGTGAAGCATAAATTAGATGGTTGCAGAAAGTTGCAGCACCCACCTTGACATTGTATACCGCTGAAGTTTTATTTCAGTTCATTATATTGTCATGGTTTCTGCAACATGCATAAGCTGATTAAGGGTACATTAAAATATGGGTGCTAAATCTGTTTCTACTTTAAAATGCCATTTCTCAAAAGGATGTAATATTCTGACGTCCAGTTTTGACAACCTGTGTACATCTCTGGATTCTGCTGATTCGGAATAAATAATTTTCAAGCAATAACTTATTCATCTGAGTTATATTATCAAGAGAAACTATTATCTTAATATTAAACTATTAACATTCAATAAAGCAGGTGTGGTACTGCCCAAGTTAAGTGTTAGGATTTACAAGTGCTTGACTTTGGCTGATCATACTGTATATACATCTGCTATAATGCTTAGTATTATTAGTTCAACAAACTGGTGGACAGAGTGATACAATTCATCCATAACTGTCTTAAACACAACTTCAACTTGTACACCAGTAAGTATATTTAAAACCAGAGTGTAGAATGGGTAGGATGAATCTATGCAAGTTGCATGGTTTTCATTGTGCAACTTGGACGGTCTCTATAGTTTCATATTTGTTTTCATAAGATGTTTATAATTTTGAATACCAATCCATATTACCACTGGGATGAATCTGTATATGTTTTAATTTCCACTGCCAATTGCATATATTTCAATGTCCTGTCCCATCCAACCCAGATGTCATTTTGTAATAATAATAACAACAACAACAACAACAACAACAACAATTATTTATTTATTTATTTATACATACATACATACATACATACATACATACATACCCCTCCCATCTGGCTGGGTTTCCCCAGCCACTCTGGGCAGCTCCCAATGGAATATTAAAAACATGATAAAAGATCAAACATTAAAAACTTCCCTAAACATTCTGTATTGTGTTTCTGACCAGCTGCGACAACATTATCTAAACATAATGCAGGTGACCAGTTTCATTCTTCATAATATCGTAATTTTATTATAGTTCTGTAAATCATCAGTTTACTTGTAGTGTGAGGAAGGCACTATGCCAAGGCCAGGCTACCAGCTGTAGGTTCTGTTTTCATAACTCCCTGGGTATAGACAGGTGAGACCTGCACAAGATGAATGGCAAAACTGGGATGTGTGTCAGATCTACATACAAGCCTGTAAGAATAGTACCGCGAGTAGCTTCCCTGGGAAATACATTTCAGAAAATAAGTGCACAAATGAATATATGACTCAGAGGTTTCAGAAATTTCTGGCATTTATTCGATAAGCATGTCGGAACCCATGCTTCCATTTTATTTCGGTAGGCCCCGATTCACTCCCATGCACCATCTGGCGCTTCCATGCCAAAGAACTGCCCTGTTTTACTTACGTGAAGTTGGCTTGGAGGCTCTCATAAGATTAAGAGGATGGAGTCTGACACCTTCACCCAAATATTCTTAATGGGGAATTTAAGTTACTTCAAAGGAACCTACTTCCAAGCAAATGTGTTTAGAACTGAGCCTTAAGTTAAACAAAATCAGAAACAAGATCAATCATTTTCATGCTTCCGTTACCTTACTTAGTAAGGTAGGGATTAAACACAGTGTCTTAAACCAGGACTGCATTATAGAGTCCTTTAATTTCTTTTCTGCATCCATGATTATTTATGCTTGGGGTGGTATTGGGGCGATTGTATACACAGTCTTGCTTTTTAACACTGCTCCTGCAACGTCTTTTGGGTGGTTATTACTGCTTTGTTTCTAATAAGTGCAGGCCACATAATGCCTGCCGAAATCTTGTAATTTTTTGTGGCACATATGTCCTGGTTAATTTGTTGCAGAATAGTGTAAGAGTGCACCTCCAAACAGCAATATTGCAACGATGTTGAGGGAACCATCACAGAACAAGCAATCAACTGGAATGATGTGTGTTATGTCTAGGATGAATCCACCCCTAACATACTGCTATTGCA
The DNA here is from genome assembly GCA_034641385.1 of Darevskia mixta. Classification (NCBI taxonomy): domain Eukaryota; kingdom Metazoa; phylum Chordata; class Lepidosauria; order Squamata; family Lacertidae; genus Darevskia; species Darevskia mixta. The sequence goes on from JAWWNH010000029.1 coordinate 11,852,225, forward strand.
TCAGTAGCATGCTGCAGAATACAACCACAAAAAGCCACCAGTCTGGAAGTAGCCATGGACTTCCTGTCCTGAAGACTTCCTGTCCTGCACAGCTGAAGATCATTCCTTGGTGTTCCTTTGTTTCCTTAAACGATGCCGTGGACTTCAGCAGACGAGACACTAGCTCAATAGGACAATCGTAATGCACACATATCCATTTTCTGAAGCCCTGACATCAAAGCAAATTTGTAATTTTATAATTCTTGCAAGATAATATTTGTGCCCTAAATATATCCCAGTCATGTAACTCACTTAACTCCAAAATTTTGTAGAAATGCTTTTTGAAGGATAAATCTACAGATGTTGTTGTTTAGTCGTTTAGTTGTGTCCGACTCTTCGTGACCCCATGGACCAGAGCACGCCAGGCACTCCTGTCTTCCACTGCCTCCCGCAGTTTGGTCAGACTCATGTTGGTAGCTTCGAGAACACTTTCCAACCATCTCATCCTCTGTCGTCCCCTTCTCCTTGTGCCCTCAATCTTTCAAAATGTTGGGATCATAGGCTGATGAATGGCTTCATGCTCTGAATGCCATTCGCCTTTTAAAATTCTAGGTGGCATCCAATGCTAATTCTGTTCAGAGTAGCTTCACTGAAATCAATGAACACGGATAATTTAACTTCATTACTTTCAGTAGGTGTACTCAGAGTAGAATTTAGCTAGCTATAACCTTCTTAATCTAGGGTTTGCATAGATTCAAAAAACCAAAAATCTGCTGTAATTTGATAATTCCTATACAAATCCTTTGAGGATGGTGTTATTTATTGTCATTTAACTGAAGATCTGTGTCCAGTGTCTTATACAGCTGCTTGTATAGATCTTTTGTTGGAGAGTTCTGGCTCTATGAGTCCCAAGGCAAATAGTTTGTGTGTGCATGTAGGTACGTATGTGTACTTATAACACAAGGGAAAGGATATAAACCAGATAATCAGATATTATCTGTAAACCACAAGTAGAAATGTAGCCTCCCATTCCAATAATTGTATGCAATGATATGCATACATATGTGTTCACTCAATAATATTCAAACCAAGCCAACAACTGAGATAATAACAGTTTATCTGTTATAACTGTAGAGGGAAGCAGTGTGAAAAACACACAGTGGGATTTTATTTTAAAGGACAGACTATTCATAATAAGCTGAAAATTAAAACACACACACACACACACACACTGATCAACCTGCAGTTTGGGTTCAAATCTTGTGCTCAGTGGGCCTGTCTTGCTGCATAAGAGAAGGAAAATTGTGAGAATGGAAATGGCAAATCTAAGCACAAGTCTCAGCTGAAGCCTGGCATAATTTGAAAAGCTAGCCATGGTTATAAAATACATGCCCTTCTTTGAAATAAATTTCCCTTTTATCACTCACCACTGAACTGGAATGTAAGGGCTGTCTCCAGCTAAGCCTTACTCAGAACAGACACATGTACCGGTACCTAAGTGAGTCCTGCACATTTATTTCAACTGGTCTACTTGGAGTAGGACCAACACTGGGGACAACCCTCACCATTTAGAGGTATCCAAATGTGTAATGGGTGACTGTTTCAATATATGATCAATATATGATCATCTAACTTAATTCCAAGGGAAGGAAAACAAGAAGAAAAGAAGAAGAAGAATGAATTTCATTTACAAAGAGATTCTGATTTTCGCCAGCAGATTTAGGTAACATATGGCAGCTTTGCCAATACTTTCACAAATGCATCGTAGGCAGAAACTCTCTATAGTGCAATGGGATCAATTTACAGACATATTAATAGAAAATTGGCGGTCAAGACCCAGGAAAATGGTTTTCCTAGTGCAGCTGTATTCTAGGAAATTTTGTATTCTCTGAATGTTTAGTATTGCACAGCAGGAGTGTAAGCTTAAATGACCCCTAGTGTCAGAAAGCAGCATGCTTAAGATAATTACATGAGCTGATTTTTCCCTTGAAGGATGCACATTGAGCAAGAGAAAAAAAAAGAATCTAACCTACATGAATAGTCTGATCTAAAAATATAGTGGCAGTCACTCATCCCATAATAAGAAATATTTTAAAACACGCACAAAACGAATTAAATAAAGAAAAGCTGGCTATTTGTTCTTTTTCTTCTCATTCAGTTCATTTAGGCATAACTATTTAGTAAATGTATATAATGTGAATACAAAGTGATAGTGTGTTTTGAAAAGAATTTCCTCTCCCAATGGCAGCAGAACTAAGAGGAAGCTAGACATGTTTGGATGTATGATCATAACCTTCTTCGGAGTAATTTAGGAACAAATGTATCAAACAAACAAAAAAGCCACCTGTTCATTTTAATAAATGAGAAAAACATGCTTGTTTGTTTTTTCTAATTTTGGAAGCTGGTTTCAGAGGTTGCATGATATTTTTGTAATTCAATTAGGCATGCTATTCCACACATATTAGCATCTTCTATGGCAACTAATTTCTTACATTAAATATTTAGTAGTATCTGGGACATCTTCTTAAATCTCTGTTTGCGTTATTGGTAAATATTCTTACCTAGTCAGCGTCAGTCATTATAATGAAGAAAAATACATTTCCAGTAATTTCAGTAGATCGGTTGATTGCAAGCGCCAAGGGAAAGATTAAGGGAAAGACTCAAAAAAGGCTTCTAAGACACCAGTTTGTTTTCTTAAACAATACTTTGCAAATATAACAGAAAGTGGTATCTAAACCAGTCTGGTGTTTATAAGTCATGCATTCGAATGTAGAAACCACAAGGCCACTGAGTAAAAAAAACAGTGGATGTTTGCCCTTCCAGCCTTGCAATAGAAGTCTCTTAGCCACCATAAGGTCTCACAGAATCCACTTTGTGTTGTCCATGTGTTGGACTCCATGCCATAGGAAGAGATACCACTTTATTTAGCCACATACAGAGAGAATAGGTGAACAGTTAAGATCATTTAAATGCTTAAAGAAAAACTTAGGAGGAAGGCAATTTTTCTTAAAAGACGATATGCCTGACAATAAAAGACAGTGACCCTAGAATGTTTCTGCCAAAAAGAAACTACGTGTTCCTCTGGAATGGAAGAGGTGTATCTATAAATATGTAGGATAGTATCATAACAGCTGGATATAAACAGAACTCCAATAGATTAGATTAAGGATGTATCTAGTGGGCTTTTTGGGGGTGATCAGAATTGCTTATCCAGGGTTTACATGACATATTATATGGCTGAACTTCTCCCAACCTTCTGATCTGGTGCTAAATCACCAATCAAGGAAGGAGAATATCCCAGGAGTGCCATTTCAGATTTCATTGCTGAGAGTGTGGAGGCAGAGACAAGATTCTCGGCAAGCTATCAAGGCCTACATTTGGAAATATTCAAAATTAGATTGCAGAAGGCAGTATGCTTCAAGAGCATTTTTTGTGGTTTTGTTTTTATCTGTATCTATATATAGATACTACAGCCACAGCAATGTTATCAACACAGGTCAAAGAGTCACCCTTTAATTTATGAAACAAAGAGTTTATGGATTTGGCATGCTTGCATATACTCTGTGTGCCTGCATATGCGATTTGATGTGTTAATTCAGTGAAGCTGGCCAGAAAGATAGACACTAAATCTAGTCTGAAACACAGGTGGGGGTGTTGGGTTGCCCTACCTAATATTGTCCCCTGTGTTGCAGGCAAAATCCTTATGGCATTGTTAAAAACTCTCTGAAAGAGGCCTCTTCCATGCTGGTCCTGCTCACTGAGATTCTTTAGGGTAGGACTACATTTGTGCAAAGCACATGAAAAAAGCCGATACACTGAGCACTCTGTTTACCAAGCAAGACAACATGCCACATGTGATATAATCAGGGATATGCAGAACTGCATAGAGAAATTTCACCAACTGAAACACTTTCAGCTGCCTTCAGAATCCTTCTTGATATTTTGCCTGAATCATGAAATCTGCTTCAAATGACCAAGCCACACTTTCGCTTTTCTCAGTAACCCTAGTTGCAGTTTATAAAACTGCTCTTGGATATCCAGACAGAGGTTTGCATTCATTTAAAAGAAAGTGTAATTTATGTTGGGGTTACATCGATGCCACTCCATTCTTTCTATTTCTGATGCTCAGTTGTGAGTGCCATTGCTTATGTAGCCAAAAAGGTACCATTCATGTGCAAGAGTAGCAGGAGCAAGGGAACCCTGATGTTTGCAAAATTACAAAAAAAAAAGTAAAAAATGGTGGTGGGGGACCCCAAGGGGAATCCCCCCCCCCAAAAAAAACAGCCCAGTGAGAGTCGAGTGTCCTCAGTGACCACAGAATGCTGCTTGTCTAGGTGTGTTTGTGTATGTGTAGAAAATCTGGGTGAGAGAGGGGAAAGGAATGGAAGCACTTCACATTGCAACATTTTGTTACAGGCCACACATGTAATATCTGCTTCACAGTAAGAGAAATCCAGTTGAAGCAGATGTACCAGCTTGGAATTGTCCATTAGTACAATGTATGTGTTCCTGGAATGCTAGCTTGCTTTGGATTATCCGCCAGTAACTTCCAGCACGGCAGTTGAAGCTCCTAGTTGTTTAGTCCTTGGGATTCTTATTAAACTGTCGGGGCTGTAGAGTTTTAAGTTTCAAAATTACCCCTGCTGTCTTGTCTGATTAAGTGAACATCTACTTGCATGTCAGCAGAAGTATCGGTTTTCAGGGGGAAAGATCATTTTCATGACCGATAGATTTTTATTTTTATTTTATTTTTTAAAAATGTATAATGCAATTACAAAATATGAGCTACCAAATGAAATATTAGAAGTAGCACATAACAACTCTTGCCTTTGCTGTGCCACCCACAATTAAGGCAGGTAAACAGCACTTACAACGAAAGTAAGCATATAATTTTATACTATATGTTGGGATTTGCTCAGTGTTGTTTTGCTGCAGACAGAAGAGAAAATACAGAGCGGTGCATAATTTGTTCTCCCGCTACAACTGAAGAATCAAGATGCTTAGGAGTTTTGGTTTCTTATGTAAAATGATCTGGGGGCTCAGGGAGGGATTCCCATCCCCTTAGCATTGCTATTGAGAAATCAGACAAAAATGAACAAGGACACCGCCAACCTCCTCAGTCTTGCAACCAACAGTGCATTTTCCTTGCTACATTAGGATTCGTTTCATTGACTGGAACCAAACGATTATAATGATGCTCTTATGACCATAAGGTAAATAAATAAAACTGCATTAAAAGAGTGGCTGTGATTAGAAATTTGAATGACCTAAACTCATTACAATACATATAGTGTTTATCAGCAGCAAATTGATGAGAATGCAGAGGTGCCCTTCCAGATTGAAAGGGTGCAAAATGGAGAAGATGCTTCGGTTTAACTGTAAGGGTTATTTTCTACAAAATCCAAAGACCCACTTTTGGATATAGCTTCAAACCTAAACTGTGAAAACTTAAAAGTGTTTTAAGAATATCTGCTGCAATTGTTTCCTGTTGGTTTAATGCTGGACAGAAGTCACAACAATCTTAGCTGAGAAACAGGTAGGTAGCCGTGTTGGTCTGCCATAGTCAAAACAAAATAAAAAGTAAAAAAATTCCTTCCAGTAGCACCTTAGAGACCAACTAAGTTTGTTCTTGGTATGAGCTTTCGTGTGCATGCACACTTCTTCAGACACCTATCTGCTATCTGAAGAAGTGTGCATGCACACGAAAGCTCATACCAAGAACAAACTTAGTTGGTCTCTAAGGTGCTAGTGGAAGGAATTTTTTTTATTTTTTATTTTGTTTTAGCTGAGAAAGGTTGTGTGGAGGTTCCCTGCTTGTGGAGATCTCCCCGGAACAGACTGGTTAAACACCAACACGGTTAGCATCTAGATTCTATGTGAAAACCTTGCTTTCCCTCTAGACCTTTAATCATTTTAGAATTCTTCTCCATTTTTAAATATCGCCCTTAAAGATCTTTGCCAATTATTTGTGATATTTTATAATGATTGTTTTTTAAATTTTTATTTTGTAAGCCCTTTTGTTGCCCTTACAGTGAAAAGATAGGATAAAAATGTTTAATGTGAAATAAATATTGCTAACAGAGGAGAAACCAGCACCTTTGGAAACAAAGGCATTTTTTTTACGTCTTTGACAGGCCTGCCTAGAACCACAGGGCCATTTCATGGATGACAATAGCCAGGCAAGGTCAGCGCAAAGCATTACAACTGCAGCAAACAATGGTGTTACTCTAGTGTCTCCCACAGCAAATATGTCAAATCTGGAAGCAATACACTTGAATGCATGCATCTTGAAACATCTGTGTAAACAAATCTGGAAAAATGACCCTGATCCCTTTTGACATAAAGCCACTGCAACAGTTATAACATTTTGTATTGCCCTGCACACATAAAATATGTAAGCTGGCTGGGGCAAGAGCTGAAACTGGCAGATAATAAACCGCATGTCTTCTGAAATGCCAAGGTGAAATGTTGCTCTCCTCTTTCCCAAATGGTACTTCTGCATCAATAGTGACTGCCACACACCAAGAAGATGTTGAAATACTAGACATCTGAGGGCTTGTTTGGATTTTCTTCCTTTTAGCCAACTGAATTACAGTGCGAATATTGGGAAATTGCTCGTTTTGTACAGATAATAATAATAATAAATTTGATACATAAATGTCTATTTGGTGTTTTTTTTAATGCAAAAGTATAGGCACACACAGAGTGTTATGTTGGGTGTGGATAATATCTGGAAAACAACAGAACAGCAAGGGATTGGGAGGAACTGATTTTTTAAGGATTTGAGGCAAATGCAACTGTAGGTGTTTCAATATTGCCAAGTTCTACTCCGGTTACTTATAAAGTTCTAAAGATGTGTAGATTGAAACAAGAGTGGCTCAGTTTACCCCTCAGAACTTTTGGGTACCTTATGGCTCCTTACAATATGTATGAAACATTGAAAAGAGAAGAAGAAGAAGAAGAATAACAACAGAGGGGGAATCTGTGTGGTAGATAGTGCTGAAATAATATGAAAGCACCAACCCATATAATATATGTACTAGGCAAATCTTTCATATTCAGAACTGTCAAATCTGACTATAGACAGTAGACAATACTGTACAAACTTGAATTTTAAACACAACCCTCAAGTACTTCCTCAGTAAACATGATTTTAAAATCAGATTACCGTAAGTTTAAAAACTTTACTTTGACATACGAAATCTTGATTTATTATTATTATTTTTTACTTGCAAAAACCTCATATTTATTTTCGGTTTGCTTCAGCTCTTGTGCCAGCTCCCTCCAAAGCTGTGTAATCATAAAGAAAACATACTTTCAGTTTTATGCCCCCCCCCCCAGCTTCAATAATATTCCGCAGGTCCAGCTCAAATACAACAGCCTCATACACCCTTCCTCTAGGTACAAATGTAAAGCTAAATATTAAGAGATTTTTTTAAAAAAGAGGTAACATTTTGAGGGTGAATATGTCAGTATTTTCAAAATTTCTCTTGCAAATCCCAGGAAAATTGTGCAGCTTCCTTGAAATTTCATTTCCCTGTGCTGTGTGGCTTCTAAAACATTCAGAAGTAAAAACTGATAATTTAAGTTGTTAATTCAACAACTCAAAGAGCTGAAGTCTGAACATTATTGCAAACTAAAAACAATTTTTCTGTTCTCAGTTATCAATCAATTGACAGTCCCTAGCCTAGCTGATGACTGGCAGTGCTATTTTTATTTATTTACTTATTAAATTTATAGATTTTTCATTTAGAGCTGTAGTAGGCCATTAGCACTCCTTTTAATTTATCTTAATCATTTTGCAACTGGCTTTGTCTGTGACTCGTCTTTCATGCTGGCTAAAGAGGCAAAGGAGTTAAAGGCTATCACAGACCTTCGAAAAACATGTTCCAATATTTGCCACAAGAGAAACATGAAGACACAAATAGCAGAAATTAACAGTCCTGCGCTGTTTGGAACACATAGTTCTGACTAACCCAAGAAGCAAAGGAAAAGTGTTTCCCAGTCATTATGCGTTAGTAGGGTATGATCCAGTGAGGTACATGAACTGTATGAATTAAAGAATTAAGAGAATGCCAGTATTGAAAACAGTGCATTAGCTCAAAAGTATGCTATCCTGATCATACAATATTATGTGGCATGTTAATAACATCGGTATCCACCTTTTAAAAAACGCACCTCTTGTTTCTCTCCTTCCAGTCAATCTTCTCTCCCCGCCAACCCCTCCCCAAATGTCTTGGCTCAATTTTCCATTTTCAACTCCCGCTACTCCCTTCCCATCTTGTGCCTTTTCTTTTCTGCTTTAGAATATGGGCAAGAAGCTGTCTATTTCCTTGGCCTACACAGAGCATTTAGCTGCTGTGTGCTCTCTTGATAAATATTATTATTACTGTGTGTATTGTGGGGACACCCACCTTATTTCTAATAAGCTATAACCTATTGTTCTTAATAACTGGGTTGTTGTTTTTGTTAAACCTATTAGGAGCAATAAGTTATATTATAATAGAAATAAGGCAGGTGTACCCTAACTTGTAAAGCAACTGGCTGGGATCCAAAGAGCCCATGGCTTGAGCACAAAGCAGCCCCACACATCCTAGGGAAGGTGCAGATTTTCCATCCAGCTGCATTCTCTAGGGTGCATCACATGCCATTATTATTATTATTATTATTATTATTATTATTATTATTTATACCCTGCCCATCTAGCTGGGTTTCTCCAGCCACTTTGGGCGGCTCACAACAGAATATTAAAAACACCAAGCATATAAAACTTCCCTAAAGATGTCTTCTAAAAGTAAGATAGTTGTTTCTTTCCTTGACATCTGATGGGAGGGCACCGTTACCAAGAAGTACCTCTGCCATGATTGAAGGTCCTCTGATCTTCAGTAGCGATTTTTCCGGGGGTGCAGTAGGAAGGTGGATCAAAACAGCCCTGGTGTGTGCCATTACATATCACACTCTTGCTTTCACACAAATAAGAGTTGGGGGGGGGGATATATGGAGAGAAAGATACAACACGGAAGTCCTAGGCTGGGCTTTTTTCCAGCCTGCTGGAACTGAGTTCTGGCACCTCTCAGGTGGGTGTGATTGCCATGATAAGAGAACAAGGGTGAGTTCATGGTGAGTTCCAGCACCTATTTTTTTCTAGAAAAATAACACTGGTTATAGTTGCCATGATCTCCGATGGCATGGCAGTGGGAAGGATCTGGAGGTTTGATGCAGGGATAGCTGCATATGATTTGCCTCGCACCACCTTGTTGGATGGGGATGTGCCCCCAGATACAGAAATGGGTGGTTGTGGTAGCTCTCTTCCTTCCTCCAAATCCCTTCTCATAAGCCATCTTTCCCACGAAGCGTTTGGCACAGCCCCTTAGCTTCCATGCCAAACTTAAATTTAAGCACGTGTAACTCTAAGGACCAAATCCTGCTTCCCTGCTTAGCCTTGCATCCGCTTCCCTTTCTGATTGTCCCCCCACCCCATGCCAAATTTCAGATTGGAGGTTTTGCCCAGCCAGGAACCTGCCCTCTTAGATTAAGTAAAGTGCCATGTATACTAAAGTTTATCATGCAAAAAACAGCTGCTACCACCACCACTAGAGGGACCCGGGTGGCGCTGTGGGTTAAACCACAGAGCCTAGGGCTTGCCGATCAGAAGGTCGGCAGTTCAAATCCCTGCGACGGGGTGAGCTCCCATTGCTTGGTCCCTGCTCCTGCCAACCTAGCAGTTCGAAAGCACGTCAAAGTGCAAGTAGATCAATAGGTACTGCTGCAGCGGGAACGTAAACGGCGTTTCTGTGTGCTGCTCTGGTTCGCCAGAAGCGGCTTTGTCATGCTGGCCACATGACCTGGAAGCTGTACGCCGGCTCCCTCGGCCAATAATGCGAGATGAGCACGCAACCCCAGAGTCGGTCACGACTGGACCTAATGGTCAGGGGTCCCTTTACCTTACCACCACCACCACTAGTAGTAGTAATAATACTGGTTTGCTGGCCTCACCAGTTCTTGTCTTCATTTGACCTTGCCCAGTGGCATCCTGCACTATTATAAGGTGTCCCCCACCCCTGGATGCGATGGCATTCAGTGCAATTTTGCGCGTTGTTCTCTGTGTGCAAAGCTCTTGCTGCATGCGTCGTCACAACCAGGGTGATCGTTTATATAAAATATCAGTGGTCCCCACAAAAACATATATTTTCCAGTGGGTCTTCCTGTAAGCATAGATGATTTTAAACACACCAATTCTATGCATACCTACCTGGGAGTAAGTTCCATGGAACTCATTGGAGCTTACATCTGTGTTGATGTGTATAGGATTGTACCGCACAAGTATCCATTTAGTCAGCAAAAAGGTCCATGGATCTCTAACAGTTTCAATAGGCTGGCTCTGTGAGAAAGGTTTAACCTGGGTTATGTTGTGTCTAAATCAGTGCAGACATGTTCTTATTTAACTTTCACATTCCTAATGACAAGGTGCCATTTAAGCCTTTCCATTTTCCTCATGCATTTCATTTATCACTCCCTCCAAATGCTGTCAGTTTAATTCCAGGCCATTCTGAGCAAGCTGTTTGAGAAAATGCTTTCCCATTAAAAAAACCCCCAAAAACCAAACAAAATTACCAAACTCCCCACCTCCACCCTTTCATTTATAAAATCAGGAATGCAAGTCTCTGTGCTGACTCTATGTTGCATACTGCCACCTGGCGGCCTACTGTAAAACTTTTTTTAAAAAAGGAAAATATGCTCTACATTAAAATACATTATTTGTCTGATGGACAGGACTGCAGTCTTTGCTTATCCCCACTGCTTGTCTTCTATTCGGACAGATGTTTCCGATAGCTGCTTCTATTTCTAAACTTGTTTTAACCTCATTTAAAAATGCAATTGTGCTGAGGGATACAATATTAAAAATTGAGATCCTTGTCCTTTCCTCCCAGCAAACATTATTTTTATTAATATGCAATCTGTCAAATATTGTACTTTTTGCATTTATTATGTAGTCCGCAGCGATAAAGAATGCTGCTTTTTTAAAACACACAGGGGTCATAAAATATTGTTTCTATGTGCAGTTCACCAAGTAATATCATCTATTTGTAGCATGATGGGCATTTCTGGGATGATTTGAATTACATATTCTTTGATGGCTGAAGAGGACATCCCTGGATCAGCAGGACCAACAACACACATTATGTCTGTAATATTCAGTGACTGAATTCTGCTTCTTACCCTTTGCTTGTTTAAAAGCTGCAGGATCTGGCAGCCCTGAAGTTCTACTTTTTGAAGCCTAAAAAGTGAATTCACAAATGCCTGGTCTTCCTAATGACCGCAGCATCAAGTGATGGCTTGTCTATCAACACACATACATATACAAAAAAATTCACTTGTGGGTGATTAAGTGTTGAATAATCAGTTCAGGGATATGCAAGTATATCTCTCTTTTATAGCATCATTAGCATCGTCTTGGGCAATGTCAACATTTCTTTGGGTTGTGCAGATGTAGCGATGACTATTCGATGACCTAAATGGAAATAAGCTACTGTGGAGTGCACTGGTGTTAGTGCTAACCATAGTTAATCCCACATTACAGTTTGGAACAAACCATGATATACGTAGAAGACGGTTTGCAAAATGTGGCTTGGGAAGAGCATCATGAACTCCAGAGTTTGAAGAATGTTTAAGTGAGTTCATTTCACAAGAGAGTCAAAAGCAAAGTCTGGACCGCTTAGTGCCTGCTATGAGTGAATTTTGAAATTCTATTACTAAAGTGCTGAAAAAAACTAAGGAACTAATCAAAGGAACTTTCACTTTTCCTCAGGACCATCAAGTTCCATTTGTCTTGTCCCTTTAGCTCCTGGCTGTTTTCATGTGGAAGAGTTTTCTGGCTACTTCTAAAAAGCAATGACTATTATTAGGCTAGGGACCCAGGTGGCGCTGTGGGTTAAACCACAGAGCCTAGGGCTTGCTGATCAGAAGGTCAGCGGTTCGAATCCCTGTGACGGGGTGAGCTCCCGTTGCTTGGTCCCTGCTCCTGCCAACCTAGCAGTTCGAAAGCACGTCAAAGTGCAAGTAGATAAATATGTACCGCTCTGGCGGGAAGGCAAACGGCGTTTCCGTGTGCTGCTTTGGTTCGCCAGAAGCGGCTTAGTCATGCTGGCCACATGACCCGGAAGCTGTCTGTGGACAAACGCCGGCTCCTCGGCCTATAGAGCGAGATGAGCGCCGCAACCCCAGAGTCGGATACGACTGGACCTAATGTTCAGGGGTCCCTTTACCTTTACCTTTATTATTAGGCTAAAAGCCAACATTGCCTGTTTATTTAAACAGTATTTCCAGTCAGACACACCCATCTACAATCTTTAAAGCAATGAGTGTAATGGTGCTCAGGAACATAAAAGATTTGTATTCAACAAAGTTGTCCCACTGGTGCAAGGACTTCCACCTGTGGGCTGGAACTGTTGTTCTGACAAATTATACTTCAACTGCTGGTTTTAGGTATGTTGTGGTGTATTCTAGTCACTGTTTTAAACTAGTTTGTTTTTTTTATTATCCACTATTTTATAATTGCTGTTTTTAAATGCTGTAAGCAGCCTTGAATATAAATAAATGAACATTTCTTCTCCTTGCATCCCACCCAGATGCTTCAGAAAAGATCAATGGTCATGTTGGAGGAGAAGTTCCATTGCACAAGCAAAACTCCTTGTACAAATGAGACTCTATTATGTGAACCCCACTAAAAGATGAAGAAAAATGTGATTTCTGACTAGAAATATCACTGCCTAATTCTTTTATAATTTGATTTTGTTTACTCGTCTGGAGTAGGAAGGAGTGAAAGGACTTACAAATGACTGACATGGCAAAGATTAATGCTTGTGACAACCATTTATTTCAGTAGCGTAATCAAGGATGAATTTGTTTCACACTTATTTTCGTCTAGCAAACATTTGAAAGCTTTTCCTCTCAGAAGGGCCCTTGTGGTCTCAATTATCTCTACTAAGTGAATAAGATAAATACATTTAACAACAGAACTTTCAGATTGGGTTTTCAAAACTGGAATAGCAAATACAGAGTACAACTATGGTGGTAGTTTGGAATTAGGTAGTTTGGAATATTGCATATTTTGTGTAAAACAATATTGCTTGAAGAACAAGTTTTACCTCCAGTATTAAAAATGCCATTTCCCCATGTTCATTGACATTTTGTGGCACTCTATTTACTTTGCTGGTAACTTAATATCCATAGTAATCTATGTTAAGAAAATGCTACTTTATAGAGCACAGTAATCTATCGGCTAAGCTCTCACAAAGAGCAAAACAAACTAAACATTATACAAACATAATGTGGGTATATATCTACTTCACACAATTATCTGTAGCATATTTTAGTGAAAAACACCAAGACTGTTTCCTGTCTCATCTTCACTTTCTAAGCCTCTGTTTTTCCCAGGAGAAGTACATTCGCCATCCTTTTCAGTTCCTTTAGACTTTATTTTTCTTCTGTAGGAGTCCATAGTATTGTTCTCTTCTTTGTTCTCTTCTTTCTCCTCGAGAGGTGAGCTACTGGAATGGTCTCTGCTTTCCAAAGCAAGCTGGAGAGAGCTGTAAAACCTTTAAAAAAAATTAAAATAAAGATGTATGGACTTGGGTTTCTTCAAGGTCTGCTAGACATTTATGTATTTAACTTGCTGAGTCCAAATAAGTTAATTTTAACTTTCTATCTGGTACCTTGCCACTTGCATCTTATCTACATCTTCCTTTTCCTGCTGCCAATATTTTAACTGCTAGGATTGGTATAAACTAGAGATTTATTGTTAACAAACCTGTCAATTCTCTTCCAATTTTCTTCCATCTTCTGATTAGCAACTTGAACCACAAAGTCAACGTATTCTTCACTGACCATCAGTTTTCCTTTCCTGCTTAGTGGAACTTCTAAGCAATGAGTGCTTCGGACAGCCTGCAAGTGAGACAAGAACAGAAAACCTAGATTTTACCATCTTTTACTGATCTGGAGGCAGCACCGGGGAGGCAAATTCATTAAAGAAAAGTAAGAATTGCATCATTGCATTTTGGGAATGAGACGGTAAAGGGAGGCACTGCATATTTCCGCCACAAAGTACGTTCACATAGCTTGATGAAAATTAGCATGCGGTCCTATATGTGGCGACCACGATGTAATGACTTTTAGGGATGTGGCTGCTCTCAAAGTCTGACCAAGAGCATTTGGGGGCACCTCGAGATGGCTTGAAGCTGATTCCATGTATTTTTTAAAGAAAAAAATAAGTATCTGAAACTTGCACTACCACTCTGGTTCTGCTTGGTTTATTCTCTTCAGCATTATTGTTAGGGCCACAGCATTCTACCGGGTACTGGACTCAAAGCCGTATTCATGCCTCTCATATCAGTGCCTCAAAAATACGTCCCTGCCATCGCAGAACCTGAGGAGGCCACATAAACAGGACCCACATGGAAGCAGTACTCTGGCTTTGCCTGCCACCCCCTCCTGCAATGTAGGAACACATAACATACCATCATAATTTTTCCTTTTCGGCCAACAGTTATGCCGGAGTTCCGGAACCCAGCTTCTATAGCCACTTTGTGCTGTAAAAAGCAAGAGGAAAAGGCCATCATCAACCACATCCTTCAGCTATGGCCTTGAAGAGATGGGCAACAATGAAACTAAGTGTACTGCCAGTGTGGTGTAGTGGTTAGGAGCGGTAGACTCATAATCTGGTGAACCGGGTTCGCTTCCCCGCTCCTCCACATGCAGCTGCTGGGTGACCTTGGGCTAGTCACACTTCTTTGAAGTCTCTCAGCCCCACTCACCTCACAGAGTGTTTGTTGTGGGGGAGGAAGGGAAAGGAGATTGTTAGCCGCTTTGAGACTCCTTAGGGTAGTGATAAAGCGGGATATCAAATCCAAACCCTTCTTCTTCTTCAGTCTAAATGCTTTCGGAAATAGGGATGTTTATTTCAAATGACTTGTTATATTAAAACCTGGATTATAAACGGTTGTTTCTGCTTTGAAATATCCCTGAGCTTTAGAACGGAATAAAACACCACGCTGTAAATTGTATTGCAACTCTAAAATGTTCATGATTTGAATTCAATAGGGGCGTGCTTGATGGCAGTGTGGAAATGTGTTGTGAATCGGAAAGCTTAAAAGCTGTATGTTACAGGCAGATCAGGGGCGAGGAAGCTCAGACCCAGAGCCCAAATCCAGCCCCACTGGATTGCTCACAAAGGAATATGGCCCCACTTCTGCTCTCAGTGCATGAGAGAGCTTGCATCTCTTGAGCAGCAGAGCTGCCAAACAATTTCCAAAGGCTACTTTTTTGGGGGGGAGGGGAATCCAGCTTTAAATGCAGCTTGAAATATGGCACAGGCCAGTGTTTCTCAAACATGGGTCTCCAGCTGTTGTTGGACTACAACTCTCACCATCCTTAGCTTAGAGGATTAGTGGTCAGGGATGATGGGAGTTATAGCCCAACAACAGCTGGGGACCCAAGTTTGAGAAATGCTGGATGGACGAAGAGTTGCCATTTAGGAAAAAAACAGCAACACCAAGTCTTCTCTAGTAGGCACTTCTTCAAATTGTGGCCATATTACATAATACTCAGCATGGCCAAAAAGTTAGGAAAAGTCAAAGATAACATTATTATTTTTTGCTGATGTGAACCAAAGTAGTAGAAAGAAGTTTGCAATAGCGTCTGGAAGATGCATGGTCACAGTCTTAATTATCACAAGTTTAGCTCCGAAAGGGTGCTGGCTACCACACGAAACCATGTCTGCGATGAAAGCTGCCAGCCAAACAGGACAGGCAACGTTTCTGAGATTCTCATTCCAACATCAGTGGGATCTTTGCCGTTGATTTTAACCAAACCATAATTTCACTTGTGAGCATCACATCTGCAGAAATAATAAAAATCCCATTTCGCTCCCATCATTGTATTTTCATAGTCCTAGTTATTAAACGCAGAATGCTTTGGGGAATGCTTGTAGGTGTGAGAACTTAGTTAAGAGCCAACTGTTTCTTATGTAGCAAGTATGGAATTTAAGTACAACAGCAATACTTCACTTTACCAGAAGTTGTGCATCTTGAAGGTCTTGACACTGCACATGAAGCACAAATGGTTCAAATTTGAATATGGCATCATCTGTCGCTTTCTGTAAGGCTGTAAGCTGGAAGATCCACAGTATGTTACTATCAGTGCTACATCTGTGAGCCATAGAAAAAAAATTAGCTAGCCTATTTAGCATCTCAAAAACACTGCACAGCAGAAGCTGATTCCAAGCCTGCTAATTAAAAATAAATTTCTGCAACTCGTACTACTTACATACTCTGCTTGGTTTATTCCCTTCAGCATAATGGATTCAGCTACACATTCTACTGGGATTTGACTTCCCAAAGATACAGGTGATATCATTTTAGAGCTCTGGAGGCAGCATTGTATAGCTGTGACTGTCCACACCGTACACACTCATTCGTAAAGTCTCACCAAAAGCCTCCAAACAATGTTTTTTTTTAAAAAAAATACTCAATCTAGCAGCAAGGTCAAAGCACTGCTTCGAGAGATGTGTAAATGTTGGGAGGGGGCAAATATTCGACAATCAAATTGTGAAACTTCTTTTTTTTTAAAGGAAGACTTTTTTTCTGCACATGTAACCTTTTAAACAGGGGGGGGGGGGGGAGAGACCAGTATACTACTTTTTCCTCTCAGCAGTGCCTTCATTCAGGAATATTATCTCTCCACTTTGGAAAGATATTGACCAGCACAGAAGCAGACTGAAATCTAGTTTAGTAAATGTCACTATTCTATGCTAGATAAAGCAGCAGCTCCAGCTAGAGTATAATTTCCCTTCAGTGAGGAATTTTCACCATAGCAGAATTTGTACAGTTGCTAAATTACCATTGTCAGATCATGGCTGGTGCCAACCATGTGAAAGTTTGTACTCTACAGAAGTTCTTGCCTGCACAGATCAAAATTTCTCTATTTTTCTGCCCATCCAAACTAAATAATCTCGCCTGAATTTAAGTACAGTAATGCTTTTAGCTATAGTTATGAGCCAAGAGTAGTGATTAATCTGTAGCAGGGTGGATAATCGGATTTTTTTGATTTAAATCGGATTTTTTTGATTTAAATTGGATTTTTAAAATAAAATGCTTTTGGAGGAAAAATCTTTCTAAGTATAGTCTTCTATTTAAGTTACATTGTAGTCCAAAGGCTATTCATCAGGAAATAAGGATTTGTTTTAAGTTTATCAAGTGTGCTAAAAATCATTCTAAGTTTTTTTAAAAAAATGTTTAACCACATCAGTTAACAAACATGGATACATATGCTATCATATTATTGTTTTAGTTAAATAAATTGTTTAAATGGTTATTAAGGAAATGACTATTTTTCTCCTTCCAATAAAGTACAGCAGAAAAGTTGTCCAAATATAAACAGTTAACATTAAACCTCACCATAATTTCATAATTATCTGTCTATGTATTTCTAGTAGTATAACCAAATCAGTAATTTTTGATATAACTGTAAAAACCACTCTGAAAATTTATTATTCCAAAAATGAAACCTTCATATGGTTGTAAATATTAAGATTATACCAGCAAGTATGAGTCTTTCTGTAAAAAAAATATTTAAATCAAGTCTTACTGACTAGTGATTTAAATCAAGCCTTACTGACTAGTGATTTAAATCGTGATTTAAATCTTGATTTAAATCAATTTGATTTAAATCAAATCCACCCTGATCTGTAGTAGGCCACATAAATTCAAACGATATTGCAAAGTGAAAGGAAAGAATGCATGAATTAAAATAACTACAAATCAAAACAAATCCAACTATTGGTTGGTAAGATGTATGTGCTAGTTTTTTTCTTTAAAATATCATTAGAAATCTTCATATAATTCCCCCCCCCCCACCTTTCTACAGGTTTGCAGGTCTCTAACGCAGTCTGAAATGTTACAGATTCAAGTTAGGCACATCAAATTTCTCTACATAGAAAGGTTACACCTCCAATACCAATTGGTCATATCCAATAATTAATTAAAATTGCTTTTGCCCACTCATTAGCTGAAAAGGTTCCACTGAGCGGCTTACTAAGGCAGTCCTTAGTGTGGGGTGGGTAAGAAACCAGCTCATACAACAATCAGCTGGGATAGAATGGCTGTCACTAAATGACAGCTCTGAGGAAGAGCCAAAGGTAGCTTGTCTCTCAGCTGTGCTGATTGATGACAACCCTTCTTCCTTTCTCTCCCTCCCTTCTGCTACCTGATGGAATGTCTGCTGCTAGGAGACCACACGGTTGCTAGGACACACAACTTCATTTTCTTTAACATCTTAAGCTTGCCTGGGTTCTTTGACCATATTGCATGGCCTATGGATTCAGCACATCTTCTCCATGCTCTTTCGGCTATGGGCTAGAGCAGTGTTTCCCAACCTAATCTAGGCAACGGCACACTTGTTTCATTAAAAAAATCTCGCGGCACACCGCTCCTCCCCGACCCGGCTGTGCCGGGTCTCCTGACCCAGAGTTACCTCTGGGATCAGCTGTAGCGCGGCGTCCTTTCTCCCGCCCATCAGCTGGGGCACCAGGTCGGGATTCTCCCGCGAGGCTTCTGTTGTTGCTGCTGCTGCAGCAGCCAAGGGAGCAGCGCCGCCCTGGCTTCCGCTTCGCCGCCGGGCTCCAGCATTGCCGCCGCCACGGTCCTGTGCAGCACGGGGCTGCAGGGCACCCTGGGCTCTGATTCTCGTGCGAGGCTTCCGGTCGGGATTCTCGCGCGAGGCTGCTGTTGCTGCTGCTGCAGCAGCCAAGGGAGCAGCGCCGCCCTGGCTTCCGCTTCGCCGCCGGGCTCCAGCAGCGCCACCGCCACGGTTCTGTGCAGCCCTGGGCTGCAGGTCCCTTTTCCCGCGGCACATCAGCCGGTGTCTCGCGGCACACTAGTGTGCCGCGGCACACCGGTTGGGAAACGCTGGGCTAGAGAACTAAAAATCAAGAGCTGGGTTCTTTAACTACCAGTCCCTGAAATTCTATACTAACCTCTTGAGGTAAAAACAAGGGGTTGTATACTATGGTTGTGCAAGTGGAAGGCAAAGCATGCAACTCTATGAGAAGAAAAAGGTTGCCGGGAAATCCTCGCCAGAGGGTTGGGGGAGACTCCTGGGTCAAGATTCTTTCACCTTCCTTGCACTGCAGTTGTATGTGATACAGCCCCCCCACCCCCCGTTTTCAGGAGGTTCTCCCAAACTCTAGCGAGAGTTTCCAGGGAGCCACAGGGGCTAGAATAAAGATCGGTTGTATGAACTTCCTCCACTCAACCAATCATTGGAAACGATAAGCTAAAGTAAGATCAGCTGGCCTATGCTCTTAAAATACGTACTCCATTCAAAATACCCTAATGATGAAGATGCCAGAGTATTTGAAAATTTACTTTATTTACAGACTCTCAAACATATTTTTCTATATTCCCTCCCCCCACCCAGTTTTCACAGGTAAGTCTAACACAGCAGTTACAGTTACAATGATTTATCTTCTATCCTAGGAAAAGGAAGCACATAAAATACAGTTTAATCACCATCCTAAGTCATAAATCCAAAAAAGATATAGTCAGGTATGGAAGGAGGAGAACTTGGGTATAGCTTGAGATAAAAGAAAAAGGAATTTGCCACAGTAGTAGCATCACTAGGTAAAGAAACCAGCTTCAACAGACAAATTCATTTTAAAACACAGCTTTCGGGTATCAGAGCTGCTATGTTGCATACTTCAAAGAAAGAACTGGCTGTTTTTCCTCTACACATGCTTATAGTTTATTTGGCTAAATCTATGGAGACTTACAAATCACATTTCTTCAAAATATGGTTCTGAAATATGCATTGTGATTGAAGGATATTGTTACCGTATAGCTTCTAGATCACTAATTTCCTGCAAAAGGCTCAACTTTAATATTAAAATACTGAAAGTAATTTCCTATACACACTCCCGCCTTTCTTCCACAAAAGCCAACTGCCAAATTCCCAGTGGGTGTAGGATCAGGCTCTCAATCAATAAATATGAAAGCATAACTTCTGGAACTGTAATTATATACTGCTGAGGTTGAAACAAGTGATATTCTTGTAAAGAAGCTGGTAAAATGCGGGCTAGACAATGCTACCATTCAGTGGATTTGTAACTGGCTGACTGACCGAACCCAAAGGGTGCTCATCAATGGCTCCTCTTCATCCTGGAGAGAAGTGACTAGTGGGGTGCCACAGGGTTCTGTCTTGGGCCCAGTCTTATTCAACATCTTTATCAATGACTTGGATGATGGGCTTGAGGGCATCCTGATCAAGTTTGCAGATGACACCAAATTGGGAGGGGTGGCTAATACCCCAGAGGACAGGATCACACTTCAAAATGACCTTAACAGATTAGAGAACTGGGCCAAGGCAAACAGGATGAATTTTAACAGGGAGAAATGTAAAGTACTACACTTGGGCAAAAAAAATGAAAGGCACAAATACAGGATGGGTGATACCTGGCTTGAGAGCAGTACAAGTGAAAAGGATCTAGGAGTCTTGGTAGACCACAAACTTGACATGAGTCAACAGTGTGATGCAGCAGCTAAAAAAGCCAATGCAATTCTGGGCTGCATCAATAGGAGTATAGCATCTAGATCAAGGGAAGTAATAGTACCACTGTATTCCGCTCTGGTCAGACCCCACCTGGAATACTGTGTCCAGTTCTGGGCACCACAGTTCAAGAAGGATATTGACAAGCTGGAACGTGTCCAGAGGAGGGCAACCAAAATGGTCAAAGGCCTGGAAACGATGCCTTATGAGGAACGGCTTAGGGAGCTGGGTATGTTTAGCCTGGAGAAGAGATGGTTAAGGGGTGATATGATAGCCATGTTCAAATATATAAAAGGATGTCATATAGAGGAGGGAGAAAGGTTGTTTTCTGCTGCTCCAGAGAAGCGGACACGGAGCAATGGATTCAAACTACAAGAAAGAAGATTCCACCTAAACATTAGGAAGAATTTCTTGACAGTAAGAGCTGTTCGACAATGGAATTTGCTGCCAAGGAGTGTGGTGGAGTCTCCTTCTTTGGAGGTCTTTAAGCAGAGGCTTGACAGCCACCTGTCAGGAATGCTTTGATGGTGTTTCCTGCTTGGCAGGGGGTTGGACTGGATGGCCCTTGTGGTCTCTTCCAACTCTATGATTCTGTGATTCTGTGAAGTCCTTTTTCAGATCTCAGAAATACCCATTTTTCATTAAACTATAATAATAACAGAGAGTTTTGCCATGTGGTGTTTTGAGAAAGGGGCGTCAGGGAAATATTTTCACGTATTTAGTTACTGGAACTACAGTCTTCCCTCCAGAGATTCAATCAGATCTACAAGCATGGGCTCTTGTATCTTCTGATGTAGAAGAACTGGGCTCCTGGAAATCCTGCATCAGACAGGTAGCAATTATAATATTTGTGTGATAGCATTAAGGCTATCACACAAAGATTGTAACTGTTACAAGTGGAAATACAGCAGCGATGGCATCAAATGTCTTGCCTTCTTAAAAAAATTGGTAGCCCACTTTTTAAACAAGTGAAATACAGCCTATATTACATGCAACTAATATTCATAGATGTTAAAGATCTCTCATACTTTCACTGTGAGAGTTCTATTAGCCAAATATGAAGAATCTAAACATATCATTCTACAACTATGGCATTTTATTTCTGTGCTAAAATCTTGCATCAGCTGCCCCAAGTCTGCCCTCACCTGGTAGAAATTGGAAACTGCTACAATTTCCATATCTCAAAATAACTCAACATTATTGACTGTATGCAAATGGCACAAACAAGGGTTTTCTAAGCATGCAGAACCCTGGAACAGTTCTCTTACCACATTTTCGATTGTACATATTTGATGGGTCACCATGAGCCAGGTGCAATTCTGCTTCTGTATTTCAAAGCTGGTGGTTGCCTAGTGGGAAGGGGAAATCGTTTCACAAATCTCTGGATATATAGAAACCAATGCAGAACATTTCCCACAACAAAATTTCACACCGCAGGTGAGTGGGAGAAAGAAAGGCCAAACAGAAAAGCATAGCATGGTGGAACAAATGTGTCAAAGTGAGAGTATGAGACGTTTCAGCGGAAGGAGAGGGAACGAGACAAGAGAAATAACAAAAAAACAATCTTTTTTGGAAGCTGCCACATTGGGCTTAAGTAAAAGAAACCTTATGAACAGAAGATGATTGCTGCTGGATCAGGCCAAAGGCCTGATAAATATCCTGTTCTCACAATGCCCAGCCAAATGCCCATAGGAAGCTGCACTTGAGTTCAAAAGCACCCTTTCTCCCGCCTGTGATTCCCAGCTACTGGTATTAATCAGAGGTATAGTGTCTTCAACAATGGAGGTATAACACAGCCATCATAGCAAGTAGCCATCGATAACCTTGTCCAGAGTTTTGGGTTTCAGTGTCACCAGTATGCAGATGACATCCAACTCTCCCTCTCTCTCTTCTTTCCATCTTAAATCTGAGAAAGGTGTTTCAGTGCTAAACCATTTTCTGGTGTCAGTAATGGACCAAATGGGGGTGAACAAAAAAAAAAGTAGGCAAGGCAAGGGTGCACCTGCTCAGTCAAAAGGCAGATCAGGAAATAGGAATTCTGCTGGTGCAGGGTTACACTTGTGCACCAACTGTGTCAGCTCCAGGAGATGCCTGATGGTGGTACGCAGGACCGGTGCCAGGGTTTTTGGCGCCCTAGGTGAGGGGGCGGGCCACGTGACGGCATTGCGCATGACGTACGGTGCCCTGCCCCCTGCCCGCCGGGCGCCGCCGCGATTTTCACCGCTGGTTGGGGCGGCACTGGGCGGCGGGGGGGGGGGGGGCGAGGGGCAGGTTGGCCAGCGCCCCCTCCATTTTGGCGCCTCCGCCGCTGCAGATTTCGCCCCAACCTGCTCGCTCCGCCGCTGGTTGGGGCGGCGGCGGGCAGGCTGACCAGCGCCCCCTCCATTTTGGCGCTCTAGGCAACCGCCTAGTTCGCCTAAATGGAAGCGCCGGCCCTGTACGTGTCTTAGTTATACCCCATTTGGATTATTGCAACATGCTCTATGTGTGGCTGCCTGCGGAAAGTGTCTTAAGATGCTGCAGCCAGCTTGCTAGCTGGAGCCAGTTACAGGGAGTACAACAACTCCACTGGTTACCAGTTTGTTTCCAGAAACAACTCAAAGCACTAGTTATGACCTATATGGCTTGGCTCTAGGATATCTGAAGGATCAGATCTCTCTATATGAGCCTGCCTGGGCTTTGAGATCTTCCAGGGAGACTTCTCTTTTGGTCCCACCACCCTGACATGCACATTGAGGGAGGTGGTTCCTCCCAGATTGTGGAACACCCTTCTATGGGAGGCTAGCCTGACACCCTCTTCCCTTCCCTTCCCTTCCCTTCCCTTCCCTTCCCTTTCCTTTCTGCAGCAGACAAAGCCTTTGGCCACTAAGGAGCTGTTGTGGAAAAGGCTTCTGAGGGTGGGTTTGCACACATTTATTTCCATCCCTTGCTTTTTTCTTTTAAATGGTTTTCAGTGTTTTTTCAACAGAATTACTCCCCCCTCGAACCCCCCCCCCCTTTATACTGACTGTGGTGTGGGTTGTTAAACTGTTTTCCTTTTAATGCTGTGAATCACCTTGGGTCCTGACTAAGGCAGAGAGATAGGGTGTGTGTGTGTATTTGTTTAATCCCCATTTAAACTTCTGTGAGCTGAACTGAAAATGCTGAATAAGTTTGGAAAAGGCAGATTTTTTCCCCCATAGGAGAGGAGGAGAGGAGATGCTGATGCCCAACGTCTAGTAGCAGCTGTGAGTGGGGCGGGGATCGGTAGAAATGGCTGCACCCCTGGATTCCTATTGCTGAAGGCTACCCAGTAGCAAGTCGCACAAAGCAAGGATTTCCAGAGGAGCAGTCACGTCCGTCTCCTACAACGAAAGCATCCCAGAGTTTTGCAGCGCCTTAAGCGGACTAATAAATGTCTTATTACGTTTTCGTGAACCTGCAGTCTGAGGAAGTCGATTTAACGGCACAATGGTTTTAATCTGTTTTAGTATTTTAACCTCTCGTATGTTTTAATGTGTCAAATTCCACCCCCCACCCGCCACGATTTTACGGTTTTATCTTTTCATACACTGCTTTGAGGGTTTTTTTTTTTAAATCAAGCGGTGTACAAATTTTATGAAATGCATTAGGCTTTAACTAAGGTTTTACTTATGGATAAAACCCGAAATCTGCACAAAACTCCAGAGGACGCAGGAGACATCCTGAGCCATTTGAGCTGGAGGAAAAAGCTGTTGGGTTTCCGGGTCCCCTGCGTTGGTTGCAGCGGCGGTATCGCCCCAAACCAGCGCCCTTCTCCAGGGGATCCTTAGCCGGGCTCACCTCGGCGGCGGGAGGAAGGGGCGGCTGCTCCAGCACAACCACGCGCCCCGAGCACGAGCTGGTGGTGCAGAAGCTGTCGCGCCCATTGAGAAGCCGCACGATCCCCGCAATGGGCTCGTCCACGCTGCCCTTCCGGCTCCCGTCCGCGCGCGACAGCCGCTGCTCCTTCCAGCGCTTGAAATCAGCCATCGGCGCCGGCTCTGCCCCATCCCCGCCCGCCCACTTTACCGCTCTATGGGCGCCGCCATCTTAGTCCGACGGCGGCCCGCTTGGGACAAACTTGTGCATGTGCCCGGAGCGGGCAGAGCGAGTCTGTAACTTGAGTTCAATGGGGTTAAGTTGAGACTGCGGTCCAAGTGCACCCATTGGGCTTGCTGCTGTGCGAAGGCACGGTTAGGCTCCCGCTACAAGTCTACATAGGATTGCAGCCGCGCGCCTGCGCGCGTTTTACTCGGAAGGCTCGCTGCCGGCTTTATTGCGCCCCTGGAAGCGTGCATGACTCGAGACTGCAGCGGTGCAACCCCGATCCACCCCACGGAGTTCCAACAGTACTTGCTCCCAAGCGTCTGTGAGACTCGAGGCTTGCGGCATTATTGCGTTAGCCTCTCGGATTAGCAGAGTTGTTAGGAGGGCTGTGGATCGAGAGTAAGGAGGAGGAGATGTAGTCTTTCTAGGTGCGTGTTTGTGCCTTAGCTCCCTTAAGGCATCTAGTCTGCTGCTTTTGGGAGACAGAATGGACGTTTCGTTGGATCTAATAATGGCGCCAGTGTTTATGTGCGGAACCGGAGGAGTTTTTTTCTCCCCCCCCCCCCCGATGCTGGGCGACATTCCGGGAAATAGGCAGGTGCCAGGGGATCCGGAACCCGATGGAGAGAAGCAAAGTGCAAGCACATGCATATGTACTCGGAAGCAAGTCCCCAGCTGGGCTCACTCTCAGGCAAGAAGGCAACTGGATTGAAGCTTAACGAGGAGGCTTTAAAACAGTGATGGCTAACTTTGACACTCCAGATGTTTTGGGACTACAACTCCCATCATCCCTGACCACTGATCCTGTTAGCTAGGGATGATGGGAGTTGTAGTTCCAAAACATCTGGAGTGTCAAGGTTAGCCATCACTGCTTTAAAATCTCCATTGGTCGTAGTGGAGCCTACTTCTGACTAAGCAGCACAGGACCAGGGCTGCAAAACTATATGCACACTTGCTTAGGGCCCTTATTATTGTTATTGCATATATATTCATACCGCGCCTTTTTTTCCTGCTGGCAGTCAAGAAGACTCACAGATAAAAATAAGAACTGCTGAAAACATGGGGAGGGGAAAGCAATTAAGCATAATTTTAATATATAGTTTTAGTTGTACCAATGATTGCTTTTAAAATGATTTTTATATTGTTACAGTATTAAAACCGCACCTATAAGTTTTAATTCTATCAAGAGAGTTGCTAAGCATGCAGGCGATGCTGAGGGTTGACACGTGCTCCACTGCGCGTGCGCGCACCGCCCTGGCAGAACCTTCCCCGGAGCGAAGGTTGCGAAGGGTCTGCCAGGGCGGCGCTTGCGCACTACAACTTACGGGACTCCGAAAAGATGGCTTCTCTAGCGTGAACCCGGAAGGAGCTCACTGCGCAGGCGTGTCGACGATAAGTAGGCGAACCGAGGCTGTGATTTAGCGGAGCTCGTTTGGCTAGACGCGTAATCACGTCGTTCTACATCAAGAGGGTGAGTGACGTAAAATGGGGTTCCCCTCCCCCCCCACAGTTGGCAAGGAGGGCTTTAGGGTGCAGCGGGATGCGTTGCGGAGATAGGATCTAGGTCTGTCCTCCCTGCTGGGCTTTCTGCTTGCAATGATTTCCAGGCTGGGTGACTCTTGACAGTCTCCTGCAGCACCTTAAAGTTTAACTAGCACACACACACACACACACACACTTGCATTGCAGTGTGTGTGTGTGTATTATAGGCATAAAAAGGATTGGAGGTTGCATTGCATATACTAAACGCACCTCTCTGCAAACAATGTGTCTTAACTAGCTGACCAATGCTAGAATGTCAGTGTGATAATCGCAACTGGGTTTTTTTTCCCCGCTGGGGGAGGATCTAAAGCCACCCTTAATAATGTAAAAGCAAAGGAAATGCACAAAAATACAGAATAGTGTATTATTTAGGGCAGCTGCTCACAAAAAAGCAGGTGTTTTGATAGCACAGACCTTGTGGCATTGTCAAAACAAAATAAAATAAAAAAATTCCTTCCAGTAGCACCTTAGAGACCAACTAAGTTTGTTCTTGGTATGAGCTTTCGTGTGCATGCACACTTCTTCAGATACACGAAAGCTCATACCAAGAACAAACTTAGTTGGTCTCTAAGGTGCTACTGGAAGGAATTTTTTTATTTTATTTTGTTTTGACTATGACAGACCAACACGGCTATCTACCTTTAACTTGTGGCATTGGTTAGCCACATGTGTTTGCAGGGGGCGGGGTGCATGCTTAGTGCATACACTTTCCACCAGACACGACTAGATCCTAGCTGGCAGCCAGTCCCGCTAATTTGGGCTCTTTATTATCTCATTATCTCATACTTTTAAAAAAAACCAAAAACAAAACAAAACAAATGTAGAGCAACCTTGAAAGAAAAGTTGCAAGTTATTTTTATTCTGAAGCATGTGACCAGCTGTGTTTTCTAAAATAAGAATCTGGCAAAGTTACTCAATTAACACTGAGGTTCAGGAGAAACTTGAATCTGTTCATTGTCCTGATAATTGAGAGTTACAATGTTTCTAACTTGGCTACAACTTGTTGAAGCTATTGAATTTATTTTAGAAAAGACACATATTTAGTATTGTTTGGCATTTACAAACAGCTTCAGAATAGTTGCTGAAAGTGCCAATTTGATGGCAACAAGTCCAGAAAGTGATGTTTAAAATAAGAGGTCTTAAAGACTGCTCTCATGTATGGGGAACAGAGTAAACTACCGGTAGTGACTTCTGTACATCTGAAGTAGTCTACCATAGTTGCTGAGTAGAAATGTGAGACATTTTTGGTATGTGGTAGGGGCAGTTGGGAATATATTTCTTTTCTCATTGCCATCATTTCAAGCTGATCTGTTTCCCTCCCTTTTTGGCTTGATTTTTTTCCACCACTAAGATGACCTTTGTTATGTCTACAGCAGTCAAAGTTAAAAATTATTCTCATCTAAATTCTGCTGGTTTTGAAGGATACAAAGGTTAATGCTGGTTGCTGTTGAAATGCAGATATTAACATGGATCAATGCACCTACAGTATGGTAGCAAAGGGGTATACCTTAACATCTTACAAATGAAAACTGTGTGTGTAAGGAAGTAAAACACCTATTTTTATATGAAGGCCCACTGTCTGGAGTGTTTGGACGACCATTACAGTATTACATTTCATTGTAGCCATTTAAAAGTCAAATCTTGTCACTGAATTTTAAGCAGATACCTGCATCTTTAGATACTTCTCCACAGTTTCTCGCATGGGTGGCTTTACAATTTACAGCCTAAACGAGATATTGTTGATTTAGGCCAGAGTGCAGAGTTTGAATTAATGTCAATAGTTACTCAATCTTGAAATGCCAGGGATAACTTGAAATAGTTTGGGAACACTTCATATTTCCCCCAAGAGATGGTTCCAAGGGCCACAATTTAAGATCTGTAAGGCTGCTTCCTAAATGCAAGTGAACTTGCTCTCAGGGTTCTGATTTCATGCTTATCGATCAGTTGTTTGAGGCTGACGCCAAGCGTTTTCGAAGCAGAAGCAGGTTAGGCAGAAGAAAGCAGCTGGCACAGGTGTTAAAATCAGTGTTCAAAATTCCCCAGTAGCCAGGTATGTTTTGCGACTGGTGAAGGTCCAATTGCGACCATTTGGAAATCTTTGAGTGCCACGTTGGCAACTGACATCTCAGTCTAGCTGGCTCCTCCAGCTTTCTTAAGCAGGTAAGCAGAAGGGCTTATTTATTGCATTTACATCCCACCTTTTTCTCCAAGGAGTACATGGTTCATCCCTGCTTCAGTTAATCCCTACAGTGACCCTCTGAGGTAGGTTAGAGCAGTGTTTCTCAACCTTATCTGGGCAACGGCACACTTGTTTCATTAAAAAAATCTCGCGGTACACCACCCACAAAATGGCGGCGGCAACATCGCTATGGTAACGGAAATCACCGTTACCGTTGCCGTTGTGGCGCAAAACCTGAGGGGAGAAGGTCGCCGCTCTGTCCCTTCGCTTCTTCGTCAGCAGTTGTGGCGGTTGTGGCAGCGGCGGCGGCGGCTCCAGGAGGAAGCCCGCGAGCCCGGGCTATGACCTGCCTCCCGAGCTACCTGAGCGGCGGCAGTCCCTCCGCCGCCCTCTGCGCCTTGCTCAAGCCTTCCCGGAGGCACCAGCCGCCTGGTCCGCCGCCGCCACAGAGCCACCTCGCCTTAGCGCCCAGGGGTCACTTACCTTTTTGATGTGGACGGCCAGGCTCCCGCAGCTCTCCTTTCGTTGTAGGCGGCTCTGAGGGGTTTTTGCTGCCGCCACAGCCGCCATGGCGTGCCAAAAAACCGAGAGCGGGAAGGAGCGCTCTCCTGGCTTCGCTCTCCTGGCTGCAGCGCTGCAGGAAGCAGCAGAGCCGGCCGCCTCCAGCCATGGCGTGCGGGGGAAAGCCTCCCCACCATGGTGAAAAAGGGGGGGGGAAAGGCGGAAAAGCGGCTGCGGAGCCGGCCGCCTGCAGCCATGGCGGGCGGGAGGTAAACCGCTGCCATGGCGAGGGAAAAAAGCCCCGAAAACCCGCCGGAAAAGCGGCAAAAACAGGAAAAAAAGCCGAAAAAAGCGGAGGAGAAGCGGCTGAAGCGGCGCTGCTGAAGCGGACTCCGCTGTCCGCCTGGCCGCGTCTCCTGACCCAGAGTTACCTCTGGGATCAGCTGTAGTGCGGCGTCCTTTCTCCAGCCCACTGAGAAAGGACGCCGCACTACAGCTGATCCCAGAGGTAACTCTGGGTCAGGAGACGCGGCCAGGCGGACAGCGGAGTCGGGTGATGGGGGCGGCGGAGACTGATCGTCAAGGGGGCGGCGTGCCGGGAGCTTCCGCTGCTGGCGCGCCGGGGGCTTCCGTTGCCGGCGTTTTCTCGCGGCACATCAGCCGGTGTGTCGCGGCACACTAGTGTGCCGCGGCACACCGGTTGGGAAACGCTGGGTTAGAGGCTGTAACTGGCCCAACGTCACCCAGTGAACTTCATGACTTGAGTGGGGATTTGAACCCTGATCTCACAAGCCCTAGTTTGACACTCTAACCGCTATACTACACTGGCTTCCTAGAGTACTTCTATTGGGCAGCTATATAAATCAAGTAGGTAAATAAGTATAGGGGTAGCAAAATGTCACTTGAAATATTTTCATTGAAACTTGAATTTTGTTTTAGTCCCGACTGATTTTTTGATGTTTTAATGTGTTGTAAACCGTTTTGAGATTTTTCCTTTAAAATATAAAGCGGTATAGAATGAAATATTGATGATAATGATAATTAATAAACCCTATTGCAAAAAAAAAGTGTTTAGACATTCCGTTGTGGCGACTTTAACCTAGGTTTAATGTGCCGTTTGGCAATTAGCTTCTATATCTGAGTTTCTAATACTGTTTAAAATGGCTGTGAGAGAGAATGAGCCACTTCTATAGAATCCTAAAAGTTGGAAGGAATCTCAAAGGTCATCCAGCTCAGCCCCTTGCCAGGGCAGGAGATCCCTGCCAAAACATCCCATGTGTAAAAACCTAATGGAAGGAGATGCTCTGTTCTCTTAAGATGTCCATGGGAAGCCTGCAAGCAGGACCCGAATGATATAGGACTTTCCCCACCTATGATTCCTAACTACTGTGATTCCCATTATTTGGATTTCAAACTCTTCTCCAGGCATAAAGCCTTTTTAAAAATGGGGATTAGGTTAAAAAACATATTTTAAAGCTAGTGGTTTGTGTGCAAACATCTGCATATTTGACAGTTCAGTCCTGTATTTGTCTACTAAGATGTAAATAAATGGGGCTTACTCCCAGGTAGGTGGATACGGGATTGCGATCTGATTCATTTCTTATCTAAAGTGAAACTATTAGTTCTCCTTTGCAGGCTAATTTTATAAGTCGGGAAGCCTCCAATTTGGCAGCACATTGTTAGAACAGAATGAAATGCATGGTGAACCTCCGATCTAAATTTCACCTGAAGAGCAAGTAATTTGATCCTTTCTCTTTGAAGTGGAAAAGGCGGTGGAGGTTAAGATAGTACTGTATTTTATCTCTGTGATTTTTCAGGTTGCTATGGCAGCCGGGAGAAATGTGATGAGAGCTGTCAAAGTGTTTGAATTTGGTGGACCTGAAGTGCTTAAGCTTCAAGCAGATATTCCCTTGCCAATTCCAGGAGAGAACCAGGTAAAAATGGAAGTCCTTGAACTGGATATATAAATACTGTACACACTGAAATTAGCATTATTGTTATTTAACAGTTGTTGGAAATTTTTCTGCTTCAGTCAGCATGCAGAATGAATTTGCAAACAGAGTAAAAATCCCATAAAACACAACCCTGGAGGGCAATCCTGACATCTCTATAGGCCATTGCTTGCCATACCAACTGCATAAGTACTGGT
Organism: Darevskia mixta; assembly: GCA_034641385.1. Taxonomy (NCBI): domain Eukaryota; kingdom Metazoa; phylum Chordata; class Lepidosauria; order Squamata; family Lacertidae; genus Darevskia; species Darevskia mixta. The sequence goes on from JAWWNH010000029.1 coordinate 11,883,220, forward strand.
TAAACTTTTGTGCTTACCCGTGGCTCTGTTTTATAAAGGATCCTGCAAAAGTTCTATAGGGAATGAACATTGGTTTGCCTATTACAAAAAAATAATAATTAAGGATTTGTGTTCTTAATGCTTAATAAGTGTTTACGCTGCTTGTATTTTGAACACATTTGACATTCAACAACGAACAACTTGACATGAAAATGAAGGTACCAGATTTCTTTTAGTTGTTCAACAAATATACTTTTCTTCTGCAGGTTCTCATTAAAGTTCATGCATGTGGCATTAATCCAGTGGAGACCTATATTCGTTCTGGGACTCATGCTAAAAAACCAGCTTTACCTTACACACCTGGTTCAGATGTGGCTGGGGTAGTACAAGGTGTTGGGCAGCATGTAACTACTTTCAAGGTATCCCATTTTTAAATATGTTGCTCATTTGCTATCTTTTATACAATATCATTCCGGTCTTGTTTACTAAACTGGGTCTCTTCATAGTTCCTGTGCTTTGGATATGATTCATATCATCCCTATACATCTGAATTTCTGCCTTCCTGTCTACAAATTCGAATGTAAACCTTTGTTTGTTAACAAACTTTGACCTATATTCTTTGCCAAATAGTTTTTGGTACTTCAGTTACTCCAGACACAAGTACACCCTGCTTTCAAAGTGTTGAATTTTAAACTAGTTGTTAATTCTGCTTCTTCTAATGCAGAGTTTCCCAAACTTGGGTCTCCATCTGCTTTTGAACTACAACTCCCATCATCCCTAGCTAGCAGGACCAGTGGTGAGGGGTGATAGGAATTGTAGTCCAAAAACAGTTGGAAACAATTAGTACAGATTAGTTGTAATGCTGCTGTCTTCTTGTCATGGGTATTTCACCTATATAATTGGATTTATTTAACTCTTACCGGTATGGAAATGTCTTAATTTTTTACACAGGATACAGAAAACACTTTGGCACAACGCTTCACCTTGTGCATTTGTTTTCTCCTACCAGAAAGGAGACAGGGTTTTTACCCTTGGTACCATTTCTGGCGGTTATGCCGAATATACCATTTCATCAGTTGACACAGTCTTTTCCTTGTCTGATAAACTGGACTTCAAGCAAGGTGCCGCAATTGGAATTCCATATTTTACTGCTTACCATGCTCTCTTTCAAAAGTAAGGCAATGACACCCTAAAATTGCTTTTGAGCAATAAAAATGCAGTAACTTTGGGCCTTTCTGCCTTTTCCTTGAGGCTTTTCTGTGTCACATGTTCAGTCAGACTAATTTTTTCATGTTCTTTAATGCAGCAGATTTGTGGGCTCTCTCTCTCTCTCTCTCTCTCTTTTGTTTTGAGCCTGAGAAAAAGGGAGTACTTGTGCAACAGAGTGACAGCATTTAAAAAGTCAGTGTGCCGTAGTGGTTAGAGCAGGCACCCCCAAACTTGGCCCTCCAGATGTTTTGGGACTACAGCTCCCATCATCCCTAGCTAACAGGGCAAGTGGTCAGGGATGATTGGAATTGTAGTCCCAAAACATCTGGAGGGCTGAGTTTGGGATGCCTGGGTTAGAGTGTTGATCCAGGACAGGCATAGGCAAACTGGCCCTCCAGATGTTTGGGACTACAATTCCCATCATCCCTGACCACTGGTCCTGTTAGCTAGGGATGATGGGAATTGTAATCCGAAACATCTGGAGGGCCGGAGTTTGCCTATGCCTGATCTAGGATCTAGGACAGTGATGGCTAACCTTGACACTCCAGATGTTTTGGAACTACAACTCCCATCATCCCTAGCTAACAGGACCAGTGGTCAGGGATGATGGGAGTTGTATTTCCAAAACATCTGGAGTGTCAAGGTTAGCCATCACTGATCTAGGAGATCAGGGATCAAATCCCTACGCTGCAATGAAGCTCACTGGATAACCTTGGGCCACTCACTGCCTCTCAGTCTAACCTACCTCATAGGTTTGTTGTGGGGAATTACATGAGGAGGGGGAGAACCATTTAAACCACCTTGTGCTCCTTGGAGAAAAAGGTGGGATACAAATGCAATGATTGATTGATTGATTGATTGATCGATCAATACCTAGGCAAAATCTGCTTGTGGCTTCAGTGCAAGCTTGTTCTGATGGCAGTGTTTTTAACAGGGAGTTAGGAAGTTAGTTGGCTGTTTTGCAATAATACAGTGGTACTCCAGAGCCTGTGTTGCGTTGTTTTTTTAATGTACCACTGTATTTCCTGCTTATCACTGACAGGATTATTTTGTGGTCATCTAAAGTAGCTGCACTGTAACTATTTAATATTAAGGTACATTGACAGTCAACATAAACACTGTTGTTTCCTAACACAGATTCAGGAGAAGTGCATTCTGGGGCTCTTCCCAATTTAAAATTCATTGAATATTGGCTAATTTAGTTTTTTAACTCCTCACTACAGCTATACTGTTGGCTGCATAGCAAGGTACACACTTGTTTTTCATCCTTCGTTAGCCGCTTCCAGCAACTCCTTGCTGGATATAATTTCTTGTAGAAATACAATCCAGACAGTTGTATTGAAAATGTCTTGTGTTTTTCCCCTCGCAGAGGATCTGCTAAAGCAGCAGAAACCGTGCTAATCCATGGAGCAAGTGGAGGGGTAAGTATCATGAAAACTCACCTTATGCTTAAAAGGGGCTTTAGCATGGTAAAGTACAGTGGCATGTCACCCCAGTGGGTTGGATCTTTCATCCATGTGCATTTCTGAACTTCCATCTCCTCTGCCCTGCAGCCCACTCGCACTGCCCCAGGTTCTGCCCCAGAGGGTTGGAGTCACTCTGGGAGAGGAGAGAAAGGGAGGTCCCGTTGCGTGAGCAGAACTCCATTTCCCCCCTAACACATGGGGTGAGGTGGGGCTGATGCAGGGCACAGTTTGGGGGCAGGGCTTGCGTCTACAACCCAGCTGCGTTTCTTCACAGAACTTCAATTGCATGGAGGAAAATGCTGGAATAGGGTTTGCGTGGAATTCAAATCTGACCCTGCTTAGGCTTTTAATCCTGAAGGCCTGGAAGAACTATTATTATTATTATTATTATTTAAGTGTCAAAGCTCTGTACATTGCCTCTTGGTCATGAGAGACATGGCAGAATCCAGTACAGTCGTACCTTGGAAGTCAAACGGAATCCGTTCCAGAAGTCCATTCAACTTCCAAAACATTCGAAAACCAAAGCACGGCTTCTGGTTGGCTGCAGGTATGACCGTACTGGCCAAGATTGCTGTTCTTTCTGTTTTATGAAGTGCCTTTTAAGAATGTTAACTTGGCAACATGTTGTTTTCTTTTTTAAGCAATAACCCCTAGAGAAGTAATTCCTGTTCAAAGTTTGACACTGTTGCTTCCAAAGTACGGCTTGAAATGTTGTTAGTGAGAAGTCCCTTGCAGTTGTTGCCTTTGAAATGTGAAGACTGGGCGGTTGTGTTATAGTGGTAATTGAGCTGATATATTTTACTGTCTCTATAAAAGAGAAACAGAAGTATGTACTGCTGGTTGGCTTAATTATTAATTTCCCTGGTTTTATTTCAGGGAAGTTGTGCTAAGAGAAGCCACATACTGGTTTTTTTTTGTAGGAGATCAAGTCATGCTATAGCAGACAGTACAAGTTATTAAGGGTCACCTGCAGCTCTGTTGCTATTGAAATTTCCTCCTTCGAAACGATTGTTGTCAATAATTGTATAAGGAAAGTACTATGTTAAACTTACAACACTCTCTCTCCCCCCCCCCACTCTTTTAAAAACCTAGGTTGGAATAGCAGCATGTCAGATTGCAAGAGCTTATGGCCTGAAGGTCTTTGGCACAGCTGGAACGGAGGAAGGGATGAAACTAGTTTTGCAAAACGGAGCCCATGAGGCATTTAATCACAAGAAGAAGGGTTATCTCACTCAGATTAAGGTAATTTAGAACACAGACCGCAAAGTGGTAATTGGAATACTCATTAAGATAGAGGGCAGTATTCTGCTAACGAGTCCTGTTAGTGCAAGGAATTCGTTCATTATTTTCCCCCCAAAATATAGTCCGGCCCCCCACAAGGTCTGAGGGACCGGCCCCCTGCTGAAAAAGTTTGCTATAATGTGTGTCTCTGTCTTGTTGTATAGTGCCTGTGAGCTGCTTTGTGTGCATCTTGATTTATTTATTTTTAAAGCAGGATATGAATAATAACTTGTGAACCACAAAAGCAGCCAGGCTTCCATGTATCCTTGATACTGAACAGCTGATTTCTTATGCAGGAAGCTGCTGGTGCGCACGGCATAGACGTGGTAATAGAGATGTTGGCAAACGTCAACCTCGCCCATGACTTGCAACTGCTGTCAAGTGGAGGTCGAGTGATGGTAAGGATGCACCCCCATGAATGAGAATCTTAATGTTTAGAATTAAGCTGTCAGCATCTCATTCTCTCCACCACTTTGTGTGACAGATTGTGGGCAGCCGTGGTCCCCTTGAGATAAACCCCAGGGACACTATGCTGAAAGAATCAAGCATCAGAGGAATTTCTTTATTCTCTGCATCTAAGGTAAAAATAATAATCATTATGCAGTATATGTACATAATTCACTTAGGGGAGCCAGCATGCCTTTTCTGTAACACAGCCTGGATCATATCCTTGGCTTCAGAACATGGGAAGTTCTAGAAAGCTGCTTTAATCTCTCCCTATACTTTTCTTTGTCCCTGCAGGCACACACACACATACCGCTTTAATCATTTCACAGTCTGGGGAACTTTACATAAGCTCTCGGGAGTCAGTTGCTATCTGTTGAGAAGCTTTGGACTGGCCAGTGAAACTATATTCTGCCATAGCATTAATCTTTCAGGAGCTGGTCTTGCCTCTTTGGGCTTCATATGTCCTGCAACTTTTCCCCCTCCGTGCATTTAGAAAGAAGCAATGTTCTTAAAGACCTCCGTTGCTTGGCTTGAGAGTAGTACAGTCGTACCTTGGATCCCGAACGCCTTGGTACTCGGACGTTTTGGTTCCTAGACGCTGCAAATCCGGAAGTGAGTGTTCCGGTTTGCAAACGCTCTTTGGAACCTGAATGTCCGGTGGGGCCTCCGTGGGTTCCAGTTGGCTGCAGGAGCTTCCTGCAGCCGATCAGAAGCCGTGCTTTGGTTTCTGAACGTTTTGGAAGTCGAACGGACTTTTGGAACGGATTCTGTTCGACTTCCAAGGTATAACTGTACAAGCAAAAATCTTCTTGTACAGTGGATAATTCCTGCCTCCTCCTCCTTCATTGCAGCCTGCTGTGTCCCATGGAAAGTCACTGTTGGCGGCGTGGCAGAAGGGGTGGGGGTGGGGTGATTGACTCCAGGCATCCATTGATTTCCAGCTCTCACTACACACACGTGTCATAACCGCCACCGCCACATCCAAGCCTTTCCCCAGCCCTTAGGGACAACTTTCCACGGGGCTCACAGGTAGGGGTTGGGAAATCTCTGCTGTGAAAACTCAATTGTGGTTGCAGTGCTCTTGACCCAAGCCTACTTTCTTTCTTCTCCCCACCCCGCACCCCTGGGTACAGTGTAGAAGAATGAATTTGACTGCTGGAGGGCATAGAAGTATTTTCCTTTCGTGCTCAATTTTAAAAATGTTTTCTTTTCCGTTTAGGATGAGCTGCATGAATGTGCAGCGTCAGTTCTGGCCGGTGTAGAAGCTGGCTGGCTGAAACCAGCAGTAGGCCCTGAATATGCATTGGAGAAGGTGGCAGAGGCGCATAAAGACATAATACACAGCCCAGGTGCCTTGGGGAAGATGGTGCTTCTCATGTGTTAAATTGTGCCTCCACACCAATCGTATAATCGCTGCTCACAGTTGTCAATGTAGCACGTGCCGAATACTCCTCAAAAGGTGGTTCAGGTATAAGATGCAGTAAGCACTAATTTGGGGAAATATTTGAATATCAAGTTTAAAAAAGATGACATGCTTTGCATTTCTGACTTAGACACTCTGCTGTTTTGGGGGTGGGTTTTTTTCTTGCAGGTCTTTGTAAAAGATGCTTTTTCACCCGAATAGTATTGCTATATTGCGGACTACCATTTCCACACATGAACGTGCTAAACGTGCTTTTGGGCCTACATAAGGGAGTATTAGAAACCCACTGTTTTGGCTTTAATTTGATAATTACAGAATTACGTTCCAGAATCCCTCTTCTTTCAAAATAAAGAATACAAGGAAGACAGACCCAACGGTTCCTTTGCTTACCCTTAAGCCATGTTACTTTTTAGTAAGCCACATCTCCAGAAGGAGTGCCATTCTTTGGGCAAAATGCCCAGTTCATTTCAACTGCTGATATTGGGGGAAAGGTGTGATTTGATCAGTACCTGTGTACATCTGTATGCAGTCACACCCAGCCTGTGTTGTCTTTGCTTCTTGGAGAAGAGGGAAAGACTGTGCAAATAGGGTTTCTACACATATGAGAGTACACACAAACCAGCCACTGTTGTTCTCTGTGCAACAGAAGTAATGGTAATGTATAGATTTAGTGGCTTCATTCTGATGTAAGGCTAAGCCATGCCTTAGTGATTGAAGCATAGTGAGCCTCTTCAGTGCAGGTATGTGTAGGAGAGACCCGAGCCTTTCAGTTTCATTTTAGGTGAACCACATATTGCCATGTCATACGAACCTGGGCAAACTGTTGTGAATGTCAACCATGGTTTGTTGAAACAGACGAAACTTCAAACCATAGTTTATGAAACTGGTTTGTTTTCAACTAAATCTAGTTAAGGTTAACCACAGTTTCCCACCCCATGTTCTTTTCCCTCGCAGTTTTTCTAAAGAACTGACAGTGTAGGCATACATTTACATTGACCAAGTGAAACAAATATTGGGATACATTCCTCATGGCTCTTCTGAGTTGTGGTAATGTGCTCATTTTCATGCGTTTGATAGGATACAGGTATATTTTGTTTTCAGGTATGTGAGGTTGGGCCACTAACGCTGGTTCCAAAGTTAGGTTAATAAGCTTACCATAATCCGTCATGAATTTCATTTGCACTTATGCAAGTGTACCAAATGTTACCAAGGGAGCAGGAAGAGAAAGAAGAATGCAATAGAATCTTGCCACTCAGACTAGCCATCTCCTATTACTATGCAAATGGCCTCCAGCAGTGAGTGTAAACATTTCAGCACTCTTGTAGTAGGATGTTCGTGTTGAGATGCAAGACACATCCAGGTTTGAATTGTCAGATCTTTGCCGAGAGAGCTAATACTGCAGGAACTACACTTTACAAATCTTAATTTAAAATGGGTTTCTTCAAAGAATAGTCCCACAATGCGGTGTTACAGGTACCAAAGAGCAACAACACAAAACCCCTATTGATTCTTTCATTACCATCCCTGTTTATCCAAGAACTGCATTTTGGCTTACTGCTTGCAGCACATAGCCAAGATAATTGGACAGAAGTAGCTAATTTGGGCGTTCGAACTCAAGTTAAAGAGTATGGTTGTCCTTCTGAACCACTACATGTGTAATTTGTACTGGGGCTGCTTGTGACAGATGGAGCATCCTTTTTCAAGTGTTAGAGAGCAAGAACAGTTGCAGTGGAATTATTACAAAGCATATAGGCCAGTTTATTACATTTACAGCTCAAAAGGAGCGTTTGAAAATGGCTTTGGTACCACTGTGATTCAAGCTGTTACGTGGCTAATTAGCAAAGGTTTCCAATCCGGATAAATGTCTGCTGCATCTGCAGACTACCTTTCCCCAAATTTAGCTCTAGAAATATATTAAAGGGGCTTGTTCATTGATCTGAGCCTTCTGCTAAATGTGACCTAATGCTGCTGGATTATTTGGTTCACCTGAGCACACGAAATACCTGAAATCTAGCACTGCTGCCTTTCTTGAAAGGTGGAAATATAGAGATTATGGCTGCCAGGACAAAGCATCAGGGAAGATGAAATATTACTTATGAAGGCCTGGTAGCAGCTGGTTGGGCTTGTGATGGCAGTAACTAATAGTGGAAATGTGAGGTCAGATGCATACAGAAACGGGAAACTTAATGATATGCTCTTTGCAACAGTGTTCCCTGTGCCCGCCTATATCTGTCTATCCCAGTTCTTTATATCCTGCCTTTCAGGATACAGATCCTCCCAAGGCAGTGTACAAGAGACAGTGCGGTATTAGTGAAAGAGCTAACATGGTGTCCACTAGTTGTTATGGACTAGAGCTCCCATCACCCTCAGCCAGCCCAGCAAATAGTTAAGGATGATGGGAGTTGTTGTCATCTGCAGTATATGGAGGATACCAAACTGGCTGTTGCTGATCTACATCAAATGAGGTGAAGCGCTCAAGGATAACTTAATTCATTGCCAGCAATCCTGCGCCCATTTACCTGGGATTAAGCCCCACTGAACTCAGTAGGACTTGCTTCTGAATATAGACATGTGTAAGATAGTTTAGTGAAGGCAAACAGGACTGTGTCATGTAGCCTTTTCACAGAACTTCAGTGCCATTCAGAATGCAAGTAGAAGGAGGAGGTGTGGTTAGGCTTTTAAGAAATAAAAGTTGCCAAGAAATTTTGGGCAGGATTCACTTAACTGACAGAAACCCTGCATGAGGATTTCCACTTGTCCGGTGGGATTGCCCCTCCCTCTGCCCGCATGCTCCACAAAATTGGCTCAGGGTGGGTGGGTGCGGATCGCAGGACCATTCCCCCTGACAAGCTGGAGTGCTTGGAAGAGCACAATGTTGACTTAAACCCTCTATTCAAAATAAACCGCTGCATGCATAAATACAGCATAGGCCTAGCAGTGATGTTCCACTATTTCCTGTTGATGAAGTTTTCAGTGGTGTTGAAAGTGACCATGAAGAGAGCTGCTTGACTTCCCACCAGAAGGGGTCGTGCTACTCCTGTTCCTAGCACATTTCTTATCTGCAGTGATGAGATGCATCACACTTTATACCAGTGAAGGAATGGGGAGATATTCTTAAAGGCATTTGCCAAAACACAATTTCACACTTTCTACCTGGGAGACGCATGGGATATTACCTCAAGAAAGGTGGAAATGGGAGGCCTTTCCTTCTCTTCAATAAGTTATTAGCACTTCTGTTTCAACATGTTTCCTTTACCAGGGCTGCAGTAATAATACAAAATCCCTGCTTTGCAAAGAATGGGAGAACCAACCTTTGAAAGGCTCCTTGGAACTATGTGAAGGCAATAAGCTTCTGCCAATGTTTTAAACGCATTAGGAAACTGTACCTCAGGCATGGGGCAGGCCCCACAGTGGAGTCCCATCATTCCTGACCCGCTGGCTGTGCTAGTTAGGGCTGATGGGGAGTTACTTATTACTTTGATTTGCCTAAGACAAACAATGCCCCCATCACAAAAACTCCACACAGAGAGAAACAGCAATAAGCATGATTAGCATAAGCCCTCCAAAGCCTTGAGAAGGAAGTACATCTTTGCATGGTGCCAAAAGGGTGATAATGTCAGCACCAGGCAAGTCTTGCTGGGAAGAGAATTCAATAGAGCGAGGCCACAACCAAAAAGGCCCCTCTCTCCCTTGGCGTAATTCTTCAAACTTCTCTCAGACAGAGCACCTGCAGAAGAGCCTGAGATGAATGAAGGGTCCAGGTATGTTCACTTGGTAAATTGTAGTTCAAGAACATCTGAAGGGACTTCTCTGCCATACACACAGCTAAGCATAATGTGATGAACAAGCCACTATGTGTAAAGTGCTGAATATTTATTTTGCTGACTACATGGCCTTTTGCAGTGAAATTCAGACAGGTTGCCAGAATCAGATTCTTAGATTCCAGTTTCGTTTTGCTTAGCACTTGTATAAACGCTCAGTTCTGGGTGGCATGTTCTTAACTCCACAAAGATGGAGGTTTCTAGAACAGGTAAGCCTTAGGACCCTTGTGGACAGATATGAAGATAGGAGTGGAGCACTACGACATCTACTGCATCGTCTTCCTTGAAGTGAAGGTTCAGAGGTTAATAGGGATCGAAAAAGGTAGACAGAAAAAGCCATTCAAAGGAACAGACGAAAAGAGGACATTTTCATTAGGAGTAGGAGATGCCAGCAAAACACACTGGGTGGTATTTAATTGTCATGCTCAGAGCAGACCATAAATGGACTTTAGACATGGCTAACTTAAGTCCGTGGATATCAATGGGTCTAATTGGTATATGACTTTGTTGGATACTACCCATTGCTTTTTAAAAGTTTCCTTCCCACTGTTTTTAAGCCAGAACAGACATTGTAGTTACTACTAATACCGGTAGGGCCATCAAGACTGTGTTCTTTCTCAATACACTTTTTTTAAAGCCTTCATAGCCTGTGGCCAACACTACATCTTATGGCAGTAAAAACCTTAATAAGTTGTGCATTGTCTGAATAATTTTTAGAAACATGTTCAAGCCCAAGAGATTTGGGAGACACTTTCTGCACCTTTTGCAGCTCTCTGACAATTATTTTTGACAAGAGGCAACTAGAATCATACACTGAAATAAATATTATTCTTGATTCGCCCCTCAATTCGGAGTAAAATATGCATACTACTTAGTGGCACACCGGACACCATTGCTTGTCCCTTTAATACTGGTCCCCAGCTGTAACGTTGCTTTAAGTATGTGCAGTTGTCTACCACTGTGTCACCTTTCCTTTCCTTATCCTTACCCTCCTTCCAAAGCACATTCAATGCATGTGACTTCCCTCAGAGAATCCTGGGAACTGTAGTTTCACTCGCTCAGAGCTACAGTTTCCAGTACCCTTAACAAACTACAGTTCCCAAAGTTATTTGGGTGAAGTGACTGAATGTACTTTAAATGGGGTTTTTTTTGGGGGGGGGAATCTTCCCCTTTTTACCACTGCCTATTGCAGATTGTGAGCACCTTGGAGACAGGGTTCTGCACAGGTAACTCTTGTTAGGTTTACATCCGTGCTGATGGCATCCCAGACCCTCCAAGCGCTCCTGTTTTCCAGGGACTACCCTGATTAAAAGAAGCCATCCTGGTTTCTGACCTGGATATCTGGCTTTCCGATGCCCCTATTTTCATTGGAGAAATGTTGGAGGGTATGGAGTTATCCAACCTTCAAGCCACCTGTAGGCAATCCTGTATAGGGAAGTGGTTTTTTTTAAATGTTTAAATATGTTTTTATATATGTTGGAAGCTGCCCAGAGTGCTGGGGCAATCCAATAAGATGTGTGGGGTATAAATAGTAAAATTATCATTATGGAATGGGACGTCCCTATTTTCATCGGAGAAATGTTGGAGGGTATGGTATCCTGCCGTGACGGATCATTTGCTTTCTGCCTTTTGTCTTATTCCTGTATACGCCTCCTCCCCTCTACACAGCATTGACTCGGTGGCGATTTCAGGAAGAGCCCAACAACTGCTGCAAATGCTTCAAGATCCTCGTCTAACGGGCAGCTGCGCGGGAGCGCAGTGGAATCAAACCAAGCAAGGACATAGATGAACAAGCATTGCGGCTGGTCTGGCCAGGGCATACCAGCTTAAAATGCGGTCATGCTGTTGTCTCAGTTGGTAGAGCGCGAGACTCTTAATCTCAGGGTCGTGGGTTCGAGCCCCACATGATTGGGCAAAAGATTCCTGCATTGCAGGGGGTTGGACTAGATGACCCTCGTGGTCCCTTCCAACTCTATCATTCTATGTTCTTAAAAAGGGACTGGATCATAAATTAGCCTCCATGTCTGAATCACTGGTCTAACCACTTTGCAAACTCTATAACAGTTCTGTGTATGAGATGGGGATATACATATACATATACATACCTGTATACATATACATATACATATACATATACATATACATATACATACCTGTATACATATACATGTATATGTATACTGTGTGTGTGTGTGTGTACACACACACACAGTATAATCATTCATCGTCTCTCTCCAGCTCTTCCGAGGTCCCTGTCTGCAGATCAGACCAGAAGCTCCACCGACGGTGTGTTGTGTGTGTATGTGTGTATTTCTGTGTGTCGGGTTACAGGCGCCTGGGGAACCTGCTTTCAACACAGCGCAAGTGGCAGCGCCGTTCCTCCTATCAGCTGAGAGAGCCTCCACAGTTCTCCCAATACATTGGGCTAAAGGAGGTTTTTCTCCCCCACCCCCTTTATTTCGGTCTGTGCGCCCGCCTCCTCCAAAGCATCACCACGTGGCCCTCCCTTAGCAACGGGAAGAGATGTTTTGGCACAGTCAGCTGGGGGTCAGGTTAGGATCCCTGAGGGGAATCCACAGGGTCGCGGGCATCTGGAAGAGGCGAGGAGGATCAGCAGTCAGTTTCTGAGGCGACTGCTGTCTTTTAAAAGCACACGACCTTTAAGCATCAGTTTTTGTTGTTTTTGTTTTTTTGTTTAAAAAGCCATTCTGCAAAAATGAACCATCCTCACCCTGGGTAAGTGAGAAGGTTCCAGATCTTCAGGGGGAGGGTCAGGGGGGATGGGATAAAATGGACTTCCGTGGGATGGGGCAGACAGCAGCTATATTTATTTTGTGTGTCTTAAAAACCTACTTATTCACCAGCTTGGGGGGGCTTTTTGGTATTGTTTCAGGGTTCATCTCCTGTTTAAAAATTACATATATTTGGCTTTTCTCCCCCATTACCAAAATGTCATTTTCTTTTCAAAATGAAAGAGAGGCTTTTATGTATAATTATGACATGCGTCACTCTCGCCGCCAGAGTTGCAAGAGTCAGGTGCTAAACCTCAATTAATGGAGCAGAAAGATATGTTTAGTGCGAAGTTTTTTAGACAGCAGAGGAATACGAACAGGGAAGTGCCACAGCTGAACTCATTCATATTCTGCAAGAGCAATGCGGTGGCAAGGAGCATGGAGGGAGTAATTTAATATTAAAAACCCGTATCCAAACTAAAGTTACTGTTATCTTCCTCCTTTTGAGTTACCTGCCTAAATACAGATTTGGCAGCTCTTGCTATTCAACCAGATAAGTCTTTTATGCAACTTAAATGTAGTAAAACTGATATTTTAAAGCAACTGTGATGAGTTGCTTTCTTGTAATGAGCCATCAGAAATAAAGGCTGAGAGGCAAAGTATCCCTGATCTTGTCTTGCATTTAATTTAAGCTTTTCTTTTCCCTTTCCCTTGTATCTATCACCTTTTCAAAGAAGAAGAAGAAAATGGAGGGGATCCAAATTTAAATCATTACAAGTTTTTTGCATTAGAGATGCAACAATAACTTTGACTTTCAATTTCTGTTGTCAACACTGGCTGTTTTTTTGTTTTCTAATTAATTCTTTGAGAAATGTGAAATCAACTTTAAGGAAAGCAACAGTAATAAATTCACAGCTGATCATACATTGCTTAACTTGCTAAAACATCCAGCTTTTTATTGGGTAATATTCACACTTGCTTTGAACTTGGGCAGATGATTATGATTATTATTTTAAAGTTGAACTTTGTGTGTTTTAAACGCATGAGCTTTAGTGAAGATAACCCCTGAAGCTGTATGTATAGATTAATTTAATGAAGACAAATCCATATCTCTTGTTTTTGGCAAATAATTCTCCATGCTAAGCTATGCAGACTGAAATGCTGTATCAAGCATCGTTCTGGGAGGATTATTACACAAATCCTATCCATGAAGTGCTCCTATGTTCAATTAATGATGGACCTATTATGAATGAAGGGATCCAGATTAAGTTAGTTGCGCTTGGTTCTCATTAAAACCAATGGCATTTACATAATGATTAACTTACTCTGTTGATTTCAATGTGACTTAAACGTAACTAACTGAGGCTACAATCCTATACCCACTTACCTGCTAAGTCCCATTGAACTCAGTGGGTGATATCCAGGACATAGCAAAAACATGCAATGCAGCTTTACGTAGTGCTCATAAATAGAATGTGCAGGGAGAGGAACAAGAAACTAGGCTAATTTTCTACGATCTTCTACAAAGCCTCTCCACATAGTTCAGGCATACCTTTTTGACAAGGTAGTAGTGACAACTAGAAGCCACAGTGGACAAAATTGTCCTTCTGTGTAACTCTTAAAGCTGCTATAGACCTATCAGGGTATATACTGCGGGTGAGGAACATCTGGTCTTGCACATGTTGCTGGAACTCCCATCATCCCTGACTGTTGGTCATGCCGTCCTATCTGTGGCTGTTGGGTACTGAGGCTCAATATTGCAGAGGGGGTTGCATGAGATGACTCTTTGAGTCCCTTTCAACTCTGCAATTCGAAGATTCAAACATTGGGAGGGCAGCCACCTGTGGTCAATGCTGAATCACTGGCCTTCAGCTCCAGCCCTCCTTTTCTCCCTCCCTTCCTATCAATACTGATGCCTCCTGTGATCCTTGGCCATATGAAGGTGTTTGTGTCAGAGACCCATCTTCACCTTGATTCTTCCATACTTCAACTCTATCTCTTGACCATTCCCATGTATTGTTTTATTAGTTCACTCGCCACTCAGTCTCTTTAGCTTTGTAAGCCTCTTTCTCTTCCTACAAGGCTCTCCAGACCCCAGCATTAACATTTATTCAGCACCCCTCTCTTATTAACCCCTTCTTGCCTGAGAGAAGAAGAAGAAGAAGAGTTTGGATTTGATACCCTGCTTTATCACTACCCGAAGGAGTCTCAAAGCGGCTAACATTCTCCTTTCCCTTCCTCCCCCACAACAAACACTCTGTGAGGTGAGTGGGGCTGAGAGACTTCAGAGTAGTGTGACTAGCCCAAGGTCACCCAGCAGCTGCATGTGGAGGAGCGGGGACACGAACCTGGTTCACCAGATTAGGAGTCTACCGCTCTTAACCACTACACCACCCTGGCCTTCCTTACCCTTTCCTCAAGCCTCCTCTCCTCCATCTATTCTGGGTTTCCTATCTTCTAGAACTTTCCCCCCAGTACTTGTTCTGCCTTTGAAAAATAGTTCTGATTCTGGCTCCAGGTCCCATGTTGAGTTGATTTTTAATCCCAGCCAGACTGGCAGCTCCATTTTATCACAGAAGCTGTTCCGTTTGGCTTTTGGGGTAATTTGAGTGTAACTTTTAAAATTCAAAATTTTTAAGTTTTAAAGTGCATTTTATATCTGTATTTTTAATCTGTGTTTTTATATTTGTATTTGATTGTTAGCCGCCCTGAGCCTGGTTTTGGTGGGGAAGGGCGGGATATAAATAAAAGTTTATTATTATTGTTATTATTATTATTATTATTGCAAACTTTCTCAGAGTTTTGCTTCTGGAAGTTAAATGTTTAGAAACATTCCATACTATTAGCCTTTTCTCAGCCAATCAGTGCCAGAGGCTTTACAGCCATCAACACAATACAACGTCTATTTAAATTAAACAACAAGATATATACAGGATAGATATGGATTGTGACTGATGTCGAGTGTACACCACTTTCCAGTGGGAGTGTGCTGGATGCAGAGTAAACAGGAATGTGTATACACTATACTATAGATTTACCCAGGAGTAAGACCCATTTACCTTAATGGAGTTTATTTCTGAACAGACGTATGTAGGATAATGCTGCTATTCTGTTTGCAAAGGTGCCAGTTTTCTTTATCACAACTGGAAATAAAGCCACATTGGTCACTGTATTATAGCTATTAAACCTAGGAAAATATCTCAGTTGCGGTTGGGTCTCATTTCAGCTTAAGTGTAGAATTGGCAATAAAGTGCAATTGTAAACTATAAGGCAGAGATTGTAACTCCCTGTAACTGGCTCTACTGATCAATAACTAGGATCTTTCCAGATTGTTTCTTTGGTGTACCATTGCTAACTTAATTGTACCATGAACAATTAACCGTGAAGATTTGTTTTCTAAAAAATAATGTTAGAGACTTACGGAGTCTTATGTTCAAATCTACTTTCAAATCAATAAAAAGAGTCACAAAAATTCGCTCTGAAGGGCAACGCTGTTTACAGGACATAATGTACCGTGACACTAGTAAAAGGGCAGATAATGTATTTGGATCTTGCATCATAACCTGCCAAGGGGGCAGGTCCTTGGTTTGATAAAGCCGTAAGGGTTACGGTTCTGCATTTCTGCATGATTAGGCCTTGATATGCCCTTTTCTGACAGGGGTTGTGTGCTGGTTGGAGCTGAGCATTGCACACCCTAACAGGAGGCAGTGAGTTTAAGCAGAGGAATGGTTGGGACAAGTAGGGCTCAGGGCTTGCAGGGCCTACTACTGTGTTTGGGGAGCAAGCCCTTCAGGAACATCGAGTGATTGGGGGACTTATTCCAGTGCTAGGAGAAGCTCTTCTCATTGCTACCTGTGGTTGTACACTTCACTCCTACATGTTTCCACCCTCTTCTATCACCACCCCAATGAAGATGCTTTATTCTCTTTTGTCTCAGGTATGGTTAGTAAGCTTGCGGTAAACAAACAGTGCTTCATGCATTGCCAGGAACAGGTAACATAAGAAGAATGTTGTTCGCTTGTGGTCTTTCCAGTGTTGAAAACATAATATGTGTACTATGGTTTGCTGTTAGCACTTGGAAACAGAAACCTGGTCTAGGCTTTCAGTACATAGTGTGTGTGCATGCATGCATTGTTTGTTTGAATGAAAGGCACACATTTCTTTAACAGGGTGGAAACCATGCCCACACGTAACCAGCGATGTCATACTAAATTTTATCGTATTGGGCCTGCTGGGTGGGAAGGAAGCCCATTTCTTTCTCACGGACTACAGACTCTCATGAGATGTGCTTCAAAAGCAAAAGAGGCTGGGGTCTGAGTCTGCCTAGAAGCTAGATCATCAAAGCTGGAAGCCGTTCTCTGTGATCCAAAACACCTGTGGAAACAGGGTTTGGGGGACTGGCCTGACTCGGTTGGATATATAAGTGTCTCTTTGTATGGTTAAGTCCCTGATGTATGTCCCTGCGCATATTTACCAGTGAGGGGAAAGAGGAGGCATGTGATGATGCATGGGGATGGAAAAGAATGGGGGCCAGTAATGGGCTTCTCCTAGCACATGATGCTCAGATGCTAAACAGTGTTTTTAGCAGCAAATAGAAGTAAAACCAAAAATTGTAAGAAGTCCAACAAATTACATATCTTCCAACTAGACACACATAATTTCCTTAATCAAAAGAAACTCAGGGTTTCACTGGATCTGAATCTGCCCCATTCTTGCCCATGGGGAGTAATGCTGCCTCCTTACAATTATACATTGTGAATGCTAAGCATTCACTTATACTGTAGCTGATAGACTGGCCAGCTTTGAGTTATCTGATTCAGTAGCCCAGGGATCTTCATGGCTGAATCCAAACTGTCCAGGTCTATGGCAAGTGTGGGGAATGTTGGTCATTGGCGATGCTTGATGGGGCTGATGAGAGTTGCAGTTCTACAATATCTGGAAGGCCAAAGATTATCCACCCTTGATCTATGGGTATTCATGAGCAGGTGCATGGCAAAAGGTCAGAAGTGAGGACTCCCATAGCTAGCTAACATCTCTCTTGGGATTAGTAGTAATAATTGCTCGTCAGAGAAAAAGAGCGTGACATTTATTCTATTGAGCACTGCAACCTTAAACCTGGCTTTTGAACAAAGTGCTCTTTGAGCCTATAATGAATTTGGACGTTTTGCTGAAATGAGACTATCCACAACTGAAATGTAACACAGTAGTTCAGCAGCTAGCGTTGCTCCATCCCTGTGATATCTGTGATATCTGTGATATCTGTGTTTTAACTTGTATCTGGCCCGTGAAATACTGAGAAGGAAGTAAATGAAAGAATATTGGGGTAGGTTTATTCCCCCCTGCACCTCTATTCATGCAGCACACTAGTGCCAGGAGACATTATAAATCAATGCGTGGCATAATTGCTGTAATCTGGCAGTTTCAGATGCAAATGCAACTACTGCGATAAGGAAAGTAACATAAAACAGTTGCTATAGCGCCAGTGTTTAATCACCAGGCATAACACGTCAAACTAAATTGTCTGCTTAAAGTTCAATTTATCTGGTGTAGGCTGTGGGATCATTGTGAAACCAAAAATAAACTTCCCGTAAGTCTTTGGCTTTTGTCAATGTTCTTTTCTGAAGAGAATATTTTTATGCCACCCTTTCTTCTCACCAAGAGACCTCTTTTGTTTACCATCACACAACATCCTGATAGCATATCCACCTGCTAAAAGCCACAGGGTTAACACACAACAAGAGAACTGAGGGAAAAGAAAGGTGAGCTAATAATAATTGTATTCACCATTTCATTTAAGCTGAGGTGGCATAAGTTTCCTTGGCTCGCTTGGCATTTAAAAGAGGGGTTACTTAGGCATATTCCCACTATGCCTTTGCGTGTTTAGACCCTTTAACCCCACCCAAATAAATTCAGACAAGACTCATTTTTTTGGTTTGGTTTTTGGCAGAATTTAGGCCACAACTTTATTGATTACAGTCAGGTGAGTGGTTGCATAGGCTCTGGTTCGACTAGCTCCCTGCACCTTGGCAGGTAGCGCTGACCCAGGGCACCAGCATAGGTCAGCCATAGGTGAACACCTGGGACAGTGGAAGGCAGAGCCCAGCCTGTCCACCACCCAGATGTCCCCTGGACTTAGGTGCGGGCTGGACCCCTTTCGGGGAACGCCAAACCAGTGAGTCCCTTGGATTCCTTTAACGGAATACCTATCGCATAGGGATGGCGAGACCGTTCTCCCACCCCTATCTCCTGAACCAGAGCCTATCCGCAACCTTACAAGTTGTGACGATTTCTTACGCGGCAGGCGAAACCCAAATGGCAACAGCCAATCAGCCAGATGGGAAAATTCCTGCCGTGCCCCTGCCCCCCTGCACGTGCATGGGGAATATATAGGTCCCTCGTTGGAATCTGAAGCAATCCCATTGGCCAGGAAACCTCCCATCAACGAGGGACCTACCAATCGGGTGTTGTGGCTATCCAATGAACCCACCCACAACACAGGGTCTGGTTGCCGGGTCAAACCACAACACTTGTCCTTCCTTGAGGGAGGACCCAATTTATGTCAGGAGGTGCACAAAGAATCTAAACCAGATGCACTTCTTTAAATGCTCATGTGTAGATATCACCAATGTTGGGCCAGGGCAGGTCTTTAAGAACACACATCATAGCTCTGTAAGCACCTTAATTAAACACGACAGCTGTGGGAAATGCTGGTGTAACTGCAGCAGATACAACTTCCAGTCTTCCCCATCCTGTACTGGCTGGAGCTGATGGGAGTTGTACTCCAAAACTTCTGGAGGGCACCAGGTTGGGGAAGTTGGCATAGATCCTCTCTTAGTCCTGAAAAAAGTTATCTAGGTAACTGTGGGTTGTTTTGCCTGGGTGTTGTGTATATGTGTGTGTTCCTTGCATTTTAAGATAAACAATTCTCTGGGTTGTTGTTTTTTACGACTGTTTACAAGTGACTATTTTGGTTTCAGATTACTTGCAAATTACAACAGTCTAACAGACAAGCACCTGGAAGGCTACTTCAGCAACACCCGGATTAGACGTCACCTGCGGAGATCGGGGCTGGTATGTATGCAAATATTTCTTGTCAGTTTCCCTGCATTGAGCCCTGGAGTGAGGAACCCGAGGCCCTTCACATATTGTTGAACTACAACTCCCATCGTCCATGAGCATTGGCGACGCCATTGGGACTGATGGGAGTTGAAGTTTCTCTCTCCCAAATTAAACACATCTGTTTATTGAAGTGCATGTTATCCAACCCTTCCTCTTAGGATCTCAGGATGACATGCATGATTCTCCCTTACCCTTCATCTTGGTGACAACCCTGAGAAATTGGTTTGGCTGAGAGAAAGGGACTGGCCCACGATCACCCAGGGAGCCAGCTGAGTGGCAATTTGAACCACATACTAAGTGGTGGGGGACCCAGGTGGCACTGTGGGTTAAACCACAGAGCCTAGGGGCATACTGTGGTACCTTGGTTTATGAACTTAATCCGTTCCAGAAGTCTGTTCTTAAACCAAAACGTTCTTAAACCAAGGTGTGCTTTCCCATAGCAGCTGGGGACTCAATTTACAAACGGAACACACTCAACAGGAAGCGAAACATGTTCTTATTCCAAGGCAAAGTTCACAAACCAAAACACCTACTTCCGGGTTTGCAGCACTCTTAATCCAGGTTGTTCATAAACTAAGATGTTCCTTAACCAAGGTACCACTGTATTTCATTTACTACCAAGCCTGGGTGCCATGGCATTCCTAATAATGTATGGCAGTGCACCTGTTGTTGCTTTGATCACACCTGTCACAAATCATTGTGACAGCATCCAGAGTTGACCAATTAATGTGGCAGCATTATATGGCATGCAGTCTGCACAAAGGTTGCACACTTCCCCAGGAGCATCCAATTGAATTTTGTGGGACTTACTTCTGAGTAAACATTTGTAGGATTGAGCTGAATGGACCCTCTCACAGGTGATGTGGAAGGGGTGTCTTCTATTCCAGGGTTGTCATGATTGGCCATTTGACCTGTCACTCACATTTACAGTGACTTGAGTCCACTGTACAGAAGTGGAAATCAAACAGCCCAGGTGAGAGTGGACCATGTGGGCAACCACCATTTGGAATAATTTTGCGCAAGGTTTTTTTTTTTTTTTTTTAAATGGATCCAAAACAAGTTGCTTCTGACTTCGTTGAAGTGCTGGAAAACAGAAGACGTTTCATTTTATTTACATCAGTGGGATATTCTAATTCTGATCTGAAGAGTTGCTTGTGCCGGACTTTACCTATTGATAGAGCAGTAGGTGAGAGTGACACAGAATAATGTCTCCTGTGATGGAATGTTCCATTTCTGGTTCTTTAACTGACTTCTCCTCACTGGAACAACCCACATTGCCTGGAAATCTCATCTATACTATACATTGAAAGCCACATCATACCAATTGTGTGGCTTCCCCCAAACGATTCAAGGAACTGTAGTTTGTTAAGGGTGCTGAGGAAACCCCTATTGCGCTCATAGAGCTACAGGGTTCAGAGTTTCCTAGCAAGTGGGGTTGATTGTTAAACGACTCAGGGAAATGTCGATTTCTGAGGAGAATAGGGGCATCCCAATAACTCTTAGCTTCCTTTACAAACCATAATTCCCAGATTCTTTAGGGAGAGTCATGTCTGTTTAATGTGGTATATTACTGTTTAAATATATAGTGCAGATGAGGTCTGACCATAGGCAATTGCCTGATTTGCATCTAATATTTTTAAAACACAGAGAAACTCAGTGACAAATGCTCTCTTTTGTAAGGAGCTGAGGGATCAGTGGGGGCGGGGGTGAATTAAACCTGAAAAACAAAGAGATGCAAAATTGAGAAATTGCTGCTTGCAGCAGCTAGTTGTTATGTAACATCAACCATGAAGGGCTAAAAAGAATAATGACTGCTACAAAATCAGGCATCATGAAAATAAAGTGGAATTGCTGAGATAAAATGCAGTGAATACTGGGAGGGTGGATGAATTGAAATGGAAACGGTATACTTTTAGGCTATGGTTTTCTTGAATAATAGAAGAACTTAAACTTGGTCACCAGTTTATGAAAGTCTTGCCCCACTTGCTAGAAGCCCCACTCTCTTTAAATATCTAATGTTATATATGAGTAATGCAGTAATAGGTCAATCTGGCATACTGGTGCTTTTAAACTGTCTTGCTCTTATGACTTAACAGTGCAATTAATGGAAGAGTTCTGTGGGGTTCCCCCCCCCTTTTAATGTAGCTTTGTTCAAAATATTCATACCTCTTCCTTCTGGTTCTAAATATAGGTGACAATATGAATCCCTATTAACAAAAATATGAAACTTAAGGTTAAATGAGATCAGAATTGTAGTTACAGATTTTTAATGTGATCATGCCTTCCGGCAATGCAACATTCACAAAAGTTAAAGTTTCTGTAAATATTTTTTGCTCCTGCCCACTAAATGCTGCAGACCTCCCCTGCTTTCATTCTTTGCGAACATTTCCCAGTATTAACTTATCCTGTAAAAATAATCCCTCTAATTTTATTTACTTCCTCCCTTCCTCTTTTCTCAAAGAAAGCCTAACAAGGCAATGGGGAACATAACTCCATCTAAGTGTGCATTTATATGCATGTTAACTCGAACTAAGCACCGCTGATCTGAACAGCATTTGCCCTTCAGTAGTGTGCATGGGATTGCAGCCTGATTTACAGTACAAGCCTAAGCATGTCTACTCAGAAGTAAGCCCTATTAAGGTCAGTGGGACTTGCTCTGAGGTAACCAGGTATAGGACCACAGCCTTAATAGGATATTTTCCAGTGTAACCATTCAGACTAAACTATTTGATGTTTTATCGTATTTTTAGTTTGATGCTTTATCGTGATTTTAATAGTCTGTTGGGAGCCCTCCAGAGTGGCTGGGGCAACCCAGTCAGATGGGCGGCATACAAATAATAAAATCATTATTATTTATTATTATTTGGCATAGAGATTGCAGAAAAGAAAGTGGATGTGTATATACCATACGTTTAAAACACATTTAAAACATGGGATTTCCCCAAAGAATCCTGGGAACAGTAAGGATGCTGGGAATTGTAGCTCTGTGAGGGTAAACTACTGCTCCTAGAATTCTTTGCGGGAAGTCATGTGCTTTAAATTAATGGTGTGTCATAGTTCATCCTCCCGGCCATCAGGGGGCAGTCTACAGCTTCCAGGTGGGAAAGGCAGTGTTCCGATGAATTGCTATTGAGCTGTAGACTTTGTCCGTTCATGGAATACAGATAAATGAGAACCCATTGGGTAATCTTGGTAATGTGGAAGAGTGGACTCCTTGGTCACAAGGCATTTGAATAAAAGCTATTTAGAGGAGAATCATGCCACCTAATGAGGCACTTAGCATTTTCAAGTGACATTTGAAGCAAAATAAGACCGTTCCGTGCTCAAGACGTCTAACACTGGGAATGACTGATGGAGAAGTATTAATGGAAACTGGAGCTTTGTTCCATCTTAATAAACATGACTTACTATCAGTAATACAGCAGCAACCCATTTTAATGCTACTGGAGACCTTTTGGTGACATAGATTGATTAGGTCTGCATATACTTGCTATCTTGGCATAGGGCTTGGGCTTCTGAGTGTAGTTGCATCAAGTCATTCCTACCCACAAATGGCACCAAAGAGTAAGCCTGCTTTTAAGCTGTTTCTTCCCGTGCTTCTGTTACATTGCTTTTCAGGCATTATTTGTTCTTGAGTCGTTCAATGAACCTAGTATGTTAGTGCGTGCTTCCAGTGAATTGGAAGACTGTTCTTAAAAGCTTAAAAATGAAAGAAGAGTCTTTTAAAGAGGATGCCGAAATGGACTTTCAAGCTGGGGTCTTAAATGTCTCTGCGCTACATTGGGTACCTTTCAAGGTCTCCTACCTCATTCAACCACATAGCACAAATTGACATAGCATGTATGGAGTGAAGGCACATCGTTGTGTTCTGGCCTTAGAGCCTGGCTACACATTACACTCACAACATGAGAACAACCACACAGTGTGGAAATGTCCTCTGCTGACCATTCTGAAGGCTTCCTGATCAACAGGCAGAGAAAGGTGGGAGGGATAGGAATTTCACGAACACAGAGTGGACACGAGAGCTGCTGGCTTATCCTCTGCTCCAGGGATGGTCAACATGATGCCCTGAGAATGTTGTTGGCCTACAACTCCTATAATCCACCATTCCCCATTGGAAGAATTTTATTGTTTTTGTTTTCTGTTTTCTTTTTTCTTAATGTTTTTCCTTTTTCTTTTTTCATTGTTAGTGAATTTGTATGCTTGTATGCTTGTATGTTTGTTTTGGAGTGTTTGTTTGGAGGTTTGTATTGACTGATTTTAATCAATAAAGTTTATAATTTAAAAAAAAATAATAATCCACCATTCCCCATATTGACTAGGGCTGATGGGAACTGGAGGACACCACATTGGCTACCCCTTCTCCGCCCCTTGTTTATCTGACTTCCTCTCTTCTTAATGGAAGATTTTCTCCAGGAGTTAAGAAGGAGTAGGAGAACAGGACATTAGCCACTAAAGAGATTGGTAATAAGTAAAGAGCAGCAAGAGGCAGAGTAGACCATCAGTGGCTCTTCCTTCACTGTGTTGTGATTTTTTTTTTTAATAAAAAAACTCCTCTAGTTTCCTCTGCCAATTTTTTAGGAGGCAGAGTTCTTACCCTATTCCTGTGTGACTGTGATATGTTTTCACTGTTTTTAATTCTGAATTATATAATGTAACCTGCCCTGGGACCACCTGCTGGTGAAGGATAGAAAATAAATTAAATCACCACCACCACCAACATAAAAGTAATAAGCCATCTCAAGTGGTGAGCATATCATTCTACTAGGTTTTTAGCAGAGCTTTCACTGACAATGAAAGAAAATGAGGAAGGCTTGGTTCATATTGATCTTCTTGGGTACATTGGACCTCAAGACATACTAGATCATGGGTAGGCAAACTAAGGCCCAGGGGCCGGATCTAGCCCAATTGCCTTCTAAATCCGACCCGCGGATGGATCAGGAATCAGCGTGTTTTTACATGAATAGAATGTGTGCTTTTATTTAAAATGCATCTTTGTGGGGCATAGTAATTTGTTCATTATTATTTTTTTCAAAATATAGTCTGGCCCCCCACAAGGTCTGAGGGACAGTGGACCGGCCCCCTGCTGAAAAAGTTTGCTGACCCCTGTACTACATTGTGGCTAATACACACATATTTGACAAAGTTGCCTGAATCTTGCATCCTCTACCACCCTCTGTACTTCTATTTTACTTTTTCTTGGCAGATCTCAAGAAGCGGAAGAATAGTATCAGAGAAGGAATATCAGCTAAATGCTATGAGGAAGGATCACCATAAGTATATACAGGAATGTTTGGCCCAGGCCATATTCCACAAGGTGCTTGACATGGAAGTAGGTTTACATTATGGCTACTTCTCCTAAAGGCTGTTAAAAAGAAATATTTATAGCGTTATTCCAGAAGGATTACTGAGAAAACTTCCTGGTGTCGCAATAGCATGCAAATTTAACCTTTGGTAGGGAGCACGGTCTCATTAATATAACAACATGGTAGCTTTGAGGAGTCTGCAACACTTTAGGACTTAGCAGCCAGCAAATTCTGAACACCCATTTCTCATGACAGTAGAGCGATTAAGGAACATTTGAGAGTTATTATGGTTTAGTAACGATGAAATGTATGCAAGAACACAAGGTATATCCACCCCTTTACTCATTCTGACTCTGAACAAGCTGTGAAGAGTCTGTGAAATTCTGTTAAGAAGCAATCTGATTTTTTCTGACTCTCTAAACCATGCCTTCAAGGTTTTGCTATCAATATATAAAGTCCTTAACGGATTGGGGCCAGTTTGCTTGAAGGATCATCTCATCCTACATGTACCTATTTGACTACTTCAGTTTGTGGAACATACACTGTTGCAAGTGCCACATACTGCTTGTACTGCATCTATTTGGAGTAAACCATTTAGAGTTGCAACCTTTGAACTCCCGGCCTCCTGACATTAGGCAGGCATCCTTGCTATGTTGTTTTAGAGATTCCTGCTGAAAACTTGCTTTGTTTCGACAAGCCGACCTAGGTACATAATTTAGTCTTTGTTTCAAGATTCAAGATTTCTTTATTGTCATTGTCTGGGTATTATAATTCATATTGTTTTATTTTTATACAAAACACAAGTATAATACCAACAAGAATACTACCACCAATGATAACCACATTCCAGCGCAGAGTCAAGCTTTTACTTGGGTATTTACTGGCAAATTGTTTTTATGTGTGCCCCATAGATTTGCTTGTTTCCTTTGGTTTAAACATTTTTTTCTGAATTAAATGCACATGCAAGCAAGCTAAGCAGTGTGTTAGTGACTGTGAGGATAGAATCAGAGGACTAGATCTATTTATCTGGAGTAAAATCCAATAAAACGCCTGCATGAGCAGGTAAACTTTTCCTCCACTAATTTGCAAGTGGCCTGAGAAATATTAAATCATAGCAAAAACACATTCTCCAATAATTTCATATTGGCAGGGAAGAGGAAGTTAAGGGAGGAAGGAAAGATGCACGAATAGCCTGCAATTGGTCAGAACCAATAAAGTGGTGTGAGCATCTCAGAATGCAAGAGTTCCCTACAGCCACTGGGTTCCACGCAGTCATCTCCTGAGGGCAAGGCAGCAGGAGGTCATGTTCCACCTGTGTACTCAAGAACCTATTACAGCCCATCAGATACATGCTCAGATCTACCAAATCGAACACCCGAGGTCAAGGACGGCCACCAATAACAAAGAGGGGCATGGATGTAAGGAGCGAGCCAGGGCAGGGAGGAGCAGACGCTCTCTCATTCACACAGAAGGTGGAAACGTGGCTGCAGGTAGGCCCCATTCTGCCTTGGTTCCACTCATGGATTGTTCCTGCCTTCTGTTTTCCCTTTGTGATGCTGATGCCCTTCCATGGTTGATCCTTAAGGTGCACAAATTGCTATGTATCTATATATCCGTATACCTATGATGCAGGAGCCCAACCCAATAATGCAGGTTATTCTACCTGGACTTCAGGTCTTTTGATGCCAGCTTTCATGCTATGCTTCCTTTTGGCATGGCTGCTTTCTCTTGCGTAGAGTGTAAAGCAGCAGTTGAGACCAACTGCCTTGGAACCATAGAATTCTAAGGGAGGCCCCACTGTCACATACAAACATGGAGATAATTTAGCAGTCGCCTATCACCTTCCCTCCCCCCCCTGGTCAGCCAAATAACACCAGCAGAAACACCTTGCTCACCCAAGGAGCTTTGAAGGGACCTTATGGATCACCCAACACCATGGCTTTCAACAGTTTGCCAGTGGAATTCACAAAGAGAGTTTTGCTGTGGACTTGCATTACCTTCACTCCAACTCCCCTGCTTGAAAAGACTGGAATCCCCCTCAGTGGAAGCAGGATAAGAAAGGAACCGTTCTACTTTGGAGTACATTAGAAATTTCGCTGTTCCCTTCTCCCTGTTCCCTTTTCTATGAGAGACCTAGTGTAGGAAAAGGCTCTGTGTGGCCGGGGATAGTTACGGGCAATGCCTAGGACTGGAAGGGAAATATCAGTGGTCTCTAAACAAGGGGTGTGAAACGCAAAGGGTGGAACAGAAGCCTGATGAGAGTCGTAGTTTAACAACACTGGGGTGGGGGCACTACATTAGCTGCCCCATTATGTGTAACAACACCCCAAAGGACGGGAAAGTGTTGTGGGCCTGGCCTGGGGAGTGGGAAGAGAAGCTCAGCAAAGGCTGCAATTTAAGAGAGAAGTGACAGTAACAGAGGCATGATGTGCCTTGTGGTTTTTGGAAGATTTACCTAGGTGTAGCCCTGTTGGCCACAATGGGGCTTAACTTCTGAATAAACATGCTCAGTGGTTGTTACTTAAAATCATGTCAAAAATGGCTTCTAAAGAGCACAGGGTCTTTGATTCAGATCAGAACATCTACAGAGTTGTAGGGGTGTGTGTGTTAATCATTTGTTCCCAGTTTGGTTGGTCCTCCTATGCCTGTTTTTAGAATTGGGGGTTGGGAGATTCTATTGGCTCAAATAAGAGTTCTAATTCCAATGCATAGGGCAGGTGCAGAGCCCCTGATCCGTGTGAAGACTGAAGTGAGGCAGACACTTAAAGTCCCCTACCCCTCCCAACAGTGTCGCGGTGCAAATAAGGGTCTCACACTTGTAACTGCATGCATGGCAGTATGTTTAGGGCAAAATAAAATGGCCATTCCTCTTTTTCTATGCCAACCATTTCCATCTCTGAAAACGTTTATATCAAGGTGACCTGAAACAGTGCAGCTAATAGGAAAGATGGTAGTTTTGGCCCAGCAACATCGGAAGTGCCACATGACATGTGATTTAAAACTACATTAAAATTGGAAAAGTACTTATTTATGGTAGATATTGAGCAGAGCGCTGATTATGTCACAGTGAGGCTGAATGCATATGAACAAACCAGAATGTTGAAATGACGTGCTGGTTTTGAGTTGCTCTTGTGGAGCTTGCAACATGTACCTGGTAATGTGCTTTATGCAAGTCACACACAGGAACCCCATTCCTGCACACACATACATCCCCCCCATGTTTTGGGAATATGGGTGGAAAATATGTCACAGAGCAGTGATGAAGATTAGCCCCAAGCTTTATTTATTCCAGGCATGTGAATAATTGTGAATGTGATATTTCCCCTTTCTTTTCTTTTTTAAAAAACACCTAACTAGCGTCATCACCAGGGTGAGATAAAAAGAAAATTTGAAACTTCTGCCAGAAAAGACCGTGTTCAGAGACTTAAGGTAAAGATTTTTCACTTCCATTTTACATGAAACTTCAAAAACTTGTTTTGTGAATGCTGTACATCTCTTTGTGCTAGGAATGGAATCACTGCTGTGATAGATAGGAATTCTGTGAAGAAACTTTGTCAGATTCTGTAAGCAGTTCTATGTATATAGCCATGGCATTGATACTTATTTCATCTCTCTATTTCTTTCTCTGTGTTCTTAATGCATAATTGGCTGTGTTCACTCACAGTTTATTAGACACAATTTTCTTTTGATCAGCAACAATCACATTTATACGAAAATAAAAACCCATTTACTAATACCTCAAGACTCATTTGCTAGTCGTGGCTCTCTTATGAGGTCTCAAAACACTGGTTTACTAATTGAGGAACTGCTTTTCACAGATTTCTCCAAACAGCAGGGCAAACAGGGAGCATCTTCCGTTTCTTAACTATACCGCTTTCTCAGGCATCTAAATTTTCTAGGTGGAACGATCAAGAAGGGCAGCGGAATATGCACCTCGCGTGCTTTCCCCACACCCACCCAGTGGGCCAAGAAATCGCTTGGGGCGCCGTAGATTTGGCAACAGAGGGCAGTTAGGTCAACTGGTGAGTTGAAGAGGGCCCATAGGCCATGTTTTGTTTGTTACAACCCTGTCCTACATTTAACTGTCAGCTATGCCATCAAAGGCCACAGCCCTGATCCAACCGGAATCAAAGTGTTAAGACTCCTGAATTTGCAACATTGGGATTTATTTATTTTTACCAGTAACATTTTTATCTTTCCTTTTGTCTAAAAACAACACATAACTCTAGGCCTGATGACCTACTTCAACCCCCCAATTCTCTTTATCTTACCGTTGGGACTCTTCCCATACCACATTGCCTCCCCAGCAACAAACACCCTCTCTTCGCAGACCATGCCCCTCACTGGCCCGCCTTGCTGCTTCCCCGAGTATTTTTGGCTGGTTGGAATGTGTCCTTAAATACTGATACAGTGGTACCTTGGTTTAAGAGCAGCCCTGTTTAAGAATGATTTGGTTTACGAACTCCACAAAACCGGAAGTAGTGTCCCGGTTTGCGAACTTTACCTCAGTCTAAGAATGGAATCTGAACGGTGGAAGGGATATGATAGTAGTAGCTGCGTTGGACCTCAGCCTATGTACTTTGAAACAAAAGCACCAGGTCACATAGAGTGAGCTGCTCCTAAGTGTCTCCCACCTTCCCATTTATTTAATTTGCCCAGGCTTCCTATCCTCGACCAAACACCGCGCCAGGGAGCATACAGCAACCAGTCCGACTGCAGCCGCTTCTCACCTGTGCCACAGATGAACCTGCACCAAAGGCTGCTCCTACTAGATCAAAGCACCTCGTCTCTGAGAAAGAACATCAATATGCCAGCGGGGTCAGACTTTGCTCTTCTATACAAGTGTTGCTGTAGAAAGAATAAACTCACTCATTGTATTCATACTTAACTGATGGCCCAGCACAGGGTTAGCTAATACAGTGTCCCTCCAGAAATTATTGGATTCCAGCTCCCATCTGCCCCAGATATCATAGCTAAGGATGATGGGAGCTGTAGTCCAACAGCAAGTTCTTTGAGGGTTAAGATTGCTATATGTTAACTCTTACGTTGGCTAATGTTCTAGGATAAATTTCTGTTTCTTTTACTCTGTGGAAATCGAAGTGAAATTATTAGACTGTGCTGGTACATACAGTTTTAAAGCTCCCTTTCTCCCCTTTTCAATTGAGCTGATAGAGGCTAATAATTAGGGATGTGGGGTGAGAATTTGAAGCACAGGTTGCAAGCAAGAATCAAGGCAGACCTGGCTGAGCAGGTGCGCTTCTTTGATTCTACTCGTACCCCAAACTCTCTCTAGCTGCTACCCTGTTCTTCTCTTCCCTAACACAAAAAAACTCACAGGCTTTCTCAAACTCGGCCCTCCAGATGTTTTGAGACTACAGTTCCCATCATCCCTGACCACTGGTCCTGCTAGCTAGGGATCATGGGAGTTGTAGGCCAAAAACACCTGGAGGGCCAAGTTTGAGGAAGCCTGTGCTAGGATGTCAGTTATCCAGTTCCATGTGCTAAGAACTGGGTAACTCAAATTTGCCCCCCCCCCAAGTTGGTTTTGTAACTTCTCTTAGTACCAACTTAAGCAAAATTATATTGTTCTTTTCTGCTATCTATCATTCCATTTTTTGTGTTATTTTGCATCATCCATTCTGCATTTGCTGTTCATTGGGAGGGGCATGGACCATTGAGATAGTTGGGTCTCCAGCTGTTTTTGCACTAAAATCCCTGGCCACTGGTTCCCTGCTAGCTTGGGATGATGGGAGTTGTAGTCCAAAAACAGCTGGAGACCTAAGTTTAGGAAGCCCTGGGTTAGACCAAAGGTCCATATAGGTCAGCATCATTCTATTTCCAGCAGTGAACAGCCAGATTCTTCCCGGAAACACAGCCATTGGTACTGTCACAGCCTCTGAACATGGAGGTTTAATGTAGCTGTCATGGCTAACAGCTATTGATCCACGAGTGTGTCTGATCCTCTTTTTTAAAAACATCTAAGCCAGTAGCCCTCGCCACATCTTTTGGCAGTGAACTCTATTCATCACTTACGCGTTGTGCGGAGAAGTACTTTCTGAATCTACTGCCAATCACTTTCATTGATTGTGTACTTTCTTTGTAATTGCCTCAGTTAGTAAGCTGCCATGATCTGGCATGTGATTATTCAGATTCATGACTGGAATGCAGATACATGGCCAACGGGACGCTCTCTAGCACACCCACAGTCACTGGGAATGTTCTGGCAAGTGCAAACCTCGCACACGCAGCAGCAAATGTTCTCGGTGCATGTGCCCCATGTTCCCTGGAGGAAACCCTGTGAACTGTGAATGGGAGAGATGTACCTTGGCATGTGCCCACTCCATGTTTACAAGCACAGGTTTGCCCTTCTCACAGTGCTTTCCTTTCACACAGAGTTCACTGTGGCAAGCCCTGAGGTACAGTTCATGCACATGAAAACCTCCCATAAATAGTATCTCATAAAAGCAGAGGACAATGGGAAATCCAAACCCTAGGGGAGCAGTAAAAGAGGTGGCATGTATTGAGAATATATATCACAGACCAGAAATGAACAAGTGGATCTGTATTTCCCACCCCCAAAAGAAATTTGTGGGTGGTTTTTTTAATACATTGAACCTAAACTAATGAGAAATTCTAAGGAAAAAAAGTCTATCGAACACTGCTCTTAATGCATAATTTTAAACAAGGCATGGATGCTAACTGCTGTTAAACATTTCAGGGAGAGAAAGGGGGGCTAAAATCTCTGGATTATTCAGCTGGAACATCCCCATACCGGCTTCCTGTCGTTAACAATTTTGTGGTACCTATTCCACCACCTCCCAGAACTGATAAGAAAAGTGGGACACTGAGAGCCCGCCGTTTTCGCCCAACAAACTCATCCAATGGATTGGATCAAATGATGAAGGTAATATGATTTTGCCATAATTTTTGGTTTTCATGTTTCCTCGATATCACATTTCCTCCTAAAACCTTTGAGAATGTAGACTGATATGCCTGCAAATTGAAACTCTATCTGTTTGCAGAATGTAACCGATCTGTTTTCTGTGGTGGCTCCTCACCTTTGGATTGCACTAAGATAAAAATGGATCTTTGTTTGTGACTGGAAGATTAAGATAGAAGGTTGATAGAAAATATATATATATATATATATATATATATATATATATATATATATATATATATATATATATATATATAATTGTTTCTGTTTCTGTTTCTTTTAGTTTGTTTTCCCTCTCTTTTCTTTCCCTTTTTATTATTTTGCTCTTTTTAGATATTATCTTTGTCTGGTTTTTAAAGTATTATATGTTGAAAACCTTCAATAAAATTGATTATCTTTTAAAGTGACCTCTTGGATCAGGCCAAAGTCCCTTCTGGTATCAGTGTCTGATACCTATGGGATGCCCACAAGCAGGGCATGAAGGCAATAGCAGTCACCTATAGTTCTGCAAGCACGCTGCCTCTGATCCTAAAAGTCCTATATGGCCTTTGTGACTAGTAGCCACTGATAGACTTATCCTCTAAGAATTTGTCTAATAAAGCCGCCTAAAGTGGTGGCCTCCACCACATTATGTGGTAGTGAATTCCGTTGGTCACATCTTTCACCTTCACTGCATTATTATGAAAGAGGAAGGAACACTTTTCTGTATCCGCTTTATGCATACTTCTGTCATATTACCCCTTGCCTGAGTTTCCACTAAAGTAAAAAGCCCCACACACTAATCTTTTTCGTAGGTGGGTTGCTTCAGACTCCTCAGAATTCCGGTTGCTCTTTACTGAAATTCTGCTGCACTTTCTTTCCAGTGCTTCAGTATTCTTCTTGCTGTTTAGTGACCAGAGCAGTACACTGTATTCCAAGTGTGGTTTCACCATGGATTTCTCCAATGCCATTGCGATATTGCCAGTTTTATTTCTGAACTTTTTCATAATGATCCTATTATTTTATGCTGATAGCGGGATATTATTATTATTATTATTATTATTATTATTATTATTATTATTACTACTACTACTACTACTACTACTACTACTACACCACCCATCTGGCTAGGTTGCCCCAGCCACACTGGGCGGCTTCCAACATCAAACATTAAAAACTTCCCAATACAGGGCTGCCTTCATATGTCTTTTAAAAGTTGTTCTTTATCTCCTTGCATAGTTCTTTATCTCCTTGACATCTGATGGGAGGGCGTTCCACAGGGAGGGCACCACTGCTGAGAAAGCCCTCTGCCTGGTTCCCTGTAGCTTCACTTCTTGCAGCGAGGGAACCGCCAGAAGGCCCTTGGAGCTGGACTTCAGTGTCCAGGCTGAACGATGGGGGTAGAGACGCTCCTTCAGGTATACGGGGCTGAGGCTGTTTTAGAGCTTTAAAGCTCAACACCAGCACTTTGAATTATGCTCGGAAACGTACTGGGAGCCAGTGTAGATCCTTTAGGGCCAGTGTTGTATGGTCCTGGCAGCTGCCCCCGGTAGCCAATCTAGCTGCCACATTCTGGATTAGTTGTAGTTCCCAAGTCACCTTCAAAGGTAGCCCCACGTAGAACACATTGCAGTAGTCCAAACAGGAGATAACCAGAGCATGCACCACTCTGGCATGACAGTGCATGGACAGGTATGGTCTCAGCCAGCATACCAGATGGAACTGGTAGACAGTTGCCCTGGACACAGAATTCCAGCATAGAATCCACCTTTTCCATTGCTGCCGCATAAGATGCTCTCTACCTCTGAAGTACCACCTTTCTCCATAAGCCCAAAACAGCTTAGGTTAGTTCATTGGACTCTTTCCATGTGGTGCATATGGAATATGTGTCAAGGCAGTGGGAAGGCCCTAAGTGATTGCTTTGGATTCTAGCAGAGGGATTGTGCATGCCAAGTTGCCAGTTGCTCATCGCCTTGCCACATGTTCAGAGTGCGATTGCTAAACACTGACAGCAGAAAATGGATTTTGGCAGGGCAAAATATCAGCCATGGAAAACTGCAGGTATCTCAGTGGACTTTTGTGCTCTTTGATGTAGGACCCAGTGAAGTTCTACAGGCCTCCAATACAGAGCAATGCGTTTGTTACCATGATCTATTTTGGGAAAACGGTACACCTGTCCTATGACCTTTTAGACAACCGAGAGGAAGTCAAAATATATCAACAGCACTGTGGAGGTGAAAACCTGTGTGTGTTCAGAGCCAAAGTACTGGAGGGAGGTAAGCATGAGAACGCCCAAGAGTTCATTTCAGTTCTGGAAAACTCTTTATTTTATATGGATAAACTGTGGAAGTGGAAGCGAAATTATTTCTGCGAAGCTGTGTCTCGTTATGCGTGTCCAGGGACATATATACCAGCTGCCTCAAACTAAGTCTAGATTTACTGTTTCATGATTGAAAACGAGGCTGCAATTACTTTTGCAAATTATGGAAGAAGGGGATGTACAGCGGTGATTTAGCAAAATACAGCGGGTTAGATTAATTTTTGGATGGAGATGTATGGTTAATAAAATGCTTGCAGGGGTAAAATGAATACCAAATTATCTGCTTACAAGAAGCTATAATATATCAGGGTGAGCTGTTTATGACTCCAGGAGGGAAATGAATACATGCTTGAGCTTTGATTCTGAACGTGAATCAATGGTGACGATGTTGATCTGAGGGAAGACTTGCATGCTGGGTAGAATTAATCTCATGGCACGATAGAGGGCGATTGCTGTGGAAGGATGTAGTCTCTATTTTACTTATTTATTTGAATTAAATAATAAGTTAAGAAATTTAATTTACATTATTTAATTTGCAGTAGTGCCAGGCAATGAATAGAATGTAGAAGTAAATATAGCCCATTCCCAGAGGTCTTGGACGGGATACACCACAGGTGGCGAACCCTTTTCAGCATGTGAGCCAGCGTGGCATAGTGGTTAGAGTGTCGGACTAGGACCTGGGAGACCAGGGTTCAAATCCCCACTCGGTCATGAATTTTACTGGGTGGCCTTGAGTCACTCATTGCCTCTCTTGCCTCTTTCTTACCTCATAGGGTTGTTGTGCAGATAAAATAGGGAAGAGGAGAACTACGTAGGCCACCTTGAGCTCTGGGGGTTGGCAGGATACAAATAAAAGGACTCCAAGCACTCGGCAGCCATCTTGAATCTCAGCTACCCCGTGCATGGAATTCTCGGCCAATGAATGAATCAATTCCCTTCTGAGCAACCTTGTGTGTTAAGATCACCAAAACTGCCTAGAAATAAATTCACACGACTCAAAATTTTAGTTTGAAGTTTGGCATAACTTTGGCCACAACTTTATTGATTACAGGGTGTGATTGGTTTGCTTAGGCATTGGTTCAGACCAGGACCGGTGCTAGGGCTTTTCGCGCCCTAGGCGAAAATCGCAGGGCGCCCGGTGCGCAGGGGGCGAGCACCGTACGTCATGCGCAATGACGTCACGTGCCCCGCCCCCTGCACGCCGGGCGCTGCGTGCGCCAGGCGCTGCCGGGCGCTGCTGGGCACTGCCTGGTGCTGCGCGCGCTGGGTGCTGCCGGGCACTGTGCACCGCCACAATTTTCGCCTCTGGTTGGGGCGGCACTGGGCGGCGGCGGGGGGCGAGGGGCAGGCTGGCCAGCGCCGCCGCGGTTTTCGCCCCAACCTGCTTGCTCCACCGCTGGTTGGGGCGGCAGGGGGCGGCGGCGGGGGGTGGGGGCAGGCTGGCCAGCGCCCCCTCCATTTTGGCGCTCTAGGCAGTTGCCTAGTTCGCCTAAATGGACGCTCCGGCCCTGGTTCAGACTATCTGAACCTGTCCCAGACTATCCAGGACAGGAGCAGAACTGACAACTGCCAGTTTCAGAGGTCAGTCAAGGTAAGCACCCCAGGAGATCGATTGGGATTGGGATGGATCCCTAAGATCATACCCGGAATGCTCCCAGGGGCTCTTGCATGGCCCTATCCCCCTTTCAGGGGTCGGACAAATGCATGGTGAGCCCCTGGATTCCTTTAATGGAATACCTATGCAGCAACCATTGGAGGGACAGGTCAAAGCCACACCTTGTCTCCTCCACACACATTAACCAATGCCTAACCGCAAACCTTACAAAGTTGTGATGATTTGCTACACGGTAGGCAAAACCCAAAGCCAATCAGCCAAGTGAGAAAAATTCCTACCGGGCCTCTGTCCTGAAAGCAGATGACCCACGATGGTATAGCAAGGTCAACAGAGACCCTAAATATAGGGAAGGTGGGCGCGTGATCCGGTGGACGAAGCGAAAGAGAAGAATCTCAACGCAACGTGCAGCGGTATATATCTATCCCTCGGAAGCAATTTCTGCAACCCCATTGGCCGGAACAGGTCCCATGCTTCCGAGAGACCAATCGGATAGCTGTGGCAATCCAGACTTACCCACTCCAGCAACAGAGAGTCAGTTGTGGTGAACCTCACCGCAACACGTGCTCTCTGGGAGGAGAACCCGATTTGTAGAGTTGGAAGGGGTCATCTAGTCCAGGCCCTTGCAATGCAGGGATCTCAGCAAAAGCATAATTACAAATGGCCCTCCAACCTCTGCTTAAATACTAGTAAAGTAGGCTAGTATCTGCACACATTCTGTATCTTCCATCAAGACGAAAAAGAGCCGGGGGGAGGGGGGGACCACAGGTGTGAAGCAGGGCCAGTGAGGCCTGTGACCTAAGGAGAGCATGCATGACCTAAGGCATTATTATTATTATTATTTTAAATAAAAGGAAAACAAAAAAACCCTAAAGGTTAAGGGGGAATCCCTCAAGCAGCTTCATGAAGACTGAGCATGTGAACATAGCTATAGAGTGCTTCTGGCAGTGGGTGATCGGGAGGATGGAAAATGGGTAACAGGAATGGAATGGAGAGGCTGGAAACCTGAACAGCAGAATGCTGCACTGCAACATTTTGTTGCAGCTCCAACCCACGGCAGTGTTGCAAGCAAGTTCTTTCTAGTTTTTTGGAGTTGCAACTTCTTTCATTCTCACAACAAAACAGATGAGGCAAGTTACTTGTTTAGTATTAATTTATCTTACAAGAAGATAGTTGCCTCTGGTGAATCCAAGATTCTCCCCACTGGGCAACATTAGATGCCTTTACGTTTATAGTTTGATTAGAGCTTCGGCTTCCTCTTCCTAAACTTAGTTATTTCTTTTGTTAAATTTCT
The DNA here is from genome assembly GCA_034641385.1 of Darevskia mixta. NCBI lineage: Eukaryota > Metazoa > Chordata > Lepidosauria > Squamata > Lacertidae > Darevskia > Darevskia mixta. The sequence continues at coordinate 11,920,148 of JAWWNH010000029.1, forward strand.
TTCCTGCCACTTTTAGTACGCAGTGCTCCCAGGATGATGTATAATAAAATTCATGCATGCGCACATCACACTCAATCACTAAAATAACAAAATGAACAAGAGATGAAAAATTATAATGAGAATCAGGAAAGAAAATAAACATCTTTTACATAGTGGTGGAAGAAAACAAAATTATTTCCTTGGCATCAAAGTTTCCAAAACATGGTGCCGTAAACTAAGAATCTCTCACCAGTCACCACCCACTTTACATCAGCAGGTGGTCTCACCCAAGGGAGAGTTTCAGATCAGAGTGGTAATTTAATATACAGCAAACACAGCCTCAACAGGTACCTGAGCCCCAGGCTCTATAGGCTTACACAGCAGTATTTCTCAACCCTGGGTATCCAGCTGTTTTTGGACTACAATTCTCATGATGCCTGACCACTAGTCTTGTTAGCTAGGGATGATGGTAGTCCAACAACTTCTGGGGACCCAAGGTTGAGAAAGGCTGTCTCATAGTAATGGTGAACCAGTGGCTCACAATAGGTTGCCAACCTCTGGAGGGCCACAGGTTTCACTTGTCTGAACTGCTGTTTGCTCTGCAGGCCTTTTGTGGCAGAACATCTTGGTCAATACTCAATACAATAGATGATGGGCTTCTTACTTGTCACATTTTAAATCCAACTGAAACAAGCAGAAAAGGCCAGATGAGGCATTCTTGGACAGTGCCATTTCTATCTACAGGGTTAGGGTTGAATGTCGAAACACACTCCCATGCCAAGCAAGCTCACCTGAGGAGGTTTGAGCCCGGCTTTCTCCCAGGCACACCTTTACACACACACACACACACACACACACACACACACACGTTCCCCTTGATGCAGGAAATCTTTCATATGTGCCACCTCCTCCCAGCGATAAGTTGCTTTCCCTGTACACTTGAATCGGCTCTTAACTCACCTTATATGTTGTGGAAAAGGCTCAAAACAGTCTTGTGTTGTTGCTGCTGTTTTCAATTGCAGAAACTTTTCAGTTTATCTCCAAGCGTCATTACGGCTTCCCCTTCAGCCTCACTTTTTACCTCAATGGAATGCAAGTGGACCGCTTAAGTACCTGCTGTGAATATAAACACCGGAAGGGGACTCGGCTGGGAGGCAAACATGGATACTTTGGTCTCGTCAACGTGGAACGATCAGCTCCTTGCTACAGGTATGGACAATGGGTTGGTGGTCTGTTGGGACCTGGAGTCTGTAGCAGATAAAATGGGCATGAAGGAAACTCGGCTCTTGAATTTGCTGCCAGGCTCTTCTTTTAGGGCCCTGCACCTGTTCAGGTATAGGTTCAGGAATTGGCTGCCATCTTGGATCCTGCTGATTCTAAGCTCCAAAAGAGAAGCCTCATGCAGCCAAAAAACCCCCACCCCTCAATTAGCACCATTTTAATACTTGCCGTTAAATTGTGGCAGAAGCTTTCGTGATCCTGAGTGCACCTCATCCAATGTACGTGGTGGCGTGGTGCATCTGACAAAGTTTTTTTTTTAAACTATTCATTTTATAAGAAAAAGAACAAAAACAAACATACAAAAAGACAAACAGAACATCAATACTTCTTATACAAATCATACATTCTTCACATTATGGAGTGACCTCCTCTGGTCCCCCCTTCTGAGCTCCAATTTCAATCTTCTTTGGCAATTACATAGTACTAATAATTGTACATAACTATTTAATTTCATAAATCTTAACAATTAAAGCAATTTCTATTTTTTTAAAAACTATTTAAACCTACAACCTACATCTATACTGAAAGCCTATAATTAACTTCCCTAGGGAATAATTTTTTTAAATATTACAATATTTTTTCAAACAATTTTTACATTTCTTCCAATCTTCTTCCACCGTCTCCTCCTTCTGGTCACGGAGTCTCCCAGTCAGCTCGGCAAGTTCCATAAAGTCCATCATCTTCATTTGCCAGTCATGAACAGTCGGTATCTCTTGGGTCTTCCAGTTCTTTGCAATTAATATTCTCGCAGCTGCTGTGGCATACAAAAAGAAAACAATATCCTTTTTGGGAATTTCTTCCCCTACTAATCCTAATAAACAGGCTTCTGGTTTTTTAATAAAAGTGTTTTTCAACACTTTTTTCATCTCATTATAAATCTTTTCCCAGAAGTCTTTTATGGTGCGTCTGACAAAGTTGGCACTGACCCAAGGAAGCTTCAGCCACAATATGCTGGTTAGTATTTATGGGTTATGCCACTCTTGGTTGGTTTTGCTGAAACAGGCAGCCCTGGATATTCATCTATAGCCATAAAAAGAGACCAGCTATTCTATTGTTTCTTGAACTCGAGTATGTGGCAGCGTGTGGCATCAAACGCATAACGAAGACTGAGGAGGCGCAGGAGGTGCATATGCACATATGAGTTGAAGGAGAGGAGAGAACAAACCTTTTAAAGAAGGATGCACTTTCAGATTCTGGGAATTCAAAAAACAAACAAACAAAAAACCTTAAGAACGAGACACCAATAAACCATTGACTTGAGTATGAAGGCACTGCATGGCTTCATCAGATTGCTTGATTTGTTTGAAACTGTTTTACCGAGTGACACCACTTTTGCATGGCTTTCCTCTCATTTTGTGGCTTTGCTTGGTATGGGTTGATTTGTGGGGCACTTTCAAGGTAACGATCCTGCTTTGTAGCAGTAGACTGAACAAGATAGTCTTTTAATCCTGTTCAACTCTGCGTCCCAGTAATGTAGTCACTAAGTGCTTGCAGGTATTGCTGTATCTTTTCCTAAATATTCAAGGTCTGTTTAGGAAATAACGATACTAAGACGGTTAAGATAAAAAACAATGCTCAAAAATTGCATTATAGATCACAGCCATCTTTTAAAGGATGGAGTCTCCAATGTACTTCCTGGTTTATTCTGATGTTGCAATTAAATTAATATGGGCATACCAGGACCCTCATTTTTGTCTTTGGCTGAAATCAGTGGCAACGCAGCAATTTCTCCTTGGAAGCATTCCTTTCTACAACATTTCTTTTGATTTGCAAAGTAGCACCAGGCAAGAGAACGCATGCAAATTTTCTAGTCTCATCTTTCCCTGTTATAAGATATTTTATAAATAACAACGAAAAGCCGAAGAAAAAGAAAGAAATGGGAACCCCCATAGAGCCAAATTACTTTTCAGATAAGCATATTCCACTATCCAGAAACACTTTCCCCCTCTTCAGAGTAAGATTTGCATAATGTATGTAAATGTTATGCTATCACTGGTGTGATAAGGCTGTTCGGAGGAGTGGAAAGCATGCAAATTAGAGGTGGTTGTATTTTTCAGTAAATGTCCAAACTAGCTACATGCGTGTGTTTCTGTGCCAATTTGCTCCAAAAAAACTTGGGAAAATAGCAAAATGCTTCAAACAATATCTTTTATAAGGGAAGAATGTTTACTTCTGACGCATCAACATGTAAGTCTTAAGTATGCAATCCTAGTATAGACACATACCTGGGAATAAGCCCCATTGAATTCAGCGGGGCTTTCTTCTTAGTAGATATGCGTAGGATTGCACTTTTAACCATTTTAATTATTATGGCTATGAACCTCGTTTGCTATTTTGTTGCCCATGTACCCAGTTTGAAAATACCATTTTGGAGCTTTTAGCAGTCTGCTTAGGTTTTTATTGTAATATCTTCTACAACCTTGATGACTTCACTGCTTACCTCAGATTCCAGATCATTTATGAAGAGATTAAATAGCACTAGTCCTTCCATCCCCCAATTGCATTGTGAGAAATGTCCATTTTCCCCTCCCTCCCCAATTCTTTTGATGATGTGTTCCTAAGTCATAAGCCATAATAGGGTTTGTCTTCTTGTCTTGTGATTGCTAAGTCCCCGCAGGGGCTCCTGATGGAGCAAAATAAATATATATATATATGGAGAGGATAGTGTAGGAGAACAAATCACACCCAAACAATCATAGTTTGTAGGAATACTGACTCTCTACAAGTCTTTGAAAACATAATTTCGAACCTAAGTGGTGCACCATGGAACAAACCAGGCAAATAATTCTCATTTTATCAAAATCTTTACAAAGTATGATTTGCTGTGGGATGAAAAACATGTGTTTGCATCCTTTCTCATCCTCTGCCAACAGAATTGTGGCTACGCCTCTTAAAAGAGGCTCTTCTTCTTTTCCCAGATCAATATGCCTGCCTCGTATTTCTCCAGAAAAAAATGTGCTTCTAGGCAACCTGTTAATCATGCTATGTTTTTCACATCCATAACAAGCTAAGTTGGGTGGCATTGCCATTTTGCAACCATTCCTTATGAATCCACATATAGTCCTACTCAGAGTAGACCTACTGAAATTGATTGGCCTAAGTCGGGCATGTCTATTAATTTCAGTAGATGTGTCTTCTTTGAGCATGATTAATATTGGATACAACCCACTTTGCATTTTTTAATATAAGCACAGGAACCTAAGATGCAGCTGTAACTCTAATGTTGTTTCTTCAAGGCTCTTAAGCCACAGGAGAGCCCGTGGTTTGTGCCCTTTCCATTATCAATGGTCTGCTTTCATAATCTCCCACTCTGCCTTTGCCAGGTGTATCATCGCATTGGGTCTGGACAAAAAGCCTTTGCCTCCCAAGAAAAAGACCGCTGTTGCCGATGAAGAAAAGAAAGAAGATTCTGTGAAGGCAGATTATAGCTATAAGCTACCAGGGAGTAGCAGCAGTGGAGAGGAAAGCAAATATTTAAGGTTTACTCCATCTCCCAGACAACAGAAAGAATTTGTGGGAGATGTTCAAGAAATGCAAGCGGAGGCAAGAAGAAGAGCAATAGAAAGAGCCCTAGGTGACTATGAAAAGAGCCCAAGAAGTGCAGTGATTAATGCTACAGTATGAATGGGGAGAAATTGTTGTACAGTATATGCCCTGCAGGCAGAAAGTTATAGCGCCAGTCTCTGGCATCTTCAGTTAAGGGATCTCAGGTGGTAGATGACAGAGGAGACCGCTCTCTGCTTGAGAACCTGGAGAGTATCTGCCAGTTATGAATAAGCAAACATGGGCTAGATCATTGTTTTTCAACTGGTGTGTCAGGACTCAATACTGGGTCACTGATTTATCGTAAGGTACCCAGGTGGCGCTGTGGGTTAAACCACAGAGACTAGGGCTTGCTGATCAGAAGTTCAGCAGTTCAAATCCCTGCGATGGGGTGAGCTCCTGTTGCTCTGTCCCAGCTCCTGCCCACCTAGCAGTTCGAAAGCACATCAAAGTGCAAGTAGATAAATAGGAACCGCTCTGGCGGGAAGGTAAACAGCGTTTCCGTGCGCTGCGCTGGTTCGCCAGAAGCGGCTTTGTCATGCTGGCCACATGACCTGGAAGCTGTACGCCGGCTCTTAGCCAATAAAGCGAGATGAGCGCCACAACCCCAGAGTCGGACACGACTGGACCTAATGGTCAGGGGTCCCTTTACCTTTACCTTTAAAAGGTAAAGGAGCCCTGGATGGTTAATTCCAGTCGAATTTGACTATGGGGTGTGGCACTCATCTCTGCTTTTCAGACCAAGGGAGCTGGCGTTTATCCGTAGACAGCTTTTCCAGGTCATGTGGCCAGCATGACTAAACCACTTCTGGTGCATGGAAATGCTGTTTACCTTCTGCAGTGGTACCTATTATCTACTCATGCTGGTATGCTTTCGAACTGCTAGGTTGGCAGGAGCTGGGACAAGGCAATGGGAACTCACCCCATCGCACGAATTTGAACTGCCGACCTTACAATCGGCAAGCCCAAAAGGCTCACTGGTTTAGACAACAGCGCCACCCAAACCCCATGGTCTATTGTGGGTCACAACAGCAGTGCTACCACCATACAAATATATGGGGGGGAATTAAGAAGTGCCCCCCCAGGTTAATAATTGTGTTGAAGGTGTGTCCTGGGTCTGGAAAGGTTGAGGAATACAGGGCTAGAAGGAACAATGGTCTAACCCCATATAAAATAGCTCCTTAAATTCCTATGAAAATTGCCCCCTAGTTATCCTGTGTTCATAAACATAATCACACACACACTCATAATCAAACCCACAGGGATGTCAACACATGATAGGATGCATGACCAGACACAGGAGTTACTATTATCGATACAGTACCATTAGTGACCATTTAACCCCTTTTTGTGTAGCTATAACCATTTTGCAGAGCTGTTTGTTTGTTTAAGATAGTTCTAACTCAGGCTTCCTCAACCTCGACCCTCCAGATGTTTTTGGCCTACAACTCCCATGATCCCTAGCTACCAGGACCAGTGGTCAGGGATGATGGGAATTGTAGTCTCAAAACATCTGGAGGGCCGAGGTTGAGGAAGCCTGTTCTAACTTTTTCAAACATAGTGGCTTACAATGCTTCTTAAAAATAATTAAGAATATCACCAATTTATCCTTCATTCTTTATATAGCACAAAAAACAACAAAGCCAAAGTAAGTAAATAAACTCCAAATACACTTTGAAACGATGCCTAAAAAACTGCTAAAGAGGCATGATGAGATTTCCTGGTACAGTGGTACCTCGGTTTTTGAATGTCTCAGAAGTCGAACGTTTTGGTTTTTGAACGCCGAAAACCCGGAACTAAATGCTTCTGATTTTGAACGCGCCTCAGAAGTCGAATGGCTTCCACTGAGTGTTTCTCAATTTATTCAATTAAATTTGTAGGCCGCCCTTTGCGCCTCGGTTTTTGAATGTTTCGGAAATCGAACGGTCTTCCGGAATGGATTACGTTCGAAAACAGAGGTACCACTGTACAAATGACATGGCAAAGCTTGTAATCTGTAAAGCGTGGGTGAGAAATGTTGGTTCTCCAGAAGCTGTTGAACTGCAACTCCCATGAACCCCAGCTAGCATGGCTAGTGGTCGAGGATGATGGGAGCTATAGTGTGACAACATTTGGATGGCCCAGGTTTCCCCCCCTTGCCATGAAGCAAATGTAACCAGGTACATTGTGTTTTGACCTCTTTGTGAGCAAAAATGGCTGACGGTTTCTGCTCAAAGGAGAAGGCAGCAAGTAGTAAGGGATGACTTCAGTTTTGCACACAAATTTATCACCTCTAAATGAAAAAAAAAAATGGAATTAATTCATTATTTTCTGATTTAGAATTCAGTTAACGGATTCAGCTCAAATGCATGCATTTAGTCAGGCATCCCCAAACTTTGGCCCTCCAGATGTTTTGGACTACAATTACCATCATCCCTGACCACTGGTCCTGTTAGCTAAGGATCATGGGAGTTGTAGGCCAAAACATCTGGAGGGCCGCAGGAGTCGGGTAGAGTGCTCTACTTCTGCTAATAGGACTAAAATCATGCATTTGAGCAGAGCTGGGCTGCCCTGGCAGGTCTAGCGAACTGTTAGCAAAGTTGCCCCTCTGTACAGGAACTGAAGACCCACCACTGACTTTTGTTTGCTTCCACATATGAGTCCTTTGCATGCTCTATCTATTTTCCCGCCATAAATATATTCTCACTTCCGACTCTTGAAACTTCCTTTGTGAGTTTATTGCAAGTTTCTCATTAGTTGCCAGCTGTGCAGTTTTGTTTCATCTCCCCTCTTCCCCCTTCAGGAGGTGGATACCTTTCAAACAATTACCTGTGGAGGAGACTCTGGCTGTCCCAGATGCAGCTGGAACCCTCAATCGATGCAATTAAATTTACTTACTCCTTAAGCCCCACTCTACAGGTTATTGTTTATTTGCCTAATTGGTTCCGCATGAGATGCTCCCCCCTATATTTCTTGTTCTTCCTGGCATTCCGTCATTTGGACATGGAGGAAAGTTGATAGGGAAAGGAAAGAGGTGAACAAAACTCGAGAGAAGAGAAAATGTGGTCCCCAGGGAACATGTCTGGTTAACATGACAGCTTCTTTTACGTGATAGCAGTTTGTTGCTTCTCTGCAAGGCGGTAGTGAAACAAGGGATGCTGCCAAAATACTTTACTTGTGAAAGGTCCGCATGCATCTCAGTATATCAGCATACAATTAATCCATTCACTGATGATGATCTCCAGTGCTGAGGTGGACCTCTTACTTGGCATAGGGTAGTACCCTCAGCTGTGGGTAGGAATTAGAGCACTACAGGTAAATTGCATAACCTGTGCATTATTTGTCAAACTGGAACAATGGTTTGCATTTATTACAGCATGAATGCCAGGCTGGGTTGAGGTATCTTCGGTAGGGTGCAGGGAAAAGGACTGGATCTGAAGCTGCTCTTCCACTCATAGGAAGAATCCTTCCATTCACAAAAGGACACCTTTGGATCCATCACCAAAAAGGGGGCGGGGATCAATTACACCTATAAAAAAAATATCAAATATACAAAAGACACAAAACGTTGTCTTAGGTGTGCCGCAGCAACAGTAACTGTACCAAGCAGTTGCACAATATTAATTGATGGAGATTTTCTCCAAAATGCATTGAGAACCAGAGTTACTTTTTCAGCTGCCGTTTTCGCCTTTGGATTCGTGGCACCTTCCGTGGTGCCATGTAGTCACACTTAACAGTATGCAGCATTTTCCTTGTAAAAAAAAGCCCCCAATTATGTTAAGAATTCTTCTTGCCAGCCCAGACTTCCAACTCAGCTAAGACCTCTGATTGCTACTTCGTTTGTTTAACATCATCACTCCTTGCAATTATCCTAGAGCAATGCCTACATCAGTGAAGATAAGGGTGGGTGTTACATGGTTTGGTCAGATCAGGGATGGAATCTTTTGCGATAAGCAAGTGAGGGTTCTACTGCTTCCATGATGCCTCTGTTTACATCTAAGCACCTATCAGATATTTTGGGATGGAATTACATGTATTATTCGCAAACACACATTTCCCCAAAACATATTTCAGGACTGTTTGCCAGTGTAATTATTTGCTTCAGTGTGATTCTGTCTGAATGAGACCCACAAAGAGAAATAATAGAATGCATTTGATTTTGTGGGATTGATTTCAGGCCATTTGACACACTGCAAGGTAGCAAACAAGTTTTCCACAAAATATATAGTTAGGCAGGTTTACTGTGGGCAGTCCTGGCTTTCTTAAAGGCATATATATTTATGAAGTACCAGTATGTGTCTCCACGTATATGCATTTGTGTGTTTCATATTTTTTGCTTGTATACTTAAAAACCATCATGTGAGAGGTGGTACATAGTGAACAGAAAATAAGATTTCTGATGGTTCCCACTCACCTTGCAAAGTCTGTGAGGATTTGGAATGTATAACAACTACAAGTCATAAACATCCTCTGCTTCACTGAAATAATTCCAATGTATTTAGTGTGGAGATTGTGCCACAATTTGCCCTGTCTCTCTGGCGTATGGAGTAGGACGAAAAAGTTTTTAACATTATTGTATCATCGTACAGTTAAAATCCATGGCTCAGCATGTTAACTTTATTGTTTGTTTGTGTGTGTGTGTGTGTGTGTGTGTGTAGGCAGAAAAGGGTCAAATGCAAAGGAGAACAAAGGCTAATGGGCTTAACCTATTTGGGGTTAATGAGATATTCAAGTAGTTTGTGCTCCATTTTTTATCTCACGGTATGCTTTTCCTTATATTTCAGCATATGATGAAGATTTTGAATTAGAAGAACTGAAATCAGATCGGAAAGTTAATGAAGAAGGACGGGTTCGTGATCAAATGAAAAGAATGTCAAAGTCACCCTCAGATGATGAAAAAGATAATTTATACCTTGCAAAGGAGAAGAAAAAGTCATTACTGAAAGCTTTGCGGGTCTCTGACAGTGAACGAGATGAAAGTGATGGATACACTGGGAGTGACTTGGAGGAGGAGAACAAACAAGGTTAGTTGTTTTCCTTAGAGTGGCATAGAATGAATGGCCTGATGCATGTTTAACTTGTTACATATGCCCTGTAATAGGTTATCTATTTTGTGGTTCACATTTAAGTACCCAGTTGAATTAGATTGCTAAATTGATACAGAATGTGCCAGTCAGCACAAAATAAGCAAAATAAGTCTCCCAAGCTGCTTCTTTAAACCTCTTTTATCTCTCAGGTACTATATGAGAATGGCCAGATAGGTGGCAACTAGAAGAGGAAATTTGGGTCTCTCTTCTCCAGTGTATGTGAAGACAAAAATTAAGCTCTCTCTTTCAGACCACTTCCTTTGTTCATCTGGAAAGGTTTCAGTCTCACTCCAGAACCCATTAATTGGACAGGAATTTATGATGCCCGTTGAGCGCGGTGTTATAATTTCTATTTAGAGTGTGCCCATGCTCACATACTTTGGATTGTGGATGTCCAATGTTGTGTAGAGTGGAATAGATCTCTGGCCTTCTCAAGCTCCCAAATTTAGCTGGTGGGGGGGAGAGGGGAGGAGCACACAGGGCTAGCCCAAGACATGTTGGCACCTGAGGTGGACCCCAGGATGACTCCTCCCCCTCCCTGCCTCGATTGAAGGAGGCCAGGGATAATGCAGTGGAGTAAGATCAACATTGGGTTCTGTTTACCTGGGTGGACCCTGGAACCTACCTCCTGAAGCTGTCTCCTCACCTTGCCTCATGGGTGGGCTGACCCTGGGAGTACAGGTTTCCTTTTTTTAACTTGCCTTCCCCTCTCATCCTTAAGATCTCCCACTTACACAGTAAATACATCTCATGTACTGCTAATGTCAGACAATGTTTGATTACTGTGACCCATAGATTATGGGCCTGCTCAGACACTTCTGTGCACTACTGCGGGACCAGGACCTTAGGGAAGGGGCCATAGTTGAGTGGTGGAACATCTCCTTCAATGCAAAAGCTACCAGATTCAACTTGATACTGGGAATGTCCCCTGTATGAAACCCTGGAGAGCCACTGTGTAGGCAGTATTGCGCTAGATGGGCCCATGGTCTGACTCAGTATAACAGACCCTTCCAAGTTTCCCTATTTTCCAGGGACATCCCTGATTTAGAGAAGCTGTTCCAGTTTCTGACTTGATCCCAGAATGTCCCACATTTCCTTAGGGCAGTGATGGCTAACCTTGACACTCCAGATGTTTTGGGACTACAACTCCCATCATCCCTGACCACTGATCCTGTTAGCTAGGGATGATGGGAGTTGTAGTTCCAAAACATCTGGGGTGTCAAGGTTAGCCATCACTGCCTTAGGGCGTCCCTATTTTCATTGGAGAAATGTTGGAGGGTATGGAGTTATCCGACCCCCGAGCCTTCTGAAGACAATCCTGTATAGGGAAGTTATTTTCAGTGTTTAATGTTTTATTATGTTTTTATATATGTTGGAAGCCACCCAGAGTGGCTGGGGCAACCCAGTAAGATGTGTGGGGTATAAATAGGAAGATTATCATTATGGAATGGGACGTCCCTATTTTCATCGGAGAAATGGAGGGTATAGTATAAGGCAGATTCGTATCAGGAGCAGGCCTTGCGTGTAGTGTGCTCCCACCACTGATGTGATATCATATCACCCTGTCCTGCAGCGTAGAACCCTGCACAAACTTCCCCCTGCAAGATCCTTTTCAAACATTATAAACATCCAGACACCTGTAGAAGAGGCTACTTGGGGACCTGACAGCAGTTGTTCGTCAATGTTCATCAATGCTCCTTCTGTGTTCCTGTGTTCCAATTCACATGTTGCAATGAATCACTTATGTCTTTTTGACATGAGCACATTCATAGTATTCTGTGAGTTTCTGGCTTGCTTTTTCCATTAAAAAAAAAAGAGCTAAAAGAGAAAGAGCCCATTAATTTGTAATGTATGAACTGGCGTAATGTATGAAACTGTTGTACAGTTTTCATCATATGAATGGAAACATCTTGCATGGCAGCCTGTAGATGTCACTTTTGCATTGTAAAGTGCCAGGCACCAAAAAAAGTACCACTGTATATGAAAGTGAGAACCCATAGCAGGGCTCTCTCCCGCCATCCCTCTGGGCTCCATAGTAAGCAGGGCTTTCCGCAAGCCAAATTCTGGTCAGCGGTTGCAGCATGACTCCATTTTGATCCAAGAATGACATGCCCACAACCTCAGGGTGATAAATATGCAGTCCTGTGCCTTCTGAGTACTGTGCAGGGGACAAACACTCAGAATGATGAACCCTAGATAATTGTTACTACAAGGAAATTAAAATGCTGCGGAATTAGTTTTCAGTAGCATAAATAACATTTTTGGTAACCTCTGTCCTCCCCAGTCAGCATAACTGATGGAGATAATTATTTCCTTTATGTATTCTGAGCCGCACACCTTCATAAATAATCTAATGGGAAGCATGTATCTAATTTCCTATTCATTAATACAAACAGCGAAAGGAGTCCAGAAGCTAGGCATGCTTGCAAAACAATGGAAATTGCAAGCGTTTTGGCTTTCCATCGGCACAGACCTGATTTCTTCCTGTTTGTTTCTTATCCTGCTGTTTCTTTTTGATACTGCCATAACTTACACAACAGTTGCTTGTCAAACTGGACCAGGCATTCTGTGTTTACTGCTCCCCTGAAATCTCTCCATTGAAATGCCTTCCATTTTGACAGGCTTTATCGGAGAGCTCTTTTCCCAAGCCAAACGTTAATGTAGCTTTTGTATTTGTATTTTCTGTGTGAAATAGGGAAAGGTAAAGCAGCTGACTGGGAAATGGACGCTGCTGCTGCGAGAAAGATCCAGTGTTTCTATAGGAAGCACAAAAGTCGACGGCAAACTCGGGGTGTCAAACCAGGTTTGCAGTTGGTCTGCATGGACGAATCTTTGTTCTGATCAAAGAGACTTTGATTTCTCTAAAGCAGCCAGTGACCATGAAGGATAATCAGCTTGCAGCTTTGCTAACCATTTAAGAAATAATTACATGCTCTTTCTTTTTTTAAAAAAGCAGGTGTTGCTTCTCAGGCTTGTGGTCACATGATACTGGGTGGCCTGTAGTTGCATTGCCTAATATATATATATATATATTGTGGCAGCCTTCGTTAATAGCTGGACTGATCTGATAACTGATATGATTTAAGTCTTGACAAATCATCTTATTTGGAGAATGAATTTTCCTTTTGCTGAAATTGCTAGTAATTCTGAGGGTGCTCTTCCTCCTGAGAATGGCTTGGGTCATGGATAGCTTTCTTTTATGCAGGCATCTATCAGGGCATCTGCCCTCTGCTTAGGGCACATCTTATCGTGGATATCAGAGATTGGGAATCCGTGGCCTTTCAGAGTTGTTGCACTACAACTTCCATGAGCCCCAGCTAGCACGGCCAGTGGACAGGGTTGATGATAATATCTGAAGACCACAGGTTCCCCCATCCCTGGTGTAGATTGTGTTTGGTGCGGGGTAGAAAGTCTTGCTTTGTGGCTGGGTCCTATCTAAACAGCTTTCTTCCTGCTCTTTTATTTTCGGGTGCATAACTCACTTGCTTCTGATTAAATTCTCTTGTTTGCAATTCATTTATGTAATTTTGTTCCACCCAATGAATATTGCAAAAACGCTTCCTCATTTGCACAAATGGTCCACCCAAGTCATTAGGAGATGAAGAAGAATCTCCTTTACATAGCCTTGCATTAATAATGTAACTGCACAGTAAATACAGCTATTTGGAAACGTTTCGTTGCATCGGAGTGTGAATCGTTGGAATTCAACTTCAAAATGGAGAGGTTTAACATAAAAAGGGACATCCTTGTTTCTTTCTTGTTTAGGACCTGGGTGCTTTGGCCATTAGAAGCAGGCATATGTTAAAAAGTAAGACGTTAATCTTACAACACATATTTGGAAGGAAATCCCATTGAGTTCTTTTGAGTAGGTAAACTCTGGATCATGCTGCATGCAAGTTCCCCCAATGCATGAAGCTGCTTCATGTTTTTCCACTTGCTTCTGTATGGAGGAGACCCAGGTAGCCAGGACTGATGTAGGTCCTCACAATTTACCTAAAGTTAAATAATGTTGACTGATAACTTTTAGTTTGAAGTATTGGGATTAGAAGAAGAGCCACTCCTGTGAATGTGCCTGCAGCTGGAAAACAGTGCTGAGGCTATAATAATAAAATAAAGAAAGGTATGTACTTATTGATTTTCTTTATAATTTCACTCTGGAGCTAAAATAACCGTAAGTAGAAACTGATTCTAGATTTGCCTTGGTTGTTTGACATCACAATTAGGTTGAACTGCTTCTTACAGTAGAGGCTGAAGTTCCCTTGGAGCAACATCAGATATGTATGCTCAGACCAAAGGTCCGTGTAGTCCAGCCTTCTGTTTCTTATAGTAGCCAGCCACATGCTTCCTGGAAGACCAAATGTCACCTCCTTGAATCTCCATTGATGTGAAACTCAGTAAAATGCACGGACTACTTTTTAGGGCTGAGGACAAGGAAGGTGGCGTACTAAATTTCAAGCTGGATACAGGATTTGTACTCATGGTTATGAGTAAAGCAAATTATGGAAACCGTGTTTATGTTGTTAGCTCATCCATGGCTCATGTGAGTGGTTTCTTTTAAACCATACCATCTTCGTGTTTTTTTGATGCGTTGCATTTGCATTGGCATTCTGAGTGATTTTGCCCTCACCATCAGTGCATTTGCTGTGGCGCACTTTCTAGTTGTTGGAAAGTTGCAGTTTTGAATACTGATTTTCTTGATTCTGTAAGCAACTCACATTTACTGTGCAAACCTGATCCAAAGCTACTTTGCAATTCCTTCTGTGCTATAGGATGGAATGTAGCTATTCCCATACTCCCTCTAGGAGAAGATTTACCTAGCTAAGTCGGGAATGATATTTTTCTCCTGCGTGCACTTTTTTTTTGAAGGAAATGTGAGCGAGCTCCAATATTCTCTTTTAATTATGAAGGACCTACAAGGTATACAAAGAAAGGATAGGTTTGAACATTGATATACGTATAAGGAAATGAACATAGGATTAAATTGGCCTGTAGTTATAGTGGTCTGAAGTGGTGTGTATGAAGGAAGGCTTTGTTTGTGACACCTGTCACCGCTACAATGCCTGTAGCACAAGTGTTCATGGGGCTGACTTGGGGTTTTCATTATTAATCCGCTACATGCACTCAATTAATTATATTAAGACACATAACAAGCTGCACTTCTGGATAAGTAACTGATGAAGCCAGTAGTAAATTTCTTCTGACTATTGTTCCCTCAACCGTATGCTTTGTACAAAAATATGCTTGGCTGCTCATGCGTGTTCTTCTTCTGCTGCTGCTATTTAACATTAATTCAGCATGCCATTCATTAAGCAGTTAAAAAAAAATAGTTTTGTTTTAATTGTGGATTTGACTGGAAGCAGAGTAGATCTTGGCCCCTATACTCACTCCCAGCAGGGAGTTAAATAATGCACTCTGAGTTCTACAGATGAACAAATTTCAGATAAGTAGCATTTAACTAAAAATTCTGACCCATTTTGTGTGATAGTAATTGATCCATTCAGAGCAGAAATCCCAACGAGATATAACTTAAGTGGAATGATCATGCTAATTGGATAGGCGTGACAGTCTTTATTGAAGTGTTTTATTAATAGCATGCAAGACTGGTTAGGAAATGTGTATGTTTTGTAGCTAGAGGCTGCAGAAATGAGATGACCAACCATATTGGGTTAGCGCTTGCTATCACTTCAGTGATTACCATTTTCATCATCATGGGCACCAGCCATAGCTTTCTTTGTTTTCCCATCCAGAAGTAGTTCAGTAACTACAGCGAAGCCATATAGGATTGTCTGCAGTTTCAGAGGAGACTGCTTATCATTCAAAAGACTCTGCCAGAGTAAAATTGGATACGACAGACCCAATGTTGTGCCGTGGACAAAAGCTTAGTGTGGTTTTCTGGTTGTCAGTTTGTCGCTTGCCAGATGCAAACAATAGCAGTCCACTTTGCAGTGTTGGTGTTATGTGAACAATTAACAGCAAATAATTAATTAGAAACGCCCCTGGGGACTGAAGGAGCTGATTCTTGACATCTTATCTGGTGGGGAAGGAGCTGTAGGTTCTGAGATGGGAGCTGGAGATTGAGGGCTGCACTTGTGTCACCCTCAGGTACATATGCAAACCAAATCATTATTAGGGCATTTTCTTCCTTCCTCCACTTCCTGGAATTCCCTTCTGTGGGTAAACCCACAGTCACAAAGCCACAATGACTGGTGACGATGAGGTGAGAAGAAATCAAAAGCAGTGCCATTGCAAGATTGACTCTGGAGGATAAATAGCAATGTGAATACAGGGGTTTTAATCAGAACTGTGGCATGGGCAGGAAGTCAAATCTCCCTTTCCCATGTGCGTGGTCTTGATCTTGAGGGATGCCCACTGCAGATGTAATTTAACATTTAAAACTAGACACATTCATTGTCATCAATCAGTTTGCATTGTCTGGGTTGGCCTTTAGACTTTGCTTTCTCCCCAGCATTCATTTTGCAAGTATAGTGATCCCTCCCCCCTCCTGTTTGGGGGCCAGTAAACATTCTTGCCCCCCCCCATGTGCATTCTGAAGTGGTATGGTCTAGGAATGTGTACTTCATGTTAGGATGCTGATCATGTATTTTGTCTCTGAGTCACATGTTGCATATTTGTTATCCTTCTTGCAATCCTTTGAACTACCAGAGACCGGTGGTTTGTGGCCAGTTTAAGCAGGAGTCACTGAGAGTGTGACAATGACATGGCAGGCCTCTGCAGCTCTTCATGAGTAGCAAAAAGAGTAAATGTCCAGTGTTCTAGTTCCATACAACTGAAGACTACCTCTATGAAGCCCTGCCCTCGGTTCTGATGTCCTAATAGATTAATCTCATTTAACCACCCTGTATCCCAATTGTAAACATGGTACTCTGCACATGAAAAAATGAGAAAATAGGTGAAGATTCCTTTCTGTTGGTGTAACAGTGCTACTTACAGAATGACAATAACGCACCCATCTGGGTCATTTTTATTGCCACAATCTCAAGCCATTAATTTAGAAGTTTTAATATATCTGTTGGCTTGATTTGTGTAATATAGCCCAACTGCTGTTGGTGAGAATTGGATTCTGTTACTTCCTGGAGCAGTTTTCAGCAAGAAACAAAATAAGTTTTTGTCTCTAGTGTGTTGTTCCACTCTGGAGGATGCGCTTCGGACATTCATTCCTAAGCAGCTATCCTTCCTTGCTATAGTCGCCAGGAAAAATGGAAATTAGAGACACTTTCTGAAAACATATACTAGAAGCCCATTTCTCCCTTCTTTCCGCCGTCCCCCCCCCCATATCCAGACTTTATTGTCTGTAAGTTCCAGCCAATCAAAGGAAGCTCAGATACAGTATAGCAGTGCCCTGAAATACACGAAAGTAGCTGTTTTATTCACACTTCAAGATGGCTGAAAGTGATTTCGCCTCTCACTCTCAGTGTCCTTGCCATTTTGCAATTGTGGAGAATCACAGTTTTGAAAACTAACTTAGTTGATTCTGTAAACAACTGAAGTTTACCGTACAAAACTGATCCAGAGCTACTGTGAGATTCCTTCTGTGCTAGGCTTTAACAAAGTTACTCCAAGACTTGCCCTAGGAGAAGACTTGGCTAGGTCAGGAACGATAGCTTTCTCCTGCGTGCTCCCTTTTTGAAGGAAGTATGAGTGAGCTCCAATATTCTCTTTTCATTATGAAGGATATACATGGCATGCAATCAAAAAGCAGAGTGAAAGCTTTGAAAATTGAGATGTAGCTATTTTCCTGAAACCTCAAGATTGCTGAAAGAGGCCTTTCCCTTAGTCATGACATGATGGTGACCAGAATAAAAGATTGTGTGCAGTTTTCAGATTTTGTTAGAATGTTGCTTTCACCTACGTTTCCCTTAAATACCATAAACTAATGAAAGGAGGGAAATGGGGACAGCTTCTGGGCTGGCATCAGAACCCAGCATCCTTGGGCATTTGATGCCCAGCAAGGCCCGTCAATGATGCTTCTCCTAGTCCCCTCACCTTTAAACAGATTCTGACACGATACTCAAAACAGCACTAGACAGCTGGATCTATCTTCCATTTTATTTTCTCAGTTTCCCTTAAAATGATGCTACCTTGGGGGCATTCTTAGAAATTAACATTTGCTAGGTCCATCTAATAGGGACACGGGTGGTGCTGTGGGTTAAACCACAGAGCCTAGAGCTTGCCGATCAGAAGGTCGGTGATTCGAATCCCCGTGACGGGGTGAGCTCCCGTTGCTTGGTCCCTGCTCCTGCCAACCTAGCAGTTCGAAAGCACGTCAAAGTACAAGTAGATAAATAGGTACCGCTGCAGCGGGAAGGTAAACGGCATTTCCGTGCGCTGCTCTGGTTCGCCAGAAGCGGCTTAGTCATGCTGGCCACATGACCTGGAAGCTGTACGCCGGCTCCCTCGGCCAATAATGCGAGATGAGCGCTGCAACCCCAGAGTCGGTCACGACTGGACCTAATGGTCAGGGGTCCCTTTACCTTTACCTTTAGGTCCATCTAGAGTGGTATTAAACTACCACATCCTGTCAGTGCATGGATTTCTGCTTGCGCAGTGGGACTTGCCTCCCTCTTCTCCTCTAATAACCCACCAAAAAAGTCTGCAGTGGGTTGGGGGAACAGATTTGAGGGAAGTGTTGTGGGGGAAAGAAAAGAAGATTCCATTGCTCAAGCAGAAATCCTTGCACTGACTGAAGATTCGTGTAGTGGTACATTGGATACCACCCATAGGGAAGAATTCAGTGTCTCACTATGTTGTTCTGTCCAGACCAGCATTGTAGCTTGCCAAATGGAACAATCTCCTCTGCATGCTGTTCTGGGGTTTCTCCTGTCCCTGCCCCGTGAACTAATTGTAGCGGAAGGGGGTGGGGCGTGCAAGGAGAGGAGGTGGGAATGAAGGATATTTTCTCTCTTATAGAGAGTTGGCTCCTTCTAGCCAAGTAAAACAGACCTGTAAAAAGTCCAGTGCACTTCCGTCTGTTGCACGGCTCTGCTTTTCACCGTACTCACAGTCTGTTTATGCGCAGAGAAACGTTTTAAAACCACGCAGACGTTTGTGCTAGTGAAGACTCACAGCCTGTCGTCTTTTAAATCAGAACAGACAGCTTTATTACACAGAAAACAATAAACAGCCAGGGCTATCGAAAGACATCCCTGCAGACCTCCTCTCTCGCAGGAGAGTAGTCCAGAAGACATAAAGACATGGGAACTGTAACAGTACTATATAGCTCACAGCCCGGTTCCCTCCAGGAAGTGATCTCATCCCTGTGACGCTGGACGTATCTCTCGAGCTGTCAACACTGCCAGCTCAACTCCTAACAGGGAATGCCCCATTGCACAAGTGGAAGTCCTTAGGTGGGCTTCCACTAACAGAACTCATCAGTTGAATTCCACCCTTAGGGTTTTCAGTACATAGTTACAGAGGATTTTGAGGGACTGCAATGCACAGATTTCCTTCCTCTGTTTTTACTAAAAAATAAAAATAAAATTGAAATGACGATAGGAGCCTGTCCTTCATAAATAATAATAAAACGATGGGCCGCTCCAATCTGTGCACTTTCTTGACAGCTTTGAATTTCAACAGCTGGTGGAGGTCCAAATGAAGGCGAAATTTCTCCAAATGTGGAAGATTTTAATAGTGTCTCTAGATAAATGAGAAACGGTAATCCTTATTTTTCCATGCAATTTTTTTGTTGAGCGCAGGCAGAGAACAGGTCAGAGAAGACTGAACGTATGGTTTTCAAATCCTCGTAGACCATAATCCTGTGAATAAATCAGGATGACTCATTAGCTGGAAAGCAGTGCAGGCTGTTTTTGCTGAGGCAAACAGCTATTTCTGTACCAGGCTGTTTATGTTTTCAAAAAACCTGATAATATTTTTAATGACCTGGGTTGCTGAAATGTCTCATGGCCTTTTACACACTTCGAGGCTGAAATCTAATGCCGCTTTAAGGTGGCTTTTGCACATGTCTCAGAGGCCAATGGCAGCAGAAGAAGCATGAATCACTCAAGCGCTCTGTTTAACCACATCCATATTCTTGTGTTCAGGGAGGAAAACAGATAGATCCTTCCAGGTATGATACACATTTTCCAGATGGATAGGTAGAATTATGCGTCTCCTGTGTGTGTGTGTTGTATACACATTGTCCCTTCAGATGAGAACCTCCCTTGGGAGATGGGAGTGGAAGTATGAGTCAGTCTTTCTTCTCCTTTCACCATTTCTAAAGAACATTCAAAGAGACGCTGAAGGTATATTTATTATTAAATTATTAAAAGTGTTTCTGCTTATCTTTCCAATCCAATAGATGGCACTCAAGGCCTCCTTTCATACATTTGATACTATTAGCTGGCACCAATGACTAGCTTAAAGCACAAGATGTGATAAGGTTCCCTATGTCTTTGTTTTGACCAATGACAAGCTGCCATAGATAATTAAATCTTATCACTTTCCAGCCCGGTTTTTAATTTGCTGCAGTTTTCTGAGGGAGCGATTTGTGTTAAGCTACAACTGGTCCACACAAAATAAGACAGGCATGGATACCTTTTAAAGCAGCTGTCTCTGTGTAGCATGTTGAAGTTTTTCCCTTTTCTTTTTAAGGCTATGGTGACATTAAAAAAAAAAAACACTACCCCACCCTGAAGTATGCAGCAAATTTCTACGTGTGTGCCATTGGGCTGCCACAGGAAACAATCTTTAAATGACCTTCATGTTGTGTGCTTGTGTGCACCAGCCCTAACACATTTATTCTCTTGCATTATTGCATTACCATGTGGATTAATGTGAAGACTCGCCTTGAAAGTCCTGGTTGATGAAGATAGGCTAGTTGGAGGAGCTAGGTGCTCACATTACCTCTGGGTCTCTATCTGCTTTGTTGCTAAACATATCTCCTTAAGTCATCAGGAGTGTTGATCCAGTATCTGCCAGTAACATCCATCCCCCCAAAATAAAACATCCATTCAGTATCTTATGCTGAGGGGTATGTTAATATTTATCAAATGCATTAAGTGACGCTGTCCATTTGTTAGAGTGCTGAATTTGGACCAGTTTTATTGAATTCAAGCTCCAATTGGTTTACTGATTGACTACGTGCATTGATTAGCTATATGTTCTACAGCCTTGCTTCCCATATGGAAAAGAGAGATTTTAATGACCACCTCACAGTAGTGTTTCATTCATTCTTATAATATTCATTGGAAAATGCTTTACATTACAGAAGTGCAATGAAAGGATAAAGAAAACCCTGCATTTTTGCTCAAGTAAACATGTTTTACTTCCCCTCCCACCTTTTACAAAAGAATCACAAGCCCTGCAGAATATTCAGAGTAGCACAGATGGAAAGAATAATTTAAAATATTAGCAAAATTTACAAGTAATTATCGAAAGCAGGCAGGACATGAAAGGAGCTCAGAACTCAGAACTGCATTTGATAGAAAACACAAGAATATAATATGTTACAATATTGATTTTAGTTTTGTCTATAACAGATTTCCAGTGGATTCTATTATTCAGTTGAAATGTTAGGTCTTTGCAAATGAATGAGCTTTGTTTGTCAAGGATTTATGGCAAATGAAATTAGAAGCTGCAGCATTTTATAAAGTGATACTGAGTAGTCCTTAGTCTGAATCCACACTTGAGCTTTCCCCTAACTGGGTGGCATTATCAGAAAAGACTACATAGGTGTCCGGTCTGAGCAAGGTGTCTGCTCTCAGTTCTTGGATACAGCGACAAGGTTGTAGAGCAAACAGACAAGGATGCGGCTAAAGCAAGTCAGGTCTGAGGGGCCAAAGGTAGGGGCATAATCAGTACAAGGGACACAGATAAACTAGGGCTAGGACAAGGCACTCATTACAAAAAAAGTTGTTTGGACTGATGGGCCAGCTCTCAGGCCAGACCATTTTTGGCCCAGGTGTGCAGGCATTGATTGACCTGTCAATTCAGCTGATAGCTACTTCAGTCTAGTTGGGGTTCATGCCCTACAGTTAGGGCTTAGCTTCACTTAATCTTTGCCCCACTCTTTCCAGACCCAGGTTTGTGCTTAAAAGTTTCATGTCCAAGCATTTTTTTTAAATGCCCCAGAGCTTTCCCCACAAAAAACCCTGCTCTTTAGTGCTCCATTGGAGCAAATGTCAATTCAGGTTTTTTTTTGCTGATTTCCTGGAAAAAGTGGAGGAAAGATAAGTGTGGAGAAGCCCTTCGTCTGCCTGGTTCAAGACCTCCTTTCCTCAATGCCTTGCAGTAAATGAAATACTTTCTGAGATCCCACAGGATCATCTTGGCCCTCGTGATACCTTTCCTGATTTGCAGTATGCACTCGAGTTTCTAACATTGTGGTCTTAAACAACTCCCAAGCATTTGGAGTGATTTGACCCTCTTGATTTTGCTTTTCAATTTCCTTTTTACCAACCTCCTCATTTGGGGGACATTTCCTCTTTTGAAATTAAATGTGACCGTGTTGGATTTCCTTGGCAACTAGGCATTTACATGTATATTTAATTTTACAGCTTAATGGTCACTGTTCCCCATTGGCTCACCAATGCTTAAAACTTGCACCAAGTCCTGTATGCCACTCAAGATTAAGTCTAGGGCCACTGCCCTTCTGGTCAGTTCCAACACCAACTGTTCTGGAGCACTGTCATTTAGGATACCTAGAATTTTTATCTCTTTGTCACGACTAGAACACATATGTAGCCAGACTATGTGAGGGTAGTTGAAGTCACCCATTACTACAATGTTTCCACTTTTAGATGCTATCTTGATTTCGTTCATCATCTCAAGGTCTCCTCGAGCATTTTGCCACTGACCTAGCAGCTGCCATTTTATTCTGAATTGTAATTTTATTGCCCCCCCTTTTTTACACCACCTTGTGCATGAAAGGTGTTACAGGTATATTTCAGAAAAAGTAAATATGGTTACTGAATTTTTCTCATACGGTGTTTTAGCGCACAGGAATCATTGAGCAAAAGCAAAGTGAATAAGGATTTCAGCAAAACCGTGCATTTTCATCTTAGGCACAGGCGCTGATGTTGAAGATCCTCAGGTGAAAGACCCTGGCAAACACCCCCCCAAACAGACAGACAACGCCTTTTAAAAGGAGTTACACAACCATCTCCCCCCCCTTAAATACAAGAAAAGGAAGCAGATAGATCACTGCAGTGAAAACAAGCCTCTCTTGCCTGGCATAAAAGTAACTAGGGAATATTGGGATATTGGAGACAGCTTTATGCTGGGCTTTAATGTACCCATAACAGCAGACTCATAGGCAGGAAGTTCTTAACTACTCAATCTCCCAGAAATGTTTTAAAGAGTAGATGCCTAGATTGAACTCATACTTATAAAACCTGGTGCTTTAGCACTAACCTGAAGGGCTCTCACACACCCCTAGCAACACTTTGTGCTTCTGTGAAGGGAGGCCCGTTTCACACACAGTCCTAGGTTTCTCCGCATGACCCTGCAAACAATGATTGCAAGCGCTGAGAAGATGTAAGGTGCCATTGAAATGAAATTGTGTTTTACTCTTTGTAGACAGGAAGGTTGCACGCTCCCTCTCCTCCAGCAGCATGCCATACAGCAGCGAAAATGACTCCGACCGCGGGATGAGAAAGCTGGGCGGCAAGCGAGAGAAGACCGACAGACATTCAGGGTATGAAAGCGAAACCACAAAGACCCAAAGAGAGGAAGGCCAAGGAACCGACGTGGAGGAAGGGATGGACATGGGGGCCAGAGACGTGCCAGTCACCTTTCACAAAGTCAGGAAGGCAAGAAGTCGAGACACAAGTTCAGGCAGTGAGGAAGGCAAGGTTGTAGGTTCGGTGCACAGGAGTGTGAGGGACGACAGGGAGAAGGATGTGTTAGTGCATTCTGAACGCAGCCATCGAGCAGGGACCAGAAGCAGAGGACCTTCTGAAGAGGAGGATGAAGGTGGTAAGTATGGTCTGCAGTAAGAACTCTGATGGGTCCGTTGCATAAAAGTGCGTGGTTTTGCTTGTTCTTGAGTGACTGCATCATTTTGCATCCTAAGCTTTGATAATGGCGTGTGAAACACAACATAATATGTTAGAATGATGTGATTCGCCCTCCCATCCCCAGTTTACTGTGTGTGCCAAATTTCTGGCAGTGTCATGCTCTGAAACATCCATGCCATGCTGTTGTTTCGGGTGCTATAATTGCGGTCTGTGTGATTTAACATGTAAGGCTTTGGCGAGCTTTCCTCTTGTCTCCATCACTATCGTTTGCGGGGAATTTTGTGACAGCTGAATTTATTACTTTCCTAGATGGAAAACTGAGACAAGCAGGTGAAATGGATCTGAGATCAAGCAGTGCCCAAACTTGATTGCCATCCCATCTGAAAGCACAGTTGGGAAGGCTATTTATCAACATAGGGAAAAACAATTGCATCAAACAAAGTTAATCAGTGTATACTTCTTATAGGTTCAGAGACATAATGACATCTAAACCACATCTTGGTGTGCTTTTATTGTTTGGAGTGATGAATATGTGAGGCACGAGATTAAAGTTTCTGTTCCACATTTTTTTTATTGTGAGATTATGGACAGGTTTCATAGCTTTAAACTTAGCAAATTGAAGATAGGAGTATAGGAATCTGCCTTATATCTGGTCAGACTATTCATCCTATCTAGTATTGCCTACTCTGACTGGCAGCGACTCTCCAAAGCCTTAAGCAGAGGTCATTCATATCACCTGCCATCTGATCTTTTAAACTGGAGATACCAAGAATTGAATTTGAGGCCTTCTGTACACAAAGCACATGCTCTATCAACGAGATATGGTATGGCCTGACTTCTAAAACTACATATATATTTGGATCATAAAATGCATACTGTTTGCACAATAAATTCCTATTTTTTCTGGGTCTAAACCCCTTGGAGGGAAAGAAACAATTAAGGAGTGTAGTGTTATTTTAAACTATAGATCATAGTGAAATCATTCTAGTCACTTAATATCAACCCATAGTGATGCAGACACGAAAGAAAGCCATAAGTCATGCTAATTCTTCTGATTTGTATTTTTATCTGCAATCATCTGGTGATGAAATATACAGTGATCTTCCTTCCTATTAATAGACATTGATGGTTTTTTTTCTTATTGCTTTGTGCTGTTTGATGGAATAGTTTGGCATGTGCAGAAATGTTATGAAAATTGGAATGGTTTGCAAACATCTTTGGGCTGGGTTGCTTTTCATTGCCTTGCAATTTGTTATGTATCTAACACGGAGGAAAATTGAAAAAAAAAGAGAGAGAAAAGTACAGTTCTGGATGATTATGCTGAATTATTTATGGGTGTTTTAGTTGTTTGAAATCTTTCCCTTCATCCATATGCTGGATTCTCAATGTGAGCAACTTCCCAATTAGACTGTTAGATGAGATGAATATTTAAGTACTGTTGAAGAATGAAGTTATTAACCGCTTAACAAGTACACACATAGGATTAAGTGCTCTAATACAAAATGGAAGCATGGAGTAATCATGTGGGTTGAGTTAATGGCCTGCCACAGATTTTAGTGCAGAAGGGTATCATCATTTCTGTTTAGCTCAGATTTCTGAACATGGTAATTAAACAGTTGTTTGATAGTCCTGGATTTGAATTAACATAGCATTTAGCAGAGGATGTCTTCAGACTCTACTGCTGTGGTAGCTGGAGATGTTGAGACTCTTGCCTGGCTACTACTACTACTACTACTACTACTACTACTAAATTTTATTTATACCCCGCCTTCCCCAGCCAAGACCGGGCTCAGGGCGGCTAACACCAAGTATAAAAACAATTGATTAAAATACAACTTAAAAACAAGATTAAAAACAACATTAAAGTGCAGCCTCATTTCAGTAGAACTCAAATCAAAACTATTTGGGGAAGAAACCGTCAAATCTTCACCAAGGCTGACTATCCAGACTGGTCCTAGATGGGCCAGAAAAATGCCAGGGAAGTCCCCAAATAAGAGTTCCATCTCAGGAGGAAAAAAGGAAAGAGGGGGGAGGGGATCAAACTGAAATTATCTTCTGTATCTCCCTTTTTTTTGCAAAAGGTTTTTTTTTGCAGTCTGCTGTATGTCTGCTTGAATAGGGTTGATCATGGCAGATATAGGGGGAGACGAAAGAAAAGGAAAAACAAAAATAAAACATGTTCAGTGGACTTTATTTTGTAGCAAGAAAGAGAAACCCACCTACAGAGGCAGGTTTCCATGTATGTTGAGGGTGCGGGTGTCCATCCTGGATGAGCATTTGGATCTACATCTACATATTGTGAGCTGCCTTGGGTCCTATACTGGTAGAAAGGCAGGATTGAAATAAAATAAAATAAGTACATCTCAGTAATAACAATATTATTAATAATTTTATTATTTATACACCCATCTGACTAGGTTGCCCCAGCTACTCTGGGTGGCTTCCAACATAATAAGACGCTTCCAACATAATAAGACATCAGACATCAAAAACTTCCTGGTACAGGGCTGCCTTCTGATGTCTTCTAAAAGTTGCATAATTGTTTGTCTCCTAGACACATCCAGACCCTTCCACCACTGGTTGTAGGCAGCATGACTAGAATGGGATAGGTGCCAGTGTGTGCATAATTTATTGCAGCATCAAGCCTCTCACTGCATTGACCTACCTGTTTCACCCACACTGCAGAGCTGGAAGAAAACCATCCTTAGACACCAAGTGGTTGAAACTCCTTGTGTACAAGACTTGTTACAAAGCAATGCTGGGGAGGGTTCAGCTCCCAATGGGGCTAATGAGGTGTGTAGACCTAGGCAGAACCCATCAGGCGTCCTATTTTAAAAGAAACCCACACTAATGCCAGAGAGCTTTGCAACTTTCAGCAGTGATTTCTTTTTATATACATGTCGTTTTGGAGACGAGAAGAAGAAAAATCTTCTGTTTCTGTTTCGGGAATAGTGGTTGCTAAGCTAATAGGAATGCAATATTAATAATACATACTCTGTTAAGAACAAGTGAAATGTAAATAAACTTTATTGCATAAGCACTGAGGTTACAATGAAAATATTAGCACAACTTTAAACTGTGTCATGGCCTAATAAGAATGTGGTGGAAATGTAGCAGAATAGGACATGTTGCTTCTCATGCGTTTAGGAATATCAAATGTTTGTTGAAGCATGGGGATTTGCATTCGGATCTGCCCATGCATCAAAATGAGATGAAGCTCACAAGCTATTTAACCTGTTTAGAGAATTGATGGAATCATTGGAATTGCATCTGGAAACTTAGTATTCAAAAATGTCCTGAGTTTATCTGCAGGTTTTCTATTGTCTTGTTATTTTGGTTTGTATGCAAATTAAAAATATTTCTGAACAAAAAGATCACTTTATGATCTGGTGGTATTTTTTGTAACTTGTGTGTTGTAGTTGTAGTAGTAGTAGTAGTAGTAGTAGTGGCAGTTGTTGTTTGTATTGTATTGTGGAAATTCCCTGCATGCAATTTTAATATCTGATAGATGGGATGCTATTTGCTTTATGTATGTGTTTAATGCATCCATGTGGGTGACATGGATTTTAATTGGCATCCTTAATTGCTAGTAGAGTAACCTATAAGCCAACCTGTGATCAGCATTTCCCCCAATTTCTCTCTTTTGCTCCCTGTTTTGTGATTGTTGTGCTATTTTTTGAAGATGGCAAATCCGTCAAAGAGAAAATAGCTGAGGCCATGGAACATGATCGACTTTTGAGTTCTGGACCTGAACCAAGTGACTCCAGTACAGAGGATGAGGAGGAGAGCATAGCTAAGAAAGATAAACATAAAGGAGATAAACATAAAGGTAAAATCAAATGATAAAGCCTTAAGTGTCACTACCCATTCAAATACTGATTGATCTTTATTCTTTTTATTTTATACTCTCATCTCATCCTTCTTTTAATTTCCTTCATTTTGTAGTTTTGATTGTGTCTGAATAACTGGCAACAAGATGGTTGCTTGTTTAGGCTGTTTGGAGGCTGGCTTGTGTGTTTGAGTGTTTTTGTGTGCTTTGCCATGTTTGATACAGCAGATTTCTTAAATTCTTAAGGCTGCACTGATCGATTTGAACCACCAGGTTAGAATGAACCCACTGTTTAACTAGTATTCCCTTTAAGGAAGAGCAAGCAAGCACCACAAATGCTGCCTTCTGCTAGATGGTATGGGGAGATGAGCAGAATCAACAACGCATCTCCTGCCATGTCTGGTTTGAACCTTAATTACCCAAATTCTACTTGAAAATCTTGGCCTACGTGATAGATAGGCATGTGCTTGATTAGACTAATAGAGGAGGATAAAAAAGAAAGCTTTTGATGTTTTCTCCAACTTCGCACTATACTGTGCAAATTTTACAGTTTCCATAAACAATTTTGTCACTAGGGAAATGGTGGTTTTTCCTAATAATACTGCTTCACTCCCCTCGCTACCTTCCTTGACCTTCTGGCTGAATTATAACCACTCTCTCCAGCTCTATTCCCCTCAGAAGCAGCTTTTTGATTCCAGGATTTGTCTGGTTTGATTGCATTGTTCATTGAACATCACACATAAGGGCATAGATGGATGCCATCAGCACTTCAGCTCCTACAATTTTTCCTGCAAAGTGTTTAGATTATACAAGCATACAAGTCAGGAAGAAACCATTTCTCTGTATAGA
Source organism: Darevskia mixta (assembly GCA_034641385.1). Classification (NCBI taxonomy): domain Eukaryota; kingdom Metazoa; phylum Chordata; class Lepidosauria; order Squamata; family Lacertidae; genus Darevskia; species Darevskia mixta. The sequence continues at coordinate 11,948,668 of JAWWNH010000029.1, forward strand.
TGTCAATATGATTCTTTCCACTCCTTTATATCCTTTAACATTTTAGAACATAATTTATCAAACATAGTTTATCAAGCATAATTAATAACATGTAGGCTGGGTGCTTGTGAAGTATCTCCCAACTTAATGACAACAGCTCCAATAGGAAAAATAAAGTTAGGCTACAGCCTATATACCCTTTGCTGGGTTGAAAATTGGACATGCATAGGATTGGACAGCCAGTTCCACTACTGAAATCAATGAGAACAGTTAATCCTAACCTGCATAAATTTCATTAGTATTAAATGCACTTTGCACTATGAGTGCAACGGAAGGGCGGGGTATAAATAAAATTATAAATAAATAAATAAATAAATAATAATAATAATAATAATAATAATAATAATTTGATCAGGGTGTGGAGTAGTGCTCCCCTTTCTTTTGATACTGGGGTCCCAGTTGTTTTTTGAGCACTCCATTCTCCCACTTGTGTGTGTGTGTGTGTGTGTGTGTACATATCAATATCTATATGCTTGATTTAATGGCTGCCAGATGCCTTTCATCTCTGCAATGCTATCATTCAGCAACTCATCACTTGGTATGGAGCTATTCTGCATGATGAACTTGCTGTCTGAGTATTTGTATTCCAGTTTCAGTGACATGGCTAATCCCTTTCAATATCTGTTCATGGGCAAGGCTATTGGAAAAAGAAGGGTTGACTGACAACTTTCTGTTTATATAGAAATTGCTGCTTTTAAAAAATGTGGGAGTAGGCAGAAACACATGGCAGTTTCTTAAGCAGGACAAAATGGGTCAAAGGAGGAGAAGGTTCCCTCCTGCATTATTGTGCCTTGACCTCTATAGAATCACGTGGGTCCAGAAAATTAACATGTCCAGTGTATTCCCATGAGGTAGCTTCCTTCACACATCAGTCCCTCACGGGTTAAATTCACACAATCTAGCCCACAAGTTGTCAGTGCAGGATCTCATCAAATGATTCACAATGGCTAAGCCAAGCCATTCTCTGCAAGGAAGGTTGAAAAATATGACACCTTTCATTGCAATGTATTTTTTTTAAGAAAAAGCCCAACCCAACACTGATAGAGTTATCACAATTACAACTCATGCTGTGCTTATTTTAATAGTGCCAGATGGAGCTTCCTTGGCAAAAGAATCGAGAGCGCTTGAATCACAGAAGGTTGCGGGGCAAGTGGAACATTCAAGACAGATGGTGGGCAAGGGAAGAGCACTTGACGAAGAGGAGCTTGCCGATGAGGAAGGCCCTGAAGAAGCAGCTTTGGGAGAAGAATTGCAAGGCAAAGATGTAACAGCTCTTAAAGCAAAACAAACAGGAAAAAGGGAGCTTGCCGCAGAACGGGAGGGAGAAGCAGCAGTACATGTGAAAATCCAACTGGAGGATGGTTCTTTTGTGGAAGCAGAAGACATGGCTCCGGGGTCAAAAATTGAAGGGGTTGTCTCCACAGATCAGGAAAAAGCAGCTGTTTCTGGAGCCCAAGTATATGGTGGCAAAGGTGTCAGACGAGTTTCATCTGAAATGGAGGAAATAGTCCAAGACGTTTCAGGCTTGTGGGGAGGTGAGACCAAAAAAACATTTCTAGAAGTGAAACAGAAGAAAAGAATTTCTAGAGATGAAGGTTTACCTCGGGTGGATGAACCCTTTTCGGAAAGTGAGGCTGAGGGGGTCGTTTCAGCAGGAGAAGATGAAGATACGACAGCCCAGGGTGGAAGCGTAATACGAAAGGCAGAGAGGTCAGGAGTCAAGCCAAGTTCAGAAGGAAGGGCTGGAAGAAGATCAACACAGCTAGAAGTGAGAGAGAAGAAAAGAATATCTAGAGATGAAGGTTCAGCTCAAGAGGAACTAGAACCTTGGGAAGGTGAAACCTTGTCAGAGACTGAGGCTGAGGGGGTCATTTCAGGAGCAGAAGAAGAAGATATGACATCCCGGGAAGCAAGAGAAACACGAAAGGCAGTGAGGTCAGGAGTCAAGCCTAGTTCAGAAAGAATGGCTGGAAGGAAAACAGAAGTGAGAGGGAAGAAAAGAATTTCTAGAGATGAAGGTTCAGCTCAAGAAGAACTAGAACCTTGGGAAGATGAAACCTTATTAGAGACTGAGGCTGAGGGGGTCATTTCAGGAGCAGAAGAAGAAGATATGACATCCCAGGAAGCAAGAGCAACACGAAAGGCAGTGAGGTCAGGAGTCAAGCCTAGTTCAGAAAGAATAGCTGGAAGGAAAACAGAAGTGAGAGGGAAGAAAAGAATTTCTAGAGATGAAGGTTCAGCTCAAGAAGAACTAGAACCTTGGGAAGATGAACCCTTGTCAGAGACTGAGGCTGAGGGGGTCATTTCTGGAGCAGAAGATGAAGATACGACAGCCCAGGGTGCAAGCGTAATACGAAAGGCAGAGAGCTCAGCAGTCAAGCCAAGTTCAGAAGGAAGGGCTGGAAGAAGATCAACACAGCTAGAAGTGAGAGAGAAGAAAAGAATATCTAGAGATGAAGGTTCAGCTCAAGAGGAACTAGAACCTTGGGAAGGTGAAACCTTGTCAGAGACTGAGGCTGAGGGTGTCATTTCAGGAGCAGAAGAAGAAGATATGACATCCCAGGAAGCAAGAGAAACACGAAAGGCAGTGAGGTCAGGAGTCAAGCCAAGTTCAGAAGGAAGGGCTGGAAGAAGATCAACACAGCTAGAAGTGAGAGGGAAGAAAAGAATTTCTAGAGATGAAGGTTCAGCTCAAGAGGAACTAGAACCTTGGGAAGGTGAACTCTTGTCGGAGAGTGAGGCTGAGGGCGTCATTTCAGGAGCAGAAGAAGAAGATATGACATCACAGGAAGCAAGAGAAACACGAAAGGCAGTGAGGTCAGGAGTCAAGCCAAGTTCAGAAGGAAGGGCTGGAAGAAGATCAACACAGCTAGAAGTGAGAGAGAAGAAAAGAATATCTAGAGATGAAGGTTCAGCTCAAGAGGAACTAGAACCTTGGGAAGGTGAAACCTTGTCAGAGACTGAGGCTGAGGGTGTCATTTCAGGAGCAGAAGAAGAAGATATGACATCCCAGGAAGCAAGAGAAACACGAAAGGCAGTGAGGTCAGGAGTCAAGCCAAGTTCAGAAGGAAGGGCTGGAAGAAGATCAACACAGCTAGAAGTGAGAGGGAAGAAAAGAATTTCTAGAGATGAAGGTTCAGCTCAAGAGGAACTAGAACCTTGGGAAGGTGAACTCTTGTTGGAGAGTGAGGCTGAGGGCGTCATTTCAGGAGCAGAAGAAGAAGATATGACATCACAGGAAGCAAGAGAAACACGAAAGGCAGTGAGGTCAGGAGTCAAGCCTAGTTCAGAAAGAATGGCTGGAAGGAAAACAGAAGTGAGGGGGAAGAAAAGAATTTCTAGAGATGAAGGTTCAGCTCAAGAGGAACTAGAACCTTGGGAAGATGAACCCTTGTCAGAGACTGAGGCTGAGGGGGTCATTTCTGGAGCAGAAGATGAAGATACGACAGCCCAGGGTGCAAGCGTAATACGAAAGGCAGAGAGCTCAGCAGTCAAGCCAAGTTCAGAAGGAAGGGCTGGAAGAAGATCAACACAGCTAGAAGTGAGAGAGAAGAAAAGAATATCTAGAGATGAAGGTTCAGCTCAAGAAGAACTAGAACCTTGGGAAGATGAAACCTTGTCAGAGACTGAGGCTGAGGGGGTCATTTCTGGAGCAGAAGATGAATATACGACATCCCAGGAAGCAAGAGTAACACGAAAGGCACTGAGGTCAGGAGTCAAGCCTAGTTCAGAAAGAATGGCTGGAAGGAAAACAGAAGTGAGAGGGAAGAAAAGAATTTCTAGAGATGAAGGTTCAGCTCAAGAAGAACTAGAACCTTGGGAAGATGAAACCTTGTCAGAGACTGAGGCTGAGGGGGTCATTTCTGGAGCAGAAGATGAATATACGACATCCCAGGAAGCAAGAGTAACACGAAAGGCACTGAGGTCAGGAGTCAAGCCTAGTTCAGAAAGAATGGCTGGAAGAAGATCAACACTCAAAGGTGTTGTGGCAAGTGAAGAAGGTGCAGTGGAAGAAGAGGCTCTAATTGATGAGGAGGGTGAGGAAGTTGAAGAGGGAGGGACAGAAGTGATGCTGGGATCTGGAGTGGGAGCACCTAAACAGAAACAGAGAGGAGGAAGAAGGAAGACAGAGGCAGAAGGAGAAGTGGGTTTTGAAGAGGCAAAGGCAGGGAGAAAGATGTCAATTAGAAGGAGGTCAGAGGCTGAAGTTGCAGGGAAAGAGAGAGAAGGGGGGTCTCGGTCCATGGCACATAAGAAGGAAATAGCCCATGGGATGACCATCGCAGGAAGCCCAAGGGTAGCTGGCGTGTCAGAGGCAACACACCTATCTCCGCCCTTCACGCAAAAAGAAGGAGGAAGCAGAAAAGTCAGCTTCCAAGATGAAGTGGAAGAAACACCAAAAGAGACTGTGTCCGGGAAAATGTCACCTGACCTGGAGGTGCAGACTCAAGATGCAACCGATGAAGTAGAGAAGGAAGAGGAGGCATATTACACAGGAGAACCAACAATAACGCTGCGAGATATGGAGAAAGCTCTGTTGGTAGGGATGCAGAAGTTGATAGAACAAGTATCGCTTATGAACGTAGACGTGGAGGAGGAAGAGCCTGAAGAACTTGAGGGGGAAGTTTCAGTAGAAGGGGCTCAATTGCTGTCTCACAAGGAGGAGGCTGGGAGGAAAGAAGTTTTTGCAGCTGTAGTAGAAAGAAAAACGTGGGGTGCTCATAGCCACAAAGCCAAGGAAGCAGGTACTGAAGAGCCTGTGGAGGAAAAATATAGAAACGAACAAAGGAGAACAGGAGAGGAAGAGTCTCCAGAAGAAAATCTGCTGGTGAAAGAAACTGTTCCCAGCAATGCACAACAGCCTGAAAGAAAGTCGCCAGTAAACTTCACTTTGGAAATGTTCAGCCTAGATTCTCGAACATTTGACTGATAAGAAGAGGACTAGGGATGAAGGTAAGAGAGAGAGAGAAAGAGAGAGAGAGAGAGAGGGAGGGAGTGTGTGAGAGAGAGTAATGGCCCCAATCCAAAGAGTTGCTTTAGGCCTCCCTAAGTGTTTGCATTAGCCATGTGTTTGTGTGACTTTTCTCCTTTGAATGGCAAACACTCTGTCGTGCAGCGTAAATTAATAATGCAGAGTTTTTCAGTGAAATAATAGGAGCTTTACTGAGTTAAAGTAAACTTCATAAACAACATAGTTCCAAACAGTTTGACTGAGATTACATACTGACTCTGCTCACAACTGAGGCAGACTGACTCTGACTGAAATCTTACTGAGAACACAGAGAGAAAATGGCTGCTACATTTAAGGAGAATGAGTCACATGTCAGAGTGACTCAACAGTTAGCAGTTAGGCCTGAATAACTTTAGTAGGCCCGAATGATTGTGCAGTCCCAGCACTTCCCAGCCTGCTTTGCTGTTCCTGCTCTCATGTATCTTTGTCACATGACACACTCATCCACAGGAAGTAATAATAATAACAACCTGCCTTTGAAACTCACCTTACTTCTTTGCCTCCATAGCTATAGCTCTTAAGTGCAGGAGCCAGCTAAAGTTCCACCTTTCTTGACACTAATTTCACTGGGGAGAGTTGAACATGCACTTAATCTTTTGAGACAAATCAATAGGAGTTTAAAGGTGCTTGACTTGACATGGCTGGTTTTTTAAAATAATAATAATAAAAATCTCACAGACCTTCACCTTGGAGGAATTTGGAGCTGTTTGCATATAATTTGGGCTGAGGGCTCCCTTCAGGACAGCTTATGGGGCCAGACTGCTTAATGGCTGCAGTAGGACTGCTCAGTTTTCCTTCAGACCATTTTATGTGCAGCAAGCCAAAATGGCAACTTGGGGGATTTTTTTTTTTTTTTACAGTTTTCTAAAAAAAATAAAAATCAGCCCAGTTCCTTTAGATCATGAAAATACTGAATGGTAGACCTGATAGGAGCTGTTGCTTGTACAGTGGTACCTCTACTTATCCGCACCTCTGGTTACGTATCCTTCAGGATACGCACGCGGCAAACCCGGAAGTATTTTTCTGTGTTTCGCTGTGCGCGCATGCGCAAAAAATGCTCTACCATGCCGTGTGCATGCGCAGAACAAGCACCTCCATTAGCAAAAACCTTGGGATCCGACCGGAGCTCCAGAACGGATCCCGTCCGCAACCGTAGGTACCACTGTATGCCACTTTTTCAAGTGGAGGCTGGCAGTGGCAGTAGTAGATAGCTAGGTTTGGTTTCCTTTAGCAGATGAGATTGCTGGAGAGACCTTTCTTTGGCATTTTGTTTTTTTGTTGCAGCTGCAGTGTTACAGATACACTGGTGGAGGAAGATAACATAAACATTTTATCAAAGAAAGCCCACTGCAGTCCCATCAGAGCAAGGCATTCCTGCATCCCAGATGCTTTTGGCTTACAGAGCTCAAAACTCAACTCAGCTCTCTCTGCCTGTTTTTCAAACTGACAGCTTTGGTTTTTTCTATCTCACACATAGATCTTGCTCGCACCATTCCATCATTCTTAGCTGTGTGGGTGGGGTTGCACTTTTTCCAAAATGGCTCTCACCTTCCAGAGTTGTCCCCAGCTAGTGGGCTAGTGTTTGGGGGATAAGGAAGTTGAGAAAGAATATGCAAACATCTTTGAAAGGTCCTTGAAAGGTCTTTGAAAGCTTTGCTTTAATAGCTCTGAGGATCAACTGCAACAAAAAGGCCAGTCCAGTTTTGAAAGGTTCATTCTGCCATCTTGATTCAAAATGGTATGCAAACAGAGGAAAATGATACACAAACAGTGGAAAACCTTTTCTTTGACCCCAGGAACCAAAATTTCTTTACAATATCTTAAGAGATGTCCTAGTGCACAGCAAACAAACAACCTTCCAAAGTAGCAGATCAGAATTGCTAGTCCTTGTTATGTCAAATTTGTAATCTGCACCCTATACAGCTAACTTTCTTTTCCTTTTTTGCTTCCTTAGAGTACTCTGGGGTTTGACATTCCCATTGTGTCATCACTACAGTCCCAAGACAAGGTGGAAACAATGACTCACCCAACCAAGCATTCTCTCCAATTATTCCACAACTTCCATTTTCTCTTTTCCATTAGTCGATTATGATTATTTAGCAACTTTTCCACAAATCACTCTAGGCTGGTGCTGGCTGGGATGTCTGCCCTCCTTCTTCTTTCTTTTCCTTCATGAGTAGCATAAACATCTGCTGCTTTTTAACCAGAACAGCTCCAGGCTAGAGAAATAAGCCTATCTAGCCCATTTCAGAAATCGCACTCCCTTATAATTATGAAAGTAATCATGAGGCCTGTCCAACAGCTGCCACACATTTCTTTTAAAAAAGCAGAAAATTATTATGTTGCTGGGAACTTCACAAAAAGCAGCCAGTTAACTGTGGTGATAGTGAGAGCCACAATGAGGGCTTTATGTAGAATAATAAAACACCTGAAAACAGATGAGAACTGTACATATTGTGATTATATCCACCCACCCCGCTGCCTTTGGTGTGTCATTTGTTTGGGTTTTGCTTTTTTTGTGTAAGCAAGGCTAGACACATGTGTTCCAATAGAAAGGTGCGTATGTTCTGACCGGGTCTTTTCTACATCCTTTCAAAATATAAATATCAAATGTTCATTTTACACTGGGGTTGGTTCTGCACCCAGGCACAGAGGGCGCAGCCCACTTTGCTTTTCATGTTAATGTTAACTGAGCTCCTGTTGAGAGGAGCTGCAACATGTCTAAGGGCAAAGTATTATTTGTTGTTGCTGCATGCATGCATTCTGCAGCATCGACTCCATTGCCTCTTTCATGGATTTGGCTCCTTGCACTTCTGCTCTTTCCAGGGAAGGGGGCAGGCAGTCTCCCTTGTACAGGTGGAACTTTCCACAGGGAGCTAAGCCATTTGAAGATGTCATCACAATTCCTCAGGCATGCATGCTACATGCATTATTTCAGTGGTGTGGCTAGCTGCCTCAAAAACAGCACTTATGCACGGTGCAGCTCCATTTGAATGTCTTAACATACACGGGGCATTGTGCTGTCGTACAGAAAGAGACTGCGCCAGCATCAGAGCATATGCACATGCCTTAACATGAATGGCAGGGGTAGCCAATATAAAGCCCCCTGCCCCGAAGCTTTGAACTACAAATCCCACCATTGCTCACCATTGGCTATGCTGACTGGGGCTTATGGGAATTGTAGTCGAAAGCATCTGCAGTGTTAGGTCAGTTTGGAGATTATTTTATTTAAAGATGCTGAGATTCCTGGGTGAAGACTGCATTTTTGTGTTTGGGGGGGTAACACCAGAATACAAAACATCCCCATGCCACCATCTTCATCTGAAGTGCCTAAAAAAGGTAGATGCCGCGTAGTGTTGGTTTTCTTCACATGTTGACCTTGCAGTTTCTCAGTAATTCAGCCATCTGCAACATGTGCCATGCATCAGTGTTGTGTGGCCGGCAGGGATGCAGTGCTGTCAAAGATGGGACATTGGTCTCTAACTCTTGCCCCACCCAGCATGGTCAATGTCCAGGAATGATAGACATGTCAACTACTGGATATGAGCCACCCATGCTGAAAATGAACAGAATAACAAAGACTAGCAGCACAATCCTATCCATGTTTACCCAGAAGTAAGCCCCATTGAATTCAGTGGGTGGGATTCCTGCCTAAAGGAGGACTGGGAAGGTGTTATTTTTCCTCATTGCCTTCACCGATTTAACAGACACATTAGAACCCCCTACATGTGTAAGTATGGACTGGGCCACTAATTTCAGCAATAATGGATTGGCATTATATGAAAGAAGAGCTCCTTCCCCGTGCAATTTAATGCTTTCCCCTCAAATGGAAAATGATCACGTTTTAAATTACTTGACATTGATAAGAATAGAAACAAGAAACAATTATGTTCCATTTTTTAACATGATCGGGCTGCGTAAGGGCAACCGGAAATAGACATAGGGTGGGCAGGAAGAGAGTTGGGGGAAATAGTGTGGGGTCAAACCAACCCCCCCCCCATGAATGCCTATGCACCACTTGTCCAGATGCATGCTTAGCATGCTCAACAGGCCCCAGCTCAATCCCAGCTGGGATTCTCACCCCAATCCCAGCTGCTCGGAAGTTGCAGAAGGAAGGAGAGAGAGGGAGGAGGAGGAAACAAGTAGGTGGGATGATTTCTCTGTGTTTCTGCTTGTGTCAGGGTGGGAGAGGAGGCAAAGGGAAGCATTTCCTTTGCTCCATCCCCTCTACTAAAAGGACATAAGAACACAATATGTGCGTGAGCATCTATTGAATGGGGGGGGAATGGACTCCTATTGCGCTTCCTTGCATCTTACCACATGGTGCAGTGTGCATGCGTATGTCTGTGTGCATGACGGTGGGTAGTAGTGCACGTGTACATGGAAGTGTGTGTTGATGCAGGAGACATTATTCTCTCATTCCACGCCTCCCTCTTATTTATTAAGGGCCTAAATTACTTGCAGCATGCAATCAATACAGAACAATAACACTGTCCATTGGCTTGCAATTAAAATAAATGTTTGGTAGTCTCATTAATTTTATTCAGAAAGAGTTTTAAGCTGTGTAACCAAAGAGCTGTCTGAGCAATGTACATTGTACAGCTGTAGATGAAGCGCGGCTAGAATTCACAAAGCTCTTAAGAGAAGAAGAAGAAGAGTTTGGATTTGATATCCCGCTTTATCACTACCCGAAGGAGTCTCAAAGCGGCTAACATTCTCCTTTCCCTTCCTCCCCCACAACAAACACTCTGTGAGGTGAGTGGGGCTGAGAGACTTCAGAGAAGTGTGACTAGCCCAAGAGAGAAGCATACATAAAACAACTATAATTAAACATGGGGAGGGGGGGACCAGAATTTTTAAAAAAATCACATATAGAGAACTGGGTAGGCTTCCTGAATTTTTTTAAAGGTTTCTGTAGATGTTTAAAACAAACTGGTGGAGGAACCTTCCTAATAATAGACAGGAAGTTCTAAAGCGCAAGTTTTGCCATAACACAACCATGGCATCCATGCTTAAACAGCAATTTGGTCTGCAGATGCTAGCAGGTGATAGCATTTATTTCCATGCTGCAAAGAGGTTCATCTCCTGACTTCTGCAAATGAAACAGCAGTTAAAAGTACAGGAGGAGTCACACCCATATCTGGCCAGTTAGCCACCAACCACTTGGATGGCTTTTCTTAAGGTTGGCCTCCACTCTTTGAGCCTGGGTGTCAGATGCAATAGCTAGCACATCCCTGTGAGTCCCAAATGGTGGACTCCCCCACCCCTTCAGTATATTTAGCCTTCACAACTCTGGATGTTTGCTTAGACTTAGAGATATAAAAGCAGTGTTTGTTCAAGGATCTTGGACTTCAGGGAATTCTAACGGACTGTGCAACAGCCATTTTCCACTTTGCAGTTATCTGTCCTTATGGAATCTAGTCCCAGATTTCCTGCAGTGGTGACCAGAGATGCCATAGAAAATGAAACCCCCGTATCCTTAATAGTTGTGCAGATCAGAGAATTTCAGTAGAGGCCATTTTCCTCTGCAGCACCAGAGCATGACAAGCTGCCCCATGTCAGTGATTAAAATGAGACTTGCAAATTATTTTTCTGTTGAGATATTTAAATTGTTGTACTTCTTGATTGGGGCCAGTGCTACCATTTGGCAGAGGGAGCCAGCTACCCCAGGCATCAAATGCTGACAGGCAGGAAGTGGTGGCGAGGTGTTGGCAGACAGGCTGAGTTTTCCACTTGGTCTGTCCCGCACCTCCTAAGCTAGCCTGCTGCCTCCAGGCACAGCAGATAATCTTGCCTGTGATGAAGTAAGATTCATGGATGATATCATGTTATTTGCCTCAAGCGGCAAGATGTCTTGGGCTGACTCTTTTCCAGGCGCTCCTTTGCTTGTTCATGTGTGAATGATGTGCAATACTTCTGCTTTCAAGGTGTGAACTCTTTGTGGCCATTGAAGCACAAATTCTACTGTGGAATAATACGTGGTCAGTGTTCTCCACCTTCCTCCCCATCCAAAGCAATCTATGATATTTATGAATTTTATGGGTGAATAAATTTGTTTATTAATTGCCATGGATTCAAATTTTTTTCCTATGCTTATGTATATGGAAGCATAGCAGTATGAGCATATCAACATGCTTTGTGTGATTTTTCATTACCATACTGCTAGAGGGCTGCCTCACATTCTTAACATAATGAATAGTGTCACTTCTGCATACACACCATATATTTAGAACACATTCCACACACATCCCTAATGAATCCTAGAAACTCCTAGGGGCTGAGGTCCCTTCAGCCCCTCCAATAGAATATTTGAGGTGGCTGCCCCCCCCCAAGTTGATGGGCATTGCCATTCAAATGGTGTGCGTGTGCAACATCTTGCGATAGATTATGCGGGCGGGGGCTTACCTGGCCCCCCATATTTTATTCAAGTTGGCACCCCTGCCGGAAACTGTAGCTTTCTCCCTCACAGAGCTAAAACTCCCAGCATCCTCAACAAACCACGGTTCCTGGGATTATTGGGGTGGGAAAATTTGCCTTAAATGTCTGGTGCAAGACAAAAAAACCTGCGTGTTGTGCTCTTCAAGCAGAAAACCAAAAATATATTTTTATGACCACTGCTCCGTGAAAATTTCTATCATATGGTTAGTTATTATATGCTGATGAAGACACTAACGAAACAGTGGCAATACCGGAACACTGTCCGTTGCCTTTTTGTTATTTCATAAGAAAAAATATATATCACTTTCAAACCATCATTGGCCGTTATGTTGCTTATTTTTGGTTTTCTGCTTAAATGTCTGGTGTGCAGGCAACCAAAGCCATCATGAATTGCTTTGTTGCTGCAGTTTTCGCCCAGTGAATCACACAGAAGCGGACAGCAGCAGTGGTACCCATCTCCTGGATTCCCCCAGCCCACTCTGTTTCCCAGACTGTGATCCACTCTCTTTTAAAGCTGGAACTATCTAACAGCAATGGGTTTCGCAATTACGGAGCTCATATGCACAGGCAATATTGACATTTGCATACTGCATACGAAATCCAAGTGGTGTAGCATTAAGGCATGCAGCCTCCGTTTCTTTCAACCCGGCAATAGTTTTGGAAGGTTTACAAGAGATCAGGTTAAATTGCTCAAGGGGCTTACATATGGTCTTCGGGCTGCCAGTTAGTCATCCCCGAGGTAGTCCAACCAGCTGCCAAAGTTCAAAGCCTTTTGTGCAGATCTATGACGCGTCCACAGTGCACTCTTGGGTGGACATGCTGAGTTCTTGGCTTCTTTGCCACATTTTTGTTTTTTAAAAACCATGTAGATAATAAATTAGCAATCTGAGTTTCAATCAGGTTCCCAACAATTAGCGATGCTGCAGCAGCAACAGCTGGTAACTGGATGGTCCCGAAAACATCTCAGTGGGATATTTTCTTTTATATGTATTTCAAAGGGACTTCATTTCTGGGAAAGGGACAAGATTAATTTGGCCTTAGTAAATAACTTGAAGACTCTGTATTGGGCTGGAATTTTGGTACCCAAGAAGAAGAAAAAGACCATTTGAATTAATAATTCTTTCCTTCTGAGAAGCATGCTTTCCCCCAAAGACTTGATATTCCTTCTATAGAGACCAATTAATTGAGGCAGTGCTTTCTTCTAATAGCCAATTATATTAATTACCAGTAAAACAACGTGTTTGCTTTGCTAGAATCCAACCAGTATGGCTTTGTCAAACGCTTTGCATTTCAAGCTGCTCAAGTCTACGGGCAACCACTATCTAGGAATCAGCAAACGAAATGCAAATTCCCCATGAATGTGGAAGGTCAGGTGCTAGCAATGGGACTGGGCAATTAAAGGAGGCATAGCTCTTCCCCCGGCTGATCCCCTTGTTCTATTTCTAGTCCTCATTAATTTCTTACACTTGGATGGAGCTGCTAATGGAGATTCATTGTACAGAAAGAGTTGGCACTTTTCACTGGCAGGACTCCTGTGCCTTTACCAGCTGAGTGGCTGGTATTCGGCAGGAGGAATGGTTCCCGTTGCAACATTGCTTTACCATGAAATGCTGCCCCAGTTGCATTCCCAGTGCAGCTCTTAAAATGCAAGGGAGTCCTTTCCTACCACAAAACATTGGCTTACTCTAACTCAGCAAATCAACAGGTTACCTGTTCCTTAAGCATATAGAATGGCCTCAAAGAAGTCTGAACTTACCCAGGCAAATTCTGCCATGGGGAACTGTAATGCTGATCAGCCCCATGTTCCCATCAGGACCGTTCATTTCAAAAGGCGCTAATCGAACTGAGGAAATTGTGTGCTTTTCAAACATATAGAGTCAAGCATGGAAACATAGCTGTCAACTTTCGGATTTGAAAATAAGGGATTTTTTCAAACTTTCGGATTTGAAAATAAGGGATGCCGTGAGGGTGGTGCAATGGCACCAAGTAGCCTTGCCACCCTGCGCTCCAGAGGCTGCGCGCGAATGGGTGAGCGAAAGAGCGAGTGCATAGACGGCAGGCAGGCTGTCTGTGTGGTTGGACGTGAGGGTCTGGCTGCACAAGGCATGCAAGCTCCGCCCCCAGTCGGTCTCAGACTCCTTATTGGCAGCCGAGCAACGCAGCTGAGGAGCCTCCCTGGCCAGCAGGGAGGGAGAGGAGCTGCTTCCTTTGAAATCCGGGAAATTTAAGGGATATCAACAATCCAGTATAGCAGCGGGAAACGGCATTGGAATAAGGGAGTTTCCCGCCAAAAAAAGGGAGGGTTGATAACTATGCATGGAAAAGGTCCGTCTACTCCTATCTGTGCATTCTACTACTTTGGAGAAGGTCCCAGGATCAACCCCTGGAATCTCCTGGTAGGGCTGGGAAATAACCACCACCCCCATAGGAAGTGCTGGAGATCTGTTGCCAGTCAGTGTAGGCAATACCAAACTAGATGGGCCAGTGGTCTGACTCAGTATGAAGCAGCTTCCTATGGCCACAAACCTCTGTTCATTGTTTTACCCAGATAAATCTGCCTCAAACCAATGTGAAAGGCCTCCTGCTTCAGCAAACACTCCTTTCTGCTGTGAAATTTCAGAGGAGGTTTCTCTCCACCTCTCCAGAGAATTTCCATGACCCCCCCCCCCATTCTCTCCATTTCCCACTGATGGATCATCCCTCACAGTCATCTTGGCATCTCAGGTGTTCTTCCCACAATCGTTGCTTTCAAATGCACACACACTCTTGGTTTCATTCCCCGACCCCCTACACACACACACACACACACAGCAGAAATTGCTCATTACTGTAGAAAGAACAGATCAAAGTTCACATTCGGCTTTTTGTATCACATGTGTGGGCTGTGTCTTAATTGTGCCTCTTGTGCTCAGTGATGCTCAGCCAGGCAAAGAGAAACCTGCAGAAAGAGAGGATATGAGAAGGGGAAAGGCTGGCAAACTTTTCAAGAACCACTTAATGTCTAAAAATGCTTCCCCTCCCTCTACCCCTTCGTTGAATAATTCACACTTCAAAAGGATGCAGCTGTATTATGCATTAAGTATCTCCCTATGTATGAAAAAAAATGTAAGGCTGTCATCACCTAGCCCCCTTTGGAGGATCTGTAGTGCCATATCGCAAGCCCAGATTTGCATGGAGTCAGGGTTGGGTAGGGGAATAAAATAGAAGTCAGATTGCATAACAGGAGTAGCTGTGGCAGGGGAGCCTGAAAGAAAGGACATTGAGAGTGGACTTCATCCACAGAGGTGCACTCCCTTGTCTCTTGAGACTGACGGATGCCAACAACAACCACCGAATAATGTATTAACCTTGTAGAAGTAAACTAAAGCCTCCTTTTAGTTTATTTCAGCCCAGGATTTTGGTTTTTGGGGCAGACCTGACAGACATCAGTAACACTGCCTTTCTCTATGTGTACACAAGGTGTTTGTGTAGAACAGACATAGGCAAACTTGGCCCTCCAGATGTTTTGGGACTACAATTCCCATCATCCCTGACCACTGGTCCTGTTAGCTAGGGATCATGGGAGTTGTAGTCCCCAAACATGTGGAGGGCCGAGTTTGCCTATGCCTGGTGTAGAAACATATCCCCCAGAAACACAAAAACATGGTTGAGAGGAAGGATTCCTCAGGCTACATTTCATGTGGCATTTTTGTTTTAAGGGCACTAGGTGACACTATGGAGCAGCATTCATGCGAGATGGAGAGCTGTGGTTCTCTTCCAGCATTTCAAATATTTATGCAGGACACAACGGTGATAGTGACATGCATGGCTAGCTGCCCTCTTTGGTTCCTTGTCCCTCTGTCTTGCAAAAGTGTTTGTATCACACAACTGAGCTACAGAGCAGCATTCTTCTATGCGGGTTGGATGGTGGCTGTGAATTGCTGAGAAAAATACTTAGTTAGCTTTTAGAAAGAAAGAAAGAAAGAAAGAAAGAAAGAAAGAAAGAAAGAAAGAAAGAAAGAAAGAAAGGAAGGAAGGAAGGAAGGAAGGAAGGAAGGAAGGAAGGAAGGAAGGCTGGATCCAAGGTTTGAGGGGGTTTTTTTGGTCCCTGGAAGAAAAAGGAGCACTGCAATCTCCTTCCTGCCACACAACAGAGCTTCCTAGCCCAAATCCCTTATCTAGGGCCAATGGGAGCAATATACCATTGGGACTTCCTGCTTGCTTCTCTTGCCTGCTGTGCCTTACACACACCCACACACCCACACACCAAATGCTCCTGCACAGGCTGGTGACTGGAACATAAGAGGATGCTTTATTCTGAGTCAGTCCATTAGTCCATCTAGTAGGTACCAGACTTTGGACTCCTAAACATCAGCAGCATCCCACGTGATGCTACAATTCAGCACCCCTGTCCCCCTCTCATGCTCCGTTCTACAGCCTTGTTGTGGCATCCCCTGCAGCAGGGCACCCAGTGTGACTGCACTGGCAGTGGTGAAGCTGCATGCTCCGCTACGGGGGGCCGAGAGCAGACAGGGGCGTGGCTGGTGCCCCCCGGGGGTGCCCACCTGGCGTGTGTGTGGGATGCATGGCGCGTGTCGGGGGCGCTCTGCAATGGCACCCTACCGGAATAGTGGTGCCGGGGGCGGTCCGCTCCCTCGGCACGCCCGTTCCTCTGCCAGTGTGCACTACCCTAAAACCACCTTGTCATTCTGCAGGTTACAACCCTAATACCAGCAGTTAGGCCTTAGTGCTCTGTCCAACAATGGGCTCCTTGCCAGGGCAGACAGTGACAACAAGTGCCCATTGATGTCCACCACTTGGATGCAGCAAAGTGTCTAACTAAATAATAAAAAGGGTTTTCTATTGCTTCCTGAAAATGAATAGATCCCATTTGTATGCTACCTTCTTTGCAGCTTTTTTGCACATTTACCTGAGTGGCCTACTCACATGAACAGCATAGTGTCAGAGGAAGCAGCTCATGGGAGCTTGGAAACAGGAAGTAAATAAAATTACACTAAAAGATGGGAAGCTCTTTACCTGCTTTGGTCTGACTGCCTCCTCACTTCTTCTGAAGGCTGCCCACGCAAGGTAAAGGGTAAAGGGACCCCTGACCATTTGGTCCAGTCGTGTCCGACTCTGGGGTTGCGGCGCTCATCTCGCTCTATAGGCCGAGAGCCGGCGTACAGCTTCCGGGTCATGTGGCCAGCATGACAAAGCCGCTTCTGGTGAACCAGAGCAGCGCACGGAAACGCCGTTTACCTTCCCGCCAGAATGGTTCCTATTTCTCTACTTGCACTTTGATGTGCTTTCGAACTGCTAGGTGGGCAGGAGCTGGGACCGAGCAACAGGAGCTCACCCCGTCGCAGGGATTCGAACCGCTGACCTTCTGATCAGCAAGCTCTAGGCTCTGTATATTTTGAACTTTATGAAGAGGCTCAATGTGTGGCTCAATCCAAAGGGAATTAATCATCAGTCTGATTAAATCTATACAATCGCAACTTTGGCTCTCTCTAGTCCCCTGAGGTGGGCAAGGGAATAAAGAACTCTGTCCTCATTTACACAATTGTTTTATTGTTGAGCTATGCAAAACTCAAATGAACATTCAAGAGAGGATTAACATAATGTGCTAAACTGGCAACTTTAAACAGAATGGCCACAGAAAGACAAGCCTGGCCTCTTGGCACTAATCAGCTGATAAAACTGAATAATACAACTTTAAACTACACTGCATTCCAGTATGACTCCAAGGCATCCACAGCATATCTGTACCTGAACTTCTCACTGAATTAGTTGGGTGCTTTGAGTACCGGTAGCATCATGCCAAGAAGCCCTGGAAGATATAGACAGCATTAGATAGAGTAGGACCATACAGCATGCCAGAACCACTAGCCTAGGCTTCAACAAGAGATGAGACCCAGGGACTTGTAGCTGAAAGAGAAGGAGAGGAGGTTATCCCATGGGAAATGATCCTGAGCAATCTATTTTCTCCATTAAGCTTGAGGTGAGAAAGGCAGGGTAATTGTCACACCGTGGGAACCCCCCAAATTGGGACCTCCCACAGTGTAACAATTACCTTTCCTTCCAAACTCATGGGTAATGAATAAAAAAATATTCTAGTCTCTGATTATGTTCCCTGGCTTGGATGCAGTATATCCCAAGAGCAAGCTTGGTACAACCCCAAACTTCGACGGATTTATTCCCCCCCCCCCCGCCTATAAATTGCTGGCACAGAAAGAGAATGGTTGAAGAATAATTTATGATGGAAGCATTAGCTATCAGTAAATAAGCAAGCCAACGTGGGGCTCTTTGATGTAACATATGATGACTGGGAGCTGTGTTGACACCAGGAAGAATTGTTGCTGCCGCTTCGTGGAGAAACTCTCGGCAAGTAGATGGTTCCTGCTGTCAGGCACTGTCTTCAAAGCTGCCGCTGTTGCTGCAGGAATGAAATCGCATCGTACTCATGGGATCTGACACGTAACCTGTGGAAGGCGAAGAGTAGCTCAGGTGAGCGAGTCACAAACGCCATTCAGCCCAGCAAACCCTTCTCCCTCCCCTCTCCACTTCCAGCAGGCCTCTGTGTTTATGAAGGTAAAAAAAGAATGTTTTCACTAACTAAATAAGCAATGCACAGATTTGCTCCCAGGAAAATGTGTTTCAGGCAAATCTCTCTGCTACCTGAAATGCCCAAGTTTAATGCCATTCTCTGAAGGAAAATGCTAGGAGGGAAAATATGAAATACAGATACGCAGGCCATTCACATGCAGTGTAGTCACAATAGCTATTTAAACTGGTGGCCGACGCAAAATGGGAACCAAGGTATTTAAATACACTGTCACATTTCTATTTGATTTTTAAATATACCTATTTTGACCTTGAATGGGAGATCCAACAGTCAACAATAAGCAGCCTGCCAGAAATAATTATGCCCTTAATCCTGGGCAATTATCATGACAATAGCTGCTATTGCAAGTACCAGGTTGTCTATTAAGGACTATTATTATTCCTTTACCATCTGGGCCACTGGTCAAATGTGATTGCTACTATTATTCTTCTGCTATAATATTTGTCAGCCTAGCCTAGTCATTAACAGTGCAATCCTATGCATGCCTGCTTGGAAGTAAACCCATTTGAGTTTAACGGGACTATCCACCCCACCCCCTGGAAAGAGTGTACAGGGTTGTAGCCTGTCTTTCTAAACATCAGGGTAATATTATATGGAGATATTATGTACAAATGCCAAAAGGTTAAGAGAAAAAGTATACTTTCAAAAGTTTGTGGAGGGAAGCGGGACCCAATTCTAACACCAAGACAGACTACTACAGTACTACTATAGTACTATAATTTGGCACCTGCCCTAAAAGGCTGCAACATTCAGCACTGGGATATACCGGTAACAAAAGAGCACAACTCAGCACAAAGGAATGATAACTAGCATTGAAGGCCCTGTGTGAGAGGCGGGGAAGGAGGGATCTCACAGGGTGAGAGGCTGTGGGAAGAGAAGGATGGACCCAGGTGAGAGCTGCGAGGGTTCACCTGTTTGTGTATGGGATAAAAGTTAAGATATAGCAGTGAGAGAGAATCTTGTAGTTTTCTATCTCTTTCATTTTAATCTTTCTTTCCATGTTATTATTCTTTCTAGTTCAGTTCGTTCTTTTTATTGTATCATGAATAAATGTCAACAAAACTTTTCAAAGGAAGAATGAAAAGAAAAGAAAACTAGCATTGAGGAGTTGTGGCTCAAAAGAAGAACATTTCCAGGGGTCTTTAAGTGATGCTCAGCTTATGTAACTCCAGCCTTAAAAAACTGTCAAACTTGTCTCTAAATTCCAAGCTCATGGATGCATGTGGAACTCTCTCTCTCACACACACACACAACCCAGAAGCTCTTGCCCTCTCAGTGAGAATCATGCATTCCTACAAGGCTTAGTAGTGTGTGGAAATCAATATGTGACATAGTAATGTGAAGCTTGCAACACGTCTCTGAGCAAAGATCTGCAGCAAGTTCCAGAGTTTTGCATTATAGGAGTCAGGGAAAGGACCCCTGACAGTTAAGGCCAGTTGTGAACGACTCTGGGGTTGCGGCGCTTATCTCACTTTACTGGCCGAGGGAGCCAATGTTTGTCCACAGACAGTTTTTCCGGGTCATGTGGCCAGCATGACTAAGCCGCTTCTGGTGAAACCAGAGCAGTGTACGGAAACGCCGTTCACCTTCCCGCTGGAGCGGTACCTATTTATCTACTTGCACTTTGACATGCTTTTGAACTGCTAGGTTGGCAGGAGCTGGGACCAAACAATGGGAGCTCACCCCATCGCGGGGATTCGAATCGCTGACCTTCTGATCGGCAAGCCCTAGGCTCAGTGGTTTAGACCACAGCGCCACCCATGCCCCCTATGTAAGACACTTATTGGAAGTCTTATCATCTCGTTTCTTATACTATTAGGGCCCTTTCAAATGTTATGCAGATGAAACCTGGACTTCCTAAAATGCTCCAGGTTTGGTATCTGCGATTGATATCCCCACACCCCAGCAGGGTCCACCTCACTGACCCCTGCCTGTCCTTGACCCCCCTTCCCCTGCCAACCACTGAGCTCCAGCACCCACAAACTGGCTTGCGGACACCACTTTGTTTTGGCATCAATCAAGGGTGCTATAGGAAAACAATCTCGTGGGCATCACAAAAATTTGGCGGTCCTATATATTATTATTTTAATAATAATAATGATAAATTGATTTTTTTTAGATAAATAAAAAAATCACATTTTTGTTCTGGCCATTGTTCTGCTTGCCCCCAATGTTCTGCTATGCTCAGGTATCATAGGAAAAATAAAATGACAGAGCATGGGAGGCTTCCACTCCTTAGTTAAGAAGAATAACCTGATTATCTGTGGGCTACAAGGAAATTTTGCCTCTGAACCATGAAGGGGACACCCAAATGAGAAGGGAGCCTGCCAAGGACACTTTGCCAAAGGCTCTCTCAAACTGGTCTTAGCATGAGCACTTGACAAAGAATTGCAACCAGTCAGAGCTTCCCACAAGTATACCTACATGACACCTATGTTTGCAGACATGTTCATTGTGTTGACATTTCCCAGTTAAGAGGTAGAGTTAAAACTTTTTCAGTGCAAAATGGCTCTCCAGTGGTGGCAGGAATCACAATAATCTCCCTGGAGGGCCTAAGGTGTGGTTAAAGTTCCCCCTGAGTCTTGGGGGAACTTATCACATGCCTCGTTTCTACAATCTGTAATAGAAACATTTCCAGATCTTATTACCGAAGCTGACAGTTTGCTATTTTCAGTGTACTTCCAATTTTTGTGTGTGTGCCAGTTTCATCCCAAAGAAAATGGATTAGCCCATAAATAGAACTTATCTTTGTTACATCTGAGGGACCTCTTACCATTTCGGTCAATAGGCGAGTACTGGAAATTTCTCCTCATTTCTTCCAGAGAAAGACCTTGAGAAGGGTGCTGTCCAGTGCTGTAAAATTGACAGGATGCCTTCATTATAGATGACTGAATATGTTATCTTTGTAATATTAGAGGTTTTCTACAGAAACAACATCCTTTATAAAAAACACCAACGGAAAACACAACCATGTTTTTTAGAAGAAGCAATTGCACAGGAAGAAAAATAACATGGATGGAGAAGGAATACATTTCCAGAACAACTTCTTCTCAAAATCTTGAGTTTTGTTCTACAATGCTTTCGACCTGAAGAACAATTCTAGGTGACAATTCCAATATACCATAAATAATGTATCTACCCCAGTACTATCAGGTTCGTGCATGCTAATTCCTTTGTGAAAGAGAACATCGCCCTTCAGACGCAAATCCAAATGTTGCTCACTGAAAATATGTCCCTTTATCCTTGGAAGCAATCAGGTAAAGACTGCCTGTACCAGCTGTTCTCAAATGATGGGCTAGCAGATACCGAGTACGCCCAGAGAGTGTAAAAAAGCACCTCAAACTGCACATTAATATCCAGAGGATTCATAACAATATGTCTCTACTTCTTCATAGTAAGGTATGCAGTTATCTGAGGTGCTTTCAAAAAACAAGAGCTTCAAAGAATTTGTTGTCAAGTTGTGGCTGAAAGGACAAGCTCAAGATTATTCCCAGCAATGTACCTTCCTTGGTGATTTTGATAAGGGCAATTTCTAACTGATGGCAGGTAAGAATTTTATATATTGGTTTGGCAGATTTTTCCCCTTTCCCCGGTGAAAAAACTGAAGCTTTGTTCCTAAGTGTACCTTCCTGGAAGTACACATAGGATTTGCTGCCAGTAAATATACCTGTAACTGTGGAGCCTGTATGGATTTGCACTGTTAATATTTCCCCTTTCCCTCTCATTTTAGCAGACTCTAATATCACCTATTTATTCTTGCTAAAATGTGCCTTTCCCCCCCTTTATGTGATATCATTGCCCAAATACAATGATATTTCCCCCTTCATAATACTCCCTTCCAAGTCTCATCAAAGCAGTTGCTATGGAAAACTGACCATGTTGCCTTCATAAATGTCTCAACACTTTCATCCATCCCTATACCTACCTTGGTTAGAATATTATACTCGAATTACAGTTTGCAATACTGTCTGTTTGTCGGTCCATCTAGCTACATGGAGAGCGGTGACAATGCTGAGAATTAAAGTAAGGGTTATTAATTGGATCCAAGGAGCC
Source organism: Darevskia mixta (assembly GCA_034641385.1). Lineage (NCBI taxonomy): Eukaryota > Metazoa > Chordata > Lepidosauria > Squamata > Lacertidae > Darevskia > Darevskia mixta. The sequence continues at coordinate 11,970,813 of JAWWNH010000029.1, forward strand.
AGTTCTGGCAAGTCTGATGTTTTGTGTGCACTCAGTAGGATAGATAGATAGATAGATAGATAGATAGATAGATAGATAGATAGATAGATAGATAGATAGATGGATTGAAACCTGTTTAAAACAGCAGATCCCCACGAGTTTCAAAATCTACTTGCCACACTGTGTGGCAGACTGTGGTTCTGAGCAGGTGAAGCTCAAAGACACTCTTCTTTAAATTCTGGCCACAAAAGCCATTTAACTAGCTAGCAACATTCACAAACAAATGGACCACTATTTCAAAGCAGAGTGTTCCGAAATATAGTAAGCCCTCAACTTACATGGGGGTTGCGTTCCTAGGATCATGCCTAAAGCCAAAGCACATTGGTGCAATAGTGGGTGAGACTGCCATAGTCTATTTTCCTGGACGCTAGCTCCTTTCCATCACTCCTTTCTAATCCCCCCCCCAAGTGGTAAAGCTGAAGGTGCAAACGTTAAATGCACATACATTGTGGGCTTCCTGTACAGCATGGGTGGGATTCGCCTACTGAACCCTGTCAGGGAAGCCCTGTGCAAGGGTTTCCACTTGCACAATGGAACTTTCTCCTCTCCTTGCCACATGCCCCCCCCCTCATTTGGTTATGGGGGGAGGGTTGGGAGAGCCCCAGAACAGCATGCAGGGAGAGGGGGGTTGTTCCATCTGGCAAGCTGATATGTTTGCACAGATGGAACATTCATCACACTGCAACGTTGAATTCCACCCCATGATTCTTAATAGTATGATTGTTCAGAGAAGGCATTCTGCTTTAATCCCAGTCCTATTTATAACCCTGAAACCAAATGCCCATACAATGCAATGTGAGACACAAGATGCTCCCTGTCCATGTAATGTATAACCTGCAACTCTACTCTGTGGCTAGTGGAACAGGGAAATCCACATTGTTAGAGCTGCAGGGTCCCTACTGAATGGAAATGGCTTCTTCATTTATTAGCCTAATTCAATCCATTTATTCATTCATGCTATGTGGAGTGTCTCTGTCACTAATCCAGCTCCACATTTACCTAAATGAAAACTAATGTATGGTTCCTAAACTGTGCTCAAGCAACAAAATCTAATGGGGGCCAAGGTCAAACGCAGAGCTCACCATCAACCCAGCATTAATATGAGTCAACGTGGCTGTCAGACATAAGACATTGCCTCAAACTCTATACACACAAACACTTCATGATTTCTGGGTCAGGCTATTGCTTTGCAGGGGCACCATTTAGCAACACTGTTTGAACTGCCAGCTTAGATTGCTGATAAACTGGGAAGAATGTAGAAAATGACTAAGGTGTACAGCTTTGGGATGCATCTATTATATCAAGGCAGGCAAATGCAAGGTAAAAGGACAGAAATAAGCATTCACACATTCAATCATAACACGTAGAAGACAAACATGTCTGCGATACCAACTTTTTTTTTTTAAAGAAAAGATCTTCATTTTTGTTAGGGCAAATATACTGGATTTTCTCCTACAGGAGTGCCATCCAAGGAAATGCATGCAAATAATTTGTTTAACAAATTCTGCTACATCAGAAGGTGGGAAACTGGTATGTGCTCAGAACTCAGAGCATCAAGCCATGCTGGCTTCTCTTGTAATATTAATATGGATGTTTGAGAACTCCAGACTGACCTGATTGGTTTGGGATTCTGCTGACTTATTCACAGTGTTGTCCAAGAGCCAGTGAGATATGGGGGAAAGCAGAAACATCAGCGGCTGCTTAGTGCTTCTGCCTCATTTACTTTTGTATGTGTGTGTGTAAAATATAGGTAAAGGTAAAGGGACCCCTGACCATTAGGTCCAGTCGCAGACGACTCTGGGGTTGCAGCGCTCATCTTGCTTTATTGGCCGAGGGAGCCGGCGTACAACTTCCGGGTCATGTGGCCAGCATGACTAATCTGCTTCTGGCGAACCAGAGCAGTGCACGGAAACAGCGTTTACCTTCCCGCCGGAGTGGTACCTATTTATCTACTTGCACTTTGACGTGCTTTCAAACTGCTAGGTTGGCAGGAGCTGGGACCAAACAATGGAAGCTCACCCCATCGCGGGGATTCGAACCACCGACCTTCCGATCAGCAAGCCCAAGAGTCTCAGTGGTTTAGACCACAGCGCCACTTGCTGCAACTTGGGCTGCAGCTGTCATATTGCCACAGCCCAAGTTGCCTTAAAAATGGTTGGGCTCAGACTTGGCTACCACTGGTGGGAGCATCCTGTATTAAGAGCTCCACTCGGGACTTTCCTGCTAGCGGAAGTGTAGAAGCAACTTATAATGCTTCCCCCGCCCCCTCTCACACTGTTCCAGAGAGCTGAGGGGGAATCCGCAAAAGTCACTTCCTCCGCTATTGGCGAGATCTCCACCCACCACTGGATCAGAAGCCTCCTGTGGATGCATCTATTCTAGCCCTGGAAAGCAATGTCTAGATCCAACCCAGTAAACATGCAATGGGAATCCTGAAATGAGTGGCTTGCCAGGAAGACATTCTGGCAGTTATCACGAAGATTTAAGGAATATGAACATGTGTGTTTATAGATGTACTGCTTCCTGTATGCCATCACTTTGTCCTGCTGTAGTGTGACCAAGAAACCACATGTGGGAAGCTCACTTCTGGGAAGATTAGGTACCTGTGATGTGGATGCATTTGCCAGAGATTCTGGAGAGCTGCTGCAAGTCAGAGTAGGCAGTACTGAGATAGATGGACAAAGAGGTATAACCATGTAGATGGTTGACTTTTGGCATCTCCCCCCTTATTAAAGGTGAGAGCCAGGTGGCAGGCACTCCAGATTCCCTGTGGCACCAATTCGCTTTTATTTTCATCTTTCGGTGTGGGATAAATACTGCCCTCCTGACTTTACACAGCTTGCTTAGGAGGCCTGGGGAATGGTCAACTTTACAGCTCTGGGCCCCATAACCAACGGGTACTTCCAAGGGCAGAAAGATTATCAGGGCCACGGATATACAGTTAGAAATAAACAACTCCACAATCCGTCTCTTAAAAGCACACCCTGAAGTGTAGGATTTTCGCACAGAAACTTAACTGAAAGGAAACTCTAGCTGGGGAATAGGTAATCCAATATGCCAAAGGTTCCCATAGGAACACCAATCTTTTATTTATACCTGCTTGGAACAGCTGCCTCATTTGGAGTCTGGCTTGTTGAAAGTGCAGGCGGCAGCCCCTAAAGCTGTGCAGCTGCAGACTAGTCTCCCCGCTGCTAGACAAGCTTCTTGGTGCTCTTGAGCCCCACTGCCTTTCAGTGGTTATTGGCTTCTCATGGTTCATTAAAGACCTTCATGCAGCATTTTAAAGTCTCTCTCTCTCTCTCTCTCTCTCTCTCTCTCTCTCTCTCTCTCTCTCTCGTGCTCAGAAACATCCCTCCCGTCTTCTGTCCTTGTAAAGCCATAGGATAATCTGTGTGTTGGGCTGGAGGGGGGGAGGGAGAGTACAGCTCCCTTCACCTGTGTGCCTGTTGCGCTCTGTCTCAGAGACACACCTGTGGAGGATGCAAAGATCATACCCAGATTCCTCTCATTAGCACTGAGCCACTGGCCATGGCTCCAAGGCTTGAAAAAAAACACAGCAGCAAGATGATTAGCGAGCCTGCTGTATTATTGCATGAGGCTGCCGGCAGAGAGGTGGATGTGCCGTGCAATTTCAAAGAGAGCATCAGTGCAAATCTGGGACAACTTCTCTGCTGTGGCCTTCTCCATCTCCCCCCCCCTCCCACATTTGCTTAAGGTCTGAAAGATGGCAGGGTTGTTCTTTTTTTAGATCAACAATGCTTGGTACTTTTGCAATAATTAAAATTAAGAGGAAACTGGGCTATCCAGAAAAAAATAATAATGTCTTGCTGAGCACTTAGGAGCATAACAGCAGACTGCAAAGGTTTTATCAGGCGGGCTGTGCAACATGGATACTCCGCGAAAGAGGCTGATGTTCCTGCGCATGTGCAGCATGATAGCTGAGAGCTAATCAAAGAATTATGAGCTCGAGATTCTTTAGCCAGGTTAAAAAGTTGTGTAAGAAGGAACACAGCAAAGCTATAAAAACTGTAGAGAAAGCAAGTCATGGAACCATGGCCCTGGGAAAAGTCTTCATGCACTTATTTTGGAGGGGAAGATGTAGAACAGGCCCTTTTCAGACCTTTCTAGCAATTGGGTATCTTTGATTAACCACTATGCCAAGTTTCAGCAGTGACTTAGATCATAATCCTTGCTTGCAAGCTCCTCTGAAAGCAATTACTATAAAGTGGTACCTTGGGTTACAGATGCTTCAGGTTACAGACTCTGCTAACCCAGAAATAGTACCTCGGGTTAAGAACTTTGCTTCAGGATGAGAACAGAAATCGTGCAGCGGCGGCAGCGGGAGGCCCCATTGGCTAAAGTGGTACCTCAGGTTAAGAACAGTTTCAGGTTAAGAACAGACCTCCAGAACGAATTAAGTTCTTAACCCGAGGTACCACTGTACAATCCATTACTTGGATCCTAATTTTAACTCTGTGAGTGGAACAGAAGGCCACACGGAGGATACACATAACAAACAGAACTTAAATATGAAAGGTTATGGAGGGAAAAGTCACACTGCAAGCCCACGCTGCTCACAGCAGTCTAAGCAACTCACCGTGCCCAAGAGCTGACACAGACAAATCCTGGTATGGCAAGCCAGAGGGCTCAAACACTACTGTGCATGTTTGCAGAATGAAGTTTCTCCAGCCTCACCTTTCCCTCCGCAGCTTCCTGCACCCACTGAACATCTGCTCCTCAAAACCCATGGGACCCTGAGGGATAGTGTGGGATATGGAATGGTGGACTGCTAATGGAGGTGATGCAAGCCTTCCCTCAGGAAAGCATTCCACTATCCAGGAAGCTCGACTGCTCACCTGCCATGCCTCAGGTGGTGGTGGAAGAAACAAAGAGCAGGGTCCCCTAGTACTGATCTAACTGGTTAGGGGGTTATATGGAAAGGGTGTGCCTTAAGGTAAGGAGGCTCACTCATTCATTCATGGCAGGGATAGGGAACCTGTGGTTCTCTAGATGTTGCTCCCATCAGCCCCACGAAGCATGGCCAGTGTTCAAGGATGATGGGATTTGTGTGGTCCAGCAACATCTAGCGGACCAGAGGTTCCCCACCCCCCTGATTCATGGAGTAACAATAAGGTTAAGACAAAATAAAAAGAAATCCTTCCAGTAGCACCTTAGAGACCAATTAAGTTTTTTCTTGGTATGAGCTTTCGTGTGCATGCACACTTCTTCAGGTACACTGAGACAGAAGTCACCAGACCCTTATATATAGTTTTGTCCAATATAGAGAGCTGAAGGGCACTGTGCCAATAGGTTTACCTCACCTATCAGCCAATCACCCATTCCCACCACCCTTCTGAGTAATACCCCTCCCCACCCTCTCACTATACATAAGAGACATAACTTCTGTCTCAGTGTATCTGAAGAAGTGTGCATGCACACGAAAGCTCATACCAATAACAAACTTAGTTGGTCTCTAAGGTGCCACTGGAAGGAATTTTTTTATTTTGTTTCGACTATGGCAGACCAACACGGCTACCTACCTGTAACTGGAAATAAGGTTAAGGTCATGCCACCACAGACAGTAGTTGAATTTTGAGCTCTCTCACTTACCATTCCAGAGCTAGGTCGGTGGTGGAGCCATGGAGGGTGGAGGAATGAAACCTGTGAATTGTGTGTGTGTGTGTGTGTGTGTGTGTGTGTGTGTGTGTGTGTGATATTAAGTTAAGTGACACAATCTCAAGTTACTTTTCCCTTCCCAATTTCACAAAGAGTTGGTTGAGTTCAGTGTTCAGATACAAGAGATACGTGACTGTGCCCAAACGCTTCAAGCCATTCATGCAAGGCTACATCTATCAGATCAGAGCTGATACTCAGTTGGGTTAAGAAGTGGCTGATGGTTTTTAAATGTCCTAGGGGGAAAAATAATAACCTGAGTTGAGTTCTCTGCTTTTGAAAACAGATTTTCCCCTACCTCTACTTGGTCTGCCTTCAGTGAATTTGCTTGCATAAACCTTGAAGAGTCTTTTGAAAATATATATGTATTTTTTAAAAAATAAAAATAAAAAAATCATTAGCCATGATTCCAGGACACTGACACTCTTTGTTCAAAGAGCAGAAAGGAGCTGTGTTACTAAGACAGGACTTTGCAGAAACTTAATTAGTCTTTGGGGATATTATTTACTTCACAAGATGGGGAAGAAAACAAAGGTCTGTCACCAGCTAACACAGCTGAACTCCGTAGCTGCATTCATAGCTCCTGGGTTCGATTAAAGATTCTCTCTCTCTCCTTCTTCTTTTTTATGCTTTCAAGGTCTCTTTTGCGGAACTTGACAGGATAATAGAATCAGATTTGTTGAATTCCGCTAAACTGTAAAGTAACGTGTCATCAGCTTCACTTACTTTTCAAATATTTTTCTGTGGTGGAGCTCATTAATCTATCCCTGCTCACACATAAAACCATGAAACCAAAAGGGCAACTCAATCAGTTATCCAAGTGACAGGAAGTTAAACATTTAGCATGACTGCATACTATGACTGGCCACTGTCAGCAAAGGGCAGACAGCCTGTGTAAAGCCTGTCTTTCCACCTTTGGATGCAGAGTGCAGATCCCCTAAGAGGTTACAACTTTTTAGCTTAGAGAAAAGGTGAATACAACCATGTATGGTGTGGCTAAAGTAGAGAAAGAAAAATTTGCCTTCCTTCTCTCATAATATTAGGGCCATGCCACGTAATGAAGCAGAAAAAAGCTACAAGATTCAGGACAGACAAAGGAAAGCACTTATTCACACAGTGCGAAGCTAAACTATGGCATTCGCTCGCACAAGAGGTAGGGATAATGGACCCTTGTTTGGATGGCTTTAAGAGAGGATTAGGCTAATTCACAGAGGACAAGGCTATCAGTAGCTACTAGCCACAATGGCTGTGTTTTCCCTCCACTGCCGGAGGCAGTAGGCCTAGGATACTAGCTGCTTCTATGATGCTCAGGTTCTGCTTGTCCCCAGGGGCATCTGGTGAGCCACAAGGAGAACTGGGTGCTGGACTAGATGGGCCTGATCCAGCAGGGCCGATCCTGTGTTCTTATGATGCAAATTTCATTCTTCTAGCTGTGTTAAAAAAGACAAAATGTTTTAGGCAGAGCCAAAGCTATGGGGCAGCTTGCCAGGGTGAAGTCCCGGGTGAACCCTCCAGAGGGGTGCCAACCTTTGTGTGTGTGTGTGTGTGTGTGTGTGTGTGTGTGTGTGTGTGTGAAAATCCATGTGGAGGAGGTGCCAAACTGGGTTTCTGACCCAGGTGAAATGAAGCCTTGTTTAATCCCTGTTTAGGTCTCCAAACATGTCCCCCCCAATTCCTTCCCACTTTAGTCATCAGCAAGAGGATATAAAAGCCTGGTTCTGAAATTTCCTGCTTGAGCAAAACAGAATCAGCTCAGTGAATTACTCTGTTGCTCCATGAGCAACTGCTCCTCCTAATTATTGTTGTTGCTGTTTAAATTTATTACCCACCTTTCAGCATAAGGTCCTAGGATAGATTTCAAAATTTTAAAATACAGTATTAAAATACAGTTTAAAACAATTGGCAGTCGCAAGAATAGAGTGGGACCATTCTGAGCGTGCTTGATTGACACACGACTGCCGACGCACACATCGTTTTCGGCACCGGAAGGGGGTGGAATGGGCTGACGTTCGACTGCCGATGCACACAATGACTCAGAACACACCCACCCTGTGCAAATGGGGAATTGCCTGTGTATCTCACATGTCAGAGGTGTTTCTTCTGCCTACAGCAGAAACTGAATAATGAAGATGCCAGGCACACCTCTGTGGGGAGGGAATGCTACAACTTGTTAGGCCCAGTCATTCTGAGTTTCCTTACAAAGGAGACTAGTGTGAAGAGGGGACATTTAGACCAAAAGCAGCCTATGACTGCATGAAGAATTGTTGGAGGTTGAGAAATCTTGGTGTGCAGATCTGGGTGTGCAAATCTTGAAATGCATTGGCTCTACCTGTCATTGGCTCTTGGCCTCCCTGCCTTCCCAATGGTCACTAGCCGCCATTATGTGCATGCAGGAGGGTCTTGCACACACCAAAAGCTGCTCTCTCTCTAGATTCTGACCCAAGCTTTCACCCCCAGCTTAAGTTCCCACAGCATCCATTGGAACACAGTAGCATTATGAACAGAAAGGACTGCATTTACAAGGCGAGCATTGAGCAGGTAATTTCATGCCTCCTTAACTCTGTGTGTGGGTGAGAAGGCAAAAGTAGCTGTGTGTGTACCTTGCTACTTTGGGTAGCTAAAACGGGGATGGAGGGTGTGGAAAAAATGCACTGCAATGGATGTTAGCACATAGCGCAGAATCCCTCTCTCAATTTGTATGTTTTAAAAAATTAAAGCCTCAAGAAACTATTGTCATTAGAAAGCTAGGTCATTAATCATCCCAGTGTGTTGTATAATTGAAAAAAACACTGAATCTGCAGAAACCATCTTCATTTTACTTTACATTTTGCCTCTGGGCGACTCTTTTAATGTTCTATTTATAGGACTGGAGTTAGTTAATTTGTATTGCACAGAATTTGAGGGGGGAAACTGTTCTGTAACCCTTTGGGTTATACAGGAACCCATTTCAGCAAGCTAATGAGCTTGGGTGGCGCACTGAGATGAACATTAAATTACAGTAGCAGGGAGGCTGCTGTGATAACTACTTTTCTCGCCCTCTTGGGTATCTATAGTGTAACCTAAATGTGTCACTCGCTCATTCTTTTCATGCAAATCTATTATATGCTGCAGCACAAAAGAGGAACGTGGTATAAGATCCTTCTAACATTTCCATAACCCGCTTGTTTCCAGCTCATTCTTGTTGATCTTTCTTTTAACTGGTGAGCATTGGAAGGGTGCAAGTGGAACATTTAACCAAAGGAGTGTGGAGTATTGCTATTTGTATGGAGTACTGCTATTTGGGTTTCCTGCCACTCCATTCCATTTCCCCTGGTTTTCTTTTCCTTCCCTCTAATACTTAGCCAGCATTTGGTGCCTACAGAACATGCTCATTCTTCACTAAGCTGTTTTTCAGGTCCAACCCCAAAGATCCATTATACTTCTGAAAACCTTGCAAACCATTTTACCAGGACTTTTAGAACTAAGTTTGGGAAGTAATCAACTACACATTTTTCTAGTGCTGTTGTAGATTGTGTTGCCAGAGTGACACTTAAGATGCTGGAGCACACAGATTGTGTTTTGTCTCCTCCAAGAAATAAAGAGACTAGTTTTATTTCTGGGTTGCTTTCAGGCGACATTTCTACTAGGTGCTAGTAGTTGTCCAAACAGCCGATTATTTAAGTCCCAGGCAACTCTTAGAACCCCATGGGCCAAGGAAGGATTCCTTCCATTTGCATTCTCACCTTTGTGACCAGACAGCATAAGTTCTTGCATTCAAGGCATATTCCAGCTCAAAACGGCTTCGTAAAGCAGCAACATGGCTGCGCCCAGGGCACCCTCGAGCAACCAGGCAATCCGAGGAAGAGGAAGGAGAAAGAGAGCCACTGCTGTTGCTAGAGGCTGGTGACATCAGCTGGATTTAACAGAGAGAACACTGTCAATACCCACTTGTGAGAACTGTGAAATCTTGCCAGAAAAGCTGACAGCAGCAGAACTCACCATATGCAGTACCTCACAAGTAACTTTGCTCCAGTCCCCAGCTATTTCTACTGCTCTCAACATGCTAGGTTTCAGAAATTGTTGCCAAGAGGATGCTAATCATTGTAGCCTGTACAAAGCATTCTGTTATGTTTTCTGTTCAGGGGACTGAACATGTACTCTCGCATGTATATGCTGTTCCAAGGGTTGGCCAAAGAGAGACCCTTCAAATGTCCTCCAACCACACTGGAAGATGGCAGCCTCCCCGGACCCACCACAGCTGTGCCATGTGGCAAACGTTGCTCCCTGGACCCTAAGGAGCTATTCCAGCTCTCATCAGCCCCAGCTAGCATAGGCAATGTTCAGGGATGGTGGGAGTTTTAGTTCAACAACTTCTAGTAGCTTTTCTTACATTAATGAGGAAACAGGCAGGTGCAAATCAACAGTTTGTTCTGGTTTGAACAAGCCCAGAGAGTATCTTCACATCTTATTTCATGTGGCCAACAAAGATCCTAAAATGTTAGCCTCCCTTTATGACAGCACTTGCTCCTTCAAACTTCACCACTCTGTTGCTCTGATGATGGACGCAATGTGTTTTAGCTAGCTAAATATTGCTCTTTTTTCTGGAGCTTACAATGGGCTCACACCCCAGATTTAATCTCATATAAACTGCTGACTATGTATCACAGGAGCTAGCTAGGTCTCCTCTGAGACAGCACAGTTACTTGTGATATACTGCTTCAGGCTGTCAACAAAACAAAACAAAACACACACACACACACACACACTTTCTTAGAGGCACTTCCACCTACACACAAAGTATCATGCTGCAGCTGGAGCTTGAAAAATGAAATAGATGACGGGAGTCACTGCTCTGACCCTTTGGCTCAAGAGTGGTGATATACTTTGATAGGAGGGGGGAGGAGATGGGGAACTTTCCCCACATGTGCAGCACTGGTGCAATTCCAGGCCCTGGTTGCCAAGATCAAGCATGTCTTCTATTTCATCAGCTATCCTCTCAGTTGAAAGACAAAAGGACCGGGATATTTTTTTTTAGTCATAGACTAAAGTTAAGTTCAACTGACAGCTGATTGTTTTAGAAAATACTTGATCTGGCATTTTCTCCCTTCAACACTGTGAAATTTACCTTTTCTGAGGGATGAAGCCTCAGGGCTAAAGCAAGGAAGGGACTGGCAGGAAGAAGCCCCATAATTTGTTTTTTAAATTGCAGGGTACAGCCCTTGGACATGTGAAAACCTAGAGCATTGGAGAGCAGTGAGCCTTTGAGCATGGTTTTTCGTTAACCACAGCCAGTGGTGCACTCGGGGCAGGACTTTGGTGTAAAGGTCAAAGGATCCATTATGCAGAATGAGCAGGGTTGGCTTACCCCATTTTGAAATAATACACAACGCCACATTAATGTTCTTATGGGAAGAGGACCCTCTCAAGTTCAGAATGTAATTCCTTGCATTTGGCATTAGAGAGCACCAGGACAGGATTTCAAGGATGCTTCAGAGCTGGTTTCTTAATGGTGAGTGGCATGGAGGTTGCTGCGGTATCACTCCTGTGCCACTAATGTGAAGTGAGAAGCCGTAGATCACATAGGATGACCTGTGGCCATTGTATAGCCATCAACCACATGGTCTGAGGGTCCTCGTGAAAGCTAATAAAACTAGTTCAGTAATATTCGTATTCACTCACATTCTGATCTGAAAAATATGCTGAAAGCAAAGGCGTTAGGATGTTGTATGCTAAACCCAAATGCTAGACTGTAAGCCCTTGTAAGCGGGCAAAGTTGATCTTGCTTGTGCTTATTAACTTCTGCTAATCACATTATGTTGATTAAGCTCATTTAGCAAGGACCTTTGGTATGATCTGGAGGCTCAGCTCTTGCAAAACTTTTCTTGCATGTCCAAATTGCCAATAACCCTATAACAACATCAATGCAGACATTTACCCTTTGCACCATTTCAGTTTTAAAGTTGAGAAGAAGAAAATGCAAAACTAAAGTAAGTACCGGTAGTGCAAGGGTGGTAGTTTGACCCATTTTGTGACATCATTGATAGGAGCTGGTTGCTCTGGTTTAGAGATGCTGCAGGACAAATGACACATGGTTCCAGATACCTGTTCTCTGCATTGTTTCTCTTTATGGCAAAATGGGAAACAGACAAGCAACCATTTTCTCCAGGGAGCCAAAGGTAGACATTGTAGTGCACACTCAAAATTTCACATACAAAGCTGCCTAATGCCAAGGGCTGAATTAGACAGTACATGAAATTTCAGTGGTGGGTGGGTGGCAGGGGAGGGGCTGGGGGAGGGGAAGTTAAATAGCAGACGTGGGAACAGAAAATTTATGATTGTGCACAGTATGGGAATTGTATTTATTTATACATGTATAGCCCACTTTTCTTCCATCATGGAACCCCAGCTGCCCTCCATCCAGGCACTGTCCAGACCCTCACCTGCAAGGTGGGCACCTCCTGTGCCTTCAGTTCATACCTGGGACCAATGATGTTTCCTCCATGCCACCTTTAACTCTCATTGCTTGTTTTTACGAATGGAGATGAATGAGGACTTCTAACCCTAGGCTCTATTTTTTATGGTGTGATGTCTCTGTTCCTTCAATATTTAAATGGCATTCGTTTCCTGCATCTCCTTACTATCTCACAGCTAAGATCGTAGCTGAGCACATCAGCTGCTTGAGAATGCCAGGCACCATATCTTGCAATATTTCTGGAGTTCCTTCTGTGAGCAACCAGCCCAGCCATCATCACACTCGCTCACAACTATGCATTCATGTTGCTTACTAACTGTGACACGTTCTGCCATTACCTCAATATTGCACAGGCACTCTTCTAATTTGGAGACCACTTCAGAAAATTCAGGCCTTCCCTGCAAAATATATAAGGATGGAACAACAATATAAGTACAAAGAAAATTGAGTCTGTTTTGGTGAAGATAGAAAAAAAGCACTTCCAGCCATACGCTTCTAAAAGGTACTGGCTTGGATCCTAAGGCAAGTTAACTTAAGGAAGTTCACACCTACAGCCATGCTGGAGGGTTGGTGAGTCTCTCTAAAGAATATGGGGCAGGGCCATAGTATAAAGCTGCTGAGGGCTGTGATAAAAAGCTTTGCCTCCATGAACTTCCTTAACTTGGGATCTAAGCTGAACTGTAGGTAACAGATGAGCCATACTGAATGCTTTCTTACCATTCCATTTCTTACCATTCTGTGTCTTTTTCTTGCCTCCCACAACTCTTTGAAAAGAGGACCTTCTCAGATGGATGAAATTACAGCTTCAAGGTTTAGGGATCCAGCACCTCAACCCCCCCTAAAGTGAAGCTATCACTTGTAACAACTTAATTAGCATGTATGATGCCTATAAAGAGTCCCGAACACAGACTAATTTACAGACTGGTGAGATATTTCACAAATTTTAAGGTTAAAATGTGATGATTTTAAATTTAAATGTGATTTAGTATATAGATGATATTTTCGATCTGAATTGTTTTATTCTGGTCTATGACCGCAATAAAGACTTTCACAGACTAATTTAAGGGCCAAATTAGACATGGTGCTAAATGTGTTTCTTATAAATGAAAACAAAAATGGAAGAATCAGAATTGTTTTCCAACCCTGTAGACTGCATCAACACCTGACTTTTAAACAAGTGTAATCCTTTGAAAAGTGATGGGTTCACTGCTTAATTACAATTAAGTCATGAATAACAATATTAAAAAGTCATGGCCAAGATATGTGTGTGTGTGTCTGTGTGTGTGTGTATACAGATATATGTACATGTACCCTTTTTTCGCCCCTTTTAGGTGCATTGCTCATTCTGCTTGCTATGATGATTCAGTTAACCGCATCGTGCCCTCCTTCATGCGTGGTATGCTCTGAAGATATTACTCTGTGTCAAGGATTAACATATATACTAGGTAACTAAGTAAGACACTTAAAGAGAACTGATATTTATTCTATACTGTAAGCTCACACAGCACAGCTGTAATTGTATTGACTGCTTCTTGTGCCTGCTGCTGCGAGGTAAACTTTCAGAGAGCTAGCCTTTCACATTTTGACTGGAGAGTGATAGCATTGTTTCATTTCTCTTTGCCTAGAGGCCTTATCCAAACTATTCCAAGCCCTTCAGAGGTAATTGAAAACCTTTGTTACCGAGAACAGAGTCATTTCACTCAGCCAAACGCTTTAAGAAAAACAAAATAGATCATTTTAATAAGTTTTATCCACATTTTGTGCAAAGTTCAAGCTGTCCACTGGCTGAATGAGCTATCAATTGCCTTCTAACCCTGCCAAGGAACCCTTCAGCATTAGCAAGATTAAGTGATGTACCAATGATACAGATTAGCATCATAAGTGCATTATAATTCTGAAAGAAAGTATGCTTTTTCTTCTCTTGGTGTTAAATGAGCTGTGGAAATGCTAACAAGATACAATGCCTGTGTTCATTATGTATTGCTTGTTTAAGCCAACAATTTAATAAGACACCTGATTAACAAATTTAAAGCAAAGTGCTGCTGATTCTTAGGAAAGGAAAATTTGCTTATTGCCATCAGCAGAAAAAAAAATAACCCTAGCCTAATAGTTATCAAAATAATATAAAATGACCCACAAAAGTAATAATCCTTTCCCCTGGCTATACTGTTCCCATTTTGCAGATGAGGAAGAAAAAATTAAGGGACCCAAATGTGATGCCAAATGTAAATGCAGTAACTTCCTGGGTTTTGTGATCATCTCCTTTGCTGCCATCCTACTCCCCCAACAAATATGCCAGTGAAAAGTCTCTCTTCCTAGAAAAGCTTTGAAGCATTGGCTCTACATTAAGCTCGTAGCTAAATACTCAGTAGGTGTTTAATGGGAGATTCAAGGTACAGATGGTATTTAGGCCTTGTCCTCAAGCTGGGAGGGCATGTGAGGAGATGCTGAAGGTTCGTCCCTGAATCAAGCAACCTCTCTGTCAGGGATGGGGACCTCCAGATGTTGTTGGACTCAAACTACCTTCAGCCCCAGCTAGCATGGCCCAAGATCAGGGGTGGCGAGAACTGCAGCCAAAATTCATTTGGAAGGTTACAGATCCCCCCCCCCCGCTGTATGTCTCCCTCAGCCATGTCTTAGGGGAGCATGGAGGGCTATGAAACCAAGGCAGGACGTGGTCAGAACAACTGTTTTCAAAGTCATCTTGGGCCGAAAACAGGCAGGATGGTGCATGCCTGTGTTAAACATTCCTCAGATGCCTTAAAAGGTAAAGGTAAAGGGACCCCTGACCATTAGGTCCAGTTGTGACCAACTCTGGGGTTGCGGCGCTCATCTTACTTTATTGGCTGAGGGAGCCGGCGTACAACTTCCAAGTCATGTGGCCAGCATGACTAAGCCGCTTCTGGCGAACCAGAGCAGTGCACAGAAACGCCGTTTACCTTCCCGCTGCAGCGGTACCTATTGATCTACTTGCACTTTGACATGCTTTCAAACTGCTAGGTTGGCAGGAGCAGGGACCAAGCAATGGGAGCTCACCTTGTCACCGGGATTTGAACCACCGACCTTCTGATCGGCAAGCCCTAGGCTCTGTGGTTTAACCCACAGTGCCACCCGCGTCCCATCTCAGATGCCTTACCATGTGTAAACGTACTTAACGCATGGGTCAGCTTATCTGTGTGCAGAGCTGATGGCCTGGACAAGGTAGCTAGCAGTGGCACGCTAACTCCTCTAAACACAAACTGACTCAAGTGTTAAATGCATTTATACATGATGGTGATTCATGGGACACTTACACAGGCAAGTGCTTTGCCCACAGTCGCCATCGAGTCTACTTTGGCTTTTAATGCGCAGCTAATTTGGCTGTGAGGGTAGTAGAGGCCCAATGATTTTAAACTCTAATCAAAATCAATACAAATTAAGCTCCCACTTTGCAAGATGAATTCCCTGACTTTGAAGGCTGTTCTACGTGGAAGAATTGATGCCAATTTAATTAAACCACATTGTAATTGAAAGCTGTGTGAAAGTCGGTGGTTTCCAGGGAATAATGGGAGTGTTTCTTTGCTTGCTGCTCAATGCCCATGTGTTCTCATTCAAAGTTGTGCTCCGGAGGTAGTCAAAAGCAATGTCAAAAGAATTCCATTCCATTTCAAGTGGGAATGCTATGATATATATAAAGTCATATGTAATTGTTTCAATTAATGAGGATCAAGACTGCGTCATATAGGCCATAGTTCTTTTAGGAAGAATCTCTGAATAGTCAGAGAAGTCATTTAAAAGGGTAATGTTAAACTTCTGGGCTACATTTCATAACCAATTTTCATATTAGGCCATTGATATTAGGCTTTCAAGAGTAAGTGCATTTGGCCTTTGCAGAAGAAAGATTGGACAGAGCCTTGTAGGAAGTAAGCAGAACGAAGACAGGTTAGATCTACAATAGTGGCATTTGCTGAGTACAACTATTTCAAAATCAAGTTTACAGTTCAGTCCATGGGTCAGAGGAAGGGTCAGGATGACAGTCAGGTAAATCAAGGAAAGGAGTAACTCAAATGAGGCGAATAACCAAAAAACAACTCACACTAGGCAGAGGCGTAGTTAGGGGGTGGAAGGCACAGGGCACCACATGGCAGGGGGAAGCACTTACCATGGGGCCTGTAGAGCACCCGAGTCATGTGTCTCCACTGAGAGTGACGCAGTGGTTTAGGCGCCTGCAGGCTCTGCCGCCCTACAGCTGAGGGGGAGGCTGCAGCAAGGCTCCACACAGCCTGCCCTACCCCAGCTCACCCCGTCCAATGGTTGGCTTGTCTTGCTCCCAAGGGTGGCTAGCCCCGGCCCTGGGTGCAGGGTGTGCGTGCCGTCAGGGTGCTCAAGCGGCTAGTTACACCACTACACTAGCCTAGGATTAAGTTATGGAAGACTTGGATGGGGACTAGTGAGATGAGATGAAATTTCTGGAGGGACGAGAATAGAACCAAAGCATGAAGAGGAATCTAATCAAATGTAGCCTAAGGAAGAGTCCATAGCAAAAGGCTAATGAACCTATTGGTAGCTGCTTCCTGTTGAAAGTCCTAGAAGGCAGCTGAAAGGCTGGTGCTTGAAGTGTTTTAGCACAGCTGGGTGCTGCCAAACTTATGGACTCTGCTCAATACGTGCAAAAACTGAGAAGCTTTCCGTTATTTGGTTTTTCATTTCAGCGAGAAATTAAAATTGCAAATCTCACAAAGTGTTAAAAACAATAAATTAGAGCTTTTGGTGTTTTTAAGTAATTGATGGCCTGCAGGCAACAACTTGTAGTGTACTGCTGCATGGGGAGGAAAATACTGATTAGCCCTCTAGCCAACTGTCTCAAATCGTCACTTTAAAGTAAACCTTTGTGCTGGATTGAATGTTAAGATCAGGTAACATTGTTAACAGCTGCAATGTTGCACCAAGGAATAGCTCTTCATAAGCATACCTGTGCTGGTATTGCAAGTTATAAAATCCGCCAGTTAAACTATTTCATTTGCAAGTAACCCAGCAGTACTCAACTACCCTTGTGCCTTTGCTATTTTAAAGCCTGTGTTACTTTGCTTGGTGACAAATGTATCGCCATATCTGTTTTAACATTGGCAGATGCAACGTAAGCACACTTTCGCAACCATTCTGCCTCATTCAATTAGCACACGCATGCTAATATGCTGAAGCGGCGGCGCAGTAACCGTCGTTGTCATGATAACCCGTAATAACATCAACTTTTATCTTGCGAAAAGTGCTACTCGTTTAATGGCGGCTCTGTAGTCTTCTGTCAGTCATTTTAGCAACTGTACGATACGCAAGCTAAGGCTGGGCTAATCTCTATCATATAGAGGGACCTGATTAAAAGCAATACATACCGCAGCAGGGGACTGCATTCAGATGCCTTAATGAGAGCCCTATGGGAAATCCTCCGAGGCATCAATAAGAAAACAGACCCCCTGTCAAGTTTATTACAACCGCCCGAGGCAAAATAATCCATATTGTAAAGGGAAAACAACAAATGACTTCCCAGCACAGATAAACATTAGCATCCGTAAATTGGTGAGGTAGCTCAAATGACAGTCGCTACTCAGGGGACGCCCTTGCTGGCAATAGCAGGAGTGCATCGGGTCAGGATTGAGGCACGGTGGCTGAGCAGCATGTGGGAAGCTTGCCTGCTCCGCGTGCTTATGTTAAAGTGCTGTTCGTTTCTCACTTCCATTAGAAAGGTGGAGAGGCGGGGAAAATCTTTTTTGCATATTACAGCATAAAAACGATTGTAATAAGCAATGCATTAACTTTGACATCTAGTGGAACAGATGGTTTTCTGTTTCTTGAACAAATCTGTCACACAGGAGCACAGTAACCCCCCCCATATATATATATTTTAATATACTGGTAACGACAAGAGTCTTGTATGAAGCTTTTGATGAATTTAAGCTACTGTCTGAGTGAGCATGATGCTGGGCGAGGGCAAGCTGGCAGTGACTTAATCCAGGCAGGACAGGGAGATTGATGATGGCAGTCAACTGAGAGAGGCAGCTTGGAGTGTTGGCATAACACATATCCATGCCGCTCCAGTTAAGGGAAGCAGTCCACTCTTTCCATCATCTTTGTCTGACCTGGATATATTATTATTATTATTATTATTATTATTATTATTATTATTATTATTATTATTAGACTCTGGGCTGTTTCGCTATGAGTTTTTTTTTTATCGGTGCTTTCCAGTCATAGGCTGTATCCAGGATGCAAGCAGCATGCTCCAGATGGGGTTTTGATGGCAATGCACCTCTGCAGCGATGTACACCTTCCTGCCGCTTGGCGCAGAATTGTGCTGTCAGTTTATGAAGCCATTAAAGCTCTACCCTCCACAGCTGGAGTGAAAGATCACACGGAATGCCAGATATTACATGTATAGCATGCTTATTGCATTCACTAGATACAATGGGGCAAAATAATGAAACAGAAAAGGAGGGCAGCCCTGCCTTTCCATTCTGAAGCATGAAATAAGGACAATGCATAAAAACATCTTCCCACTTAATGTTGAATTTGGGGCCCTGTGATGCAGATCCACTTGGGATCTGTTCCAGGAATTAACGCACTTTCGGTTTAGTGATGAGTAGCCTTGAATAGCCTTCCTGAACTGCCCCCAAGTAAGTTTCTCTTTCAACAGGATAGAGTTCATTAATTACAGGCTCCTTTTCCTTTCTCCGCTTTTGAAATGATAAAATATTGCTTTAAAAAGTGATATTTGATTGTAAAAACAGGTTGTTCAATTGACCTATCACACTGTATTTCATCACTGACCTAAGTTGCCTTCTAATGCTCTCTCTGGCTCTCTCTCTCTCACACACACACCTATATCCATAGATATAGATGATATAGATATATCAGCAACCAGACTGTTGATGGGGACAAACTATTGCCTCTACATAACTCCAGTGTTCAAAAGCTTGCACCGGCTGCCCATATGTTACAAAGTCAGGTTCAAGGCACTTGTATTAACTTGCAAAGTCCTTAACAACTTGATTCTAAGATAGCTCAAGGAATGCAAGATTCTTGATATCCCTGCCCAACCACTGAGGTCTTCAGGGGAGTTACTCCTAGTGGTCCCCCATGGCTCAGATGTATGGATGCATTCAATATTGTGGGCCCCATTTAATGGAAGTCCCTTCCAATTGAGGTCAGGCAACTTGAATTTCCAGTGCCTACTAAAGATATGTTTATTCCAGCAAGCATTTTAACTCAATTCTGAATTTATATTTTTAACTGGTTTTTTATTTTCATTGCACACCCCTGGGTAATGATTGTAATTAAGCAGCATATAAACTGTCAAAACAAATAAATAAAATTTATCAAAGCAATACTTTGTATCAAGAAATAGTATATCAAGAATGCTAGTAGATATTTTGTAAATCAGAATGGGAAGTTTTCTCTTTTAACAAATGAAAAATAACTTTTGATCCATAACCCCATTAATATGAGTTGTGTAAAATCCAAGCAAAGATTACGAGCAGCAAACCTGCACCTCTACAGAAACTTAACTATATTTCTATTCCTTTCGTATAGCTGTTCCTGCATCCACAAAAGCTTTGATTGTTACTGATGGAAGTATCACTTCAGTAGAAGGGTTTAACCTGTCCTTCCTGTTCAATGCAACTTTACTAAGACTCAGCACTAATGAGATTACAACAATTAGAGATGATGCTTTTCTTGGACTTAGAACCCTGAAGACTTTACTTCTGGACCAGAACCAAATATCAAGCTCTTCTATCACGTACAGCACATTTCATGAACTTCAGAAGCTGCAAGTGCTAGTGTTAAGCAACAACATTTTGAGCCGCATTCGTGGAATTTGGTTTATGAACACAAAGGATCTTATTAGACTCCACTTAAATGGGAATCAACTAATGAGCATCACAGGGGAATGCTTTGAGATGGCCAACCTTGGCAAACTCAGGATCCTGGATTTGTCAAACAATTTCATTAGCTCCATTGAAAAGAGAGCCTTCCATGGCCTCGCCCAACTGATGGAAATTGACCTTTCAAGGAACAGGCTAGCCATTATTCCTGACACCTTTTCCTCTCTCGCTCAATTAAGTCTTCTAAGCTTAGACCAGAACTGGTGGAACTGCACATGCAAACTTCACGACCTAGCCTCCTTTCTAAGGAAATACGTCAATTCTTCATCAAGGATGCTCAGAAATGCTGATAATGTAAGTTGCAGAGCTTCTGAAAACCCATCAGTGACCAATCTGCTTGAGCTCACGGAGGTCAACTGTAAGTCTGCACTTAAACACCCTCCTGGTATTTTAGAAAACAGGAGGAGGAACTACGGACGAGATGTTGCACTGGTTGCTGTTTTTTCCTTTCTAGGTAATGGCACCCCCACCCCTTGCCAGAATATTTGTCACCTGATCTATTCCAAGCTCCTCCTTCTTTTAAACCATTTTATGAAAAAATAATCATGAAATCATAGCCACGGAGAACCTGATAACCAGCCAATCCCACACCTTGTCCTAAGTAAGATCCTCTGTGTATCAGCTATAGTCCAGGGTTTCCCAAACTTGGGTCTCCAGCTGTTTTTGGACTACAATTCCCATCTTCCTTGACCACTGGTCCTGCTAGCTAGGGATGATAGGAGTTGTAGTACCAAAACAGCTGGAGACCCAGCTGGTGGTCCTTGAAATATTGTGGTCCTGAGCCATTTAAGGCTTTATAGGTCAAAATCAGAAGCGTAACATGGGTGGGGGCTACCAGAGCAATTGCCAGACACATATTTTTTTAGGGACATGCCTCTGCAGCTGGTGCCGCGACTGGAGGTGTTCCCCATCCTGCTTGCCTGCCTCATCTGAGCAGCATGCTGAACAGGAGCTGGGAGAGGACAGGCCCTTGCATCCCTTGCTGGCGGAGATGGGCAGATGGTGAGACTCACAGCGGTGGCAGTGGTGAAGGCACACACCCATGTCCCACCACTGCTCCACAGCTCTTTTTGGCAGCAGCAGCAGCACCGCATGGAGGCACCAGTTAGGGGGCACAACACTTTCCTTGTCCTGCATGCTGGCAACCCACGCTACACCACTGGTCAAAACCAGCACTTTGAATTGGGCTCACAAGCTAATTGGCAGCCAGTCAGGCCAGGACCTGTGTAATATGCTCAAACCGTCTTGATCCAGTAAGCAACTTGGCTGCCAATTCTTCACCAGCTGAAGTTTCCAAACCGTCTTCAGATGCAGCTCCTACGTAAAATGCATTGCAGTAATCTGAACTAGAGGTTACTAGAGAATAGGTGACAGAAGTTAAGCTATTCTTGTCCAGATAGAGGCACAGCTGGGCTACCAGCTGAAGCTGATGGAAGGCACTGCACACCACTAAGGCTGCTTGAGCCTCAAGACCATAGCTGTCAACCCTCCCTTTTTTTTGCGGGAAACTCCCTTATTCCAATGCCATTTCCCACTGCTATCCTGGATTGTTGATATCCATTAAATTTCCAGGATTTCAAAGGCAGCAGCTCCTCTCCCTCCCTGCCGGCTAGGGAGGCTCCTCAGCTGTGTTGCTCGGCTGCCAATAAGGAGTCTGAGACTGACTGGGGGCGGAGCTTGCATGCCTTGTGCAGCCAGACCCTCACGCCCAACCAGACAGCCTGCCTGCCGTCTACGCGCTCGCTCTTTCGCTTACCTGTTCCCATGCAGCCTCTGGAGCGCAGGGTGGTGAGGCTACTTGGTGCCATTGCACTGCCCTCGCGGCATCCCTTATTTTCAAATCCGAAAATTTGAAAAAATCCCTTATTTTCAAATCCGAAAGTTGACAGCTATGCTCAAGACACAGCTTCAAGGATGGCACCATTCATATTGCTCAGTCGTGTGCATCCTTTTGTCTTTTTTTTTAAAGGAGTGCTTCTTCTTGTGTTCCAATGCCTGGGACTCTTAGAAATGAGAACCTGGACTCAGAGTGCAATTAGTTTCTTCCTTGCCTGCAGCAACATGCAAACTACTCTTCTTCTTTCCAGAATATGCCTTACTCCTATTCTGCCTACTGTTAGTCCCAGAAATTATTTATTTATCTTGGAATGGTGGCTCCATTGCACTTTTGCGATGACCCTGAGTTCTCTTCAACCAACAATACATTGTCCTTCTGACAGAAACATATAAAAATATATCTTGGAGTTGAAAGTCTCGCCCGGAGCTATACCACTGCCTGAAGCTATACCACCTCAGGCTGTGATCTCATTTCATTTCACAAGCGAAGAAATGTTAGGCACAGGTTGTAAGTGGAAGGGAGACTGCCAAGATGAAAACAAGACAGGGAGGCTGCTGGATGAATTGATAAGTGATATTTCTCCTCTGGTGCCAAAGAGAACCAGTTACTCTACTAGCTTCTTATTTGGAATGCCAAAGCAGTTCGAGATACAACCAGCCTGAATTTCCCTAGACAGTTAAAATGCCCCCAAATTTTCCTTCTTGCTGCTTGGGCTGCTTCCTTCACAGCCTACATTACTGAAACACATATACTGTGTCTAATGGGTTTCAAAAGGTTCACATAACCTCGTGACATGGCTTAATGTATATAGCAGGTGTGAGGAAAGTCTGCCCCACAGGCCTAAGGTCCTGCACAGGCCCCAACTTGGCCCACAAGACCATATTCCTCAAACCATGTCAACCTGCCCCCACGTGATGTGACTACAAAAATGTGGCTACAAATAAACAACTGGGACCTAACTTTTAAGCTTTCATTATTCCTCTACAAGTGAGGCTTAATGACAGTGCCAATCAGCTGACTAATGCTGACAACGAGCCCTATTGTATAGGAATGCCTGATTTTCCCATGTGGGTGGCAACTGCCATGGCAGTGTGGTACAGAGGACAGAACGTAAAGTCTGCCCCCCAGGAACCTGGGTTCCAATCCCACCTCAGTTTATGATTTTTAATTCTCAGGATCTGAAGAATACTCCCCAAAATTCAGTTTGTTTGTTTGTTTGTTTTAAAAAAACCCAGACCAACAATTTATCCTCATTCAACAATAGTCTTTATTCTAAATGAATTTTATTTTGCATGGGTGCAGAGCCTCATAGGCAAAGCCTATGTCTAGGGTTTATTTTGCTGTCTGCAGAATTGCTGGGATGTGATGACATTGAGGAGGAATTTAGACTTCCCATGACCGCTTTAAACAAAGTAATAATTGGACAAATCTGGACAAAAAAGTTGTTGAGCTTTCTTTAGTCTTCTGACATGACTTACATCCAGATTTCCCCAGACATTTTAAAAAAGCGATTCTGGGAAACCATTTTCCTTTGCGATCTAAATATGCCCTATGTTAGACTGCAGCCAAGCATATGCATGTTAATAAGCATTCCCATAGAAACAAAATTTCACAAAAATTACAAATTTGCTACTTCAAATATTACAATATTTTAAATGTGATTTTTTTTAATGTGGACATTTACTTCAAAAGCCATATTCTTCAAACTAATCAGCCTCTCTCAATGTTTTTGTTTTTGTTTTGCAGATGTCAAATCTGAAATGTCATAAGCTGTCAACTGCTAAGTCAAATATCAGATACTGAAGTTAAATTTCAAACCCAAATGTCAAAAACTGACATCTAAAACGCCATTATCATATAATCAATATTTTTTTTGCTGATTATTCTAATACCTAACAAGCATTCAACGTCAATATCTGAAAGAAAGAATTCTGAAAATATTGGGGAGTAAAAAAATTTCTGCTATAATGTGCAACTACTTGAGAAGGCAAGAGAAATGTGACTGGATCGCTCTTATACACACAGAGCGATAAAACAAAAATATAAAGGGGAGATGGTAATCAGATCAGGGCCATTGTGTTCTGTGCTGTCCACCTGAACAAGTTTTCTGATCTAAATTGCCTTTCACGCAACTGCTATTAGTCTCATGAAGCAAAACATATAGGTATAGTTCTTAAATAAACAAACTTCCCTTCTGGAGACTTAACCTCCTTTCATTGGATGGTGGCAGATAATAGTTCATGAACTAAAAATGACCCGAGTCCTATCAGACTTTTCTTCAATGCAGTAACTGTCATTTCAAAGATAAAGCTCCCATCTACAACTATTTATTTCCATTCAATAAAAGTATTTCTATATCACCATATCATAAAATGTCAGGCCGGTGTACAACAATAAAACACCACTAAAAAAACAAGACAAATAATCATTAGAGCGCCTGGCTAATCAATTTTTAACATCTGCAAATGCCTGTCTGCATAAAAAGGTCTTCAAGAGGTACCTTTTCTCTTTTAAGGAGATCTCAGATGTATCTCCAATCATTACAAATGCATTTGCTCCTTGAATAATTGCTGCGGATGACACAGAATGATAGAATTATATAGATAAAAATGTGTGGGAATTTAATTGGATTCCTGTTCTACCCCCTCCTCTGCTACATTTTAATAATCTCATATAGCAGGATTATCCCTTTAGTGGTTTTGTTTTATTATGTTCTGATGTGTATGTTTAATGTCTAATGAGCTCTACCTTAATTTACCTGATTTCATCTTTGATAAACCTTGTATTTGTCACAGGAGGTGTTGGTCTCACTTGCCTAGTTTTAGCCCTCTTTAACAGGAAGTTTCAACACGGCAAAGCAAATGAACACTCATCAGGAAACTGCTGTTGCAGAACCCTAGATGAATCCCAGTGTGGTCATGAGCCAAGAAATTACCTCACTAAGGGATACTGTAACTGCCACTTAACTCGGGAAAATGAAATAAAGGTCATGTCCATGTTGGGGTCTGGCAGGGAAACGCCACTTTTAAAGGAAAATAGCCATCAAGCAACAGTAAAGGCAGAGTCTAAGTGCACAGGCCTAAAAATGCCACTCAGAAGCATTCAAAAGGAGAATGAACAGATGAAAAATGACCATTTCTTGTGCCTTAACTGTAGACTGCTACAGTCTTATCCTCCAGAGTCTTCTGGGAATGCAGCTGTGCCTAATGAAGCAGATGGACTGTGCCAAAAACAATTCCAAAGGAGAGTTAGAAGCCCAGACAACTTTGGGCAGTGGGAGGAAGATACACAGACGACAAGATCGGAGGACCATCACAAACTTAATCAAGGTGAGCTCTTTTTCCTGGGAACTGGATATCACTTCCATTTTGACTGATGATTCCCCAGTCGCTCCCTCTCATGAAGAGTTATCACAGATCAATAGAAGCACGCCTCGCTGCTTCCATAATATTAGAACAAGAAAGGCCACAGGTGTGATGATTTCCCATGCCAATGTGTCCTGTCTGAGGTTTGGGGAATGAGAACTAAGCCCACTATTAGCTCCTGATACATTATACCCTTCCTGTTCTAAGGTTACTATAGCAGTGAGGGGGAGAGCTATGGGGCTGTGGCAACGATATTGTACCTGCTGAGAAAGAAGAACAAACTCATGGGGCAGTGCAAGCCTCTTCCTCGATCCTGCCTTCCTGTTGGCATCCAATGTACATTTTAGGAAGGCACTTGGAAATGAAGTATCAGAGGGAGGTAGAAATTTCTGGAGTAAATGAGTAGAAACATAGGAAGCTGCCTTAAACTGAGTCCATACCCTCATTTCTTTGATGAAAATAGGGACACCCTATTCCATCTGATTGGGTTGCCCCAGCCACTCTGGGTGGCTTCCAACATAAAGGTAAAGGGACCCCTGACCATTAGATCCAGTTGTGTCTGACTCTGGGGTTGCGGCGCTCATCTCGCTTTATTGGCCGAGAGCCGGCGTACAGCTTCCGGGTCATGTGGCCAGCATGACAAAGCCGCTTCTGGCGAACCAGAGCAGCGCACAGAAACGCCGTTTACCTTCCCGCCGGAGTGGTACCTATTTATCTACTTGCACTTTGACGTGCTTTCGAACTGCTAGGTGGGCAGGAGCTGGGACCGAGCAACGGGAGCTCACCCCGTCGCAGGGATTCGAACCGCCGACCTTCTGATCGGCAAGCCCTAGGCGTTGTGGTTTAACCCACAGCGCCACCTGGGTCCCTCCCATTTGCGGCTTCCAACATACCTGTATATAAAAACATAATAAAACTTTAAACATTAAGAAACTTCCCTATACAGGGCTGCTCTCAGATGTCTTCTAAAGCAGTGTTTCTCAACCTCCTCGGGGCAACGGCACACCTGCCCCATGGAAAAAATCTCGCGGCACACCACCACCACATGCACCCCGCCCCCCCGCCCCGGGGGGCGGGGTGTCCGCGCACCCTGGCGGGAGGGAGGGGAAGGACCCAGGCGGGCGAAAACGGAGCGGGAGATCGGCGACCGCGGCGGGCCAGGCGCCCGCCCCCCCTCCGCCTCCCACGCCCAGCCCCCTGGCAGCACCTCCACCCGGCCCCGAGCGAGCCCGGTGGCACCGGCACCTCCCGCCCGTCCCCGACCGCGACCGGGGCGGCAGAGGCAGCGGGCGAAGCGCCCGGCAGCTCCGGCGAAGGCGGCGGTTGGCGAGCGGGAAGCGGAGCCGAGGCGACGCCAGCCCGGACCGACCCGGAAGCGGAAGCGGCCCAGGGCGGCACAGCAGCCGGTGTCTTCCCGCGGCACAGCAGCCGGTGTCTTGCGGCACACTACTGTGCCGCGGCACACCGGTTGAAGAACGTTGTTCTAAAGGTTGTATAGTTACTTATCTCCTTGACTTGGGGGTTGCATAACTCCAACATTTCTCCGATTAAAATAGGGATGTCCTAAGGAAAAGTGGGACATTCCAGGATCAAGTCAGAAACCGGGATGGCTTCTGTCAATCCAGGACTGTCCCTGGAAAATAGGGACACTTGGAGGGCCTGTAGACCATTGGTCTATCTAGCTCAGTACTGTCTACACTGACTGGCAGTGACTCCCCAAGGTTTCAGGCAAGGAATCCTTCTCAGCCCTACCTGAAGATGCCAGGGATTGAACCTACTGGCAAATGCTCTTTCAATAAAATACAGTCATTCCCAGATGGGCAGAGAAGGTTGCCATTAAAGTATGAGATAGGATGAAGTCACTCGGGAAGAGCATGTAGAAAGGTGTTAGCAGTGGGTTAAGGTTAGAGCCCTAAGGTACCCCAGCTAGGGATACACTGAAAGAGAGATTAGAAGAGAATCAACTGGGGTCAGAATTACACAGAAATATGGCAAAAAAGAAGCCAAGCAAAGCAGAATGATCAGCTGTATCAAAAGCAGCAGTAAAGTCAAAGAGGAAGAAGACTGAGCTGAGACCATTTGGGAGAAGCAAGAACATGGTGATTGTGAGGAGGGCATGTTCAGTGGAATGAAGAGGGTTGAAGCCTGACTGGAAGTGGCGGGTGGGGGGAGGTTCAAAAGTAATAGGGGGAAAGTGGAAACGGTGAGGGTCAGCAGAGCCAAGAGTTCAGAAAGGAAATTGGCTAGTAGTTTGAGAGAAAGTATTTTGTTTGACTGTACTGGCAAAAGAACAAGAAAGGAGGGGGGAGAAAAAATCTAGAGGAGGGATAAGGGCAGGGTAGATAGTAACCAGAAGCTGGGAAGTGAGGGGAGCAAGAGGGGGCATATAAGGGTAGCAGAGTGGTCTTCATCAAGTGAAATGCAACGAAAGAAAGAGTTGTGCAGGAGGAAGGCTGGGAAGTGAGGGGAAGTGAAGCAGAGAGATCAGAGAATGTGGTTTCAATGTTAGTGTTACAATGCTCAATAAATAATTGCACAGCCAACACAAGAGCTTCAATTCGGATATTTAGAAATTATGGTGTCGACAGAATTATCTTGCAGAAGCATACATGACTGATTGACTGTATAGTTCTATACAGAGAACAAGAACAAGGTTGTCTTCATATCAGTCATTATTCAGTTCATTTTTTTTTAAAAAATGGCCACTCCAAAAGAATACATTAGCCATTGCTTTGCAACGTAAAAATGTTTTGCTGAGCGTGAGACATTAGCTAGCTGTTTTGCATTTTCCCATAAGCAGGAAAGCCCTCTTCTTTTTGGCACCACCGATGTAGGTGTTCCAAACATCTGTTTAGCCAGTGTAAGAGAACTCCTCTGCATGTGCTAAGTTTCAACGTTTGCTGTTTCACAGGAATCAGAAGTGACACATTCTGTGGAAGACATTCAAGAGCTGCGTGTGTTTTGGCAAAAGAAGGGCTTGGAAAACATTTAGCAAATGAGTCGTGTCTGTCTGTATCCAAAACCGAGGAGGATGAGGACTGCTTAAAGCCTTACAGGCCGAGGCAAAGGCATTTTATTACAGCCTCATCATCAGCACCTGACACACCAGAGGAATCCAAGGACCACTGCATGCAAGAAGCAGCATTAGGAAGCCATGGATCGCGACAGGATGATCCATGTGGATCGTTAGAAAGGAGCAAAAATATTTCTCCACAGCTAGACAACTTCCTTATCTGTAAATACATAGGCTGTGATAAATATCGCAACTACCCGACAGAAAAGAAACAGAACCATGGCAAAAATGTGAAGTTGGATGAAGGACAGAGTGAAGTTAAGAGCAAAAGAGCAGTCAGTTCCTGTATGACTGATGAAGAGATGCCGTTATCGGCAGCAATCAAGAGAATGTATCAGCCCAAGAGTGTTAGCTTTTATGTACCTGACCTGACAACAATAAAGAGGGTGGATGTGACAAGTGGCTTAAGTGGGGTGAGATCCCCAGAGAACAAACAACAAGGCAAGTGTATTCAAGGAAACCTCTCCCCTGCTCTGGGAAGGAGATTGCACTGTGATTCAGGAGCAAAAAATGAAGAAAGAAAACCATCTCCCACCTCTGCAGGACCTGGGGGGAAACTGATTGGATTCATCCAGAAGCATAAAATGAAAACTAAAAGCCGGGATTCTTTAACCGTGAAGTTAAATTTACATCCTTTTAGAAAAGCACGAATCCAGCCTGAAGAACTTCTCCCCAAAGAAAACAAAGAACAGTGCCCAAGTTGTCGACATGCAAAATTGTCACATGCTTCCACAAGGGAAGACAGACGAAGGAGAACAAAAACAAAATCAGAATCAGAATATTCTGTGGCTGCCCAAAAGATCTCAGAGTGCAGCAAAGATATTATTTATTCTAGAGCATCTGTTGGGAAACTGCCTGAAGAAAATGGTACAGATGCTGTTACGGTCATCTCTTGTCCTTCTAAGAGTGTTTCTCACATGACAATTGCTGAGGGTACTTCACCTGCCAAGCTTTTACAAGCTCAAAGTTGCACCAGGAGCTCATCTCTATTCTCACCAAATGGAACTTCAAGGATGACTGTTTCAGCTATTGCTGCTTCACCCAACCATTCACTGAGTGTTTTGCAGAATGCAGCAAATAACATTCCAGCACCAGTGAATTCTAAAGAGCTTAGTGAAGATATTACAGAAACTGCAGTCCTGGCCTTTCACCAGAGTTCTTTGATGATGGCAGCACCGGAAAAAGACCACAGTCTTTCTCAAACTCTCTTTATTGAAAGAGAAGGGCTCAATTTGCAAAATGCCACCAAAGACGATAATATGCAGTTTCAGCAAATTGCTGAGAATATAATGCAAGGCATGAATCTGAAGCAGTTCCAAAAACAAGAAGATAAAAGCTTAACAGTGGAAGATGGACTGGAAGGGCATAAAAGGACTATAGAGACTGAATCTGTACAAGGAAATCTAGTTGCTGTGGAGTCCCATAGCTCTGGTGAAATTCCACCATCAAGTAGACAGCAAATTCCGACAGAAAAGGACATAAATAGATTCAAATCTCCAGTTCAGTTCAGCAGCACACTTTCTAAATCTCAGGCCGTTGGGCGTCTAACCACCAAACAACTTCAAATGCCAGCTAGAACTAATGACATGGAAGTATATGGAACAAAATCACAGCAGCAGAGAGCAGATTTCAAAGCAGAAAGCAACAGTGAGTCAACTAAAATGTTTATCCCAGATACACTAATGGTCTCAGTGGGCCTAAAAGAGGAAGGAGTGCAAACTGGGAATGAGTGGGAGAGTAACAAATGCAAAACGTTTCATAAAAATGTTGTCAAAGTGACCATTATCTCTAACACATCAAGCGTCCCCACTTCCCCCGAAACTGGAAACACACATCTGGAGAGCAACATCAATCTTGAAATGAACAATAAGGTGCATATGGATAATGAGAGTGATTTGCAAGAAGCTCCAAACAATCAACTTGATGAAGGTAGCAGCGATCATAAAGAAGGTAAAATGCCACCAGCAACACGTCAAGAGCATCCTTTGTTAGCAAAGCTTAAAGACGTCAGTTATGAGGAACAAACTGAGATGCCTTCACTTCCTTACAATACAAATAAAGCCGAAATCTCTGTCTCCAAACCTACACTGTCTCCCACATCTGCTGATTGTGGTAAAGAATTGCCTTCGCAGGCAGAACAAAGCAAAGTAAATATTTCAAAAAACATTTATCCTTCCTTAGTTCTCTTCAAAGATAAAAAACCCTTTTCAATATGAAAAGCTAGACTTTCTAACCCAGGACTGAAACTTTCAGACCAATATAGGATGGGGAAAAACAAGGAGCTCTTGAGCTGTGAAAGCCAAAGCAGAATGCAGAATAAAAAAGGGCATGCAATTACTAAACAGAATTGTGCTTCTAAATTACGGCTAAGAAGGCATAGCATATTTTGTACAAAGTTTTCTTACAATAGAATAACTGCTTTTTAAAATAAAACAACAACTAGGAACTGCCACCCCTGCTCACATTACTCGTCACCCCCCCAAACCGCAAGCCCTCTTGCCAACCTGACCCATCCCTTTACCCCTCACCCCAAATCCCATAACAGCTCCTTCAAGTGCCTGTATTCTCAGAGCTTCTTCAAGTCCTCCATGTTGTCACAGCTCCTTCAACACGCCCCCCAACATCCTCGCAGCTTCCGTGTCCCTCCATCCCTGCTTTATTCAAACATCTGTTGTTGTTTGAAAATGCCCTTTAAAAGACTGCCTTCCCATTTGCTTCCCTCACCTGCCCTGACTTCCAGCAAATCCAGGCTTGTGATAAGACAGTACAAATTATCCAATGGAGGGTGCGAGCTCTGACTTCATGCAAATCAAGATTGTGATGCAGCACGACAGATCCTCCAATGGGGGCTGCACAATGACAGTGTTACTTTTTATGTATGCATTTTTAATAAAAGGGATTAGATATAGAGTCACTATATATACCTTTTAGGAGGGTAGAATTTGATAAAGGTATCGTTTTGCTATATGTAGAAATGGACAAAGGGTGTTCAAAAGCCTTTTCCCCTGCTAAATACTGTTATAGACCAAATTTGAGGGGCAAACCCAAATTTGGAGAGACTGTTGCTCAATATGTTAATTCTTCACCCCACTGCCTAAATGAATATGAATCTGCAATAAGACATCTGTGCATCCTCAGCTTGGGGATATTTCTCCATTAAAATTCTCCTCTACCAACCAAGCAGGATTGTTGGTCATTATAATATGTGTGACTATAAGAAATAGTGAAATATTTTGATAGCATATTACTAAGGTCGCTTCCACACATGCCCCTTTCTCTGGAATGGCTGCATTCTGTTCGCTCACTTTTTATGGAGAACCTAGATAACACCCAGATAACATTACCATGCCACTGCAGACCAGTATTTTCTATGTTATCCTTCCGTATTTTTGAGACCTGATTTTTTAAAATAAAAAAATAAGACACAGTTGCAGGACCCAGTGTGTTGAAGTAAAGCACCACTGAGCCTTTTAAGAAGGCAGAAAGCAGCAATATCCTGTCTGAACCCTTCTGGGGAATTGCTTACAGCATCTTCACAGATGAGCTTCTGTTCCTGGCTGTGTGTGTGTGTGTGTGTGTGTGTCTGATGATGTGGAAGCTGGGCAAACAGCTGGCTCCATAGTCTGCTCCTTCTGTGGCCAGGAATAGGAAAGGAAGCCTGTCTCACACTTTGAACTAGAACTGGCTAGTTTCCACCATGGAAGAAGCATTTTTGGTGCTTATGGCTTGTGCATCAGCAACATGCCATATCCAGTCACAAAATGGTGGCGGTGATGGGGGAGGAATATTGGGAACAACTGACTGGCTTGTTTACCAGCATGGACTGTATTACATTTGTATTACATTTGTATCACAATTTTCCTTCAAGGAGCTCAAGGCGGCATACATGGCTCTCCCCCTCTCCACATTAATCTCTGTGACATAAGTTAGGCTGAGAGCTGGTGACGGGCCCAAGGTCACCCACCCAGTAGGCTTTGTGGCTAAGCAGGGATTTGAACCACAGTCTCCCAGATTCTAACCTGACACTATAACCACCACACCACTTTAACTATGGGGGAGACTGGTTCCTTGGTACTTGATCTGTACATGAGGAGTGAGCCTTACTGAAAGGGCAATGGAAGGGTATGGAACATGCATCTAATCTACTTATTTTAAATATTTATTTTAAAAGTTTGCTGTTTCACAGGAATCAGAAGTGACACATTCTGTGCAACTGTTCTAACCATGGCACCCTGCCATCGTGAAGGTTGTTTTAATTTCTAATATCTGTTAATTAAAATATGGAGTTTTAAAAATAATCAAAAGTGAAAAATCAGAGAAAGTAGAAAAACAACGTATGTCTCTTGATGTGGCATGCCAGATTTGCTCTTTTATGCAGAACAAAAAAAAAAAAAAATCCTTCTAGTAGCACCTTAGAGACCAACTAAGTTTGTTCTTGGTATGAGCTTTCGTGTGCATGCACACTTCTTCAGGTATTCTTCTGAAGGTACTACTGGAAGGAATTTTTTTATTTTTTATTTTGTTTTGACTATGGCGGACCAACACGCCTACCTACCTGTAACTCTTTTATGCAGAGATAGTTTTAATGGTTTTTAAACAATAGGTGGAGCTATCTCTTCTAGTTGCCCCACCAAGAAATAAAACAAATATGAAAATAATCAGCTAAAGAGTATCCAGATATCCAGTAGTAACAAAAGGCTTTAAACAGACCCGAAAGGCTCTTGATTATTATTAAGGTTTTGGAAAATAAATATCTCATTACCATATCAACAATCTAGGACTGATCTCTTGCAAAAGCTGATATATTATCATCTGGGTTTAGCATTTCTGTTTTCCAAGGGAAGGAGGAGTAGGCTGCATGGAGATGAAGTCACGGAGAAGCCAGAAGGGAAATGGCAGTGGTATTTCACAGACTGTACAGAAAGAAGAGAATCCGACTGACAGCTGGGCTAATCCGGGCTACTTTCTCACTTCCGGCTAAATCAATTTGTTGTATGACAGGACACTCCATATCTAGGTTACTAACCTTTTCCTTTTTCTTTGCTGGCCTTCTTCCTTTGGCTTCACAGCCTGATGGACAGAAATTTAGCAGATGAGTTTTCCTGGCATGGAGATCAGTTTCAGAAAAAGCTTCACCTGCTAAAATTCTGGGTATTGAACAGCTGTTAAAAGACACAGGAGGAGGGCCAGAAAAAAGTGACAACCGTAGCAGTAGCTTGGTGCCATGTTGTGCATCCTATTGAAGAATGCCTAAACCAAACCAGCCCTGCTGGTTGAAACTGAAGTGTACAAGCCAGTGCAAATGACAGCTCTGTACTTTAGTATTAGATTATGGACAGGAAGCATTGCAGGCCAAGGCACTGGGCTCCTCTGTCCCCAACCCCCAAGACAATTGAAGGACAATGTAGACTGATTTTGGATCGATACAGGCCACAATTTTATTGAATACAGATGAAAGAGGTTTGGCTTGCGCATGGGGCAATTAATTACTTCCGGCCCGCCTGCCGGAAGTGATGCCACAGGTCAATCCGGGAGCAGGGCTTCCTAAGACTTGCATCAAATAGGGTGACCCCTGCAGGAATCACCATCTGAGGGCGTTCCATTGGCCCTGGCCCCTGACTGGACATAAGGGCATAGGCAACACTGGATTCCTTTAATGGGATACCCCAGCATTGCGAGGAGAGACAGAGACAACAACTTCCCTTCCATCAAAGACTAAGATTGCCCCAATGCCCAAACCCAGTTGTGACAATTGTCATGAGTAGTGATCATCACAGCATGGCGGGTGTCCAGCTTTGGGTAACTAGCATGTCAATTTGCTGGTCATCCACAAAAGCACTACTCTCTCTGGACAAAGCCAGTGACTAGGAATCATATTTAGTAGGTCCAACAGTCAAATCTCCATTCGGGCACAACATTAACAAAACCATCTGCAGTGTTTCCTTTTTGTATGTGCGCCTGCAAGGAAATATTAGCAGAAAACAGATTAACACTACAGTTTCTATATCCTTCCATGAAAGAAACTGAAAATCAAAGCAATGGATCTAGCCCTCAGGTGTCCAATGTTTAAATGAGCAGGCAGTTCTGCTTTCTATTCTCCATCAAGGAACAGTGGCATATATTGCTTGGAAAATTAAGAAATGGGACCACTTACCTCAGGACATGCATTCCAGCCCCTCATTAGCAATGATGAGATGGGCTTGGGAATTGAGTAGCCTATTGGAGGCCTGATGTGATGGTAGGCCATGTCTGCTGCTGCAGCCGCTGTAAATAAGAAAATGACAAGGAGGAGGAATTATTGTCCCTCCAAAAAATGCAGGTGAAGGAAAAGGAGCCAACAATTAAAGTCAGTCCTCAGTCAGTAGCACTGTGTTCAACCAAATTTCATGGGCGTTACTCCTGCAGTGGCCTTGTATTTGCAATCTGTAGGACTACTTATGAACCTGGTAGGAAGTCAACATCTCTTAACAAGAGGAACAAATGGATGAAGAGTTTAATCCAGGTATATATTATCTGATTTAGTGAATATTCCTTCAAATGAGCGATGTTTGTAGAGACTCCCCTTTCCTCCGCTTCTCTCAGTTATTCACTCATTGAGGAAACTATGCCGCAGTAATTTCTCCAATCAGCATGAGATTTCGGAATGATAGCATCAAACTCAGGCTGGTACACATTTAAATTTTGTGTGTATGCTATGTTTAACTTGGTATTCTTGCCATCTGTTACCATGTTATGAGAGGGGTAGGCTGCAGTTAGTCCCTGGTAGATGACCAATTAATCATAGTGAATTATATCTAGTAGGTCTTAATAGGTAAGGCTGCAGCTATCCAGTGATAAATATATACTTACCGTCTGGTACAGTAGCAAAGGAGCTAAACATTAACTTATGCACAAGTCCTGAGCTGCAAATCATTTGAGGTGCCTTGTTTAACTGGAATCTAAACTTTTCTGTTAGTTTCAGTATTTCTATTCATCATACAAATACTCAAGTGGGTTTTGCCATGCAACTATTACAGATAATGTAAGAAATCTAAAGAGGGTTCTGGACACTTGCATGGCCATAGTCTATGCCCCTGTGGTGACTCCAAGAACCAAATGACCTTTTTACAGCCACATAGTAATGCCCATTTTAAAAGGAAGCTACTCCGACATTCCCAAATGGTTTAATCTCTCAGATTTAGACTAGTCATTATGTGTAATTCATCTTCACGGCAGATCTTTAACTACCCAACGTGGGCTGCCTCTGATTGATAAACACTATTGCAGTAGTCTAATTGGTTGGCACTTAGTGCTTAAGTAATGGGTTGTTACCTTTTTATTTCAATTATGCCTGTATTATAAAACCTAAACAGTTTCTCAGCTACATGGCCTATTCACTCTTCTGTTCTTTGTAATGTGCTTGTTTTCCACCTTCCCATCTGGCTCCCTGTATTATTTTTAAAAGTTGAAAAATTCATCACGGTTCAGCACTCCAGCCAAGCTGCATTTCTTTTTAAAAGATTGTTATGTTAACATCTGCGGTCAAAAGGTGCTTTGTGGTTAATCTTAAAGGGTAAAGGTAAAGGGACTCCTGACCGTTAAGTCCAGTCACGGACGACTCTGGGGTTGCGGCGCTCATCTCGCTTTACTGGCTGAGGGAACCGGCGTACAGCGTACGGGTCATGTGGCCAGCATGACTAAGCCACTTCTGGCGAACCAGAGCAGCGCACGGAAACGCCGCTTACCTTCCCACCGGAGCGGTACCTATTTATCTACTTGCACTGCGTGCTTTCGAACTGCTAGGTTGGCAGGAGCAGGGACTGAGCAACAGGAGCTCACCCCATCGTGGGGATTCGAACCAATGACCTTATGATCGGCAAGCCCTAGGCTCTGCGGTTTAACCTGCAGTGCCACTGTCTTAGCTTTCTGCAAATCTTATGCATTTATATCTGTAAGAAACAAAAGTACAGTTTCCCTTTGCTTCTGGAAGCTTTCACAAGAGTCATGAAATGTTTAATAATTGGAATCCTGCATCTATATACCCTCCAACACCCTACAGATCAGAATTGGGATGCTCATTTTTTGATCCCAAGCTCTTGTAGGATCCAGCTGACTCTCGCAAGAGCATGAGACCAAAAAAATGTGTGTCTTTTGGTCCAGTGCTCTGGCACAAATCAGCTGATTCATGCCAGAACACTGGACCAAAAAATGGGACATTCCATGATCCAATCAGAAGCCAGGATAGCTTCTGAAATTATGGGATATACTGGTCAACTTGGGATGGGTGAGGGGTATGCATCTGTTCTGGATTTGACAGCTGTCAAACAAGAGAAATTCACAGGGAAGGACATGCGACTGGGTCCTACCCTCTGAGGGGGCTACTCTTGGTTCTCACCTGGACACAGAACCTAGCTTGAGTTTGGGGCAGGGTACACTGTCAGATCTTGCAGAGTTTCACATAAAGGGAGCCTTAGAACATCCTGGTATCAGGGAAAGCTGCCTGAGATTGTCTCTTAATCTGAAAGCCTATTCCAGTGATTCAGAAACAATTACATGGGTCCCACCGATGGGCCTTGAGGCACTTTCAGGTGGGCCTTAGTGCCGCAGTCTGCCCAGTGCCTCCTTGCTTGCTCGCCTTGCCCACTAGTTCTGCTAATGCCAGCACCAGCAACTCTTTCTAAGTTGAATAAATGTGGCTGGGAGATAGAAGTTCAGCAGGGGAAGAGGGAAGGAAGGTCTCTCTCCTCTGAAGGGCCTGAAGAGGTATTAAAGTAAATTAGAAAGTGAGATAAAATGTTATTACATTGCAATTATTATACAAACTGGGAATATGAAAGAAGAGGACAAGGAGGAAGAAATGAATGCAAAAAGATTGGGGGAGGGATGGAAGAAACTAGCAGGAAGGCAGAGATAAAGTTCAACCTGAATATGAAAGGAGAAGGTGAGAAGAAATCATAGGTGGATAAAAATATTTTGAGAAGCATGTAGAGGTGGGAAGAGAGAAAAATCAAATATAAAGCCTTCTCCACTGGATTTTTGGGATCAGCACATTTTGCCCCAAATGGGAAGGCTAGGTCAGAACACCTTCAGGGAACATGTCTGTGCTTAGCTTGTGGAAAGCCAAGCTATGGAACTGCTTGCTACAAGAAAAAATGTTCTGGCAAATGTATCACTCTAGAGCAGATACTTGAATTTTTAGGGGGTGGGGTGGGAAATGTTATTGTAAACTGTAGAAACAAAATAAAAAACCACAAAGACTATGTACGTTTCTGTCTAAAAGAAGCCCCCTATTTTGGGGGACTCAAATTTAAGAAAATGGGGGGAGATGGCACAGAGTTGTTGAGCTTTTTGTGGAGGATTGCCCAGAGTTGTTCAGCTTGGGGGGGGGGGGTTGCCGAAAATCGTTCACCTGCACGAGTAGCAAAATCCGCCTCCTGTCTGTCCCATTGCCTTCAGAAGCTGCCAATCACCCGCCCAACTACTGGAGCATCAGCCAATCAACAGCACCCATTGATGCACCAAACAATAACACGCACAATAGCCACTGACAGCCATGGCAGCAACCAATCAAACGTCCACCCTATGCACTACCCATGTATAAGAAGACCCCCCCACTTTTTAGCATGCTTTTTAAAGAAAAAAAACATAGTCTTATACACGGAAAAGTACGGTTATCTAAGAGCTTGATATTTATTTCATGAAGGGCAAATGCTTATAAGAACCTGGGAAATCAAATTCAGAAATCAGATTGTGACATTTTATCTTCAACAAATCAGTACAAAGAAATGATACAAACTAAAAAAAGGAAAGAAAAGGCTTAAGGATGCAGAAATTCCTGCAAACAAAAATGTATTAATGATA
Source organism: Darevskia mixta (assembly GCA_034641385.1). Lineage (NCBI taxonomy): Eukaryota > Metazoa > Chordata > Lepidosauria > Squamata > Lacertidae > Darevskia > Darevskia mixta. The sequence goes on from JAWWNH010000029.1 coordinate 12,009,007, forward strand.
CAATACCCAGTAAAGCCACCAATAAAAGAAAACAGTATGGGTTTTTTTTTTAAAAAAAAAAAAGTGTAGGGAGAGAAAGCAAAAAAGCATTGAACTAGTAAAATGATCATAAGTGGCAGAAGAGATGTGAATCTTGTTTTAATAAGATCTCCGGAGTATTTGGGAAGAGGAGAATTTTCTCCGGCTTTCCACCAACCAAGAACGAGCAAATAAGGTCAATAAATATATATCTTTAAATGCATCAGAGGAATAATGACTTTGAAAAGCTAAGCACCCTGGCTGTCTCAAATGGGAAAATGGAATGAATGGCTGTTGCACAAGACAAGTGAAGCTAATTAGTGAGAATCAATGGAGTCATGCTTAGAACAGGAAAGTTCAGGGGAATTCTCCAGACTGCAAGCTTCTCGGTGTTTAGAAAGTGCCTGGCCCTGTTAAAGTACTTGACTGTAAATAACAACAAGCACGAACCTGATAAAACTTTCAATAGGAGGAAGCTGCTGGGCAGAGGGAAGGAGACACTTTTAGATTCCTCTGGAACTCAACTCAACTCAACTCAACTCAACTCATTTTATTTCGGCTTTAAGCCCATAGACATAACAACCGAAAACAGAAACAGCACAGTCTGGTTTACAATTGCTAACAGTAAAATAGATTAAAAGGGATACTCAATTGAATAAAATATGATAAAAATTAAATTAAAATTTCAAGCTGTATATAGCAATCCATTGCGTTTCTTAAGTGTCAGAACTGATGTCAGAAATTTTGCCATATGTAGGGTTATAATCAAGTCTGAATCTTGCAACAGAAGAGCAAGGTAAGACTCTTCCAAATGCCCCGGTAATTTTTGAGTTAAAGGAAGTAATAGAGTCTTTCGGGCGGCAGAATACAAGGGGCAGACAAACACTATATGATGAAGAGATTCAATCGAACGGTTATCACAGGCACATAAGACCGAAACTTGGCCCCTAGAAAATCTATGAAAAAGGACGTTTGAGGGGAATACATTAAACCGTGCTTTAATAAAAGCGAAACGATGACTAGCAATACAAAGAGTTGATAGATAGGCTGGTACTTGAAGTGGGGGTATAATGCCCAGGGATCCTCTGGAACTCTCCTTCCCACGCCTTTTCTGGTATGTCCCTCTGCAAATCAGCTCCAGGGAGCCTACTTGCAGCATTTCCCTCGCCTGTTAGACCACTTTCCCCATGTTTTCCCCCCACGTTCAGTGGGTGTGTGGAGCATCTAGTTCCCTGTGATGAAGTGCAGTTGGCTAAGTCGAACACCTGAATCTGACAGCATCCAGCTATAATTGAAACAGCAAAAGGACTCTCAACCCCCAGCAAACAGCCCCATTTAGATGTAGATTAAAGGTCCATTTAAAAAATGAAGTTCAAGTACATTCTGAACCAGCATTCATTAGAAACTGGAGCAGTTTTCTGCTGCATTTGTTAGCTCATTCAATGCACAGTTTTGACTCTAAAGGTTTCCCAGTGGAGAGTGAATGGCTGTGATGTCACACTGGGTCAAGATGATCTGGCTATGATGTCACACTGGGTCAAGACAATCAGGGCACCTTTGCTCACAATGGCTTTGTTGCTTTGATGGCAAGGCGTTGATCTCCTTGCAATACATTTTCAGCGATGCATGCATGAAAAATATATATTAACATTCTAGTAAGCCTGAAACACCTCAGGCATCTGATAAGCTTAGTTTGGAGAAAGCACCTTAGGGTAAAAGCTAGTACAGACTCTTAAGTTGCCTGCATACATTCTTTTTCCTTGACAAAACATTGATTTCAGCACATACTGTGGCTGACTGCAAAACACCGGCTTTACAGTTCTATGTGAAAACTGAAAGCCCACGATGCAAAATTAAAACAAATACACATTTGACTAAAAGCTGAGTTAGTGTTATACAAAGCAGCTTCTTTGTTGTGCACCAGAAAGAAGCAATCTTGATGCTAGCTTGCTGTGCATCTTACCTGGTTTGAGGTGAGCAAATGGAATTTCCCCTGTTAACAGTTCCCAGAGACACAAGGCATAGCTGAAAACATCGGCCTTTATAGTGTAGCGAGTACACTGGGTGAATACTTCAGGGGCCATCCAGCGCAGGTTCTGTACATCAAGACAACATCAATAATGCATTAATGGTATGTTTTGCTTCTTCACAGGGGCACCGGATTCTCCAGTTTCATTTCTCTTTGCTTTCTGGCAATATGTTCACAAAACAATTCTCTTAATAGGAAGGTGATCAGATTGTTCCTGTGTAACAGATTCCCAAGTCTTTTATTGAGTTTCAAACTGCACTGTGGGCTTCACTTCATGCATAAAACCAGGATGCTCTTCCATACCCTACAACACTTCTCCGATGAAAACAGGGGTGTCCTATTTAATAATAATAATAATAATAATAATAATAATAATAATAATAATAATACTCCACCCATCTGACAGGGTTGCCCCAGACACTCTGGGTGGCTCCCAACATATAAAAACATAATAAAACACTAAACAGTAAAAAAAGCCTCCCTATACAGGGCTGCCTTCAGCTGTCTTCTAAAGGCTGTATAGCAGGCTTCCTCAACCTCGGCCCTCCAGATGCTTTTGGCCTACAACTCCCATGATCCCTAGCTAGCAGGACCAGTGGTCAGGGATGATGGAAATTGTAGTCTCAAAACATCTGGAGGGCCGAGGTTGAGGAAGCCTGCTGTACAGTATAGCTACTTATCTCATTTGCTTGCGGGTTGCATATCTCCAACATTTCTCCAATGAAAATAGAGATGTCCTAAGAAAAATCGGACATTCAAGGATCAAATCAGAAACTGGGATGGCTTCTGTAAATCCAGGACTGTCCCTGGAAAATAAGGACCCTTGGAGGGTCTGCTCTTCGCAGCTCCTAGTCTGAGAGAAGGAAGTAAAGTTTCAGTGGTGGCGGGCAACAGCAATGCTCTGCATTGGCCAGGAGCTACCATTTACATTGGCTGGAGAAAAAGCCTTGGTGGCGCTGTGGGTTAAACCCACAGGGCTTGCTGATCACAAGGTCGGCGGTTCGAATCCCCATGACGGGGTGAGCTCCCGTTGCTCGGTCCCAGCTCCTGCCAACCTAGCAGTTCGACAGCACGTAAAAGTGCAAGTAGATAAATAGGTACCGCTCCGGAGGGAAGGTAAACGGCGTTTCCGTGCACTGCTCTGGTTCGCCAGAAGCGGCTTTGTCATGTTGGCCACATGACCCAGAAGCTGTACGCCGGCTCCCTCGGCCAGTAAAGCGAGATGAGCGCCGCAACCCCAGAGTCGGACACGACTGGACCTAATGGTCAGGGGTCCCTTTACCTTTGCCTTACCATTTACATTTCCTGAAATGTCCTGAGGTGACACTATGTCAGAGGCTATGTTCAGAATGGAGGCTTCTCACCGGTAAGCCAACATCCCAAACCTTTTCAAAGAATTCTCATGACAAAACAATTCCTCCCTCTTAGAGTTCTTCATGAACGCTCAAAAAAACAATTACAATGCTGGGGGCCGGGGGAACTTGCCCATCAACAGTTTGAAGATGATTCTGAACTACTAATATAAGCACTACTAATATAAGTAGCAAATTCTAATGCCAATTACTGTTGCAGACTAGAAATTCATTTCTGAGTGCAAAGCAGAGAGAACATTTTGTACCCACTAATCTTCATTGATCTCAAGCCATTTGCCAAAAATTGACATGACAAACAAATGGCATACACTGTCATTATACAATAGCATGTATGCTGGAAGAAGAACATCCTAATCTTATTTCTTGCTCCTTGGCTAGATTTTCATATACATTTGATAGTAATTATTTGTAACGAGAGAGAAAGAATAGGCAAACCCCAGGTTGTTTTGTCATATTGTCTTCATCCAGAGACTGCAGAAATCTGGATTCTGGGATGTAAAAGCAAAACAAAAGGGAGGGAGAGCAGTTAAATAAGCATCACTGAGTACAGGATAACCAACGTATTTTAAAAAGAACAAAAATGCATATATATTTGTAAGTTGTATAAAGTTCAAGTGGAAATACAATGACATCATGGCGTTGTTTGTCAAGGACAGCATTAATTAAAAGGCTTGCATTAAATAATTAATATTTGTATTTGAATACTTCAGTTATTCAAAATCAGATTTACATCCACCACCAAAAAAATGGATACCCTGCCAGAAGCCACCAGTATGATGTCATACCAGCATCTCTCAAAAACTCAAGCCAGCCTATATATAGGCTTTTAAGAGGCTGGTTTTATTTTTGAACCAATGGATTTTTCTCCATCAGTACAAATAAGGAAGATCATTGGATTACAAAACATAGATTTGCATTGCCTGTTTAAAATTATGATCAGAATAGGAGATCAGGAATCAACAGCTTTTGCCCATTCCTTACCCCCAAATCCCATTTGTTCCCCACAGGATATGTGACCAACAGTAATTACCCAGCTTATAATCATAGTATATCAAGATCTTGTATAGCATGAGTCCTTGCTCTATTTGCCTACAAACTAGTTTTTTCTGGCTTTGACACCATATAGAGCACATCTAAAACATATGTGGGAAGGTAGCAGATAACAGGATTGGGAATAAGATGAGCAGGGCAACTGCAGAAGCAATATAATAACCTGTTATTGTGACTCAAGAACAATAGGAATGAAAGTCTAACAAGATCTACCTGTAATGACACTGCAAATGAATCTCTCTCTTTCTTTTGAGAAACTTTATATATCTGATTGTCCTAAGAAAGATGTTATCCAGGCCTTTGTACCATGCCAAACTCGACCCAATATTGAAAAGCCTCTTTAACTATCTCTGAACTGGGAAAAACAGGGAGTTACAAAATAATAATGCCCCTGATCCAGATGCCTTTACAGTTGAGTATTATAGATATTCCTGAATAAACTTGAACATCTCTTATGGGAGATACTGAATGAAATTATTTCAAGTTGTATACTCCTCAGAACATGGGAACTGTCAAGAATGGTGGTTATACATAAAAACAGCCAGCTAACGTCCAGCCATATTGTCCTATAGCATTACTGAATCAGGATTTTAAATTGTGGAGCACCATCCTTGCAAATAGATTAAATACAACAAACTAATACATTGGAGATGATCAGACCAGATTTATTAAAGAATGCAAATTATCTTCAAACATTCATGAAGTGTTAAATATCAATCATATTACCAAGTAAACAAAACAACCTTGTGAAATACTATTTCTGGGTGTTGAGAAAGTTTTTGACAGTTTATTGATGGGTGCCAAAATGATAAACTGTTATAACTGGAAGATAATGAAGAAACTAATTATTAATAGCTAATTAAGGTTTGGGATGTTGTCTGTATGGTTAAGTTCACAAATATGGGAAGAAGTGGAAAAGGAAGCCAGCCAGATAACATTTTTTGGTGGGAAAATAGAGTGTCTTTGTAATTTATTGTGGCAACAAGGTTCACGATAATGTAAACCCATTTATATTACTTGGAAATTTATGACTTCCATTTGTTCTACTTGATTCTGTTATGGAAATTTGTTCTTTGTTTTTAGATCTGGATATCTGATTCCCACCTCCCCAACCCCTTTTACAGATTTATCTGTTTTGTTTTTCCCTCTTCTGTTTATTAAACCGAGTGTAAGTAAATAATTTAAACTTAACAAAGAAAAGAAAGCAAACTATATCAAAGGCTTCACTTGTTAGCCTACCACATAAAAACTGAACTCAAATAATGCAAGAGATACAATACATTAAACGTCATTGTGGCTTCCTCATCAGCCTGTGGCTTATGATATCCAACCATCTTCCACATAATGGCTACCAATTCTGCCCTAGAGCAAGAGGTAGATCAGGGTCTACTGGTAGATGTCATAATTTCCAATAGTTTGACAAGGATTAGTGATTCCCAGTTGTTTAACAACAGTAGCAGCAGATCTTGCAGTCCAAAGTCTGCTCATCCTTGCCAGAGAGGTTACAAAACATACTGGGGTTTTCTTTGTTTCCAATCTCTTACCTCCAAAATCAGCAACAACAGCATGACCATCTTCGTACAGGAGGATATTGTGACTGTGGAGAAGAATAAGTTGTTAGATTGGGCATTGGGGAATGGTATTGTCTTCAAAACGGATGTGTGCAACATGAGCAGGAATTCTAGACTGTTTTCTGCTCTCTCTTATATTATACCTAAACAGAGACTTAGGTTCAGTCTTTAGCTACATCCTACAGTTATTACCATGATTCAAAAATTGTTCAATATCAAAAAAATGGAGGGTGAAAAAAATCCTGACAGTTTAGTAAGTCCAAATGTCAGAGTCATTCTCTAATTAGTAGTAGAACAAGTACATCTCCTAATTAGTGGAAGATCATCTGTAACAGGTTTATTAATTATGTGACAGCATTACCTAGAAGGAATGAAGATGATGACATTTTGGACTGAACCCAGTGATAACCTTTCAATAAAATCAGAAGGCCTGATTATCCTCTCAGTTCAGCTCCACTCAGATAAAGTGGACTACTCCTAATTTACAATGGCATAAATGAGCCCAGGAAAAAGCCCATGGAATCCAGCTGTGAGCAGGCTACTGCCAGCAACTGTAAGATGCTCATAAGGAGGATATTTTGGACCCATCTCAAAAGGCTAATTTCCATTTTTTCCTCCCTATTTAATTTGACAGACAATCATTGTCCTTTGATTTTGTTCATTTCCCTTTCTACTTTGCATAAGAAAGCTTGTAGCCTCGTAAAGGATTTACATGAATCTTATCTCTTTATGATGAGGTAATCTTCACAATCATCTCCTCATTAGACCCCCATTGAGCATGGCCTTGGGAGCATATTTGGCATGTAATGGTGGAAACCTCCACCAACCTATTCAAGGAAAGATTCACAAATTCAGAATGGCTTGGTAGATGGTAGCAACAGGACCTAACAAACATTAGGCACCTTCTGTCAGGCTTCCGTCAGTGTTGATACCACCATGAGAGGAGAAAACGCCCATGACAAAAGTCACGCTTTGACCTGAGGAATGTCAGGCCTTGTGGGCTACCATAACATCCGGATGTTGGAGGAAAGGGCAAGGAGGCCAGAAGACACTTTCCCCTTTCCCATTTGCCCCACCCAGCTCTCAGCATAGGTGAATCACAGGTCGGATAGGTTCTGAAAATCCAACCCTAGTGTTAACACAACCAGACTGGCCTAGTGTTAACGCAACTAGATTTTCCAGTTCTTCCACTCACTCTGCATTTATTCCAGATGATACTTTTCTCCTAGTTTATCGAACAGTTATTTTAGGTGAACAGTAGTGCAAATCATTGGCATGGACATTTTTTAAAAAACAACAACAAACAAACCCCCAAACAAGCATGAACAGGATTTAGATTTTATATGAGAGACATATTTGGGCATATTACATGCAACTAAGCTGCCCATAGCCTTTTTGCCCCTATCAATAAATGCTTCCACTTCTCCTTTGCTTTTCCTTCTTACACAATACAGTGGTCCATAACTGATATAACTCAACTGCAGTATAAAGTATGAAGTGGTTCCTGAAATACTTAAAACCACACATAAGAGCATGAAAACAATACAATGCGCTGTTTAGTGAACATAAGGGGACATCTTATTTCAGCCCACGTGATTATTTCTCAGGAATATCTATATGTTGAAGTCTAAAACAAAGCTGTGGTATCAAATTCTCTTAAAAGTTTTGTGCTGCAATTTAATCTTGAATATATAAAAAAGCAGGCCTTTAGACACTTTGCCACGGCCTGTGGCCTTCCACTAACAGGGGGCTCTTTGATCCAGGGGAGGCTTCCATGAGCTGAAGGGAGGAGAGGTGATTTTCACAAATCCCCCCTTTCGCCTGGAGTCCAATGTGAACCTCCCATGCTGTTCTAGAGGGTTCCCATTAGTAGATTTGGGAGAAGGGCCACATGGGTGGAATCTGTGAAAACTGCCTCCCTCCTAAAGAAAATATCCACTGAATTAAAGAAACTTCTCTCAACAAAGCCTAAAGAGATATAATTGGATATAACCCTGTGAACCTTGCCCACTACTGAAAATCTGAAATGGTCCCTTGGCCACCTGGAATCTGTTTCAGATGTTTCAGATATTTATCCAGCTTGTTACTGTTGTTGAAGGTGTATCTCTTACTTCAGGGATGGAGAACTTGTCCACCTCCCTTGAGATGCTTCTAGGCTACAGTCCAACATCTGGAGGGTCAGAGGTTGCCCATCCCTGTCTTACTCAATACTCTAAACTCTTTAACTTATTCCCCCCCTCTCTACAACCACATGCACACACACGAGAAAATGTGGTTCCTCAAGACTTTTTGACCTTAGATCTCACCTTGTCCTTGATCACACGTTCTGTTTACTTCCTTTTCTGTTAATTGGATGGCCAGCTCGATATAGCACAGACTCTTAAGCTAAGGTTACCAGATTTTTTTCAATGAATCCGGGGACACTTTAAATAAATAAATAAATAAATAAATAAATACTACACGTTCGGGATATTGATGCTGCAGCGATGGCAGTGGTAGAGGGGCGTCCGCCGCCTTGACCTCAACCACCACATTTCCCCTTCCTCTATGGCTTCTATCTCCTTTCTCCATGAGCCTGGGCAGCCCCTGAGTTGTTGGTTCTTCAGTAGTGGTGGTGGTGGGGAAGGGGTGTGCGGTGGGTCAGGCATGGAAGGCAGAGAAGGAGGACCGAGAGCGGCGGCGGCGGCGAGACTCGGGCAGCGCGATGCCTCCCTTCCCATTGGAGCAGCCCCAATCCCATTCCTACTTGCGTGCAAGCAGGAGGGGGTGGGGATCCCTCAGCTGGGAAGGGAGGCTTCCCATTGCCTAACTGAGAGATTCCTGCCCCCCTCTTGCTTGCACGCAAGCTCTGATAGTCAGCGTGAAGCCTCCCTTCACAGCTGAGAGATCCCCACCCCGCTCCTGCTTGCACGCAAGTAGGAGCTGGGAGGCTGCTCCGATAGGCAGCATGAAGCCTCCCTTCACAGCTTAGTTGCTGGGGTCAGGGAAGGTGGAGGCAGCCCAGAAGCTGCATCTTAGAGCCCCTGCACCACCATCATATGGGGACTTCCGAGCAGCTCCTGAAGACAGCCAGAGCCAACTGCTCCAGGCTGCTGAGATTGCCGCTGCTGTGTTTCCCGGGGACATTAGTGGAGGATAAAAGAAGATTTCTGGAGAAGAACGCAGCAGACTTTGAAACCCAAGGACCAGTCAAAAGGACTGTCCCCGGGAAACGGGGACATCTGGTAACCCTATCTTAAGCTGAGCTTAGAGTCAGGTTTCCGTATTTGAGAAGGAAGATTTCTGAGAGCAGTTGAGACGGGCATCTGGGAAAGGTGCTTGCCTGTAATGGCAATGTCCTCCATGTGTTCTCCATTGAACATTTTTCTCTAAGAATGTCTTCTCAAATGGAGATATTTCTTAAAAAAAGTAAAGTTTTGCTATTGACCATGCCTAATCAGCCGCTCTTAGCTACAATATCTTGCTGTGTACTTCATCTTTCTAAAAGGGCTGTCCCCAAAAGGCACACAGTACCTGCCTGCCATACTGAGAAAATTAGGTGTCCGGTGAAGTGGGATCACTTCTTGATGCACTGCTGAAATTTATTAACCTGCATGATTGGAGAGGCATAGCCCCTGGCACATCTGGAAGCATTCCAAGGGTCAGCTGTGCTGTGGTAATTAGGCTTCATTTTCAATCTCATCACATTATTAAAGCCATTAGTTTACAAACACATCTCCCCAATGTGTAATCACTCAAAAGTAACTGAAAACCAGGGAAAGTGCAGAAGGCATTTCAATAGCTTGGCACCATGTTCTTTCCGAACTAGAAACACTGCTATTATAAATGCACCACTCTTATATGAGTACCACTTTAGATATCTGACATTGTTCCACATGAAAGAAGTAATATTTAAATGCTCCTTTGCTGCTTTGAATATCACTCCATCATCTGGAACCCATTCATCCAAGCAAAAATACTGACATTCCTAAGTTTCTGCTTTCATAGTACTGTGGTACCTCAGGTTACAGACAATTCAGGTTACAGCAGCAGTGGGAGGCCCCATTAGCTAAAGTGGTACCTCAGGTTAAGAACAGTTTCAGGTTAAGAATGGACCTCCAGAATGAATTGGTACCACTGTATTATGGAGCTGCACTATGGGAAAGATTTTTTGGTGACACTCTCAAGGGGTAGTAGCAACTAAACCAGCTAGTAGCTGTCTCACCATGTGTCAAAAATTATGTAAGTTATAAACGTATTTCGTGAAAAATAATTAATTTTATTCTTGATGCTCAAAAGAAAGAGAAAGAGAGAGGACCGTCTCACTTTTTCTACTTTATTTTCACTGTTATTATTATTTTTACAAAAATAAACCTCTAACAGCCCATCCTTTCTCTACAAAGTTCCAATTTCTTAGGTTTATTTATTTACTTACTTACTGCATTATTTCTTGTCAGGGCAACCCAGTCAGATGGGAGACGTACAAGTAATAAATTATTATTACTGCTACTGCTACAACTACTATTAGTATTAATATTTCCTCCAAGGATCTCAAGACTGTGAATCTCCTTCCTATTCCATTCTATCCTCACAACAACTTTCCGAGTTGGTTAAGAGGTTAAGAGTGAGGATTTGTGGATGATTGCCCAAGGTCACTCAGTGAAATTTATGGCTAAGTAGGAACATAAGGAGGGATGCGGGTGGCGCTGTGGTCTAAACCACAGAGCCTAGGGCTTGCCGATCAGAAGGTCGGCAGTTCAAATCCCCGCGACAGGGTGAGCTCCCATTGCTCGGTCCCTGCTCCTGCCAACCTAGCAGTTCGAAAGCACGTCAAAGTGCAAGTAGATAAATAGGTACCGCTCCAGCGGGAAGGTAAACGGCATTTCTGTGCACTGCTCTGGTTCGCCAGAAGCGGCTTAGTCATGCTGACCACATGACCCGGAAGCTGTACGTCGGCTCCCTCTGCCAGTAAAGCGAGATGAGCGCCGCAACCCCCGAGTCATCCGTGACTGGACCTAATGGTCAGGGGTCCCTTTACCTTTACCTTAGGAACATAAGGAGCTCCCTTATACTAAGTCAGACCACTGGTCCATCCAGCTTAGTACTGTTTGGCACTGACTGGCAGTTACTCTCCGGGGTTATAGGCAGGAGTCTCTCTCGCAGCCCAACATGGAGCTGCTGGGAATTGAACTTGGGACCTTCTGCATGCAAAGCAGAACTATGATCCTTCCAAAATCGGAATTTGATCAGAATTGTAGACTGTATTCTTAGATTGTCCAGTAGCACCTTAGAGACCAACTAAGTTTGTTCTGGGTATAAGCTTTTGTGTGCATGCACACTTCTTCAGATACACTGAAACAGAAGTCACCAGACTTTTATATATAGCGGGAGGGTGGGGTGGGGTTTCTTTCAGAAGGGTAGTAGCTTATATCCAGAACAAACTTAGTTGGTCTCTAAGGTGCTACTGGACAATTTTTTAATTTTTTTATTTATTTCGACTGCGTCAGACTGTATTATAAGGTGTGTGTACTGGAGAATTTCAAGCCATCCATGTTGTAACTAGAGTAGGGGGAATACCACTACCCCTGTTTGTTTGTTTTTAAGTATGCACATCAATATACATGATTTTCTGTCCTTTCTTCTGTTTGCTTTTTTCCTGTCAGAATCTCAATTCAGGACTGCAGACCAATCAAAAATAGTCTGAGAGGAACCATTTATAAAACTCATTAGTATTACAGAGGAAGTAAAAAAAATAAAAATGATTTCAATTAAATCTTTGAAACCATAGCAACAGAAAACTCCAATAAAGGTAAAGGATTGCAGAACCATAACTTTTCCTACATCTGTCAGTCGAGGTGTATTTAAGGCTTACTGCTAAATCTAGTGGATTTGTCCTGTAACCACTGGGACCGAAGAGGTGAATTATGAGATTTGTATTGTGGTTAAACCCATTTATTGAGGGTAATGTGAACAAAACGCTATCCTCTTTACGTTCAGTTTGCACAACACTAGGGAATGTAACAAGAGATATGTGTGTATGTAGGGGGGGGGTTAATAATACTAGGGAATAAATTTAACTCTGCCACTGATAATAGTATTCCTCCCAAGAGGCTCACAAGTCTCCATACCGAATGAATGTCTAAAAATGTATGTGCCTTTTCATAATGGATTTGTCTCTTCCTGGCACAGGGAGGTGAGGGAACTGGAGAAGAATATATCAACAATACACAGGGGCATCTGTTTTGTACCATTTCAACTTTCATAGTTTCCTTCCAAGAACCCTGGGAATCATAGTTTGGTGAATCCTGTTAAAGATGTACATTTCCTTCATAGAACCACAGTTTCTTGTGTCCCCTGAGGAGAAGGAATGGCTGTTAATCCAGTTTAGGTTAAGCAGACCACAAGGGCTCTTAACTGAAATATTACAGAGGTGTTGTTGTAATTAGATGAGAACCAAAATATGCATTTCAGTTTGTGTTTTGGCTTATAAAGGTGAAGGGATACCTGGATGAAATGTGATGCCTTAAAAACAATCATCTTCAAATCCACCTTTATTGCTAGTCGCTATATGTAGCCATTACTCAGTGCCAGAGCTACTTTTCCACCGAGTTCTGAAACAGCCTAAGCATGACAGCCTCTTCTTATCTTACAATATCCCTATACCTGTGGTATTCAGTATCCCCCCCCCCACCCACAAATCCTGCTCTTGAAATCACATGCACACACTGCTACCACTTAGGTCTGTTCAGCCATGGCCCATGTTCTGCTCTAAGTGACTAGCTTGGCCCTTGAGGGTCAGTAAACAAATACCATTCATTTTGAAATAAACTGCCTTTTTTTGTTTTGATTGCAGTCACCTCACTGTTTGCTATTTTTGCGATTCGCTTCCAGGTATGTGTGAGGTTCTGATCAAATGACATAAATTTGATGTAGCATAATGGATGCCCTGAGAGACCTCGGGATTTTATTTGATGACTAACACTGCACCACAACAGCTCAGGATTGAACCTGTAATGAGTATCAACTCCAAGCCGATTTTTACTTGTCACGGTATCTGGTTAGTACCAGTCAGTTCCTCAGTTTTAAGGACACAAGCATTGCCTTCAAAATTGAAGAAAGACACCCTCCCACCCCAGAAAAAATCCCTTAACTGTATATTTCCAGTCTGTTATTTATCCAGCTCATCTTTTTGTGTGTTCTCTTATACCACTTAAACTTCCAAGGTCAGCATTCTGAATGCAGTAACAATCACTCATATGTGAAGTTACTGAAGAGGCCCAGTGAGTTTGGGCAGAAAGGAGGAAATGAGAGTAAGCAAAGCAGAGGCGAAAGGTCTAGGGAGGTTAAATGTATAGATATCAGGGCATTCAGACACAGGCACTTTTTTGTTGTTGGAAAGAAGCAAGGGAGAAGGTAAGCTTCAGCATCAAATGGAAGACTGTTCCTCCTGAAGAGCAGTTGAGAAGCTATTATTTATCCAGAACCACAGTTTTGCATTTTGCGTGTTTAGACCTTTTACCAACCCCTAGAAATAAATTCACACATGACTCAGATATTTGGTTTGGTTTTTGGCAGAATTTAGGCCACAACTTTATTGATTACAATCAAGTGAGTGGTTGCATAGACTCTAGTTCGACTAGCTCCCTGCACCCTTGCAGGCAGCGCTGACCCAGAGCTCTATCGTAGGTCAGCCAAGGGTGAACACTATGGACAGCAGAAGGCGGGAACCCTGCCGGTCTGCCACCCTGATGTCACAGGGTCCCTGGATTCCTTTACCGGAATACCCTTCGCATAGGGATGGTGAGACCCTTCTGCCATCCCTATCACTTGAATCAGAGCCTATCCGCAACCTTACAAGTTGTGGCGATTTGCTATGTGGCAGGCAAAACCCAAGTGGCAACAGCCAATCAGCCAACTGGGGAAAATTCCTGCCCTGCCCCTGCGCCAACAACAGGCGACACACGACGGCATAGCAAGGTCAAGCGCAAGCCCTAAATATAGGGGGAGGTGGGTGGGTGTTCCCATGCACTAGACCCAAGAGGAAGCTCAGACCCACGTGCATGGGCTTAAATAGGTCCCTCGGTGTCTTTTACCTGCATCCCATTGGCCAGATTGCTCCCAGCATCAAGGGACCTACCAATAGGGTGTTGTGGCCATCCAATCGATCCCACCCTCAACACTGGGCTTGGTTGCCAGGTCGCACCGCAACATGTGCTCTCTTTGAGAGAGGACCCGATTTGCCTGATGAGCTTCCAATGCTTTAAACCTGCTTGCATCTGAGGATGTGCTAAAAGTGACTCCTTTTTTTTTAAATAAAAATAAATAAATGAAAGGGTCAGGGGGAAATAAAAAGCATAATGGCTTGGGCATATTTGTCTCTCACATCCATATGGAATGAAGATGTGTAAATGCTTCAAATATGCATAAAAAAACCCGCAGGAAAATAAACTCTTGGAGCTGTGTTGGTACCCACACGCTTTTGTGCTGGCTTCTTCTGTACATTTTCATACGATTAAAGAATCTGAGGCTATGCAACTAAAAGGAGGGTGTTATGCACCTTTGCTCAACAGAACGACAGCTCCTTAACCACTGTTTACACCACTCTCTCCATTTTCTTCCTGTTTCCTCCCTGGACATGAACCAATTTAGCATCTCACCCTAGAACTTTAGGTCTTCATCAAGAATCATTTTAAAATTGTAAAGACACTGAGAAATGCATTACATATATTCATACGTATATTTGATATAAGCATGTTTATAATGTATAAACAAAGAAAAGGGGTGTGGTGCAATTTAGGGTGAGTGTGCATCTGCTCTTGCAATGAGGCTTCTTCTTCTTGCATGCCCCCAAAATCTGCTCCAGAAGGTCTGGAACAGTTGTGGGGAGGCAGTCAGGAAAGGAAGAAAGAGAAACCATAAGTCCTGTTGTACACATGGATTTTTGTTTCACAACATCTCTGCATGTTCCCCATATTGTATGGTCTTTAAAGGCATCTGGATAAAGGTGACCCCTTTATCTGTATACATTCCTCCTTTATCGTTATCCCGTATGTCCATTCACAATTTCTTCTCATGAAAATTAATTCTAAGTAGACCCAGAACTAATTTGCATTAGCTCTGCTGAAAACATTTCTGTTTCACCAAACATTTTTAGAGAATTAATTTGATTCAGTCCTGGTCATCTGTTTTGTATGTTATGACTTCATAATTTTATGATGCTTAATGCTTATAGTGTACATCGCCATAGCATTTTTAAAAAATGAGTTGGTGGTTCAGAAATATTCCTAAGGACAGAATAAATTTAAAAATAATCTTGTTCTAAAGTAAGCCCATTTTAGTATGATATATATTATATATCCAGGTCTGAGCTAACAGGAAAAAAAGACATTTGTCAGTAAAGAAAAATGGGTGTTTTTATTTCTTTCATGGCTAGATAGGAGCATATCACAGTGTTTTCAAACATATATTTTGTATTTGTCCACACTTCTGCCAAAACTTAAAATTACCAAATGTTCCTCCAGATTTTTTTTTTAAAATGATGGTGGCAACTGAGGATTTGGCAGGTGCTGAAGTTTTCCTATATTTACTCCAGACATGCAAAATAGTGTCCCTCTGGTGCTGACATGAAGACAGGCAAAAACAATTTTCATCTTTCAGCCACTGCATGACCCATGCTAATCAGTTAGGATAGTAATACCAGCTAACATTCAATATGCTTAAACCTCATCTCCCCCCCCCATCATATATAATTTCCTTATGTAGATTTCTTCTCCATTCAAATAAATTTGTTTAAAAATAGTTGGCACTCCAGCGCAAGTCATTAGAAATATGAATGTGCATGCTCTGTAAAATCAATTTAGGGAATATATTCATTTTGATGGCATTTCTCTTCCCTGTGTTCCATACATTACTGCTATCTTGGATTTTCTTAAATGAAGAAACAATAATTACAGTTTTTATCATCATTGGAAATATTGTAATTTTGGAATACAACCCTAAACATACTTTTTAGAGAGCAGGGTGGCTAACCTGTGGCCATCCAAATGTTAAACATACAGCTCCCATCAGCTCCAGACACCAATGGCCTGGGATGGTGAGTGATGTAACCCAACAACATCTGCTTAGCTCTAGAGAATTAAAAAAAAAGGAATGTCTTTTGTGTTCTCTCCTCCAAAGGAAGCCCAAACTGGACAGCACCACACAGTGGAATCCACCACTCGGTGGAGTTTGGAACATGAAACAGTATGTTGTCCTGTCCTCAACTTGAATGTGTCCTCTTTTAACATACAGAGAGAAATTGTGTGGTCCCAAGCATGGCCTAGAACAGCATTTGGTCAGTGTGGTCTTGGGCGCCATTAATACCCTACCTACTATGATGACAGAGAGTAGCAGCAGACCCTTCAACTCACTTCTCTGGAATTCCTCAAACATTGTTCATTCTTCGCTGCATAGAAGATCCATTAATAAACCAAAAATAAGATAGCCCATTCATAGATAATTAAGCTCAGATACAATAGTTTGCATAGCACAGCAGTTTAAACTCTTAGCTGTGGTCAGCAAAGGCTTCTGGGATGCCTTTGAAACATCTAGATGAGTTATAAAGCAGGGATGAGGAAACTGTAGCCCTGCAAGATGCTGTTGGAATACCCATCAACCTTGACCATTGTCTGTGCTGGCAGAAGCTGATGGGAGTTCTCTATCTGTGTTATAAAGGTTTACAGATGTGTTTGTG
The DNA here is from genome assembly GCA_034641385.1 of Darevskia mixta. Lineage (NCBI taxonomy): Eukaryota > Metazoa > Chordata > Lepidosauria > Squamata > Lacertidae > Darevskia > Darevskia mixta. Next base: position 12,025,759 of record JAWWNH010000029.1, read on the forward strand.
TGTGGTGGTGGTGGGAATTTTTCTATAAAGGTAGAAGTGACACTTGGTATTTTTCCCTTCCAGAATACTATACTTAAACAAACATGGTTCCAATATGAAACTTTTTTTTTTTTTTTAGTTGTACCTCAGAGTTTTCTATAAACATCAAGATGGTGAGCATCACAGTTCCCAAAATATATGAAGCTATGCAAATTCAGCTAGTTATGAATATGCTGATTTAAATAAACTAAATATGGGTTTTAAAGAATTGGACTTTGAACTTCACAATAGAAAATCTCATGAGTGTTATCACAGTCAGAAGCAAATGACAGCCCAAAATAACCAAGTGAACTATACCAAAATACACATTCTGGAGTGTAAGTTGATATTATTTTATAGTCAGAAAATAGAAAGCCCACAATTATGTTTTACCTGGTTTCCCCCCTATTTCATGACCATAGAAGACGAAGTGAGCAACACACACACACACACTACCTACCTCCCACAATGCATGCCAAGTTAACTGAAGTTAAGGTAAAGGTAAAGGGACCCCTGACCATTAGGTCCAGTCGTGTCCGACTCTGGGGTTGCGGCGTTCATTTTGCTTTATTGGCCAAGGGAGCCAGCCTACAGCTTCCAGGTCATGTGGCCAGCATGACTAAGCCGCTTCTGGCGAACCAGAGCAGCACACGGAAACACCGTTTACCTTCCCGCTGGAGCGGTACCTATTTATCTACTTGCACTGCATGCTTTCGAACTGCTAGGTGGGCAGGAGCAGGGACCGAGCAACGGGAGCTCACCCCGTCATGGCGATTCGAACCGCCAACCTTCTGATCAGCAAGCCCTAGGCTCTGTAGTTTAACCCACAGCGCCACTCATGTCCCTAACTGAAGTTACTTAGAGTCAAAAAAGTAAGGGCTTTGTTTTCAGATCATAGCTAGTATTCCTGAGTTTTGTTGAGAATCTTTGGAGTTCATTGTTCATCACTGGCTCTATTTTGATTTGTGGTAAATAATAATAATAATAATAATAATAATAATAATAATAATAATAATAATATTAAAGTGACAATTTAAACTCTGGGAAGATGATGCTCAGAAAGTCGAATAAAACACAGTTGTGTGGCTATTGAAATGGTGGACAGAGAAATTTGGGGCTGATTTCACTGAATTTCTCCAATGGGGTGAAAAAAATCTCAATTAGTTTCTAGGAAGTGGGACTCACTATTAGCAGTGGCAGTCACCCTGAATGCCAGTTTGCACCTTCCATAATGGCTCGAACCCGGCACCATTCTATACATCTCCTACCATAACAAAAGAGATGATTCACATATGATCCACACATGCATTTTCATCACTCAGTGACTACAACATCAAATGGTATATTTCTTGCTTGCATGACTGACTCATCACAAATCAAATATAACTGAGAGACTGAATCAAATACAACAACAGCTGAAATCAAATACAACAACAGCTGAACCCCATAATTTTCAATAGAGCCAGTTCACACATTCATCTATTCTCACCATATGCCAGGTAATATGCTTTCATGAATTCTGAAACCAGTCATGATGTGGCGCAATCCAAATTTGGTTGCACCAAACCCCCACAGAATGAAGGAAGATTCAAAGCACAGAATGGGCAGATAAGAGCTCAGCCCTTTTTTTTTGTCAGCACTTTTCTCTCCGAAACCAAATATCAGATATTTTCTCCTGGTGAGTGCTACTTCCAGTCACAGAGACCAATTGAAAAGGTATACCTTGCTCTCCAGATAATGGTTCGGGAGTTTGAAAATTTTGCACATTCTGATTCTTCACATATAGTGGCTAGGCTCTTTTAAATCTTTATTTTAAAATCTATGTTGTCATATTTAAAGCAGATGTCTGTGCTTCACAGTCTTTGAAAAGAATGCCCTTTTCCTTGTGAGTGAAACCGTGCAAACTTTTTATCACACTTGAGTCACACTGGGCAAGGGATGCCAGGAGACGGATAAATTGCTTCACATACCAGATTGGATTATTCCCAGTTCTGTTTAAATGGGTCCTTTATGCTCCAGTTATGCTTTAAAAAAGAAAATAGTTCTCTGGGAGGAGTGAATCTTAGTGGAAAACTATATGTTACTAAGTGCTACTCATGGTGTTATTACCAGATTTACTTTTTCCAATCTACAAGAAGGGATGCTGAAAGGAATTCAGGTTTTAATGAAAATGGACCTGCTCTGTTCCATAACTCCCAGACTAATGTGTGGATTGGAATGCAATTTATCCTTCAGATTTTGCACTTTTCCAAATTTTGTGATATGCTTTCCAGCTCAAAAAATACAATGAAACATATGATCAAATGCATATTTTAGGGGGAAACACATGTAGAAATATGTATGCTAATATAAAAATACATTTGTAAATATGCATTTTGTGTTAAAATATGTGTTTTTAAATACAAATTTTCATTCAGATGAAAAAAAAATTCCAGTTAAATGTGAAAATGGAATAGACTTATGAATTAAGGTGTGCGAAACTGACAGACCAGAAATTGGCTGATCCTTCCATCCATATGTAACGGTGATGCAATTTATATTCAGCAAAGAATGTTTGAAAATCTTGCAGCCTCAAACATTCATGAAAGGTGAACACAAAGGCAGGATTGATTTTTAAAATGCCATTAAAGGAATCGAAAACATGGCAGTCGTATCCTTTAGACCAGGATATGAACTTGGCAAGAGTTCAACGGCCGCATGTTCACACTCTGTTCTTTATCTCAACTCCAGAAGACGCCTGCTTGGGAATGTGATTACAATACTGGAGCCGCATGTCAAGTATACCCTCATCTTGTTTTGGTAGCAAGGGTATTAGTTCAGGGAGCAATTTGAATTCGGAAGGTCAGGAGTAGGTCAGGGTAAATCTTGGCAGCGTTTCTGCTTGTTTCTGAGCTCAGACCTAATAGATACACAGCAGTCAGCTGAGCTCGCAAGCTTTTGCAAATGAGTCTAGAGGGGCTTGTTCACCAGAGTTTACGTTTCTAGCAAACAGCAGCTTTTAATAAATAGCATATAACTTTATTTGAGTGGATCAGAGATATTTGTTTTTCAAGAGTTTGGCTAATATTCCCTTTATTGCTTATGCCCCTACATTTCTGTGGTTTATAGCACATGAAATATCTAGAAGCTAAATAAGATATTCAGCTTTACTTTCCTCTTTTCTTTTCTTTTTCTTTTTGGGCTGTTGCAGTCTAACCTTTTGTTTTGCTTTGTTTAACTTCTAGTTCGACACGGGTGAGTGTCAATTGAGCTTGACTGCATTGCAGGAAATAAATTATTTTGCAAGCGTTAACAAGGAAATAAGAGCAAAAGAAATTTCCCCAAGAGTGAAAGGAGCTATAAATGTATCTGATTGCCTTGCCTGGTGATGCCCAAACTTCCTGTAAGTGACAGGGAAGGCTCTTTTTATAAAGCCAGAACTCAGTTCCGGCACCTCTCAGGTGGGCACCATTGCCATTATAAGAAAACAAGGGAGGCATTCATGGTGAGTTCCGGCACCTCTTTTTTTCTAGAAAAAAACAGCGCTGTTCATTAGCGTACCAAAGGCAGCGTCCAGAGTGCAGTGGCCAAGAAGGTTCTGGCCTTGGGCGGGATGGTGATCCGTCACCCGGGCATTACCTTCCATGATGCGTCCCTTTACAGGCTTGATGGGGTTCATCTGTCTGTGATTGGGAATGATTTGTGGCTGACCGCCGTGTGAGTGGGGTTAAGGGATTGGTTACAGGTGTGAGTGGTTGGTGGCAAGCGTGGGTGCTCGTGTGGCGGATAGGCTCTGGTTCAGGTGATAGGGATGGGAGAACGCTCTCATCATCCCTATGTGAAAGGTATTCCATTAAAGGAATCCAGGGACTTGATGGTTTGGTCAACTACTGAGAGGGGGTTGTGCCCATGCCTGAGTCCAGGGGGACATTCGGGTGGCGGAGATGGCCTGTTCCCGGCTTTCCGCTTATCCAGGTGTTCACCCTTGGCTGACCTATGCTGGAAGCGCTACCTGCATGGCAGGGAGCTAGTCGAACCAGAGCCTATGCAACCACTCACTTGCTGTAATCAATAAAGTTGTGGCCTAAATTCTGCCAGAAACCAAACTAAAATTTGAGTCAAGTGTGAATTTATTTAGGGGGGAGGTTTCTGGGTCTGAACACGCAATTGGGAAAAGTTACAAATAGCCTCAACCACACACACATAGTGAGGAGCTTGCTCCATTACATTTGCCGAATCTGCTGGATCAAAGCTATTGAACTCAACCTTGCTTCCCCGCCCCCCGCCTCCCACCAATGCCTATCTGAAGACAGCCTGAATGGCAGCTTATGCCCCTGATGGGTCAATCAGACAACGACTTCTCTTCAAAGTGCCTTAGCCTGGATAAATAACATACATTTGACCACACACCTAAGGATCATTTGAATTATCTCTCAGAAACGGGCTAACAGCAGCATAGAATCATAGAGTTGGAAGAGACCACAAGGGCCATCCAGTCCAACCCCCTGCCAAGCAGGAACACCATCAAAGCATTCTTGACAGATGGCTGTAAAGCCTCTGCTTAAAGACCTCCAAAGAAGGAGACTCCACCACACTCCTTGGCAGCAAATTCCACTGTCGAACAGCTCTTACTGTCAGGAAGTTCTTCCTAATGTTTAGGTGGAATCTTCTTTCTTGTAGTTTGAATCCATTGCTCCGTGTCCGCTTCTCTGGAGCAGCAGAAAACAACCTTTCTCCCTCCTCTATATGACATCCTTTTATATATTTGAACATGGCTATCATATCACCCCTTAACCTCTTCTTCAGGCTAAACATACCCAGCTTCCTAAGCCGTTCCTCATAAGGCATCGTTTCCAAGCCTTTGACCATTTTGGTTGCCCTCTTCTGGACACGTTCCAGCTTGTCAGTATCCTTCTTGAACTGTGGTGCCCAGAACTGTGGTGCCCAGCACCCTAAAGGAATTCCAGTACTGGGTATAACATGAAACTTGGAAGAGCAGTCCCTGCTCAGAATATTCTCCTCTCTCTCTTGCAGACTCTAAATACTAAAATGGAGGGGGGAGAGGGAGACATGACCCCCCACTGATGCTCCATGGCGAGGAATCTCCCCCACCTGCATTAAGTGAGTAATCTCCCTCCCTCCCCCCTCCATGTCTTTGAATGCATTCCACTCACACAGGCCCAGCACATGCACTGAGCTAATAAACCATAACAGCTCCATAACCGATTTGTTACTGTCTATTGACTCAACGATCCATGAAATAAAAATTCCTGCAACAGACTTTGATCAGAAAGACTAAAAGCCCTTTTAGAGCACTTACGGACTTTCACATACATAAACACCTATTTGGGAAAGGTGCGCTCGGCTGTAAGAGCTCCAGAAGAATTAGCATGGGCAGCTTGGAGAGGAGCATAATCACACCAGTAACTAAAACAGGTTATAATTATAAGGCACCTTTCATGATATTGTCTGCACGGTGCAGTGCTGCAGTCTATTCAATGAAAGATCATAGACTGGTAGGACAGGTGTCTTGCCCATCTGCTTCATCTAGCGATTCTTTTAAAGACAGCTTCAAAGCAGTGTCTTAAAAACAGCCCTCACATCACTCATGTTCAGGGGCACATTTCAGGATCAGCTTGGCCTCATATTGCACCCTCATTTGGATTTATTTGAAGGATGCTGGCATGCTCGTGCAACCCCCGTTGATTTTGACGACATTCGTATGAGCACGAAAACACCTTGGTAGCAAAGCCAGGACGAGAGCTTTACTCCCTGACATGTACCCGTGTTAATTCATCCATTGACTCATTTGGAACTCGGCTACAAAATGAGAAACGTAATACGGTTGGGCTCTAGCGACTTCTTGCTAAGGTACTGCTTGCTGAGTAAACGATGGGCAGAAGGCTGTATGGATGAAACTACCTTGGAATTGTCAACAGGGATTGTTTCCCCCAGGACAACAGCCCAAAGATAATAACCCGTGAATTTTGACTGCATTATCAAGCTCCTACAGCAGGGTAGGAAATTGAGTGGCTTCCAAGTATCGTTGGACTGCTATTCCCATCATCCCTCACTGCTGGCTATGCTGGCTGGGGCTGATGGGAGTTGGAGTCCAACACATCTGGAGTCAAACATCTGGAGAAATGTGAAGGGCATCATGTTGGCCCAGGCAACGCTGGACCAGGCCTGTGTGTGTGGTGTTGTGGCAAGATAGACAGACAGACAGACAGACAGACAGACAGACAGACAGACAGAGACTTCAAGCACTACTTGTACTTTTGGAGTGAGTATGTCTCTGAAATTGCAGGTGGGGAGAAGGCTGTTGTGCTCAGCTTCTGCCTCCATACTTATCTAAAATGGAATTTTCAAGGAAATGCCGCACCTTCCTGCACTGAAAGGAATTCTGAGGCAAGATCAAAGTGTTTTCTAGAAGGCAAGTGAAATTTCTCAGGGAGGTTTCTGCTGGCTGTCCAGATAAAGGACATTAACTTTGCAAAACAAATTGGGAAAACGAAAAGAGGAAAGAGGAAAAGGAAATCCCTGCACGATGGCTCGTTGCTGATGTGGACCGACCACTAGAGGGGGATGCGAGACACATTTTGGACTCTTGAAACATTATCTCAGTCTTTCTTTTTCATCTGCACTCTGTTGTGCTTTTAAGGCTATAGATTAGCTATATCCTTCAGTTACATTTTATGAGCTTAATTGAACATGTTCATCCTGGAGAGATAATTCAAATTATATTTACTTTACCAATACTAAGAAGTGCTGGGTAAAGAAGCAGAGCAAACAGTAGCAGGTCTGAGAACTGCCAAGGTAGATAATGATACTATGCTTTTAACCATTTTATTTTATCACGAGCACCGCAGCTTTGTTATTTTCCGACGCACACCTCTTGCACGTCAGCACATTCATGAAGCGAAAGCTTACCTCTAACAATAGGCGCTCGGGAATACCGTTGCAGTTTCTTTTAAAATAAAAATAAAATAAAATCCTATTATTTAATTTTCAAAAGGGGGAGAGGGAAAAAAAAGCGAAGACTCTTTCTGTTTGACAGTCTCTTAATCCCTACAGGATACCAGTGAGCCCTGAATGAAATCGGTCTATTTGACACTCTTGGCTACATCCCTCAAAAGACAGACACAATCTGTGATCACTTACAAGACACCGCAGATTTCAAGAGCACAGCAATACTGTAAGTGGGGTTAGAGAACCTGGGGGAAAAAATTAATCTCTTTAGAAGATCTGGCTTTGCCCCATACATCAGTAACTGTGCTCTTGTCTTTTAAATGTACTGGGAAACCTAACACTTGTGCTGTTGGTTGTCTTTAATATAATGCTTTTTCACTGCAGGGCAGAAAATAGAGAAGAGAAAATGGCCACAGCACAAGGGTGTTCTTACTCTGTCTTGAACTCATTCTGCGGTTCCTAGATCTTGCAGATTAATAACAGAAGACACAGCAGTAGATTCAATTTTCTGTCAAATGAGCTGACACCTTGTCGGGAATAAAGGTTAGAAGCTGACATAGAGTAGTCATTTCATTTTTATATAGCTACTTAAATTACTCTGCTACTCAGCATATCACAAACCTTAAAGTGGGAGGGGGGGAGGTTAATTCTCTCCAGGAGTAAGGATAAATGGTCCCGAAATTTAGGAGTTTTTGTAGAGGAGGACCCAAGGGCTAAGAGGAATCTATTCTGCAGCAACATCCCACACTTATTATACAATGAAGCTTCGGCTTCTCAGCTTAGTGAAGGTTATGGGTGTTTGCAGATGACCTGCTCCTTGGGCATTTGTTCTGATTTGTTTGCAGGGAGGTTGGATGATATTGCCTCAAAGCAAGTGTTATCCCATACTTTCCAGGGTGTTTCCCCATCACTTCCAGAGGCAGGAATGCTTCTGAATGTTAGTTGCTGAAAAACACAGGAGGGGAGTGTGCTCTTATGCTCAGGTCCTATGAGGGGTTTCTCACTGGCATCTGTGTGGCCACCAGGGCTTGATAAGGCTTGATAAGGCCCTAAGCTCCTGGAGGTAATGGGGCCCTTTATATGTCCAGTTGTCCTTTTTCAACAACAAATTGCCGCTGGTTTTTTGCGTTGAATATATGCTATATGGTAATTTATGGACCTAATAGGTACCTAAAGCCATTTGCACATAACAAAATATGCATTTTATCAAAGTCATTGTTGAACTGAAATACAATTAAGAAGAAGTATTAATAGTGAAATACAATTAAGAAGTATATTGATAGTGAAATAATTATTAAGCTCTAACTTAAAATGATTTTTTACATGACTATTGCTTTCAATTTATGGATCAATGGTCTCGTTAGATAGTAAAAATCATGTTCAATTGCTGTTTTAGGGGTTGTTTTTAAATGTTACATGGAAAGAACATGAAAGAAACAATGCATATACCTTTGCAAATCAAGAATATCCTTAATTAAAAAAATAAAAATAAACAAATAAATAAATAAATATATGGAAAATAACTATAAAGTTGAAAACACTGGCAGCACTATGATAGATTCAACAGAGTAAATAATTTTGATGGCTGTAAAAGTGGAAAACTGATTTGCATGGAAAATATGCAGGAATACTATGTAAAATGAAGGAGAAGAAGGGAAGTCATTGGTTATTTTACAGTTTGTTAATTGTTTATTTTGAAATGTAAAATTGAAAATTTAATAAAAAATCATTATAAAAAAAGAAGAAGTCTGGAACGGGTTAATCCGTTTTGCATTACTTTCTATGGGAAAGCACGCCTTGGTTTTGGAACACTTTGGTTTTGGAACAGACTTCCAGAACGGTTAAGTTTGAGAACCAAGGTATCACTGTATATAGAAATGAGCAAACCAGTGATATTTTAGGGAGCAGGCTAGCAGGCGGGGCCCATTACTTACATCATAGGAGCCTACACAACACAAAACACTGTTGCTGTATGTAGGTTTTTTTGTTTTTTGTTTTTCTCTTATATTTTGGAAATGTACATCCAGGGTTTTTTCCCCCTTTAATTTTTTTTTTTTGTGCCCCCAAGAGAGTGGGGCCCTAAGCTATAGCTTGTTTAGCTTATACGTATATCCGGCACTGGTGGCCACTATAACAATAGGATGCCGAATTTGATGAGCCACAGACCTGATCCAACAGGCTCTTCTTATGAGCCTTATGACAAAAAAAAATCTAGGCTGAATCTAGACACATCTGTTAGAAAATAAGACTAAAATGCTTTCTAAAATGTATACATTAATATTAGAATAGCATGAACAGGTCAAATCAGTTATGATATACTGGGCGAGGAACAACAAAGGGTGGGAGAGGCTATGGAACCAGGATTCAAAGTTTACAGCATGTTATACTTAGAAAGAAAATTATATAAAATGATGTGTCGGTGGTACTTAACACCTAGTAAATTAGCTAAAATGTGCAAAACCAGGTCAAATACATGCTGGAAATGTAAGGAAAAAGAAGACACCTTTTATCATACGTTGTGGACTTGTAAAGTAGTAAAAGAATTCTGGGAGATGATATATAATGAACTGGAAAAAAATGTTTAAAATAACATTTTCCTTAAAAATCCGAAGCTTTCCTTCTATGAATTCTAGTTGATGAAATACCAATGGACCAGAAGAGACTATTTATGTATACGACCACTGCTGCCCAGATGTTAGTAGCCCAGAGATAGAAAGAAGACATAGTACCTACCAGAGAAGAATGGGAGAATAAACTGATGGATTATGCTGAGATGGCAAAAATGACCGGAAGAATCAGAAACCAGGAAGACCAAAATTCCAATAAGGAATGGGGAAAATATATAATTTACCTTAAAAATCATTGCAGACAATTAAAATTATTGGTAGGACTGGAATGACACTTGTAGTTTAACGTTAGACTATGTTTGTAATGGGATATTAATAGAATTGGATTAATAGAGAAGATGCAGGAAGAAAAAAAGTTAACGTAAGGACCCACAAAAGGTGGGGGGGGGGTTGAGGGAAGTCCATTGGAATTTATGGACTTCTCTTTTTGTTTTGCTTGTTTGAAAATCTGAAAATTAAATAAACTTTATATTAAAAAATGGGCACATCAAAAAAATGTTTTAGGAAAATGCGTTGTAAACCTCAAAGTGGGAAATCACGTTGCCTCCACAGCGCCACCTGGTGTCACAGTGTTATAACATGCTTTTTCAATACGAATGTAGCTGAGCCCCCAGTCTTTGGGAGAAGTGGGTTTGTTATGCAAAACCTCCCAATCAACCATAATAGTGCAACCTGAATCTGAGTGCAAACCTACATCTCTTAGTGGCTTTTGGCACCAGCTCTGTGGGATGGGTATTGGGGCAGAGTGTTACAGTGAAGTTTCATTCCTACTTGTACAGTTGTATCCTGAGAGGTAGCTTTGGGACACTGTTTTTGAGGCTTATGGCAGTTACATTATGGGGCCCTGCAAGGCACTGCTTTGTCCCTAGTGCTAGTCAACATTTATAGGAAGACATTTATGGGAGCGGTCCTTAGGAATTTTGGGTCAAGGTGCCATCAATAGGCTAATGATGCCCAGCTCTGTTTCTCCATTGCGTCTCAACCAGCAGAAGCTATGAAGGACATAGACCAGTGCATGGACTCAGTGGTGAACCAGATGAGGGGCAATTAACCTGGTTAGTCTTGCCATGGCTTGTGGTAATGCAGAGGCACACTTTTTCCACTGATAGCACTAGTGTTGTGCAATGCTCTCCCAGCTGAATCATGAGAAGCCCCATCTGCATTGCATCCCATTGGCTTTTGAAGATTCACCTGTTCACATAGCATTATTTTGATCTGCCTCCCTCAGCCTCCTGTGTTGTTCTGAGTGGGGTTGTTTTATTGTGTATTTTAATTATGGATGTTTATATAAACAGCCTCGGTCCTGTATACCTGAAGGAGCGTCTCCACCCCCATCGTTCAGCCCGGATACTGAGGTCCAGTGCTGAGGGCCTTCTGGTGGTTCCCTCATTACAAGAAGTCAAGTTACAGGGAACCAGGCAGAGGGCCTTCTCGGTAGTGGCGCCTGCTCTGTGGAATGCCCTCCCAACAGATGTCAAGGCAATAAGCAACTATTTTACTTTTAAAAGACAACTGAAGGCGGCCCTGTTTAGGGAAGTTTTTAATGTTTGATGCTGTATTGTTTTAACATTCGTTTGGGAGCCGCCCACAGTGGCTGGGGAAACTCAGCCAGATGGGCGGGGTATAAATAATAAATTATTAAATTATTATATTATATCAATGCTCATGAAACTTGCTTTTATATGTGGAAAATGGCTTAGAAGTCTATTTTGGCAGGAAATGATATCTAAGTCAATAATATTATCATACTCATCCATAGTAATAATCTGGGCCTAAGGATTCTCTCCAGTGGAAGCCTGTGCACATATTTCCACTTGTGGTACGGGGGTAGCTCAGTTGGTTAGAGTGTGGTGCTGATAATGCCAAGGTTGCAGGTTTGATCCCTGTAAGGGATAGCTCAATATTCCTGCACTGCAGGGGGTTGGACTAGATGATCCTCAGTGTACCTTCCAACTATGATTCTATGATTTCCTCTTAGATTTTTCCTCTTCTCTCACCTATCCCCTTCAGGTTGGCTTGCAGGGGGTCACCAGAACCCACAGAACAGTGCACAGGGGCAAGAAAAGCCAGATTGTCCCATTAGGAAGCAGGCATGCTTGTGCTGATGGAGCAATCTGTTTAGTGCTACCTCAAATTCCTCGATAATAAATGAGAGCCATTCCAGATTAACATTGTGAGCACCCCAAATTAGGTATTTCCACACTTCTCAGGCTATGTAAATTAATACTGGCCATCGTACTCAAATTTAATGACTGTCAGAATATACTGATTTATCTGTGATGTTTTCGATATTGACAAAATTATTCACATATGAATGCCAACACCCACCAGTTTTCAGGAATCCACTGTAACTTATCCAGGCTTTCTCCCTCTTTTCTTAGCATTACATTTGCCAAACATACTTGCATCATGGGCAGGAAGGTTATCATATGCTTGTTCCATTTTTATTCATAAGATGCATCCTATCTCACATCTCCTTTATCTCGTTTGAACGTGCATGCGAAGAAAGGTTACGTTAAAGCCACCCCCCTCTTTGCCATAACTAGCTTCTTGTTTCACTTCATCACAACTGATAGCAGATCTCTAGTTGGCAGCAAAGCCCGTTACAAATGATTGTGTGCTCCTTTTGGATAGCAAAGAGAAAGGTCTTATCTCGAAACTTTATCTACTCTTATTACAGACACCCGATAAATATAGCGAGAAGGTTTATATGGGGGGGGGGAGAAATGGGAGGGGGATTTAGATATGTACTCGTCTGTGATCTACCACTTGGACATCAGAGAGCTGCTTTCTCACCATGTGGAGAGGCCTCCTTTAGAATACACTTTCATCAGTATCCATCTTATCCCTTGAATGGAACTGCTGTAAAATCCACAAAAGACCAAACTTTCATTGTTGCAAAGGATGTAAAATGAAAGCATGTTTTTAGCATATGTGGTGATCTAGGGCTTGTACAGCTGCTTCTCAGACAGGTCCTCTTATGTTATACATAGGCAGCATAAAAGGAATTGCAGCACAAGCCTAACCTTGTCTGCTCAGAAGCAAGTCCTGTTGTATTCAGAGAGGCTCACTCCCGGATAAGCAGGGTTAGAATCGCTGTCTTAATTTACCAGGAAACTGACCTAGTGCTTACCTGAAGGATTCTATTCTTAAGGAACAATAGAAAATCATGGCAAATGTCTTGCTACAAGCCAATATTGCTACTGTGTAATCATGGAAGAGGAAAAGATCCCATAATTTAATGAGGGGTTTTAAAAGATGTGGCACTGCCAAAAATGATCATGCGAAGAGTTCAAGAAAGGGATAAATTGATAGATTGGCAGGCTCAGACTACACACTTGCAATCAGCAAAATTTGGATAAAATTAGAAGAAGAATGGATGAAGTATGCATATGGAAATGCAGAAGAATTTTGTTAAAATCAGAAGAAGAAGAATGGATGAAGTATGTGTATGGAAATGCAGAAGAATTTTATTAATATAAGGAACCAGAAGAGGGAATGGAGGGAAGTCATGAGGTCTGAAGAACCTCAAAGATAAGGTTTTGAAATGTTTTTTTGAGTGGGGATGGGAGGGAATTTGTGTTTTTTTTGTAGTTAATTGTGGAAATTAATTGTGAAAAAACAATAAAAATATATTTCCAAAAAAGAAAGAAGAAAGAAAGAAAGAAAGAAAGAAAGAGAAAAGCATTAATAATTTCTGGATAAAGCAAACATTCTAATCATGGATTGGAAGAAAACATAGCTTTTTCATTATTCCTTTCAGAAATCCTGGGGGCGGGGGAAAAGAACTGTTGCCTCATCTCTGTAAGAATTTAAATAACGTAAAAAGAGATTGTCTAGCTGTCCTGGAAAAGCTATCCCAGAGTGCCAGCTCTGTGGAAGGATCCCCCATCCCTTCTGGAGAACAAGACAGGGAGAAGGGGGTGCAGAGTTGGAGGTGCCCTGCTACTGCATTTGCTGCCTTGAAACATTAACAATAAAGGAAGAGGAAGTAGAGCACAGCAAGGCTTGCACCCAAGGTCCCTGGACAGTCATTTGCCTCATTTTTGCCTCATGGAGGGCCGTTCTAACACTGGGGGCTCAATCTGGATCATATGCCATTTTTTAAAATTGAAATATTCACAGCATGAATGGCATCTTGCCTTGTTTGATTCCACAGAGGACAAGTAACTGTCCATTTGTGAACGGTTAATGAGCGGCTCCCTTTAAATAAAGGAAAACAAACATCATTTTCCCCCATTGTATTTACAGCTTGGCTGCCTTTAGAATATACCTTACACTTAAAAAAGCAGCAGATCATCGTGGCTGATGGGCAAGATGACAAATAGTTACATTCCTCAAATAGCTTGGATTTAATAGCTTGTTACACTATACAAATGCCTTATGTGAGCAAAGTGCCTATTGACTTCATCAATGTTTGAATTACTTTCCATGTAATATTGACTTTCCCACATAGCTACACAAAGTGTGGGCAGAATAGTCTTTTGTGTTTAAAGAACCCAGCTTTCAAAACTGTTTAAAACCATTTCAGTGTAGCTGTCTTTGATCTCTTGAATGTTTCTTCGTGCTGCTTTTCTGATGGCGGTATGCAAGCAGGTGAGATAAATGTCTGTATGCATAGGGTAGCCAATTATTTCTGCCATCTGCCTAAAGCAAGCCTTAGTATGGCTATTTTAGCCATTTAAAGTGATGTGTGTGTTTATTCAAAGTATAGAACTTCCCATATTATTGTTAATTTGGTCATCATGTGGACAGCCACATGCAATTATGTCAATAATAATAATAATAATAATAATAATAATAATAATAATAATAATAATAATTTATTTGTACCCCGCCCATCTGGCTGGGTTTCCCCAGCCACTCTGGGCGGCTTCCAAAAAAGATTAAAAAATACATTAAATGACACATTCCTGCCCACCCCCCCTTGGTTCCAGGTGACCCTATCACTGCCTGAGTCTTAACACGGAGAGAAAGGTAGCAGGAATTTCAAAGCATGTGAAAAGGAATTCTGAAGTATAGTTGCACTTTAGTGACACCCCTTTTTCTTCATTCATGAAGTTGCCCTCAAGGTTACCACGAATATCCCACCTCCCTCCCCAGTTTCTATCTACTGAGGGGCATGTGCATGTTCTTACTTCTCTCTCTCTCTCTCTCTCTCTCTCTCTCCCCTTATTATTTTTTCTTATTTCCAGTATTATGTCCACTTCTGCCTTTTGCAAGGTTGTTCAACTACCTACATGCAACCTTTCTCCATTCCTGGTTTCCTCAAGGGAAGATTATTACACGTAAGATTATTAACGACATTTAAAAACACAATAGCAGAAGATACATTTAAAACAAGTCTAAAACCCCAAGAAAGGAGACATTCATAGTAGAAGAGACACATTTATCCAGCTGGGAAAGCCTGTCACAACAAGAGTGTCTTCAATTGTTTCTAGAAAGTGCAGATAGTGGGGGCCTGTCATATCTTGACAGGAACGCTATTCCACAGTACAGGGGTAGCCAGACTAAACTTTTTTTTGTTAAGAGGCTGTACTCCATAGGAGGGTTGAAAATTTAATTGGAAGGTAACATTTCAAAACCTGCACCATGAAATTAAAGAAGACCCACTGAAACCAGTTTCTGAGTTGTCTGCCATTTCTTGTTGGGCACTGCAATAAGCCTTCATAGCTTGAGATCCATCAAAATGAATACCATGAACCAGCCCTGTATTGTTGCCTGCCAGGTGCTTGACATCCGCGTTTTTTAAAGACCCAAACAGGAAGCAAAAAAATTGAGGTTTATCAAGCCCCTGGTGAGCTGGAACATATGACTGGAAAGCTGTGTTTTGCTTGGTGGGTGTGAAGACACAAAATTGTCCCACCAATTTATGCTTCGTTTCTTGTTGTGAAATAGTTGGGTTTTGTTATTTTGTTTTGTTGTTGTTGTTAAGAGACTGTACTTCATAGGAGGCTCGAAATTTAGCCCTGGAATGTGACACCTAAGGAGGAAATGAGACCTAAAGACTAAAGTGGTTGGGTGGGTGTGAACTAAAGAAATTATGGAAAAGAGAAACTTAAACTCAGCTCTGCTGCCCATCTCAATTGCCTAGTTGTAGGGAGGGAGTATAGAAGTGCAGTGGGTAAATAGAATTGGTTAGTGAGTTAGAGTAGCACTGGAAAAAGTAAGATGAGCTGAAATCACAAGGGAAAAAACCTGTATGGAAAGGGTTGCAGTGGACCAGGACTCCAGAAACCTAGGCCTGGAAACAACTTTACAGCTAATTATTGCCTTGGATAGGGAAGCAGTTTAGAGTAAGTTTAGCTGGATGCCTTTTCCTGTTATTTTAATATGCTCTTAAAGAGCAGATAGCACCTGATTTGTAAAGAGGGTTAGGGGATAAATTTGATTCAGTTCGCATTTAAAGGTAAACCTACCAAATCCTCACTTTCCAACCAACAACATTCACATACCCTCCAACATTTCTCCGATGAAAATAGGGGCATCCCATTCCATAATGATAATTTTACTATGAATACCCCACACATCTTGCTGGGTTGCCCCAGCCACTCTGGGTGGCTTCCAACATATGTGAAATTAAACATTTAAAAAACTTCCCTATACAGGATTGCCTTGACGGTTCGGGGTCAGATAACTCCATAGCCTCTAACATTTGTCCACTGAAAATAAGGACATCCTAAGGAAAAGTGGGACATTCCGGGATCAAATCAGAAACCAGGATGGCTTCTCTAAATCAGGGACGTCCCTGGAAAATGGGGGCACTTGGGGGGTCTGGATTCATAGTGGAAAATGTTTGCAGAATATCTGAAGTACTATGTTAAACAGGCTAAAACGTTCGCAGGGTTCCTGTAAATTCAGCAGTTTAAAGCATTGAAGATATAGGGGGAAAGGAGAAATATGAATACAGTATATGGGGAAAGTAGAATATGCAGTCTTAATGGATAAATAATGGAACCATGGAAGGGGGGAAGGGAAGCCAATGATTGAGTGTAAGGTTATATTTAATGAAATTTGAAATATTGTAATGGAAAGTTATAAAAAAATCATTAAGAAATCATAGTTCTCCTAATTTTAGATGTAGTTTTTCAACCAAGCAATGTGTACAGGAATGCATATACTAGAATAAGTATGCACAAAAATACATATATTGCTAAAAATAAGATACAAAAATGCATTAGGGAAAAATTCTTTGCAAAAATGTTTATAGTAGGAGAAATTCACACTGAAATGCTGCTGAATATTCATGGATACATTTAAATCCTCCCCAACACAAATTGATGTAGAAATGTGAAGAAATGAATGGGGGGGGGGACTGAAATGGATGGATTCATCTATTCCTGTTTGTAACAAAACCAAACTTTACAAGATGGACAAATCCACATACAGTGGTATCTTGGGTTACATACACTTCAGGTTACCTACGCTTCAGGTTACAGACTCTGCTAACCCAGAAATAGTACCTCGGGTTAAGAACTTTGCTTCAGGATGAAAATCGGGCAGCGGCAGCGGGAGGCCCCATTAGCTAAAGTGGTGCTTCAGGTTAAGAACGTTTTCAGGTTAAGAACGGACTTCCGGAATGAATTAAGTACGTAACCAGAGGTACCACTGTAGTTGAATCAGGTAATTATGGACTTCAGCAACTTCACTGTTCATAACCAGACGATAAGCGAGCTCTCTTTGAAAAACATTGCTTTATTCTTTCTGGCACTAGACAGCAGAACCATAAACATTACAGACCAGCACTTTATCTGCACCCAGATTAGGGAAATCATCTTTCTCATGTTGCTGGCCCCTATGCAAAGGGTTACACATCATGTTCTGTGCATGCACCAAGACGTTTCCTGTTCTCTCTGCAAGCTCTTATGCTTCCTAACGCCATTAACTTCTGAACAGGGGGACCCCCTTGCAAAATGGGAATTCCACGTGCCTCAGAGAGTTGCATTAAAAAAGCAAAATTGGCAAGCTCTTCCCCTCTGCAAGTAGAAACACCTTCTGCTCTTTGGATCCCAGCCTCTGTAACTACCTTGGAAACCCTTTTGTGCTTTCTACTGAATTACCACCCCAGACTTCCCATGTGCATCTGACAGAGGATGAGCTATGAGCTCTCTGCTGGTGCTTAATAAGTCAAAGAGGATTATAATTGCAAGGAAAGGCTGAACTGCACCAGCCACAAGCAAGATTTGCAGTCTCACGGGATATGTTAGACATCTCAAGAGCCCGCCTTTCCTTTCCCATTAAGAATGTCAGCTTAGGAAGCGGTGAATTTGCTTGTAGCTTTCAGGGAAGTCAACATCAGGGCGCAGCAGTTTTTAGCACCAAGCTGTTGACAACAATCATATTTTCGGTGTTCCACAGCAGCATCTTTTCGATGCAGCGGACAGAACTTGGACACAAGAACACTCCTATGTGTGATCAGCATGCACCTCACAGATGACTGTAAATGCTTTCAAATTCAAAACACCAACAATTTCTGCTTACTTGAGGAGAGGGCATCTTAGCCAAGTAATATACAAAATTGCAACTTTGGTTTGAATGAGCTTGTCTGTGTTGATATCATTCCTCACCCCACACAATTATTTGAAAATTCAGTGCATGAATTTCTCATGCACAGTTTAAACACAGCTACACACATATGATAATTCAGCAAAGTTCTGTAAATTTATGAATTATTTTGATATATCAGCTGCAAGGAACTGGCAGCATCTGTCTATGTACGTACTTGCTTCTCCTGTGTTCAAAATATGTATCTATCACTATAACAGTTCAATGATAACACATCTCAAAGCAGCATAAAAACAAATTTAGACCTGGGAAAATAAAAAAGGGAGTTGTCTGGGGTTGACAAAACAGGTATCAGATGAGTCTCTGGGGAGAACTCTCTACAGTCAGGGGTGCTTACTATCCCCTCTAAAGGAAACTAAACTTAAAAAGCTCTCCAGGGAC
Organism: Darevskia mixta; assembly: GCA_034641385.1. Lineage (NCBI taxonomy): Eukaryota > Metazoa > Chordata > Lepidosauria > Squamata > Lacertidae > Darevskia > Darevskia mixta. The sequence goes on from JAWWNH010000029.1 coordinate 12,044,298, forward strand.
TTTCTATTGCTCAAGTGGAAAATCAATATAGAATATTACAATATAAAGCTTGGAATACAATTAGCTTACAAGGCACCGTTTGGAAGGGCTTGAGTGATAAATAGAGGCATGCACAGACCTCATTCTCCCAAGCAACCCATTACATCACTGCACATGTGCTGAAGAGTAAAAACAATAACAATTTAAGAGTTCAATGAAGAAAACTGGCAGCAATGAGGCCAACATGTTGTTAATGGCTAATGGGTTGTATTCAACTTGATGCTAAGTAGGATGTTGTTTCAGCACCAGGATTACTCTGTGCTAAATAGAATATTATCCCCCTCTTCTCCCTCCGTGTGCCCCTAAATCATTTCTGGGTTCCAACCCTCCAGCAGAGATTTGGGGACAGTGTAGGGAACACGTGAGGGGTGTGGGTTGGGGGTGGAATCTCATTGCACTGGAGCAAATCCTTATGTTAATGCAAATATTTCATTGAATATTGCCCCATGGAAAGACTTCACCTGGCAGAGTAACAGGTGTTCTACCTCAGGGACATAAGCAGTCAAAAGTCTTGCATCCAGTTGTTTTTACAGTGGTACCTCTGGATATGAACTTAATTCATTCTGGGGGTCCAATCTTACCCCGAAACATTCATATCCAGAGGCGCGCTGTTCTGCTGCGCAGGCTTGGGCAGCGGTAGTCCGCTTCTGCTTAGTCACGGGCAGCGGAAACCTTTCCTTTACTTCCGGGTTTTGCCATGTGCATAGCCCGAAGCATTCACAAAGGGGGCAGTTCGTATCCAGAGGTACCACTGCACACTAGCTGGAGCTTCCAAACAATCTTCAAGGGCAGCCACACATGTAACACATTGCAGTAGTCAAGTCGAGAGGTTACCAGTGCATCAATAACTGTGATCAGGTGCTCTCTATCCAGAAAGGGCTGCAGGTGATGTATCAGCCACAGCTGGGAGAAGGCTCTTCAAGCCTCTGATGCCATCTAGGCCTCCAGGGACAAAGCTGGATCCAAAAGCACCTCATTCAGACCTGGTTAAGCTCCACCTCTCTAGACAGCACTGATGAACAGTACTTGCATCATATCTGAACTGAGTTTCAGCTTATTGATCCTCATAGTGTCATCAATACCAGGCACAGGTTCAGCACAAGAAGAATAAGAAGAGTTTGGATTTGATATCCTGCTTTATCACTACCCGAAGGAGTCTCAAAGTGGCTAACATTCTCCTTTCCCTTCCTCCCCCACAGCAAACACTCTGTTAGGTGAGTGGGGCTGAGAGACTTCAAAGAAGTATGACTAGCCCAAGGTTACCCAGCAGCTGCATGTGGAGGAGTGGAGACACGAACCCGGTTCACCAGATTACGAGTCTACCGCTCTTAACCACTACACCATACTACACCACACTCTCTCACCACCATTATATCACTCGATTAACATGCAGATTCGGCTTATTGACCAACATGGTTGCCACTCTGGTATAGCACTCAGTCCCTCTTATTCAGCCTCCCTTCCTAATTAATTTATTTGCATGTGCTTCATTAGCATACCCTCCAACATTGCTCCAATGAAAATACGGATGTCCCATTCCATAATGATAATTTTACTATTTATACCCCACACATCTTACTGGGTTGACCCAGCCACTCTGGGCAGCTTCCAACATGTATAAAAACATAATAAACCATTAAACTTTTTTTTTTTTTAAAAAAAAACCTTCCCTATACAGGATTGCCTTCAGATGGCTCAGGGGTCGGATAATTCCATACCCCTCCAACATTTATTCAATGAAAATAGGGAAGTTCTAAGGAAAAGTGGGACATTCTGGGATCAAATCAGAAACCGGGATGGCTTCTGTAAATCTGGGACTGTCCCTGGAAAGTAGGGACAGTTGGAGGGTCTGCATTAGCACATACTGGGAAATAAATGCATTTATAGCTGAGTCTTGGGCACCTTGTTTCATTGGCCATTTATGAAAGATAGGAGTCTAAATGTTATTTACTGCCTATAAAAATATAATCCCAAGGTCCAGTTTGCCCTGAAAGATCTCTGTTATTGACAATGATTTAAAGCTGAGTTTGGAGGGATGGAATGAAAGTCAAACAGCAACGTATTTTAACTTGCCCAGGGTAGTGTGTCAATGTGCGCGTCTATGAAATGCAATTGCACTGTGAGTGTTCTTGTGAACCATTCTTTGTCATCTATTCAGAGTTAGAGGCAGGCCCATTTTAAACTACTATAAGACAGAGAAAATAAGGGGGGAGGGGGGTGATTTGAGAAATGCCCACACTGTGAATAATGCTTTCCTTAACGTTCGCATAACACAAATGGAACCATGGTTGAGTGGAGCAATATACAACTTCCCTCAAAAATAAAGACTTTGAAGGGAAAGAAGAGGTTGGATAAATTTCAGCATAAACACTGAGTTCTTCTGGAGAAAGGAATGAGTGACTGGAAGTGGGATTTGGAATGAACTTCTTGACCCCAATGACAGCATCACTGCTGCAGTAAGCCCCACTGCTTACTGTTGTAAGGAACCTGTCAGCTTTCTAGACTAGGGATTTTGTGCTCCTGTTTCCCCCACCAATCCTCATGTGTCACCCCTGTATTGTATATTACTTGACGCATAAGGAGCACCATACCTCACTGAAGTATTTCTCAGATTTCATCACAAATCTCCTCCCAGCACTCTATAAAGCTTGGTTCACCAACAGTTGTTTCAAGGTAGGTAGTCACGCAATCACACTCCTGTGGTTTAAGTAAGTTAGAATAAGTATAATTGTTTCTCTAAATCTGTTATTGTCACTGCAAGAATCGATTTTTTAAAAAAAATGACTGCAGATTTCAGGGAATAAAAGTGAAGGTCTAGAGTCGACCCTGCAATACCATCACATTGCAAAAACATGTTATTCTTTTCCTTGCTCGGGGTTTTGACTTTGTGGTTCCTGTGGAGGACTGGGGAATTTCTTACAGCCAGAGAATACTACTTCCATTTCCTTTCTCTAAGCTTTGTTATGGTTCATCTACCAACTGGATCAATGAAGGAACTCAGAAACAGAAACTAGGCAGCCAGAACAGTATATTGTAGCTGCCATGTGGCCATTATCAAAATCAGTGGCCCCGAGTCACTTATTTCTCTATTGTCCAGTAAAATTTGGAAATGCAAAATGAGTGATATGATGCTATGTTGCAGGTTTTCCTGTACCCTTGCACTAGGTTCCATTTATGAGCAGCAGGATAACAGTCTGAGGACATCCTATCATGTGTTTTGTATTACTAAAGGAGGAGCCACAGGGCTGTTTTTTCCAAAGATACACCTATATTGACTCATAAGATATAGACCTGGCTTTACAGACAGATATGTATTCAGGAGTATTCTTGCAGTTAATAGGTAGACTTGCTTCTCTGGTTTTAAAATGATCTATATAAAAAAAAGCAGTATAAATCCAATCTTTTGCTACTGTTTTAACAACTTTCATTTAAATGAAGTGCACAAATGTTTAGAATGGGTGAGATAAGTAATCCTTGAAAGAATTTTTGAAATCAATTCCTGCAGTGGTGATAACAGATCCAGTATATTGCTCCAGGGCTTAGGATGAACTAGTTCAATTGAACAAAGTTCATTAAGTAGTGCAAAAATCTGTGAACTACACCTGAAATCAGATTCCATGATTGCTGAGTGAATGAACTTCATACAGAGATAAAACTTTGAATGATTTCTAGCTCGTCTTCATATTCATTCCCTCTTTCCACCCCACAACAGGAAGCCCAGACTCTTAGCGCTCTCTCTCTCTCTCTCTCTCTCTCTCTCTCTCTCTCTCTCTCTCTAAAAAAAAGTAAGTCAATCAGACATCTATGAAGAAAGTTAGAAAACAAAACACAGACACAATATTCTAAGGCTTATTGGGCAGATACAGAAGTGCTGCTGTTGCTATGAATGCTTAGTCACTTATTCATGGCTTATAAACAAACAGAAAGAAGGAAAGTGAGGTATTTCCTGCATCTTCCTTGTTGAAGTAATTTGCTCTCTCAACAGGAGCAGCTTGCAGCAAAGCAAATGACACCTTGTGGGGTTGGCACAAATTAAACAGTTTAAGTCTTTTCTGGTAGGGAAATATAATTACGGGAAAAGCTTCACCTGTTGATATTCTGTGTTCCAAATATGTTTAAAACATTTTTAAAAGCCAAATATTTCAGAAATATTTTCTTAAAGCTAAGAGGATTCTGGGAAGCAAAGCTGGGATTGCAGCGAGAGACTGTGAAAGTGATGCTACACTTTTCAGCCACATCATGACACTGCGGAGATCAAGGTACTTGAAGAGGTTTATTCATCACCTTACTATATAGTGTGTTCCAAGCATATGGAGTGTGAAAGGCGCAGCAAATTATAACATAAAAGAGTATGAATGTAGACACATCAATTCTCATATGGAATTTATCAAGAATGTTGTCTGAGCCAAGTAGATTTAGAGGGGAGAAAAAAAGTATTTGAAAAGAAAGGAATGAACGAGTTGGCAACAGGATACATGATAAAGGGAAAGTGAAAGGAATATTGATGGTCTCTACAAAACAGCATAACATTACACATATTACAACTGAGGCTACAAGAAAGAACAGTCAAGTGGGGAACACCATTTTTTAATATATTTTATTTTTGCAGACAGATAAAATTTAAAGTCTCCGAACCAGGACTTCCACAAATCAGTGCCTTCAAGATTTTCAACTTCACATAAAAGCAAACCCAGAGAATGATAAATTAAATCATAAAAGTTTAATGGGCACATGAGATGTTGCCATGATTCTTTCCATTCCCAGTGAATCTGATTTCAGCTCTCCCATCTATTTTTCATCAAAATGTTTAAATGGTTTGAGTATGACAAGCAGAATTACTTTGAGATACCTGCACTCAGTTGTCAAGTGGAAATGTTAATCAAATAGAGGTACCCATATGTCCTCCAGAATATTAAAGGCTAAAAATAATCCAGGGTCAGCGACGTAAGGTCTGTGAAGCCATATCTTCAGATCATTAGAGCTTTTAGCTGGTGTCCCCATGTGGTACCAGTAACTTTCTGGCAGGTTCCTGCTCCAGAAAGAAAGGGGTAGAGGAGAGGAAGGCAGCTTATTCATTGTGAGAGGGGTTTTTAAAGCATGTCTTACATAGCCTTTGCTTGGTATAGATTTCTCCTTTGGGAATAACAGCAGGGTAAACTCAATGACTGTTTCCTTCTTTGGATCTAGAATCATGTGGTATGGTGTGTCTCAAGGCACTCTTTCTGGTCAGATACACAGTGAGCAAAGGTATTATAATTGGATGCCCCAAGCAATACTTTGCTGGATTTTGCAGACGCCAAGGCTCCATTAGGCCCAGAAACAGAACTTCCTTCTCAACTCCTAAACATGGTCAGCCTTCCTGAAGCTACTTTGACGAGAGAACGTTTGGAAACCTGCCTTGCCAATTTTTCCAAAGAAACAGAAGAGTTTGCTCTTTAAAGATATCCCTGTCAATCTGAGATATTTCACCTGCACTGCATGATTTGTCTATACCTGTTTGTCTGTCTATCGATCTGTCCATCTATCTGTCTATATTTACGTACACATATATCAAGGGACAAAAGAATCTGCCATAGTCAATAGAAGCTGAACAAATAAGCAAGCTCTCCTGGACCATTGTTGTTTCAATGACACTTAAAGCTTGGGTAGATAAGTGTTGGAGAAATGTAGCCCTTTAAGCCTCACATTCAGGAAATACAAGAGGGGAAAAAAATCAGCAGAACCCAGACAAGGTTAATAAAGAGTTCATCAGATTCAGTACTAAATTGCCTGCTCTTAAGGCCATCTCCATCTCAAGACTGTGGCCAAGAATACCCTTTCCATTATTTCTATGAAAACAGTAGAAAGAAGGGGGGGGGGAAATAGAAAAAGAAAAAAGAATTAGGAGACGCATGTAATCAATCTTGTCCTTTAGAAAATCCAGTAGTTCTTCAGGGCTGCCAGATACTGTGCCTTTCAGGGCAACAGACAGGCAATGCCTATTAAATGTGTTTTTCTTCTCCAAAGAAATGGGGTCAGGGAAAGATTCTTCTAACCTTACTATGCTATAGATTTAATGAAAGGCAACTGCTATTTTAAGGTTTCATGAGGGGATTATATATATATATATATATATATATATATATATATATATATATATATATAACACAAAGGCAAGTTGCGGACACCCATCCCCATTACCACAGAGCTTCCATTGACTCTTTTATCTATATCACCAAGCCAGCCCTTACAAACTTTCACTGATTGTTAGACCTATAAATGAGGCTTAGTCGCTGAGAAGGCTAGGTCCTGACACTCTCTGTGTTTATTAGTTAAAATAAGAGTGATATGCTGTGATGTCTGTCTTTTAGTTAAGGCGTTTTAATTCTTTTGACTAGCATACAGTTTTCTCAATAGTTGATAGTGATGAGCAGTTTTCATTAGCTTTCATGTTTTAGCAGCAGAATGACAAATTAAACTGGAATTGGTTCTTACCTTGGGTGTAAGGCACTGTCAGGGACTGGCTAGACGCTGAGGAGGGGGGGGGGCTAAATACTGATGAGTGGGCACTAGGAAAAGGGGGTGTTATAAACTGACTTGGAAGAATGATCTGGGGGAGTCTTTAACAGCCAGGAGGTGAAAGTCAGAGAGGCTGCGGGATTGGAGAGTGAAGAACAGGTGCTGGAGCAAGGAGACATAGGTCAGGCAAACTGCTTGTATAGGCAGAATATGCAGATTAAGTGAAAAATTATTGGCTGATAGTAAACGATGTAAAAGATCCCTGATTCCTACACCCCAAAGACTGAAAGAAAGAAATTCATACACTGATTTTTGAGCATGGGTAAAGGTAAAGGTAAAAGGACCCCTCACCGTTAGGTCCAGTTGCGGATAACTCTGGGGTTGCGGCGCTCATCTCGCTTTACTGGCCGAGGGAGCCAGCGTACAGCTTCCAGGTCATGTGGCCAGCATGACTAAGCCGCTTCTGGTGAACCAGAGCAGTGCACAGAAACGCCGTTTACCTTCTCACCGGAGCAGTACCTATTTATCTACTTGCACTTTGACGTGCTTTCGAACTGCTAGGTTGGCAGGAGCAGGGACTGAGCAACGGGAGCTCACCCTGTCGCGGGGATTCGAACTGCCAACCTTCTGATTGGCAAGCCCTAGGCTCTGTGGTTTAAAATGGGCATAAAATATAATAATACATGGATGATGCTGTGGGTTGTGAATGTAACTCAGATGCTCAAAGAAGTAGGGTTAAACACAAAACGGGGGGCTGTAAAAGGACTGCGTTTCTGGCTCCATGTTTATTGCATGATGCCTGCCAATTTAAATGTTCATGTGCCATTCAAAACTGTTGGCACCAGTTCATAATGAATCTACTTTTTTGCATCTGGACTCAAAAAGGCAAAGTATGAATTAGCCCGCTAATCAGGATATAAATACCTAAAGACAGGAAATGAGTGCAGTGGGAAACTAGAATGCAGTTTGCATCTAGTTGAAGAAAAAACATTTTAAACAGTTTTAGGCAGGGATTTTTTTTCCCAGCCCGAACTTGCTGGAACTCAGATCCAGCACCTTTCAGGTGGATGCCATTGCCAGAAATGTTGGACACCATCAGGCCTCCATGGCTTTTGGGAAACCATAGCAGGTGCTTCTTGGGGAGAAAAGTATATAGAAAGATAGGCATCAGATATTCTTGTTTTTGTAACACATGTTCCTTCTTTCCAATGCCACCCTTTAAAATTAGTGTGTGAGGTGAGAACTGATTAGCAGGGCATGCAGAAGTTTGATTTGCAACGGATTTACTCATGATTTCCTTCTAGACAAGAGAAATGGAGTTGGGAACATCAGGCTAGTGGTGCATTTTGCAGTTTGCCATTTTTCTGCACAAGAGTTGAAAGCTGCCAGTTTTTACACTTAACAAAATGTACAAACATAACAATCAAATATAAATGCGGCTATGTTCAGTCTCATGTGGACAGCATCTCCCAGCAATTTACACAAGCAACACACACTTACACAAGCAACAACACACACACTTAACACAATTCCTACTTCCACTGCTTGTCAGGTGCAGGAATCCTAGTGCTGAATTGTTCAGAAATGGTTATTCAAAAGCTTAATGACAGGCTTTCCACCTCATTTGATTAATGAACTGTAATTAGTACAAAAGGCAGTAGTTGGGAAAGCAGATTTGGGTCTCCTGACACTGATCCTTCTCCAGCTGTACCAGCCATTAGTCAAGTTTGAAGCTGAAGCTCACGTTTTCAGAAGGCTTCCATTAGCATCCCTGTAAGCATTGTGTGCTTATGTTATGCATCTATATGTGCAAATCTTGACATCCATACACTTAGATCAGATAACCCTTGCAAATGCAGGAACCATGTAGGGGAACTAGAAATTCTGAACCTGCCTAAAAACAAATATTGGGCTGAATTGTAAAACCACTGTCCCTTAAAACGTTTGTTTGTTTGTTGCATTGATAGCCTCACCTTTTTCTCCAAGGAGCCCCAGGTGATGTGCATGGTTCTTCTCTCCCTCCCTTCATTTAATTCTCACAATAATCCTGTGAGATTAGGCTGAGAGGCAGTGACTGGCCCAAGGTCACCCAGTGAGATTCATGGTCAAGTGGGGATTTGAACTCCCCAGGTTTCCCAGGTCCTAGTCTGGCACTGTAACCACTATACCACCCAGGCTTTAATTTTGTCAGCAAAGGATTACTTTTATCATTATCATCAGCATATATTTAGCACTTGTGCAGCACATGCATGTATTCTCGCTATGTATTCTCGCTACATAGCGAGAAGTAATTCTTGCTATGTTCAATGGCTTACATTTCAAGAAAAACGTATTTTCTTATGCGTACTAACTGTGCAAAGTGTGCTACCCTTTTTATTCCATTTGTTCAGCTGATTCTAAAGAAATTACTGCAAGAACAGTATTTCAGAGCAGTGGTATTTCTTAAAGCAAAAAAAAAAGTTTGGATTTATTTTTAAGGAAGAAAAGCCTGTAGAAATCATATCCTCAGAATACAAGAAACAAAACCAAAGTTTCCTTGAAAACAATACCTTTTGGTTTTATTTCAGTAAATGTCTATAATGAAATCAAATAACCCAAGCAGGTTGAGGGCTGTTCTAATGATGATCACCTGCACTCCCACTGAGTTAATAAATCAGGATGAATTAATTACTTCCAAAATTATCTCAAGCATGACAGACAGTTGATGTCTTTCAAATTAGGTATTAATTATTACAATGAAACTCATGAAAAAAATAAAAAATAAACACCCGTAAGTGGCTTTAAGATCTGTGAAGACTCAGTAACATACTTATAGTCAGTGGGCTACCATATCTCCCCATTAAAATGAGAGCCAGCTCAGACTCTTCCAATAGCTTAGGATGGTCGACACCTACAGGAATCTGTAAAGTTGCTTTGAAGCAAACAGACTGCCTCCCTCTCCACACCTCTCCCCAAAACAATAAGGAGTTTGGACAGGCTTTAGGAAGCTTTAAAGGACAGCTGATTATCAGCTATCCATTTCACCTTTTATAGAAAGTTGGGACTTTCCTTTGCTTGGAGAGCTGTGATGGGTGTATGTGTGTGTATGTGTGGCTTTCTTTGGTGTGTGTGTGTTTTGTGCTGCTTTTTGTTTTGTTTTTTCTTTCTTTTGTTTTTATGGGGGGCGTGCAATTTCGTTGCACTTGTATAGCGTTGTGCTTGTACTTGTGCAATGACAATAAATTAAATCTATCTAATCTATCTATCTATCTAATCTATCTATCTACCTGCTCTACAGTGAGGGTGGAGAACTGGGTCTGGCTGGCATGTCAAATTCTTATCTGCCCCATCACTCCACATGCCAAGTTTGACAGGTGGGGGGGCTGCCCTCCTGTCAATCACAGATGGCACATGGTAACCTGCCTGTCAACCACAATGACATCAGTTGACCCATTTTTGCCTGCATGGTTTGAAACCAAACTTCCAGCCTCTCTGCTTCTCACCTTCTAACAGGTTAGCATTGGCACTGCCATTCAAGGCTGAGCTTGTTCTGGCCTGCCTCTATTCCCATGTACATCTTTTCTCTCTCTTCTTTTTTAGTCACATGCATGGAGAGATTGGGCAATGTACTATTTAAATTACTTTCTGCCCCACTGGTAATTTCACTGAAGGAAGGTGCTTCTCCTGCCTCTGGACTTCCCCATGAGCTTTCTTATTCAGAGGTCCTGGCTGTGAGAATTGACACTCCAAACAGCCAGATGCAGAGTCTCTCATTTTGGAACTATTGCTTCAAGAAGGCCTCCTCAGAAGTGAAATGTGCTCATTGCTTGAAGCCAGTGTCATGGTCCTCATTTTCCCTTAAGGTGAAGCTTTGCATTGTGGATGGCAAATTGTGACTGTTATTTTTCTGGACATTTACAGAATGTGCAGTTTCATTTCAGCTTCAAATCTGATTAATCCACTACCCAGTTGTTTGAAAGTGGACTAGACAGATGCTCTGAAGAGGCAATATGGGTTCAGTTCTCAAAAATACTTCAATCTTCAGTTCAGCGATCTCATTTCAGCCATTCTGCAATTGTAGAGCAGGTGCCTTCCTGCATTTATTTTGGAACAATATGAAGAGCAATATATCGAGAGGCAAAGGAAAGAAAGAACTGTACCTGTTCAAGTCACGATGTATAATTGGTTGGGTGAGATTGTGAAGGTACTCCATGCCTTTGGCAACATCTACTGCGATGATTAATTTTGACTGCAAGTCAAGATTCCTGCAAGGCAAGGGTAAAAAAAATAAAATCATAGCATTAGTCAAATTAGAGGGAGGTGAGAAGAATTTTCCAAACTTCCTGATTATTTACATAATCCTGATTGTTGAAATCAAGTTCTCTCAAAGTAGTTTAAATTAAGAACTTATCTCAAGATGTAATTCGGAAATTGCTGAATTAAAACTTGATTAGTCATTAATTGGCCTGCTATTTCCCACTTCCTCTACTTCTGAAGAAAAGGTCTTTCACTTAGAGAAAGAGGGAGTGGAGCTGACCTTGGCCTACAGCCTTATATACAGTATGTACTGGGGCACCTCCCTATGCCCTCATTGCTAGGATTATGTCTCTGTTTGTTTATTTAAGGTATGTACTGTGGTTCATAAACAATAAAAATGAATCCCAGAGCAGTTTGCACAATACAACATTGAAAAACAATTTTAAAAAACCAACAAGGACAAAAACCCCACAATAAAATGCTGGTGAATTTTGCCGCAGAATTAAAAATAAAGAAATGGTACGTTGCTCTTGAAATCTGGGAGAACTGAATAGAAGTTTTGAAAGGTGAGGAACTGAAAGAAACGGAAACTGACCAATGTAAGGCAGCTTTACCTTTTTTGTTCGTGCAGCAGGGAGAAGAGGGATCCTCCAGATATGTATTGCGTAACTATTGCAAACTGACTTGGATCATCCAGGCAAGCACCAACAAACTGGATGACACAGGGGTGATTGAGTCGGCACAGGATGGAAACTTCTCGGCAAAACATGTCAACGTCTGATTTGGAGCAGTAGGTGTTGGCTCGGTATCTGCTTAGCAGCATCAGAAAATATATATAATAAATAATGCCATTTAAAAAAACTAAGTAAAGTAACCAACAGAAAACTCCACTAAAGCTTACCGTTTGATTGCCACTATTTTATTTCTGCATCTTCCCTTATATACTTTTCCAAACGATCCTAGAAGGAATGGGATTAAATAAGAACACAGCAACTTGGGGGGGGGGGGAGATTCATTCTCTAAAATGGAACCTTTTTTTCCTACTTCCTTTTACCTGAACCAATAATTTCATGGAACTCGATTTCTGAGAGCTGGAGGTGAAAATGGGATGGCAAACCAGCGCGGAGAAGAAGAACGTCTGCTTTTTCTGCCAAAGGAAAATGGTCCATTTGTAAAAATGCAGTGAAGTACCAAATTTAACAATAAATAAATGAAATAAGCAACACATCGATAGCTTAGTTTCCCACTATGAATGGCTTGACTGGTATTTCTGTTCCTTTTTGTTTCAATATCCTACAATAAGCCTCCAATAATAAATACAGATTTGCAACATTCTGACTGCCTTAGAGCTTTTTTTTGGCTTTAGAAGCTTATCACTAAAGAACACTGTTCCATATGCATATTCTATCTGGATCATGTAATGGTTGCAGAAAATCCTTTATACAAGGAATTAGTTCCTTCTCCTGTCTCTCTGTCTCTCTAACAGTAGCTAGCGAGGCTGTGTTTTTACTGCCATTCCAATATACTCTTCAATGACTCTGCGAATTGGATTTGATACACAACTGAATTTTCAGACTAACTTGTTGATCCACGTGCTTCGCTGTAACAGGTTTATCAAAACATTTCTCAACAGAACATTTGAATATGCCTTTTGATTACATGAGTAGGGTATAAACTTTTTGATGCACCCAAAGCTGATAATGCGGGAAGGAAATTCTAAAGGAAGTGTGTCAAACGAGCCATCAAGAAGCAACTGAGTTATACCTCAAACATACAATTATTTTTTTGTAAAAGATTTTATTTCAAATGCAGGTAGTTAAATCTGATGGTGCTCACATTTATATTATTATCATCACTTTTAATATTTAGTAAGAAAAAACAAAACAAGCCATCCTTGTAGTACCTTAGATGCCATTTCACAGAACATCACAATTCAATTTGTGTAGGACATATGAAATACTACAATAATTATAATTACAGAAATATTTTTCTGACTGGTGTAAAAAGAGCCCGTTCCACAATTACGACACTTACCAAAGTTAAACTAAGGCTGCAATCCTTTGCACACTTTCTTTGAAGCAAGCCCATTAAACACAGTGGGACTTACATCTGAGTAGACCTCCATAAGACTGGACTGCCTTATCAATTATCCAGCAGCTGTCTTAAGTGACAGTTCCCAACTCACACATACTGAAATTTCTAAACAAAAGACCCTAGTAAAGTCAAAGTTTAATATACCCCCTTTTGGACAAAAGATGCCAAGCAAGGTCTTTTAACATGATGCTAAGAATTGCTACTGGCTTTGGCCACTGTACATGCCCACTCGCCCTGTTCCAAATGCTGATGTGCCTTGTTTGTACTGTCTATTGTTGAGACTAGGTCAGGACCTAAACCAAAGATGGATATAGGGAGCGCAACTGGGTGTGGAACTTCTGGGGCCCCTGCAGTGGGCACCACAACTGTGACATTCAATGGAAGGTGAGAGGCAGGGAGGGGCATCAGATTTTGGCATCACACAGGGCACCACTGAGAAGCCAAGGTACACCACTGCCTAAATCAGTGGTGGCCAAACTTGGCCCTCCAGCTGTTTTGGGACTACAATTCCCATCATCCCTGGCCACTGGTCCTGTTATCTAGGGATGGTGGGAGTTGTAGTCCAAAAACAGCTGGAGGGCCAAGTTTGGCCACCACTGGCCTAAATGGAGGGAAAGTGCAACCAATTCTGAACAGTGCCATGTGTGTATTGTTTGGAGTTGCCAGCTTTTACGCCTGTGATGTAACAGTTTCCTGGCAGGCAGAAATCTGGCAGGTGTAACTTTTCCAGGTATGGAGATGAAGCGATAGAAACAGCATTGCCTGTCGTTTTTTTTCCATGTCAGGCCAGTTATCAAAAGTATGGGAGGCAAACTGAGTGGAAACACAGACACAGGTAAGATAGGCATGCCCAGCAGTTGTGCCACCAGCGGAACTGTTCCCATGGATGCCCAGAATAGACAAATCTAGGAAAATACCTTTGCTATAAAAGATTCAATTTGACATTAAAAAATACCTTTCGTCATGCTTTTAATCTTCCCTAGAGGAGACGGAACTGACACATAGGATCCATCTGAAATAAAAAGAAAATGTAGGCTTACAGATTTTCAGAAATAATGTACCACTTAATATACACTGTCTGTGTGTGAAGCACCTAACAAGTCGCATTCTAGGTTATTATAAAGTTGCCTTTTGAAAAGCAGGGCTGGTGTTGTAGGTGATATAGGTTTGATCTAGCTTTATTAACATTGGCACGGAAATTCCATGTTGTTCCATCAAGGCTAAGGAAATGTCATAGACTCATTAATACCTAAGCTTTAGACTGCATGAATATTTTCTAAGCTGGTTTAAATGTATACACTGGAAGTTAAAAAAAGTAAGGGCTTACTGTATATTTCAGTCTGTACTTTGAAAATCTTGGAACTGTGGTCCATGGAGCAATAGCATGGACCTGAGACACAGAAATATTTTGTTGCATCCCCTCCTGTTTTGCAGTAGTGCTGGTTATTGTTTCAACTCTGCTTTTAACAGACGTTCTCAATAATATTTTAGAACTATATTGTGGAATTTGCATGTGCCCTGCCCTGGGGCACTGTAATGAAGGGCAGATTATGAATTAAAATAATAAATAAACAAACATGCTGGGATTCAGCCATCAATGGAATGATAAATCTTGGATACGGATGTACCATTTCGGTTCTAGGAGAGAAGGGATGTAGTATTCAAAGAGATTTGGGAGATGCAGGGGAGCAAGATTCATAGCTCTGCCTTTAGATATACACAATATTAAACAAGGGAAAGGAGCATTTTAAGAATGTTTGTGGTGGCTACTTTTTAAATCAGAATAACCAGAGATAAAGCCTGAGGGGGAAATCACATGTGATTGGAAGCACAGGCGGAAGGGAAGTCCATCCACTCTCCTCAAATTACTTGGCTATCTTGGAAATCAGTAAAAATAAAAATAAAATGTCCACTGATTTCTCCAGAACTAGGCTGTCATCCAATTCTGTGATTATTATACGTTAACTTTGCAAAATTCATCTTCTGCCTTCAGTAAAACAATTGGGTTTCTTTTTGCTTATACTAGGGTGTTTCCTGAGTACCGGCTGAATAGTTTATCAGAAAATAATTATTAATCTTTGGAATTATGAACTAAAGGCATTTGACCCAGGGGTGGAGAGAAGTGAAGTTTTCGGATGAATATATGCATTTATTTTTATTTGAGGTATAAATATTGATTTCAATACAGCTAACTTCAAATAAAAGTTTTAGGACGGGAGTCATAATGCGCAAGTAATCAAAGTGACATCAAAGCAAAGCAAACAACACAAAGAGAATGCTTGAACAACAAATCAAACATGTAGGAAGGGATCTTTCTTTCTCACTTTATTGCATGCAACATGGAATGACAACTTTTTTTAAGATAAAGAGGAATTCTAAAAAGAAATAAAAATGGAAAGCATATAAAAAAATAAAGACATGGGTCAATGCAATCAAATGTGTTATTCTGCCTAAACTATAACCTACAAGACATTGCCATTATGAAATTATGAGTGGATGGAGGAGCTCAGCATCAAACTGACTTTTTACGTCCTTGACCCAAACAGAAGCACATGCAGATACCTGCTTGTTTAACCAAATATTTTGCAAATGTACAAAGAGGGGAGTGCCTCTGTAATTAATAGTCTAGCTCTTGGGGCATCTTAGGTATAGGGGGTGATGCTTGTTTCTGGAGATCTTCTCTTTCCTTCTAATTTCTGCTCTCTCAGTGTCAGAAAGAACCATTATTCCTGTGCATGGCAGGAGGTAGACCATATCTAATTCCTTCAACCTCCAGCCCATAGCCTTCTGTAAAGTTTGCATCCCCTCCTGCTCTCTCTCTCTCGTCTTCTAACCTGGGGGTTTCCTCTAGCCTTCTCCTTTCTCCTCTCTACTGGCCAAACCTGCCTAAGGATCGATTTCACCCATCTCTCTCAGTCTTCTGCCCAACCTGCTTCCCAATTTGGATTTTGAATTTGATATCCCGCTTTAGCACTACCCGAAGGAGTCTCAAAGCGGCTAACATTCTCCTTTCCCTTCCTCCCCAACAAAAAACACTCTGTGAGGTGAGTGGGGCTGAGAGACTTCAAAGAAGTGTGACTAGCCCAAGGTCACCCAGCAGCTGCATGTGGAGGAGTGGGGAAGCGAACCCGGTTCACCAGATTACGAGTCCACAGCTCTTAACCACTACACCACACTGGCTCTCAGTCCCTAAGAGGCTGATCAGATTCTATAGTGGACAACTGCCCCTGTTATCACTAGTCCGGCTCCAGGCTGTTAATTCTTTGTACTTTTACAGGGCTCTTCATGCAAACTAGTCTCTTGCCTATCTACTTCATTGAAAAGAAATCTATTAGATTGCATTCTTAGCAGTGCAAAATGGGAAAAAAAACTTGTGAATACTATACCTCCCCCAGGTTGGGAGTATTCATTACAAGGGGATTCATCCTGAGGTCTTTTGTAGTGTTTCAGCAGTGTGACAATAGCATCATGTCCTGGAAGACACAATTTGAAATAATAAGCAAACAATAACAAAAACAAAAACCAATGAACAAAACTGGATGAGTGTGTGCACCATGGCAGTAATAACTTAGTCATAGCAACTTAAACTCTAAAAAAACAACCACCCACCAACACAATATAACCTGTCCTCAGCTTTTGTCGGTATTCAATTTACTTTAATGTAAACAAATAAAAGAATAAAATATGAATCACAGCAATCTTGAAATGCTATCCTCTTGGGGGGGGGGGAACCTGATGATGCCAACTAACAATTCAAACCTGAAAACACCGATGTCTAATAAATGAATCATGATAATTATATTAAAATTATAATTACTATTTTATTCCCCCACTTCACCCTAAAGTCTCAGGGTAGGTTAAAGGATGCTGAATCTACAGCCACACATAAAAGCCTCTCTTCTAGCAAATGGCATCATATTATTATATGGATTTTATATTTATATAAAATATAAAATATTATATATTTATATATATATATATATCTATTATATTTCTATAGATGTACTATAGAAATTGCTCTCTGAAGTAGGGTTGTTTATGACTCCAGAATGGACCGAGGTCTAAGCGGGTTCATGCACATTTTAATGTAGAAACATACCCTGGCTCAGCAACAGATGAGCACAAAGGAAAGAGCTTCTGAGAATCGACAGTTTTCTAGTTGAGTTTGGAGGACAAAGAGAAGCAGAACATGAATCTGAGCTGTTGCCAGGGCAGATCTGTGAAATGTGTAACGCACAGTACAGCAAAGCAGAAACCACAGAGATAGGCAGTTTCTTTGAAGAATTTCTGCAGGAAATCAAGGAGAGCTATCTGTCTGTAAAGGAGGTCTATGCCACTTGCTGCCCATCACAGTAGAACCAGAGTTTGCTTCCACATAAAATCAATAGCAGCCCCTGACTTCCTAATGGACTTCATGGATAACTGCATTCTAATGATGTCTGCGATACCTTGTTCGGTGATAAGGGGTTGGGGGGAATTTAACCCTAAATCCTTGTCTATACTTGAAGGCAGAAGATGCTTTTTCTGAACTAGGATATACAGTGATGGATTTCTTATTTTATTGGAACGGAGGATGGTTTGAATTTAATTTGCCTGGAATTAAGGCTTTGGTTAGTATTTCTGAAAGCATAAATCCTATACTTGGAATGCCTCATTCTCTCAGCTTCAGATGCTGACACATAAAGACAGGCTTTGTCTGTGTGCCTGGACTGAGCTGACTTACGCTTTCGTGTGCTTTCCAAGCTGCAGTGCTATGTTTGTAATGTAAAAGTGCCCCGTTCCCCCTGGTCCACAACTGCTGTACCTTTCTCATAGGCCCACATCAAGCAGGTCTGCTCATCTTTCTCACCACTAGACCTGCTGGGGTCGCAGGCAACCAGATTCATATCAGCTCCATTGTCTAGTAAAAATTGGACGAGACGGATATGGCCATGATAGCAAGCAGAATGCAACCCTAGAAAATTTAAGGTGGGAAAGAGAGATTGGCTGTCATCCAAATTTCCACAACACTGTAAAAAGACCAACAAAACTCATCTATGGATTAGGAATATAGGAAGCTGGCTTATACTGAGTCAGACTAGCTCAATATTGTCTACACTAACTGGCAGCAGCTCTCCAAAATTCCAGACAGGATTCTATTCTCAGGGCTACCTGAGAATGCCAGGGATGAAACCTGGGACCCTGTGCATGCAAAGCAGTTGCTCTACCACTGAGCTATGGAAAAAGAAATTGCTATAAAATTAATTACTGTAACTATCCGAGGGGTAACCCATCCTTACGGTTTTTGTAGTACTAAATTTTGCCAGTCTTTTTGTCTTCAAAAACTCCCTCAAACAGGGCTGCTTACAAAGCATGCTTTCTCTGCTCTTGACATAATAGGCTCTTGGCATCAGGTACCAACAGGAGTTGCATAAGTTTCAGATGCACCCTGGATGGTACAGTTCCCTTTAGGTGAAAATGAGTGTCTTCTGCTTTAGCAGTTCCATCAGAAGCATGCGGGAAAGGTGCTAGAGCAGGCATCCCCAAACTGCGGCCCTCCAGATGTTTTGGCCTACAACTCCCATGATCCCTAGCTAGCAGGACCAGTGGTCAGGGATGATGGGAATTGTAGTCCAAAACATCTGGAGGGCCGGAGTTTGGGGGTGCCTGTGCTAGAGAAGCTCACGGATGTCCTCTTTGGGTCTTGCACTAACATGAGAAATCACCTATAAGTTCCCACAATGGAAGTGGACTTGGAATGGCCAGCTAGTGGCCCAATGGCAACAAGTGACACCAACAATTGCTTTGCTTGGTTTGTACAAGGGCTTGTAAAAGGGGTAACATTTGCACTACATGGGTGCTTGCAGAGCTGAGCAAAGAAGCTCCATTGTGCATGGCTTCTCCAGTTGCCAACTCTCTCTCTCTCTCTCTCTCTCTCTCTCTCTCTCTCTCTCACACACACACACACACTCAAACACAAATACAGAGAGACCTTCACAATCTTACCTGTATGCCCATCTCTTCCTTGGTGGTTGAGACTCAACACATTTTGATCAAGGAGAAACTTGACTAGTTCTATGTTCTTGCCATAGGTACATGCACTACAATAGAAAACAACAACACCCTGTTTAAATAAAAAAAAATCCCAGCTAATAAAACTGAATATAGATAGTCAATAAATTATAAACATTGTAAACCGTATAAAAGCACCACAGAAAACTTTGTGTGTCTCAGGCCCCATCTACTCTTTTGTTTGCCCCATGATTCCAAGTCATGCGTCTGAGAAGTTTGACTTTTGTCCCGCCACTTTCTGCAATAAATAACATGTTTTCACTGGAGAATCTGAACAAATGTCAATCTGCAGAAAACCCGAACAACATTTGTTCTGATTGAGTTGTGAACAGCGGGTTTTCCCAGGAAATGCAACAGGACAAAAAACTCTCTGGGACCCATGACTTGAAATTACTTAAAATCAAGGGACAAACAAATGTGTAGGTGGACCCTCAGTGTACGTGACTCTCCTTCCAAGAGCCTTCATGTGACAGGTTGTGGGATAGCTCAGTCGGTAGAGCACTAGACCAGGCATAGGCATAGGCAAACTCGGCCCTCCAGATGTTTTGGGACTACAGTTCCCATCATCCCTGACCACTGGTCCTGTTAGCTAGGGATCATGGGAGTTGTAGCCCCAAAACTACACCCTGAACTAGACTCTAAATCTCATGGTTGTGGGTTTGAGCCCCATGTCAGGTGAGAAATTCCTGCATTGCAGGGGATTGGATCAGATTGCCCTTGGGACTGGACCAGATGACTCTTGGATAGTCCCTTCCAACTCTACAAATCTGTGATTAAATTATTCTGAAACCTGTGGTTTACAATGAGCAGACCAGGCCCTGCTCCAGGGGCCTTTGTTGAGCAAAATAAGAACCTCAGCAGAAAAGACCAAGGCTTTTATTAGGATTGACCTGAGGTTCTTGCATGTGGTCCCTGGCCAGGTTCATGGTTACCCTGGCCTTTCTCTTCCCTTTCTGACATATGTCTGGTTTTTCCTGGACATGTCCAGAATTACAATGGCAAAATTACCACCTGGGTAAAATTGGCAAAATGTCTGAGTTCTTGCAAACAGAACCAGGAAGTGTTTTGCAAAAAAAATAAAATAAAAAATACCTCAATAACTTTTTGTGTCTGGATTTTTACTTCTTGAAATATGGCAACCCGTGACATCTCCAAACACTTTCAGGTGGTGCTCACTGATTTCTGCATTGTTTTAATATAGTCTGTATTTTAGCAGGGTGCAGTGCAGTAGCATAGTCACTATTGTATCCGCAGCCCTGTTTCTCATCCTGGCTGGGGCTCTCAGGGTGTGGTACAGGCAAATGTCTCCTCACAGCTACACTAGCCTGGAGCAATCTAGCAGATCATGGGCCAGCTCAATGCCTATCCTTGAGCAACCCATTTGGGGGCTTTCCTTAGGTCACCAATGTCCTTTGGGTGGGCAGAACAGAGAGCTCTACAGTTCTGGGCCTCCATTCACCCCACCCAACCTCCTCCAGTACAGAAGATCTGGAGGTAAACGCTCCTCCAAGACCTCCCTGGAAGTCAGCACAACACAGCAAATATTTATGCATGTGCACACTTGGAAACAGATAGTGATGTACAAACTCTCTTGAAACTGTTCACCTGAGCCTTGTGTGTACACACATTTTTAAAACTGCTCATGTTACAGTTTTGTTCTAGGGATTGTCATATTTCAAACAGTGAAAATCAGGACAGAAAAGTCCAGGGAAATCCTGGACGTATGGCAGCGTTACTAGCTGTGTCAACAATATTGTTAGATTAGGAGGACAAGAAGCTGGTTGAGACATAGGAGAAAGCCTTCTGTGTTGGCCATGACCTGAGTGAAAAAACTACCTTGGGAGGACTATTTGATCACCCCTTTTCATTCTGTTTCATTACAGAGCATTTGATCTGCCAAATTGGGGGTCTCTCTGGGGCTCTTTGTTTTGTAGAAAAGTCTTATACGCTGCACTTTTCTTGCTATTTATTTTTGGTGTTCATTGTTTGATTAATCCATGTTGGATTCAATTATTGTGTTTTTGAACACCAGCTCTGCAAATACTATGGAAGGGCTGAATATCAATATTTTTTAAATGGAGACATAAAGGTATTCTATATATACTACGTCTTGCCACCTTACTATTTTGCAGGGACTTTTGTCAGTTTCCAACTTTAAGCTCCTACACAAGAAACAGACAATTATAATAAATATTTGATTTCCTGACACACTGATATCCTTCTTATATTACATAGCAGATGGTGGTAACAATGTTTTCTTTTTTGTGAAAATGGAAAGAATTCTTATGGAAGCTTGATCATTTTAAGGAGGAAGCCAGAAAACTCAATTACAGATTTTATTGCCAGCACACTTCAATAAGAAATACTTCCCAGATGTTTGAAAGATCAAAATACATGTTACCATATTAATTACTATTTCCACAGCACAGTTAGTATTCAAAATGCTTTACAGGTTGCATTGTTCACATCCTCACACCCTTTATAGCTGAGGAAATGATTTTGAGGCTCCCACTGTATGTCATGCGGAGATTCTTTCCTCTGTGGTTTTCTGTAACTCAAAGCAGCCTAAGTAGACTGTATCTGTGGGAAAAGACTGGAAAGGGAATGGCTCCTTTTCCAGGTCAAAATCTGCCTCTCTATACTGCTTTTTTTACCTCTGAAAAGAAAGTTATAGTGAAGATTTGGGGACTCAAGCATTTCTTCTTCCTACAGGAATCTGGTTAGCCCAAGCATCCTCAAACTCGGCCCTCCAGATGTTTTGGGACTACAACTCCCATCATCCCTAGCTAACAGGACCAGTGGTCAGGGATAATGGGAATTGTAGTCCCAAAACACCTGGATGGCCGAGTTTGGGGATGCCTGGGTTAGCCACTGTGAGAGGAGGCTTGTTGACTAGATGGGCCATTGGCTGATCCAGCAGAGGGCCCATCACTTTCTGAGGCAGACTTCCTGTGCTGTAACCTTCTCAAGTGAGGGGGCAAAGTGGGCACAGGCAATTAAAACGCCCTACCTGTGAAAGGCAGTTTCACTGAATATATTCTCCTTGGTGAGACTCTCTGTCCCTGAGAGTTGAATTAATTCCTTTACAACTTCGAACTTTCCATTGTAGCAAGCACTAGGGAGAAAAAAAGTGTCAGCTTAGTGTTTTTAAATAGTATGGAAGATGAACCACAACGGAGGCCAAGAAGAACGGCCCTGCAGTGCTCATTACTCACAGGTGCAAAGGTGTGTCTCCATAAATATTAACCACATGGGGCTGGACTTCAAAATTACTTTGGAGCAAGAACTTGACGATATCATGGTGCCCAAATCGACAGCAGAAGTGTAGGGGAGCGTGGTCTTCATTGTCTTGAGCATTCACTGCCATTAAATCACAGAGAGAGAGAGAGAGAGAGAGAGAGAGAGAGAGAGAGAGAGAGAAATTAGAAGGTCATCTTCAAAGCAAGTTTTCCTCACAGAGCGCAGATGTGGCAGATAGCTCATGAACTACCAATTGGACCATCCGTGAGAATGAACCCACACCACATCATTCCAGCAGCAGAAGGTGACTCCATAGCAAAGAGTTCTAAGACGGCCCTGAAAAGTGAGCCAAGCCCCTCTCTGCAGAGGAAGGCAAAATGCCCACAACGTAAACATACTCAAATCAAGATTAGGATCAGCTTGTGAATCTAATGTGGAGGGACATTTCCTTCAAACCCAAAAAAGAGCATACTCTGAGAACTTTAAGCAACACAATGCTCTTTGGAGGTATTTGGATCATGAAACTGGAGCAGAGGAAAGAGTTACACACACACTCTATTTCCTCAGTAAAATGAAAACATTATTGGTTGACTCAGAGGCCTCCACGTTGTACACATTGACATATCACAGTTGTGGCAGGGGAAAATGAAACTGGGAAACTGGAACAGGCAGGAAGGAGTTACTCAATGCTTTGCTCCTTATCCAAATTGAGGCAGTTATCGATGGCTACATTTGTTCTTTAAAATAATAATCAAGAAACCTGCCACAACATCTAGTTTGGCCAAGGCAAACACTCTAGCCACTGCAGCACCCTGCCCCTCAAATATTTTGACTGACTGATAAAGGATTTGTACTCTGAAGCTGCTCCTTGATGCCATTTTCTTGTAATTGCTTAGATTGTAATCAGTTATTGCTGCAGCAATATTTATTGAATATCATGGTGGGGTTTTTCAGTCAAGGAAAATAAGAAAGCATCGTTGAATTAATGACCTTTTCAAAGAAACCTTGCTGCCTGCATATTAACAGTGCGGAGCAAAAATGATGATCCAAAAGGCAGGAATTAAAAGGAAACAAGCACCTGGGTTATTACAAAACAAATGAGAAAGCAAAGCTATTCAATATTAAGGAGCAATGTTCTGTGGCATGGAAAATCCAGACCTACTTTGAAATACATTAATGCTGTTACTGCAGATCAACAGTAAAACAAAAGTACCAAGAGCAATGTCAAATACTTATTTGAATCATGGGGCGTGGTGTGGGGGAGGGATGAACATGAGGATGGATGGAAGCATATAAAAACAAGAAGTGAAAAAGATTCACCATCTCTGTAGATGTTGATGGGGAATCTTTATTGGGAAACATTCTCCTCCATTGCCTTCTAACCCCCAGCTCCTGAAAGCCTTTCTGGAGAGTGAACCCCTGTGTGGGACCCAAGGGACTGTTGGATGAGGGGCAAATTGACAAAATCAGACAGAGGCATTTTGTGTGAGCAGAGTTATGCAGGCCTTCTGCTCTTGGTACTCAGGATCTCAGTCAGTAGCTGTAATGGCCGCGCAGATTAACCTCACTGGCTACTGTATTCAGCCCAGGGGCTACATTCTCTCATGGAGTCCACATTCACTCCACTCATGGAGTCCACATGCAGTCCACATTCCAATAGTGGGTGGGGTGGGGGCAGAGAAAAAAAGGTGGGAAGATCAGTAGGCAAAATTCCAACCTCACAAAAGTTAGAGAGTTCTACACACACACACACACACACACACACACACACACACCTGCATCCAGGCAAACCAAAGACATTATCCCAGTTCAAATGACACCTTCCAGCCAGGCAAAAGAATTCAAGGAGGGTGTAGAGCAGAGATTGTGAGGGATGTGGCGTGAGCAGAGTCCCAAGAGCTGGCTAGAGGGGCTCAGAGGACCACATTCAGCCCCTTGGTCCCGAGGCTACCCCACTTTATCCTAGTGTTCAACAGTTGACAGCTCACGAGGCAGCTCCCCAAATCAAAACAAGTCTAATTTCATGGTCAAAATACAAATTCAAATGCCACATTCCAAACATTATGAAACTGGGAATTTCAAATAGTCACAACTCTTTGCTTCAGTCCAAATGAAAACTGCCCACGAATCCCTTTTTGATTGAAGGCAAAAGGGTGTCTGGCTCTCAGTAGAATACAATCCCAGAACTGTCTATATTTCTCTCTTGCGTACAATTCTGCATGAAAGGCATATTGCCACGTGATGGAACGGTCTAACCAGTAATAATATGGATGCATTACTTATTAGCATCAGTGTGAGCTCATCACAGCATATATCCTGCATGTACTCCATCATTTATGGAAGGAGATACTTCAAAAATGTTTTAGAGAGAATTTTAAAGCAGAGCGTTGGCATAGCTCTTGCATCTTGATACCCGTAAAACCAGTTGCCTTAGTTACCAGGAGTAAGTGTAGAAGGCAAAAGGAACAGAAAGAGTGAGGAGCGAGGGAATGAATATAGTTAAAATGCTTCTTAAAAACAGCTAATCCTACCAAAGGTTTGGTTCAAATAACAAGGCCTCAAAGAAGTGTTACTTCCAAGTATTTTTTTTTAAATAAAAAAATCCATCTATGCCAATAATCTGGCAATAAGTGTGCATCAAAGGATTTGGAGTGCTGCCCACAGTTCTTTGCTGGATTCACACATTATTTCAGTTGGCAGCCAACGTCCCAGGTGCACTTTTGAAAACCTCCGGTCTTTGACATATTTGCTTATATGAAAAATGAAGCAGGTGAGCAAAAAAAATTATGCAATTCATAACGGATTTCCATTTTAGCAGCATATTCTGCATAATATTCCTAGTGTAAAAGTCATCAGGAGGAAATCAGGCAAGGGACATGGGACAGGGTGCATAATATTTCTTGCTGCTATGCCTACCTGTTTGCATAAGGAAAATCTTAGCTGAGAGCCATTTGTATGGGTGAGGAAAAGCAAATGATGGGCTGGATGTGTATGGCATAATAAATCAATGCATATAGCCTGGATGGCAATCAGGTTAAGAAAGACTTGGCGAGAATAGCTCTGATGGGTATAATACGATCTTATACTGGGGGGCAATAGGAAGTGATAATGGATGTTCCTCGTTGTTGCTGTTAAGTCAATTAGTCGTGTCCGACTCTTCGTGACCCCATGGACCAGAGCATGCAAGGCACTCCTGTCTTCCACTGCCTCCCGCAGTTTCGTCAGACTCATGTTGGTCGCTTCTATAACACTGCCGAACCATCTCGTCCTCTGTCATCCCCTTCTCCTTGTGCCCTCAATCTTACCCAACATCGGACTTTTTTCCAGAGAGTCTTCTCTTCTCATGAGGTGGCCAAAGTATTGGAGCCTCAGCTTCAGGATCTGTCCTTCCAGTGAGCACTCAGGGTTGATTTCCTTAAGAATTGATAGGTTTGATCTTTCTGAAGTCCATGGGACTCTCAAGAGTCTCCTCCAGCACCACAATTCAAAATCATCAATTCTCCAGCGATCAGCCTTCTTTGTGGTCCAGCTCTCACTTCCATATATCACTACTGGGAAAACCATAGCTTTAACTATACGGATCTTTGTCTCTGCTTTTTGAGATGCTGCCTAGGTTTATCATCATTTTTCTCCCAAGAAGCAGGAATCTTTTAATTTTGTGACTGCTGTCACCATTTGCCGTGATCATGGAGCCCAAGAAGGTAAAATCTGTCACCAATAAACCACCAATAGAGGGCGCCCTATGACTTACATCAAATAGGAGCACCCCAAGGAGTCTCCATAGGGGCTGTGACATGGCCCTAGCCCACGTCCAGGCTTAAGACAGGTTTCACACCTTGGATCCCTGTTGCTCATTGTACTCCCTATTTATTAAAAAAATTGTTTTTAAGTTATATGACCTCCCCATGCAGATTCAATTTATTTTTGTCCCCATACTGTCACTGTGTTTGAAGCAGATGCATATGCGCACTACACTTAATGATGTACAGGGGCCATACATTGATTTCCCCCCACCCATTACTTGTGTGCCAAGGCATCCGAGCCACAAAGCTCCTAGGAGAACAATGAAACACATGGACACGAAGTATTTCAGTTTATGGGTTCAAATAGTCCACAACTTTATCGGTTACAGATGTGAGCTGTTTGGCTTAGGCATTGGGGGTGAAGCCAGGCTGACTCCTGCCCATCTGCAAGGAGTCCACTTAAGGGTAAACCACCAATAGGGGGTGCCCTATGACTTACATCAAATAGGGGCACCCCGAGGGGTCTCCATAGGGGCTGTGACATGGCACTAGCCCATGGGTAGGCAAACTAAGGCCCAGGTGCCGGATCCGGCCCAATCGCCTTCTCAATCAGGCCCACGGACAGTCCGGGAATCAGCGTGTTTTTACATGAGTAGAATGTATCCTTTTATTTAAAATGCATCTCTGGGTTATTTGTGGGGCATAGGAATTTGTTCATTCCCCCCCCCCCAAAAAAAAAATAGTCCGGCCAGCCACAAGGTTTGAGGGACAGTGAACCGGCCCACTGCTGAAAAGGTTTGCTGACCCCTGCCCTAGCCCATGTCCAGGCTTCGGACAGCATTCACACCTTGGATCCCTTTAGCAGGATACCCTTACTGAGGAGGGGCAGGCAAAGACAACAACCTCCCCTCCATACAAAGGCTTACCCAATGCCTAACCGCCATACTGTCACTGTGTTTGAAGCAGATGCAGATGCACACTACACCTAATGATGTACAGGAACAAACCTTGGGGCCATACATTGATCTTCCCCCACCCATTACCTGTAGATCACAAGTGATCCGTATGCACAATCTGCCAGCCCTAAAAATGGGTGGATTGCAGGAGTGGGGGATATGCCTGATATATGCCATACAGGGTTTACAGAGAAGGTGGGTGGGTGGGGGCTCAGATGAGCTCAAGGCTCATTCTGAAACACATATTTTCCCAGTAAAATGTGAGATGGCTTATAAAAACATTGGAAGCATTGCCAAAGATCCTATTCTCCAACTCTGTAACTCACACCAGTTCTTGTGGATAGCCCCAGGGTGAGAGGGAGAGTGTAGCAGGTAAAACCTGTTTGACTCACTTGCTCTTTGTCTCTGACACTGATATGAGACCTAATATGACCCTGAGCATGGAACTACTTCGGGCAAGCAATGTCCGAATTGAAGTCTGTGACATGCTCAAGGAAACACAGAAAGAAAGAAAAAAGAGGATAAGAATCTTTTAAGAAATATTCCAATTTACTATTGGACTCCCCACACAGTAAAGATTTTAAACATGAAACAGTGCTGGCAGCATCTGACCTTAACTTGAGAGAGTTCCTATTGTGTATGAATAAGACAGCCTGCTGTTGTATAATGGATTTTACAAAATCCAATATTGAGCTAAACAGTGACATTATAGTGCACTC
Source organism: Darevskia mixta (assembly GCA_034641385.1). NCBI lineage: Eukaryota > Metazoa > Chordata > Lepidosauria > Squamata > Lacertidae > Darevskia > Darevskia mixta. The sequence goes on from JAWWNH010000029.1 coordinate 12,071,874, forward strand.
CACTTACAACATGTGGGGTTACAAGAGACAGCTGGTTTTGGCAAATAAGAGCAGTCAAATGTGTCATAGATGGAAATGAATAAAGTGACTGTTCCTTCTGACCGTCACAGGAAAACTAAATTTGCACCACCACATCAGATATGAGACGTGCGCTGCACATATTTTTAAAATAATTAAGACTTCTGGATTTTTGTTCCGATTTCTTTTATAACCCTCCACCATAAATTAATGAGATTGAATGGATTTATAAGTGAACATATTGTGCAAATGACACATGCTGGAAATAGACTGATCTCTGCCCATATGCAGTATTATTTTTGAAAAGAGAGTTTTTTAGCCCCAGGGAGCGGGGTTCAGTCATTCCCCATCTGGAGAATTAGTCTGGCCATTTAATATCCATATCTGAGCATCCAAATCTTACCACGGAGCAACTGCAAGTGAAGAACCACCTGATGCCTATATGTCTGTGGTTTACTAATAAACACAACTGTCCTTGGTCTCTAACTGCTGCAGATGGGTTTGGAAAATGCAGTCGAATAGTGACTTCACACACCCAGATGCTTTGCAGTGATGTTGACATGCAAAGGAATGGATGCTATAAATAATCCAGTGTGCAGAGACAGTGGACTAGGCCTACATTTCTAGCACAAGAACTTTTGTTTGTGGGTATTGTCACTCTGTGGGAAGTAAAATACACTTCCCAGAATACTTTGGGGAAAGCCATGTGTTTTGAATGTATGGTATGTATACATAGCCATAGAGTAGAGGTTGCAGACCTGCCCTTATCATAGAGCAATGTTCCCCCAAAGAGCACCCTCCACATTGGGGGACAGAAACCAACCATGGCAGAAACAAACCTTTGAGCCACTGTTGAGAGAAGCAGGTTTTTTTCCCTCTTCAGAACTCGCAAGACCTTGCAGTGGCAAAGAAGCTTGTGACAGTCTCCTTCTTGACTCCATTTCAAGTGGAAGAAAGAAGGGAAAACCTTGACACTACCTTTCATTGTGCAAATGTTTAGCCACATTTGACAGCATTTTGACCTTTTTGTTCTGCCTCAACAGCCACCAGTCCTCTCCATCGGCTTCCGTGACCTGATGTCTGGCTCTAAATGGCTGACCAGTCAAAACATGCCGTACCGGATAGGTCAAAGTACAGAGAGGCAACATGTGGTTGCGTTTCAGAGGACGCTTTCAAAACAGCTTGAGCTAATTGTAAATAATGAATTATTTTTTCCTTCTTTAATGCTCGCAACTCTATCCTCAGTTGCCATGGAGATTTGAAGTTTCAAAATGTGCCACTTTGAGGCTAAGACATTTTCGGCTTCCAGGTTCTCTGCTGCTCTCTCCCTTTCCCAAGAAGATACAGATTTTAAAATAAATCATCTGTAGCGGTGTCCTGATTTCCTCTTCTTTAAGAATAAATTAACTTGCTGATAACAAGTCCTTTCCTGCTTTGTATGGTAGGTGCACATACCACCTCTTTTCCCCAACCCCCAGTATTATAATTAGATTGGTTCGGTGCACACACATCAAGCTGTAAATATCAAGGGCTCTCGGTGGGGAAAAAGAGAGAGAATTACTTACAAATCTGAGTCATGCTGCTTCTACAGTTTTTTATGAGGGAGTAGGAGGTATGTAACACTGTCATGACTCACAGAGAATATGTTAAATTTACACTGGCAGGTACTGTTGAGTAGAGTGTGTTGTGTGTTTGTGTAGACCAATTTCCATTGCACTGTGACACTAGCAGGGTGATTACCTGTGGAAACAACCAATGTGAGGAATGAGGCCAATGCTTCTAGGCTATGTATGAAAAAACAGAACCCCCCCCCCCAAAGTAAGTGTCATATGGACCAATGCATTTTGTATTAGTCCAGAATTTACTAAGCAAGAAAGGGGATGGAGCTGCAGGCTGGTCATCTCAGGAGTGGCCAAAATCCTTAGTGGGCAAGGTGGTTGACAGCAGAGTTACCTTTTCCCCCTTCCTAGCACAATCCCCATGCCTTCAAACTGCTTCAATGACAGGCAAGCAATCGTTAAGTCAAGGTTTACCATCACTGCACCCTTTCGAGGGAACGTTGCATCGGATGAATGTTGACCAGGCATCCGGCTGTTAATGGCACAACACCCCATCTGATAGGAGAACAGTAGACATAGGAATCTGCCCCAAAGTATTCTGCTCCCTTAAATCATTCTACTAGTTATTTCGTGTTGCCTGGAATTACCTCCCAGACTACATGTTGAGTGGCACCTGTGTTTCTTGCTTCAAATCTTTCATCAAAAGTGGGACTTCCGAGGGAGGAACATGGCGGACTGAACATTTTTTTGTTGGCAGGTTGCCGATGGAGATAATTGTGTGGTGATTGATGGCAGCCAAGCATTAATCTTGCTTACTGAATTCACTCTGGCGATAAGAGTGAACAGGGGATTGACCTCTGGTGCTCTGAAAAAGCACCAGGAGACTGAAAAGTTTTCAGCTCCTGGGAACTCGGGTGGCGGTAACTGAATTATGAGCGGAGGAATCAACATCTTGCCAAAAAGCCAAGTAAGAGCTCTGGCAGGCATGAGGTCTGCAAAAGCCTCTGTCTCTTAATTCTCCGAGACAGTTATAATTTGTGACTGAGAGGTTTCTCTGTCTGCTGGTAGAAATTCACATCTGGTGTGCGAGCTACTTTCTGGCTTTAAGAAGAGTCGATCGTTAAAAGGCTGAAGGCAGAACAATAAGCATGCTCTAGTTGTTTGAGCCAAGGACGTTTTAAATGATCAAGAGAGTTCAGAGTGCTAAGAATTTTCATTTTCTTTATTTTTAATTATCTGTTTTCTCGGTGAAAGTGTTGCCTTCAAATCAAAAGTAATTTTGCGGCGTCATACTTCCTCCATGGGAACGGAATGTGTTTTGAGAAGAGCTAATGCTGTGAATGTCTTAAGGTGGAGATGGGAGATACGATGAGACTGAATTGTTAATAAGATCAAGAACAGTCAGTATGGAAAATACGTAATTGGACATTCCACTGACTGTTGACACCCTTCAGGAAATGGGAGAGAAAGGAAGAGAGAATACGAATATAAATCAAGAGGTTTGAGAGGTCAGAAACCCTGAAGTTCACAAATTGGTTTGAAATAACAATTTAAATTATGGGCTGGCAGGTAAAGTGGGAGAGGAAAGGGTCATGGCACTGACCAACAGAGAGATGGGTGAGGTAGCAGAGAAGTCTACAGGGGTGAACCAGCAGAAGCACTAGATTGGCTCTACCAATGCACTTGTGAAGTGCTGACTCCCCAGCTCTCTTCCTTTCCTGCCCAGTAAGCAGCAATGATGCTGCTGCCAAAAGACCAGGTGTGCCGTGATACCCCCACTCACTGGCCACTGCTGGTTGCAGGACTCTAAAACATAACCTCAATGTTATGTTTCTGACGACTTACCATCAGCCTTGGTGCCCTCCTCCAACAGAAGTTTTGCAATGTTGAGAAATCCTTTTGCTGAAGCCAAATGAAGGGGCCTGTCTCCAACTTCTCCACTGACGTTCACATCAGCACCAAATTTCAGCAGGAGTCGGGTTACCTATCAACATGGAATTAAAATTGTAAGCAGTGTTAGTGTTTTTCATGAAATCACAGGACAATATATATAGGCTGTATACCTTAACTTTTGAAAATTGTGATTTGTGTAACATCAAGAACATGTTGTATTTATCCACCATCATGAGAACTAGGCCTGTATTTATAATTAAATTGTATGTTGATAGAATGCTTTCTTTGCAGTATCAGTTGCAATTCTGTTTCAAAAATGCTGCAGATGGTAAGAGGATGGAAACAGCTACAAGCCTATTAATTTAACTGACCTGAGTAGCAAAATAAAGTAAAATGCCCATGAATTAGATACGTCCAGGCTATAGGTTTCCCCCTCTGAAAGCTGAAACCCTTATCACAAAGCACCATATGCATTTTAGCATAATTTTTACAAAACTGTGACTATTTGTTGAAAAGCAACATACCAAAATAAACCAGCTTTTCAGCCTTTCACAAGGAGGGATAAAAGGATGAACACACACACACACACACACACACACACACACACACGTACATACCATTACTGAATGCATTATAATATTTTCACCTATCTGTTTCATTGGACACACTCTCCAAATCATTTTTGGAAACCATTCTCCACCTTCATCTAAGTAGTGTAATGAAATGGAAAATAGATCCCACCTGGGGTCAGCATCTTCCGGCTTAGACTAAAACTCACACCTCAACAGGAATCTGTCTCCACCTAACCCTTATTTTGGTACATAGGGGAGCACAGGCAGTCAAGCAGCCATCCCATGAAATTAAGCCAAGGGCCACGTGCTGTCTTCGGAGGAGATAACCTAAGCAGTCCACTGAGGCAACAGTATTTTAAGAACCACAAAAGCATGGGTAGGCAAACTAAGGCCCGGGGGCCGGATGCAGCCCAATCACCTTCTCAATCCGGCCCACGGATGAGCCGGGAATCAGCATGTTTTTACATGAGTAGAATGTGTCCTTTTATTTAAAATGCATCTCTGGGTTATTTGTGGGGCCTGCCTGGTGTTTTTACATGAGTAGAATGTGTGCTTTTATTTAAAATGCATCTCTGGGTTATTTGTGGGACATAGGAATTTGTTCTCCCCCCACAAAAAATATAATCTCCCCCCCCAAAAAAAAAGTCTGAGGGACAGTGGACCGGCCCCCCGCCTAAAGGATGCAACTTCAGGGGAGCACCTCAAAATTCATTGCTTTGCCTCAAAAGATTTGGGGGTCATGAACCCTTGCTTGTCTTGAGCAGTTAGGCCAATATCCAAGAGTTGGGCCCTAGGATCCCCTAATAACAGTGCAAAAAAACTCTGGGGAAGTCTTCAGTACATGCATATGTAAAGCCAAGAGGTCTAGTAGACCCAAACCAACACTGATATAATGTGTTGCCTGCAGTATTAATTGTACTCAGCAGACTCACTGAAATCAATAGATATGACTGACTTAGGTTTATCAATTACAACGGGTTTTCTCTGAGTACAACTTAGTTTGATGTCAACCAAAGGTACTGTTAAACCTGGTAACATTCTGCAATGGTTTTAGCATGTCTTTTTCAAAACACAAATAGACTCACATGACTCTCCTTTGCATGAGTCATATGTATTTGATGCAAACCAATGTTGTAGCTGTGTGGAAAATGAGTTTTATCACTTTACCATATGTTGTTCAGATCACTGGAATGCTGATAATGAGCTGGGGGGGGGATTCTCCCTCTTGAAGATGCAAGAATAGCAAAGTGAGGGTGAGTTCATACATGTTCACCATTTGATGAACATAACATGAAATGATGGTGGATGAAGCAGCCATTACAGATTAAATTCTATGGACAGACTGCTTGTTTCATTTTATAGCATTCCAAACACAATGTTCCCCGTGGCAGCTTTCAAGTATTCAGTTGTGAGTTGAATGGTGTGTTATCAAATTCTGCACACTCATGGGTAATCCAAACCTGGCTTGAGACTACTGACAACTGATATGTTGTCACTTAGCCTGTTCACACCTTCATATATATCCCTTGTCCTCTTTCTCTCTCTCTCTCTCTCTCTCTCTCTCTCTCTCTCTCTCTCTCATTGTTTGATTACTCAAAACCTGATTCTTGCAGTTGAATCAGTGAACAGTCTCCATTGAAAAGAGCTTTTTAAAAAAGCTGACATTGGGTGATGCAAAGGCTCTGCATTTGATCATTCCTTTGCATTGCTTCATTCATATAGGCCATCACAATGCGTGAATGTGTGAACCACTTCACTATTTCTATGCATGTGTGGACAAAGTCTGAGCTTGCTTCTGTCTCTCCTCACCATGTGGCAGGGCATCTTATACATTGCACATAAAGTTCTCCATCTGAGACCACACATTGCCAGCTTTTCCATACCTGTTCATGACCATAGTATGCTGCAATATGTAAAGGGGAGAAAAAAACTGCATCTTGCACATTGACGTATGCCCCATGTTGCAGAAGAATATCAACAGCCTAGAAAGGAGGGGGGAAATGAAATATCTCTATTAGAAGTGTGGCAACAAAGTCACTTTGTACAAACTTGCTCTGCAATGTTACAGCTACATTTCGAATACATTGCAATGGGGCATTGAGTGAATGTTGCATGTCAACTGTGCTGCCCCAGAAATGCATCTGGAAGTATATTTCCTGACAAAAGAACTAAACTGTGAAAGCAGGATCTCTGAATTGATTGACAAAGGATAGGTACAACCCTCCCCCCCCCACTACTTCAAAGTTCAAGCACAAACAGGAGCAAACACATTCTTATAAAAAGTACATAATATATATTTTAATTAAAAGTGCACACAGCTAATTTGCAAAACACAATTCCTTCCAAACACAAAAGCCTCTCTATGTTTTGGAAGATGAGGAACCTTCCATTTAAATAAATCATACAAGGACATTTCTTTCCAACATAACACTCATATTCAGTGAGAAGGTCGATTGTTCAATCAAAACAGCTCTAAACTATGCATCATTCGCTTGCTAAACAATGATCAAAATTGAAGTGTCAATGAGACTGCTCTGAAATATTTATTTAAAAAAATGAATGTACTTCTTTCTTTGAAAGCCGAAGAGCTTTTTATATCCACCAAGTGCTCATGCCCAAAGCAGTACCCCTATACATTTGTCAAATCAACTGGCAGTGTTCAGTGGGTTGTATATAGAACATTGAAAGCTTGGGCTGCAGAAACTTATGAAATTCTACAGTGTGCTCCAAAGCAGGTGGCTGATCCGATGGCACTAATTCATTTGTATTCGATCATCTCAAGGTGCTTTATTACATGCTACCCCCTCAATTGGCAAAGATTTCCCCCAAAAAACTATATTTCTCTAATTCACCATCTTCAGAGGTCATCAACTCGTATCTTAGACTTCTCTTCCAAACTTAAAATAAATTTAAATAAATCTAAAGAATAGTGATAGATGGCATGACCTAGCTCAGGGTGGTCCAAGGCGCAGACTGTGGGCTGCATGCAGCCCTCAAGGCCTTTTTCTGGGCGGCCCTTGCCAAGTACCAAAGCTGCAGGGAACTGGAAGTGACACCATGAAAACCTTGCCCTGGTTTGCTTGCAACCACCGCAGGCTGCCCATCCCAGCTGTGGCTGAGAATCCTCCTCAGGGTGGGATGAGGAGAGAGAAAGATGGGTGAGGAGGGAGGGGAAAAAGGAGAGAAGCAAGAGGCGGTTTTTCCAGCCAAGTCAGCATTAGGAGAGGATTCCTAACAGCCTAGGGAGAGTGAGTGTGCATGCACAGGGGTGTGTGTGTGTGTGTGTGTGTGTGTGTGTGTGTGTGTGTGTGTTGCATCTATTGGTGGCAATGGCGGTGCTGGAAGTGCCAAAGGAGGAGAAAAAGCGGGGGGGGGGATGGTAAAAAAGCAGAGTGGGACTTCTCTAATCTGCCCAACAGCTGCAGCAGGCTGTTTGTTAGCACACCCTTTTCCTGTCTCTTCCCTCTCTCCCACCCCACCAAGAGCCACTAATAATTCCCTTGCCTTCCTGCCCAGAGTCCTACCTGCATCCAGCAATTCCCCTCACACTCGGCAGCCTCCTTGTTTTTGGATCTTTTCTGTCACTTTTTTTTATATAAAAAAAGAATGGCTCTGATCTGTTTGATAAATAAATATATTACGTACGTATGTGGGGTGTGTGTGTGTATAATATTAACTATATTGCTTTAATTTATGATATGGACATTTAATTCAGTGTGTGGCTCCTGGGTTCTGTGTCAAAGTACTGTGGCCCACTTGGTCTGAGTGGTTGAACCACCCTGATCTACCCAAAGTTAAGCATTTTACAGGCACTTTTATTCATCCCTCTGAAACCAATGAGACTTTAAAATGCTAACCTTCGGCTATGGCATCCCCACCATAATACCTGGTTCCCTCACGTTACCATTCCAATTACTTGTTTATATTTTACCAGACAGGTGCTTCAAGCCAGTTTCCCTGCTATCCAGTTTAACATACACAAACAGCCGTCCTCAAAAAGAGCCCAGAATGCAGTTACCATGTTAATTGGGTCCCCGGAAACCAGGCTTTCAATACAATCCAGTTTCCTTTCACCTAACAAATTTCTCTTATTATAAATATGGCCTTTGCTCCTTCCTCATTGGTGGTTTTGTTAATACTTCTTCGTGGAGGACGAGATCAAAAGCCTTTGAAGCAAATTATGTCCACTTCCACAAGAGATAATCAGTTCAGGCTTATTTAAGGGTTACAGTGTGTGTCAACAAATGCCGCCTAAGATAAACTAAGGATTTTCTCTCATGGGCAAGGGTAACAGATAAGAATTCGTCTAACAAAATTTAATCAATTATTATTGATTTTCTAGCAGGTGAAATTAAAATGAGAAAGACAGCTTCGACAATTAAGCCATACATATGAGCAAAAGCCACTTTATATTGCTGGGTTAACACATCTCAGGAATCTCTTAGATGCTTTTCTGAACTTTTTTTTTTTTCAATTAAGTCATTCAACCCCAAACACAATGAAGTCTGAGCACTGGCCTAATTCTTTCCAATTTACTAGATACTGATACAATCAGTCATGTCCTCTAGATATGATTTGCTCAAAAACTGGCAAGATTTGTTAACTCCTTGAAGCTCTAGAAGAATTTCATACTGAGATAGCCATCAAATAAGACAAAGGCACGATTAAACAGTTGTGAAACTGGCCACCTCACAAATAAGAGGTATAGTGAATGGAATTATTTTCTGAAAAACAAAGTCTGATGAAATGATACATGTAATCTGTCTTCTTGGGTAGAGGAAGGTAAAGGTTTTCTTCTGGTGAAATCCGGGCTTAGGTCTGTGCATTAACAGATGAACCAACAAACCACATTCTCTAATGTAAGCACATCTAACGTCAAATTGCAGGGAAGATGAAATATTTATGCACAAGACTAGTGCAGCTGAATCAGAACGCCAGAGAGATTGAAGAGCATCAACTTCATAGCACTGATTGCTAAAGTGATTTAAAGAACTGTGCCAAGACCACCTCCTAGACTTGGAGTGCAAGGGGGAATGGATAGCACAAAGCTGGTTTGCCTATTCAGAAATTACATTGATTCATTGTTGTTGTTCTTTGCCTGGTTGATGCTTTCTAAAGCAATTGCCAGGGTTAACAATATGGATACCAACCAGCTAGGTCGTTGCGCTGGGAAGCAGTCAGGAAAATGATTTGATCAGGCTGAGAAATGAACAGCTAAAAGCTTTATAATACTAGAAATTCTATTGGGCCCTTCAGTCATCTGACCCCTTTTGAGACGGCTACTGCAATAGTACATAACAGGGAATAATGCTGAAGCTTAGTAAGCAACAGGGCAGAAGTTCTGTTTTGATGAAGAAAAGAACACACCTGGTTCTGCAGCTAGAATACCTAGAGATCTGTATAACTGACATGGAGGTATCTAGTGGTGATCAGGGTCAGATATGAGGGTGGAAGTTCAGGACCACACTAAGCAGATTGAGCAAGGGCTCACCACACTTCTCAAAAGCAGCAGGCATGGCTCACATTTTGAACTACATGAAGTAATGCACATTCCATGTAAAGTGCTCCCATCACAAATAACTACAAAGACTGCACTGCTGGAGAACTCAACTACATTTCTAACAAACTAGCATAGGTACTTCTTATTTAATATCTCTTTATTTCAATTAAGGCAAGCATTACCAAAACCATTTAGATCCTTCTCATGGGAGGGAAAATGTTAGCAGTCCCATATATATATTAATCCGATCTTGTGCAAAATAAGCTGTTTAACGTAGTCAGAATAATTCTCGAAAGACCAGCAGTTTCAAATTTATACGGGGGGGGGGGGGGGTAATGGCAAAGCTCACATTTTGAATGTGTAAGTATTCAAATCAAACTTATCAACTAAATCAAATGAGACAGACAAAATGCGTCCTTCCATCAGAAATGGGCTTTATAGTAATTTGTCTATCACCAAAAGGAATAACATGTATTTTACAAACTGGAATTAAAATAATCCTTGCACAAATGGAGCACATTTAGTGCAATGATGAAAAGAGTTACATATACTCACTGGGAATTATATCTCATAATCTTTTTCAGGTTTTTTGTCCCTTTTCAAATTGGAAATAAGTTACTGGACTGCAGCTTCTGCACAGCAAGAGATATGCCCCTTGGCACATTTTACATTTGCCATGGCTTCTCCAACATCCACCCCTACACAGAGTAGTAGCATTTGCAAAAACAAAACAAAACCACCTTATATGGAGTACCTGATTTCAGACACAATAGGCTAGAAAGAGAGTCCATAGGCTAGAAAATTAGGCAGAAGTAGGAAACAAAAGCACACTAAAGGTGATGGGGAAACACTAGCTACCGGTATTTAGGACCCCAGGGATTCATATAGCTTGGTGTCCAAACAACTCATTCATCCATGACATGGACACTCATTCGTGCATGCTGACTTCACTCATTGGCTAAAAACAATGAAAGCATACCCTCCCAACAGTTCTTAGATGAAAATAGGCACATTCTGTTCTACATAGGAAGCTTCTCCCGTTTTTGATTTCCTGCGTCCATATATGTCATATGCACATCAACATTGGTCACCTTGAGCCAATTACATCCTCTCAGCCTCACCTCTTTCACAGGGCTCTTGTAAAGAAAAAAAAATGTGAGGGAAGGAATCATGCACAATAATGGAAACTGTGAGAATGATCAGGAACATACCAGAGAATAAATCCTATTGAACTCAGTAGGACATTGTTCTGAGAAAAAAAATATATGATTAGGATTGCAGTGCAAGACTGCACAGTTTTTACCAGGTTACCTGGGAGTAAGCTCCATGGAATACAGACTTACTTCTGAGTAGACATGTAAAGGCTTGCAGTGTAAGGCTCCATTTACAATAAAGGAATAAACAATCCACACGTTTCCTTAAAAATGGCTGGCTACTGAAGCCTTGCAATTACAGAATTTAAAGCAGATTGGTTACATTTTTCTTCAAAACTATAGGAAGAGCTTTGTATGCCAGCTTCACCAATTTTTTTTTTCATTTGGTGCAGACATTTTCAGTATAAGCAGGACTCCATTTTTATACAGAGAGAGAGAGAGAGAGAGAGAGAGAGAGAGAGAGAGGAATAGAGGGCAGGAAAAAGGAAAACTGGGATATTGAGGGATCAAATAAAAAACCAGCATGGCTTTTGTAATTTCGGGACTGTGTCTAGAGAATCAATACACTTGGAAGGTATGGGAAAGGTAGGGGCAGAGAGGCTGGTTCATCTCACAGGAATATCTTAGAAAGCTGATGACACATTTTTCTTTAAAACATTTCTTTCAGGAAAGAAAGCTCATGATTTGGGCCCCTTGTAGGCATGGATAGTGGTGCACTTGCTCCAACTGCAGCATAATAATCTGGCCATGCTTTTTGTGTTTTCTAATATTGCAGATGTGGAGATTGGGGTTGAGAGAGAGCAACTTGCCAGCTACTGAGTTCAGGGGCACAGACAGGATTCAAACCAGGGATTCACAGATCAACCTCTTTGCTACTACACAACAGCAAGGTACTGGTCATAAATGGCTGTGATTTTTGTTTTTTTAAAATATGAGTAGGGGGTCTTTGAACTTGACTAAGTTGTAGACTTCAGATTCTGTTCTTTGGGAGGACAGCTTAAATAGGATTTGGAAAACAAAACTGAAGCAGGGCAGTAGGAAGGCCAGAGGGCCAGAATTTCAAAATAGGGTCTGTAGTCTATAATGTCTTCTCTCTGTAGGATGTAATGAACATAATGCAAGTTAATTGCTTTTATTAAAAGCCCCTGAAAGCAGAAAAGGTAAATTAGAGCTCATCTTGCTATAGTTTTAATGAAACATGCATAATTGGGTCAATCTTCCCCCCTTCAAGCAATCTATCTGCAATTAAAAATTAAAGAACTCAAACTTGTACATCGAAAGATCTATTCAGAACCTGGGAGTTGCAAATTAATCTGTCTAGTTATCCAGAAATCAAAATTTATTAGCAGAACCCACACTTCTTCACTAATTATGCTTTAGCAAAGGTGACATCATGGTGAGGAGTTGTAAAGATTCTGAATGGATCTCATTGCAAAATGTAGGATTGGCAGTAAATGTCAAAAGAGAGAAGCCTGCAAGTAAAGCTTGCAGTTTTATGGACAGTTCACAAATTCAGTAGTGTTTTTCCTGCATGTGAGTTCCCTCAGAACTGCAATTACGTCCACTGGCATGGAGAAACAAGAATATGAACTACTTATATACTTGAGGGCTTCAAAATCCAGCTGGTTCTGCTGCCATGCCTTCAGTATTGTCAAGTGCCCAGTATAGTTAAATACATGGATGGTTTTGTGGATGCATTTTTACTCAGTGGTATGGAACACAGAAGAGCATGCTTATTCTTAAAGATCCATAAATATAAAGATCCATAAATATGAGCATCCCCCCAATGGGATGCTCGCCGTGAGCGGCGCCCCCCAGGACACTCACTGCTCGCCATGGGTGGTGCCCACATGGGTGGCTAGACCCGGGTGCACAGCATGTGCACCACTCTGGGTGCCGGAGCAGCTAGTTCCCCCTCTGCATAGCTGCATACACAAATATGTAAATATAAAAGCTTTAAAATACACAAATGTTAGTGATACATTCCCTGAAGCTTCATAATTCTTTTATATTGCTTTCCATTTTAGTTGCCTTGGTGCATCTTTTCAAACGCTTTGTCAAATTGCTTTGTATGCATCCAAGGCTCAAATTGGAAGGGGGAAGGGGGGGAAATGTTGGCTCAGGCAATTCATATTTCTGCCTGACAGATGTAGATTCTTCACATAGGTTCCATAATGATATTGTCCTACTTGAATTCCAGTTGGCAACTCATTATTTGCCACATGATGTTGACAATGAAAGGCTGCACTTAACTCTGTTTTTGAAATTAGATATATTTGGGCAGGCCTTCCCAAACTGCCAAGCAAAATCCAGTCTGCACTAAGAGGCCATTGTTATGCTGGGATATTCTGAAGAGTGGTTAAATGCTTAAGGTAGAGGGGAAAACAATTACTGGTCTTGTTTTATGTAGAAATGAATGTGAGCTTTCTCAAGTGGCAAAGTACTCATCATAGCCACAAGTCAGTGAATGAACACATCACACTTATTGATTTACAATAGTAGCATGTCATTGGCAGAAATTGGGAAGAAGCTATACTCTATAATGGGACCCAGGTGGCGCTGTGGGTTAAACCACAGAGCCTAGGACTTGCTGATCAGAAGGTCAGCGGTTTGAATCCCTGCGACGGGGTGAGCTCCCATTGCTCGGTCCCAGCTCCTGCCCACCTAGCAGTTCGAAAGCATGTCAAAGTGCAAGTAGATAAATAGGAACCGGTCTGGCGGGAAGGTAAATGGTGTTTCCGTGTGCTGCTCTGGTTCGCCAGAAGCGGCTTTGTCATGCTGGCCACATGACCCGGAAGCTGTACGCCGGCTCTCGGCCAATAAAGCGAGATGAGCGCCGCAACCCCAGAGTCTGTCACGACTGGACCTAATGGTTAGGGGTCCCTTTACCTTTACTATACTCTATAAGCAGTTGCTGAGAGATGGAGAGATTCTTAACTCTTCTATGGTGACGTTTGTCCAAAGGCAGCTTCAGGATTTGATGGTGGGGAGCGCAAAGCACCAGTGGGCTTTCAGTTCCAAAAATATTAGAGGAATGCCTTGTTGGGCCCTTAGGCTGAAGATAGATATGCACAGAATCATAGAGTTGGAAGGGACCCTGAGGATAATTTAGTGCAGGAATATGCAGCGGGATCAAACCTGCAACCTTGGCATTATCAGCACCATGCTCAAACCAGCTGAGCTATCCAGCAGCTGTAGAGGTGATTTCACATTGTAGGCCTTTTGACCTAGATCTAACCAGCCTGGATCATGACTACTGGGAAATCTCAACAGAACTAGAGGATCTTTTGCTTGAAGTGGGTTGGGTGACCTTGGTGTTTTTTAGTCAGCTGGAGGCGATACAGTCATGACAGTGATTGAATAAGCCAGTAAAGCCAGGCACTTTCTCCTGGAGGTCACAATAACTTTTATATGCTGCATCGTTCTTGTATTTGTATACACTTCATGATATTCACTGCTGTACTCTCTAAATGCCTCTCTAACAGTAATGATTTTATCACTGCAAAAAAGGGTGCTTTATTATGTGGCAGCATTTTTACAGAACATTGTAAAAGTTTTAACTACAAATCAGCTCTAGTTTGTACAGCTTACAAGTTCCTAAAAAGGCTAAATATTTCCATGCCGTATTCTACCAAGCGTTTTTCTAGTGGAAACTGAACCTTGGGAAATGTTCCGGTTTTGCTTCCTTATTTGGTTTTTATAGCACTACTTCCTCCATTTCCACATATATACTCTTGTCTGCGTTCTCAAATTCTGCACATTTTACAGTGAGAGCATACAATCTGTTGAATGGTGGGGTGGCACCAAAAAATTATTCCAAGGCTACTGAATTTTGGGTATAATGAGATGGCAGATGACTGTCGTGTATGGGAGCCAAGCTCCGCACCGATTCAAAAGTTATACCACTGCCTGCCTGCCTGCCCACCACTAAAACAGCTGCCTAGGTGCCCCGCAGGGAGATGGTAAGTGGCAGTTCACCTAGGCTGGGCAAGTGAGAGGTCCTTCTGAGCCCCTGGGGGCCCTCAACCAATGCCCGACCTGCCTGAGTACTGGCACTGGGCATGTGTTGAACATTGCTGACTTACTGATTCAGGCTTCATACAGTTTTGGTTTATTATGCAGTGCTTCCAAACACAAATCTGCAGCAGTATTTCTTATACTGCAAAGGGAAATGGGGAGAGGCAGTCTGGATCCTGGACTGTCCTTAAAAGCGACAATGCAAAGGTAATCGACTGTGCCACATTATCCAAATAGTAATTTTGGGTGTCCCCCCCCCCCAAAAAAGGGTTGTTTTATGTGGGATGTCATTGCTTAATGGTCTCTTCTTTTTTATATAAAATGTCTCTTAATTCTCTATTAGGTTTTCTGTTATAATACAACACAATAAACAATAAACACCCAACAGTAAACAAAACAAAAAACATTCCAATGGTATGTAAGGGGAGCAAATGCTAATCTAACACAATGTAGTTCATCTAACCCAATGAAGATTCATCCCTTGCAGTATACTCAAGTACTGTCTTGCAATGGCTTTTCAGGGTCTGCTGAAAAGACCCGACTGAACTACGTTGGTTCTGCTGAAAACAGAACCAAGGTAAACCCGGGACATCAAAAATACCCAATTACATAGACCTCTTAATGGTGGTGATCATGAGGACACACTCCTCCTAGGTTCCAAGGCCAAGGACAGCCATAGCATAGGAGTGTTGGATGAGCCTTGCACATACATTAGTAGCCCTGAAAACAAATGCCGTGAATTTTGAGGCACTTGTTTGTAGGGTAACAAATATATGCACAAAGAACCTCCCTCACACTTAAAATGTTGTGTCTGTCTTCACCCTAATCCTGAGTCATTGCATAAATTTCAGATGAGAAGTAGGAATTATGTAAACTCCAACCAACACACACATATTTAATGATATGCAGACATGATTTCTCATTGTAATAAGAAGTGCATGTGGAAAGAATAATTAGTTCTAGGTTGTTATTCTGTTTGGTAGGGCCAGGGTTTTAGTATAAAATATAAGAATAAATACTAAGCATATTAATTATGCAACTGGATGAGTTTCATCTCATTATTTCATCCAAGCCTGCCAACATGTCACTGCTGCAGCTGTTGCTGAATTTATGATAGCATAAGGTTCTTACACAGTGAATGATTTTATCCCCAGGTACCACATCACTGAATACACTACGATGAAGAGGATGAAGCAATCCTATGAAATTAACTGGAGTTAAATGAAAATACAATAGGCCAGGATTTGGGGTTGTGTGAGGGTCACAGTGAAACAAATATTTTAAATGAATGGGATACCCCAACAATACTTTACCAACAGAAGTTCAAGGGACTAGTGTGATACCAAAGGCATTTTACCTCAACAAAGATCATTTCACTAAGTAAACATCAATCAGGGTTTAAAAGTTAACAATGGAACAATACCTAAAACAATAAGGGACACTTGTGTAATGGTGTAACCTTGTTTGTTGATGATGCTGGCATGAATTTGTTTCTTCCTTGTAATAAAATATGACAGGGAGAAATCCTACACTAGTCAGGAATGCAACTGAGGGACTAGACTGAGGTCTTGCTGGTGAGGCCATGGAAAGCTCTGCAGCTATTTGCTGTTCTGCCAGTAATGGAAGCTAAAATGGTGCATTCTGGGGCATGTTTGGGGAGACAATGGGTCTGTGGGATCCTAATCCTCTTATTTACCCAAATGTGCCCTCAAACTATGTACCGCTAACCTGTAACTATGAGGGCTCTGGAGCTGACCAACTTCCACCATGAGCAGCAAAAATAGGGGGAAAGGAAGGGAGAGAATGAAATAAAAAAGAAAAAGAAAAGGTCATCTGTCAGGTCATACCTTGCTGACATAAGAAGGGCCCGATGGGTATGGCAAACGGCCCATCTAGTCTAGCATCCTGTTCTCATAGTGGCCAACCACATGCCTATGAGCCCTGCAAGCAGAATCTGTGTATTCTCCCCACTTGTGGTTTCTAACCATTGGTATTCCAAGGCAAATTACATCCAACAGTGGAGGTAGAACATAATCATTGTGGCTAGTAGTCACTTATAGCCTTATCCTCCTTGACAGGGCTTTGGATGTTATAATTTCTCTGTCCATAATATCCCCACCCCCAATATCATGACTCTGTATTTTTACAAAATAGTGTGTGGGGGGGACAATATGCAACAAACCTTATTGATACACAATACATGGGCTATACTGTCTCTAATGCCACACTGACTGAAACAAGACTAAGTTGAAGAGTGGTGAATTTGACTGGCGAATTTGCGAATACAGCAACAATAGGCCTAACAAGAAGATAAAAGTAGTGATGATAACTTTTCCCTTTAAAGGTCCAGCTCCTTCCTTAGACACAGCTCTAATCATTATCAGGGAACAGATCAATCTGGAGTGGCCTTGGACAGCAATTTAGATCCAGGTCCTGACATAGCTAACACTCACGCAGTTCCATCTAGATACTACACAGATAGCATATTGCACATCATCAATAAAAATGATTTACAGCCGACTATAAAGTTCTTCATTCCCCAATTCCCAGAGATCACATTTATTGTAGACTGTGATACAGCATGGGGATGTATATATATGTATTGTAGGATAGCAGAACCTTAAAAGCCAGGGACAAGGTACTTGCTTGTGTGAGACTGGCAAGGGCAGCTCTTCAGATATATGCACAGATTTACTTTCTTTCGCTGTATTTCCATGCTTTTTAAAACAAAACCCAAAGCAAATATTGCCCTGCTTATAAAATACCCGATTCTTGTTGCTTGGCTGGCTAGAGAGGTTGATGGGTTACTGTTAAAGATTTCGAAGCAAGTCTAGGGTTTATAATTGGAGAGGCCATGTGACCTTGCAAACTAAGTAACACAAATGGGCCATATTGAAAGCGTGTGCTGCTGAGAAAATATCTACTCTACATATATTGCCCATAAAACTCTCTAAGATACCATGTGTAATGATGACATTGTATGCATAAAGAAATATACCAGGATAGTTGGTTGCATTGCCGCTTATATTAATGTGTTAAAACATATTAAGAGTCAGAACATATGAAATAAAATGTTTAAAATTGGAAATTATGTATATTTTTAATAAGCAAAGTGAAGGCCATTGTACCTCCTGAGGTTTGGAATGCAACATTCAAAAATGAAAACCAACACCAGAAGAAAAACTTCATGTGGCAATTCACTTCCTTGAAAAAATGAACCTTTGAAAGCTACGTATCTAGCCTGTCAAAATATTCTCCCAACCTGAGCAATGGTCTTCAGGTGCCACAAATTTATTTGTCCCTTGATTTGGAGTTGCTTACTGGAAGACCACAGTACAACACCATCCACTTAATTGAGTTTTGGATGTGTATGTCTAACTCTCGTGCCTTTTATTTTATTTTCTCAAATTGACATCGCTTCGCAATTTTTAGTTTTCAGATCTTCATTATTTTCCCCTTTAGCAATGGACTTAAAAATAATGATTGCTAGTTCCCTTCATTTTGGAAGGGTTTATTCGTATTTGACTCATTAGCTGTGCAAAGGTCAGACACATTCAGTTCTAGCATTTTCTGATCCATAACCCAAAGGTGAAATTACATACAGCATAATATTTTTTTTTGCCTGCCCACAGCCAAGTTAAACTTTTGCTCAAGTATTTACACTGCAGTTTTTATCAACTGCGTCTATGAACAACTTCATCTATGAACCTACAACATCATGTCTCAGAGTGGACTGCTTCTCTTCAGAGTCCTGAAGCCACTATTTTCCTCCACTTTCTCATTTCCCTCTTCTCTCCCCGACAGCCTGGTTAACATATTAAGGATGCAGGCTTCCGGTTCCGGCTGCTGGCTGGAGAGGTCGGGGGGAACATCGCTCCGATGTTCCCTGCCCGAAAAGGGGTGAAAGGGGTGTCTTGAGACAGCGCCTCAGCCCCCAAAACTCCCGGGAAGGGCGTCCCGGGACCAGTCGGTCCAGCGGTGGTTCGCGGGGCTTCCCTCCTCCCGAGGAGAACCTAATAAGGGACTCCGGGACGCGAGCGGGGGGAGCCTGAACCCTTTGGATCTGAGAACATCTATCCCCCTGACGGGCGCAGCTGCCAGATCTCTCCTGATCGTGCGCCGGGATTTCTCCTGCCAAATTATCAATTCGGACCTGAAGATTGTGAGTAAAATGGATGTTCTGGACTTATTTCTGGGTAAAGTGTAGGGCTTAAAATGGAGGCCAGCCCTATCACTGCTGAAGCTTAAGAGACGGGGATGCGGCAGCCGAGGCAAAACGAAAGTGGCCATTGAAAAGGAATTTGCTTCAGTGTAACTAGCCCCCCTCTCCCCCTGTGCTGGAGGAATCTGGCAAGGAATACTTTTTGCAACAAGATATCTAAATGGATTGCTGAATGGAACGATTGTATCTACATTTGACAGAATGACAGGAGCACAGATGGCAAAGCTAGATGTGCACCTATTTTTACAAGGAATGCAGAAATTCAGTGATGCTATGGATAGGATGGAGATACGTTTGAATGATGCCTTGGATAGGATGGAGATACGTTTGAACAGGATCATATCAGAGGAACCAACAACAGGATGTTCCCACGCTGCGAAGCGTGAGAACCAAAAAGAACTTCTGACTTTGAAAAAAAGATTACGCACCCGGCCGCATGATGTCAACAAAAAGAAAAAGAAAGCTAGAAACCATAAGAGGAGAATCATTAAGAAGAAGATTTTCAAACAGGATGAGAAAGTAAGAATGGATCTCTGGGACATTGACGTTGTAAGAAGATTGGGAAAGCAAAGAAGAATGCAACAGACTGTTCCCAAAGAAGTTTTGCTGGCCCATTCAGATCGGACATGGGTGACACGGCGGGTGGGTGTGGGGTGAGAGTGGTTATTTTTTTTCTTTCTTGGATTGATTTGCCGGTTTGACCAAAGTATGTGGATTTAATTTCTGGTATGGTGGGAATTATAGAAGTTATATAAGTTTTGTTGTGGAATATTTGAAAACCAGGTTCTGGGGCATGGGGGGAGGGGGGGGAAAGCAAGTTAAAAAAATTAGGATTTAAGGCCGAGGGGAAAATTAAGATTAGAAATTGCGATAATGAGAATGTTATAAATTAGGATATTATGATGTTAGGAGAAAAATGTTTAGAAGATGATATGTGTAAGTTAAGTTAAAAAATTAGAAGATAATGTATAAATACCAAGATAAGAACCCGTGAGCCAAGAATTATCTATGGATTCAGCAGTGAGAAGCTGTGGAAGCCATTTGATAAAAGTTAGTAATATAGATGCCTAGTCTGGAAAGGGACCAGGTACAAGCAAAGTGAGGGTTGTGTTTAGATGGTTAAATGAACAATGTTAAAAGATACCTCCGTGAGAGGGGGGGAAGTTATGTATTGTTTCTCAATGTGAGAGGTGGGAAACAAAAGAAATTTAACCGTGTTGTAATGTGCTTATAAAATTGGAAAATCAAATAAATATTATTTAAAAAAAAAAAAAACATATTAAGGATGCAATCTGAACTTCCTTCCTCCTGCCAGTAGGTCTTTGAGGATATTCACATACCTAGCCCTGCTGCTGACCAGCAGGCCCAATTTAGACCCAAGAACTGCACCAGCTCCAGAATCCTGGTCGAGTTCGATTTCCTAGCCGGCTGACTAAAATTTCCAATGTGCCATTTTTATTCTGCTAATCATCTCAAAAACTTGGTTTATTCACATTCAACAGGTTTCATGTTCCATTTATTTAAGTTTTATTACTTTTGTATATGCAAGTAATTTTGAGTTCTTTCTGAACGATTTAGCCAAAAGATTTATGAACACAAGTAGATGTAAATATAATCAGAAATGCACAACTGTGAACCCTTCATTATAAAAGTAATTCTGTTCGTGGCATTAAACACTTTCGGATTTTTTTTTAATGAAATAGATTGAAACAAAGCATTTCCAAGGCAACAAGAAATGAGTTAGGGTGTGAAGTGACTGAAATGAGGTCTAAGTGGTATGTGTGGGGATAAAAGGTTCATGACTAAAAGCAAATTTTAGTTAAAAGATGTTGAGCCTGAGGGCTTTACAGGAAATCCACTTAGGAAACCTTGAGAGAAGGGTAGGATTCCTAAAGGAGATCTCAGGTCACAAAGGTCTTTCGGAACATTCTAGTAGGCATTCAGTGTTGTGAGGCTTTTCTTTTCTTTGGTCTACTGCATAATTATTTGCTGCCTCCAACTTCTAATGATGCAGCCATGCAGTTTTATAGCTGCTTCCGATTCCCCCTTCCAGAAGAATCCATCTAGGTTCAGTATCCTCACATGAAGGGCAGGGGTTCTTGGAACCACAAGAAAGGGAGTGTGGCAATTTCACAGCAGTGCTTGAAGAGACAGCTGTACACCAGGAATATGGTGTGTGCAGCTGAGGCAAAATGTTCTTTTGCTAGAAACCATTATATCCTCTCTCGCTATGACCAGGTTTTTAGATCTAGTTGAAAAGGAGTGAAGAGATGGGTGTTCTGAAATGAACCCAATTGTTTTGTTGCCATCTGTGCTACAATGTAGGGCTGTGAGGACATTTTGCTCACAATATTCAGGGCCCTGCAGGCACTGGCAGGGCAATTTCTATTTAGCGTGCCTCTTTTCTGCTGCACCTGCACTGCGCCTGGCCTAGGAACAAATTAGCCATTTCGTTACCACAGCAGAGTCTATGATTAAAGACTTAAATTTCACTGCTCAGGTTTGCAGAAGAATGTAATGCGTATATCCAAGGCTGCAGGGTGAGGTGTGCCTTGAATTTTCATAGTAATCCCAGGACTCATCTGATTCTTAGACAGGTCTAGACAACTTTCTTGCTCACCCAGCTGTCCTTTCCCAATTCCTGAGTATAATATAATATTTGTACTTATTTGTATTTTAACTGCTGACCTGCAGGCACAATGTGCTAACTGCCCCGAGACCTGCGAGTATAGGGCAGTATACAACTTTCATTGTTGTTGTTGATGATGATGGAAAGCCTAATTGAGAGGGGCTCTGGTTCCCCAACCCCAATCAAAGTAGGATTAGATCCAGACACAGCCCCAATTTGATCTGCCCACCCCCACAGTTTCAGCCCATAGTTCTCCTTATTGAATCCTTTCCCCTTGTTTTCTAAGTCTTGGAATCTAAGACAGCAGGAGGAATGACTCACAGTGTGCAGGGCTGGCTACTGGTTTGGCAGGAGCCCTGGGTAAGGTTGGATCTCTCTTGAAACATACTAGGGGATTGACAGTCTGGAGCAGCAGGCAGTGAGAGACGGGGTAAAGGTAAAGGTAAAGGAACCCCTGACCATTAGGTCCAGTCGTGGACGACTCTGGGGTTGCGGAGCTCATCTCGCGTTACTGGCCTAGGGAGCCGGCATACAGCTTCCGGGTCATGTGGCCAGCAAGACTAAGCCACTTCTGGCGAACCAGATCAGCGCACGGAGACGCCGTTTACCTTCCCGCCGGAGTGGTACCTATTTATCTACTTGCACTTTGACGTGCTTTCGAACTGCTACGTTGGCAGGAGCAGGGACCAAGCAACGGGAGCTCACCCCGTCATGGGGATTCGAACCTCCAACCTTATGATCGCCAAGCCCTAGGCTCTGTGGTTTAACCCACAGCGCCACCCGCGTCCCTTGGGAGACGGGGTAGCTGAAGCTAAAGCAGAGCAGCTCCTGGTGTCCATACTAGCTCAGCACAGCACTGTAAATAGGAGCACTGGCTGAGACAGCTCTCTATTCTCTTCCTTATAGCAATGCCTTTGGGCCTTGTCCTTGACATGTACATCAAGGGTAGGGCCCAGAGTCACTGGAGATAATGTGGACAGCGACCTGGGGAAAGCTCTTCTCTTTTCAGCACTCTGCCGTTGAAATATTTTTCTTCTTCTAAGGATTGATGGAGAGGGAGAAGGCTGGCATTGACTGCAGTGGGCCTGACCATGCCCGTTCCAACATTGGACTCAACGGCAAGTGCTATGGCAGCCAGGCTCTGGATGCTGCCAGGACCTTGCAGGCCATGCCAAGGAAGGTGATCATTATGGTAGGTCAAGATGGGTTTCTACCACATAATCTGCTTCATCCAGGATACTGGAATTCCTCAGTTATGTAAGCGTACAATAGTACTCCTCTTATCAAAGTTTAAGGAAAGTGGAGAATGGAGGAATTCACATAGGAGGCTAATCAGCGACTCTGATAAGCCTGTTACATTTTGTTTGTTTTTAAAGGATTTTTTTTCAGACATTGAGGCATGGGAAGGAGTTCATTGTCAAAGGGAAATGCACTGTCAAACGATGTAAAGGAAATCCACATAAAGCCTAATCACGATTTCCTGCAGTGCAAATATAATGTATACTGCAATCTGAAATTATTTGCCATCACAAATGTTGAAATCCTTTCAGTTGCTTCAGAAATAATAGTGTTAGCCGGCTGTTGAAGGAGGTGTTTCAGAATACAAAGGATGAATGATTGGTTAACAGGAGTTTGGAAAACCATGGAATTAATAACATTTAACTTCTTTTATATGAGCAGTGAGGAAAATAATGGTTGAATAAGTTTTCAGACAGCTGAATCAGGTGTGAATTTTTGGAACCCTAATTTTCAGTATATGATTCTGAAGGACATTCTAATGTTATGAAATATTTGGATTCTTATGGTAAAAACCTGCACAGAATGTGTTTCAATACATTTTTTATGCAGTAACTGTATTTATCTTACTGCAGACCATTATACAAAGACCTGAAAAGTAGGCACATAATAGTATTTGTCCCAACACTTCTAAAACATTTTTATACAGTGCATGAAATCAGAATGTAGTACTGATTTTAAGATGTCATTTCCAAATGTTCAGATTTGCTTTTTGCAACACACCTCTACAACATTTTGAAAGTGCCACATAATACCTCTAAGTGAAAGATAAATCTTAGTCACTGGCAGGTTTTCTTCTTCTTTCAGCCTCTCCATAAATAACTTTCATGCCTATTTTACCTTTGACCTCCTACTACCTAACTAGGGATGTGGGTGGTGCTGTGGTCTAAACCACAGAGCCTAGGGCTTGCCGATCGGAAGGTTGGCAGTTCGAATCCCCGCGACGGGGTGAGCTCCCATTGCTCGGTCCCAGCTCCTGCCAACCTAGCAGTTTGAAAGCACGTCAAAGTGCAAGTAGATAAATAGGTACCGCTCCGGCGGGAAGGTAAACGGTGTTTCCGTGCGCTGCTCTGGTTTCGCCAAAAGCAGCTTAGTCATGCTGGCCACATGACCCGGAAAAACTGTCTGCGGACAAACGTCAGCTCCCTCGGTCAGTAAAGCGAGATGAGCACCGCAACCCCAGAGTCATTCACGACTGGACTTAACTGTCAGGGGTCCTTTACCTTTACCTTTTTACTACCTAACTGTTGTAGTACAGGGCTTGCCAAACTTTTGGGACCTGGAGAAACTGTTGTGGTCACCACACATACACACGGCAACCAAGAAAACACCACAATCTACTCTACTGGCTGCAACAGAATGTTTCTTTCAAACCTACTTTTAGTGGGGGGTGGGCACACGTGCCTCTTCAGGCACTCAGTTCGCAACCCCTTCTGCAGTTACACAAGTAAGTGAGAAGACATACCTCATGGTGACCAGCAATTGTAGCAATATGGAGAGCTGTAAGTGCTCCATAGCCAACTTGCTGGATGTCAGCTCCACTGTGCAACAAGGCTGTTAAAAGTTCTGCATTGTCCTGAAATGTAGAAA
The DNA here is from genome assembly GCA_034641385.1 of Darevskia mixta. Taxonomy (NCBI): domain Eukaryota; kingdom Metazoa; phylum Chordata; class Lepidosauria; order Squamata; family Lacertidae; genus Darevskia; species Darevskia mixta. The sequence continues at coordinate 12,096,324 of JAWWNH010000029.1, forward strand.
GTAAAGTTATTATTTAGAGAAACATAATTAAATGGGGCTGCAGCTCGGTGGCAGAGATAGTGCTTTGCAGAATACAATTCTGTTCACATTCCCCCCCCCCAGCTGTACTTTATGAACAAAATCCTTCTGAGTGTAGGAGCAAAAGAGTCCCAATGAAATACGGCAAGAAAGAACTAATCAGTATCAAATATCTCCCTTAAGAATGCTGGGTTCTGCAAATGAAACCTATTGCTTAATCTGTAATATATAACTGGCCATGAGTTTTCATATCATGGGGTCAAAATACAAATCCTATATAATAAAGAGCCTGTGTCCGTCCGTACCACTTTCCGTCCGTCAGAGGAAATCTCCACTGCGCGTGCGTTCCAGTGACAGAGGGATTGGAGGACGCACACCAATAGGAGCGGGGGCAGTGGCGCGAAGCGCCGCTGCCCGCAGCCTCCTCCTGTCGGCCATCTTATCGCGCTGCGCGCTGCCGGGGTGCCCCTGTCCGCCTGCGCTCACCTCCAAGGCTGCCCCCGCTCGGCAGGCTCTGGCTGCGGCTCCGATGGGATGCGCGGCGCCCCGGCTCGCCGCCGGGCTCGCCCTGCCCAGGCCCTGGCCCTCCTTCCCCAACCGCCTCCCCACACCGACCCCGAGCACAACTTCCCCACGGCGGCTCAGCTCAGCCCAGCGCCGTCCGTCCGATCCATTCTCCTCCTTCCTCCCTCACGGCCCCTCCCTCGCTAACGCAGCCGCCACGGCCGCCAACACTGGACGGCGGCGACACGACTCGCCCTCTGCGCCACAGGCGCAGCGACACCCGCTCGCTCCTTCCCGCGTCTGGATGGGGCGGCCGCCGACTTGCGGGTGCGGCGGCGGGAGGAGCGGCGGCGGCCGGCGCTCTCGGGCGGAGGTGGGATGCGGGGGCCCCGCCCCCTGCCCGCCTCGCGCTGCCTCCCGGTCGCCGGGGATGGGGGGGAGGTGTGGGGGGAGGGAGAGAGAGAGGCGACCTATTTGTGGAGGCGGGGGAAGGGGGTGGGTGGGGGGAGGTGGGTGTGTGAGAGAGAGACAGAGAGGAGTGTGTGTGTGTCGGAAGGAGAGAGAGAGGCGAGCTGTGGGGGGAGGTGTGGGGGGGGAGATGGGTGTCTGGGGGCGAAGGGGGAGGGAGGGAGAGGCGACCTGTGTGGGGAGGTGGGGGAGATGGGGGGGAGGGAGAGGGAGGCAAACTGTGGAGGTGTGGGAAGTGGTGGGTGGGTGGGGGTTCCCCGATCCTCCACGGCGCCTCCTGCGGCGGCTTCAGGAAGCTCCCATAGCCGGCTGCGATTCCTCTTCCTCTGCCCAGGCTAAGCAATCCCTTATAGGAAAAAGGGACCGGACAAAACAAAACAAAACCCCGATGGGAGGGAGGAGGGGGGGAGAGAGAGAGGTAGAGGGCCTAGAGCGGTCCCAGCCAAAGAGGAGCAGTAGAGTGTGGGGGAGGGAGCGGGGAGAGAGGTGGGAAAGGGGGTGGAGTCGCAAGGGAGAGGGAGATAGGAAAAGGGAAGAGTGACAACATGCACGAACACTCAGAGGTAAATAGTGATGGGTTCTGGGTAGGGAAAGGGCTATAAGGGAGGATAGAGGTAGGAAAAGTGTAGAGCGGACAGAGGTAGGAAAGGAGTAGAAGAACCTCAGAGGTAGGAAAGGAGTAGAGGTGCCACGGTGGTAACAAAGGGGTACATGGGCCACAGAGGTAGGAAAGGGGTAGAGGGACCTCAGTCTGCTTTCACAAATGTTTCACCACATATCTTCTAGCGAGGAGACGGCGGCGGTGACCAAGGGAGGCGCGGCCACTGCAGGGGGGCATGGCGGCCTGGCCCACGCCGCCCACCTCGGCAGGAGGCCAACCACCCTCTCAGCCCTCGCGTGGGTATCTAGAGCCCGTTATTAACGGGCTTAATTCACTAGTAAATGAATAAAATAGCTGCCCTGTTGAAAGTGATTGCCAACAGATACTCATGTTGTATATCTCTGTTATCTGACATATCAGACAATTTCCAATGAAGAAAAATTAAACCACAGGTCTCATTAAAGGCCACTTTTTACAATACATTTTGGATTCAAATACAGACACTCAGATGCAAAATGCATGTGTTTCAATTGTGTCAGTTATGAAGAGAGGTGACAACATTTTCCAAACTCAGGTTACAAATTCTGGCAGCTGATAATGCTGGCTTCCAATATGAAGTAAGTGTTGCCCTCCACCCCAAAGTTCTTTCTCAGTTCAGATTTTAATTCAATACAAAGAAGAAATCAATTCCTCCTCCCTTCCCTTCAACCCTACCCCACTCAGCCACTGCAGTTTCAAAAACAGCAGGAGGGAGAAAGAGAAGGAAGACCCCCTTTCTGCCCACTCCCCAGTGCTGCTATGGCATTAAGCCAAGCACTCAAGAAAGTGAGACAACTTTATTTCCAGTGCTCTTGGCACCTGCCTTGCTGCCAAAGCCCAACTGCTGGAGAGGGGACGGCTGAAAGGGAGAAAAAGAGCAAGACCATTAATGCAATTAATTACTTAGAATTCAATTTACCTTGTAAGCTGCTAAATGCAGAGCAGTAAACCCATTTCTTGTCAACCTGGATGGGCGCAGGCCTTTCAGCATAAGAGTCCTAATATGTGATTTGTTACCTGCATAATAAATATTGGAAATGGAGGCATTTTTAAAATAAAAATATATGGTGAATTCGTTTGCAAAACCAAAACCAAACACTTCAACAGTTATTAATGCCTGCTGTGGGATAGTTACATCGCAACTCTATGCATCTTTTCTCAGAAGTCCCACCAAAGTCAGTTGGACACTCCTATTTGTCACACCATACAAAAAATGTTATGTGCCATAAACATAAACAAATGGCCTTTTCAGGATGACGCTCCTCATCATGCATGTTTATTTTGTAATATCTACCATCTCATTATTTGCTGATTACAATTTCTAAGGACCAATTTTTTATATATTATCTGAGCAGCTGCATGCTCCAAACAACTGATTTTTCACTTCCAGCACATTTAGTTATAACCATGATGAATTCCCGATGAACTGAAAAATGAGGAATTTACAAAAATAAAAACAAATTCTTCTTAGATAAAAAAAGTGCCCTCCATACTTTAGGGTGAAATAGTGACAATTATGTAATATCCTAAGCCTGAGATTAAATCCAATCAAAATTTAAACCACTTTGTTGTTATTGTTTATAACATTCCACCTGATGCCTACATGAGATTCAACAAGAACAGTACCAAGGAGGCAAACAGATTAAAAAGTAATAACGTTCCTGCGGTTTATTAAAAAGTAAAATCATTAAATGCACCAATAAGAGGGTTCTAAAGCATCTTAGCTGAAACACTTACCTTCACAAATACAACACAAATGCAGAAGAGACAGCCCATTTTCTGTACGGTAATTTAAATTAACTTTGCTGAAGGCTTCATCGGAGCTGGGGGGAAAAAGATTTTAGAGTTTATCAGAATTTTTATCTTTTAACATATCTTTCCCCCTCCTTTTATTGGAGAAATTTCTAAAGGAAAAGAAGAAACTTCATAATTATGATATTATAAAGGGGCAGGATTCTCACCTAATCTGTACCACTTTCAAAATCAGAGATCCTGTTTATGTTATTATGTTAGGCTGCAATCCTATGCCCACTGACCTGGCACTAGGCCTCATTGAGCTCAGTACAACCCTAGACATGCATAGGGTTTCATTGCTCACTGTTTGCAAGCGAAGGGGGCTCCTGTGCCAGAATCGTTCATAATCTATATGAGGGTCTTCCTGTCAAAACAGCCCAGGTGAAATAATTTGGTATTTTTTTAGGGATCCTCTCCAATCATCCCATGAAGCCATCTATCTCTCCCAACTATCCCTTTGCCTCACCACCTTTCTGAACAATAGATAATTCAAATGGTGCATTCTCTGGCTACTTTCCCATGCACTTCTACTCAGGGGTCTTTCAGATAAAGCTTGCTCCATCCCCATCACTTTCTTGTAAAGATCTGAATATTCAAAGCCTAAGCCATCACTGGTGGATGGGGTGGGGTTGCAAGATCACCCTTGTAACTTCCACCCGCAAAGTCCTGGTGCATCCCACTGTTCATAGACTCAGTCGTAGAACTGCAGAGCTAAAAGGGACCACAAGGGCCATATAGTCCAACCGCCTGCAATGGAGGAATCTTTTTGCCCAACATGGGGCTGGAAGCCGTGACCCTGAGATTGGGAGTGCCATGGTCTACTGACTGAACTATCCCATCGGTATACAGTCCCTGACCTTCCCTGTGTTGAACAGAAAAGACATGCCTTGGGCATTTACTCGTGTTCATTTGAATGAGAGTGGAATGCTTCATGCGATCATCCCAAATTATATGGAGGGTTCTACTCATGTCCAAGCAAACATGAATACAAGCTCCTCCACTAAACACAGGAAATGTCAGAGAGTGAGTGGGCAGAGAAATGCACCCCTGCCCCCATATCCACATGCACCATGTCCAAGTTCTTGCCCTCTTATCATGGACAGGAAGTCCACTCACCCTTTTGGTGTGGCAGCCTTGCAGGACGGCGGAGGCCCTTCTAAGTAGGAATCTCAGGTTCAGCCTCCTCTCCAAATAGGAGGCATGGGCATAAGCCTGGGCTGCCTATCAGGAGCCAGATCCTAACCTGCACTCGGGATTTGCAAATTGGGCTGCAGACTTGGACACGGGCTGGGCCGGGGGGTGGAGCTGACAGAACAGGAGGGCTTAACTCAGGTCCACTCCCTGGCCATTTAAATAGCTCACAAGTCCAAATGACCAAGTCCAAAGGGCCACATTTTCTCTCTCTCTCTCTCTCTCTCTCTCTCTCTCTCTCTCACACACACACACACACACACACAGTATGGCCTTGGATTACCTACCCCTGCCATGTATAGTTCAATAGAAACAATTCAACACCTACAATAGTGCACATCTACACACACGTTTTGGTTCTCCTGGATTGTACCACTAGTACACAGTGTCACGCTGTGCACAGACCTCTGGTGGGGGAAAACATATGTTTGAATACTCTCCTTGGGAGAGAGAAATCACATAGGTGGTCTATAGAGGGGCAGGCGGTTTTTCAAGTAACCTGGTCTCCTGAGTTATTGCAGAGCAATACAAACATAAAAATGCTTTAAAAAATGAATGGAATTTCAAACCATTATTTCTGAGCTGTGTTTCCAAAATGGTAGGATTTGAATTTTGTTAATCCACATTTAGAATCATTTGCAGGCTTTCCATTATGAGTTGCCATTAACCTGAAGTACAGCATTTCCGTTTTTCATACATGCAATTAAAAAGAGTTTCATTTTAAGCCACAGCAATCCTTAGAGAGAAATGCAATTTTCTCCATTTTTTTTTACACTTTCTGTACTAATTGCATTGCAAACGTGAGCATGTCAAACTCTCCAGCCACTGAATACCACTTATTGCAAAATGCAATGTATATTTTTCATTTTCTCCTACACTTTTTGGTATGCCAAGGTAGATTTTAGTACAACATGATGATTTCATAAGGACATACGTGGAATAATTAAAATAAAGCCATTGTTGTCAATGCATTTCTAATACCATGTCCCTTAAACAGGATAAAGAGCCACACTGCCTCATTAAAAAACTTATATGTGGCATTTGCACCTGATGCAAACATCTTTTTGGGAAAATGCAGGGTATACTAAAAAAAAAAGTTACAGAATCTGCAGTTTTATGATTCATTAACTATGCTTGCTGACCTCCTTTCTACCACTGTATGTCAGAGAAGCAAAAGAGAATTCATTAATAAAAATACCGTAGTTAGAAAAACTAGCAATAGATATGTAAACTGAGCTTTGCCAACTTCCTTAACAACTAAAAATAAATACACAATGCACATTATTATATTACAGGTAATTTGACCAGATGCTTTTCCCAGACCTCTTTCTCTCAAGTTGTAGGGCTATAAAGTTATGGGAAAGGAACAATAATTAGCAAGCTTTTATCAGCAGGCTTGAAAATGCATTGTAAAGTCGACTTAGAAAATTGCTGCTGCTTGCAGTGTGCCGGAAATACTTTAGGATGAAGGAGAATTTTTTTTTAAAAAAAAGAGTTTAGAATAATCTTTTTTTCCCCTTCTTTTTTTTTTTTTTTTACTTGCACATAGTTTTTTTGAACATTGCCTCTTTGGCAATAGGTCAGGTATGTTTCTAAAAACCTGTCTCCTTTTGTCTTCAATGAGCCTCTTACTATTCCTCTGCGTATTCTGCAGTGTAATCTGAAAAGCTGCACTGTAATTAAGAAAAGATAGTAACAAGATTTGCAGTGAGTGATTTTCATCCCACTGAGGCTCAGGGATTTTTTTCCGCTATTGCTGTCAGAGTGGGTGACGGCAATTGTTCAGCATCAATGGCCAGATGAAGCAGGGAGGCGAGCTGGGTGGAACAGCCAATCTGCATAATTACATTCATGTAACCAACACAAAGGACCCAGGTGGCGCTGTGGGTTAAACCACAGATCCTAGGGCTTGCTGATCAGAAGGTCGGTGGTTCGAATCCCCACGACGGGGTGAGCTCCCGTTGCTTGGTCCCAGCTCCTGCCCACCTAGCAGTTTGAAAGCACGTCAAAGTGCAAGTAGATAAATAGGAACCGCTCTGGCGGAAAGGTAAACGGCGTTTCCGTGCGCTGCTCTGGTTCGCCAGAAGCGGCTTAGTCATGCTGGCCACATGACCCGGAAGCTGTACGCCGGCTCTCGGCCTATAGAGCGAGATGAGCGCCGCAACCCCAGAGTCGGACACGACTGGACCTAATGGTCAGGGGTCCCTTTACCTTTACCTTTTAACCAACACAGAATATGGTTGATGTCAACCTACAGTTCGTGGGCAAGTTTGCATATTTTGTGATATGTTTTATCCTGGAATGCCTTAAAATTCTCAGCTTAAAAATACTACTACTACGGTACTACTTCTGTCTGCTCTTATTACTTACCTATCAGTTTCTAGGCTACAGCACATCTCATTTTCAATCTTGGCAGAGGAGAAAACTTTTTTGTGTATGTGGAATACTTTTAAAAGGTCTGAAAGTATAGTTGCCACCTTTTATGTTGAGCATGGATGCAATGGAGGAGAGAGCAAACAGAAGTATAGCATCCATATCAAGGGAAGTAATAATACCACTCTATTCTGCCTTGGTCAGACCACACCTGGAATACTATGTTCAATTCTGGGTACCACAATTTAGGAAGGATATCGACACGCTGGAACGTGTGCAGAAGAGAGCAACAAATGATAAAGGGTCTGGAAGTCAAGCATTATGAGGAACGGTTGAAGGAGCTGGGAATGTTTAGCTTGGAAAAGAGGAGACTGAGAGGAGATATGATAGCCATCTTCAAATATCTCAAGGGCTGTCACGTGGAAGATGGAGCAAGCTTGTTTTCTCCTGCTCTGGAGGGTAGGACTCAAACCAATGGCTACAGGTTACAAGAAAGATTTTGACTAAACATCAGGAGGAACTTTCTGACAGTAAGAGCTGTTAGACAGTGGAATGGATTCCCATGAGAGGTGGTGGACTTTCCTTCTTTGGAGGCTTTTAAGCAGAGGTTGGATGGCCATCTGTCATGGATGCTTTAGCTGAGATTCCTGCATTGCAGGGGGTTGGACTAGATGACTTTTGGGACCCCTTGCAACTCTACAGTTCTGATTTTATGAAATGTGACTGCTCCAAACTGTTTAGCTTTGTCGTCTTTTTTGTCGTCTTTTTTACTGAGAGACCAGGGAACATAGTTGGCTTCTGCTCTGGACCAAGGCTCCTGAAACTAGGAAGGGAGCAGCAAGAGAAACTCAAGCATTGTAATCAGTGCTTTTTTCCTTTAAAATGTTTAGGGGTACTCTCCTTTTCCTACTCATATTGAACTACTGCCCCTCAATAAGGCCAAACTTAGATTCATCCTCTGTCCCCCCAGAAAAAAGCACTGGTTGTAATGTTCTGTACCCCTTCCATTAAGTGCTTGTTGGCATCTGGGAGACAATAGAGGAGCGGACCTTTGGGGGGTGGTCAAGCTGTTAGAAGGTTGCAGCACTTGCTGTGGCTATAGACACCGATAAGGGAGAGGCTTGTTTTTTTGCAGCTGGGGCAGATGAAGGCATCTGGTTGTGCTGATGAAGTTGCACCATGGCATCTGGTCTCTCTGCAAGTACAGTCACCCCCCCCCCACTCTTTTAAACCACAGACAAGAGTGTATCTTAAGTTCCAGAGTTGTCGAATAGTGCATAAAAATGCTGATAAAGAAATTAATTACAACCACTTCCTGTCCCATCTAGTCACTTACTGTCAGTGACTGACATGGATTCTCCCCACCCACCCAAAGAAAACCACACCTCGGGGCATAGCAAAAGGTTAACCTAACTAAATTGCTTCTGCAAGTCGCTCCCTGGTTCAAACCCAGTGTTCAACTGCATACTGAACCCTTGTGCACTATTTACTGTCATGAAGATGCAATTTAACACACACACACACACACACACACACACACATATTTTCCACACAAACTTGAACATGTGCATAAACCATCAAACAATTTGTATAATATGCAAATCAGGCCATCCAGATTTGTGAAACTAATATGGCAGTCTCAAAAACACAACAGTTATCTGGATGCCAAGTATGTATCACCAAACATAGCGCTAGACATATTTGCTTTGTTGTTGTTCTTAAATAGATGGATAAACAATGCTGGTAGATAATTTACCTGAAGACATGCTTTAGTTCTGCAAACTCCTTTTCTTTGATTAAGAGGTCATCTTCTAATCTTTCAATGATTATAGCATATGATTCACTCACTTTTTTCTTCCATTCATCTAAAAGGAAAAACAACAACAACAAGGTTTAGAAGGAATCTTGGCTTTAAATACATTTAAAATAGAATTTCAACTTTATTTCCTTCTCCAGGTCATTCTGTGCTATTACATAATAACCTGAGCTGGGTGGATGGGTTTTCTTTTTACACAGTTCTTTTTACACACTGTTTAGAACATTAAAAAAAAACATTTTAATATAAAAGCACAAAAGTAGACAAGCTTAATTGTTGACATTTAGTTCTTAATATTATTTGATATCCTGTCTTGAGAGAGTAGAATGAAGGAATAGGTTCTTTTCAGGAAACCCACAAATATATATGTACACAACACACAACAATATTTGAAGAAGTTTGCTTATTTTTCTGTAGCCTTGATTTCAATCTAAAAGCAAGTCTGATTTCAGTCATAATATTTTTCAGTTAGATTACTGACAACAAAACACCTTTCACTTGAACTTCACAGTAAATTAGAGAAGATTTCTTCATGAATCATTTACAATATATTTCCTTTAAAAAGAAGCAAGATTAATTACCAGTGCAAGTTTGAGTTGGTCTAGATTTATAGTTCCCCATTTGTTCAAGACGACTTCTTTGTTTCAGCAAAGTTCTTGTGGTAATATTACTCCTTGTTCAAGAGCACTGACAGACCCACAAAGGAAAAAAAAAAGAACACTTTGATAGTCTTGTACCTAAAAATAAACTGTGTGCCAAATGGAATGTCATGCAACAATGGCACAGAGCAAAACAGTGTGCACTCTCTCAAGTGTAGAACAAAAAAGGTAACTAATCATACTGTTGAAATACACTCCCGGGACGGGGGGGGGGGATGATTGCAAATATTTTTATAGAAATATTTGCTTACCCCTCTATTAAATGCATATGCGTATTTAGAAATGCATTACCAACTGGCTTCCTGTTCAGAAATGCAAATATAAGAACACATGGCTTCAGGGGTTCAAACCCACAGCACCCCATGTAAACAACCTTATATTGACAGTAACCTCAGAGAGTATGGCTTTCTCCACAGAATCACTGAGCTGCAAACCATTGGAGTGGTCGTCCAGTCCAGTGGGTATCGAACTTCCCAAGAGAGCCCTTTCCTTTCCACTTTATTTTGCCTGCTCATGAGGATGTCTGCATGTGTCTGGCAGAATTCTTGCATGTTACAGTAGTGTGTTGCAGGAACCACAAGCATCTCTTGACATTTCATTTTTTTAAAAAAAGAGCTACAGCCACACCACATCCACACACAAGAGACTTGGATCAGAGCTACAGTACTAGAAGGGAAATGAGCTCTTTCCCCATTTCTAGTCTTCCCAATCTGTTTTCCCCATCCACCCAAAAGGATACCAGTAAGTAGTAAATGGGAGCTTTGAGTTAAAAATATAGGATTAAATGGAAATGTGGCAAAAAGCATACAATTTTAAGGCACAGGTAGATTCCCTCCCCAGCCCCCAGATTAACAGCCCAATGTAACCACCACCATTACATCCATGCCATAGATTCTATAGCTTTGCATGCCTGGAGTAATTTAGGTAGTCCACTGATCAGCAGGCAAAGCCTATTATTCCCAGTTGATTATTTCATAATGAATAACCTAGTTGCAAGCTTTCATCTTCCCTTCAAAGAACTGCCCTTTGCGCACCATACTAATGTAAAGCACCCTTTGACCACCCTTTCTTCTTTCCCCCTTTCTCTTCTATTAAAAACACGTTAGCCGAAAGGATCTTGAGCTCCCATGTGATGCTCTGCCCTGAAGTGCCTGAAGTAGGACGGTTTCAAATGAGTTGAGAAAAAAAGCAAGTGGGATATTAGGACTTAGTTGTGCCCACCTGAAAAAATAATAGAATGGCATCCTCTCCCACTTTGAGCTCTGGTTATTCTCAAAGATCCCGGCATTGTTTTTAAATGGAAGCTGGTAAACCGTAGTACAATTACTTTGTAGGTACAAATTACTTTGTATCTAGTAAAATTGTCTCAGTAGACATCCAGCTGACATAGTCAGAATCCTGTTCTCAAATGATCAAATAACTTATTGCAATGGAAGTTACATAGATTGGCACCCACTTTTATTTCTTTAAGCAAAGTAGCTATTTGACGTATTGGGCATTTTCTCCAGTGGGTCACATGACAGCTTCAGGGGCATAAGCAAATTGCATCAGGAAATTGGCATGTGTGGCTAATCCTTCTCCTTTAGTACAGAGACCACAGTCCATATAACATAAGCATACATAGGCAGGCCGATGTCCACACTAAATATAGTTTAGCATGACTTAAACAAGCCTCAGGCTTACACGCTTCTTTGTCTTCTATTTTCAAGTTGGCATATTTCAAACAAACTATCATTAATATGAAACACACTTTGTCATTTTGAATGAAATTACAAAGCCAAGTTTGTGGGGAAATGGAAGCAAAATCCAGGAAACTCTTTCATATGCCTGAAGCTCATCGACACCATGCTAGACCATTACTCGGCATAACGCTGAAACTTGGCCATTGTGGTTGATTTTTAACTTTAAAGAAAACTCTGGCAGATATTATCAGAGATCCTCCACTTCTTGCGTAGTTTGACCCTCAGTTCATGAGATGCATTGATCGAAACTGATGGGCTTAGTGAACACCAAAAGCAAACAGAGAATGTGATCTGGAATGTACCCAACATGGAATGTACCCTGACCAGAGGTCAGTAAAGATGAGCAAGTGTCCTGAACCCCTGGCTTACCTGGCAGCAAGTCAGCATGTCAAGACCACAGTTCAAAGACCAAGGGCCAATCCATGCAAGCAAAATCCAAAGTCTAAAGTCCAAATTCCAAGGTCCAAAGGACAGGAAACATCCAGGGTTAATCCAAGTAGGCCAAGTCTGAAGTCCAGCAGTCAGAATACAATCCAGAATCAAACCTGAAGCACAGTCCCATAGAGGTCCAGGAGTATCACAACCAGGGGCAGTTGAGCAGACACAGCACCTCAGCTCTGCTTCCATTTTGTACTTTGCATGCTGATTGCAGCATCTGGGCTTGATGAGTCATGCAACCTTCACTTATTCCAAGCCTACTCCAGCTGAGGAATCACACTTCTCCCAGAGCTAGCGAGCCCTACCTGGCCAGTTAGGGAGCTGGGCTGCAGGCCCTTGCCTGCCTCAGCCTCCTACAGCACCCCTCCTGCTGCTTCCTATGCCTCAGAGCCAGGGGCTCCTCTGGCTCTGGTGATGGGTCCTGCTGCTCTAATTCCTGTGTACTGACCCCCATCCCCTCACCATCATCTGTCACCCTGTAAGTTTTTCCTTCCCCATCCCCTGCTTGTCCCAGCTACATCCCTTGTCAGGATCCTCTTCCTCCTCCCTGTCATCCTGCCAGTTCTTGATGTTTCTTGATGCCATCTAGTACAGTGGTAGGAAGTTGTTGTGACTGTGGTGTTTACTTTTTTGCTTTTTTTACTTGGATCCTGAAGTTCACCAAGGGGAATGAGATACACAATTGTGTCTTAGGGGAAAAGACATAAGTTAGACGTAAGTGGCCTCTGAACACTTGCTCAGCTCTATACAATAATTTGTTTTCAGTACTAGAAATGAAAATGCAGTCCTTTCTTTTTATTTTTTATATTTTAAATCCTCTCCTAGTTTTCCCCACAAGTAGCCTATTGGAAACAGCAGTTCAGAAATCTCTGACAAATGTCAAATGACAAATGTATCTCAGCCACCGGAGATCTTCCAGGAGATCTCAAAATACCTTCTGCTTACCTCAAATCTAGCAAGAGAAACATTCTGTGAATCCATATACCCTGTACATGCAGAATGTATTCTTTGTGGCCCTGCACAGACATGGTTTGAAATCAGGCCAATATCTTGTAAATTTGGTTCTGCTAGCAGATATGCAGTGTAGTGGATTCTGCATGTTACATGTTCCACTTTAATAAGAGGAGGAAAGTAACTTGGCTATCTCACGAAGCGGGTGGGGTAATGAATTAAAAGCAAGCATTTTCCCCCATTTGTATGTTGGGTTCGGAATTCTACCAGCATTCTCTTGTCGGTTCAGAGACTGACATTCTCAACCATTTTCACAATATTTTATTCATTCACATATTTTCATTCATGAATCTTTTGTTTGTCTCTTTACTATTTTATGCTGGCATACATAATTAAATATTTAAAATGACAATGGTCAAGGTTAGAAGGTATTGACCTTGAGAGTAGCTTGCGAGGAAAGCTTTCACCTCAAAGTTTCCAACCAAGATAAATATGTGCTTTCAGTATTATACCGCTTCTAAAAGTAAACAGGCCCTTGCTTCTTTAACAGCATGTGTTTCACAAAACAAGTGTACCAGTATTTTAATACTTTATTGTTCATAAACATTTAAAAAAGGGGGGAATCCTTTTAGTTGCTTTTTGAAACATTTGAAAGGGAGAGTGAGAGAGAGGATAGGGAACGTATACCCAACACCTTGTTGCTAGGCAACCTGAAGAGTTATGAATTTAGCATCATAATGCCTGTCTATTTTCACTGATTGTATTAGCTTAATAAACATATTAAAGTGCATTTGTACTGATGCAACTGTTGCCAAGGCCAGGACTGTTGCCCCCGGCAACTGTTCCATTCCACATCTCAGACTCCAGAGAAGATCACAGGAGTCGGAGGGTTCTTTTCACCTTGGCACATTTATTGACAAGTCTAACAAGCACAGTCTGTATTCTGTTATCCAGAGGCTGCCAGCCTTTGATCCAAAGCTTTCTACACCATGCATTTGCATCACCTCAAGACAAGCATTTTTCGGCTTAGCTCAACATTGCTCTTGACCTTGTTCTCTCTAGCAAGGTCCACAACAGGGCTCTCTAACCTCACTGGTAGTCAATTTGCTGAGCAGCCCAGAACAACGTTTGAGCTTTTAGATATTTGCTGTGTACTAATATATGCTTGGAGTATCTGCTCTCATTTCCAGTCTGATACTGTTGACAGTGGGTTGGGTTCAGAGGTGCTGAACCACTGCCATAAAGAGAAGAGCAATTCCAGACTTTACACATGATCCTTACAAGAGACTAGACAACTGAAATCCAGTTGTTGTTGTTGCTGTTATTATTGTTGTTGTTGTTTTTAGCACAAGCCACTGTTAAAGTCTACAAGCACAAGGTCATGTCCGAAGGTCCTGCGAAACATTGCAAGATGTGAGCTTGTCTGTATTGCACAGAGTCTTTCACTAGCTCTTGTACAAGAGTTTGTAGAATTGCCCCACTGCAAAAATTCCCACCAGTGGTATATCACTGGATCTTGTCCAATATGCTTGCTACTATCCCGGGAAAGCCAGATACAATAAGGATTCTGTATATATATTATATATATGACAGAGTATAACTTTACATTTTTTTGAAGGCATGAAGCAGAGAAAGTCACATGATGTGCTTTAGGCAGAAGAGTGACACCCCTTAAATGGTTCTGCTGTTTGTACCGCAGGAGAGACTGTTTCAGCTGGAAAACTTTTCAACTAACTAAAACCTGTTAGTTGAAAACCCATGTTCTGGGTCTACTTATTAAAATCTAAAGGAGCAATGGGAAACTGGTCAAAGGGCTGCATCTCCCCCACAGTGCTGCCCACTTGCTAATAACCTGGAAGTCTCAAGAGTACATCTTTTTGATCCTGTAGGCAATTGTAAAGAAAGGGGTGTCACCACCAGACTCTTCTTCCTCTGCCATCCTCTTCCTAGTGACATCTGCCTAGACACTGTAGGATAATGAGTGCTAAACTAGAGAGGTCTTTGGCCTACTTTGGTCATCAAGGCAATTATTATTAGAAGATAAGGAGAATGGAAATGAGGTCATCACAATTGTCTTGGGTATTCTCACAGGCAGCCCTGAAGCAGCATGCTCCCCCATTGTTTGAGATCTTTTCAGGAAACAGTTAATGCACATTTCAATTAAAAACTAGGCCATTTTTTAATAAATATTTATTAGCAATATTTGCTCTTGAAAATATCTTCAAAAAGGCGTTTAAGGACTATAAACCCATATACAGTTGTTTGATCAATGTTTTAAAAGCTTTGTTTGTTTTTGAAAATATATAGCTGGCAGACCAAATTTTATAAACAAGCCAGATGCTGAATTTCTTCCTTTGTACTTTCATTTTGGTTAAAACAATGCTTCACACGACGTCAACAGAGAATGGGGTCTTGTAATGTTACCTTTATCCTAATGTAAATCCTTTCTACTCAGATACTCTCTCTATCCATCATTTGCATGGATAAGATGTGATTCCAGCTTCATTTTGATACTGTCCCAATTATAATCTGGTGCATCAAAGACCTTTAAAATGAAACACATTATTATGGAACTGAAATACACAGAATCAATACCTCATATAACTAAACAGGTGCCTACAACATCTCCACAGTGCTGACAGATTAAAATAAGTGTACAAAATGGCCTTCCTGCTATTTTTGTTACTGCTCCATGAGAATGGCATTTGCACAGGGATTAATCTTCCACATGCCATCCACTAAGCTGGCAGAAAAACTAGTGCTGTGTCTGTTAGTTGGAGGCTGAGAAACAAGGAGAGAAGGGAACTAGCAAGCTTTTCTGTGACACATATATTCCCTCTCCAAGTCAACAGATTTTCCTTTGATATCCAAATTATTTCCAGCGCTTTTCGACAACCAGCCCCCTCAGTTTTCTCTGTCCTGCTAGCACTTGTCTATCCAGCTTTAACCTGTTTTATTCATCTACAATTCCTGATGTTGTCTGCATAAGTGGCCGGTTTTTCATATTCCAATTTCCTGCCTAAGAGGTTACTGAAATAAAATCCTCCCCCTCTCCAGGGTCATTGTATTAAACTCTAGCATGTCTAAATCTATGTTTATTGGAGCATGTTCTCAAAGCCATTCAGGGAAATCACTAGGATGATGTTCATTATGAGCACTGTTATTTCAGGACAGAACAGAGCTAATTAAATAAAGGAAGCTGACATGAATAAAACACTCGTCTTGGCTTTATTTGAAGCTGTACACGGCTGCATAATAACACTTCAGTATGAATGGAGCCCATGTGGTCTTGTATGAACTGTACATAAATGCAATATCTGCCTAACAAGCCATGAGCATACCAAAAGAACCACATCATCACATCATATACATTGTCAGCACAACAAGGTGCCACTGTGGCAAGACATCTACTTTCCTAATATTGTCTCTATTTTGATTATATCACTTGATATTTTTTTTTATAATACATGCAGGTCCTGCTTTCTAAATGCTTGTTATATGGAAATTCGCTTATCCAAACATGAAGAGTTAGTAACCAAAGCTCGCTATACACACGGCAGATTCAGATATCCAAACAGCCAGGCCTGCATGTAGTAAAATAAGCAGCCTGCAAAATCAAATGATCTAAAGGAAGTCAAGGCCCCACTTCATCAGCCCCTTTTAAATTTCTTAACAGCTGGCTGGCTAAAAGAGTTAACTCCCCCTCCCCGCCCACTTACGGGGTTATAAGTGGGGTGAGGGTGAGCAGTTAAGTGGTGGTCCAGTATCATGCAACCCTGAATCAAGTCCATATGGAAATTCATAGACACTGTTATTAGGCCAACCAGAATACATGTGGTTGAAGTATATATATTTGGATTTATATGTGTGTGTATGTACCTATATATGTATACTTCTTGCAGTATAAACATAATGGATGTTATATTTCTAATGTATTTTATGTTGTCAGTTGTATGTGTTCATAGATGCTGAAGGAGTCCTTGATCTCCAAAACATGCTGAGCTACAATAAAGAATTATTGTACCAGTGAGCACCAGAGTTCTTTGCCACCCCACCACTGCACCCCCCTTTTTTTGTTTTGTTCATTTGAGGTGCTCCTTCCCTTATTTATTCACCCCTCCCCCAGCAACCAAAATAGTGAGCAAGCCTTTGAAAAAACCTAGCTTAGTAGTAAAGCTATAAAGAAAACATTGGTTTCAGTCTTAAGATGGAATGTATGAAGAGGTAGACAGGTTAGGGTGTTTCCAGACGGACATGAAATCAGTGCAGTTCAAGCTGAAATTATTATCCAACAGCACAGAACTTGCATTTTCAATATGAGAGGATTTTACAGTCTTTTCTGCCCTTGTTCTTATTGCTAAAGGATTGCTATGAAGGAGTCCGGACATGGGCAGAAAATTGTTAAAGAGGGCAGAATGACAACTCAGTGTTCCTTAATATTCACTGGCCACATCTGTTCTGTGCTATTTTTGTAGAACAAGAGGTGCCGGAACTCACTATGAATGCTTTCTTTGTTCTGTCAGAATGGCAATGGCGCCCACTTGAGAGGTGCCGGAACTGAGTTCTAGCAAGTTCTGGCTGGGGAAAAGCCCTGCATCTGTTGTGAGGAAACTGACCCAGAATGGAAGTAGCTGGAAGTACTTCTCGAAAGCCAAGAGCCATTTTGGACGAGATAGCAGCAGACTAAGGCAGAGATTGGCAGGTTTTCTTGGCCGGTGGGCATATTTGTGACCCAGAAAAACTGTTGTGGGCACCACCCACCCACCACAGCAATGCACATATCACTGCCTATTCTATTGAGTACATTTCTTTTAAGCCTAAGTTCAGCAGGCAGAGGGAACCCTGTGGGTGGACTGGGGGGGGGCACATGCAGTACACAATACAACAAGGTATTACTAGCCAGAAGAATGAGAGCAAAATGCAATATTATTCTATAACGTGAGTTTTCACCAATAACCAACTTTGTGGGTACGGTGAGGTTATCCACCAACAGCGATGGCTACAAGTTTTTTCTTTGTGTGTGTGTGTGTTGTGCTATGTGCTTGATTTTGAAACCATTTTTAGTCCTCTTTATAAACTAATATCCTACTTTTCTTATTTCTTATGTCCCTGGGGATTTTCTCATCTTTCCCTACTCTTCTAGCCACCAACCCTCCTTTGAATTTTTACAGAACAGAAACATCTTTCAGGACAGGAGGGGAAGGAAGACCCAAAATACAAGACTGGTGATGATACATGGTGAAGGAGAAGGTCAACTTTGGTATTAAATAATGTTTGCGAGACATTACATCATGTTGCAGTTGGCACCAAGGAATGTCAGGAGGGAATTTAGAAATACTGACCTCAGACATTTATTTTCTGAGGCATGTCAAAGAGGTGGCCACAGATTTAATCAGAGAACCAATTTTTGTTCATCACATCAACTTTAAGTGCGGCTTGCCACATTTATTACATTAACAGATAAGAATTGCAACTCTTACTGGTCTTAAAGTCATCTTTGTGATTAAGGCAGAAATCCTATACATGCTTATCCAAATGCCATTGAGCTCAATATGACTTACGTCTGAGAAGACTTGTATAGCATTGCAAACATAATGTTCATAGCATTAGTACTTAAAATTCAGCTAAGTTGCCAGTTCATGTTTCCTTGAACCATAGATCAAAGGCTCAGATCCCATGTGAATTTAACCCATCAATGCTGCTGAGCTGTTGTCAACTTCTCAGACGTGAGACTGGTTTTCCTATGGCAATATCATCTGTGTTGAAAAATGCACTTAACATACGTATTCCCTTCTGATTCGTTGACCTTTTGTGTGTATATGTGCGCACATGCATAAATGTGGGCAAACATTGTTGAACCCATTCATAAAACCTACCCCACTGTGGCTCTTTTTGCAATAAGAGGGATGCAAAAAGGCAGTTCACACTACAATGAATCACCATGTAAGTTCCCTGGCAACCCTCCTGTTTTCTATAGTTGCACAAACACTTCTTGCCCTGTTACCCTTGACATCATGGTGGAAGGAAGGATAGAAAGATAAGTTAGTTCAATTTCACCCAAACCGCCACTTCTTGAGCTTCACTGTGGGGGCAGATACAACCATCTCTGTAAAACCATGCTGTACTGCAACACACACACACACACACACACACACACACACACACAAATACAAATAATATACAGCACAACAAGACAATGACATATCCTTTCCAACAGCATACGAATCAATATGGCTAACCCCTCCCTCAACACAAACAAACCACACTGCAACCAACCCAATACAGCCAACCAAGCTCTGGACGTTCCAATCTCTTGCAATGCCAACGTTATATATATATATATATATATATATATATATATATATATATATATATATATATATGAACAACCCACATGATGCTGACACAAAACCCCCGCAGAAACACTATGCAACAGAATGAAATATCACTATCCCACATTTCTCTCCTTCAACCACATAAGACATAGGACAACAGTGGTTCGTAGCGAATGTAAACAGACTGTGAAAAGGACTCTATGAGTTGGGGGAAAAAAATAACTTGAAACGCAGCATACATAGCTGGACAGAGTTGGTTGTTTGCAATACACACACACGAGAGAGAGAGAGAGAGAGAGAGAGAGAGAGATAGAGATAGAGAGAGAGAGAGAGAGAGAGAGAGAGATTTCCCCCTGCCCTTCAATTAAATTCGCAGATGGGCCTCCAAAATTTAATACAGAAAAATATATTAAAATATGATAAAAAGTAGCAAAACAAAACATAAAACACTAACAAAGATAAGCCAGGCCAAATTAGATTTAAAGGCTTGAAGGAAATCTGGCCAAAATCAGGTTAAAATAGGTGCCAGGCATGCCTCACTGGGAAGCCCATTCCAAAGCTAAGGTGGCTGTTTCCCTGGGTATGTCTCACTCAAGGAAAAACAGGGGGAAAGGCCTCTCTTTGTGTACGAACAGGGACATGTGGAGACAGGCCACCATTGTCTGATCCCAAGCTCTAAAGAGTTTTAAAGATCAAGACCTTATTTCCCCCCTGAAGATTATAGCAATGTATTTATAAAAATAAAAATATGATGTGGGATACTGTGGCTCTGAAATTACAAGTTACCCACTTATCCAAGAAACTCAAAGGGACTTATTTCTGAAAATATTGTGCTGTATGTCACATTTCCATGGCCACATTTGTGTTACTATTTACCGCAGCTGGATGCTAGTGAGGACCAGCTCCCTCTATGACTGTTGTGAGTGAGTGAGTGGTGAGTTTCTAAGTGCATCATGAGTGCAAGTCCATCATTACCAGTCATATGGTCAACAGAGCTTAAAGACAGACAGGAATTAAAAATAAATCAATACATCGCTGCATTTTAATGGTGTGAATTAAAAAGCAATGGTAAGAGCCAGGCTCTAAAGCTGTGATACAATTAATTAGTAAGTAATAAACTTTGACAGATGAGCAAAATAATAATAATTTCTTCACAGTCTTCCTGGAAAAGTTTTTGTTTGCAACATTCATTTTCTACTATGACACACAAAAAAACTTTACATTAACACATTACAAGTAACTAATTTTTTCCCTCGAAATGGGGGAAATAATTCCAGGGAAAGGGTTTTAACTCAGAAGTAGCAAACACCCACACCCACCCCGAAAAATCCCACCCCAGTATTTAATTAAGAATTGTATTTAAAGTAAAATTATGGCTTGCCATCTGAATTGTTAATTCGCTGAGTTTACAGAGGAAACAGGCAAAGGGGAGGAAATGAAATCCGTCACAATCAACAGAGGTATAAAAAAAAATACATGATGGAAAAAGTGACGTGGATTATAAGTGTGGCAGCCTGCTTAGAGATAAGGAGAAAGGGGAAGAGCAGGCATATCAATCAACTTAACAGAGAAGCTTCTGGAAGTTGTGTGAGGTCAGAAAGGGGCAGGGAGAGTTGCCAGAAGCTATTGGAAGATTTCAAGTTGTGTGTTAAGAGAAAAAACTGTAGGCGATTTACTGAATTGGTACTTGCTGCTGCAATGCTCAGAAACATAAGGATGTAATCTTGAAGAAGAGGTTAGAATGGAGCTGAGAAGACACCAGCATCAAAGAGCAGTAACTAAACCTGACAAAGAGCAGTAACGAAGCTCAAACAAAGAAACCAACAGATCTGCTTTGAGATTTTAAGTAAATTGTGATAAAGCTGTAAGATAGAGCAGCTGTATTAGTCCCACAGTACAAGAAGCAGAAAGCAATTGAGGCAGCACTGCTTACTACACATAGGTTTGAACTAAGTTACCAATTGCCCAGAATTTTACAGGCCCAAATAAGAATTCTGCTTTCTTGGCCAGTTAAAAGAATTAGACGACCTAAAGGCAGAAAAACATCTGAGAAATGTCGGCCAATATTTTGTCAACCTGTCATAGCATGCACAATCACACTGAGGAATTTATTTTGTTTTGTTTCCCATATATGCTACCCAATAACAAAAGTCATCTGGGTGGTTAATGGTAAGATTTAAACTATTGGATGATGATCCAACAAAATCATATTATGAGTCGCCCCTCTGAAATTATGAGCAACTCCATCTATTTCAATGAATCTACTCTGAGTATGCCTTAATAGGATATCACCAACTTCAAGGTATTGTTGAAATTAGCGAACAATCTGGTTTATTGTCTGTTATCATTCCAGAAGGATTGTAGCAAGTTGACGTTAAATGGGTAATATTTCACAATATTTCCCTTATGAAACACTTTGCCAATTTAAAAGTTCTATTTTCAATTTGCCTGTGGCCACCTTACAGAGATGGTTATTTTAAATGTGACAACAGGAGTGCAAACCTGGGTCTGCATTATTGATTTACTCATGATATTTGCTGCAATCCAGTCTTGAATTAACCATTGCATGAACTACTATGGGAAGGCTTTCCCAGTCCAAGAATGGACATAGCTGTTGAACCAGCAGCTGTTGGTAAAAAAAAACCACTTCCAGACACTAAGGCCATCTGAGCCTCCAGAGCTGGATATGGAAGCACCCCCAAATTGTGAACCTGCTCCTTCAGGATGAATGCAAACACATCTAGGATAGGCAATGGAACACTTTCTCGGAAAGCACTCCCCAAAGTGTCTCCCTCTTGCCAAGATTCAAGCTCAGTTTGTTTTCCTCATCCATTTCACCACTGTGTCCAGATAATGGCCCAGGGATTGCACAGCCTCTCCTGATTATGGAGAAACAGAGCTTAGTATCCTCAGCAAACTGATGGCACCTTGTCCCCAAACTCCTAATGACCGCTCCCAATGGCTGAATGTAGCTGTCAGGGTCCCCAAAAGCTCTCTCCCAATGCTACTGTCTAGACTTGCTCCTAAAGGTAGGGTTGGAATACAGTGCCCCTAATTCCCATTTCCTGGAGCCAGCCCAGGAAGATGCCACAGTTGATGGCAAAGGGCAACCAAGGCCAACTCAGTTCCATGACCAGGCCTGAACCCAGACTGGAATGGATCTAAATAACCTGTGTCCTCCAAGAATACCCGCAGCTGTCCCACCACCAGCCCTTTCCACCACCTTTTCCAAAAGCAGGTATTGGCAACTGGTCAATAGCTGTTCCAATCCAAAGGGTCCAGTGTACTCAATACTGGCCCTAGCAGGACCAACTGTGTGCCTCAATATAAGACAGCTTCTTATGTTCCTAAAACAAAAATTGATTCTCTATAGTAGGGAACTATGCTCTGCTCTCAGAAACAATATATATATATATATTAAAATAACCATCCTTTGTTTTTTCAGGGAAAAGGCAATTTGCAGTTATTATGGGGGTTTTCAGCAAGAGTTGCCAAAAGGTGTACAAAATGAAGTTGGCAAGTATCTCTCTGCATGTTTGCCAATATATTTTATTATACTTATTACACTATTTACGTTCGGCTTGTCCAAATACTGTTCAAAATGACCCAAATAAGGGCTGAATACAAAACACACCGTGCTTTTAACAAGCATTGAGAAAGGACGTGTCTTTCTTAACCTCTGTGAAGTCACTAAGGTTCCCACAGTGTAGCAGGAATTTTCTCAGGCCCGAAGAAAATGTTGGGAAAGGCCTTAGTCAAGAGGAGGCCTGCAACTGCTGATAGGCTCCCTTGGACCTGCTTGTTTGATTAGTTCTCTCATCTTCTCCATCTCAACTTTCCAATGCTCCTAGGATATGCAAAATGTATTTTTATTGCTTATTGTTTTGCTCTGCACATCTACGCCGAGAGCATTTATACAGGTGGCCGAAAAGAACAGATTGCTTCGCTTCCTCTCCCTGTTTCTCGGCGTCAAGACTTTACTATGCACAGCGTGGGGCTAAACAGACAGCAAAACAGGCCTCCAGGACTTGTCGTCTAGAAGATTTGATAGCAGAAAGGAAAAGCTGACTCTCTCCCTTCACGCACATGTGGGCAAGCACAAAAAAAGGATTTTCATCACAAGAATGAATGTGCAGGTTGGAAGGGAGTTCCATACGATCCATAGGGGTTTTTTTGGTTGGGGGGTGAGCCTGTCTTTGCTGATAATACATAAGAAAAATGAAGGGAGGGTGGTTTTTTTTTTTGCTATGTGGGATAGAAATGGTCTTCATTATTCAGGCCTTTCTGGCAGATGGGAGACCATGAATCTTGCAGCAGAGACATGGGACGTGATACTCTTTGATGGAGTACTGGGGCTGTCCAGCTGATGACTAGCATAATTTGTTTAAATGTAACCCCAGCACTGTAGATTGCCTGTAAATGCCCATGCCCCTACCCTGCAGTGCCAGAACCACACCACGTGGTGATGACATATTGCCTTTCTCCATTATATCACTCACACTGCTATTTTGCTTCAATAGTGCACTTGAGCTGGATGAAGCGTTTTTGTGTTGGTACCAATCAGTTAGTTGCGCTTCGAGGCACCCAGGAACCCACCCCCCAAGAAATAACTTCACACTGACACTTTTAGTTTAAGTTATTGGGCAAAATTTGGCCACAACTTTATTTAAATACAACCATGTGAGCGGTATTGGCTTAGGCATTGGCTCCCAACTAAAACTGACTCCCCTTTCTGAATGGTAGTCTAAAGGGGTAAACCAAACGAGGGAGCAACATCGGTGAAGACCAATCGAAGCTCACCCCGCGGTTCCTGTGGTCCTGGTATGGCCCTAGCCCCTCAAGCAGACTTCGGACGAGAACCAGGACCCCCCGATTCCTTTACCGGAATACCCTGTTCCTGGAGGGGCAAGTGATGGCCACACCTCCCCTCCCACATTTCAATAAGCCAATGCCTAACCGCCACCTTACAAGTTGTGACGATTGCTGAGGGGGTAGACGAAAACCAAGTGGCAATAGCCAATCAACCAATTAGAAAAATTCCTACCCAGCCCGTTCCAAAACAGGCGACCCAAACCAAAGCAAGGCCAAAGCAACATTGCCTAACCTGAGGGAGGGTGTTCAGCAGAGTGACACAAGTGCCCTTGGTTGCAATGCGCTGCTACTTTTAACAACCCTTGGAATCACGCCACACCCAGGCAATTGGCCTGGACAGCCTGGCGCGATTCCAGGGCTGTGGCCAGGGCTTGGGCTCCACCCCTCCCAACTAAATTAACCCTTTCTGTGTGTCCTGGATGCCCGTGCACAACCAGGACCCTCTATTAGGAGGATCCCACCCAGCAGAAAAGGGGTGCTCCTGATAGGATAGAGTTAATCTATAGTGGACATGAAATATTGCAAATTACACTAAAATGGCCCCAGATTATTCTGGACACAGGCTTATACGACCTACAGTTTTCCAACATTCACGTATTTGCAACTTTTCACAAATCAAACGGAGTCACGCAGGTGGAAAGCTTTGAAGGTCCAGCAGAAAACAATGATCTCTCTTTCCCTCTCCCACTGCCCCTGCCCCACACAATACCTGGAAGGATGCAAAAATTGCTTTCTGATGCAATTAATTCCAAGACTGAAAGGTGCAGGGCGGAGATCGGGGTATAGTACTTGCAAAAACTGTGTATGAAAAGGTTACATTAAATTTTTTACTTGAATTGCATGTTTTTCGTATGTCTACTATTTCTATCAGACATTTACTTGTTATGCATAGTAAACACTTATTTTCCTGATACAGTAATACAAAAAGGATGAATAGTTTGAATTCCTTGAATCCAAATGCTGTATTTAATATTCCGGTTCTATAAAGCATGTGTCAATCTTGTAGTTAAAGCTGTTGAATGAGTATTTGCATGAAAGACGGCTGGAATGAAAAAAGCTTTGGATGATTACAAGAAACAGAAATTTTGTAATAATGGAAAAGGGATTTGGTTTATGAGTCTCATTGTTAGATCTACCAAGGTAAAGCATATGTGCGAATCTATAACTAAATTGCTTCTCTTTTAACCTGAAAAAGTAGCCAAAAGGAAAGTCTTACAAGCAAATGACCCCCATCCAGCTAGGAAGCATATGCACCTGAAAGCAGACCTGCATGTGTATATCCTCAGTGGGACGAGGAACTGCATATACAGACAGGTGCTGCATGTGTGATTCTAAGCCTAATCCAGTTGTATGGACTGGCTGTGCAAAACTCCAGCCAGAAAACTGGCAAATATTGCCAACTGGCTTTTCCAGAAGGAGGCTGGATTTAGCCTTTCCTTCAACAGCTGATTGGCAGCATCCCTGATTATTCGCAGGGGACTACATTCAGGCAGCTGAATGAGAGTGAAAAGGCAGAAGTACTGGCAACAGTTTCCTTAAAAATTGTTGCAGACAATTAACTAAGCCAGTAGTTCCCAAAATCTGTACACAAAGCACCCCATCCTAAACTCACTCACCTGGATATAAAACCCAGGACTTCTATGTAAAGATGTTTGATTGCGACCCGAGACTACTCACTTGTAGTATTTTGAATATGTAAATAATCTACTAGTTGGCTAAGGTCACAAAGTAACAAGTCACTGCTTAGCCTTTGTGACTGCACTTTTTCCAGAATTCACTTGTAGGAAAGGTCAATAGAATAAAGCTGCACAGACAAAACCACACCAAATCCCACAAAACTTCTTTGGTTACTTTGGTTTCGTGCATGCACACGAAAGCTCATACCAAGAACAAACTTAGTTGGTCTCTAAGGTGCTACTGGAAGGATTTTTTTTATTTTGTTTTGACTATGACAGACCAACACGGCTATCTACCTATAAATAAAAAAGCATATAAACATATAAACATAACAATATATTAAAAGCCAACCGTAATTTAAGTCAAATACTTTAGTGGATCAGTCTGTAATCCTGAACACTGGGAACGTGTAAATCCTACTGAACTCAGTGGAGCTTACTTCTAAGTAAACTTGCTTAGGACTGTAATGCACAGCTTGTGCCTAAAAGATAATAATGAAGCCACAGCCACATATATTTGAAAAACAGGGGTGGTAGTGTTAAGAGTTTGCACACAAAATGTGGAATGGTACTGTGAACATGCACACCAGCTGTCATTCTGATGTCTCAGTGTTTGTTCAACGAAGATTATCCAATCCAATCCAAGTAACTTTATTGCGCTAGCCATTGGCCACGGCAAATCTGAATAAAAAATAAATGCAAGCAAAAGGAATGAAGATTCTACAGACATGATCAAATGCACAATTGTTTTCTCCACTTAAAACAAACCAGCCCTAGAAAAGGTAAAGTGTTGCAAGAGGTAACATCCTTCTTTGAAAAAGTTTGATTGAAAAACCACTTAAAACTTCTAATTAATAAGTTCTGCTCCCCACTTGAATTAATAAAAATCCAAAAACATAATAATAATAATGGGCAGCTATTTGCCTCTTTGTGTTTTTATAGATGTGAAATATTTCATTAATTTTTTCATCAAAAGAATAGTTTATCTGCATTTTTTGCATTATTAATGTTATGCTACAATAACACTGCTAATGCAGTTTCATTATTTCTACTTAAATGAAAGACAGACGGGAGGAAAAGTGTGTGTACTGCTTGCTTCTGGGTTTCCGCAAGCTTGAAAGCAATCAATCCCCTTCAAATTAAAGAACGGGGGGGGGGGGGATGTTAACACTTCCATACACTTTTCACAAATCAGATTCCCTTTTCAGTTTCTGCAGACGGATTTCTTCATAGAGCTGATGCCTGAACCTCAGCATGTCTTCTACATCTTTATGGCGAAGCATTTCCTCAACAGACAAGAGCTTAAAACCATTCAATTTAAAAGGCAACATGTTCTGCGCCGAGTTTACAATCCCTAAAGACACTTTCAGTGAATCGCTTAAAGTGGAGCAAATAGGGAAAAGCCGAGCTGTCCATAACCCTCGACAGGTCTCGTCGCCAGAAAAGAGCTCGTCCGAAATTCTCAGGCCCCAGAGCTCCAAGCACTGTCCAAGGCTGATTCCCAAAAAATTGATTAAGTGAGTATCTGCCAAATCTGTCACTTTCTTTTTCAAGTTGTCTTCTGTACCAAACGCCATGCTCACATACATTACTTCTCCATCAATCCTCACGCTTAGCGTAGCTATGAAAGTGTTTGGAGGGATGTCTGCTTTTGTGTCAATATAACAGCCGCTGATGATGCTGTTTGTTCCCACTGAAACCTCCGGTCCCAGCCAAGAATATTCAACTACTGAGCCAGGTGCAACAGAACACCTTGGACCGAGTACACTGTGAATGATACATGCCGATTTCCCCAAGTCCTCCACGCTGTTTGGACAGATGCTAAAAGCATTTGGCATCAACCCCATTTCCAATTTCAACTTCCTATCAGACGTGAAATGAAACAAATATTCGCACGTCGTCCCAATGTGATAGAATTTGGAGTTATTTAAGAGTACAACATTGAGTGGCAATCCTTTTAGAAGTTCAAATATTTTCTCCCTTATTTCCACTAGGCCCGACTCTTCTTTTGTGACGTTTTCCATGTTTTTTGCATAACTTGGTGTTGCTCCAGGCCCTAATGCCTGGAGAAAGTCGCCATAGGCATCTATTTCACAGCACAACACGCCCATCTGTTTATAAAAGGCCAGAAGTAGTTTTGCAGTGGTGTGATCAATGTAAAATAAACTATCTGTGTAAACGCACTCAGAAATGACTTTGGAGTTTCCCTGTCCTCCAGGAGAAGATGCTGGACAATGACCTCTTTCACACACTGCTCCGGACTGACGCATCCTTGCAATACTAGGCTTATGCAGGAAACAGTGGCAAGATCTGTATTCGAGCTGTCCCTTTTCTGTCAAAAGTGATGCTGGCTCCAACACAAACACACCATGAGTTGTACCAATGGTCAAACTGGAAGGATGGGCTAATGCAGTAAACCCAGGCTGATCAAACCTTATGAATTCTGTTGCTCCAGTACTATAAAGTTCAATATCATCGGCACAAGTAATCAGGATGCCTGGATTCATGTGGAGGGGGAAATCAATGTACATAGCCAATTTTAAATCCAGCATTTGATAAACCGGGTCCCCAAAAGGCAAAGCTGTGAAGATTTTTCCCAGAGCACTTGCATTTGGTAAACGTTGACTGTAGCCACCTTAAAAAATAAATAAATAAAAGAGTAACTTTTACAATATGCACACAGGTGTTCATGCAGATACACAGAATTTAAAGGATTTCATAAGTTATATAACATTTTACCTAACTTTTATTGTGTGATTGATGATGTAGTCCTGTGAAAACATTTAAGAAAAACACTGGGGCCTAATTTGAATAGTAGAGTGCTGGGTATCTGGTGGGCAGGGCTTGTGTGTTTTGCTCTGGAATCAGCCCCTCCCTTCAGTGGGTGTTCCATTATGTTCAGTTAAGAATGTCAGTTAAACATTGCAGAATGTCCTAAACTGTGTGAGTGAGGTGATATTCCCAGTTTGCCAGGAGGACTGATTTTGTTAATCACATCCACCTCCACAACAAAAACACCATCGCTTGTTAAGAACAACCATTACAGAATTCATTAAATCTGAGGCAGAAAGCCATGCAATGCAGGGGGAATTTATTTATTTAGATATATAATTTTATCTTCCCCCAAGGGCTCAGACCAGGTTACAACATTTACAAAACATGTTTTATTAAACAGGGAAATGAAAGCTTAAATTGCTATTTAAATTATGACTGACACAATCACCTTATACTGTATGAAAGCAGCTGGCTCCCCAATCCTGGATGTGATGTATAAACTAGACCAGGCTTCCTCAACCTCGGCTCTCCAGATGTTTTTGGCCTACAACTCCCATGATCCCTAGCTAGCAGGACCAGTGGTCAGGGATGATGGGAATTGTAGTCTCACAACATCTAGAGGGCTGAGGTTGAGGAAGCCTGAACTAGACTTTTCTTTTCTCAAAAATGGGGAGTAGCCATTGCTTCTTTATAGCAGACTCTTATATGTGTAACCTGGTATCTATAGCAACCAGGAGGGCCTTCTTTAGCCTGCAATCTCCATCTTCAGACAGGGTCTACAAGCTGACTTAATGACTACAACATTCAGCCTAATTTCCGTACACTGCCCCCAAACTACTTTTTGCAGAACATTCTGCCTGATGAAGAGTTCTGGAGAACTTTAAAGCTTGCCACTTTTAAAATAAGGACTTCCACAAACATTGACTTAATTCTGATTGGTTGGCTATAAACTAAAACAAAAACCACCATTTGGGTTCACACAACGCAAGCCATATAGTGGCGTGTTTGTGCTGTGTGCTACAACCAGAGGTGGCGAAGCTGCATGGAGGCACATTCACAATCAACCCATGGTTGAAAACAAGTTATAGTATGACATCCAAACTAACAGTATATTGAGAAAGTAATTGTCAACGTGCATGTTCCTCTGTATGCCCGGATAGAAGATAATCCTATAACCAAGTGTATACTATTAAGCATACAACCCATAACATGTTAATGGACAGTCTAGCAATGTGGTTATTACTTTCTGGTGCACTGAAAACTCACCACACACAGGATTGCACCGGATTTCTGAATCCAGTACTATGTACCATAAGGAAGTTACACCCCGCCCTCTCCAACTTTAGAGGAGTTATAGGGGAGTGAGATTTTATTGGATGCTGGCATTGGCTGTTATATATTCCTTCTCTTCTCCTGTGTAAGGTATTTGCAGCGGATGATGATTCAGATGATTTGACCTAAA
This sequence comes from Darevskia mixta, assembly GCA_034641385.1. Classification (NCBI taxonomy): domain Eukaryota; kingdom Metazoa; phylum Chordata; class Lepidosauria; order Squamata; family Lacertidae; genus Darevskia; species Darevskia mixta. Next base: position 12,126,038 of record JAWWNH010000029.1, read on the forward strand.
TAAGCCAATCCAATTTGAGTTTAATTTTGTAGTGGGGGAAACCCCTATTCATCTTCACTGCTATCTTTTCCTCAAGGAAGAAAAACACCCTACATAATGCAAGAGAAGTGTAATTTAAAGGAACAGATTACCAGAATGAATTAATATGACGGTAAAAGAATCCCATTTATCACCATAACGTTCTTCTAAGCACTGAAGGACATGAAGCGTTGATCCACCGTTTCCTACAAAACATTTCAACACATACTTCAATTTAGAAATAACAAGAAGAGGCAATCAATATGCCTTGAGTATTCAGTTCGCTCACTTCTAGTATGAGATCACTTAACTGGGCTCACATAATAGGATGGAGAGAAATATCTTTCTTTTGAAATTTATGTCAGTTCAAATTCCCTTAAAGCTCACTGGGTGATGTTGGACTAGTTCACCATCTCTCTAACTTACCTCACAGGGTTACAGTAAGGATAAAATAAGAGTTCCCATGAGCTGTCCTGAGCAATTTGAAGAAAGAGTGGGATACAATAAATGTGATAAAATGAATATATTTACATATAAAGAAGAAAACAACACGTTTCTGCTTCAAGACTGCTTTCACTAATACACAGTCTATTTTTATTTCCAGCTCACTGACATAAATGCAACACATTTGTGTTGATTTTTTTTTTTAACTTCATAGTGATTTGGGTAATGGAAATTTTATATTGAAAATTTACCTCAGAGTTGTCAAGCCCAATGAATAGGACAAAAAAGTTGATGACCGGATAGAATATTTAACTTCACAAATCAGCTTCAGAATCAGCCTGAAGGTACACCTGATGCAGTAATATTTATTCAAGACTAAAATGATCATTAACATACTTCTCAAACTGACACAACTTTTATTATGACTGAAATCTGGACTCCCAGCAAGCCTGGGCTCTTTACCCTTCTAGAGTTAGCCATAGTGAAACCTTGGTTGGCTGCAAAGCGACTCAGTGGACTGTGACCTCTCTCTGTTAACTCTAAAATCAGGCTTGGTTGAACAGTATAAAGCATATATAGGACACTTTTGCTAATACAGGAGAAAAGCTTGCTGGATCACGTCAATAGCCTATCTAGTCCAGCACCATGTTCTCGCGGTGGCCAAAGAAATGCCTGTGAGAAACCTGCAAGCAGGACTTGATCACAAGAGGACTCTCTCCTCCTGTAGTTCCTAGCAACAGGTATTGAGAACCATACTGACCCAGAGTAAGATAGATGTGGGTTCTTATTTCATAAGGTGGAATTAAATGCAATTCTGATTGCTAGCTGGGTTGCTAGCTGGGTTGCTAGTTAAGTACTCGAACCCTTTGTCCAGTATCTACCTGTAGAAATAGCCTTGGCGTCTTAGACACCATAATACATGATGAGAACGCACAGATGATAATACCTAAACTAGGATAGACCTTAATGAATCTATTCAACTGTCATGTCGCCCAAAAGAACATCCGTCTCATTAATACAGATGGGAGTTGCTCACTTGAATCAAAAGAAGCTTAATAATAGTATTTGAACATATTTTTGGAGGTTTAATTAATATAATTCAGCTTCTAATGGCATTCTGGAAATCTTTCAGTGAAAGAGATACAGCTGTCATAATATGCACCCGAAGGAGAACCTTTTTATCTGTCTGAAAATTAATCAAATTATGCTGAATATTTAAACCACAAACTGGCTCAGTTTCTGCTCACCAGATGACTGGAAAGTTAGCCTTCCAAACTTGAGGCACGAGCCTGCCAAAGTCAAGCAAAATATACTGTTGAGCCACGCTGGGCTCTTATGGCAGTGAGGGCAAGGTACAATATCAAATTATTATTATTAAACTTAAGCAAGGTTATGTCCTATGAGTTTTAATGGAAGAAAATGATAGTGCTTATTTGAGCTCGGGTTATGCTTTTAACTTTGCTACAAAGAACTTATCTGTCATATTGTCACATTCCCAGGAAATGCGATCAGAACCCACCAATTTTTGGTCCAGGAGGATCCATGAAAACATGGTAATGAACACCGAGAGGGAGTTCCTTTCTTTTCAGCTTTTGGGATAATTGTTGCTGGTAAGCTATTTCTTGTTTCTTGTCAACTGCTGTTATTACAACAATATCCCAAAATGTTCCAGTCTGCACCGTTTTACCTGTTTGAAGATAAGAACATTTTATTACAGGAGATACAATTGCCAAGAGCGCTGAAGCGCTTTAAAATGATCCTCTCCCTAATAGACCACAAAGCTCTGAGGCTTGGCTCCCATTCCTTGCCTTTCTAGCTAAACCAGGGATGGAGAATCTCACACTCGCGGGGGGGGGGATGTGCTCCCCCCATGTTTCTTTACCTGGCTCTTGAGACTCGCTCCAGGTCCTAATAAAGCTATTGGGCAGGAGTTACCCAGGGACGCAGGTGGCACTGTGGGTTAAACCACAGAGCCTAGGGCTTGCGGATCAGAAGGTTGGCGGTTCAAATCCCTGCAACGGGGTGAGCTCCCGTTGCTCAGTCCCTGCTCCTGCCAACCTAGCAGTTCGAAAGCACGTCAAAGTGCAAGTAGATAAATAGGTACCGCTGCAGCTGGAAGGCAAACGGCGTTTCCGTGCGCTTCTCTGGTTTCGCCAGAAGCGGCTTAGTCATGCTGGCCACATGACCCGGAAGCTGTACGCTGGCTCCCTCGGCCAATAATGCGAGATGAGCACCGCAACCCCAGAGTCGGTCATGACTGGACCTAATGGTCAGGGGTCCCTTTACCTTACCCAAGGGTTTCTTCTTGCGCAATGGGCTTCCCCGCCTCTTCTCCTAACACCATCCACAGAAATTGGCTCAGAGGAGTTGGAAGAGCCCCAGAACAAGTGGGAGCGGGGGGCGTTATCTGACTGTGGATTCTGAAGGTTTATGAACCAACATGGCTTCATCTGTAATCTGGATAGCTCAGTTGGTTAGTGTGTGGTGCTGAGACTGCAGGTTCAATCCCCATATGGGATGGCTACATATTCCTGCATTGCAGGGGGTTGGAATAGATGATCCTCAGGACCCCTTCCAACTCTGCAATTCTATGATCTATGCTTTTTGGTACTACAAGTCAGTGACTCTGCGTACAGAATCAGGTGATATTATAATGCCCAGGACAAGAGCGGCTCTTTTGTTACAACACTCCTGGCTCTGTGAAAGTACAGTATGTGGTTTAGTCGGAGTAGTTTGATCAGATCCGTTATTACTTTGTGCATTAAACTGGGTATGGCAGGGAGGAAAAATATTTTATTTTTATATGTCTACACAGATCTGATAACTACAATTGCCTAAGTTCATTCTGCAAAGAAAATGTGAGTGATTAAAATCAACCATTCACTGATTAGTTTTGGAAAACAATAACATATCAGGGATTTGTGAAGAGAAATTTGAAGAAGGGGAATGGGGGCAGTTGCCTACCTAACGGCATCTATTGATATAAGAGAAAAGAAGGAAACCTAAACACCAGGCTCAGTTTTATGTTTGCTTAACAACTGAACGGTCTCCCTTCCACAACTATTCCCAAAGGCAAGGAAACCTAGAGTCACTTAAAATTCTGACACACTTCATCCTTTGTCTTCCCTGGTCTTCCCAAGAATAAGAAAGAGCCCTGGTGACTCAAAGGACTAGGTATAGCTCCTTGCCTGAGGGAAAGAGCTAGTTTGTCCTCTCCTAGCTGACTGTTTTTGTTTTATTTTGTTTTTGTTTTGTTTTAAAAACAACTTGGTATTTATCAGGGGACAAGCAAGGAGAATTTGTGGTTTGAGTGTTGACTCCTCCCTTGTGCTGTAAATGCCAGAAGATTAAAAACAAAGAATAAGCACACGGGGCAGCTAAGATATAGGACTGCTTCTCTCTGGCAAGGAACTATTTCTATTCCTTTGATGGCCAACCTGTCAAAAACAGTACCCCATCAAATCTGGTGCTTGCCTTCAGATTACTGATATTTAGTAATCCCTACCTGAGCTTTCTAGCTAGTTCAATTATTGCACCTATACCACACACTTTCTTTTGGAAGCTCAAAACAATTTTCACGGGGTCCCTAGTCTCTCTCCAACCATTGGCCATACATAGACGTGCTTGCTTTACCAATATTAAAGCATCACATTCCTGAATAGTCTCTGCAGATTGATGCACTTACTCAACACAATGTTATAGGAAAATACACTCAGAAAAACCATTTTCACTTATGAGGCATCAAAATAGATAGAGAGAGCATGTGGAGCTATGGTGTGTGGCTCAGATAAAACAGTTTGTGGAATCTATAGAATTATTGTCAAAATATGTCCCCATTAAGACATGGAGATGAGAACATACTCCCATGTCATCCCTTCCTCACACTGCTAAATAGAAAGAAAATCCTGGAGACCTCAATTATCAAGTCACTGTACGTCTCACAAATGGTCTGTGCTCTGTCTCACTGAGAAACGAATAAGGCATTACCTCTGCCATTCCACATTCCTCTGTAGCATGGCACGCAACTAGAGTGACACAACTAGGCAGCATTCCTATGCACATTTACCCAGGAGTAAGCTCATGGAACGAGCTAAGACTTCTGTATAAACATGCATTCACTTGTGCCACTAAAAACATTTGAACTGCATGTACAGTCTTCAAAATACTGTACGTATTTTGGTAAGAGCATTTTGTGTGCAATATTTTATTTTATTTTTTTTAAGAACTGAAGCCTTGTTTTGGAGATTGAAACAACTGCAGTCTCAATCAGATGAGCGTCAGGCAGAAGATATGGGTAGCAAGCTGGCTGCCTTTAAATCAAGATGGCAGATATCCAGAATGCGGCAGCTAGACTGGTGACTGGGAGTGGCCGCCAGGACCACATAGCACCGGTCCTGAGAGATCTACATTGGCTCCCAGTACGTTTCCGAGCACAATTCAAAGTGTTGGTGCTGACCTTTAAAGCCCTAAACGGCCTCGGTCCTGTATACCTGAAGGAGCGGCTCCACCCCCACCGTTCAGCTCGGACACTGAGATCCAGCGCCGAGGGCCTTCTGGCGGTTCCCTCACTGCGAGAAGCAAAGCTACAGGGAACCAGGCAGAGGGCCTTCTCGGTAGTGGTGCCCGCCCTGTGGAACGCCCTCCCATCAGAGGTCAAAGCGATAAACAACTACCTGACATTTAGAAAATACCTGAAGGCAGCCCTGTTTAGGGAAGTTTTTTAATCTGTGATATTTTAATGTATTTTTATATTTGTTGGAAGCCGCCCAGAGTGGCTGGGGAGACCCGGCCAGATGGGCGGGGTACAAATAATAAATTATTATTATTATCAAAACTATCCATGTTCTCACTTTTATAGTTTCTCCCTGTATAACTCCCGGTATCAATGGGTCTCTTTTTGCCAGGCTGGCAGGGTCTGCAATGGGCGAGACTGAGCAGGTTCTACGGGTGTGTCAGCTTTGAAGCAAGAGCTGCAGTACATTATTTTCCTGCCCAAGTTTCAGTCTAGCCTGGGTGGAAAAAGCAACACACTTCCCCTCTGTCGTCCCCGACCCTCTTCCCTCAGAATGGGGACCTGGGTGCGGAGCGTATTTTCCTGCCAAGGTGAGCAATGCAAATGCAGGCGGTTGCAGCTGAGCATGCTCCATTGCATTTGGACCTGCCCAGCAGCACCGTTACACATGCAGCGCTTCCTTTGCACGCTGGGGATACTGCGGGAGGGGAGGCCTTCGAAGTAACTCGCGGGAAGGAGCCAGCGCCAAGGTCTGCGCACTGAGCCCCTCCGGGGCGCAGGGAGTCCCCCAACCCAGCCCTTCCACCTCTCAGCTGCGCGAACTTCTCCAGCCTCTCCCGAGTGGCTGCTCGCAGCAAAACTTCCGCCTCTCCTGCAGCCTGCATCGCGCCAGCGCCTTCTTCTCCGTCTCGCTGCTTCCGGGCTCGGGCAGCTGACCCGCCTCCTGCTCGACTGGGCTGGCCTCGCCAAAGCAGCCCGTTGCTTCGGCGACCAGGAGGCGCGCAAATCCCCGGGAAGGCTGCCCAGCGGGATAGGCGCGGTGCCGTTGCCCCGCGCTCCCAGCTGGAGGAGGCAGGCAGGCAGGCAGGGGAGAGGACGGGAAGGAGCCAGGCGAGCAAACAGCGGAGGGGGGCGGGAAGGGGAGAGGCAGGAAGTGGGGTCGGTGGGTGCGCCTTTCATTCTGCCTGGAGGCAGTCGAGAGGGAAAAGCGAGCCGAGCCGTCCCACCGGCACTTGGGAGCTGCGCGGAGCCCCTTCTCTCTTTGCTGCCATGCACTCTGTATCTCTTACACACCTACACTCAGGTATTCATGGGTTTCTTTTCCTGAATAATGGGCTGTGTTTTTGAAGTTGCGAACAAATTAACAGGGCGACTCTCCTCCTCCTCCTCCTCCTCCTCCTCCTCCTCTTCCTCCTCCTCTCTCTCTCTCTCTCTCACACACACCTTTCCACATCTCCCCGTTTAACTCTTTCCTGCCTCGCTTTATATCCTGGAAATACACCTTTGGGACACACACACACACACGGTTGCCTCGGATGCTAGTCCTACTCAGAGTAGACTCACAGAAATGAATTAAAAATCCAAACATTGATTTCAAAGGGTCTGCTCTAAATAGGATTTAGTTGGATGTAGCCTTTTATGATCTTACCCCAAAAGATCTGCACAAACCAGTTTATCTGAGTGCATTATTCTCAAGGTGGGGGGACTCATTAAATTGCTTAATCGTGTGGGACTAAATTGCATTATGTTGTAAGGACCTTTTATAAAATCTTAGAATTGTAAAGTTGGAAGGGACCCCAAGGGTCATCTAGTCCAACCCATTGCAGTGCAGGAATCTCAACTAAATCATCCATGACAGGTACCACCTGACCTTGCTACGCCACTTGGCAGAGGCACCCTCTTTCTCAGTTTTAAGTGTATACTTTTAGAAGACATCTGAAGGAAGCCCTGTATTGGGAAGTTTTTAATGTTCGACGTTTTATTATGCTTTTCTGTGTTCTGGAAGCCACCCAAAGTGGACCTGGGAAAACCCAGCCAAATGGGTGGGGTATAAATAATGCAACTATTATTAGTAGTATTATTATTATTATTATTGGTGCTCTCACCCAATCGGTCATTATTTTACTACCTTGCGGTTCTAGTTTAAATAAACCCCAAACACCCCACAAATAAATCCCACAATCTGCCCACCTACGGAACACAACTTCTCTCTCTTTCTGGGCTGTGCAGCATAGAAGGTCGGTCATGGAAGAAGCAGCCACCTCATCCAGCCTTGCCCACCTGCTTTTCTCCCTCTGGAACAGGGATTGGCTTGCACATAGTCCTAATATTAATGCATGTGACAGGTAAGAAGAACAAATCCACCCAGGAACCGGGGATATCTTTTGCCCTGCCACTGAAATAACAGCCATTCCCAGTGATCTCAAGGGAAGAGAGGATGGTCTGGAATGCTGGGAGAAGGTGACAGTTGGGTGCTGAAGGGAGAAGCAGACGGGTGGGAAGAAGAGGCCAGGCAAGAGGCTTGGTCTGAGGAAAAGGGCAGGACAGCACATCTGGAACCCCATAAGGTACAGGTGTAATACAGTGCGATAGTTTGATGCAAGGTGGTGTCATAGTCTGCCGTTACATCCAAGGTAGGTGTGGAAATCACATTTAAGATTCATCACTGTTCTGGTCTGTAGCCGAGTGCAACCCATTAGTTTGCTAGTTCTAATGTAACAACGAACTATGGTTTGCATGGAAGTTGAAGTAGCTACCGTAATTGGCCAGATGGAGAAAAGAGATTCTGGAATGCTTTCAGTGGGGAGATTTCTCCCGGCACATATTTTGATGTCATTTTGGTGCCAGGCAAATACTTTTTATTTTACTTTATCAGGCCTATTAATTTGATTTGATCTGTTGGCTGGTGTATTTTATGTTTAGGGTATGTTTTTCGTTTGTAATGTTGTGTTTTCAAATTTTGTAAGCTGGCCTGGGATTTGAATAAAAAAAAAAAGGTGAGGTGTGGATTTGTGTGCTAAATAAATAAAACTGAGAGGGAGAATAATAGGGGAGCAGGTGATCATGAGGCTTGCAGTGCCCAAGCCTGGCTTGATATTGTACATGATCCAGATCAATTCTTTTCTTTATCCAAATTTCCAAAAGATTGTTCTTTATGCTGAGAACTGGACTTGTGTGCGACTGTGCACATGATCGCAATATGAATGCAATGTCACATCCTCTTACCTCCCTTCCATGGGTAACTGCCTATTACCCTCTGGCAAGACAGACCCACAGGACACTCAGAAAGGCTCTCACTCATCCACTAGCTTGACTAATAAAAGAAAGAGGTGGCATTCTCCTGGTGCTTCTTCCTCAAACCCTTTGTGCTTTTTAGATCACAGAAGGTAGATGTGGGATTCTCTCCCCCCCCCCCCCATTACAGGAATAGAAACAGGGAAGAAAAAAACATGCCCTGAAAAGCTTCCTGAAGGGGAAAAGCAGTGAGCATTTCTACGGTTTCCTATGCACATTCTTGTGCATGTCTCTTCCCCAAGCCCTCTGCTTACCAAAGGTGGGGATAAAGTTGGTACCAAGAAGGACAGAGGCTTGGCTAGTAAGCCAAGCTGATATTTGTAGACTCTTGGAATTGCATCTTGCAATTTTCTTATGCAGTTCTTTGCCCTGGGCTTTGACACCTGAGATATGTGTTTTAGGACCTATCCTATTCTGTAATTTGTTTTAATTGATTTTAATGTGTTTTTTAAAAAAATTATTGTAACATCCCCTGGCGAAGGGTAGAAAATAATTCTAACTAATAATGACAATATTACTCGTAATAATATTCTAATTTTACCAGCAACAACACCTCTCCCTTCCCAAAAGCCAGGAATCACAACTTACCGCCATGTGTGTGTGTGTGTGTGTGTGTGTGTGTGTGTGTGTGAAGTTCTGTTCAGTGACAGTGAAATAGTGATTCCATAGGTGAGGGGTAGCAGCTAAGGGAGACGGTTTTATTATTATTATTTTCTTGCACCTCTGAAATGCATAGCTTGCTTATTTAAAGACTTATACTCTTGCTTTAAACAATCATTATGCAACACAATGGCAAACGAGATTATACTTGTCTTAGCGATGGGGTAACAAAGAGGAAACATGATGCTGAACGCAGGAGAAATAGCCCCCTCTGGGAGGTGTGGGACTTCTCATACAGGCCACACCGAATATGGCTCTTGGTGATGAGGGAAGCTCTGATGGGCTGGAAAAACTAATGGTTCAGTGGCAAGTCTATAAAGGAAGAAGTGGTTTAAATCTAGAATTTAAAGGTCTGCAGGAGTCGTCTCTATTGCTGCTGATAAATCATCACATTTATTTGCATGCTCCTTTTGCAGCTCACAAAAACAGTCCACAAATCAAAACAAACGTAGTCATAAATATATAAACTACATTCCATAAACACAGTATTTCACATCCACATTTGCAAGTTAACAAAAACATCCATATTAACATTTCTCTAAACTTCGAAATGCATTCTAGGCCCCTTCAGCAGCAGGAGCAGCCTATGTCTTCAGGACCTATGCCGTCCCAGGCTGAGTGGAATTGGGTCAGGCAGAGAACAGGGATCAGGTCTTTTCAGGGTTCGCAGTGGTGAAGAAGGCCACTCACTGCAAACAGCAGCAATGTTGAGTTGCCTGGAGGCAACTGCTTCCTCTGTCCATCTAGGAATAGTGACAGGTGGCTTTAAAAGAGGACTAAGCAAATTCATGGAGGGTAAGGCTTTCAACAGCTACCAGCCACGATGGCTATGCTCTGTCTTCCTTGTTGAAAGCAGTGTGCTTCTCAACACCCCTTGCTGGAAACCACAAGAGGGGACAGGCTTCTCATGGGCATTTAGGTCGCCACTGAGAGAACAAGATGCTGTACTAAATGGACCACAGGCCTGATCCAGCAGGCTCTTCTTAGGTTGGCTCTTGGAAATGCTTGTTTAAACCATTTCTTCCTTTACAGGTTTGCCATTGGTCAGTTGGTTTGACTCCATTCTAGCAAATTGGGGCTCCGTTCTATTCTTTCTTTTTTTACAAACGGCCGGAGGGAAAATGAGCCAGGAGCCACGTTCTACCTGGCTTGCTTGTTCTGCTAAACTGGCTTATATATTTTCATTTTCAGTACTAAGTGCAATGCGAGCATATGAGTTCATTTCATTTGATAGAAGTGGAATGTCCTTGCAGGGATGCCTTGGCAATCTTGATATTCGCCGAGATCTTCTTGATGTATAAATGTGTGTGGAGATCTCTTTCTATATCATTGCTCGTTTTATAATGTTGTGGCTCCTGTCAGATACTTTTGCTCTATTCTTTCTTTTTAATTTTAAGAGTCGGATCAAATCTAGCCTTCGGTGGATTATAAAAGTACAAAGTGCAAATGAAAGGAAATGAAGCAGTCGTGCCCTCTGATATGGTCTCACCATGCACAAATCCTGCAATAAAAGAAGTCTTAAAAATAAGGCAGAAGCCTCTGTATGAAATCACACAAAAAGTACATGAAACCCTGGTTTTGGTCCTAACAAAAAGACTACTTTATCCATCCCTTAAAAGAAGGGCAGAAATTAAAGGTGCTGATGGTCTCCTTACTTTAAAAATAAAAGTAATATATTTCTGAAATTTCTTCACTAATCCAGTAAATATTAATTTGACATCTCTTTAAACCATGACAAAGCAGACTTATATGAGGTGCGTCTCTAAAAATTAATTTAAAATATAGCCTCATTTAATTTACCTCTTGCTCAGTTAAGGCTGAAGAAATCCTAAATTAGTTTTCTGGCAGATCTCCAGTGACCTCAGTGGAATTTTGCCGGCACAAATATAGGTTGGATTATAGGGTAAAGGTATCTGTTTTTCATTCCTTAGCCAGTTCAGTAATGCTGCTCATTGTGCAATATAGTTTTCTAAAAGTATTTTTTTATTAATATTTTCAACATACATACTAAAAACAGCTAAATTTCAATCTATAGTGTAGCTTATTTCCCCCAGCTTTACCCAGATCAGGGATTTGATCAACTCCAACCCCAGTAGAAAATTCAGTCTGCAATTGGAAGCACATGGCCTGCCTTCTACTGAACTTGCGGCTCTGTTACATACTCAGATACCTTTTAATGCATGTTTGTGCGTGTGTTCTGAAGGAAACGGAATAGCCATCTTGAGCTTTAAGAAGCTACTAGTTCAGTGTAGATATTGCAGGTTTTCTAGCATTGGCCAAAGTCATGCTGCAGGAAATGGCTGAGTTGTAGCAGCTGAGTTGGAGGAAGGACGTACTTTTACAGTCAGGTGATGGGGAGCAGCATTGGAGACAAGGGGACATGTTATGTTGATCATGGCATTAGTAGTGCACACCTGTATGTTGCCTCCAATTCCACTTTACTCTTTCTTTCTCCATATATGTTTGTGTGTGTGCACATCTCTGCATACACACACAGACATACACTTGCTTATCCTATACTTGGAGATTCAGTTAAACATCATAACAATAAATGATATATATTTAAATGATACTTTCATTGAACAAACAAAAGATCTTGTTGATGACTAGCCCCTAATTGTTTCCCCCCCTGAATATAAAGGTCTTGCACTGTTTCTAGAAAACACTTTGACCTAGAGTACAATTCATTGTGTTTGCCTGTATGCTTTCCAGCTTATAGGTACACTATTTTTGTTTTCGTTACATTATCCATTTTTATTGACACAGTTCCTTAGTGGTTTCTGTTATTGTGATAACATGGGGGAGGGGGACAGCAGAATTTTGCACTTGCTTACATGTTTTCAAATGGTCTGTTAGCTTTCTTTCTTCCTGCCTGCCTTCCCTGTCGCTGCTAGTCCTTTAATAGAGCAGGGGGTGTTGTCACAACCAGCTGGATATTTACTTAGGGTACTTGAAGTTTTTCTTTTGAAAGTTGAATAAATGTAACCTACTGTGTAATCCCCCCCCCTTAGATATCTCATGGATAAACTGTAAAAGAGATCAACAACCATGGAGGAGGAATTTGCAAAATACCTTGTCTCTGCTTCTGAAAAACTGCTACTCCAATATGGGCAAACCGCCGAACCAAAAGATGTAAAGAAGCTGCGAAATCTCGTTATGGTCAGGATACGAACTCAGTATTTATGCAACCTAAGAGAGATGCAGTATTGCGTTTCACTTAAAATATGTGATTTGTCTGGAAATTTCATTATGAATATTGATGCACTTGAGTCTTGCACTAGTTTAATTAAACTGGATCTTCATAACAACCAGGTGAGCAAATTTTTAAACATTAACATACAAAGTATGGTTTGGGGAAACAAGCCAGTTTTTGTATTTGTTCTTGTAGGTTCTTGATGCAGGCTTAATTTATGCTGCAAGAGCTTCCACCGTTTAGTATTTTTTATTCTAACAATATAGAGTGTTTGTTTGTCCGTGAGAGGTGGGGCTGGAGAGAGAGCTAGACCCAGCGTCCTCTGTTTCTTCCGGTCATTATTGCAATAGAAATGTGGCCTTTTCAACATTGCCAAAATTGTATTTCTCACGATACCTAATGTATGAAATTAGCTGTCTGAAGAACGATAAATCATTTCCTGAAATGTTGATATTAAGAGCCCAAAATGGTGTCAGCATTTTCATGATGGTGGGAGTCGGGTGGGAAAACTATTCCAGTTTCCACTTTGAGTGTTTGCTTATTTTCACTTATTTTTCACAACATTTTCCCCCTGAAGGCTGGGATTTTACCTTTTACTTTTGAAGCACTCAGTTGAGATTCTCACGTTCACTTGCTCCAAAGGATACTGCGTTGCTCCCTCCTATTGAAGCGAATGGGGAATTCCCAGTCATACATCATAGCACACATGCATCTCAGGACCGGGAGTGTTGTCTTTGATATATAAAGAAAAATATGCAGATGATCATTGACTGGGCTTATTCTCTTCCTTGGCTGAGGAAGCAATTTTAGTTTGACAGGTTACTTTCACTGCAAGTGTGCATGCACACGAAAGCTCATACCAAGAACAAACTTAGTTGGTCTCTAAGGTGCTACTGGAAGGATTTATTATTATTTTTTATTACATTTTCCACAATGTATTTACTTTTTTCTCCTTTCTTTCAAAATTGTGTTTCAATGCTGTTTCAGATAGAAGAGCTTCCGGGCCCAATGTTTTGGGTAAACATGGCAGGACTGCAACTTCTGTATCTTCATGATAATAGCATTTCGGCACTGGAAAATGTGCATTCGTTATCTTTCTGCCCTAATCTGATTGCCCTCACCTTGTTCAACACTCCACTGTGCCTGAAAATAGCATATAGGCATATTGTTGTGAACAGCATCTTTTCACTCAAGGCACTGGACTACTATGTTATTTCTGATGAGGAAATAATAGAAGACTGGGAGCTTCCTGAAAAATATAAACCCTTTACGCCTAGCTTTTATGTTGATTTTTGCCCTACTTCTGGAAAGGTAAATTATCTAGTTGTTGTTTGTTTTAAGGCATGCTGTCACAGCCCCGCTGGGCTCCTTATCAGCTAGGCATTCAAACAGACTCCGGGTAATAAGCCATCAAAGCTTTATTACTAACTAATTGGTTTACAACTCCGAGCACATCGTAAATGCGTCACTTTCCCTGGCTATCAGTTGCTTCAACTGACGGATGTTGAGTCTTCCCGGGCTTTCTAAAGCATCTCAGGAAACGGAAACACATGGTGCTCTTCCCTTTCTTTCCCCCTGGTGCGGAGCGATGGCTCTGAGATGCTGTAGAAAGCCCTCTCACCGCTTCCTCTTCCTCGGAGCTCCCTCCAGACGTTCCGCTGGAATCAGTCTCCAGAATGGGTGGCTGTTCCCGATATTCGCTCAAAGCTGGAGAAGCGGGGGGGGGGGTGTCTGCTGTCTCCTGACACATGCCTTCATAGGAATAGTACGCTTCAAGTATGTCATAATAATCCGTAGCCATTAGCTGAAATCCAGCAAGCACAATGGAGCAGTCCAAGTTCTTTGCCTGCCAGGAACCCTGTGTTCATTATTGTGGCAAATCACCATGGCTTGCAGTTAACAATTATTGCTCATCAGATAATCCTAAAAATAATGAATGTTTTCATACATTTAAAGCATCTGAATTTTTATCTGTTTTGAATTAACAGAAACATTTGGAGATGGAAGAAACAATGGTTTCACAGATGCTAGGACCAGAATTCATGTCTTTGTTTAGTTACACAATTTTGATTTTTTTTCCTTGGCTCAGTGAAATGTTCCATATGTAAAAACATTGCCTTCCTTCATTGAAGCCAACATTTAAAATATGCCTACAAAATGTGACTAGGCTGCATTTTTCTTTTCACTAGCCTGCTAAGATGCTAGTAGCATGTGCCTCGGTGCTGGCTTCAAAAGAGCCCCCTCTTTAACATCTGGCATGGAAATACATGAAGTTAGCTTCGTTTCAGACTAGCAAAAATGAAATGCCTTCTGCAGACCAGGCTGGCGGGGAAGGGACAGAGATAAGAGAATTGTCTTCCCTTCCTCTGTAGCCAGAAAGGAAACAAATCCAACTGGTGGAGGAGGAATGATGCTCACTCACCTGTATGGAATTGTGGATACCAGGCAAGTTGTTAAAATGCAAGGCTGGCTGAAACCACTTAGTTTACAAAAGAAATATACTTAGACTGATGCTCTTTGAATGGTAAGATCTGCTTCTAGGACCCCTTTCTGGGTCCTTTGGTCCTGGTAAATCAGACCCGGTTCACATGGCACAGTAAGAAACCTGAGTGAGAGAACCGATAGAAATGGAGACCCAGAACTGGGGCCCAGAACAGCATCCCTACAGGGGATTGGACTAGATGGATCCAACTGAACGATTCTATTATTCTACTGTAACATTTAGAAGCTTTAGCCCTGACAGCAACTGTCGCATGATTATCCCTGCCCCTGGCCTGGTTTCCTGCTGGTGGGGGCAGCAATGTGATGCTTGTCCACACTGGCTAACTACTAAATGTAAATCGGGGCTGTGGAGAACTCTCCAGAAAGGAAGAATGCTGTTTAGCGTGTCCTCCCTAAAAGAGGACACGTGTTGCGGTGAGACCTGGAGACTGACCACCTGGTTGTGGGTGGGTATATTGGTCAGCCACAACACCTGATTGGTAGGTCCCTCGTTGCTGGGTGAAATCTGGCCAATGGGGTGCAGTCTAAACGGGCCGAGGAACCTATATATACCCATGCACGTGACCCAGACCTTCCTCTTTCGAGTCAAATGTATTTTTATTTAGGGGGGGGGGTCTCTGGGTCTGAACACGCAACTGTCCAATCCAATAATAGGGGGATTTATGATATTTTGTGAGCTCAATTACCAAGCTTCAAATAAAGACAGTTCCTTATCAGGTATGAAATATAATATTTACTGGTGAAAACCAAGGGGGCAAGTGTGCCTGATCCATAACATAAAATTAGAAAAGTGCATGATTTATTTATTTTTTGGGGGAAAATATGTTTTAATGTATGTTTACAGAAAATCCTCATTTGTTGTTGTTGTTGTTTGTAGGAAACTACATTTCAGGATGAAATGAAAATGGTAAAAAAGATAATTTCCAAAATCAATTACATCCTAGCTTTTCATTCGCCAGTCCTGATTATTCAGAAATGGATAAGAGGACATTTAATTAGAAAAGTATTGTGGTAAGTATATTTTTTCTTAATTTTAATCAGGAGCTGTTTTCATGCAGGGCAGAGTAGCTAATTTAAGCTGAATTTTCAGCCATCTTACTGTACACAAATAAATATGTCTGCAATGCAACACAGCAGACATTACAAGCTTTCTTGAAATGGATGTTTGGGCGTAGTTATATGTTGGGACAGTTTAATTTTAAAAATGTTGTACATAGGGAAACTGTTCAGCAGATTTTACTAGAATGGCTCATAACTAAAGGGGCAGAGTTGCTGCTTCCTTGATCTGTCGAGTGGTTTTTCAGTCATGCATTATTTCAGTAATTTGGGGAGCAAAAGTGTGCAATCCACTTCTCATTAAAAGACCCATGGCAAAGCATACACTAATTGTAATAGTTTTTGGACTGTTGCATCCAGTATATCTGGGGGTTATGCCATAAAAAAATAATCCACTGCCACTCTGATTCTAAACATTTGCAGCAGTCTTCTTGCTACAACATGGAAGTAATGTCTTCTTGCTGGTGCACCGATATAGTTTGTGACATTGAGCTGGGAAAGCGTTTGGTATATATGACAGCATTCTAACCCATGTTGAACTAACATATTTGGCTTCTGGTCTGAACACTGGACCTTTCATTGTATAAACTGATCTTTGTTTTGCAGACGGAAAAGACATATTGTACAGAGTTCTTGGCTGTAAGTGTATGTAGGGATAAAAAATGAGTTTATATTTATACAGAGCTTCCTATGTGATGCTGAGCCTTGAGCATAGCAGGTACTCTGTTTTCTACATAGGCCTAAGTTCCTATTATATCTTGTAAGTTCTTATAAATCGTGGCTCCTAGGTGTGATAGTAATACCGACTCTGGAGCTGGAATCTATGGAAACTCACAACATAATTTTTAGTAATTTTTCAAGTACAGTGGTACCTCGGGTTATAGACGCTTTAGGTTACAGACTCCGCTAACCCAGAAATAGTACCTCGGGTTAAGAACTTTACTTCAGAGGGAGGCCCCATTAGCTAAAGTGGTACCTCAGGTTAAGAACAGTTTCAGGTTAAGAATGGACCTCCAGAACGAATTAAGTTCTTAACCCGAGGTACCACTGTAATTTTAATAATAATAATAAACTTTTATTTGTATCCCGCCCTCCCCGGCTGAGACTGGGCTCAGGACGGCTAACATCAAATATATAACATTGGTATAAAATCAAACAATAATTAAATTACCTCCTAAAAACAAGTCAGGATCAAATTAAAGTCTAATTAGATGGCTTTCTGCAGGATTAGGGTTGGGAACAGTAAATGTTCATCAGGCCCAACTATTTACGCTGTTCTTATATGGGCCTGTGAGAAGTAGATATTCTAGAAACCTAAGTTTCTATTCATTAGTTTCTATTTGGCCACTATATGATTTGGAACTGTGTGGATAGAAGCAGGCTATAGGTAATCTAAAACATTTTGTGGTTCTGTTTTTCAACTTTGTGGTGTTGCAAAAGCAGCAGAAACTCCTGACTCTTTATTCTCCTTGAATGAAAAAAAATATGTTATTGAACCTTAAATATTTACACAGTATTTGGTAACTTAACACGCCATTGCCTTCACAGTCTTCCATAATAGCTTAAATGATGTCATTGAATGTTGTAAGAATATCGTACATTACTGCACACACTTGGATTGTGTGACAATTTTGGAATATGAAAAGCTTTTGAAAAAATGTTTTTCCCATCATGGAGGGTTTATTTCATCTAATTATCACAAGCTTGTAGTGGTTCCCAGTTTTATAACCTCTAATTATTAAAAAATACGCTGTCATTCAAATGTGTGCATGAAAGTGATATTCGGTGTGAGGAAACATATATAGGACATTGCAAAACAGATTATAAACACATAGCAAGGCATCAAAGGCAAATAAATATAGAATTAATCAACAGTGGCATTCTACAGCTAAAGCGTAGATTAACATATGCACAGAAACAATTGATCATTTAGACAAATTTGTCAGAGCTGAATAGCTGCACTCTATAATATTCAAGAAATAAGTGTCACTGGCATTAACTTTTTTCCTTTTATGTAGTCTACACACAGAATTTTAAGGAACCTATTAGATGTTGTAATATTGCAGTATGGAGCACATTACAGCTCCCCCCATCACAGGCTGTTCTGCAGGGTCCCCCAATACTTTGTAAAAAAATTAGGGTCACAGGTAGAAGGAAGAATGGGCAGAATTTGCCTCCTCTTCTCTTACATCTACTGATGCCTCCAATGGGTCAACAGCTAGTGGAATAACAGCAATAGATTTCACTTTAAAATTTCACATTTTGAACATGTGTAAGCTGCTCTGGTTCACTAGAACTGGCTTAGTCATGCTGGCCACATGACCTGGAAGCTGTACGCCGGCTCCCTCGACCAATAATGTGAGATGAGCGCCGCAACCCCAGAGTCGGTCACGACTAGACCTAATGGTCAGAGGTCCCTTTACCCTTTACCTTTTAAGCTGCAGCAATGCATATTGTAAAAGCTTATACAGTGGTACTTTGGTTTATGAACTTAATCCGTTCTGGAAGTCCCTTCTTAAACTGAAACTGTTCTTAAACCTAAACCGAGGCACACTTTCCCTAATGAGGCCTCCCGCTGCCGGTGCCCTTCCACTGTTCGGATTCCGTTCTTAGACCGAGGTAAAATTCTCAAACAGGGACACTATTTCCGGTTTTGTGGAATTGTAAACCAAATTGTTCTTAAACCGAGGTACCACTGTACTGCTAGTGTATAGTGACTGATTGGAAAAGTTAACAATCCACACTGCAAGTTTTTGTTACAGGTTGCATTTGTTCTTATTCTCAAATTTTGGTCCTTAATAAGAGCTGGAAAACAACTGCCGCTTGGTTTTCCCTGCTGCCGTTGTAGACGTGCCAACGCTGTGAACTAGTAGAGTTCTAGTGTTGGACCAATCAGGGCTACATTTTCTTTGAAATGAACACTTTCACAGGGTGATAAATTCTCTTGATTTCTAGGAAGACAAAGAATATTCTTTAAAATCTGTGATGGTTTGGACTGTAACTAACTTGACCGTTCAAGGTGGCTGAGGGATTTGTCCCCTCAATATGACTGTACTTAATCTCTTTATGTTACACACACTACTGTGCACTTGCAATCTTTTCACATAATGTCTCAATCAAGGAATTTAAGAATTGATGCTACCTTATTAAATCCAATATTCAGCTTCTGTGAGTATAGTTGCCAAATTGCACAAACACGTCCAGGGAAGTGAGTAGCGAAATACTAGCATAACTGGAGCTGAGGACACCTTTGTACGTGTGCTTGCCATGACAAGACTTAGGTTCTTAATATACTTGGTGCTCTCCATTGTATGTGCAAACACACACCCCAAACTTCTGCAGGAAGTGAAACTTTTAAAAGTATTCTGCTACCTAGAGTGGCTGCAGCAGAAGTGCATTAGTATACATGATGGGGAACAATATGCATAGTAAAAGTTCACGGACTTTGTTGTTGATAATGCACGTTCCTAAGTGATGTGAATGACTAACTGAGATACTTCAGATGTTAAAAGTTTTCTTTGGTCTTTTCAGTGTGATATCTGAAAGAAAGTATATTCTCCAGGGTATTCTGCATTCATGTCGTGGGTGCACTACACCCCACACCAGATGATGTTAAATTCATGCTTAGCATCATAATTTCTAAGATGAAAAGCACTGACTTGTGCCTTTGTATTATTTGTACACAGATGGTGTTCTGTGAAGCATTCAGCAAGCAAGCAAACCACATCTGTCAAAACACTCTCCATCAATTCCAGCATCTTGTGCTGAGTAGCAATTGAAAGGTTGTCAGTTTAGATCAATGATTCTCATACCATGTTGGGTTGACTGGTCATTTGTACGGACTGAAAAGCCCAACTAGCTCAGGAGCTGCAGGTAGCTCATTTGAGCAGTTCAGGAGCCGTTTCTTGGCTGAATGATGAAGTCCACTGTAAGACTATTCTGTAGGAACAGTCTCTTGAATCTCCTTTCCTCCCACTTTTAGTCACATGCAGGGACTGACGCATGCTGGAACTCCTCCCCAGAGGAGGAGGGGAAAGTAATGGTAGGACTATGATAATCCCTTGGGGCCTTTAAACTGGCCTGTAAGAGGAAGTGAAGAAGCAGTGGTAGTTATGGAAGAGGACTGATTGGTTGGAAGGGAAAAACAGTAGAGCAAAGGGAGAATTAGAAATGCTGTGATGGGGAAAAAGTGAAATATGTCCTACTGTGGGACAGCACTGCTTAGCACTGTAGCATCTCTGTAGTTCTAAAGTTTTGTTTGTTTTTCTTCTTTGGAGACTCAGAGCACACCCGAGGTCCATGTATTTCTGCTATCTACATATCTTGTTGCTTAAAGCAACACTGAATATTGACAGCCATCTTTGTTTTGATACGCACAACCATTTGGCATGAAAAGTGAAAGCTACTTTAAAGATAATCTTGTCAAGCTGCTACTCTGATGAAGAGTGACAGACTCTGCATCATTTTGGCAGACAGGTCAAGTTTTCTTTGGGGAAGTGACAATTTTCCTTTTTTTTTTCAACTAATGAAAAGTCTGCAAAATGCATCTTCCCTGAGCCAAATGTATTTTGAGGAGAGAGTGCACTGAATATGAAACATAAAATGCATGCCTTTACATGTTGGCACCATAGTGTGCATCCACAGAAAACCTGTGTGCTGTTGAAAAGTTTAATAGGAATACAAACTTGAATGTCTTTCAACAGTGGGATGTTAGGAAGATTTCAGTGGCTTTGCAGGCATATACACCAAAACAAGTGTTTTAAGATCAGAGTGACAATTTCTTATAAGCTGGATGTTTATGGCACATATCATAGTGGAATACTTTTATAAACTCTGCTAATTTGTGAAAATTAGCTTTTCAGAAATAGCAGTAGTTGCATTTGAGTCCATTGGATGTATAGCTGTTAGATTATTACAACGCTGTCAGGGAAAGCCATTTCCGTTCATAGAAAGGAAATGGGGTTGCGGGAGTGCACGACCCCTTCACGTGCTCGGGGGATGGCTGGTCAACCCCTGAGCCATTGGGGGAATTGCGGCTGCGTCACTCCCCTGAGCGACCAATCTGGTCGCTCCAGGGGCGGGGCCTGCTGCATTTAAGCAGGCGCGCGGCCGGAGCTCTCCCTCTTGCTCCTGTTTCCTGCCCAGCTGATCATCTTTCCTGCCCACCCACCCTCTAGGCGTATTGCTTCTGACATTGCTATGGACTTTGGTTGGTCGCTGTTAAGGGGCCTGGTAGGAATTTTCCCACTTGGCAAATTGGCTATGGCCTGGTGGTTTTCGCCTACCTCGTAGCAACTCGTCACAACTTTTGGTTTGGCGGTTAGGCATTGGATTATCTCTGTAGGGCTGAAGGAGGGGGGAGGAAGTGCCATCACCTCCCCCAAATACTGAAGGGTATTTTGTTAAAGGAATATGGGGGGGGCGTGGCCCTGTCAGAAGCCTATGAAGGTTAGGGCCAAAGGCACGCCCCATACCGGTGGTCACAGGGTGAGTTCTTAGTTGACGTGCATCAGCAGGGCTCACCTTGGGTGGCTATCCCTTCCCGGGCTTCCAGCACAACGGGCTGGAGTCGGATATAGTTGGTTAGTTCCAATGCCTAAGCCAATACCGCTCATCATCCGTAACCAATAAAGTTGTGGCCTATCTATGCCCATTAACCTTACTTTTGTGTCCTGTGTCTTCATTACCATGGGGGGGGGGGGGACATCGCCACACAACAAGATTCTCTAAGTAAAAGTTGCTGATACTACTCCCTAGCCCTTGGCCTAAGGTTAAATAAATAAGTGATGGGAAAGGACATATGAAAATTGACTCTTAGTACACTGTGATATCCATCAGAATAAGTTCAGGCATCATCTCAGTTACTCAATTCTATATCAACTAGCTAAGAATGAAGTTGAGAGCTATAATAAATAACAATACATAGTATTTAGAGTGTTCAAAACACTTCACACACACTTTTCAGCAGGCCTGTAAATTGTTGTCCATATATTATTGTTCCCATATTGAAGGCTGGAGGAGAAGTGAATCTCAAAGGTTTGAACATTGATTTAACTGGCTAACAGTTTGGATTGAATGCAGGACTTCTAAAAGTCATTTGCAAAAGAACTTGCATGTGTACTTGTTTTTTCAGAATTTTATGCACAAGCTTCTTAGTATTCTAGAAGGAAAATGCTAAGAAGGGGCTACAAAGACTTAATAATTTTTCAGGAAGAGATTAAGTCTTCTTAATGTCTAAACACATCATAGCATAGTTGCATTCTGCTAATAGATGTTCAGAGCATACACCTTACATATTTCTCCTTCATGCTTATGCATTTTACAGGTTATTAATAGCCTCTAGTATATAATACTAAAAATGTCAGTGCCTCTCCAATGTCTTCAAAATAATTTCATTATTATGTTAATATGAAGCCCTCTGTGGATAATGTTTTGTCAATCTTTTTTAAAAGGGACTGTATGTTACATTATAAAAATAATATGCTTAACTCTTTCTAGTTGTTAAGTAATTACCAAGACCAGCTTCATGAACTTTGAAGATCACTTTCAAATTGTTTTGCCTAAGACTTACCCCCATTTTTGTTTTAAAATCATGGAGTTGGAAGGGACCATAAGGGTCTTCTAGTCCAACCCCATGCAATGCAGGAATCTTTTGCCCAACATGGGACTTGAACCCATGAACTTGAGTTAGGGTCACCATATGTCCGGAATTTCCCAGACATAGATGAGATTCAGCCGTCGGAAATAGTGTCCGGGCAGAAATCACTGAAATGTCGGGGGAAAGCTCAACAACTTTGAGCAGAACTGAAAAATGCTCAAGAACTTTGCTCCCCACCACCACAAGGCAACCCTAAAGGTAAAGGGACCCCTGACCATTAGGTCCAGTCGTGTCCGACTCTGGGGTTGTGGCGCTCATCTCGCTTTATTGGCCGAGGGAGCTGGCGTACAGCTTCCAGGTCATGTGGCCAGCATGACTAAGCCGCTTCTGGCGAACCAGAGCAGCGCACGGAAACACCGTTTACCTTCCCGCCGGAGCGGTACCTATTTATCTACTTGCACTTTGATGTGCTTTCAAACTGCTAGGTTGGCAGGAATAAGGGACCAAGCATCGGGAGCTCACCCTGTTGCAGGGATTTGAACCGCCGACCTTCTGATCGGCAAGCCCTAGGCTCTGTGGTTTAACCCACAGCACCTACTTGAATTTAAGAGTCTCATGCTCTACTGATTGAGCTGCCCCACAGGCACCAAGACTTCATAGGTTTCTGAGTCACTCTGTAGCCTTCGCTGTCCGGAAAAAGCATGGCCATCTTTTTTCTCTCTGGAAAAGTGAAACCAATCTGACTGGCAAAATGTCCATTTTTGAGCTTGAGAGGCGATGTGTGTAGAGATATGTAGGGGCCTTTCATTTTGATTGACATGTCTAGCGTTAATCACAGCGAATTATTTTCCCAGGGTACTCCAATCACAGAACTGATGTTTTCATTGTCACATAGTATGCTTGGGAAAGAACAGCAGCGTTTTTTAAATTCAGCCTGCAATTCAGTGCACACTTTCTTGAGAATAAGACCCATTGAATTTAGTGAGACTGACTTTAGAGTAAACATGCATAAGACTGCACTCTTATTCTCTCTGATCATAGTAAAATGTGCTTTGCTGAGATATGTTTGAAAATATACATCCCATTCATTTAAAACTGCATAGTCCAATTCATAGATCTTCAGGCATAATGATAATTGTAGTCTCCTCCTTCATACCACTAAATGTATGTTTGAAGAAGGTGTCAGGGTCCACCTCCGTTCCTTTCACAAGCAAATAGCATTCAGCTATCATAACTTGGTACAGCTGTATTTTGTGCTCTTGTGAGTCATGTGTACTCTCATAGCCTGTTTCCTGATGGAGAAAATCCACATTAAATTTTAAGCTAAGCTTGAATACAGTGGTCCATTCAGCTTTTCTTTAATTTTAGACAGCTAACTGCACTTTTCCTATTCTTTTTTCAGTGTCTCTACAGGGCTTTATCAGAGATTTTGTTCACATATATCACATGTATCTGTGACAAGTTTCAGCAGATTCAGTAATATACATATAGTGACAGAGATTGCAATCCTATGCACACCTACCTGGGAGAAATCCCCATTAAGGACTGTGGGGCATACTTCCAATACTGAGAGGATGAACGAGATCATGAAATTAAAATTAAGGAATTCTACTGAGCTGTCCCTTTTATAACGACTTAAGGCAATATCTCATAGCCCCATATTTATCTCAGTTTAGTTCCCAATTAAGAGAAAGGCAGGTAGCATATCTGCTAAATAAGCCCACTGGGAAAACAACCTTATCGGTGGCTAAATTCCTCTTTCTGGCGCTCAAGTGTCGGAAGCGTAAAATCGAATGCCTCGATGTGGGTTTATCTGTATGAGGTCCAGTAGTGCTGTCCTATTTTATTTGTGTACCCCCCTGATGTTTTTAGTTTTTATAATTTTATAATTCTCTATTGAGATATGTTTTTCTTTCTGACTATCGGTCGAATAAAGGATATGATGAAATTAAGGAATTTGATCTCAGTGTTTTGTCAGTCACATTTTGATGCAACGTACACAGTTCCTTTGTCAATAACATGAATAATGTTTTGGAAAATACTTAAAAAGAATTAAGGCACAATAAGAGCTATGTTTATCATCACTACCTTGCTTTGAGTTTTCACCTCCTCAAAATAAATTTGCCAAACCTTTGTTTCTCACAGCCTGATTCCTATGCCAGACATTCTGCGATATAAACGTAACATGGGAGGTGGACTAAAGCTACCACCTTTAGGATCTGATGGGAATGTGAAGCAGACAGCTTTGACTAAGAAGGAACAGCATGTCGGGGTCAAAACGCATGCATCTGGGATCCCAGTAAGTGTGCTATTTATATATTAATTTGGAAGCTAGGGCTGTGCATCAGATTTCTCCGAGGCAAACTGGGCATATTCGGCAGGATTTAGGTGTTGCCTGAGTGGGGTTGAGATAGTTATGGATCGCTGCAGGTCGGGTTGGGTGGCCCAGAGGGATCCAGGACTGTCAGGCATCAAGCAGAAAGGAGAGGCAGGCATCGTGTTGGAAAACCCCATAGAAAGGCTGAGACATACCTGGCCAAAAACTGCATCGTCCTAGGAGAAGGTAGGAGCCCAATGATGCCCCACTTTCCTGCTTGCCTGATGCCCCTTGCCTGAAGCACCATCCTGCAGGATTATTGTAGAGGCATCAATCTTCCTGCTGCAGGAAAGCCACTTGCAAAGCAGCAACCCACAGACTTGCACCCCCTTAGTTGTGAGGGGAGGAGAGGCAATGCCTCCTTCCCTCATGCTCCCTGCCTGCTGCATGTTTAATTGGGGTTTTAAGCAATTAATTAAGCATGATCTCTCCCCCTGAACTAATTTGGAACCAGATCCAGGCTGGGCGGATGGTGCCCAGCTTGGCCTGACAGACACCCCTTCCCTTCTCCATCAGGGCCATGAGTTGCGTAGAGCTCTATCAAAAACTATAGGAGAGAATCTGCATTTTACATATAGCAGCAAGAATCATTCTGTGGATCCAAGGAAAATCGGTAGAACCCTGGAACATTTGTCCATATTTGATTATAAGGAATTTACACTTGTTGAAGCAGCTTTGTACAGATCTATTAGAAATGTGCTCCGAATGACACTTTTTGGGCAACATTGCATCTGGCATATGATGTTATTTTTACCAGTACAGAAGCAAGGCAGTGGGAACCCTGGAAGATGCAAATTAAGTACAGATTTCACCATGACAATGGGATTGCCATGTGGGAGATGACCTCAAAAAGGGTAACAAGTTTGACAGCATCTTCCCAATCCCACACTTTTGCAACATATACCACTTGTGGGATTACCTTTACCTCCAAAATCTTAAGTGCAGGGGGTACCAAGTTACCACCTCAGAAGCGAGTAAAGGTAAATATGGCTATGATTACTTGTAGGGTTGAGACCCTTGTGGATTCCAAATGCCCTGACCAGGTATAGTTCTGATTGAACTGAATTCTCAGACACTTACAATTCTTAATCAGTTCTGTATTTATACAGTTGATTTCCACTTACGTGGGTGCGAACTTTTAGCAGACAAGCCATCTTGGTTTCAGGACAGCCCAAGCTAAGGAATTCCTTTCCACAAAATAATTCAAGGTCTCTGAGAAAATGTCTCATAAAGCTTGCGGCCAAGAATTGTAGGAGAAAAGGCCCTTGAAGATCTGGGGCAATGTTATTTATATGAAAATTGAAGGGGGGAAAGTGAGGGAGGCTAACAGACATCCCTGTCTTGCATCCTTTGAAGTTGGAATCGCCATTGTTGAGGTCACCATTAAAGCCAGCTCACTGAAAATAAAGACTTTTAATTAAAATCCATATTTTCTTCTCAATAGTTGTAGTGAGCAATTAAACCCCAAGTCCCTCTGTGTTTATCAAACCCAAGGCCAAGGATAATGTTAGTATGTTTGAAGCAAGCGAGTTGTGTGGGTGGAGCTTGTAGTATAATGCTGGTCTTGCAAGTAAGCATATCTGATACTGCTTACATTTTTCGTCAAGACTCTTTGGGGTAAGGAAATATACATTTCTAGCTAATCTTATATACTTGATCATTTCATGTTTTTCAGCTATGATTAAATATGTTGCATATATTATTCCTATTATTCCTATAATGAATCTAAATACTCTGCGAAGGATTTTCTGCAGAATTTGCTGGTCTGTGGACTGCAGTTTGCTTAATAGTCATCAGGACTCCCTGGGAAAAAATATTTAAATTATTTATAAAAAATAATAATAGACAAAACGAGAGTTTTGAACTACCAGATGCAATCATACAAAGTCGATTAAAAAATAGCATATACAAGCATTTTATATTATTTTCTCAAGTCTTAATTCTTTCCTTTTATTTGCTTTTTCAAAACAAATACTAGCAGTCTGTTTGAAGAAACTAGCAGAACGAATTTCAACATTGATATGTCTAAATTACATCCAAAAAATAAGAGCAAATATTATTAAAGCAATGTGGCAGCAATCTGTGTTAGAGTGGATGTAACAAAAGAAAATGGCTTGTTCCATCGCTAGGAATTGCAATGATATATTTTAAATTGACATGAAATGGTTTCTGATAGGGTGGGCAACATCTGCTTCCACTTTGTGTGATGGTGGCCTGTGGCTCCAATATGTAGGCATCATTGCGTGAGCATACAATTCAGAAGTATGCCTTTCCATTACTCCGTTAGGAATTTGCTCTCCACCCCCCACCCCCCATCTTTCCTTAAGCACTAAGCTACTGAGGAAGACAGTTTCCTTTTATTAAAAGCTTGCCCTAGTAGAAATCTCACAATCAAATTTGCACAGTTGTGTCATGGGGTGGTTCTGATTTGAAAGAGAGGTAGAGCTGGGTATCATCCGCATACTGATGAACACCCAGCCCAAACCCCCTGATGATCTCTCCCAGCGGCTTCATGTAGATGTTGAAAAGCATGGGGGGGGGAGGACAGAACCCTGAGGCACCCCACAAGTGAGGGCCCAGGGGTCTGAACACTCATCCCCCACCACCACTTTCTGAACATGGATCTGGGTTTAACTAGAGCCCACTTGCACCTATGTGCTCATAAGCAGAGGACTTCAGTTTAGTCACCACTGTAGTCATTTAAAAATGCCCCAAGAACAGCATATGATTCTGCTCAAACTGAGAATTTTCCTTGTTTGTTTGCACAGATAAAGCTAAGGTGCCCTTGCCAGCTACAAGCTGCAGAGAAATGCATCTTGGTGTAACAGATGATGAGTGAAAGGGTTGTTTAGTTTAAAAGCTGGAATTTATTCAAGGAGCATAGAGATGTGAGGTTGGAACAAGTATTCACTCATCCATGCAAACAGTGATGTTGCCTAGAGAGACAAATAATTTCTGAAGGAAGGGTAGAAAAGAAGAATTAGCATTTTTTTTACCGCATCATTAAATGGATAGCAATAAAGTTAGTAAAAAATATATAGCCAAATGAGTGTTGCTGATGGGAAGATTTTTGGAATATTGCTATAGCAATCTCTGACAGATGAAATGTTGATTTTAACAGATTAAAGAAATGAAAGATCTTAAGGAGCTTCATTTATATTTGAGAAGATTAAAATGTCCCATTATCTCGACCTTACTCAGATTGGAAGAAAAGAAAAAAATGAAAGAAAAGAAATCCAAAAGGTCACCAAAGAAGAGTTAGTAACTTAAGTATTTTTTATAGCATGTGAAAGAAGGATATTTTAGGAGATGGTTATGACATTTCTGTACTGCATACAGACCTATGGATATCCATACACTTTGATTTCTGACTATTACCGGTATATATAGTATTTATCTACTTTAATCTCAAAATGTACTTACTTGATTTTAGCGCTGATCTGTTCATGCTATTAGTGTTTCATCTTTCAATGTAATGGACAAATATTTACACAGTATATTTATCCATTTTGTAGTCAGGAACCAAGTCTGTGGGCAAGTTTGCAATGCAATGACTAGAAATGTGCCATTTGATTTACAAAAATCTGCAGAATCTGAATGTTTGTGTCAACCCTCTCTGCAGTATTCAGGGAGGGATTGTTAACACATGGGTGCATTTCCTTAATAAAATGACAAGGACCTCTGCTAATTTCTTGAAAGTCGGCTTTGACATTGACGTATGAGACTGCAAACGTTTATTCATCCGTCATCGTCAGTGTCATTCACGTGGTGTCCGATTATTAACCATGTATGTCTTAGAGTTCCTCATTTGGCATATACTTTGCACAACTCTATAGACTACAGGCCTCTGACGAAATGTTTGCAAGGTGGTGGGCATCTAGTCTGTACACAGAAACGTGTGATTATCTGCAGCACTGACTTGGGAGCACATGGTATTCCACACATAGCTAGCATGATAAGACTATTGTCTAGGACCAATCATGTCTGGTGTGAATGTGCTGTGTAATCTCAGAGCGATTCCAAGCTCTTATCATCACCGTCTTGATCACAGCTATAAATACACTCATTGGTGGCCATTTTTCTGCATTTGTTTTTTTCTTTGAAAGCATACATCGACAGTGTTGTGGCAGGTAGTGTAATGCTGGTCCTCAAATGGTTTTTCTCCCCACCTTCCTCCCTTGCAAGCATACTGTGGACATATAAGCATTGCAGTTTTACAAATAGCACCCAACTAAACTGAAATGTGCCTTAGAATGGGTCACAGTTTCTTCTCTGATGGAAGAACTTCTTTCCCCATCATCCTCCATTGCAAAGAATTAGTGGACACTGACACATTGCAGTTTTATTATACACAGCAACAAACAGAGCTTTAGTCCTGTGCTCACTGTCATGAGTGTGTGCACAGTTAAGTCATAACCACAGCCCAAAATATTATTGGTCATCCTCTCCCATCTCTGGAAGAACTATACAGTTCCCGTTGCCTTAAAAAGGTTAACAATATTTTAAAGGATCCATCTCATCCAGGACATAGCCTCTTTGCACCACTGCCTTCGGGTAGAAGATATAGAACAATTAGATCAAGAACAAATAGATTGAAGAACAGTTTCTACCCAAGAGCTATAACCATCTTAAACGCTGTAACCAGATAATATGACCTTGGAGAGCTGTGATGGGTGTATGTGTGTGTATGTGTGTGTATGTGTGGCTTTCTTTGGTGTGTGTGTGTGTGTTTTGTGCTGCTTTTTGTTTTGTTTTTTCTTTCTTCTGTTTTTACGGGGGGCGTGCAGTTTCGTTGCACTTGTATAGCGTTGTGCTTGTACTTGTGCAATGACAATAAATTATTATCTTATCTTATCTTATCTTATCTTATCTTATCTTATCTTATACCTCCTCAGTAGTGAACAGAGACCAAGATCTCTGCTTGTCTGGCAATGCTTTCTTAATCCTGCTTTAAAAAACAGCCACATATAAAGTGAGTGGGTTACTGGAAACTCAGATTTTTGTAGGCATGAAAGTGGCATTGTTGAGGCCACTGGAGCTGTTAGTTAGCTTTTACTGAAAACAGGGAGGGACCAAGAATGTAATAGCCTCGGGGTCCTTGCCATAAGTAAAATGCAAGTCCATCTACCCTGATCTGTAAGCTAAAGCTGTCTCAACATATGAAAATGGAAAAACATGGGTTTTGATAAAGTGAAATATGTTTGTTTTTGTTTTCAAAACCAGCTATGGAAAGTTGTCATTCTCAAGATTTCAGAATATTTTTGTCAGGATACTGGGGCCTCTTGCGGCCTTCAGACCACCATGTGCTGGCCATCTCAGATTTAATGGATTCAGCAAATTTGAGTAGACAAAAATGTCATTAGTATTATAGAGAACCATTTCTACATAGCTGTTTTCATTTATTTTTATTAACATTTCAGTGCATAAAGATTTTTACTGATGTGCAATGTGGGTTTCATTATTAATCTTTTATGTTGTGTTAATGAAGAGGAAATTCTATGCATACAAATGTGCTTAAGTACTCTGCTTAGCAGTGTCTGACTGTGGTGGTTGAAGGATTTCTGGGGCATGGGGAGAAGTTATAGTTACATTTTCAGATTCATTGACACTGATTTTCATTATTTTTAACGACACCTTCTCAGGTCACCTTCTGAAAGCATATATTGTGTGGTTCATTGTGGCATGGTTCATTGTCAAAACACTGTATTGTGACAACCCCCCCCCCCCCAACAATCACTCAATAAAGTAGCTAACTGTTACATATAAATAAAGTTACATAACTGTTGAAAACACCGTCTAGCAAGGGCATTGGTATTTCTAATTGTGTTATTTTTGGTGACATTTCAGGGGGGCTTTTTATTTTCTTACAGATTGGTTTATGGCTTACCTTTCCTATTCACATAAGAATTCTTTCTACTTCCCTCAATAATTTTGATGATCCCCAATGGAGTGGCTTATCTTTAACAGTGTTTCGTTATCTGCCACACTGCATTTCTACTGGCAAGTTTTAGATAATGGCCTGTTTAAATTTAACATCTCCTATCCTTCTCTTGTGAGAAATATTCCAGTTTGATTCGGTTACCTTGGTGAGCTGTTTCGACTTAAATTTATTTAAACCTAAGAGAACATGGTAGGGAACATCAGTGAGCTCGCAGTCTAAAGTCAGGCCAGTGTAGCTGACAGGAGGTGGTACGTATGAAAAAAGGAAAGCTGTGTTGCTTCTGGAAAGGTACGCTTCAGGAAGAATGTTTTGAAGAAGGATTTGAAGCCATTCTGAGTGTAGTTTGACAGAGGTATAGATCGTTCCAGTTGCAGAGAGTGGCACAGAAATGGCACAGAAACATAAAATGGAAGCAGGTCATTAACAAAGGCCAATAGCAGATGAGTTCAGGTGAAGAGAAGGAATGGGGATAACATTGGTACTGTTCGATACAGAGACAAGATGAAAGTTGAGTAAGTTAAAAACATTATCAGCAAGATATTGTGTGAGTGGCAGAAAATGACTTGGAGCCAGCAATGCCAGATAGTTGTGACATGGAAATAAGTGAACATGGTTCTTCTTCTGGTGTTCTACACAAGTCAGACCCATGTCACAGGTCACTAGTGAGAGAATTGATATCTGGACTAATATGTGCAATAATAGAAACACTGCATGCTTCCAGGTTTTGTGAAGAAATATACCACCACCCCCGCTCCATTTTTTCTTGCCTGTTGTTGCTATTGTCACCTTGGGATTGAATTTTTAAAAATCCCGACCTATTAACACTGATTTATTCTAATTCCTATTTTATTCCTTGATTTCAATGAGAAATTAGGGTGTGTTTTTTATTATTCTGCTAAAAACCTCACAGTTCTAACACATAGCATATACAGTGGTACCTCGGGTTAAGTACTTAATTTGTTCCGGAGGTCAGTTCTTAACCTGAGGTCACCAGTAAAAAGATTCATATCTAGTGTGATATGCACAATAGACTTAATGTCCTGTGCTTCACCAACAGAGATGACATTATTCACTGACCTGCACTTTCTTATATATGTCTATTCATCATTAGGCTAGCCTAACTTGCAGAAGCCTTGTATCTTGGGAACACGGGTAAATAGTATCTAAAACTTCTTCTAAGGTACTTTCAGTTAAATGGCATAATGCTATGGGCTTCCTTCATTTTGCACTATACTTGATTTAGATTGTTTCCTAATGGGTTATCCATTTCAGTATAGCATACGCTTATAGAAAAGTACCTTCATTAATTACAAGACACTTCTGGGGAAACAATAGATTTGTAACTCTCCCGCTCCCTTCACAAACTTGCTTTATTAATGTATTATTTAATGTATTATATTTAAGCTGGTTAGCATTTGCATGTCAGTTTCCCCCAGTCATTTTAAATTTGATTATGAATGATTGGGTGCAAAGTCATAGGTAGGTGAATCGACAGGAAACCAGATGTGACCAACCAAATAATAAATTGCTTGCTTTTGATAAGGGCCAGGATCCAAAGAATTATCCACCCCAGTTCCCTAAGCTCAAAGAGGCTTGGCCTTATGCACATTCTTAAATTGGAGCTCTTCTAAAGCGGTTCACAAATGAATCAATATTATTAATTCTACCAGCACTATAAGTATGCTGGGAGGCCAATAGGTATGTGTTAGCTTCTCAGTCTGCATAAATAATTTCAAGAAACCATCCTCAGTTCCCCCCCCCCCAGCAAGGAAGCCATGTAATAGATTGCACAATACTTAAAGGGTTATTATAACAAAGCTGGCAGGGAGAAGTGTAGAGATATAAGCTAGTGTGTTATACTGCACCACACATCTTGGATAAAAGTGGTCTTTCTGTCTCTTCCTGGCATGCTGTTCACAATTTTACCAGAACAGACCCCGTTTTGTTAAAACAAATACCTTGTTTTGTATTTTAAAAAGCAGGTGGGTGAGACGGGAAGTATTTTTTGCTTTTTTGCCCATGTGGTTTGATTTCAAACTCCACAGGCAAAGGAAGCAGGGTTTGCAAGAGCTGCCCAGTCAGCTGATTGGTAGACCCTGCAAATCCTGCTTTCAGCAGGGATTGGCTCCATTTGGGAGCTCTTGCACCAGATTTTAAAGCCGCTGATTACAAACCCTGCTTGCCAAGTAACAATTGGGAGCACACTTTAAGGCTCTCACTTGTTCCTTTTCAGCTAAATCTTTGTCTTTCCCACACCTGATGTCAACATTTCGTGGGGCAGGTGAATGTGGCTCGGGGGAAACCGCCTTGTGAGCCAATTTAGGAACCTTGCTGGGCCTAATAAAGTGCACAGGCTGGAGGTACCCTTGCCGCAGATATAAAAAGGACAGAATGAGCAGAAATATTAAGTTAGAGTTGAGAAAAGCGAAATGAAATTTAGCGTGCTCGTTTTCCTTATTTGCATGTTGGGTCTTTGGCAGTGGTATACCAATGTAATATCAGATTTGGCTTACCATCAAGTGGAACATTTTCCCAGACTAGCAACTTTGCAGGGGTGTTTTCAGCACAATCTGCTCCCAATCATCCCTCCCTTATCCATTCTGGCTGTTGCCATTCCGAAACAGCCCCCTCCTTTTTCATTTTCACCCCACTGTGTCTTTATTAGGCTGTAAATCTGTCACCTCTGTATATTGTACCTAATGTTGAATGAAAGTCTTATTTAATGGGGGGGGGGAGAGAATATATCTTCTTCTGTTACTGCTTCCCCCCTTCTCTTGAGCATGCAACTTTCTCATACATATTTGGACCCAGCAAATGAATAACTGAGGGATGTGGGGCAGCTGCTGGCTAAAATGAGTGGAAGAAACATTTCAATCTATGGCAAGGTTGGAGAAGATGAAGAAAGCACCATCATATTCTAGGATAAGCTGTTGTCAAGGGCTAGTGGGGATATAAGGTAGGCCTTGCAGGGCAGAGATGGTTTGGACAAGCAAAGAACTAGTGCAGGGTTTCCCAAACTTGGTTCTCCAGCTGTTTTGGGACTACAATTCCCATCATCTCTGACCAATGGTCCTGCTGCTAAGGATGATGGGAGTCGTAGTCCAAAACCAGCTGGAGACCCAAGTTTGAGAAACCCAGAACTAGTGCAAGGATAGCCATTCATCCAGGGTTCCATACTTTGCAATTTGTAGACTTTCCATTATTTGGTTCTTTGGATGGGATTTGCTTCTTTATTTAAAATGCTATATTGTAACTTTGTTAATGAAAACTTCAATACATTGAAAATATTTGGGGAAATACTAATGTAACTGTTGAACTGTTTTATGTTCAGAGCTCTTAGGCTGGAAGGAACCTAAAGTGAAAGCTGATGAGATGGCGATGAAATTCAGGCTTTCCATACGTAGAATGCATTTTTATTCATTGCATGATGAGCTGCAGTCGTATCGAGAGAGAGAGAAAGACAATTTTGAGGATGTACATGACTTGCGTTACTTCATGCAGCCTATAACTCCAGCTAAGCCTATTCATGAGCCAGTGAGCATGGATAAGAGGACCTTTGCTAAAGCATTTGCAACTGTCAGGCTTCGCCCCTTGTGTGCTATTGATAAAGCATACTTGGAAAGTCAAAAGTTGGATGTTGAGCTTAAAAAGGAGCGGCATGTCATGCGGATGCAGATTATTAAATGTGAAGTTACAGACTACATCCATCGTTTACGGGAAGATAGAATGGAGAAAGTTCAGTTGGAAAACGAAGCGGAAAAGCTCATGACTAAAGATACTCTGGAAGAGCAGAAGCAGAAAAGATCAAAGTCAGTTAATAAACTGAGGCAAAAGTATACCAATTTTGTAAAAATCAGGAAGAAAAAGACATTTGAAAATACATTTGTTCAGCGCTTTAGCACTCAACATATTTCTTTGACAAATGGCTTATTAAGACTGGATGGATGGAGGAAGAATGAAGAATCTGTGAAGGAACGAAAAGCTGTAGTTAGAGGAATTATCGAAGAACAGAAGCAGCGAAGAGAGTTGTTCGAGAATTTCCGTGAGGAGAAGTAAGTTTGCTTTTCTTAATTATTCACTGCACATAAAGCTTTGAAGTTTTCACAAATTTATAGATAGTCTTCAAGGACAGTTATTGGGGAAAACTGGAACCCCCAATAAATCAATATTTATATCCTGATTTTCTGTGTCATGTCCAAGATGCCTAAAGTGGCTACTCTTCTCTCTCTCTCTCTCTATATATATATATAAAGATTAAGATAAATTTATTGTCATTGTCCGTATATACACAGTATACACAACAACGAAAATCAAACACCCAAAGACCGGATTTACCGTACACATTTGCACATATCTATTAAAACATAACATAATCCAGAATGTAACATAACCTATTAAAATATATATATTCCAGTTGCAATATTACAAGAGAGAAGCACAGACAACAATCAAACTTTTAAAAGGGAAGAATTTATTTGAAACCAAGGGGGTAGTGATAGTGATTCACAGGCTAGCCAGTGAATTTTCACTTGGTCTTTATTTTTAAAACAAATAAATGCAATTGAGGTCATATTAATCTCCAGGGATAAGGGAGTTCCACAGCTTCATCTATGGGACATGATGAAGAGACATGATCCAGGGCCCCTCTCACTGAACTGAGTGGAAGGGCATACTCCTATGCTCAGATAACAGGATTGGTGCATAATAATGTTTAGAAAACAATATAAGACAAAAGCAAACCAGCTAGACCTTTTTATATATAAAGAATATGTATCTTCAGTTCAGTTTAACTACAGGTTGCTTGATGTATAAATCCAAGCTTTCATTCATCAAAAGGGGATATATTTCCCATAAATACAGAAACCTCTTTTTAAAGCCTGTAAATTGTCCACTACGTAGGTGCCAACGCCCTGGGTGCCCAAGCACCCACAAAATTCCCCATGAATGGGCCAGGCACCCACAAATTTTAGTACACTGTACACTGGCACCCAAGTTGGTGCTCCTGATCCACTACATTCATTCTAATTCTGCCCCTTGTTTTCTTATATGTCCAAAGCAATTCCCCCACCCATCCAGCTCAATCTTCTCCAGGTTAAAAAACTTAACCCAGTGTATTCCAGCTCTTTTTTACTTCTACTAATGACCAGACTTCAGACGTTTCCTGATACGTGTGTGATTGTAAAGATAGTACTTAGGAAGCTCACCGATACCAGGAAAGACTGCTCATTTAGGCCACTATTGTCACACTGACAGTGACTCTCCAGGATCTCAGGCAAAGCTATTTCCCCATCACCTCCTATCTGAGATCATTAAACTTGGAGATGTCCTGTGGCACCTGCCTGATAAATAAGCATAAACAGAATATTCTCCACCTTGTTTTTTATTCATTCAAAATTAGGAAAAACAGCAGAGAGTCTTGTGGCACTTTAAATGTTAAGACATGTTATTATAGGATAGGTTTTTATGAGCTAGGCCCTCTGGAAACTGTCACATTTAGGAAGTATGTGTGCAATACGTACATATATAAACACCTTCACAGCACGCTTACCCCAAACTGTTAGACTCCCTCACAGTTCTTTTCCCCTAGAGAGATGGAGAAGTTTATCTCTAGAAGTTGAAATAAAAACAGATCTTGCCCCCTCCCATGATACTGCCCTCAACAGCATCTGGATAAGCTGATAGGATTTTCCCTTACCTAAACTGAGCCCTTAGCTGTAATACCTTTACTTTCTCTCACAGAAATCAATGGAAGCTATTTGGTTTTATGTAGGAAAGCAAAGGTGTTGAGGTGGAAGGAAAGCCTATCTATCAAGTCACATGCTGCTGCCCGCCATGACTGAGGAGAATATTTTCTCTCACCTTAACGTTAACCGCCTCGCTTTAAGTTTCTCCATAAAAGACAATGAAAGCTCTTCATGCTTATTCTGACAAGCGCTCAAGAAGAGACCTTCTGGGTGAGACCAAAGACCTATTTAGTCCAGCAATTCTTTGTCCCATATTGGCCAGCAAGATTTCTGTGGGAAGCTGGCAAGCAGGACATGAGTGCGGTAGCCTTCTTCTTCTGCTGTTGTTCCCCAGGAAATCATATTCAGAAGCATGCTGTTTCTGATCCTGAAAGGTGCTATCAAGCCATCGGTAGGCCTTATCCTGCATGGATTTGTCTAAGGTCGCAATTCACACCTTCCCCTGCAGCTCTGACACACGCAGCTCCTAGGCCAGAAGGTGGGAGAGGCAGGCAGATTTCTGCACAAGCCATGGTAGAAGTGGAACTTCCTTAGGATCCAATGGAACCTGGGCCAGCCCAGCCACACCTCCAGAATGCCCCACTTCAGGGCCTTCCATTGGTTATCAGCATCTTCCGTTGGTTATCAGCATGAGCAGGCATCTTGTTGATGGTCTGACCATGCATTAAGAGGCTTAGCTAAGAAAGCTAAGCAGAGGGACTCCTCCACTCCATTTTTCCAGCCCTCCCCACGGCCTCCTGTAAGAGAGGTTGGATTGTTCTGTAATTATTTTTAAAGCTGTTCTTAAGTGACCATCACTATATCTTTTGGTGACAATTTAAATTTTTATTAGAAAACGGTGTCACAATGTTGAAACTCGGAGTTCTCAACTGATATGTTTCATAAAGTGGCATTCTCATGGGTATCTGATGGGTCCTTATATGGCATTCTCTATCTCATGGATAAAGGATGAGCATTCTAGTAAAAAGAAAAATCATAAGAAATGTTCCTCAATATTGATTTTGATAGGGCGAAATAAGTTCATTTCAAAAGCAGTTTAAGGCAGTGTGGGTATCCTTACAACATGCACTATGTGTTCAGGACTATACCAAATTAATTTATTTTGAAATTATTTATTTTAGTTAAATCTTCCTGTACTTTTTTCAACATGCCAAGTTTCTGCTGAAGTTTATAGTACTACTGATAACATTCTTGGCTTAGATTCACCCCCCCTCCTTTTGTACAAAATGAATATCTAGCTAGGAGTACTATCTTATCAACTCATGGTTGCACCCCTTAGATAAGGCTCAGGAAGCCTTGAACATGAAGGCTTGGATTTAGCAAATAATATATTTTATCAAAAAGCCATATGTAGAATGTAAGAATTCTTGACATCGCCTAATTGCATTTACTAGCAGCTGTGATATAACATTGTTTTTCTTTATTTTAAAAGGCATACAAACCTAAAGCAAGTGAATGTTTTTCCAAAGTAGTTTGGAAAGAGGAAATTTGATTGACTTGTGTTTTCTGTTTCCCTACTTCTGTTTTAACATGGAATTTGGAAACCTCAGATATTCCCCTGATACACAACATTCTAGGCATGCGGGTGGCACTGTGGGTTAAACCACTAAGCCTCTTGGGCATGCCGATCGGAAGGTCGGCGGTTCGAATCCCCGCGATGGGGTGAGCTCCCATTGCTCAGTCCCTGCTCCTGCCCACCTAGCAGTTCGAAAGCACGTCAAATGCAAGTAGATAAATAGGTAATGCTCCGGCGAGAAGGTAAACGCCATTTCCGTGCGCTGTTCTGGTTCGCCAGAAGCGGCTTAGTCATGCTGGCCACATGACCCAGAAGCTGTACGCCGGCTCCCTCGGCCAATAATGCGAGATGAGTGCCGCAACCCCAGAGTCATCAGTGACTGGACCTAATGGTCAGGGGTCCCTTTACCTTTACCTTTTACACAACATTCTCCTCATCAAAGGGGAGCCTATACTTTCCCTATGCTGAATGGGGATTTTTGTGATCCACAGATAAGCCGATAAGGGAAGAAAATGCAATATAAAAATGTATGTTACTCAGTTGTGAAGCCACTGAAGCACATTTCGTGGGTGGGCTTCTTTTACATGTGTGCTGACATATTGCTGGGTGCGGTCTTATTGCCATACCCCTTACTTCCATTTTGTTTTCATCAGCCCAAAGGAAAGGATGCTGCTCTGTTCCATTGGCTGTTCCTGAAGGTGCATTTGCGGTATTTTTATTTTACAATAAGCTCTTTTGCAGAACTGCTCTTGTATAGAGCAGCTATAGTGAAATGAAAATTAGATTTGTCTCTGCAGGTATAGGAGGCAGGAAATGGGAATGAAAGGAAGGAGCAGCCTTTCATGCGAGTGACTCTAAATCCTTGCCTGGCTTGGAGCAATGCACATTTATTTATTTTTCTGATTGCTTTATTTTTGTACAAATCTGGCCTATTTGTGTTTTTTATTCCTTTTTATAAGCTGCACTTGCACAGCTAAACAAATACCTGCAGACATGCCCTCAAAACACACACACACACACACACACACTTTTGTGCAAATCTGGTATGTTGGAAAACTTGTATTCCAAAAATAAAGTATGTTAAGGGGTACATGCACCTGTGCACATGCTCACATGAGAGCTCTGGTTTCCAGATCTTATGGTGAGTAGAGAAGTTCTTATTGATGGAAGGAAACAACTTACAGCACAGTTGTATCCCATGAAGCACCACCACTGTTATGGACAGGAAACAATGAGGTCGATTTCAGAAGCCCAAAATTGAAAACGCTCAAGCGTGGATGAAGGTTCTCAAACACGCACACAGAAACAGCAACCCACTTCCACACGATTGCCACAGTTTGGACACAGCCACTTTCTAATGTCAGAGTACTTGCGGTTCCATCCGACAAACTGACTCGGGGCGCTTCCAGACTGTCACTGTTTTCAAGTAGGATTCAGTCACATACTGGCAAATTCAGGTTGCACAATTAAAGTTGTTTTGTGCAATAATAATAATAATCCCTCAACCCACCCACCCCAATATTGGGCGTTTGTGCTATGTAAAGTCATGGGGGAAAGCACCAGAAATTGTGGGATAGCAGTTGGCTTGATGCAAAGTCCACCAAGCTTCCTCCAAGCTGAATGAATGCTTAATAAATGGTCAACATTGTCTTCTCTCTCTGCAAACAAATAATCATGAATGCTCAATAAACAGGTCATGTGGAAACAGCCTCTGTAGGAATATTTTTTGTTTTTGTTTTAAATGGGTGCACTTTTATGTTAGTTTCTTGCTTGGTTTACCTTTCAGCTTCTGTATCCTTGCTAACAACAAAGGCTTGCATGTCAGATTAGGCCCATTTACACCTGAACAATTTTATTGTCTTTAAATTGTGACATTTGTGACACCTGGGCAACCGTGCGGTTTTCAGCAGGTTCCCCATTTGCCTGGCTGAAGTCTGTAGGTGCTCTTTTGCTAAAATGCAATACGAACTGGCACACTTTTTTCTCCACACAGCCTGCATCTTCCTGTTCCTTAGTGATAGGAAACATGTAACAATAGTTAGATTTCTTTATTTGCTGGTTATTTTGTAGAGAACGCATTAAGCTAGTACCTAGTTTCGCCTGCATTTATTGTTACTTTGGGGAAAGAAAAGTTAATAGAACACTGATGTCGTGTATCAAATTAAAAATCAAGCGTAAGACCATAAAGGTGAATTTAATTAACTGAATGCTATTGTTATATCTTTGCATAGCAGATTACAATTTAATAGTGAAGCAAAGGGAGGATTGAGGCATCAGTTTCACTCTTGATTGATATAGTTTCTCATTCAATATATTTCACTTTCATGTATCTTTCTACGAAAGATTGTTATGCCTATGGATGTTTCACATTTTTATTTTTATTTTAAAAGTCATTTTATGGCACCATACATGACACAGAATGGCAGAGACAGTAGCATTTCTCCAGTTCCCACCCCCTAAATTTATGTAGTGCATTTTTATCCCTCCTTTTTTCCTTCGAGGAACTCAAGGCGGCCTCCCATCCAAGTATTGACTAGATTCATATATGCTTTGCTTCAGCGTGGTGGCTGCAACTTGAGCCCTGAGACCTTGCCTTGGGACCATTGACTTTAAAAGGTGAAAGGCACAGGAAAAGACTGGTTGAAATGGAGTCTCGTTGGGAAATTGTAACAGTGCACCAAAGCATATTGCATCCACAGTAATTTTGTTGTTCCCGAAGGGGACAATGACAATAAATATATTCTATATTCTATATTCTAAACTCCCGGAGTTTAGAAAAGAATTTTGAGACTGGGAATGAAAAGCAGTGGTGTTGTGTGCTTGCTCCTGTCTCACATTTATTGCCCAACACTTACAAAGATGGTGTGATAGTTTCAATGTGGTCTGTTTCTTTAAGTGAAGAAGTGAAAAAACAAACACACATTGAACTTAGGTATGTTGCCAAGTGCTATATTATTATATAGAATGTGTAGATGCGGGGGGGGGGGCAGAGTCAAGATTTTGGTTTTTGACTCAAGGACAGACAAGAGCAGTTTAGAACTGGTGATGAGGCTTCTTTTTCCTCCTTTTTCCCTCCTCCAGGCAAGATATGTTGCAAAGACAAAACGTAGATGAAAAACAGTTTAGGAACTGCGTGGCCCACGAAATGGCTAGAGAGAGATACAGGCAAGCCAGGGCAAAGGTTGAAGCCATCAAGCAACCCAGACAGATGGCACTGTACTCCTTGCCCGTGATTGGCAGTTCTGGCACTGCAGTGCCTGTCGTAGAGTATGACGGCTAAGATGGTAAGGTGTATAATATGGCAAGTGGAAAGAAGACCAGTTGCAACTGGTTCTTTGAACGATCTAGATGAAGCTTCTTTGTCTTACAGGTTTAGAATCTGTTTCGGTTGGTAATGATTTTGAAACGCAAGCCAGCAAAAGACAATTTGATGAGCAGATCTGCTACAACATTTGAAGTATTTCAGTATATCCACGTGAGGAAGAAAACAGCTGTAGCCTGTTGTGCTAATTGTTTGCAAATGTTGACTTTTAAGTGGCAAACATTTCAAGCGTACATACAATTACCTCTGTATTTAGCTTTAAAATTAAATTATTCAATGCCATATAAAAATAACTGGGGAAGAATTCACTGGTTGTTAATGTAGCCAAGTAGCATGAGTGCAATTAAACATGTTGACTACACTTATTGCAGACAGGACTGCTGGAGCTTTGCCTCAGTGATTCCTCCGTAACTGTATATACAACAATGCCATAAGCCATTAGCTCTCGATAGAATGTATTTTCAGTTGCTCTCTGGTTATGCCTTAATGCAATAATTTGGTCCCAGCTGCTAACTTTCATTAACACGCTGTGTACTTTGATTAGTTTCATTAGCTGCTTTCCTATGTGTAATTAATTATGCTTCTAGTTGATTCTGCTTTAATTCTTTGTATATATATTTCTCCATGTGTATTGAGCCCAGGGAGAGCAGACTCGGACAGTTGCTGGGAGGGGTGTGGAGTCTTTCGTTGCCCCTCCCAGCTCAGTTACAGAAGTTGGGATGACATTTTCTTTTCCCTTTGTTGTTACATCTGACGCTGGAGACACACAATAGCTTTTAAGAGAACTGGGGCCAAACTAGATGTGACACCATTCATGCAACTAACAGTTTCATGCATTGCACATTTACAGTGTAAGAAAAACAGTGACACTTTATTGTTACTTATCATTGCCTCTCATCAGAAGAAACAGACGTAGACTTTAATGTTAGTTTTATATGTGTTGTTTCACATTTCCAGAGGAAATGGCAACTTTTTACAGGCAGCTCTCCATTACGCGGGGGTTGCATTCTGAGGCACCTTGTGTTTAAGTGAAAGTGTGTTTATTAGGAATACCATTGAAAAAGCCTGCAAACACCACAATCGCTCTCCCCAATTCTCCTTGCTCAGACTCCAACGCTGCACAGGCCTCAAGGGCTTGAGGGATTGCTCTTGCGAAGGCTCGTGAGATTTCTGAACACTGTCTTTGTGCCATTTTGCCCATTTTCATGCCATTTCTGGGTTCGTGGCGATGCACACCAGCGTGGTCCTACGTGCCTTGAATGGGAGAAATGTGGGGTTGCCTATATTTGAAAGCTCTTGTTGCTAATTTACACTGGGTCCCCGCCACCAACATGGACTCAGGACGGACTTGCTCTCTTATAGCCCATCTTAGCCCATTTGCTTCAACTTGTGGGACACCTATCCTATTAACAGGGAGAAGATTACAAGATAGAGCAGAGTTGGAACAATCTGCTTCCTCAGACAAATCCATGCCCATTTTTCTTCAGAAATCCTTGGCCCATTTATTCCAACAAGCATTTGAAAGACTGCTGATGCTCCTAATGGTTCTCCCCAACACTCATATTTTGATTGCTATTGGTGTTTTTAAATCAAGGAAACTGCTTCCTTTAAAAAAGGAAAAAAAGAAATCCACTCTCCCACAATAAGTCCCTTGCTCTCCTTTGGAGAACGTTGTGTAGCATAGACCTTTTTACTTTTCTAGTCTCTTATAAAATTTTCAATCAAATCTCTTTGTTAAATGAATGCTTTCCTTTAACCTTTCTTCTGATTTGTTTTCCAACATTTTTCACATACAATTGCTACTAGCTTTCTGCATTATTTTCTACTAGGGATGGAGGAGAAATTTTATTCAGTGCATATCTAGAGCCTAATAATCTATCAAATACACACTTTCTGAAACAATGCAAACTGAAACACTGTTATCCTTTGGAATTTGCACCTGTCAGATTTTGCAATACAGTTTCCCAACCAATATTTGAAAAAATGCACATAGTAGGGGAAAGTGTGCATAAAAAAGTGAAAATTACATATATAATGCATTATATTAGGGGAAATTTCTTGCAAAAAATGTGTGTATTCATCAAAACTGCATATGAAAATGTGTTTATTATGAAAAATTCACACTAATATGCTGATAATTATTGTGAGAGGGTTTTTTCATTGCAAATTGCTGCAGAAATGTGGAAAAATGAATTTAGGACTGGAAAAAATAGAAACTTAAGAGAACCAAAATTGACAGATTCTTCCATCCCTAATTTCTGCTCTTAAACACACCTTGTACCGTCATAATGATTTGAATATTTAATATTTAAAAAGACGCGGGTGACACTGTGGGTTAAACCACAGAGCCTAGGACTTGCCGATCAGAAGGTCAGTGGTTCGAATCCCCGCAACGGGGTGAGCTCCCGTTGCTCGGTCCCTCATAAACCCCACTCCTTCAATCATAAGCCAGCATACTTCTTCTGTGAACTAATTATTGTTGCTTTTTTCCTGTAGAGCAGCAACAGAATATTTTCCCAGCCCTTCTCATTTTCTGTCTCTAAGGTGAAGCTAAACTGATGTATTCTGAAGCTAGATTTCATTGTTTGTGCCAGTCTTCGTTTCAACTGTTGTGAATTATTGTTTGCTGTTACAGAGAGCCATAATGAATTGTTACGTCTTGACACCTGTCTTTCAATGTTTTCTATTCCAATCTACCAGTTTATTTATAGTCTACTCCACAGATTGTTATTAAACATGTTTTTAAAATAATAC
Organism: Darevskia mixta; assembly: GCA_034641385.1. Lineage (NCBI taxonomy): Eukaryota > Metazoa > Chordata > Lepidosauria > Squamata > Lacertidae > Darevskia > Darevskia mixta. Next base: position 12,169,970 of record JAWWNH010000029.1, read on the forward strand.
AAAGACAGTGTTCATGAATAATTTTCCTCTCTCTTTGTTTCAAGAGAATCCTACCTGGACATGAAAAATGGATATGTGAATATGGGATCTGTCCATGGTGAAAAAATTGATAGAAAACCAAAGTCATACCTAATAACACCAAAGAGAACTGTTTATGTGAAGTATTGGAGATTAAAAAAAAAATCCATCTGCAAGAGACTGACCAGATACAGCATTCTGCAAAAAATACCAGTTGCTATTTGTGTCATGAAGAAATAATCAATCAATCAATCTTTATTGCTGTCAAAGACCAGACAGCATGAAGAAATAACAAAATTAAATATATTTATAAATAATTTGATACATGTTGTTCATTTTTTTAAATCAATAACCAGCTATATCTAAATGTACAAATGTTCCTTTTCCACAATTTACTGTAATTTTAAGTAACAGTTGGTGAAAAGGAAGGTGTCTGAAATAGTGGAACAGAAAAGATATTAGATATGTAGATATTAGATATTAGATATGTATTAGATATTAGATATGTATTAGATATTAGATATTAGATATGTAGTCATGAACTACATAAGGAGTGCCTATAGTGAAGAAGGAACAGACTGTTGTTTGAATGCCTGCGTGGCCCAGTTAATTTTTTAATAGTGGTTATGGATATGGTAAATCTGGCCAGTTTGGTGAAGATGGTCTGTCACATACTTTGTAAACAAAATCTGGGATTCCTACTGCTACCACAGTACCAGACCTCTCAGAAGGAGATCTTCACTCTTTGGTCAAATATTATTAGTGCCCATTAGATCTTTGGGATTGTACATACTACAGGCTGTGCTCTGCTCTTTGAGCCATTCATTCTTGGCCAACAGAAGTATATCTTTCATATGGCAATGTGCTAAATGCGAAATATTTCATAGATAAACTGATCCTTGACATGTCTTCCATTCAACACTTTGTTTTTTGGGTAAGGTTGTTGTATATCCCCACTTGCATTCCAAGCATTCTTTGTCAATATTGGATAATGAGCAATAAAATTGTGGTCTGCATAATCCCTGGCTCCATATCATGGCTTCTAATGTGAATATATGTGTCTCTCTGTTAAGTAGTATTAATGACTAGAAGAAATTTAATTGTGTTGGATTTTTGCCTTGTTAAGCAATAACAGAACAATCTGAGGGTAACTGAGAACCACTGTGGAAGTTCACATTTCCCAAATGGTGTCCTGTACCTGTGCTGGAACAGGTGGTATTAATGGATACAGGTTTTTCTGTGTTCCAATATGTGGTTTATTCAGTGTCTTCATTGTGTTTTGCTCAACAGAATGTGGATTTCTATAACTGGTCAAGCTACTGATGGCTCAAATAAAGCTAGATGTTGCATGGGAAATGCAGCACAGGGTGGACAGTTCCTTTTTTCAAAAAAGAGATTATATGCACCGTAGAAAAAGACAGATTTTAACAACATTTCTGGCACATCCATATTAAAATATGAAAATAATTACTAAATTTAAGTGCCACAGAAAGTCAGATCGTTTTACATCCAAATCACCACAAATAAATTATTTGCACCACACACCCAGATCACCCCAGACCTGTAGATCTTCGATTAATGTGCCCCCAATTTTTCATCCAAATAGTTTTTGAATCGGAAAACAATTGTTTTAGAATAATATTTAACAGCTGGACCTATATTGTTGCTGGGACCTCTTTGGCATAAAAATCAGGTTCTCATACATCTTTGTTGTTTTTAAGGAAGATTTGAAATCCTTGAACAATATAGGAGCATGGGAAGCTTGTTGGAGGGCAGGGAAAGTTTGAAGTGGCATCCTTCCCCACCTCGCTTCATCTGAGTAAATTCCACAAACTATTCTCATTCTCTCCTTTTATCATTTTCTACTCCTAAAAGCCCACGGGGGCGTGGAAATAATCTGGTCTACATTTTTAAGCAAACTAACTGAATTCACACCTTCCTGACATGCATACATATTTATGAACTAACATAATAGTACTTTGGAATTCACACTTCTCTGAATTTTGCGGTATGCTTTTTGGCTCAAAAACCACCAAAATATGTAAACAACTACATATGTTTGGGTTTAAAAAATGTAGAAATGCATACATCTTGTGATAAAATGGGTATTTATGAATATTTTAAATATGAGATGGAACCCATCTTTAAAAACATGGGATGGAACAGGCTTATTAGTGCATACACAATTTACACAGACCAGAAATTGAGCAATCCTTCCATATACAAAGGAGTCTCCTTTGTGCTACCATTCCCAAGGGAGATTCCAGTGCCATCATGGACACATACAAATACTGTGCGCACAGTAGATATGTTGCCTGCTTTATCTTGCTCTAGATCATTTCTTGATTGACATGGAAATGTAGTTTTCATTCAAAGAAGCTCAGTCAGAATGAAACATCTTCAACACACACACGTTGTACACAATGTACAAAGTATGAGTTTTTGAGAATGCAGTTTATGAGAATGGATATATTTTGCACAGGCAAGTTATTGTATTCCATTCAAATGTGATTTGGGTTTTTCCAATAGTTATATCTAAACTTTTTTGTCTTTCCAATCAGGCCAATGAAAATTCACTTTCAAGTTGCTTTGACAATATCTGGTTTCGACCTAACAGTATGCAGAAACCATGCCCTCCCCCCTCCCCAAATTTCACTAATATTATAAAACTCCAGGCTTTTTAAAATTCCTCAGATGTTTCATTGGCTTTGAATTTCATTTTAGATGACATTTTGGTGCCAATTCTTTTTCTAGAACCCATGTTACAGGTGCTGTTATTTCAGTTCACGGTAAAAATAGAGTGATGTAGCTTTAGTCTTTTTATTTTAATTTTCATAGAGCTTTCCAGTAGATGGCAGCATAAATTCAGTCTTTCTAAAGACTACATTGGATAAATTGCAAATAAAATGTCCCTTAATTGTGAAGGAAATGTTAATAGATGTCCAGAAACACAGTCATTAAGATGCAGTTTGCTAAAGGTATCCTTGTTTGAAGGAGTCTCCAAATATTGGATTTTAGTGTTAATAAACAATTGGGCGGATTTGTAGAGAACTGTACTTTTACAATAATAGAATTTTGCAGTTACCTGTAAAATGAATCTTTGTTTGCCTGACCTGGATTTTCATTTTCATTTTTCTCTTTTTTTTTTTACAAAAAGCTTGATACTGTGTAACAGGAATGAACACAACAGGGGAAATGTAGCTGTTTTTTGTTTTGTTTTTAATAGATGAGATTTACTTTAAAGATCGACCAGCGAGCTATGATGAATCATTGTCGTTACCTACAGGAAGTATTTTAATTCAGATTCCATTAGCAGCATATAATTTGAAAAGTCCTCTTACTTTAACAAGGGGAGGATTATTCAAATAATTAAAATATTCCACACCTTACTTCTGGGAGCTAATTCCATCAAAACAGTGGACTTCCTACACTCTGCCTTCTGTGTGCATGAAAAAGGGAGCCACAGCAACGGGGCGGTGGGGGCATTTCTCCTAAATGCACATAAAGCAAAATGAAACTGTTCCTCACATGTGACAATGCACATGTTAGATCCAATTTCTTACACAGAGTAGGAAATACATGCTGTGCAAATTGAAGCGCTAATGCTTCTGACCACCTGAACATCAAAAACAATATAAAAAAAACTGTGACAGTAAAATGTGTTAAGCAAATCTTGTCAACCTCATCACCTCGGACTCTAACCTGTGTGATAGTGATCACATTTACCAGCACCACTACACCAAACTGGAAGTTCAGGAGGCACTTAATAGGATCTGGCTTCTTCCCTACAGCAGAAGCATGCGTGTTTGATTCATTTTTTGTTATGGTGTCATTTAGAATTTCAAGTACAGTGGAACCTCGTGTTACGGATGGGATCCGTTCAGGACGCCCATCCATAACACAGAACTGACGCAAGCCAAAGCACTGCATCTGCGTGCATGTGCTGTGCAATTTAGCACTTCTGCGCATGCGCGAGTGGCGAAACCAGGAAGTAACTTCCGGGTTGCCGTGGGACACAACACAAAAACACATAACCTGAAATGGACGCAACATGAGGTATGACTGTAATTTCTGCCAACAGGCACATAGCATCTCTTTGGTTCCCACTATTTATTGAGCTTGAGGAACCACAGGAATCATAATGGATTTAGTAAAGAAGCCAAGATCCCACATTTTCTTTAGGATATGTAAGGAATGACCAACCTTCATCCTATTGCTGGGCTTGAATATTTTATCCTAACATATGAAGCCCTGAACAACTTGGAACCAGGCTACCTGAAAGATCACCTTACCCCTGTATGATCACTTTAGTCACCAGGAAAAATTCTGCTCAAAGTACTGCCACCGATAAAATATCATAGGACTATGACCCCCCAAAATGGAATTTTCTGCTATTGCCTGTGTGCTATGGAATGCCCTTCCCTCTGACATATATATTAAGCACCATCCATCAGTTGCTTTAGATGTCTTACAAGGACATAACTTTTGGTTCAAATTTTCCCGGACCCCAAAGATCAGACCCTGTTTTATGTATCTTACTGGTTTTATGTTGTACAGTGGTACCTCGGGTTAAGTACTTAATTCGTTCCGGAGGTCCGTTCTTAACCTGAAGCGTACTTAACCTGAAGCACCACTTTAGCTAATGGGACCTCCTGCCGCCGCCGCCGTGCCGCCAGAGCACGATTTCTGTTCTTAGCAGAGTTCTTAACCTGAAGCGTACTTAACCCGAGGTACCACTGTAATTCTATTTTGAGGATACTGTTCATTGTTTTTATGTTGTACACCACTTAGGGCTCTCTAAATCATTAAATGGTTTTTAAATGCTTTTGATTAAATAAGTAAACAAAATCTCTCCCTCAACCTGTTGTGGTTCAAGCCATAGTTTCCTTTTTATTGTCCTTCCTGAGGAGCAATCTATTGCAGTGATTGTTTTGTCCCTGAAAAATGTTGTAAAGTACTGTATCTCTCTTTGTACCTCAGGGTAGCAAAATTACTGAAAAGGGGGAAGGATAAATGTCCAGGTTTTATTTCAGCCAAGGCAACAATGCTGTTTACCTTCCAGTCCTGCTTCCTGTCCTTTTGAAACATGCCTCTGAAAACAGCACTAATAGTCATGTTATATTGTTGACTGTATAAACAAGAAGGCACATAGGGGAGAGCTGAGATCTGGTAAGAACAGTCTCACATGAATTTCACAGCTGATAGGTGGGAAAACAAGAAACTCAGAAATGCATCTTATGCTATGAAACACATACTAGCTTGGGTTTGGCCTGGTTCCTGAGAAACACATACGTGACTCTAGTCTTAAGATAAAAACAAGATCTGCCTTATCTTGTTAGCTAGCCTGACCAGGGCAATCTTTTAGCTAGAGTTGCCTAGGATTGGGCCTAATGTCCTTTTTCATTAAAACCACACACTCATCACAGAGCTATGGTCCTCCTATGGCATAGTACTTTTACTCTGTCACATACTAAACTATTAGCTGCTCCTTCAGCATTTCCCAGCTGAAAGGGTGTCTTTTACCACAGATGACCCTAACGAAGCACCACAAAACACAAGACAAGGAGTGAAGACAGATGTGACATTTGTACAGCAGGGAGGCCAACCTGGAAGCACCTTAACTGTGCTTAATCCAAATAAGCATTTCCTTTCTAGGGCTCAGTTCTGGGAAAACTATTTCCCGATGAGAAGGGCCCACTCCCTGGTTTGTCCAGAGCCCACATCTCTTTCCTTGAACCCTGAGGAGACCCCTTTGCCACCAGGTCCACAGATTCGTCCACAGACTTCTCAATAATCAGAGCCCTGAGGAAATACTGCCTCAGATTAAAATCCCAGGGCCTAGAAGAAGCCAGTAGTTGCAGAGAAAGGCCGTTAACTGGACAGATGCAGTGTTGTGGGTGGGGCCTCTAGTTAAGGAATAACTAATGCAGGCTATGAAGAGCTACCAGTTGCTCCAGTATACTGCTGAGGTAAAACGTATATTTTGCTTAAGCTGCAGGATTGCCAACCATAGTGTGGAAAACCACACTTAGGTCCCTCTCCAAGGTGCTGATTATGCCTTGCCTTGCCTTTCTGTCTGCCTGGAACACAGTTAACTCTCCATTGCTTGAGCCATCACCAATCCATGGTGGCCAGTATCCCTATTGATCATGGCATATAACTGTTTCACAAAACCTTCAGCACTGATAGCTGAAACTGCATTTGAATTGCTACTTTCCCTGTCATTTTAACAGTGAAGCTAAAATTAGTCCTCTTTGTACATTAGCTTTAGAAACCTGCACATGGTCAAAGCCACAAGTGATCAAAACACTTTTTTTTAAACAGAAGAGCTACATGTGGTGATTTTCTTTCTTAAGAGCAGCATAATACAGGTGCATACAACTTGTGCACAGGTACAAAATAACATTTGAACAGCCCCTGTGTCTTTGGACAAGTCTTAATGTATGACTGGATTGTGAAGGGTAGCTGAGGTATCAAACCCAGCAGCAACAAGGATTATGCAAAGAAGTAGTAGCTTGCTGTGCTCTTTTCTTCCTTTTTTTTCTTCCTCGGGCCCTTGGCAATCCTAGCAGCAAGACAGCAAAAGACCTGGAACTGAGGAAATGTTGCCCCATCCAAATGTATGTGGCATTTTTCCTTGCATTCCATAGTTCTATGTTTCGCTTCTGCACAACGCCATTTCAGTGATGGAAGAAATGGAGAGTGCATTAACTCCCTGGCCCAAACTGCCTTAACACGATTCATTGTCCTATAGGGAACTATGTAACAGGCTGCCAAACCAGGTTTGACCATTATTTCCCACTGTGCTATGCTTAAAACTTGGTTAGCTCATTGCAGACAAGGACAAGGGCTTTGTTATCCTGAACAGCTTGTTGTAATGTTATAAAAGCAGCCATAAGCTTACCCCATGTTCACAAACTGATTTTAAGACAGAAACAACACAATAAATGTACTGCTGCAGTTGCAATTTTTTTTTTAAAAAAATGGACTTCTAGCTTTACTGAACTCCTACAGAGCCTTCAGATAAAGGATGGCTGAACTGCCATACCAACTCACTTTGTCCAGATTGAATTCAGCTTGGTATTTATATCTGCCCCCTCCAAATAACATGTGTTAGAAAACAACCTTTCATATTATCCAGTCTTTTAATCTACAACCTTAGATTGTAGGTTGTTGCCTTAGCCTTAAGGCTGCAGACTTGTCTATCTCTGGACTGACACAGATCTAAAACCTCAATAGAGCGTTCATCTCGCCTCGTGTCATCTCGCATAGAAGGCGCCATGCTTTCTGGTGGAGCCATTTTGCACTTTCAACTGTTTGTGGACAGATGACTTACAAAAGGCTGTTTCCCCAACCAGTGGTCAAACTTGTGTTTGTCGACCTCTTCTATGCTTTGTGTGAAGAATTTAACTCTCAAGGAGTGAATTGGCCTTGAAAACAAAGTCACTCTTATTTCCGCCATGAAGAAATTCTTTTGTTTTATTATATATTTCATTTATCTCTTGACTTCTCTCCTCAAGGAGTTCCCACCCTGTCTCCCTGCTACAATGTTATGCTCACAAGAACCCTTGGAAGCAGTCAGTGGCCCATAGTCCCTGAGGTCTCATCTGGCTACTCCCAAGGAAACCTGAGAGCTGTAGATTCCTTAAGGGTGTTGAGAGTTGTTGGGAAACTCCTATTCCCCTCATAGAACAACAACTCTCAGAGTGGTTTAATGATCCCTCTTCCCAGGGAACTTTGCTCATTAGGTAGACTCACTCAAAACACTATTTTATCAGTTTTCATCCACTCATCAGCAATATGGCGATAATGATATGGTCATATCGGACAGGGCTCTATGAGGATCATTGGAGATAATGAGAATTAATTAACATTTGAAGTAAATTATATGAATAGCAAGTATCGCATTGGACAAGATGAACTTATGCCAATATGACTAGCATCAGGCAATCACATTGGATTGGATCCAGTTAGCACTTAGGTCCCATTAAAATCAATGCGACCAATTAGGCATGACTAACAAGGCCTATTGACTTCAGTGAAACTATGAGCAGTCCTAACTATAGGAAGCTGGCATAATTTTGGCTGGTAATTTAACCTCTATTCCAAACTCCATTTAGGAGCCTCTGGGCTACTGCCAGTTAAGCCAACAGGTGAGTGTGGGACAAAGTTTAGAGGATTGGGCACTATGTCATATGGCCAAGCTGAACAGACTTTGGAATAGGTGCAAACCATTCCTCATCCTGTCCTGCCCCTGACACTCCCCTTGAACAACCCTTTGGTCCACTGGTGTAAGAACTTGTAGCTAGCTCTGGCTGAGCCAGTAGAGCTTCAGCTTGGCAGAGAGTCTTATGCCACAGCATAGCTTTAACTGGTCCACAGAGAAAAGCCCAAATCGCATCAGTTTGGGGGTTTGGAATGTGCTGTAAGTCTAGATCAAGCTAATTGCACTCCCTTTTTCTTTTACCATGTTGCATTTCAACTTATGATAGTAAAGTCATTATGGGGGAAGAACAGAATTCCCACTAGCTCCCCATTATCACCCATACTTAAACAACCAATCTGCCACAACTCTGTAAAAAAACTTCTAAACATGGTGTCTTCTGGTCAAGGTTGTTGGATGGGATGTAGCATTTGCTCCTATAATTAGAGAGAAGGGTCTTTTTTTTTTTGTTTACAGTTCCCTCCTTCCTCTGTAGTTTACAGCACTACCTCCCACACTGTTACAGAGGGGTGGGAGACCTTGGGGTATACAGGGGGTCCTTGAAATGTGCAGAGGGAGGGAGGGATTTGCAAAAATCACCATTCCCTCCTCTACCACGGATGGAAGGACTGTTTCTGTCCATGGAAGGTGAAGTCTGGATCCAAGCCATTGTGTTTAGCATTACTTGTTTCAAGCTCTACTGTTGTCTTGTTATATATTTACAGAAGGTTATATATTTCTAGAAGTACAGGAAATGAAACATTTCCCCATTTTCACATTATATAAGTTAATATAGAAAAACCTAATGAAACAGCCAGAATTGGAGAGCAGGTTGTAATGAAACTTACTTTTGTGATATAAGGCACAGAGAGATCAGGTGAATAATCTAAAATTTCCTTTTCACATTTCAGATATATTGCCCTGCTGAAAGCTGTCAATATACTTAGACCATGAAAATAGAAAGAAATGTATTTTTCAAAAATGAGAAAAAGTTATAACTCATTTAGCAACCTAACATTAATTCTGAGAAAGTGGAGAAAATCAATAATGAAATATTATCAATTATTTTGGGGACAACAAGTTCCATCTTTGGCTGTCTGCAGGCTATATTTCTTAAATGTTTTCTTACTTTAAAAGCCCATGAGGTAGTTCCAAGCTTATTTTTAAAAACCTGGTCCAGTAATGATTTATGATTTTTTTAAAAGTAAGAAGGGTAAGTCATGTGATCAGTGGCATTTCCTATGAAAACACTGGATGTTTGTGTTTGCCCTTTTATGACATCTTTAAGTAAAAAGAAAATAGGCATCAGGCACCTTCACAGTGAGGATAAAGAAAATGAAAATCCAACAAGACATTTAAATACCATCCTCAACACTTCATACAAAAGAGCCAAGAGGCATTTCAATTACAAAGAGAGAAAAAATAAAATAAATATTTCAAAGAATTGAGTGGAAATTGCATAAAAATGTAAAAGATTGCTTAATATAAAACCAGAATTGTTCAATGATGGTTTCCCCCCTTAAAAAAACCCCAAAGAAAAATAATAAAAACTAGGATATAATAAAAACTTGGCAATATAAATGACAAAACTGAATACTTCCCCATTCAAGTACTGGGATGCTATTGTAGTGCAAACCTGGTCAAACACCTGTGGCGATGACTTTATGGCTACCCTTTTTTAATGTCTCATTTATGACGAGAGTACTAGCAGTTCTCAGGTGTGCTTTGCTCTCTTGATTTAGAGCAAAGAGGACTTCAAATTACCTACCACAACACCCAGAGGATTCCCATGGCAAAGGTGTGCAAATGGCAACTTTGATTGTTTCAATATCAGAAGTCGCATGCACAAATACAGCAAGAGCTGTGACAACTTGTGCAGAAGATGCTGTGTGTGTGTGTGTGTGTGTGTGTGTGTGTGTGTGTGTGTGTGTGTGGTGGTTTTTATCTCTTTCTCGCTCTTACAAGGATTGCTGTGTGCACATCTGGGAATGCTGCTCTGAATTTAAGCATCTCCTGGGCATTAGAGTGCCCTTTATCTTTGTGGAAGGGTTCAGAAGCTAAGGCAGCATTGTATTATTTCAATAAGAAAATGGTTTGAAATCCACAGTGAATTGCTGAGCAGTTCCTCTGTGTGTAAGTTGGTGCTCATTCATTCCCATTTGGTTCATAGCCTGCCACAGTGTTGACCAAGGAATGATAACGTGCTGTGGATATGGGCTTGGGAGGGCACATCTTGGGCTTGGGAGGGCACATCTCTGTTTGAGATCCTGACCTGCCATGTGATGCCCAAAATCTTCCTGATGTGGAAGGCACTGAGGTGTCATTCCTATCAGTTGTAAGTTGCTCACGACTCACTTCCAGTCAGTTGAATTGGGTGGCCCCAAATTCTAGTATTATGAATCGGGTGTGGTGTGGGAAATTCCTCTGTCCACTTCCCTCATACGACTCATAATTTTAGAAACTTCTAACTTTTCCATCTATAGTTGTCGCCCTCTCATCACTAAGCTAGAATACAACCCCTCCCAAAATTATGCTCTTCTCATAGGGAAACCTCAAGCTACTGCATCCCCTTGCTTGTTTGCCCCCCCTGCTACCCCCCCACACTGTAGGGAATGTTTTTTTGAGACTGGATTATCAGAACTATACACTTTATGCAAATGTGCCCACACCATGCATGGCATTCTAATACTTGTCATCTCTATGAATGTATATATGTGACTGATGAACCAAATTCTAACCCACAAATTCTCATGCCACAATAAACCAAGTATTTATTTATTTCATTAAATTTAATAGTCTTTTTTTTTTTACCAAAGTAACTCTAAGTTACTTACAATATACAAACGGGGGGGGGGAGATACATTAAAAACGGGCAAAGAAGAGAACAAAACAAAATTCAGAATTGTATTTTTAAAAAGCTGGATTAAAATGTCCCACCTACTCATGGATAGAAGGACATAGATAACTAAAAGCCAAAGGCCTGGTTGGGGGGGGGGGGGGAAGAGTTTTTCAATGGTGCCTACAAATGTGTAAAGTCATCTCTAAGATGCTACACCAACTCTTATTTATTTATTTTTTTTGCTCCTACCCATTAAAACAGCTGGGCATTTGGAATTTAGCCTGAAGTATATTGTAAAATGCTGATAGGAATAAGGGATCATACAAGAACTTCTGGATGAGTGTAAGGATGGATGTGATTGAGACTGAGAGTCAAACTAGGGGTGGTGGCAAAGTGTCACTTTCTGCTGCATCTTTTTTTCTTTTTAATTGGTCATAGAAGGTGTAAGGAAAGTGGATAAATTTGAATCAGTTTGCATTTACAGGTGAACCTCCCTAATTCTCATTCTCAGAAACTATATATGAACCAAAACACTGTCATGTTTTCAAATCCACACTTCTCTGAATTTTGCAATGCAGTTCTGTAGCCAAATAATGAGTACCAAAGCGAATTTATTAGGTTAATGAGTACATATAAATGTATGCATCAGTGAAAATAACCTATGAAAATGCACTGTATTTGGGAGAATTGTGCTGCAAATGTGTATATATTAGGCACAATTACATACAAAAATGGTGCCTATTAGGATAAATTTGCATTAAAATGCTGATGAATTTTCATGAGGACTTTTTTACTTTAAAATTTGCAAACTGATGTGGGTAACTAAGTATAAGATTGAAAATATGAAAAACTGAGAGACGGCAAAATTGACATAGTCACCCAAGCAGGCATGAAAGGAACCCTTCAATTTTGCTTTCTTTGTTACTCCAATTAAAATAATTTCTCAATGCCTTACACCAAAATGGCGGTTTACCATTTTTAAAAAAAGAACAACCGCCCTATAGAAATAAAATTAAAAAATTCCTTCCAGTAGCACCTTAGAGACCAACTAAGTTTGTTCTTGGTATGAGCTTTCGTGTGCATGCACACTTCTTCAGATACCCTATAGAAGAAAGCCATACAACAACAGTTACCCTAAAATATAGAAACAGATATCCAGAGGTTCATTGAAGCCAGTACTAAGACTCAGCAACCTGAGAATGTCTTAGTGAACAGGTGTGCTTTTAACATGCAGCAAAACACCCACACTGTAGGCGCCTGCTCTATGTCAGACTTAGGGGTCAGGTTGTTCCCCATTGCAGTCCTGATGTAACACGGAGGTGTGTGCATATGCCAGTACTGTACTGCCTGGAATTAGTCCTGTGAGGAAAGCTCCTTCTGGAACATATGGAAACTTCCTTCACTAGTCTAATACAGCTATAGGAGGGGTGATTTTCATCAGGACTACAGTGAAGGGGGAGAGGAGCATTCCCTTCCCTGAATGCTACAGAAAAACACACTTCCTGTCTGTGCCTGTTAGCAATTAATAAAGCAATGCATTTAGTGTTATGCCCAGTTTAATCCTTGTCAAGAGTGGTGCAGTTGCTCAGTTGGTAGCAGTGTGAGTTTGTAGCTCCCTGATTCAAACTTTATCTCTACCATGAATCCTCTGAATAACTCCATCCTCTCTCTCAGACTCAGTTGCAGACTCCACTGCCTTACAGTGCTGTTGTAAGCAGGACTGATGTCATGTATCTAAAGAGCCCTGAACAATAAGCTGTAACTTGTTATTAGCTCGCTTTCAGGTGCTCCCAAGCTTTTAATTTTGTCCTTGGAGTGTGGAATTCCTTCCTTCCCCCTTTGCATGGTACATAAAGCTTCACTGAGGTGCACAATGGTGTCTTTGCTTGGAGTTCAGCTGAAGTACCGAGGATTGCACACTTCACTCCTTTGTGTGTTTAAAATTAGATTTTTGGCACACCAGGGGGGGAAGTGCAACTTCCAACACACTTGTGAGGAGGGGGGGGGGGAGTTAATTCATTTTGAATTCTGCCAGTTAGTATTAAACTTATGAGGCATGAAATCATCTAATTCTGAAGAATAGGTTTTCTACAGAGTTCCCGAAAGAAAACATTTGAGCTTCAAACATATGGGCTTGGTTCTCACCACCCGCTGGGACCTCCGTTTACTGACATCTTGATTTACCTGCCCTTGAAAGTGCTCAGTAACTATGGAAGTTTTAAAGTTAAATGCCAGGATACGAAGAAAGGATAAGTCAGACCAATGGTCCATTTACCTTGGTATTGTTTGTATTAATTGGCAGTGGCTCTCCAGGGTTTTATACAGGAATCTCTCATGCCTGGATGAACCTGGGACCTTCTGCATGAAAAGCAGATGTTCTACCCAAGCTATTGCATTTCCGCAGAGAAACTGTGGGTTAAACATGGCCACAACTTTCTTGATTACAACAGACCAGAGTTTGGCAGGCCACAAGACCCACCCCTTAGAAGTCAGACCAGGCCACTGATTGGTGCTCAAGGTCAGTACTAGCTGGGAAAATGCCACTGACCAATCAGAACAGGATTGCTCCTTTGCCTCACACCATATGTGGCCTTCTGCAAAATGGTGGTGATTCAGGATCTACCAAAGAACCAGGTCAGTGTTCAGCTCATTTTGTGCTTTTCCTTTCTTTTACATCTCATCCATAATGAGATGATGAAGAAAGAAAGAAAGAAAGAAAGAAAGAAAGAAAGAAAGAAAGAAAGAAAAAGAAAACACAGCATTTGTCAGTTTTCAAGGGCCATGGTGAAAGCATGGTTTATCTACTTACATAAAGTGTCATTTGCCTGTGAAATGGCTCTTGAAAGCAAAGCTTATGGGAGATTTAGGTATATATTTGGATACATTTTACACATGTTTACCAAATTTCTCTTTCTCCATCTCATTTTCACCTCCGTTATATGTTGAGTACCTGCTTTGATTTCTGTGTCAAATGAGAGGGTATGTGCAAGTGACTAGAAAAGAATCCAGCAGAGATGAAAAGGTGTTTTTGTTTTGGAGCAGCAAACAGGACCAGATTTTGTGTATCATCTTTCATGAAAGGCAAAAAATAAAAATAAAATGATTGCATTTTGCACAACGACCTCTCATTAACATTTTAACAGTAAATGTTGCCTATTTTATTTTTTGATGTGGCTTAACTCTTAGTTACCTGGCTTCAACAGGAAGGTCTGTATGTTTGATACATCATATTATTACCATATAACACAACGGCGGATCTGTTAAAGTATTGATACTTTTGTAGTTAAAACAACTAAATTCTAAAATCATACATGTAACCATGGACCAGGTTCTACACTTCTTAGTCTGTCCTCTGCTCCATCAGTAGATCCTTCCTCATGGCAGTTCCTGGCAGCTTGTTTCTTGTGAGATATGCTTAAGAGATGTCATGAGTAGACTTGTCAGCTATCTACTCTGCATGGTGTGCCACATCTCATCCATGTCTTCCTTCTGCATTTTGGCTTGCTGTGTGGAAGATTCAGTCTTGTGCTTGAGTCCACAGATGTGCCTGCCACTTTCAAGTGCATTAAAATAAAAATAAAAAGCTGGATGAGCACAGTGTCAGGGGAAATGCATTTGAATTTCTGGAGCCTGGAAAAGGTGCGCAAACTCTCTCGCCTGACGTTGTGATGAGCTGCGGAGACACTTGGAGAGCAGAGACTGCTTCCTGTCTCTGAAGCTCAGCACAAGAAGGGAACGTCTCAGACGCAGAGCATAGGCTTTAAATGCGGAAGGTCCTGAGTTCAGATCCTGACATCTCTTGGTAGGGGCTGGGAAAGATTTGAGTCTGAAAAAATTGGGATGCCCCCACCCCACACAAACACACTTGCCATCCAAACCAGCAAACAATACTGAGTTAGGTGGATTTAAAAGTTTGGCTTGATATAAGGCAGTTTCCAGTGTTCCTGCTGGAGCCATGGTGGGACAAAATGTATACATTATGCATATTTCAGCATGCAATTGTACCTATCAGGCAGAATTCACACTTAAATGCTGCTTAGTTTTCACGGGAACTTTTAAAAATCACAGACTAGTGTGGAAATGTGGAGAACTGAACTCTAGCTTGAAGAAAAAGAAGAAACTGAGAGAAATCAATATTGACATATTCATCTACCTTCTAGTAATAAACCATTCTCATATTATTTCTTTTTAAATCTCATCTCTAAAAATCATGGAAGGGTTCGTACTTGAGTATCATAATACATTAATAAGCCTTTTCATATCGCTGTGGTTAATATGAAGGGAAGAAAGTCTAGTACCAAGAGAAGGAGGAAGACATGCAGCTTCCTCCCTCTGCCCATTACAAAAGCATCACTCTAGTAACAGCTACATCTAGAAGTGGCAAGGAGAAAAGAGAGGTGTTTGTGACCTTGCTGCATGTACCAGAACAGTGTTTCCCTAGCCCATTAAAAGAGTGCTAATTTACAGTATGTGGTGTGAATTTCAATCTGCTCAAACCGTTTTCTAAGCTGCAATGTTATACACACTTGGGAGTGAGTCCTATTAAACACTACGGGATTCACTGATATGTAAACTCACATGGGATCAGGCTGAAGGGCTGCTCTCCACCCCCTGCCCCGCCCCGCCCCCCACATCACATTTTGATTTCTGCATTACTTCTTGAAATGATGTCTTCATTGCAGTGAAGACAACATGCCACAACAATCCTTTGCTCCATAGATATCAGCTGGGTTGTGAAAAGGCATCTTGAAATACGGAATGTCAATACAGCAACCACTGTAAAATAATAATAATGCTTTAACATATTGCTAAAAGCTAAGCATTAAAATTAGCAAATGCTCGATGAAAGGTAAGTCTTTAAGAGCTGCCAATACATAGGTTAGGTTGGTACCTGCTGTGTTTTCACAGGGAGGGAATCCCAGAATCAGCACAACAGAAAAGTATGCATTCACAGGTGATGGAACAACCAGGAAGGTCTGATCTGTAGATCTTAATGAACTGGCAGGTCAGTACAGAAGAAGGCATTCTTAGAAGTTTCTATGCTCTGGCAAAGAGAAGCCATTGTGTCACATGATGCCAATCATAAATTTCTTCTTTACCCATGGGTTGAACTAGCGATGGGGGAGAAATTTGATTCAGTTTTGCATTTAAAGGCAAACCTCCCAAATCTGCCCTTTTCAAAGCAATTCGCAAACCAAAACATATTCACACTGAAATGCTGGTGAAATTTCACAAGGGCTTACAAAATATTGCAAATGTGTGAACAGCTTAATTTAAGATTGGAAGAAAAAATAAGAAGGAAGAAACAGAAATGGGCACCCCTAAGTTCAATACGTGGTGTGTTCACTCAGGCTCCTATGGCCAGTTAGGTTCATAAACAGCTTCTTTTCTATTAGAAACAACCTATCCAAACACAATAATCTAGCAGAGCAACTTGTATAGACTTCCACTTACAAGTGCTATAAATAATATCACCATTTATCTGTATTGTGCAAACTGCTAGCTTCCTAATCTCTATCATAGTGCCCTGTGTCCATTCAATACACAGGTGTTTTGAATGTTGTCCTCATCATTCAGAAAAATTCTGCTGAATTTGTATGTTGCACATTGGCCTGCACAGAGTTATGCAAATGAAATAACATTAATAAATAGCTACTTAAAACAAAATAATAAATAAATAAATAAATAATTCCTTCCTGTAGCACCTTAGAGACCAACTAAGTTTGTTCTTGGTATGAGCTTTCGCACTTCTTCGAAAGTTCATACCAAGAACAAACTTAGTTGGTCTCTAAGGTGCTACTGGAAGGAATTTTTTTATTTTTTATTTTGTTTTGACTACGGCAGACCAACACGACTACCTACCTGTAAATAGCTACTTAGTAAAGCAATGTGCTTCCTTTGCTGAAGAACAGGAATCTACCATAATGGTGAAGGAAAATTCTTGGATTATTGGCATCCTTCATTACGATGTTGTTGTTTTTTAAAATTTTCCTGAATGAAAATATATTGAGCACATTCCAATCCAAGTTAAGCACCTTCAAATTGCACTTATTTTAATTGGAAATATTTTCCCACTGAATTCAATAGCTTTTTTCTTTCTTTCCAGAATACAAAATAATATTTTATTGTTCATTTTCATATATACAATTCATTCGTCGTATATACAATATTCTTTTGCTCTTGCTTTTAACTAAAGAATAAAAAACTAAGGTTTAAATAAATACTTAAAGATGAAAATTAACAAATAAGAAATAAAAAGAAAGAAAGAAAAAAGAAACATTACTGTGTTTGCCTCTTGTTGTTGCTCCCCACATCCGGATCCTTTCGTCCCGAACAAACAAAGTCAATGCAGATACAGCAGACCCAACATATTACATATCTCATATTACATCTAAGTTAAAATCTATACAAACATGTAAACAAGAAAATCTATACAGACATATATACAAGAAAACAAGAATTTTTTTTTTTTTGCTCATTTACAAAATATCATGTCGATATCCCAATCCCATCCGACTTCCTATCAATCCCCATTGTATACTCCGATCGTACCTATGAGTGCAATTCAACTCAATTACATCACTTCATTTATATCTTTTTTACACTTTATTATCTGGTGACACCCTGTTCTCCCTTTTTAATGGTCTTTCCCCCTCTGGAATTACTTAAAGGCTGGCATAACTATCTGCCCCCTACTATATTTTTGAACATATACTATGTATCTTGCCCATTTCTCTTGGAATTTTTTGCTTCGATTTTCCTCTTAAATTGTTAGTTAATTGAGCCATTTCAGCCATTTCTTGTAATTTGAATTCAATAGCTTACATGTTGCTAGATAATCTGCAAAGCAGAGATCCTGTAATTTTTAGTAATTCTTTCTACATTAGTTTATTTCTGAATGAAGCCTAGCAATTGACAAATGCAAGGAACTTTGCACATTTGTTTTTGCTTGTGAGGTTGAGAATGTTTGCTTTATGGAATTCTGCCTGAAATGATGGATTTGTCTCATCTGTGTTTCTAAAACAGTGATCTGATTCTTTTCCCACCCTGAAACTGAACACCTACACATATAGGATAACAATGCAATTGGTTAATCATTATCACAATCATAATGCCTCAAACAAGCTTCAAGGTGACATTATAGTCACTCTGAAATTAGTATTACACTGAAGTGTTATGAAGTGACATTCATTTCATCCTGGCACAATGGTGACATTAGCATCTAATTATCTTGTGCTGAATTCAGCATCAATCACCTTCTCTATAACATGGTGCAACCCTCAGTCACTAGCAGATTTGAAGGTGGGAGGCAATGGCAGAGAGAGTGAAGTAACAAATAAGTTTGTTAACCAGTCCTCAGATTTGCCCTTGGAGATGAATGAGTTTGAAATCTCAAAAACACAAGTTACCCCTTAAAACAGTTTACCTTTTCACAACCACAAATCTATGTGGCATATTAACCTAGTTGTTTAATACATGGGCTCTAATCATGGTAAGTGACCATGAAATCAAATGATAAAGGTTGGTTTAAACATGCACGCCCATCATTGGATGGGTGATCAGAATCAAGCAGATCAAATCAGATCACCTCAGACTAAGCACCGAAGATAAAATCTCAACACCAGCTCAAGCACAATGTTTTCCAACTGGGATGGGCAGTATGCCTGTTGAGCGGTCACTTGGTGAGATATCAAGTAATATCACTAATAATAATTTATTATTTATACCCTGCCTATCTGGCTGAGTTTCCTGAGCCACTTTTGTGATATCAAGTGAAACCTATATTTGAGCATTAAATAAATTAATTGTGAACCATTTTCTGCACTGATTATGTTTATGCAATCTATGTGCCTGGTGCTTTATGGTGTACAAGAAAACAGGTCCCTGGCCTGAGGACTTAGAAGCCTGAATTCAGCATAGGGAAACAGAAGAAGTAAGTGGAAGAGGGGTTAACAAAAAAAATATTCAAGTGTTTAAAAACCAGCTATTTCTAATTATTCCTTATTTGAAAAATATTAGGCATA
This sequence comes from Darevskia mixta, assembly GCA_034641385.1. Lineage (NCBI taxonomy): Eukaryota > Metazoa > Chordata > Lepidosauria > Squamata > Lacertidae > Darevskia > Darevskia mixta. Next base: position 12,189,054 of record JAWWNH010000029.1, read on the forward strand.
ATCAATGTAGATATACTTAGGGATCAGAAAAATCTCTTCATGTACGCAACTACAGCAACGTGAATGGTGTATGCTCAGAAATGGAAGGAGGGCAGAATACCAAAAGGAGGAACGGCAGATGAAATGGATAGAATCTATAGAAATGGCTAATTTAACAAGTAGAATAAGAGGTCAGGATGAAAGAATTTTTAAGATTTGTGGAATATTTGAAAAATCGTTGTAAACATTTTAAAATGTTAACAGGATTAGAGTAAATTCGGCAGTATGAAGTATACTGGAATAAATACTGAAAAAGGGGGGAAATGGAAAAATCAGAATATGCAATGGTAAACGTTTAATCAAATGAACCATGGGCAATAGGGAAGGGAAGTTGATAGAAAATGTATGGTTTGTATTTGGCTAGATACCACTGTGCAAATTTGTAAAACTGAAAATGATAAATAAATAAATAAATAATAAGCTTTTTCATAGGGACCCAGGTGGCGCTGTGGGTTAAACCACAGAGCCTAGGGCTTGCTGATCAGAAGGTCGGCGGTTCGAATCCCTGCGACGGGGTGAGCTCCCGTTGCTCGGTCCCAGCTCCTGCCCACCTAACAGTTCAAAAGCACGTCAAAGTGCAAGTAGATAAATAGGAACCGCTCCGGCGGGAAGGTAAACGGCGTTAGTCATGCTGGCCACATGACCTGGAAGCTGTACGCTGGCTCTCGGCCAATAAAGCGAGATGAGCACTGCAACCCCAGAGTCGGACACGACTGGACCTAATGGTCAGGGATCCCTTTACCTTTACCTTTAAGCTTTTTCATATTTATAGATTCTTCATATTTCCTACTTAGACACTCTGAATTGCCCTACACTGTAGAACATTATTTAAGAACCTATGAAGAGCCTGCTGCATTAAGCCAATGGTCCATCTAGTCCAGCATCCTGTTCTCAGAGTCTTCATATTAGCTATTTCTCTTAATATTTGCAAATTAAAGTAACAAAGCAACAGATTCACAACTGGCAACGACTATTATTGAAATTCACCTGAAGCAGTAAGAAGCCAAGGATCAAGACAAAAATTTTATGTGAAGAAAAAATAAATCTTTGTGCACATAATAAATAAATAAAAACACAAAAGGAAAGCTGTTCTCTTTGAAAGTGTTTCAGAATTACTGGGCCTGATCCGCCCAGGTTACCGGTAGGTATTTTCAAGTTCCACTTGAAATGGCAGCTGCTCTTTGTCAGATCTGAGATTCTATTGTTATGCAACTTGTTTATCATGGGTATCTGAAAGGCTTGAGTCTTGTGAAAGGGACTGTATACTTGATGTAGAACAAAGCTTTACTAAGTTGCCACTCAATGATTTACTTTGGATCAATCCTAGAGATAAAACATCTCCTGGATAACTGTAGTATTGTAATGCCTTGAACAAATTCAAGGCCAAATCATGTCCCTCTATTTCACCCTTGGTCATTTTTGATCTGCGGTTTAACAAGAATGTTTCTAAACTTTTAAAAAAAGTTTCAAAAAGATAGAAATAGAAACTGCATCATAGGAAACAAAATTAAGACCTATTATCATTTTTTGGAGGAAATGGTTAACGATTTTCCGCCTATAGTTGAATATCTGCAAATTAGAAATTTCTTAAGAATCAAGTTAAGAACGCAGAAAGGATGTTTAAGGTAGTTTAAGGCAGACTCATTCTGAAAGAATATTAAAGTTAATAATAATAATAATAATAATAATAATAATAATAATGCTAGCTAAAGTATATCAAGTTACAAATAAACATAATATAAGTGTGAAAACATAGTAGGAGTTGAAGTCCCAGAAGGTTGTTAAATATTTCTGGATGAATTTGCATAAATATACTACTTCAATTATTTAATAGAGAATTATTTGAAATTATTAGTAACAATGGCATTTTATTACCAGCGATATTGACCTAGCGACAAAGTAATATAAAGGATACTTGTTGGAAATGTAATAAAGGAAGGGCCAATTTTTTATCATTTGGAAACTATGTATTATTGTAATATAATTGCTGAAATGTTACATGAAAATTTGCAGGTTAGAATGTCCCTTGAACTAAACATCAATGTATCATACTGTCTCAAAGGTTCAGTTCCATAAATCCAATTTTGTTTTGTTTTTAAATGATGACAGCAGCACAAATTATACATGCCATATAATGGAAGCAAAAGGAAATCCCTCAATTTAGGGAATGGTTTATTAAACCTTGGGATCTGGTAAAATGAAGTAAAATAGCCTAGCTTTTTCGTGTGTGTGTGTGTGTGTGTGTGTGTGTGTGTGTGTAGGGAGGTACCAAATTAACAGGTTTGAGCAATATTCTTTAGAGAATATTGGAATGAAAATAGATGTACCAGTTGTGATTATTATTCATTTCCTCTGTTCTAACAGAAGTATTTTTTTGGAATTAATTCTCTATATTTAGTACTTTATTTTGTTTTATTTTTTTATAGACATATTTTAATTTTCTGAGAATGAGATCATTGGCCATGAGTTAATCTAGACGGTGAAAACATTTTTACATTTCAATGAGGTTAAGTACCTTGGGTTAAGTACTTAATTCGTCCCGGAGGTCTGTTCTTAACCTGAAGCACCACTTTAGCTAATGGGACCTCCTGCTGCCGCTGCGCCGCCAGAGCACGATTTCTGTTCTTAGCGGAGTTCTTAACCTGAAGCGTACTTAACCTGAAGTGTACATAACCCGAGGTACCACTGTATATATTTTTTATTTAAGGTGGCATTAAAGCACACCTTATTTTTAAAAGCACACAAAACCTAAAGGACACCTATTCCCTTTTAGAATGTATTTTCAAGGTGCACTGATTTTGACTGGAAAATGGGACTCACGGCTAAATTGCTTCCATTGATATCATGATATCATTGCTAAATTGTGCCCATCGATGTTGCTGACGTAAGGCAACTGCCGATGTAAAATGCAAATTCTAATGTAAAAATGGGAATGGTTAAATATTATCAGAAAGAGAAGTATATAAAACAACATGTTCTCACTCTCTCTGTGCTTTAAATTATTACACATTCATTTAGAGTGCCAAAGGCAGCTCCATGTCTACTTTTTTGGAACTGTAAACATAGGTATTGACTTAAAAAGAAGATAATGGGTTATTTTAGATACAGCAATGTCAGTTTTATTCATATGCTCCACCTTCCTCTTCCTTTTTCTCATGCAAGGTAATTGAAGATTTCTGAGGTTTATTAAACTGTACTTTCCTGTTACACCAGAACCACGAAACTGTGCTTTAACCTCAGACTTCAAACAAGGATATGAAAGCATGACCAGATCCTGGTGGATCTGAGGATATAATCAGCAAACACTTTCTCTTCTGTGAAAAATACCCCCCCCCTTTTAAAGATTGAAAAGGGGAGGTACCATTTTCACTTCACTGGATTTGTCTGGATCCAACATACATTTAGGCAACCAGATCCCTTTGTCCCACTGCACATCTGGCACTGGTATAAGAACTTGGGAACCATTTTATCCCAGTCAGGGGGAAAGGTGGGGTATGACTATAATTATTATCCCTGGGAAACCTTCATACTGCTGGAGAACATTCAACTGAACTCTGCTTTTATATGTCACCCCAAAACACCGAAACTAGAATTTTGCTTGATAAAAGAGATTTCAGTTGATCGTCTAAAATTGCAGCAGAATTCCAGGAAGGCATATCACTCAACTCTTTTCTACATTCAGGAGCATGGCATCACTAATTTTTCATTAAAAAATCAGCTCATTACAGTGCCTGCTGCTGACTTGTTATTTGTTTGAGATAAAGAAAAGCAGAAATGATAAGTTTTCATATTAACCAATGGACTCTTGATGATCACTGTTTCAGAGTTAGCATCTTATCCACAGCTAACATCATAGAGAGGCACCAGTAATGATACGAGATGTGGTCAGAAAATGAAGAAAACATGCTGAATGCCTTATTGAATATCATAAACTAAAAATATGTTGAATAAATGATGTGCAATGAATAATTCAGTTGTCTTCTACTGTCCTGGAACCTTCATATTCTATCTTCTTTTATTTTGTCTGGAAGGACCAATTCCATTGAATTACACTGAATTTTTCTTTTTTAAATAATTCCCTTCAGGGGAAAAACCAATGTGGCATTTGAAGTTTGAGACTAGATGTTACAAGTCAGGGTACACTCCTGTCAGACCAGAGCTCTGTGAGGGAGCCTATGAAAGAAGCTCTAATAGGATGCAGCAGGTGCTACTGAATGGCTCTCCTAACACATGGGAAGGACCTGCTGAGGAAGATTAGGGTGTACTCTTGGTATAGCTTTAAAAGCACCACATTCTGCTGAGAAATGGTTGCCTTTTAAAGTTGCAAGACATTTGCAATACCTTTATTATGATTATTAATTGCTAGGATCCTATGGCAGCGACTCAGCATTGCGCTATGGCAATTGTTGTGTCAGCTGAAGCATTTCAGCTTGTCAGATGTAACAAGCCCCTCTCTGCTCCTTCTTATTCCTGTGCACTGTTTTGGAAACTCTCTTGACCCCACCACCACATGTCAATTTTTGGGGTGTGTGTGTGTGTGCAAAGTGCACATGTGGGGAATGATAGGTGGGAAAGTGCTGCTGTGCTATAGTTTTCTTCTGCTAGTAGGACTTAATCTGACCCAATATTTCCATATCTTTTTCAGAAGCAGCTTGCCCAATGGGACGGAGCTGCAGTATGACCTTCCTGGTAGTGGTGTCGCTGTTGCTTACTGGGAAGGGAGGGGCAAGGTCAGTCCCCCCTCCCTCCGCTTGCCAGGCAGCAGCAGCGATACTGCAGACAGGGCTCTAGACTTGTGGCCCTGCCTCACAGGCCAAGCCACTTCTGAGGAGGATTTAAAAATAATGTAATGGAGGAAATGTATTGTGAAGGTCTTGCAATTTAAAAAGGCAATCATTTATCAACAGAACACAGTGCTCTCAAACACGTGGAAACACCGTTTACCTTCCCACCGCAGCACTACCTATTTATCTACTTGCTCTGGTGTGCTTTTGAACTGCTAGGTTGGCAGGAGCTGGGACAGAGCAACGGGAGCTCACTCCATCGCGGGGATTTGAACTGCTGACCTTCTGATCAGCAAGCCCAAGAGGCTCTCTCTCACACACATACACTTAAGAGTACAACCATGCAACCATGGAGTTCAGGGTGTGCATCTTCCTGTCTTTTGGTACCTGATTTATGTCAGTGGGTTCACTCTAGATTCCTTTCTAACAGGTGTAGAAGTATGTCTTGATATTGAGATGTCTGTGCTGTGTTGCCAAAAACAATCAAAAACCCTCCTCACCTTTGTATCTCTTTTCTCCCAATCATTCCTTACTCATATCATGCTATATGGTCAGTCTTCCACCAGGTCAGTCATTATTTTCAAATGCCATTCAAGCAAAAATGATAGTCAACATGGTGTCCGGCAGATCTTTTTGGACTACAATTCCCATCAGCCCCAGCCAGCATAGCCAATGGTCATGGGAGTTGTAGTCTAACAACATCGGAAGGGCACCACATTGGCTACCCCTGCCTTAGTACAAATGCTAGGAATCATTAAGTTTAAGTGAATTTGTTAATTGCATACTTTATTAATGAATAGTATCAGCTATCAGCACTGTTGGCACCATGTTTATTTATTTAGAAGAATGTTATCAATATACTACTTGGATATTCACAAAGGCAGCCTTATCATTATTCACAGTGAGAGAGAGAAACAAACATCAAATTTAATTGTGGTACCAGGCTTCAGAGCTATAATCTGTATACAACAGCTAATGCTTTCATTACTTATCAATTCACTTATAATTATGCTATACACTCAGAAAAAGTTAAGCAGTTAACAAGCAAGAGTAGATCCTTCCTGACTGTTTACACAATGATTAAAATAATAAATGTAGACTGTGGAAGAATGAATGGATGTGCAACTGGAATAATTAAGCATTATCTCAATGATTCCATTAAATGCTAGGAGCATTTTCATATATCAGGGGACATGTATTTCTGCCTTTAGAAACAAGCCTCCCATTAACTTCTATATTTCATCATTTTGTGGGGGCTTTTAAGATTATTGACATAATGCTTACAACTTTTTTAAAAAAATACCACTTATGCTTTAGACCAGGAATGAAGAACCTGTAACTCTCTGATGCTGTTTGACTCCAAAAACAACAGGTACAGCCATAGGAGCCAAATCGTAGGGGTTGTGGGGGCTTCAGCACCCACAATAAAATATTTGAGGGAGCTGGGCCCCCACAAAGTTGATGGTCATTCCCATTCAAATGGTTTGTGTGCACTGCATCATGTGATCAATTTTGCGGGGTGGGACTTACCTGGGTCCCCACAATACTTTATTCAGGTTGGCACCCTGGGTCCAATGCTCAGAAATTATGTAAGTCCAGGAAGGTTACCAGTTTCTCATCCCTGTTTAAGGACTATCATACACTATACAATATGTCATGTTTCACACACTATTGCAAACATGATGGGATGTTTCAGATTTGGTTACAATTCTGACAATTACATTGTTTGACTTCTGACAACATCACCATTCTCTGGGTCTGCTGCAGGCCTAAAAAGGTAAAGGGACCCCTGACCATTAGGTCCAGTCGTGTCCGACTCTGGGGTTGCGGCGCTCATCTCGCTTTATTGGCCGAGGGAGCCAGCATACAGCTTCCGGGTCATGTGGCCAGCATGACTAAGCCGCTTCTGGCGAACCAGAGCAGCACACGTAAACGCCGTTTACCTTCTCGCCAGAGTGGTTCCTATTTATCTACTTGCACTTTGACGTGCTTTCGAACTGCTAGGTTGGCAGGAGCTGGGACCGAGCAACAGGAGCTCACCCCATCGCAGGGATTCGAACCGCCAACCTTCTGATCAGCAAGCCCTAGGCTCAGTGGTTTAACCCACAGCGCCACCTGGGTCCCCGCTGTAGGCTTAGCCAAGCACTAAAGAACCTGAATGAGATATTTTGTTGGGTTTGTCAATCATCAGAATGATGAGATAATGAATTCCAAGGGAAGAGTACAACTTATTCTGATGACTGTGGCAATGAAGCTGTTGGTGACTGTCAAGCTACATCCAGCCAACCCATGGACCTTATCTTTGGGCAGCCCTACCCTTACATAAGCTAGTTATCAAGGTAGACCACCCTCCTGCTCCTTACCCCAAACAGGCTTTGGGAAGCCACTGACAAACATGTCCTGCAGATCATCAGTTCTATTTCCAGAAATGTTGTTTGGGAACAGAAATGGCTGTCCTAGTGGGCTGCTCACAGGGGCGGTCATTTCTTTTTCTGTGCAACAACATTCCTGGAAATGTCAGAACATCCCGTCCTCTCTCTCCCCTGCAGTGGGAGTTTCAATGTTTCAATTTGCAGCACAGCAGCAGGCAGGCCTGGAGCAGAACTGATGGCTTGCTGATTTATTATGTTAAAAATAAATAAAATAAGATGACGAAAGATCACCACCTGTCAGCCTGCTTACCTAATATCAGCACAAGAACCACCCGCCAAAATGGAATCACATATGCACACTAGTTATTTTGCATTTAATTTCTGGAAAGGGAATGATGATTGATGAATGGGGATAAATATTAATTGAAGGGAACAACTGATTCTGAACTAGATCCATATGTGTAGGAATTTAATTGGGAACAAGTTAATCAAAGAGGAACTCAGTTAACTAATCTGGTGTGGTCAGGACAGGGTACAAATTATCTGAAGAATTAATTTAATTTGGAGTGATTTGGATAGGAAACTAATAGGTTTGCTGGCTTTGGGCAAGATTTAAATAAAATCTAGTAGTTATTTCTCAGTTTGCATACATACATAAAAGCAGCATATGCATTTTTTTTGTCATATAGGCCTGTGGTGCAGATCTTTTTAAGTGCCTAGCAACACCCCTGCAGGTCAGCATGAAAAATGTGAGATTTGGAAAAATGTTATGGACCTCCAAGAAGTTCCCTTTTGGCACTGAAAAAATTCTATAGAAAACACTTTACAAATGGCTGAGTCCATCACTTGCTGCCTGATCCCATTTTGCTAATTCATCTTGCTGCCTAATTCCCACCCCCCACCCCACCCCAAGTTTACTTGGTACTTATGTGAGCACAGCATTGCAGGCGTGTCTTTTGCAGAGTAACTTATGTGCCCAGTGATCCTGATGGACATGTGACTGGGGTGGCAGCTGCTGTCAAATGAGCTTCCAGAGAAGAAGGAAGAGAACATGGAGATGCTCCCAGTGGGGAGCAGCCTGAAAGGGTGATTGAGATCCAATGCTTTTGCCTGTAGAGGCTGAGGAGGGGAGGGCAATCCTACTGGCTCCCTGTCCTGCCCCATCTACAGAGCGGCGAGATTCCCTAACAATGGAGAAGGACATCAACCAGCCTGGAAGAAAGGCTGGGTAGCTGGAGGAGGAGAGTCCCATGAATCTGATCTATGTCTCATCACCAAGAATGCAGTGCTGCCTCCACCACTGGGAACAGACCGGACTCCCATGGAGAAGCTTGCATCTCCATGCAAACCAGTCTTGTAGTGGGAGTGAGTGAGTTGCATCTCACCTTTAAAAATATATCTGTAAATTTATTTGCCTGGTTTTGCTGAATTTCAAAAGCTGTGACACTGCTGCATTTGGGCACAGGATCATATTCATTTATTACTTCCATATTGAATTAGTTGGGGACCAGTGGGTGGTTAGGGGTGTGTGTGTGTGTGTGTGTGTGTGTGTGTGTGTGTGTGTGTGTGTCATACCAATATGTTGGACAACTTTCCCAAAACAGGCATGGATCAGGCCAAGCATCTGCTAGCTAACTCCTGCTGTGTGCTGGGGTTAGGCATCATAAAATAGAACTGTTTGGGTGTTTCTTCTTCTTTTTTACTGTGTTCGTAATATAGTTTCCATGTGCTGAGAAAAAGAAAAGAATAAAAGGGATCAACAACTAGTTTTAAGTGATGGAGTTAAGAGCAACTCTACAGGAAATGGCTCAAGGTACAACACGTTGTCTGCCTGGTTTCTCCAAAAAGCAAATGGTACATTTGGGTGGGCTTAGATTAGCCCTTTCTTGATGTATCATTTTAATAAAGCATGGTGGGGGTGGGTTGAATTCTATACATCACAGTTCTTCCTCCACTCACATTTTGGTGCTGTTATCTAGAAGGTGAATGGAAAATGGAAAGTTCAACAGTCTCTCTCCTCACACTCCACCACGGTCTCTCTCTCTCTGTCTCTCTCTCTCTCTCCTGCTCTTTCATTTTCTTGCCAAGAAAGAGTGAGAGTAATATTGCCATGTTCTGTGAGCTCCTTGTCTGCCTAAAGTAAATCCCTTTAGGAAGAGCAAAAGCTTAATAAACAGCAATGCTGGAGAAGCCACCAAACCCTGCATTTCAGGCAGAATAGCAATAGCTCCCCTGTTATTTCAGTTGAGACTCATTTAATTGTCAAAGTTTCTTGACTACGCTTCGTGCCCAGCTTCTCCTGACCCCTTTCATGGCCTAATTCGTGTTCTATGTCCTCTTTGTTATTTTATCTGAGCACTGATATCTACTCCCTTAACCCTAAATTGTTCTCTGGCTCAGGTTTTGTTTCTCTAAGGAAATCTATTTACTTATTTACTGCTTCTGCCCCCTCCCCTCCTCCTCAGCCCAAGATGTCACTATGCATTCGGGGAAATAATTTGTTGCTTCGCATGACTGCATAAAATCAGCTTCTGCATGACACAGAAGAGCTCTCCATAAGAGGAGTAATGGAGCTCATGTAATTCTTTCCTCTAAACTACCCTCTACTATCACAGAATTACAAGATAATAGACTTTCCACTGTCAACAGCCCAGGACTTGGTGAGCCAATGAGATCTGTGGCAGGAAGACTTCCGCACCTTCTTTTAAAACTTCAGGCATGCTAACTATACTGGATTCGAGAAATGGCACCTGCTAAAGTTGTCAGTTGCATTTATGGAATTTACAAAGAATGGGATTTGGGTTGCACATCGTAGTTTGGGCAGTTTCCAATTCTCTTCTGAAAATTCAAACAGCAAAACCAAAATCTACTTTTCAGCAAATCTACTGCACATTGTTCACTTGGTCTATAAAATACTAATTGGTATAATGCATAGATTTCCAAATTTAGCATGCTCATCTTATTTCCAGCCATTTCATGAAAAACTCTCTGCCTTTGTGTAATATTTTAACACCCTTGGAACAAAATCCACCGCAGTGTAGTTCTGTGTATGCCTACTCTAGCTTCACAAATCTATGGTTCTTTATTGCTTAGCCAAATCATACAACAGTACCAATCATACAATGGTACAATAAAAATGGCACACAACTCAAAATATGATTGAAAAACCCAAACTAGTAGCACAAAGCTTTGCAACGTCCAATATATTTTACAATGATAATGCTCAGAGCTCCATGAGATTTATATACGTGGGACTGCATCCCTAATCTCCTATAATCTCACCAAGTCTAATAGCACAATCCAAACCCAAGTTCTGCCAGGGTGAGAGAGCTTAGATTCAGTGGATCTTGGGTGCTCCTGGCTGAACTGGGGCTCAGCTAGCATAAATCCTTCACCCTGCCTGAGTTGGAGATATGCTGATTATATCCCTCAATGCAACTCAGGACTCAGTGAGTAGAACATAATATGACTGGTGAGATTATTGAGGACAGTAGAACTGCCTGTATTATTGAAACCACACAGACTGGGCACTTCACATAGTGCCAGCACCTCATAAATAATGGCTTGGATTTAGACTTTGCCTTCTGCTAAAGGAAGTGCTGCTTCTGTCCGTGGATGGCTTTTGACCTATCAGAGGAATCCTGTGGGAGATAATTTTCAGCAGTTCCTCCTTCCTCCTGTAGCTCCTTCCTCAAACACTGCCTTGGAGAACTCAACAGAACAGCATGAGAAATGGTAGGGTGATCCTCGGGGAAGGAGGAATCTATGCAAATAGGAACAACCTGAGCAGAACTCCACTTAGGGGATGCTACTATTGACAGAGGTGTAGTGAGTCTGGATTATACCATCTGCATTCCCATTTCCTCCAGCTTTCTGCAATGCATTCCCATCTCATTTCAAATATTCCATTAGAAAAATTACCCTGCCTTTTGCGAAGAGAAACATTTATACAAAATAATTAAATGCATGCCAATTTCCCTAACACATTTTCTTATATTTCCACTTTTTCTGCCTGCAGAAGTTTCAGGATGTTTAAGCAAACAGTTCTACAGTAGGCCCTCCCGAGTCTTTACTGTTTTCCCTTTATAGTTTTGCCATTTTTATATGCTTAGTAACAAAAACAAGTCAGTAAAACTGCTCTCTTAGTTTTAGGATCCAATGTGTTACTGTCATCTTTAATACAGAGCCCAATTTACAATCGCTTACATACTTACGGAGCAATAAAAACTGTAACAAATTACTGAGCTCATTTATTTAGTTGCACAGTTTGTTTTGTAATTATAGGATGATGGTAGCTACTCAGTGTAAACACTAGCTCTTGAATTTACTTTATGTGTTTCTCAAAGTATTGGGATTGGTAGAAGAAGCTAGGATGTTGCAATTTAATTTTCAGCCATTCACTCAAAATTTGTGACATTGCAGAAGTGTATTTAATAGGCCTGTCAACTGATTTTTAAAAAATTAGTCAATTAATCATCTGGCTTTTAACCAATTAATCTGTTAAGTAATCATTTAAATGCTGTACACTTGTATATCACACACACACATACACAAAGAATCTTAATATAAGTAGGTTTTGAGATGCTGAAGGGAGTGTAGGATCATTTACACTTTAATAAATAAATGCTATGACAGGTCTTATTTTTATTCCCTATCACAGTAACATGGCAGTACCTAAGCAGCCTTTCAAAAGACTCAACTCATAACAATTAAAAAAGGCCCCCAATGAAGAATCAACTGTAGTTTTAGTTGATTAATTTCCCAATTAAACCATGCTACCCTTATATTCCATCATTGCTAATTAAGTATCTGGTACAGAGAATTGTTTCATTTGTACAAGGACTTCCCTCACCAATCCCTTCCCCATGTGCCCCATTGAGCCTCCTCAATTCTGCTCCAGAGGGTTAGGTGGAGCCCCAGAACCAATCTGGTGGGGTGCAAACGGGACAACTTTGTTGGATACAATCCCAAAAATAGGCTTGTGTATTTAAAAATAACCACATAGTCACACAATCAAATATTATAGTAAATGTCATTTTGATCATGATGGTATGTTCCCAATATGGGATTAAGCCAATATGGGATATTTTTCCATTGAGTTCCTTTGTATCTTGTTTTTCTCTTATAGTGTACACTTTTCTGTTTATTGTCTCCCTATTTTCTCTCTTTTTTCAGATTATATCAAACTTTCTTTTCTCGCCACCCTCCCCCTCCACCTCCCTCCCCTCCCCTCCCCTCCCCTATTTCATTATCTGTCATTCTTTTGAACAACTTTAATTTTTCTCAGAATTAAATTCCAGCTTGATTCCTCTTCGCCTGATATTTCTGCCCAACAATCTTCTTATTTCCCGGAATGTTGTAAACTCTCTTACCTTTTGTTGATCTTCACTTTATGAATTTGCCACTTTCCAAGAGCTTCTCTTTTCCACCCCTTATATTGGTGGTGCAAAGGACAACATGGAAGGGCTTCCCAACGGCTTTCCTGTGTTGGAGATGGAAGCATGGGATTGCATCAAAGAGAAGTGCTGGGAGGAAGAAAACGATCAGAAGCTGCCTCCCATTCCTTGAGCATGGTGGGAGCATGTGTTGCTCCAGCAAATAAACAATTGGGAGCCCACTTTAGTTAATTAATTTCCCAATTAAAGCCCTGCCCTTACCCTCACTGGAAAGCTGTCTGCAGACAAATGCCAGCTCCCTCAGCCTGAAGCGAGATGAGCACCATACTCCTTAGTTGCCTTTGACTGGATTTAACCATCCAGGGGTCCTTTACCTTTACCTACCCTCATCGCATCAGATGTAGGGTGGATGGTGTGGCTTCCCCCAAATGCCCTTCCAGATCAGCTGGAGGAGACTAGAGGGACACACCAGTGGGGTGAATGTTCCCTGCTCCTGAGCTATCGGTAGATGGACTATTGGTTTGGTATACAACTATTTATTAGGTTCATGTATTCATGAGATTAAACCCTTCAGCTCCCCATCATCACCCCTTTGCGGTTGGCTTTAACTGGGTTGTTCAATCAATCAATCATTTTTATTGCTTATAGTCAATGGCCATCACAATAAAGTATGAGCACAAATCACAGAGCTACAAAACAAAAGACATTGCAACTGGGCTGTTATATTTGAGTACTTCCTTAAGACAAATATGTTCACACTGACTTTTCCTGATTATTTTCCTTTACTTCTACATATGTATTGCCCTGAATCTTTGGGTGCAAGCCCACACAGATGAGGCCTGTTTTCATTTCTCATTTTTTTTGCACAGCACCTAGTAAATTCACAACAACACTCAGTTCCTATGATTTGCGGACCAGCCAGATCACTTACCCTATTACCCTGTGTTACAACCTACAGTAGCCTCAAATTAGTATTCACCAACATTAGTTACTTAAGCAGCTTAAACATATCCGTCCTGCAGTTGTGAACAGATAACCATTAGAGTCTCTGACTTTGGCAGTCCTGTGGGAGAAATCATTTCAAAAGAACGAACTATTTCTTGTCTATTGCTTTGCGTACAGGTATCCCTGTGGGGCAGTGAATCGTCTAACCAAATACAAACCAAGTTTTGTCCCTTGACTTTGTAAACATTGAACAGGAATAACTGTTTTAAAAGTGCAGCGCAAGGACATATCAGTGTACAACTGAATTCAGTTCATTAGCAGCACCTGCAAAACAGAGTTCATTCATAAGAGATGATGGCTGGGAATATCACCACCATGTCAGGTGGAACTACTCTGAGGTTTCCCCATTACTTTCATGAATCATCAGTCTTTATGTGCCCTTGTAGCCCTAACGTCACAGTGACAAGCTTGCTAATGTGCCATGAATAACCAGGGCTAAATTCCGGAGACATGGCTTCACAGGTGAATCAGCCTGCTCAGTTACAGAATGACTTGTCAGTCTATGTTTGCACGCTCAGCCTGTTATGCCTCTATGAACTCATGGGACAAAGCTGTACAGTGCCTAAGCAGCTGCAAAACAGCATAATCAACATCAGAATGGAGCCTTGTAATTTCATGACAATGAGCTGCTCCTGATTATGTGGGTGCTTTCATACTGGAAGTTTTCTCACTGACCCAACCATGTCTGCAGGATTAAAACACAAAACAGAAGCTATTGCTCAGGCTTTCCATGTCCCAAGTAAAACGCCTTCTCAGCTTTTGTTTACTGCACCTTTATTTGATTGACTCAACCCAAAATGGGATAGTGCTATTAATCTGCATCCATGCAGAATGGTCATCTATGCAGGAAGAAAACATCACATGCGACTTGTATTTTCTTTTTTTAACCTGAAACAAAGACACCTGTGTCTCTTCATGAATTGGGATGAGTTGCATATGCCAAGGGGGTCACTTATCACCAAGGGCCTGTTTCCTCAGTGCCATGGATCATTGTTGCCAGTTTCAATGCCACCTAAGGAATGACCACAAATGTACCCTCTTGTATTTTTCTCATAATGGAAACAGCACTCCTTCACTTACATGGAAGAAAGGAAAACAACAGTGCTCTCTGGGGAACAGAATGATGTACCACAGAAGTCTGTCATTTTCACTGAAGGACAGAAACCATAGAACTGGCATTTATGTTCATGAAAAACAGTAAGTGGGTGGAGTATGGAGGCAAAATCATTGCTTCAAGTTCTCATAAAGGTAAAGGGACCCCTAACCATTAAATCCAGTCGTGGACGACTCTGGGGTTGTGGTGCTCATCTCGCTTTACTGGCCGAGGGAGCCGGCGTTTGTCCACAGACAGCTTCTGGGTCATGTGGCCAGCATGACTAAGCCACTTCTGGTAAACCAGAGCAGCGCACGGAAATGCCATTTACCTTCCCACCGGAGCGGTACCTATTTATCTATTTGCACTTTGATGTACTTTCGAACTGCTAGGTTGGCAGGAGCTGGGACCGAGCAACAGGAGCTCACCCCATCACGGGCATTCGAACCACCGACCTTCTGATCGGCAAGCCCTAGGCTCTGTGGTTTACACCACAATGCCACCCATGTCCCAAGTTCTCATAGAAGCTCTCTTATACTGAGTTATGCCATTGGTCCATCAAGCTCAGTCCTGTCTCTACTAACTAGCAATGGGTCTCTAGGCTTCTGGCAAAGGACTATTCCAGCCCTACCTGGAGATGCCAAGGATTGAACCAGCAACATTCAGCATGCAAACTTACGTCCTACCACTGAGCTATAGCCCTTGCCCTACTATTGCTTTCCCTTTTAAGTATCCAACGCAACCTGACTATAATTGCACAACAAGCAACCAGCTTCCAATATGCATGCCCTCCCCAATTTTCATTAGACTCTCTCCTTCTCCACTGTCCATAAACAAGCCACCAAACTTGCAACTTAATGACAGTCTTATGCTCTGATGAGGAGTTACCTCCCAATTTGCTTGTCATGAGAGTTATTTTAATTTTAAACCAATTTTATACAGTGTCAGATTCGATAACGTCAGTGTCACCACCACACCTTGCTGCTGTGGAACTGCTGCCGGTGCTACTGCTAACACAGTGGCCATGCATGCCACCACTGATAATTTAAGCTTGACATTAGAAAGATTAATTTACTGTGAAAATGACCCTCTAGAGACAAGCCCAAGCACGAGATGTTTCAGAGCTGAAAAATTGGATATTTCATTGTTTCTGAACTTCTAATTAGGTCTTCCAAAGTCGCATAGACAGACACATCAATGATCCCCCGTTCAGTTTCCACCATTTGCCCACTGAGACTGGGGCACTCTTGATCCTCCCTGTGCGGCTGACATGGTAGCATTTTAACATCTGGAATTTAGCCCAGAGCTGGCAGACGGAACTCACTTGTAGTATTTGACAAATCTTTCCAGATAATCAACAACGGCAGTGATGTCTGTGCACTTGGTATTACTGATGCCACTGCCTTTGCTGATGATCTGGAAAAAATGTTTCATATACTACAAGTGTCACATCTGCCTTCAAGGAAGTGTTTCTATTTCATGGAGAGCACATTTTCCTAGTACTGCACTCAAAACACAATATATTAGCTTTATGCTATAACCAGTGATAAATCTTGATTCACCAAGGGCTCAGATTTCCCACCCTTGGCTGTTGCTGGACCTAAGACTACCAAAAGCCATCAAATGGCAACTGCCGCAGCAACACTAAAAGAGTCTTAAAAGAAATTCCTAAGTGGAAAAATACATTCTGTGGAGCAGCCAAATTCTCTGGGCCATTTGTCATCAACGAGATAATGCAGGCAAAACAATCTGCAGCAGTTCTAAAGGGGGAAACAGCTCCACCATGACATGTCTATCAGTGTCAGCGACACTCTCTCATTTACCTAGAAAGCTGATGATAGTTGGCTGTGGGCAGAAAATCATTATTATCTCACCTGCACACCATCCAGCAAACCAAGTGTCCTCCATGCTCCATCTGGTGAGGCTGGTGGCAAAGTGACAGAGAAGTATGTTGCTCAGCCATGCTGTGCTGAACTTATCTCGCTTCAAAATGAATCTGGAAATCTTCCCAGTTGATATAGTACATTTTGTTCTAGTAATTTCCACATCAGTGCTATGGCATGGATGAGAGCAGTTGAAGAAGAAGATTGCTCCTGTTTGCTCTGTACATCTAATTTGAGAGGAATGGGGGTGGGATTCCAACCTTCAAAACATTTATTTCAGAAAATAAATCTGCCTGCTACTGGTGAGCTGGTGAAAAACCCAATGTACTGGTTGCTTGATACAGTCTCAACAGCAATGACCATGCTGGTTATCTCAAGATGGTTGATACATCTGCAGAATTCTGTCAGGCATTTTGCTGTTTGAAGCTGACTGAGAATGAAATCCACTTACAGGAAACTCAGTCACAATTGGGCATTTATGAAGAAGCTTCTCTCTCTTCAAAATATCAATTTATGATTTTATTCTGTCTAATACAGCATGTGATATTCCAGAAATTCTGTGGAGTCACATCCCAGATGAACCCCCCACACCTTTTCTATATATACCGGTAAAAAAGAAAGCCAAATACCATTTCCATTTATCAGTGACAACATGGGTTGGATTAAGGATGTGCACTGACAACTAGATTCAGTTTGGACTATAGAAAACAGTGCACCTCAGTGTGAGGTACTTCATAGGCTCCCTTAATTTGTCTTAGGGTTCATTTCTACCAGTGCGGATTGTTCATGGTTATGATTATATAGTTGGGAGTGAGCAGATGAAAGTAGTTTTATACCCTCCAGGGTGAGAGCCTGGTATGGTCCCCTCTCAGGTGAGAAATGGGGGAGGAGCATTATGTAATTCAATGGGTGTGGGGCATGACTCCATTAGTCCTTCAGAGATTAGGAAAGTATCATATATGTTCATGTGTGGCAGTGGCCCTTTGTTGAGTGGCTTATGTATGAGTGGTTGATAGATGTAATACTTTAGGTAGTGAATGGTCGGTGGGTGAAATGGGTAGTGAGTGACTGAATGTATATAAAAATGTTATATTATACTAGCTGGCCTGGCCACGCGTTGCTGTGGGTTATTTTGTGAAATTGGATAAGTTAGAGTAAGTGCATGGATACTCACAGGTGGAGTAAGTTCATGTTGCATGGTTTGTATGTTGTTGCATTTCTTCTTTGTTGTTGTAGATGGATTAGTAGGAGGGTGATGAACTTTCGGCTGCCTGCTCTCAGTCTTCCCCCCCTTTTCGCCTGGCTTAGCACAGCTTATCCCAATGAACTTTTGCCTGCCTCCTCTCAGTCTCCACCCTCCATTTTCGCTTGGCTTCCCACAGCTTATCCTGATGAACGTTCGCCTGCCTGCTCTCAGTCCCCTCCCCCGTTTTTTGCTGGCTTCCCACAGCTTATCCCGATGAACTTCCGCCTGCCTCCTCTCAGTCTCTCTCCCCCCCCCCCCCGTTTTCACCTGGCTTCCCACAGCTTATCCCAATGAACTTCTGCCTGCCTCCTATCAGTCTCCACCCCCCTGGTTTTCGCCTGGCTTCCCACAGCTTATCCCGATGAACTTCCGCCTGCCTCCTCTGTCTCCCCCCCTCCGTTTTTGCCTGGCTTCCCACAGCTTATCCCGATGAACTTCCGCCTGCCTCATCTCAGTCTCCCCCCCTCCGTTTTTGCCTGGCTTCGCCTGGCTGATTTTATGCTTATTACCATCAGTAGCAGCTGCAGCCAAAATACCCCCCCCCTGGCTATGGGTTTTGTCCTCCCCCCCCGGTTGTTGTCTCATCCCTGTGATTCCTCCCATCCTGTAGTGACCCATGAGGTATCCAGTCCCCCCTCCCCCCGAGTCACCCCTGTGCCTTCCCCCACCCTGGGTCAGCCCATGACCTATTCGGGCCCCTCCTCCCCCACCCCACCCCCCACTCGGCTCCACTCATGATAGTCTGTAAAGTAGAGCCGAGGCCTAGTGAGGCCTAGTCTGTAGAGGCGAGGCCTGGGAGTAGAGGCGAGGCCTGTGGGGGGAGTGTTTTTGGGTTGCGGCCTGTGGCTGTGGCTCTGGGTTTGGCCTCCCATCCTGTAGTGACCCATGAGGTATCCAGCCCCCCCTCTCCCCGAGTCACCCCTGTGCCTTCCCCCACCCTGGGTCAGCCCATGACCTATTCAGGCCCCTCCTCCCCCCACCCCCCACTCGGGATAGTCTGTAAAGTAGAGCCGAGGCCTAGTGAGGCCTAGTCTGTAGAGGCGAGGCCTGGGAGTAGAGGTGAGGCCTGTGAGGGGGAGGGAGTGTTTTTGGGTTGCGGCTTGTGGCTGTGGCTCTGGGTTTTGCCGTTTGCCTTTGTCTGGTAATGGCTGCCTTGGTGGTTTCAGTTGCTTGGTTGATAACGTCATTATTTGGCGCCACGCTTCAGAGCTTTTGCTGGTGACAGCCTTTCTATTGGATGCTGCTGGTGTCTTCAGAGCTTCTGGTGGTGATGTATAATGTCTGCAACAGAATTTTTTGCGGTTTTTCTTTATTTTAGGTATGACAGGTGTGGTTTTTCTGAATTTTTATTATGCCAGATTAGTATGCCATGGTAATGGAAATGCTGTGTCCAAATTTGATGCGATTTGGTCCAGCGGTTACGCAGCAAGGGTGTTTCGGACAAACGCACAATGGGAACATTTTTATATATATAGATTGCCCTTTAGTGCTCTTTGATTCTCTCTCTCCTTATGTACTTATCTATTGTAAACCACTTTGAAATATTTCAGATAGTAAGCAGTTGATACATGGAAATAATAATTAGAAATAATAAATTCACTTTCCCACTATTGGGGAAGAAAATTGTGACTGAATTAGCTACTGGTATGCCTGCCGTTCCCTTTCAAATGTATGGTTGGGGTGGCACATGGGGTGGGGCTGGGGCTATCTCTTTGAGATAGGTGGGGTTTAGAGAAAATGGCTGGGCAAAGGGCATTGTGACTGTGAGCAGGAATTCAATCCCACACTGGTTCCCCTGAGGCAGGAGGAAGAAGCTGTGCTTAGTGGTGGAACAACACACTTGTGTTTGCCTTTGACAGATAGGTTATTGAGGGGATATTTTAGGAGGCCCAAAACTCTAAGGCTTTTTGGAATTGACAGGTAACGAATGGCTTCTCTTGATAGCATTTTTATAGGTGCAGATGGGGTGGGGTGGGGAAACCAACCACAAAGGGAACTCAATTTTATTTATCATTAATTTTGACTTGCTTCAGCAGATGTTTTTTGAGAACCATTTTAACCTGCTTAATTTGTCTCGGTATAATGGGAAGCTGATAGCCTCAATTAACAGACTGATTAGGAAGTTCTTTAATGAGTTCCAATAGTTTCACTCATTATTGCTGATTCAGTGCACTGAGCCTTAGGTGCTGGGGATCGGAGCACAGCAGCACACCCTAACACCCAAGAGATGTTTCCCAACATGACATATGCCGAGTATCACTGCTCTCATCCTGGAGATAGATAGATAGATAGATAGATAGATAGATGATACATAGAGTGTTTCCAGTTGTACTATATGCAATGACTGAGGGCCATGGTAGTTTACCGTGCATTCATTCAAAAGGCACTCCTGACATCATGAACAATGTGCACAGAAGAGTTGATATTTTATGAATATGGTGTCACATTTTGTTCATTATAATATATTGCATGGTGATCCTATTAATAGTGGGTTGTCTTGTTACATTGGCTAAGAACAAAGGACAACAGGAACAGGGTGGTTTATCAGAAAATGAGTGGGCCAAAAAAACTGCCCAGTTGTCGTTTTTTGCTTTGCATCTCTGGTTCTATAAGAGCTTGACTTGCTCTTTCTTTTTCCTCAATGCAAGCAGAGAATCTGGGTGAACTAATGGTTCAAATAGGCAGCAGGGGACATGACTAAAAGCCAGCCAGAAACCTAGCTATATGGCATTTATTTTCTATAAATGTGTTCATCAACTTACACAAAGCCTGATGTCATCCACTTCAATATCTGTGTTGAAAAATAAGTATATTTACAATATGCAATACCGGGGTCAAACTGTATTAGTATAAAAGGATGGTTGATAGCTATGCGAGCCACAATTTGTGGTCCTCTGCCTGTGCTACTTTAGGCTACAATCCAACCCCCTTCTTATGCCAGGCTGTGGGGATATCGTATTGAGTGTAGATGGCATCTGCCAGTTCAACTAGCCTTGCAACAACCATCAGCAATGAAGTGACAGTTGCATTACTCCACCAGTGCAGACCCCCTTCTGCCCACCAAATGGGAAGGGGGAAAGCTCATTGGTGGTATTCCTAGCAGTGAAGCCTGGTGGGTTCCCAAAACATGGCAAAAAAATGACTTGGGTGAGTAGAGGGGCTGCCCATCAAATCTACAGATGAGACAGAACTGGGAAAGATAATACTTCAGAAGACAGAATCACTCTCATTTGCCCCTATAAAAAATGCTATCAAGAGAAGCCATTCATTACTTGTCAATTCCAAACAGCTTTAGAGTTTTGCCCTCCTATAATATCTCCTCAACAACCTTTCCAACAAAAGCAAACAGAAGTGTATTGTTCCACCACTAAGCACAGCTTCATTATCCTGTCTGAGGGGAGTGAGTGTGGTGTAGTCAAGAGAGTTAAAGAATCTCTAACAGATGGCCATCTAACCTCTTTTTAAAAACCTCTAAGGAAGGAGATACCACCACCTTCCAAGGTAGCCTGTTCTACTGTCCAACAGCTCTTACTGTTAGAAAGTTCTTCCTGATGTTTAGTCGGAATCTCCTTTCTTGTAATTTGGATCCATTAGTTCAGGTCATATCCACCAGAGCAATGGAAACAAGCCTGCTCCATCTTCCATGTGACAACCTTTTAGATATTTGAAGATGACAATCATCTCACTTCTCCGTCCTCTCTTCTCCAGGCTAAACATACCCAACTCCCTCAACCATTGCTCCTCCACTGCACATGTTCCAGCTTGTCTGTAACCTTCTTAAACTGTGGTGCCCAGAACTGGATACAGTATGCCAGGTGGGGTCTTACCAAGACAGAATAGAGGGGGGAAGCACCCTGCGGGTGCCCAGAGGCACTTTCTTTTAGCATTGCTTCATGTGTTCATGGAAACAGGCCCATTGAGTTGCTCATATGGGCCTTTGGAAAGGAAAGCAAGGCAAGTTATTGATGCAAGTGCTTTGTGCATTTGTGAGTGTAAGTATTCTTCTGCTCCACCTTAAATCTCTGTTCAAATACTATCTCATCATTTAGTGTGAAATTGGAAGGTTATGTATATGATTTGCCTTTAAAAGAGTAAAGCATTCAGGCTGTGCTATCATTCTGTGAATTAAACTGGATATTTCTGCAAACATTGTCATTTAATAATAGTGTTGCCTACCAACAGTGCTCAAGACCACAGAAATGAGAAAGTTCAAAGACAAATCCTTCAGGATCTCATCAACCCTCACTGTAGTCTATCAAATTCTGATCACACTGAAGCCATAGGATTTCTCATATTATACCCACCATGAGGTATGGTATGCCTATCACACACACCCTCTTCCACTTATTGCGGAGCTCTGCAAAACAAGCAGTAAGATAATATACAATATTGGTTTAATTAATTAACATTGCAAACCATGTGATCAAATGCCTGAAGATCAGGGCTGGGGAACATTTTCCAGAGGGCCACATTCCCTTCTGGGTAACCTTCTGGTGGCTTTATGCCAGTGATGGGGAGGTGTCACAGGAGTATGCCGGTCAGTAATCACAAAGTTCAAAGTTAGAGTTAACTCTTTATTAGCAAAACCACGATCTCTGCAGACTTGGCTGAGTGTCAGACCTAATGAGCAGAGCAGTTCATTCCCAGTGGTCTTACTCCATGAATGTCCCTGCCTCCTCACAGCTATCTAAGTCCCCTCCTCTCCAAAGCTTTTCCCAAGCAATCAGAGATGGTGTCCGCCCTTTTCATGCCTTTTCTGTTTCTGGGAGACAAGGAGGGGAGGGGAGCTTGTCACAGCAGGAGGGGGAGACACTAGTGACTCTTCAGCAGCCTGACTCACCTCTTGGCCTCCCTCCTCCCACCTCCCACCCTCCTGCTTCAGCTTCTGCCTCTGATTCTAGACTTCTCTCTGCCACAGACTCTCCCAGCTCACTAAGCCCTGTTAACCTCTTCAGCTTCCGACACCTCTTCTTCCCAGTCTTCTCTCTCTGATTCTTGTCCCACCACCACTCCCTGGGCTCTGAGCCTTCTTCCCTGCAATTCCCACATGAGAAGCATTGTTTGAAGTGATAATGCTCCTAGTCATGAGGATCAGATCACTGTCACTCCTGTGGGTTTTGCATCCTTGCAATGTTTTTTCTTTCTGTGTTTATTTTTCTTGGTGTCTGGATTTAAGCCTTGACAAGAAGCAAAAAAGAGCATTTGCCCTTTGCAGTGAAATAATGGAAGAGGAGTTTCCCCCCTCCCAGTATTGCACTGTTTTATGGAAGCATAAAGTTTCATGACATTTATGAAAGCACGTGTCGTGAAGCAGATGGCTTGTTAGCCTTTATTTAGTAGTCTCGTCCACACACTTGTGTTATATCTTTGTCATACATTCCTGAATTATGCAAAGATGCTATATGATACTGCCTCCTAAGAGAAGAAAGCACCTCTGAAGGCTGAGCAGCTGAGAGATTTGTCTAGTCGGTACAATATGTAAAATTTCCATAGCATGAAAGGATATAAAAAAGTGGGATGGGGGAAATAATTGTAAGGCTGGAACAGTGAGAGGTGACTGTTCTCTGATGGAATCAAAAGTCCCACATGGCTCATTGCAACCAGGGTACAGGAACATAGGAAGCTGACATGCTGATTCAGACCATTGATCCAGCTAGCTCAGTATTTTTGGAACTGACTGGCAGGAGTCTTCCTTAACCCTACCTTGAGATTCTAGAGATTAAACCTAAGACCTCCAGTATCCTCTATCACTGAGCTATGGCCCTTCCCTGTCCATCCTATTTGAAAGTGGGGAAAGTTCTGTGTATTCACTCAGATCCAAAGAATCCCCTAATGTTAAAGAGGATAGAGGCATTCCAAGCATTCACAAGCATCCCTCAAATGCATGTTGATGGATCAGATGAACTGTTCTCTCTCACACCTCTGTAGCTGTGTAAGACCTTTAGCAGTTTACCTTTAGTAAGACAAGCAGACAAATACACCTGGATCACCCCAGAGTTGCCTCTTCCATTGTTCTCTACCATGTTCAGAAGAGCTAAAGTTTTTCTTTGTATGGGAAGTTCCGACCACCATCACACCATGTAAGAACATATTGCCTTTTGCGACTCATTGATTGCTTTGGTTCTCTACTCATGAAGTAGGATGCAAATCTAATAAATAAAATTTTGGCCTATTTGAAGCTCTATGTCTGTGAACAGAACTTCCAGAAATGCACAAGTGCTGGAGCATCTGAATTCTCATGTTTTAACCTATTGCTTTATTTGGAAAACATGATTCATTTATTGCATCTGTAAAAAAGGAAATAAACATTTCAGTAATACAAGCAGCCAAGAAGATCAGCTACATACCTGATGGTTGTGGGCAAAACTTTCTGAGATTAGATGGAAGCCTTCTACTCAATGGGAGTATCTGATCTGTTGAGAAATTCAGAGGACTCTAAGTAGTATTCGTATATGTACCGGTATCGCCCATTACCACCTTTATACTCCAACCTGCGAGCTGTGCCACTTGGAATGAAGTTGACAATGGTTGCATTGGGTGATAAAGGGCTGATTCATATCTTACATTTTAAATGGAAGTGTTTTCTCTGTCATATTGCTTATTTAATAACCTTTCTACTGTATTTATAATGGTTTACAGAAAAAAAACCAAGTTAAACGAATACACCGTGTAAAGCTAGCTTTCCTACCCATGTCTTCTACCCCCCAGGTAAGACAAAAAGGAAAATGTAGAATGGGCTAAAACAGCTGATCAAAACAGTAGATTGAAAATGCAGCATTTAACAGAAATTAAGTTCTGCCAGTACAATCCTTGGGAAACCTGTCCAGAACAAGTGCTTATTTCTTCCACGGGAGAGTGATTTGTGCCACATTAGCTCTCCAAGCCCTCTGTTCAAAGGTGAGGTAGAGTGAAATAGGAGTGGTTGAGTGAAATGAGAGTTAAAGATGCCAATTGTTCAGTGTAAAGAGTGAATAGTAGAAAATCAGCCAGTTGAAGGGAAGATCTGAGTGACATCAACAAGGAGGGCTATGAGAGGAGCAAGGAAGACCTTGACTGGAAGATATTCATAGGAGGCTCTTCCCCATGTTCCTTTGCTTAACAAAGTGAGGCAGGGGGTTCCTAGGAAGGGGGCTTTTTGTCGTGGCATCCAGTTTTCCTCCATCAGTTGTTCTATCTGGGCCCTTATATCTTCCAAATAAACCCTTGGCCCATCATAATGCAAGGTACCAAAGAATCCTGTCTCTATAATAAGAGTCCATTCAAATTGACAAAGAAGCAGCAAAAGAGGGAATAGAAGAGATGCAAATTTCCCCTTTCTCTGTTTCTATTGCTGCATTTTCAAACCGTGATTGTGCTGGGAATTACTGGGATTCTTCAGAAGCTTATCATGTGTACCTCACTGAGAAGATCAATAAATGACCAAAAAAAAGCCTCCCTGAAAGATGAGCTCCTGCCACCACTACAATCTGCCTGCCATGTGCAGCCACAGGAGAGTTGGGTGTCTTCTACATTGTGCACCTATGGTAGTTCATGTGGGCTGTGCAGGGTCCTGTATACCGGTAAGCATGGGCAAATCTATCCATTTTGGTTTCTCTGTTTTCATTTTTCCAACCTTAATGTCAGTTTTCAGCACTTCCACATCACTTTGCATTTCTTTCTTTTTTCCTTACAAAAACCTCTCATAATCTTCATCAGCATGTTGGTGAGAATTTATCCGAATACACACATTTTGTATACAATACATTGTTCCCCCAATGCAACGTATTTTTGTACATTATTTTCACCAAGATATGCATTTTGATGCACACACTACCTCAGTACATGTGGGTGCTTTTTGTTTTGTATATATCACTTGGCTGGAGAACTACAT
The DNA here is from genome assembly GCA_034641385.1 of Darevskia mixta. Taxonomy (NCBI): domain Eukaryota; kingdom Metazoa; phylum Chordata; class Lepidosauria; order Squamata; family Lacertidae; genus Darevskia; species Darevskia mixta. Next base: position 12,214,742 of record JAWWNH010000029.1, read on the forward strand.
TGCAAATTCAGAGAAGTGTGAATTTTGAAGGATGCCTGTGTTTTGGTTTGAGTATTGTTTCAGAAAGTGTAGATTAGACAAGTTTGTCTCCAAATAAGAACTGAATCAAATTTCTGCCCCATCCCTATCAACAAAACTGTGCATGCTAAAACATGCTGCAGAATCATCCACAAAGAAGAAAGAGCAAGTGTCCTATAGCAGTTCACAGGGAGGGGCTGAATCAGCTCACTGTTCTACAGTAATAAGGGAAATGAAGAGACCCAGGAGAGACCCAGTAATATATTATAGCTATATTACAGCTGAAGCACAAAGTTCCCCACATTTCCTCTCAGATCTATTTCTTTCTAGTGGGAATGCCTCTTTGGGAATCAATCCCAGTGATAACTGATTCTGAGGAAAACTGAGAGCCAAAATATTATTCCATTCCTCCTGCTGCCCCCCATCCCTGAGGATGCCATTTCTGGCCTTCAAATTCATTCGACTCAAGGAATCTTGAGTTCTATGGGAGTTTCTCCTCAAGTTTTCCCGTGGAGGTGTCTCTTAAGAAGCTCCTTGCATGTATAAAATCTAAAGGTCGCCTATGTCTGCCTTTTCCAGAAGATAGTTATCACACTGTTGCTTGAGATAATTAGGTAGTTAATATTTAATAATGAGGCATCTGCATTACAGCCAAACCTGAGCTTACGGCCACCTGCTATCCATGGTCACCGGTGCTAATAGCCGGCAAAATCACATCCCTGCGAGATCTGCTATCTGTTGCATATTACTTTCCTCTCTAATAGGCGACCACCTGCCTATCACACTTCTGGCCACCTGTGGGCCTCCCCAGCTGTGTAAATTGCTCTGCAATCAAGAGCCACTTTGAGAGGGCAGAATATTTCCTATCACATTAGATGTTATTTGACTTCCTAATCGCCAAAGAGAGAAAAGTCATTTGTTTGACCTTCAATGGTATGTTTGTTTGTTTGCCATCAAAATGCATGGCAGTGCCCCAGGCTGGCACCAAATGTATATAGATGGGGAATGGAATTACTTGGTCCCTTTTATTTTATTTCTTTGGGGGAGGGGTGTAAAATACCACCTGTCACCAAAAGCAATAAATGAATAAATAAATAATCTCTATGGTGGCTGTTATGACATGCAGGACTGTAATCCATTAATGGAATCTCTGGCTAAATTCCCAGTGTGATATCTCAGGGTTCAAGCATTTATGGCATGTCATCATTTTAAAGATGTATGTGTTCCTACCCAGCTTTGAGTGTTGAGGACTTCAGTGCCAGTACAGCGTATGAGTCAGCAGTAGGTCCTTTCCTTTTTGGCAGCTTCTCTAGAATGGCCAATTAGTTGTTTGCTTAGGTCATTCAGCTTTACAGCTCTCTAAGCTGAAAACAGTCTGAGCTCAAGGTGTCATGCTCCAAGGTCTTCTTCATGGAGACCAAGAGAGTGGAGATCAAAAATGCCTTGTCTCGTTGAATGCATTCCCACTAGAAGTAGTACTATGCAATTAAAAAATGATAACGATCTGCCTTCTGGGAGGAATGACCAGTGATTGAATTATTTGTGCAACTCAATGTTAAGTATGTTTGTTTAGAACCAAGTGCCACTGTGTTCGATGTGACTTATTCCAAGGAAGTGTGCATAGGATTCTGTTGATTGAGTCCATCTGATCACACTCACTGGGGGAGGAAGGTTCATCTGAAACAGAGGCTCGAGTTGGAAATTTAACTGATGCCTCTGGGATTCAAGTACAACTTGCCATCCACTCTACACCTTTCTGGCTCTGTGGAGAATGGGGAAAATAAAAAAGACTGCACAGCACATTGTATTCAAATCCATAATACCCGTTTAGGGTTCTCAAATTCCATGCAGAACACTCCTTTGGGGACAGTATCCCTTCAGAATTCATGTGGGAGATGGTGTGCTTCAATGTTTTCCCAATGTCAATACTCCCTACCCAAGGAGGAAGCTTTTTTAAATAAAATCTGAGAAAGCATTTGATTCCTCCACCCCATCATTTTGAAATAGCTCAGTCAGGAATGGTTTATTGTTGCATGAGAATCCCTGTGCAATTATTCCTGCAGTCATCACAGCATCTCATGTGCTTGCATCATCTCACAACATTTCAAACAACTAAAAGATACCTGTGATTATGAGATAACCTCTCTTAACATATGAAGTTATATATGTGAAGGCTTCTTCCATATAATGTAGTTCATCATGGCTGGATACAGACAAACACTTTCCACAGTGCACACACCCATTCCCCTCCCCCAATCCCATCAGCTCAAATGGTGGCTGTGAGTTTTTGAAGCAATACAAAAATCCTGAAAAACCTGAAATCAAAATGAGTATAAATGTCGTGAGCTTCAACCGACTGAGGGGAAGGAGTTCCAAGTTGGAAAGAATGCAGAATATAAATGTACTAAAATAGCAAGTACACAAAAGAGCAAAGAAACAGCGATAAGCAGCCACAAGAAATATATGATAGCTAGCAAATATAAACAATGAAAAAGGGTAGCCAGTGGCTCTGGCTTCCTGATGTGTTTGTCTAGGATTCCTCCAGCAGTCTCTTCTTTCTGTAACTTGGGGAGTTTTGACAGTAAGGTCTGGTCAATACATGCATGGAAATGGTATTGTAGACTGCAGATGGGCCAGTCACATTTTTTTAATGCTCTCCTATGTAAAAACTCCAGTAGAACAGAGAAAGAGACCATTTCCTCACTTCTGTGCTACCTGTCCATGTGTTTTGAAGATCAATTGGACCTTTCTTATCTCCACCATGTGTCTATAAGGGCTCAGGCCTTGTCTAGCTGTATGACTCCAAACCTGGATGCCATAGAACCTTCCAATAAGGTTCACAAGGTTGTACTTTCTGCAAGGTGTTCCTGTCCAGTCTCAAGGGAAATTAACAAATACAGAGCAGATAGAGGGGACAGGGATAAGAGTCAAGGTGTGGATACATGATAAAACTGGAGAAGAGAAAAGACAGCTGCTCTAACGACAATTTGTTGGGTTATTCTCTGAAAGGAGAAGCATGGAGCAGCCTTTCTAGATGTATGTCCCCAAGAAGCTGAGGAAATTTGGGATTCCAGAGGGAATCCAATTATAGTGAACGAGTTTATAAGCTGGTGTTATCCTAACTTTGCAAAGGGACTCATTAATGTCTAGAAATGGCATAGGTAACATGTAATAAATAGTAAATAGATAGTGAATAGTTATGAGTTGTATTTCTTGCCACAGAGTTGCAGCAGGAGACCAGAGAAGTCTTTTAGCCAATGAGAAATTGCTTTAGGAGGTAATGGCTATATATACACTGTAGGGATCAAACTAGGATTTATCAGAAAATGCAATTAGAGAATGCTAACTTAATCACTGCCTTTATATCCCCTTAGAGACTGTTCTTGCAGGTGATTTATAGTGTGACCTGAATTCATAAAGAAGAGCACAATGCTAGCCACTTAGAAATACCCTAAACTTTCATAGGTCTAGCATAGGCTCAGTATAGGCCCAGCATTTATCTAGGCTGCTACTTTCTCCTCCTGTACAACCCTAGCCTGCTTCACATTATGGGGCCTATACAAACAGGTACAATCTATCTGAGACCAACAGTATGCACACAGCCCTGAAGTCTGCACCTTGCTTTGCCTCCGTCTCTCATAGGCTGTAGCATTTCCTTCTAGTTCAGTCCTTTATTGCAGCAAATAAAGGCTCTTTTGCTTCGCTTTCTTCTTGTTTCTTTTTATATGTGAGTTGTACACACACTCTGCCTATAGAAAAAGGGCAGATACCATTTGCAAAGTATGTGGTAGATTTCTTTTAACATTTGTAGTTGGAGACAAGCTGATTGCTGCTCTTGACAGTATGGTTGTTAGGAAGCATGTGGCTTTTCCTCTTTCCTATCTATAATTTGGTGTGTTTTGTTGAGGGGGGGGGGGAAGAAACTATTTAAGATCCAGAAAGAAAGAGATCAAATGCCATGTACTTTTTGCAGATGGCAACTTTATCACTTTGCTAATAATCCAGGATTTAATGTGCTAGAAAAGGACTGAGCAAGAAAAGGAACATCTTGCAACTCTTGTAAAAGAAAGTAGTCAATTGATTATCTGCAGGAAAAAGCTTACTAGAAGCACAGGCCCACTGCAACCAACCACTACATATTGTTCATATTCCTTCTGTACCAGTAGAAAACAGCAGCCTTTATCATTCAACTCACTTCCATAGATAACATATGTGAGGGAGAGTGAGCATCTTGTCTGCTGGTTCTTTGCCCTACCTCCATATGTTGTTCTGAATATCTGTGACAGCCTATACTTACTCACAATCTATAAATACAAAAAGTATATGTATTCTTGCATTATGTACCGTGCTAAAATACAAAGCTTAGAACAAATACAAATATCTTTATTACGGTCAAAGACCAGAGAACAGTTAATGACAATCCATAACCAGATATAGTATTGGAGATTGAGTTATATTACAGAATTAGAACCCATCTCATAAAACTGATACTTACATTTAAAATTAAAATTTAAAACTTAAGATTTAAAATTTTACATTAATAGATCTTTACCACCTATTAACATTCCTTCAGAGATTAAAGCTCAAGTCTCAGTCTCAGTCATTATTCGTCTTACTCTTGTCGCAATAAAACAAAATTTTGCAACTATCCTAGTGGTCTCCATATCTTTATCCGCTAGGAGGAGTCTGATGTAGGCTTCCTCAGAGCGGCCTGGCAGTTTCCCCAACAGCGGTTCAATCAGTTCTTTCCTTGAGTCACGATACAGTGGACAGTATAAGAGAACGTGCCCAGTGGATTCAATCTCATTACAATCACAGGGGCATAATCTTTGATCGATTGGTATCTTACTATACCTGCCCTCTAAGAGAGCTGAGGGGAGGGCATTAAAACGAGCCCTAAAGCTTAGAACTAACATACTTGCCAACTGTGCAAGTACCAAGACCTGCTGAATGTAAAGATGGCTCTTGATTGCCACATATAGGAAACAAACCTTGAATCTATCCCAGTGCGCACCCACTCAAAGAGAACACTTCTTATCAAGACTGTTGAAACTAGGGATGCATGTGTGCAATGCATAGGCTCTGTACAAAATATCAGATGAAGTTCACAGACAGGGTCGTCAGTTATGATCTCATCTCAACTGCCAACCATGCATAGAATCATAGAATTTTAGAGTTGGAAGGGACCATGAGGGTCATGTGGTCCAACCCCCTGCAGTGCAGGACTCCTTTGCCCAATGTGGGGCTTGAACCCATGGCCCTGAGATTCAGAGTCTCATGCTCTGCCGACTGATCTATCCCAGCAAATGTTCATTGTCCAATGTCCATTGTCCACAGAATTTAGTTGACTGAAGAGGGCTTGTCACTTTGAGCACACCTACACCCACAACTACGCTGGGGAGAATTACTTTGATATATGTACCGACACAAATCAGGCCATACCGATTGCTCAAGTGTGGTGATTTGAAGATGAAGAAAAAGCTTCCCATCCCATACTAGCTCAGGACTGGCCATTGGGAGCCCTCTACTAGTATTTTAAAATTTACCTAGCAGTTAAATATCCATCTATGATGTGCATATTGACTCTACCATTAGTGGTTTATTTATGAGGTCTTTAAAAAAAACAACTTCAAAAATAGAATTTGCTTTGCTTTCCAAAATTAATTCTGATTTCTCCCCAAGTGACACACAAACTTGAATGTTTGCCAGTAATACTGCAGAGTTACACTATATATCAATCCCAGTAGTTGCAAATGCTGCTGATCAGTGAAGGTCAGAAAGTACATCATCTGTTACACATCCACATTACCCACTTTCTGCTTTCAGTTTCTGGTACAAGATGAGCATTTCCATTTAATGAGAGGCACCAACATAGCAGAACCTATGCTGTATGATGGTAGTGTGACCAGATGTGGAAGGGGACTTTGTTCTACATAGCTAAAAAGGGGGCAGGAGTGACACTGGCAGGAGAGCCAGTGTGTTGTAGTGGTTAAGAGAAGCGGACTCGTAATCTGGTGAACCGGGTTCGATTCCCTGCTCCTCCACATGCCGCTGCTGGGTGACCTTGGGCTAGTCACACTTCTCTGAAGTCTCTCAGCCTCACTCACCTCACAGTGTTTGTTGTGGGGGAGGAAGGGAAAGGAGATTGTTAGCCACTTTGAGACTTCTTAAAGGTAAAGGTACCCCTGACTGTTAGGTCCAGTCGTGGATGACTCTGGGGTTGCGGCGCTCATCTCGCATTATTGGCCGAGGAAGCCAGCGTACAGCGTACATGTGGCCAGCATGACAAAGCCGCTTCTGGCAAACCAGAGCAGCGCACGGAAACAGTGTTTACCTTCCCACCGGAGCGGTACCTCTTTATCTACTTGCACTGGTGTGCTTTCGAACTGCTAGGTGGGCAGGAGCTGGGACCAAGCAACGGGAGCTCACCCCGTCGCAGGGATTCAAACTGCCGACCTTCTGATTGGCAAGCCCTAGGCTCTGTGGTTTAACCCACAGCACCACCCGCTTAGACATTTAAAAAAAAAAAAAAAACACCTTACATGAATTAATAGTGCTTATTCCATCAGTCATCAACCAGGATTGAGACTCCTTAGGGTAGTGATAGAGCAGGATATCAAATCCAAACTCCCCCCCTCCCCTCCTCCTCCTCTTCTTCTCTTTTGCATCTGGTCACCCTGTATTGTTACTAAGAAGCTCAATTCAACTGGGACTCTGCACATGCTCCAAGACTTTGTGTGTAATTTGGTTTTACTCCTTCAATCATGGTGATAGTGCATGTCATCTAAGGAAGCTCAGGTCTATTGTCATTCATATGGGGAAAGCCCCAATAGTTCCTGACAAGGATCATCCTCAAAGGGACTGCTGAAGAGCGGATTTCCCATGGTGAATGAATCACCTTAGTGCATGCCTCATTAATCCCCTGGAATCAATGCCCTATCCAATGCCCGCAATTGCCTTTTATTCAGTTTTTAGGTGCCCCTTGCAAGTATGCATCTGAAGAAGTGGACTGTGGTCCACAGAAGGCTTCTGTCATAATAAATGTGTTAGGTTTCTTTTAAGTGCCACAAGTTTTTGTTGCAAGAGCTACACCTCTGGAAATTGCTAGCCTATAGTTAGCTTTGACCAGGAACTTAAACAATATTTACAGGTGGGTTTTTTAAATAGGTTCTGTCAGTACAAGATTGTTGTTCCTCCCCATCCCCCTTCAAGTCCATCACCAAAGTCAAATGGGAGGAGACGATATGAGGGGAAAGGAAAGATTGTATTGGAGATACACATCTCCAAGCAGTTGGACATCCACAGTGGGCTCAGCTGGTGATGACTCAAATGATGACTTTGGTAGTAAAAAATGGTATGCTGGATTAATGCTGGTTCACTAGAATTAATGATTTTGATAGCATAGGAGGTGAAGAAATAAAACAAAGATTCATTCAAACATGACTAAAATTAGAAATTTGTATAATACTATTGACTTGGAACATGAGCAAAACATGGTGTGCATGTGCACGTATGCAAGAGTGTGTGTGTACAATTTGTGGAATCACCCTTCAGGGTGAAGGTAACTCGGTGCATATATATATATACAGGGACCCAGGTGGCACTGTGGGTTAAACCACAGAGCCTAGGGCTTGCTGATAAGAAGGTCGGCAGTTCGAATCCCTGCGACGGGGTGAGATCCCATTGCTCGGTCCCAGCTCCTGCCCACCTAGCAGTTCGAAAGCATGTCAAAGTGCAAGTAGATAAAGTGGTGGGAAGGTAAACGGCATTTCCGTGCGCTGCTCTGGTTCGCCAGAAGCGGCTTTGTCATGCTGGCCACATGACCTGGAAGCTGTACGCCAGCTCTCGGCCAATAAAGCGAGATGAGCGCCGCAACCCCAGAGTCGGACACGACTGGACCAAATGGTCAATATATATAAATAATGTGATGTATTGAACATCTGAATTGTTCTTCTTTGGAATCTTCCATGATCAACTGTTTTGATTCAATAAGACTTAGGTTGCAATCCCTTGACCACTTATCTGGAAGTACCGGTAGACCCTAATAATGGGGCTTGCTCTTGATAATTTACAAGGCTCATCTGTAAATGTTTTCATTGTATGAAAGACTACAAATTAGGATAAAATTACAATCCTGTATGAATATATTTGAGAGCAGGTTCTATGGAGTATAGTATTATGCTACCATGTATGTTATAATAATGGTAATTATTTAAAAAAAAATTTCCCCCTTTTCACTCTGTATCTACAAATATATACTCAGTGTTGCTGGAGATTAGAACATGTAACATCCTTCAACACTAACAGTTTTACTATTAACTGTATTTTTTAAAACACCATTAGGCATTAAAATTAGATGGGGCCTTTAATCTAGTTCATTAAAAGCAGAATTACCTTTTAATGGGAGTGCAGCTGCAGTAAAAGGTTTAGCCAAGAATGTCAAAGGCCCTTGTTACTTTTTCCTTACTGCAAAATCCCACTTCCAGATCTCTATCTGAACCAAACTGTCTATTCTGAAAAACTTCACTTACTCCAATATTTGACCTGTTAAGAAAAAAAAATATCTCAAGGCCTGCCTCTGTTTTTGCTTTATCCAAGGTGAATGCACTGATCGGTAGTTGCTGAAATAAAGTGAAGTAACTCTTTTCAAATGAATGAGTCAAATCTCAAGTAAAGTGATGCCCTATAACAATTCCCCATGACCAAAGTCTGCCCTTGTTTGGCTGGTGTTCTTAACATCAAAAAATCTCTTCCATCCACCTCCTGCCACACAAGATGCTTAAAGTGCAGGTAGCAACAGGTGGTGTGATGGGGATGCTTATCTTTCAGCAGGTGAGTAAAGGTAAGGTAAAGGTAAAGGGACCTCTGACCATTAGGTCCAGTCACAGACAACTCTGGGGTTGCGGCACTCATCTCACTTTACTGGCTGAGGGCGCTGGCATACAGCTTCCGGGTCATGTGGCGAGCATGACTAAGCTGCTTCTGGCAAACCAGAGCAGCGCATGGAAACACCGTTTACCTTCCCGCCGGAGCGGTACCTATTTATCTACTTGCACTTTGACGTGCTTTCGAACTGCTCGGTTGGCAGGAACTGGGACCGAGCAACGGGAGCTCACCCCATCAAGGGGATTTGAACCGCTGACCTTCTGATCGGCATGCCCTAGGCTCTGTGGTTTAGACCACAGCACCACCCGCGTCCCATTCACACCGGTAGGAGCACCCAATTGGTTCTGCTGGTGCATTTGTACCATACCAATGTCACAACCAATGTCACTCCCCACTCCTAGCAAGTGGCAGTAAGTCACCTGCCAGGAGCTGAGGTACGCAGTTCCACTCCACATTACTGGGTACAAATAGTATCAGTTTGTCGTGGGCTGATAATTATTAGGGTTACAGCAAGTGTGATGGGGAAATTTAACAGTATTTTTATTATGATTGGCAGACACTCTTGAGGGTCTCTTTTACATCACCTGCTCACTCATCCTCCCCCCCCCCCAACTGGAGCAACCAGAGACTAAATCTGGGTGGGACATTGTGCATGAAAAGCTGTACCATTGAGCCATAGTGGCTTTCTATTTAGATACATGCTTAACTATCATATACAGGTCTACTCAGAAGTAAGCCCCATTGACTGCAGAGAAATTTACTCCTAGGTGAGTGTCTATAGGATTCCAGTCTCATTCTTCCACTGAAACCAATGGGTCTTGAATGAGTTTAAGGCGTGTCCAAGGAATAGATGTGGTTAGAGTTTGAACCACAGTATTTAATCTCCTGCATTTCTGCTGTGGAAAGCATCATGGTGTGAATATAAGGTGAATGAGAAGTCTGAAATAAAAATTTAAAAAATCTAGGAATGCTTTCAGAATGAAAATGCAACTGCATGGAAAAGGAATGAACAATCTGGAACGGTTCTTCCAATGGAAGAATTTTTAGAGATATAGACAAAACAAATAGGCTAGCATTACAGCTATTGATCTTTGCACTGAGCACCCTAATCCCCCTCTTCCCCCATAGGACATCATTCAGAGTTAATGGTCCTGAGCTCCTGATAAAGTCACCTATCGGATTGCTGGGTTAGGCCTATAATGGGGAAATAGTATTAAAAAAGGTGGACTGAGATAATCAATCCCCAAACTATTATGGGCTTGTAATTCTGAAAGGAAAGCTTATAGTCTTTTCCCAGCAAAAAGGCTCAACGACCACGGTAATGTGTGCTCATTTCGAAAGGTGCCAGAGATCACTCAGGCTGCTGCTGCAGCATTCAGAAGCAAATACAGTTTCCATAATGATGACATTGGCAGAACTGTGAACTGCGAATTACAGTAATCCTGCCTAGATGTTGCTAAATCATGTAAAACTGTTTTCAGATCAGCAAGGGGGCATGCAAGATTTAATCCGTGTTTTTTAAGAGGAAGAGGGAGGAAAGCTGATTCGGTATGATTTTAATTCATTAGGCTCTCCAGATCTCCGTTCGTCAACAGAAGTCACAGATTCTTCTGAGATGCAGAAAGCACATGGCTAGAAAATGTCATTATTGGGAAATTTTATGAACAGGTTTTTTGTATCCCCCCCTCTTATTTTAACCACATAGAATAGTAATAAGAAATGTAGTTAAGAATAGACTAGACTGGACTAGAATATAGATTGGATGCAAAGCTGCCTCTTTTGGAAGCCAGAGGGATTGCCACAAAATCCTTGTGTCATAAAGGAGACCAGATTGGTGTTCTTCAATTAGCACAATGCATTATGCAATCTCTTGCACATCTTAAGATAGCGGCTAGCAGAAGGCACGGCACAATCTCATGTACAAAGTCTTCTGCAACTTCTCAAGCAGCAACCTTCCACTAAGTCTGTGCTGTGTTACGGTTTCCAGCATCACCGCCAAAGTTTCCTCCACTGGTGTATCTCTGGAGCCAATCTTATGATAACATATGGCAGAAGAGAAGCTTAAACTAGGGTTGTATAGTCATCAGCTCCTGCAAAGATCACCACTAGCCTAATAACCTGAGACACCTATGGAAAAAGCAGTAGAAGAGGCAGACTAGGGAGCTCATGCCATTTCGTCCTAAAGAGGACAAAATTTCAGAGGACTGAAATTCTAGCTGGAGAAGGTTGTCCCTCAGCTACCCAGAAACACATTAAAGTGCTATGAAGAGAAGAAAATGACAGGCAAGGGTTCTTCTATTATCAAGAAACCATCAATGGACCGATCAAACTCTACTGTTGTATTCTGAAACTTTTATTTTGGTTTTTAGTATTTTAATTTTTACATGATTTTGAATGTCTGAATGTATGGATATCATGCATGTCTGATTTAGGGTTATGCACCAAGCATAAGCTTTGGTTTTGACCCCAATATGAAAAAAACCCTGCCTTGACCAAAAATGCTTCAGATACTGCAGTTTGGCACTGGATTTGAGGCAAAGCCTGTTTCAGGGAAAAAAGGGGATTTTATTCCTACTCCTTCACTTTTGGGAAATAAAAAGAAATTGCTGTATTTTCCCCCTTTTGACAGAAGTGGATGAAATTTGCCAGCATAGTAGCCCTTCCGCATTAAGACTGCCAAATTATAGAAATAAGTCCAGGGGGCTTTGTGAACCTTGAAAGTTTAATATATTTAAAAATGGAAATGCCTGCAACTTTTCTGCTTTATTTTTTTGTCACCGTTGCTGACTGTATTGAATGTAGAGGAGGAAGGTGGACACACAAATTGAAGGACGCCAGAGGAAGAGCATAGCAGACTTAAGCAGTCCCTGCATCTATTACACACACACCCCATTAGTATAGTATGCCATTTATAGTGCAGACTCCAGCCAGGAACCCTGCCTCCCATCCCTGAATGGCCACACAGCCACTCCAGGTGAGATGGAAACAGGATTATTTTCTTCATTTTGTACATCTCTACCTCCACCTTTCAAGACATGTATTTCTAGGCTGGCTTCATCCCCATAATGGAGGGAGAAGCAGCCATTTTGTTATTCAGCTATTAAAACTGGTAAATATCTGTTTTACTTGACATCTCCTCCAAGCTATTTTGGCTTCGTTGTCTGTCCTGTGCCAGTCCGCGGTGTGGCCAGCTTGTACACTGTTCAAGGTATTTGTGTTTGTTAATCAGATGGGCGCCAGCCATTTCTGGCTTCTCTGTCCACCTGCTGACTTCCCGGTGCAATCCTTCTGGTGCCTTGTCCATCTGTTAAGCATTTGTACACCAAATGCATTCGAGTACACTATTTTTAGCATGCTTCTCATCACTAGCTGCTTTTACATTTCTCCAGTCACATTAAGTGCAAATCAACATGAAGAGAAGGTATTGCAGTTGTGTCCCCAAATTGCTCACAACTGCTTTAAAAACAACATGCTCCAGATGTAGGCTTGACTGCAGGACTATACAACCAGTCACACACTGTTTCTTGATGTATTATTCTGATGTAAAGCTTATCTTTTTAACGCACTGTGTAGTCTTGTCTAGTCTATGGCTGCATACATGTCATACATTTAAAATACAGCGGACCCTCCTCATATGAACTTAATTCATCCCGAGGGTCCGTACTTACCCTGAAAAGTCTGTATCCATAGGCACCATTTCTGAGCATGCACGGGATGTGATAGAGCGCTTCTGCACATGTGTGTGTTGCGTTCGCAACCCGAAATTATGTTACCCGAAGGTAACGTAACCCAAGGTACCACTGTACACTTCAAAGAATATTGGAAACTCATAGACCAACAGTTCCCAGCACCCTTAAAACTACAGTTCCCAGGATTATTTGGATGGGTGCTTTAGATTTGTTTTAAATGTAGCTTGACTTCAAGCTCCCGGTAAGTCCCACTGAAAATGATGTACTGTTGGTATTTGACTCCAGTAAAGCTTGCTAAGATGTATAAAATTTCTTCTAATTTATGCTGGAAATGTAAGGATAAAGAAGGTACATTTGTTCATATGTGGTGGACATGTAAGAAATTAAAGGGCTTCTGGGAAATGGTATATAATGAAATGTTTAAGAGTATGTTTGTTAAAAAACCAGAGGCCTTTTTTTTTTTTTACTAGGAGCAATAGGAGAAGTGCCAAGGAAGCAAAAGAGACTGTTTGTGTATGCAACTACATGGCTAGAATGTTACTTGCCCAGAAGTGGAAAGAAGAAAATGTCCCAACGAAAAAAGAATGGATGACTAAGATAATAGACTATGCCGAAATGGCTAAACTTACTGTGAAGATCAGGCACCAAGATGCAGAAAAATTCAATCAAGAATGGGAAAACTTTATAGATTACTTTAAAGAACACTGTGAAAATGTTAAAACATTAACAGGTTTGATGTAACATTTATGAACTAATAATAGATTTAGGATGAGAAAAGAAGTTGAAATTAATTGGAGAAATATAGTTATGTGCAAGGAGAATAAAGGGGGGGAATGGAACCCAGGGGGAGTCATTTAATGCAAATTTGGATTGGATATGTATACACAAAAGGGGAAATGCTGTTATTTTGAAAATTGAAAAATAAAATATTTAAAAAATAAATTGCTGTATTTTCCCCCTTTTGACAGAAGTGGATGAAATTTGCCAGCATAGTAGCCCTTCCGCATTAAGACTGCCAAATTACAGAAATAAGTCCAGGGGGCTTTGTGAACCTTGAAAGTTTAATATATTTAAAAATGGAAATGCCTGCAACTTTTCTGCTTTATTTTTTTGTCACCGTTGCTGACTGTATTGAATGTAGAGGAGGAAGGTGGACACACAAATTGAAGGACACCAGAGGAAGACCAGAGCAGGCTTAAGCAGTCCCTGCATCTATTACAACCCCCCCCCCCCCATAGTATGCTATTTATAGTGCAGACTCCAGCCAGGATCACTGTTCATTTACTTTTCTGATGATGAACTGTTGCATTCTATAAGTACAGGAGAGTTTAGGAGCAATCCTATCCTAACAATTAGGTTTCGGTCTCACATAGGATTGCTGCCTTTGCTGTTGGTCTGCTGCTCACCTCACACATGTCAGACAGACTTGTCCAAATCCTCTTACGGGAGATGACTTTTTTTGACCCTTTTGGAGACTGTGCCTTCACTGCTGAGTAATTCCATAAGAGTATGTATAATAGAGTAGATGATAAATGGTTTCATTCTTGCCCGGCCTAGACTTGTTGTCTGACTGTCATGCTCTCTTTCCCAAACTCCATGGCTGCCGAAACTCTTGCTAAGCAGGCAGCACAAAGAGCTTGTCACACCTCATTTGCCCCGACTCGGTTAGTGCACCTCCTTTCTTGGGTCTGAGCAGCCTTGCATGGACATTGGCCTCCATATGTCACAGCTCCATCGAAACAGTGAAAGGATGAGCATTTTTCTAGGGCCACCTTAGTGCTTCTATCTTATTGTCAGAAGATGAGAATTCATGGACGGCCAGTTCAGTAGCCAGCAAAGCAGAAACAATATCATGCAATGACTCAGTTCTAGCTTCCTAGGTCTGAGTGCTTGCATACAACAAATTGAATGAACCTTCTTATTGTGATACATCTTTGTGAAATGACTTTTTAAAACACACACACAAAGTAGGGAGGTCTCAGAAACTGCAGCATTAGCAGTGACATACAGCTGCTGCTCAGAGGGTAGAGAAGAGAGCCAATTTGAAACAAACAAAACATTGGTACAAAATGTCTTTATGTTTTGTCTCTTATAAATTTTATTTCTGTTGGACCTGGATGAGAACATTACAACCTCCCCCACCTGCCCTTTTAATAAGGAATTTGGCAGGCAGGAGGGGAGATATTATTGTGTATATGTCGCAGTTTATAATAGTTCTGAAGAATTCATCACAGGAATACCCGGGACTCAACGTGAACTAAATATAACTTTAAAGTAATGCTAATTCCAGGGGAAAAAGCAGACTGCATCATCTTTGACAGTTTGATAGTCTCTGATATGTGTAACCAATTGTTCTTATTTACATTAATTTGCATTGTGAAAAGCAATTTTACAGTTTCAGTCAGGCTTAATAGGCAATTTGCAGCTCTGTGCCTAATGGCATAGTTACTTAAGCCTGCCCCAGGGGTGCTTTCTAGACCTGATACAGACAAAACCTTTTAAATGTTCGATTGAACATCTTAAAAAAAGTCAAAAGTCTTTTGCTATTAGACCTGGCTTGTACTTGCCTTGTCATATTTAATACTACCGCTGGAGATGGGCTTTGATTCTGGTGCCGTTCATCTCTGTATTGCGGAGGTCATGATTCCATTTGGCAAAACATGATGACACAAATGAATTACGTTCTGGGGTTTTGGGTGTGTGTGTTCTTAACCAAGGACATTTTAATGAAGTGAGAAGCCACGTATAATGATACTTTTGAAATGTTTACATCAGTGTGTGTGTGTTTGTGTGTACATTAACAAAGTTCAGTGCCTTGCTTTCATATCTATGAAACATAATTGCTGACTTCTCTACGTAGTACTTATGATTATAGATATGCCTTCTTCAGCGGTGGAAGCGACTGTATTTGTTAAGGCATTCACATGCTTATGGGCCAATAAAGAGCAGCCACTGTAGTTATTCAGACTGCTTAGACTGAGGGTGCTTTTTTTGGGTGAGTTTCAGCCACATACCAGAACATTCAAGTTGCACAATTATAGATGATTGGAAGGCTTTGTACAACAAACCACTGTTTGAGGTAAGGAAAGTGATGGGGAAGTATTCTGCACCATTGCACTTGCTTTGATGCAGTACCATCTAACCTCTCTGTGAACAAATCAGAATGAATGACCTGTAAACAGGCTATCTGGCAGCAACCTGAGAAGCTGACTTCAGTGTCAGTTGATTTGTGAGGTTGCCAGACAGTATTCAAAATGAGGAATCAGGAAATTGACTGTTTAGACTAGAAATGCAACTTGGAAGGCAACTTCATGGAGCTTCTGGTTTGCTGAGGGGCAAGCATGCTAGTGGCACAGACAACCTGTGATGCAATAAACATCTGCATCATAAGTTCAAAAGAAAAAGTTTCGGGGGGGGGGACAGAAATACGTTTTAGATCTTACTAACAAGTGGTTGTTGTTGTTATCCTGCCTTTTTGCCTGACAGGGTTTCAAGGCAGCTTACAGCTTAAGTAAAACAAATGCCAATAATTAAACAACTCTCTCTCTGTGTGTGTGTGTGTGTTTGTGTGTGTGTGTGATCTGTTTATTAATACTTACAGCAATTCGGGGCCAAATAGCAGCATTTGGCCATCAAAATGGTACAGATAAAAGAGTGAACATCTCACCTCCTGGGTGCCCTGTTCCCAATGTAGAATTGTCTCTCCTCTGGCAGTTCTTTTTATTAAGAAACATAATAGCAGGTCCTAACTGTGTTTTTAAACAGTGTGCGCAGTTTGTGTTTTGAAATCCTGCAACATTTTAAACGATTGGGCCAGCAAAAAGGATCACAGTCAGGGAGGTCTATACCGCCACCTACTGGATGGAAGATCCCTGAAGCTGCGCCTGCTGTTTACTGTCTGGGTGGTAGCTTTGGAGAACGGTACAAACTCTGTTGCATGTTTATTCTTTAACGCCAACACAAAAGATGGGAAACAATGGCCGGTGTTTGCCTTCCGGGAGCTTAAATCTCTTGCTTGGGTCTGTTGCTGCAGCTGAATGAGATTTCCCTCTTGCTCGAAGGCTGATTTCAGCTTCTTCCACTTTTATTGGTCTATTATGCAGGAATGCCTCCACAAAGCGGGATGCCTTGGTTTGTGAATCATCCCTGTAACAGGCAAAGCAGTTTGCTGGTATGTTATTATTAACAGTATTCGCCCTTCTATTGAGCTGAAACTGTTAAACTAGTTTACTTTATTTGTATTGATTTAAGCAATGTTGTACGGATATATCTTTTAAAGTTACTTACTGGAATTATGATTATTTTTAATTGTTTCTATCTTTTTAAAAAATAATAATAATAATGTTATACTCATTGATCATTTGATATGTTGTGAGCCACTTTTGGCACACTTTTGTGGGAAAGTGGCATACAAATAAGCAGCAGATGATCGTCATCAACATTGGATATCATGGGGCATCAGCACATATTAACAGTGGTGGCTGCTCTATTAGGGCAAATGGGATACTGCCCTCCCCACAACCTCTGCCTTCTTTTGGTCAAACTCCTTCCATCTACATTTCTTGCTTACAACCTATCCAGTGGGTGGCCCTGGCCATCAGCTTTCTCCTTCTTAGGTTTCATGTTGCATTTGCAGAACTTAGCAGAAAGGAAGGTGGAGACAAAACTAGATATTGTTGCTTCCACCTGTCATTGGCTCTGCCCCCGCCAGTCATTGGTTTTTAGCTCTGCCTTCTGTTGGCCCTACCAGTCTTGGTGGGCATCAGCCTTTCCCAAATGTTAGTAAAAGAGCAGTCTCTCCAACCTACTGGCTCCAAAACTTCAGTAATGCATGGCGAGGCGGGGGGGGGGGGAAGGGTCTCGGTTTCACTTTTCAACGAGAACAGACCTAATCCACATTTCGTGAAAGCAGCCATTTTCGGAAATTTATCCTTCCCCAAATGACCAATCCCCGCTTGCAGCTCTGTGCTCCGAAGTTACACTTGCTGAATGAATCAGTCCCTTAGATAGCCATGGTTTCCTAAAGGAAAGTCATGCTTAATTTAGATTGGAATCTGTCGTTTTGTGTGATGCAATACCGACTTGGCATGCCACGGCTTGCTCATTTGAAGGATGTGTTGAGTCTCTTTGCAACTTGTTGATACTGACAGCTATACCATCCCAGCTGTTCTCTTTCTTTCTTTCTTTCTTTCTTTCTTTCTTATGCCCCCATTTAGTTTCCTGAGGTCATGTCATCATTTCTGCATGCAACAGCTATTCCTTACAATATTTCCCTATATCCCCCCTCGCTTCCCTCCCCCCCCTCTCTGTCTGCCTTTATAATTGGACTGGGAGTTGGCTTGGAGTTGGTCTAGTTTCAGCTTGCCACTCATGCCTGTTTGTGGCCAGACACTTTGTGAGAGAGTAGCATGAAGGTCATTTTGCATGCAAGAGCTTAATTGAAAAATTGGACGCTTTGAGATGTAAGCTGGATGCTGTAATGAGGTATTGTAATTGAAACACATATCGTATGTTCAAGAAGAATTTTAAAGAGAATTCTGTGGGGATGCTTGCAACCAGCAGCCAAAGATCTGCTAGGTTATTTTGAAACAACATGTGGCTTTTAGCCCTCTTCGCTCTTCTGCATTTACCAAGACTTCAACTACCCGACATGCAAATTCCAAATTCCAGTATGACCAGGACATATATATATATATATATATATATATATATATATATAAATTCTGGAATTGGAACATGCACTTGTCTGTTTTTATTAATGAGCACTCACACTTTACATTGTGGGTGCCCTTTGCGGGACCGCGCGTGGCGCTACAGTTCCCAGGGAGCTTACTGGCAAACAGGGGCTGGCTTGCCTCTCAGTGTTATTATTTGGAGGTTCTCTCCCAGCTTCAGTAATCAAGTTTCTTGCTGGGAGGTGGAGCCAGCCCCATTTATAAATAGGGGGTGGAGCCGACAATAGCCAGGCAGTCAGCTCTGGAGATTCATCGTTCCTACTCTTGTTTGCAAGTTAATCTTTTAATCTTTTCTTCCTGTTTAGCAGACGCTGCTACGGTTTTTGACTGGTTGCTGTCGAAGGGCCGAGAAGAAATTTCCCTGCATTGGCAGGTTTTGTCTTCCCTGTAGCAATTCGTCTCAACTTTGGTGGTTATGGCCTTGGGTGGAATCCTTTAGTCTTTTCTTCTGGGGGGGGGGGTTGAAGTGATGACTCACCCCCCTGCAGTGGCGATTCCAGGGGCCCCCCTCTTAAAGGGATTATATATATATATATGGGTGTCACTGGCCATCCACTGAAAGGTCGTCAGTGAACTACTCTGCATGCGGAGATATGGGCTTCGCTGCCTGCTACATTTACGTCTCACAGAGCACCCCCATATCCCATTTACCCTGATGAGCCCCAGTTCTCCCGGCTGGGAGGCTGGGAGGGATACACGCCCAAGGCCTAAGCCAAGGTCTTCCTACATTCGGAAGTTTAATAAAGTTGTTGCCTAATTTTAATTCCATATAACGTTGTCAGAGTCTTTATTCCTTCCTTATGATCCCTGGGGGCTGGGGCTGTCACCGCCTGGTCATGCAATACACACTAAAGCACCACACACACACAAAATATTGATGAATTATATAGCACTTTTTGGTTGTGTGATGGTAAAAAGGTAAAGGGACCCCTGACCATTACGTCCAGTCGCGGACGACTCTGGGGTTGCGGCGCTCAACTTGCTTTACTGGCCGAGGGAGCCAGCGTACAGCTTCCGGGTCATGTGGCCAGCATGACTAATCCACTTCTGGTGAACCAGAGCAGCGCACGGAAATGCCGTTTACCTTCCTGCCGGAGCGGGTACCAATTTATCTACTTGCACTTTGACGTGCTTTTGAACTGCTAGGTTGGCAGGAGCTGAGACCGAGCAACGGGAGCTCACCCCGTCGCGGGGATTCGAACTGCTGACCTTCTGATCGGCAAGCCCTAGGCTCAGTGGTTTAGACCACAGCACTACCCGCACCCTGTGATGGTACTCACTAGTACAGAATACCATCAGATCTTTATTGCTGCCCATGGCGGCCATTTTGTGCAAGCACCAATGACACTTTTATCAAGTGAAGAGTACTAACACCTCATTAAAAAAAAAACCACCAAAGAAGCAACCCACACAAAATGGTGGACCTACATTTTTGGGACACTGAAGCTTGAACTGTCATGAGGGCCCCTTTGCAATCAGCACTGAGATATGGGTAATTACTCTTATCTCCTTCAATGGGGTTGTTCCATGACAGATCACCACACCCTTACAACATCTGTGCTACTTTAAGACTGTTGAAATATAGACAACAAAATAATAATGAATGTGAGTTGCATCACTTAATCTGGGTCTAATCATTTCTACTTTTAAAACAGCATCAGGTTATTGGGAATTCCAACCTCTGGGCGGGTACTGCAATTCAGAAGCATTTAATCCAGACAGAAAAGTTGTTGAGCTTTTTGGGCAAAATTAAAAATAAACCAGCCATTTTTTTAACCTATTTTTATGGGGAAACGTCAAATATACCGGGTAGCACTGCTGCCATGGGCTGCCATACGTCCAGATTTTCCCGGACATTTTCCCCCAGACACTGCTGCCCACTGTTGTATTCTGGATATGTCCAGAGTATTCCAGACATATAGAAGCCCTACCTAAATTTTGCTCCTTGAAACATTATAGTCTTTTGATCCTAGGCCCTGTGCAAGATCTTCCCCCAGCAAAATGACCTTCCACTTCACTCATAGCGTACGCACCAACATTCTGTCTGTGACTGAACCTTCCCCCTCACAAGTAGTATTTATGTAAATTCTGTGACATTGCAGCAGCTCAGTCAACAACTGGAGTGAGGTATTGCAGGCAGTTGACAGCAAGATTTATAAATGTAGTTATGCTACATAAATTTATAGAAGAATACTAAACTGCCGGGTTCTGTGTTGACATGATAGTAATACATTTACTAGTACTGCACAGAGTGTTCAGGGCTTAATTTAAGCTCTGTGTGCTGACAGGCATCCTTCATGGTCCTCTTAAGGCTTAAAAATTATCTATTAGGGTAAACAACCATTACAAATCTTCCTTGGTTGTGCTGAAGTAAACATGAAAGATCTAAGCATGCCCACTGGAACCAGGTCTACAGAGTTCTGGAGCTAAAAATGAAGGTGTTTGACCTAGGATGCTGATGGAAGAACAATGCAATTTTGAGGGAGAGAGCTCCCAGCTGAGAGCCAGTAAAAGGAGCCTTCAGCAACCTGGCATCTTCCAGATGTTTTGGACTGCATCTTCCATTTAGAGATGATGGGAACCGTAGTTCAAAACATCTGGAGGGGGCCAGATTGCCAAAGGCGGCAGTAAAAGATGACAGTGCCCCCTTTCTCCTTCTCTGCTCCTAAACACTTTCCACAGTTTTTAAATCTGGGTTCAACTGGTAGGTGGATGGAGCATATTTTTCATGTAAAACATAAATCCCATTATGTGTTTACAAACTGACAATATATTGTAATGTTCACGACGCAGGTATCCACTGTATAAATCCTCTGCTGTTAAAGAACTTTCTGGATCAGGAAGTGGCCTGTCCAGTCCTGCACCCTGTTTTCACAGTGGCCAACCAGATGCCAACTGAATATTTCACCCACATCATCACTTACTTTCAGTCTTCATATATGTTTTAAAGATGCTGCCTTAAATTGATAATCAGTCTACACTGATTATAAATGTATAATCAGTTTCCACTGTAACATCTCTAGATATATTTGGGGTATTCATTAGCTTATAGCAAGAATATTCTTAGATCCATATATTGAAGTATAATCACCATACAGGTAGCTTATATTTAGACTTGCTATTTCATTTCTAGATTTGATCCTGTGCTCAGAGAGGGGACTGAGCTGCATTGAAGGCTCATGCTGGTAGGGTGTGGAAGAAGAGAGCAGCAGTTTTCACAGGTTCCCCATTGCCCCTCCAGCCCCCTCTTTGCACAAGACCTCCCAACTGTTTCAATGTTCCGCAATCCCCCAGAGCAGATTTCCGAGTGGTCCAGGGGGCTGCAGGGATTGGTAAGAAGCGATTGATAAAAATCACTCCCGTCTCTCACGCAGGCCCTTGCAGAGCCAGGCAGAGGCCTGGGCCAGGTAGATAATGTGCCCCCCCTTTTTGCCCTGGGGATCTCCATTGTTGATTGAAAGAAACACTTAATTCGTTTTAATATATTGAAACTTCTCTCATTGGAGTGCATTTTTGTATCAGTTCCCCCCCCCCCATTTTACTGAAAACAAAGAAACTACGCTATCTGAGACGTGATCCATTGTTCTTTGAGTACTGTTTCCCCCCCTGATTTTATTTTTTTTACTGATGCTGACCGAGGCCCCCTTTGGAATCGGAGGCCTGGGCCAAGTGGCCCATATGACCCCACCCCTCTGTCTGGGCCTGCTCTTACGTCAATATTTTGTGAGCAGAATTCTCCGGCTCTAGTCCACTCTTTTGGGTTTCCCTCCAGAAACACAGTGACTAAACTGAAGCCACAAATTCAAGCTGCAAACCACAACTTTTATTTCCCTAGTCTGTCTTTGATTTGTTCCAACATCCTCAGCAATATTTCAATTTAGCTGTTTTAAAATTAAATCATATATGCCATTAAATGAATCTAACTACTCCAGCTGATTGGGGCTTTTCTGGCCTTCTGATTAGTGCCTCCATGTAATGCAGTTTCATTCGGTTCTTTAAGTGCCATTAAGTGCTCAGCACTATGTTAAGAGGAATTTTTAATGGTCAGATTCATAATATAAATTTGGCAACAACTGATAATTAAATTCACTAGAGTGCAAAGTAAGAAACAAATCTCGGTGGTAATCAAAGGTGCACAGTCAGGAAATGAAGCAAAGGTCTGTTTCCTCAGCTAAATAGCAAGGGGGGGGGATTCATGAATTTCCACCTCATTATTATAAAAAGCTTAGAGACAAAAGCTCTGTCAATTCTGACCTATTGCACATCAAAGAACGACCATTGTCTTCTGGGACTCTTTTAAGAGCCTGCTTGTCTTGTTGAAATAACCACAGCACCATTTTAGCATCCTCATTAGTTGACACAGCTATTTGAGTGCTGGAGGAAAAATATAATGGCAACTTCAAGCAAAGTTTCACTTAGCACTTTTTCTCTCTGTTCGTTAAGATGGTGCCATATAATAATATTTGTTATTTGTTGGTGGTTTCATACCGGATAGTGTCCTTCTCTCAGGTTAACTTTTTCATCGTATTTAAGGCACTTTGAAAGAAGGAAATTCAGTGCTATTGTCAGTGGTATTTATAGAAAAAGAGGTACTGGAACTCACCATGAACATGTCCCTCATTATTTTAGAATGGCAATGGTGACCACATGAGAGATACCAGAACTGAGTTCCAGTAAGTTCTGGATAAAAAAAAAGCCCTGGTTATTGTTATTGTTATCTACAGAACATGTGAAGTATAACTAGTATAGCTTGGAGAACTTGGCAAAACAGGGCCAGGTTTTTTTTTTATATATATAGTTGTGTTCTGTCACATTTCAAGTGTATAAATACTACCTGAGCAGAGCAATCCAAAGGGGAAGAAAAAAATGCTAAATGTGTGTTTCAGAACTGGAATAATGCACATTTTATCCCAATGAGTTTTAATGCTTGCTTGTGCCTGCTGACCATATCTCCTAGGCTGACTGTTTAATAATGTTTTGTGAATTTCTCATTTTAAACCTTGTCAGCCACCCTGTGTGGTATTTTTGCACTAGGAGAGCAGGATATAAATTTGCCTTGCTGAGCCACTTCTCCTTCCATGAGAAGGACAATGTCTTCAGGAAAACCTTTGCTAAGATGCTTTTACCATGAATAAAATAAAAACATATATTGCTCTATACAACACTGGGAGCGGGATGCATAAGGGCAGTTGAATTTAAATTTAACTGATTTTCAACTTCCTTAAAATACACCAGATTAAATTGACACACCACAAAAATGAACATCTCTATCAGTAAAGGCAAGTATAGTGCCATTGGCCTAAGGGGCAAATTTTCTGATGCGGCCCTATGAATATCCTTCAGCATTTTATTATCTAGAAATGGCAGTGTAGTTGGTCCTCTGTACCCATTAATCCATGGCCTCTTAACAGGAGACTGA
Organism: Darevskia mixta; assembly: GCA_034641385.1. NCBI lineage: Eukaryota > Metazoa > Chordata > Lepidosauria > Squamata > Lacertidae > Darevskia > Darevskia mixta. The sequence continues at coordinate 12,238,489 of JAWWNH010000029.1, forward strand.
CAATGAGGGTACTAATTATGACGGTGATGTTGTAAAGGTAGTCACCTGAATTTGAATGGGTGATCTTCAGGAATAAAGATTTTCCCCTAGTAATAAAATACCATTTGGAATGTACATTTAAGTGCTTCAGCTCATTCTGGACAGACCTTAATGTATTATTCTGTTAATAAAGGATATCTTTGCGTACGTATTTCTGCATTCAGTATCACAACGGGATGTAGCAGTTCTGGACCCCTGCGGTGAACACAGATCAAAGGTGGCTAACTTAAGGTTTCTTGTTTATTCTCTTTATCTGCTAGAAAGGTTGTCTCTTGATTAGCTGAATTGGAATCCATAAAATGGATTACTTTAAAATTAATTCTATAGCGCCAATGTTTCTGGTTGCCTCCAACATTTAAATAATAATTACTAATTTGCAAACACACCCACACACTCCAGCTCACATTGAATTGGCTCAGAATAAGCTATTTCCTGAGTTTGCAGAAATACGTTTGTTTGTTTAGAGCCAATATGAGTTAAATCATATCCATTGGATGCAGGAAAGAGCTGAGCTCTTCAGATGCTTGGACTGAAAACCATTCAGGAGAACTCAGGGTTTGTAATGTTTGCCTTCTGTTTTATTTGTTTGCTTGAGTTTTTTCCCCCAAAAAAGCAGTTGGGATGCAATCCTGCCCCCCGCCCCCCCAAAGTTAAGCAACAATATTCTTTCTGCATTGCACTTGTGCAAAATGTCCTTTGCAAAAAGGCAAAAATGCCTTCCATTCCTGCTGTGTGTTCTGTTTCACAATACGACCTGGAGGAGCTAAGCCCTGTGTGAAGTATCTATGCTAACTCCTTTTTCTCATTTGAAATAAGCAAGCAGTTGGTCGTGTGCCATTTCCTCTTGACATGAATATAGACTTTTCCTCCATAGAGTCTTGAGCTCAGTACATGACTCCTTCACTAAGAGTAGAGAACCCTCAAGTAAAATTGAATTAAGATAATTCTGTCCATATTTTAACACGAATTCTTCAAATCAACATACTTTCCCTTGTAAGAGCAGACATGTCTTTTTAGCCTCAAATGAGATTAAGTACTAGTGCAATCTATAGATATCATTTAGGGTATTTTAAACCATCAATTTCACAGTTCCTCATACACACAACACTGAATGGGCAGTCTTAGGCTACGGTCCACAAGCAACCCCTGGCTGCTTATTTGCACACATATATGACTGACGCGGGTGGCGCTGTGGGTTAAAACATAAAGCCTAGGGCTTGCCGATCAGAAGGTCGGCGGTTCGAATCCCCGCGACGGGGTGAGCTCCCATTGCTTAGTCCCTGCTCCTGCCAACCTAGCAGTTCGAAAGCACGTCAAAGTGCAAGTAGATAAATAGGTACCGTTCTGGTGGGAAGGTAAACGGCATTTCCGTGTGCTGCTTTGGTTCGCCAGAAGCGGCTTAGTCATGCTGGCCGCATGACCCGGAAGCTGTACACCGGCTCCCTCAGCCAATAAAGCGAGATGAGCGCTGCAACCCCAGAGTCGTCTGTGACTGGATCTAATGGTCAGGGGTCCCTTTACTTTTACCTTTATGACTGAAACAGATGCACAAACCTATATCCTCAAACCACAACTTTGTTTTGCACATTGCACCATTTAAATAACTTCTCCCATCTTCCCCTCTTTAATATTCTGCAAGTTTTGGGGGGGGATTGGACCACATTGGGTTAGTAGTTGTGGCAACTGCCATATGATCCGCAACATTTTGCTGCATATTAAAAATTGTGTACATTATTTTGTGAAAAACATGCAAGTGTTGTTGTGTTGCAACTGGAGAGGACACAGATCTTTAAAAGCCAATATACACAGCATGTTACCAACACGCTGAGTGGCAAACTACAGTGCAGGCTCCAGGTTTTGGAAGGCTTGGAGAAGATAGCCTTCTGGAGAAATGAACTGAGAAATACACCACACTTTCTTGTATACTCCATGCAAATTAGAAGAGTGTATTACTGCTGGGCAGTGGTCCATTGGGTGGGCACTTGTTCCAATGCTTGCCCTCACTAGGTAAAGGTAAAGGTACCCCTGACCATTAGGTCCAGTCGTGTCCGACTCTGGGGTTGCGACGCTCATCTCGCTTTATGGGCCGAGAGCCGGTGTACAGCTTCCGGGTCATGTGGCCAGCATGACTAAGCCGCTTCTGGCGAACCAGAGCAGCGCACGGAAATGCCGTTTACCTTCCCGCCAGAGCGGTTCCTATTTATCTACTTGCACTTTGACATGCTTTCAAACTGCTAGGTGGGCAGGAGCTGGGACCGAGCAACGGGAGCTCACCCCGTCGCAGGGATTCGAACCGCCGACCTTCTGATCAGCAAGCCCTAGGCTCTGTGGTTTAACCCACAGCGCCACCTAGGTCCCGGCTTGCCCTCACTACCCCTAGAGAAAGGCCTGAGAACATAGACACTTTGTGTTCTTCACACAATGGTTACTTGAGTTTATGTAGGATAACCTTTATGCAGCAAAAAAGGTATTGTGTGATGTGTCCTTCACTCACCAGTGCAGTACAAGACTGAGCCATTAATGTAACTCCAATGCATGAGCAAAGTAAACAAGAAGAAGTCTGTTTTGTCAGGAAGTTTAAAGAAAACCTATTTAGATCAATGATTAGGTCAGGCCAAATAAATTCCGGCCTCCTTCAAAGAAAATTGCTAGTGAATGTTTGGGCTGAAGTGATGTTAACTTCCTTGACACTGAAGATTTAGTTACGTGAGGCAATAATGAACAGTTGAGAGATGTAATTTTAGATGTAAAAACAAATGCAGAATCCACAGATTTCAGAAGCAAAGAGTGTTTGCTATTGTGATGAATCGCACACATAAAGAACTAACGTCAGCTGGGGGGAGTGGGGGGGGAGAGAGAAACACTGCAAATGACCATTCCGAACTACTGACATCTTCATGCTTGTAAAAGTCTGTGAAACATGAAATCCTGAAAAACTTTAATATCTAATTCTTTGACATATATCTTCACTTCTCTGAGTCGTTTCTCTGAGGTAAGCTCAGAGGGTGAAGCCAAAAAGAGGGACTTTTCAGATGTGGCTCCTTGTCTGTAGACTGTTCTCCACAGTGAGGTCCCCCTGGAACCTTCACTGACATCTTTTTTTCTCCAGGCCTTTGCTGGATTGATTCTTTTTTATTGTTGTTTGGCTGCCAAGGCATGCTATCGCTTCTATGGGGAAATGTCTTTTTTTGTTTTTTGTTTTGTATGTTGTATGATAATGAGTGTTTTATATGAATTTTGCTTTTGTCTGTGGTACAATATGTTTATGTTTTTAAATGTAAGCCACTTGGAGATCTTTTAGGAAACAAGCAGCTAATCATAATCCTAATCATAATATTTGCTTCTCCATCATTTTCAAGATCCCTGCTTTCCTTTCGGTGCTTATTGCTAAAACTTTGCTCATTATATTGTCATCTCTCACAGAAACAAAAGCATCCTATGCTTTTTTAGCTTTAGCGTGCATGGGTTGGAAGAGTTTGAAATGGAACCAGATAGGATAGATAAAAGGGTGGAAAAACTATATTGTTTGAAAACAGGTATGCATAAAAGGAGAAAGCAAGGTATAGGATAAAATGATGTTAATTGAGTGGTGCAAGCCTATAGGATAAAACTGTATAAATACTTCTAATTGAATAATATTTAGACCATGAAAACCTCAAACAGAAATCCTTCAAAATGGTCGTATGCTGCCACCTTTCTGAATGGTTCTTCTCTACAGAATCTGAAAGCAATCTTTGCGTGTTCAGACCCAGAGACCTCCCCCCTAAATAAACACACATTTGACTCAAATTTTAGTTTTGGTTTTTGGCAGAATTTAGGCCACAACTTTATTGATTACAGAAAAGTGAGTGGTTGCATAGGCTCTGGTTCGACTAGCTCTCTGCACCTTTGCAGGTAGTGCTGACCCAGGGTTCCAGCATAGGTCAGCCAAGAGTGAACACCTGAGGTAGGTGAAAAGCCCGGGAACAGACTATGTCCACTCCCCAGATGCTCCCCTGGACTTAGGCATGGGCACAACCCCCTCTTGGGGGTTGACCAAACCAAGTTGAGTCCCTGGATTCCTTTAACGGAATACCCTTCACATAGGGATGGCGAGACCTTTCTCCCACCCCTATCTCCTGAACCAGGGCCTATCCGCAATCTTACAAGTTGTGACGATTTGCTATGCGGCAGGCGAAACCCAAATGGCAACAGCCAATCAGTCAAGTGGAGAAAATAACTGTCCCAACGACAGACGACACACGGCGGCATAGCAAGGTCAATCGCAAAATGCCCTAAAAGTAGGGAGAGGTGGGTGGGTGTTCCGATGCATAAGCCGAAAGAGGAAGCTCTGGGTCACGTCCATACCGGTAGGTATACATAGGTCCCTCAATCCGTTTAGACTGCACCCCATTGGCCATATTAAATCCAGCAACGAGGGACCTACCAATTGGGTGTTGTGGCTATCCAATAGACCTACCCACAACCAGGAGGTCAGTCTCCAGGTCTCACCATGACACGTGCCCTCTTTTAGGGAGGACACGGTTTCTCCATCTTCCAAGAACCCCCGTTATGAATTTCTTTTGATGGCTATGTTACTGGATGTCCCAGTAGGCGACCGGGCTTCTAGGATTTGCACAACACTCCCGGAAGCTGTATGCTGGTTCCCTCGGCCAGTAAAGCGAGATGGGCGCCACAACCCCAGAATCATCCACAACTGGACGTAATGGTCAGGGGTTCCTTCACCTTTACCTTTTTACCCTCAAGTTATATTGAAGGACCCGGTTCAACAATAGATTTAAATGCAGATGGGTAAATAAGTCATCCTAATAAATCTGTTTAGGATGAAAAGGGAAGAATCAGTAAGGTTTTTGATTTGGCTTAGTTAAACACCCAGACACTTTAAATGGGTTTTATTTTGACAAAGCTTATTCAAGTGGCCAAGCCTTTTAAGTATGCAAAATTGGTAATAGGCCATAACCTCCCTGGTCTGTGACAGGAATTCTTGGCATATGCGGTCTCAAATTGCATTGACCTTTTATGCTGCCAAATTGCATTGCAATTTCATGTCTAATTTGCTGTCTTCTCCAGTCTTGGGTTCCCTTCAGCATTTGCTACACTCTTCCCTCTCTCTCTCTTGGCTTTTGGCTTCCTGCCTACTAGCTATGGCCTGGGATATTTATTTATCCTCATGTTTCAGTTTTTGAGCAAAATTGCTTCTTATTACTCAGAAACATTAAAAAATAAAAAATGCCCCAGCTCATCTGATTTCTGTATCTCTGTCCCCGTACCACCAGATGTTCCAAGAAAGGTTATAGCAGCTCGTTCTGGAAGCCAGGTTTTTGGATATTATGAGCTATTGTTTGACACTATCAACCAAATCAAAAATCTTGAGACTATTTTAAAAGAACTTAAGGAGCTGCCATTCAGATGTGTGCCCCTCCCCTTCATACTTCCTCTTTTCACTCAGTGTTTCTTTCTTTCTGATTGGTTCTTCACTATAGGAATTGTTTTAACAAAATCACTTTGTGTACAAAGGCACAGCCATAGCTGTATAACGATGAATGAGTCCTTTCTGTGGGACAGTAGCTTATTCTGTGAACTGCCCTGAGACCCCTGGGTATAGGGTGGTATATAAATTCAATAAATAATAATAATAGCTCTTCGCAGGAAAAAGGCTCCCCAGCTCTGCCTTAGACCAAGAATATCGTTTCCTTCAAAGCCTTTACTAGAAACCAAGGGTTTAGTGCGGAAGGACCTGCCTTGCGGAACTCCTTGCCAATAGAGGTCTGGCAGGAGTCATTTTTTTCTAGACATGCCTTTGGAATGTGACTATTATTTTTTAACCAAACCATTATTAGACATTGCATTGCGTTTTGATGTTATGCACCTCAGTGTGTGCATGTGTGCATGTGTGTGATCAAAGTGTGGCTTACAAATATTTAAATAAATCCGGATTTTATTTTATTTTAAGTCCTGATTGGAGGGGGGGGGGGAAGTTGAATAGATTGAGCATTTCTCCTGCTTTACAAAAACTTGCCTAACTTTTGTAAACCAGGGATCCACTGAAATTCACTTAATGGCATTTGGAAGCTCCGACTGCCTGAGTGGGAAAAGAAATAGCTCCTTGTTCCTGTGAAATGTGGAAGTCCTGCTTCTGCAGTGATAAGTCCCTTTTGTATTTTGGTGCCAGTTTCACAATACAAATCAGACTTCTACGCCTGCACTTACCTGGCATTTTTGTCGGCTGCTGCTTTCTTTAACGCTGTAGGTTTGCCAATCATCCTGGACTGGTGGGAGCTTCTTGGCAACAGTTCCTGCCTCTTCCTTGGTTTTCTTTCTTGCTGTCAAATGTTTTTGATCTGTGCTAGGGATTTATCACTTTAATTAATCTAATCTCTGCAGTAGCATCCATATGAACTGAAATGATTTCTAACAATGTCTCGTTGATCCTTGTAATCACCAAATGAGTATAAAGAGGGGCTGTTGTAGCATATGGCAGGATTTCTTATCGCTGAGCATTACATTTAGCATTTTGAATTTTTGGAAGAAAAAAATACAACTCATTTTAATTGGAATTGAACTTCTGCCTAAGGATGAGGCCACTTGGTGACATGTTTCTCCTTTGACAAGATTACATTTTTAAAAATGTGCCACTAGACTGTTCTCTTATAGTAACATCCCCGGAGGGTGGAGGAAATTACTATAGCAAAATTGCAGGGCTTGGTACTGTAAAATCCTCCTACAGTAGAAAATGCTCAGCCTCAGAAGAAGAAACAAACATCAGCCCCATTCACCCTGAGATACAAGGAATCTCAGGCTCAAGGGCCAAATGTGGCCCTCCAGGCCACTCTCAATGGCCCTTGGGACTTTCCCCAGGCCACACCCTTTCTCCAGCCACACCCTCCCTCCTAAGGCTTCACCCCTCACCAGCATTTATCCACACTCTCCTTTAGTGTTTTTGTTTGGCTGTATTGTACCCCCTAAAAAAACTTCCTTGCCTTGGTGGATAAAGAGGTGGGAAATATATGGATGGATAAATATATGGATGGATAAAGAGGTGGGAAATATATGGATGGATGTAAAAACTAGCCTCCTGTTTAAAAATGCATCAATTTCTCCACCTACTTTGGCCTCTGGCCTGCCCACCACTGGAAAGTTGGCCAGAAGGGAATGTGGCTTTGGGGCTGAAAATGGCCCCATGCACCCACTATGGCTCCATTTCAAACTGGGTCCAGATGCAGTTTGGGAACTGACTCAGCCTTTGTCACCTTGATGGATGCCCTGTATTGACAATGGGCATAGCTGTCAACCCTCCCTTTTTTTGCGGGAAACTCCCTTATTCCAATGCCGTTTCATGCTGCTATCCCGGATTGTTGATATCTCTTAAATTTCCCGGATTTCAAAGGAAGCAGCTCCTCTCCTTCCCTGCCGGCCAGGGAGGCTCCTCAGCTGCGTTGCTCGGCTGCCAATAAGGAGTCTGAGACCGACTGGGGGCGGAGCTTGCATGCCTTGTGCAGCCAGACCCTCACGCCCAACCAGACAGACAGCCTGCCTGCCGTCTATGCGCTCGCTCTTTCGCTCACCCGTTTGTGCACAGCCTCTGGAGCACAGGGTGGCGAGGCTACTTAGTGCCATTGCACCGCCCTCACGGCATCCCTTATTTTCAAATCCGAAAGTTTGAAAAAATCCCTTATTTTCAAATCCGAAAGTTGACAGCTATGACAATGGGACAGGGGGAATGTGTCTCTGCTCCTGCTCCTTGATCTGTTGGCTGCTTTCAATACCTCCTGGATGGACTCTGTGGGATGGGTATTTTGGGCACTGTTTTACCTGAGGGGCCATGTCCAGAGAATATCACTGGGGGCTTGTGTCTCGAGCCCCCAGTCCTTGTGCTATAGTGTGCTGCAGGGCACAATCCTGTAGCCAATGTTTTTCTACATGAAGCCATAGGGAGTGGTCATGAGGAGTTTTGGGGCGAAGTGTGGTTAGTATGCTGGTGACACCCAACCCTGTTTCTCCAGGGGAGGATGAGCATAGTCTGAAACATTGTCTGGATGCAGTTGTGGAATGGATGAGGGCTAATAAACTGAGCCTAAACCCCAAGAAGACAGCGGCACTGTGGGTGTGTAGTCCCAGTGTCTGGGAGATTGGCCATCTGCCTGTCCTGGATGGGGTTACCTTCACTCCGAAAAAAACAACAGGTGTGTAGTTGGGTGGTGCTCCTGGACCCATCTTTGTCACTTGAGGCTCGGGCAGCCTCAGTGGCTAGGAGTGCATTTTACCAGCTTTGGCTAGGGCACCAACTATGCTCATTCTTGGTTGTGGCAATTCCTGCATTGGTCACCTCAAGACTTGTTGACTGCAGTGAGCTCTGTGGGGAGGCTGCCCTTGCGCCTGGTTCAGCAGCTCCACCTGGTCCAAAATGCTATGGCTAAACTGTTGATGAGGACTGACTAACTTTCATTGTTTGCCCATTATGTTACTGGGCCAGGTTCAAGATTAATGTATTCAATTACAAGGCCCTTAAGAACATGGGTCCAGGATACCTCAAGGACTGGGACTCCCTGATCCTTTATATGTATCTCAGCCCTATCATTGAGATATTGGGGGGATTTTCTGTTGGTGGTCCTGCTTGCCTCAGATGTACAGTTCATCACTACTAGAAGCTGGTCATTTGGTGTTGTGGACCCAAGCCTGTGGAGTACCTTCTCAACGGAGATTAGACAGGCACCCTCCTTGAGGAACGTCAGCCACTGGGACTTTCTTGTTCCTGCAGGCATTTTGAGGCAATCTTCGGTCTTATAATTTTATTTTTTTTATTGTTTAAGTGTTCCATTTTCTGTAGATTTGTGTACACCTCTTAGAAATGCAAATAATAATTTAGAATGTATAAATACCTTATTTAATTAATTAAATATAAGGATACTACTATAGAGGGTCCTGGCCTTGGGGAAGGAGGCAGGGAGGAGTACAGCTTGGTTTAAAACCTCCTGTGAACAATCAGAGCTGAAAACATGTTTGCTAGTCATTCTTAACAGTAAAACAATATACAGAAAACATCTTTCCAGCAAAACTGTGAGCAGTACATAGTGCTGCTCCCTCAGACTAGTTTTGAATAGCTCTTCAGCTGCTCTCTCTGGCTCTTGCATGAATGTGTAGTTGTACTAGGTCAGCTGTATTTTTTATTTTTGCTTCTTTCATACAAGTTATATAAAAAAGATACTACACTGTGCATGTATAACACTACTATTGTGTTTTTATTGTAGTCATATCATTGTCAAGGTCTTTTAGCTACTGGGAACTTTGGGATAATTAAAATAAATGAATTAAAATCAAATCAGGGGGAAATGACCATGAGTCATTGGTTCATCATTGTTTTATTAACCTGCTCCTTTCCTACAAACACCTCAGGCAATTATGCAGTTTAACCCCTCTGGCTTTATTTTGATTCCACACTAAAACGGATGATCACAGGCTATATATATATTTATACAAGTGCCAGTCATTTGAGCATCTGAGTTTGATGGACCCTCCAGTTGGAACAATGGCTAGGCTAGATAACTTCAAGCCATTTCCAAGCCCAAAGCAGTGTGATCTCTTAGAAACCACTCCAAATATAGAGCTGGCTGATGTTGGAAGTAGTTTGCTCCAGCTACTGATAGTGGCTAATTATTCATTTGCCAGTTGGATTTCATAATCCAGAATTCCTGGTTGATGTTTCCTTGGTGGGAGATATTGGTCATGAGGTGCCCTGTTTGCATTTGAATGGGATGCATAACAGAGCTTGAGGAAGGTGGCATAGATAGATAGATAGATAGATAGATAGATAGATAGATAGATGATAGATAGATAGATAGGGATAGATAGCTTGCACATATAAAAGCAGTTGGGAAATGACAGAGGCTGAGAAAACAAGAGCTGGCTGTAGGGAGTGCAAAGTCTTTGAAACCCACACTGTAGATTTAAAGCACATTTAAAACACACGACTCCCCCTAAATAACCTTGGAAACTTTATTTTATGCACACAGAGCTATGATTCCCAGCACCTGGGGGGTGGGGAAGCCACGTGCAGTGTGTGTTAAATGTGCTTTAAATGCATAGGGTGAGTGTGACCTTCTGTGGAAAATATGTGGGGTGGTGAATCTGCTGTCCCTTTCCCTCCAATTATGTTCTGTGATTGAAAATGAAGCAAATATTACAGGGACACCTTATTTATTTATTTATTTATTTATTTATTTATTTATTTATTTAAAGCTGTCTCTCATCCACATCTGGCTAGTCCTTCCCTGGGGACTTATGGCCAATTTTTAAAATAATATGACCTGGAACTTTCCGCATCTGAATTAAGCCACCCATGTAATGACTTCCATAAGCACCCCTACCCATGTGCTTGTGGGCCACGGGCGCTAATTTTTAGTGTGAGCAGACTCCAGTATGGTCACAAGGCTGAGGCAGTTTAAGGTTTTAACAACTTTCACTCCTTAGTTACACTACAGTTTTCTTCTTTTGTTCTAGTGTAATTGGAATAATTAATTGTTCAGCTAGTTATAAAAATGAATGTTTTATCATTCTTTTCCCATTTCTAATTCAGCCATAAAGATTTGTGTCTGTCATTTAAACCATTTTTAGCCTTTGCTTGTAAAATGATGTAGATACTACTAGATAGGGAACACAAAGGATTTTTTTACTCTCATGTTTTTCAAAGCTGGCGGGGGTGACACCTCACCCCTTGAAGCATTCAAATGTCTGCAGGAACAAGCATACGACACAGCTCCTTGCTAGTGAAATGAACAACTATTGGAATGAATATCTATATTAAAGGACACAAGTTGTAAGGCAATGATGGTCATGACTCTGGAGCATTCACCAGTTAATTACTTCCTAGTATTAACTTCAACGGGACTTTGCGCTTTATAGAGAACTGTCGTAATCATTACCAGAACAAGAAACTTTTTCTGTTTTGGCTTTTGTGACCCAATCAACATGTCAGCTCCGACATTTGCTTGCAAACCCCACTAAAGATCAGCCATCATTAAAATTAACCACATGCTGATTTAATCAACATATAGCTTTGTTAATTAATAGCCCCCCCCCCCCGCTTCACGTCCATCTGCTTTTAGGGTTTTAGTGAACCTGCAACAGATGTTCATGTAAATGTAATAATCTGGTTGCCATGTAAATATAACGTTTTCCAGAGTGCTTCTACAATAGCCTTTGGATTTATGTAGGCACTTCTCTGTATCATACATTGAGAGATGTAAATGCAAAACTGATAACTTTGTTAAAAAGCCCCATTGGATTCACTTCTTGCTTTATTTGCTTCATTTCTGTAAGCTGAGCCCGATGGGATGAGCCTCCGGAGATCTGCCATAGCATTTATGCGTATGGCCTGTAGAAATGAAAGAGATGCATCCCATTCACACTCAGTTCAAGAGTATAAGAAAATAATTACCAAGCTTACAGTAAAGATGACTCATTCATCATTCAGTAATATAAGTGAAAAGGAGTTCATGTCACTAAATGTTTCAGCTGTGGAACTGTTTAATTCTTTCACTCTATCAAGGCATCTAAATTCAATGAGTCCAAATAAGGGGAGTAACGCTTCCTGGTTTAACATTTCATGGGAGGTCTCTTGAACTGTGTTTAAGATTTGATCAAAGTAAAAAGAAAAAAAGAGGAAAAAGTGAGTAGTAATGAGATCACACAAAGCAAATTAGCAGATCCCCCCCCATGCTGAAATTGCACTATTTAAAAAGGCATTCCCCACAGCATAAAGAGTCATTCATTTCTTCCTCAACAGTAGCTGAAATATAAATGCCTGGGTGGTTACAGTGTCATGCAAATTAAACAGAAATCTTAGCTACAATGAGAAACATGGAACGATCGCAAAAGGGATCAAAGCAAAATTCACAATTGAACATCTGCACACAGAACATGCATGAAATATCTATCTATCTATTATCTATCATCTATCTATCATCTATCTATCTGTTAGAGCACACTTACTATGTCTCTGAAACATTGAAAGTAAACAGCTGATATGTGGTGTCTAGAGGTATTTTGATAAGCAGTGTTCATATAGTGTCATTTCAGTTGACTTCATTTGTAAGTTAAATGAAACTTACCTTGCGTTTGATTGATAAATGCCTCTCTTCTGCTTTCTATATTGCAGTAGCAGCATTCAGATGGAAATCATTACAGATATCCAACTCACTCCAAGGCATGTTTACTCAGAAACAAATTCACTTAGATCATCTGCAGAAATTCTACTTAGCATAGGTGCCAGATCCTAGCAGCCCAGGTCCCTTCACCCCCTGAATAAAATATTTGAGGGGGCTGGGTCCCCGCAAAGTTGATGGGCATTGCTGCCTTTCTTTCTTTTCCACATTTGGATCTTTCCTACATGCATTGTGTGCACAAGCAAAAAAATGTTCTATCTGAAAAGGCAATTGTTCGGTTTTTACTTATTTCTCACCCCTGCCCCTCCCTTGGTGATTCTGAAAGTGCTTGGCAATTAATGTTTCTTCTGACTTTAAAAGATCATGAACAATTGTAGCTTGATAAGTATTATTCTCTCTCTCTCTCTCTCTCTCTCTCTCTCTCTCTCTCTCTCTCTCTGTGTGTGTGTGTGTGTGTATGTGTTTACTACAGTGGTACCTCAGGTTACAAACACCTTGGGTTACAAACATTTTGGGTTACAGACTCCACTAACCCGGAAGTAGTACCTCGGGTTAAGAACTTTACCTCAGGATGAGAACAGAAATCGTGCGCCGGAGGCGCGGCGACAGCGGGAGGCCCCATTAGCTAAAGTGGTACCTCAGGTTGTGATCGGTTTCAGGTTAAGAACGATCCTCCAGAACGAATTAAGTTCGTAACCAGAGGTACCACTGTACAAGGTGCAAAATAACTGGTGTAAACCTGTGCCTCCTTACCTAAAGGAAGATATAAGCTTCAACACAGGTCTTGTCTGATGTCTGTCAGGGAATTTGTTTTAATAAAATAGTCTATACCAAACAATTTCATTGCTCATGATCTAAAGCTAGAAGAAAGCTTAAATATAAAGTGCTTGTAGAAACACATTGGGGGGTGGGGTGAGGATAAGGAGAAACAAAGCGAAACAATTATCTTTTCAGGCAGAACATATTTCATCATTGTCTTATCTCATATTGATATGTTATCTTCAATGTAAGATATGCTGCGACGGAAAAGCAAGACCTAAGGCTACAGGTGACATACCTGACCTGCGAAAGATCGGTGAGCATCCAGCAGTATCACACCTGAACAGGTGTCTTAAAAAACAACAACCTAATATTCCACCTGAGGATGGTATTAGAATCAAAATGATTACTGTCACAGGACAGACAATGTAATTAGCAAAATAAAATAAAATAAATCCCTTTAACATTGTCAACCTTTCAGCTATTTCATCTTCTGCATGTCTCTCTCCTTCCTGACGTAAAACAAAATCAGTGGTGTAATGCTAAAAACTTACGGCCTGATTCTGGATTATGGTGCTCTATTATTCTTAGTGTGCTGAAGATTGGCTGTCTGATGTCCATATTTTGCAAGAAGGTTGTATCAGATGAAGAAGGTGGGGCCTTGCAATGTCTAGCTGTGGGACATCATAGTGCCCTATTGGTTTCTTCCTACTATGAATCAAGTAAAATCAGGACATTTCTGCCTATTCTGACAATTCTCTTGCAGTAGTAATAGGTTGAAATAGACTCCACTGAGACTGGTTCATAGTCTTGAAATGAAGCAGTGTCATGGTGAAAGTTGAAATCTGATGCATTTTTGGATGTCACCCTATGTCATTAATTCATTTTTTATTTTTAAAACGAGGCTAAAGTGCAGCCTTGCCCAATGCTCTTATATGCAGGGGATCTACATAGTGGACCCTCAGATATGTTTCTGTATAAAACACTCCAATTAAGAATAAAAGTCTTATATCAATATTTGTGTTTGTCAGTTTATTCCAAGTGTGATTTCGGTTTATTGACCCCAAAGCTTTGCTTGTAATCAATAGATGCAGTAAAAAGCTTCCTCTTGCTGTTGGTTTAGTTATCAAATCAAATAATGCAAAACAGTTATCAACTCTTGATCTGCATGGAGTGTGATCCTCAGTTGTCGGACACACACACTGTAAATGCAAACATCGGCATTAATGGCAATGAAATACCTGCTGGTGAGAATCCAGCAGAACATTGTATGAGGTGTTTCAACCATCTTTGGGTCCCACCCCCGAAATTAGGGTTGCACTATAAATCTCAGCCACAGTTTCTCACTTATGAAGTGAGAATATCACCTTATTCAGAGATGTTATAAACCTTAACAAGATGATACCTGTGAATATTTTTATGTGCCTCATTAAAAGCATGCAAGAAATAAGTGCTTCTATCCCCTGCTGCTTTTACCAGTAAATACTGCGTTTAAAAATTCACTGTACACAAATACCAGTTTTTCTTTGAGATGGATATGGCAAGTCAGAAGCCAAGTCAAAAGTTCTTTTCAGAACCTTTTTGATTGAAAATGGTGGCCTTGGTGGGAGATTTCATTAGTTTGCTTTTTAAACTAAACCTGTTACATAGTGTGAGAAATTGTATCCCTGAATAATTGCAGCTGCTACTGTCCACCAAGACTTGAGCGTGAAGGCAGGAAGTGTTGCCCTCACTCTGATTTGCCTTTATGGTGACACCATGCCATCAAATCCCATTGCCATGAACCAATAAGAGTGAGGGCAGGAAGTCTGACTGAAATATTGCCACCCTTTGTCCCCCACCCCCACTGAAATGCCTCCTTAAACTTACAGCCTACACTAGGACAGTAAAGTTGAATAGAGGCATTTTGGATTTGTCCTAATATCATCTCACTAAGCAATGTAATCCATAGCTAGGACATAAAACAGACACACAAAGCGTAGAGGAGTGAGGTAGGCGTGGGAGTGGGGGGGGGGAGAGAGAAACGGATTCACCAATATTAATATATTCCCTTAATGCAAATGTTTATGCTCTGCTTTCTTTCTATGCCTCTTATAAGTCATTGAAAAGATGGAGCCACCACCTCCAAGTAGGGATTCTTTAAAGCGAGGACACTAGAGATATGTTTGACATCCCAGGGGTCAGTAGGTTTGCCATTTCTCAATCAATCAAGAGCTACAGTATCTTTAAGGGCAAAAGAAGACATAACATTTTAAAGAATGGCAGAGACAGTTTGATAGCACCACCATTGCTGCACCTCTATTTTTGATAGCACCTATATTGTTCTACTCTGAGGCAAGCACTAGCAAAATAAGAATAAGAATGGCTCTGTGGGTGCAGCTTGGATGGGAGAAATTATTGGCTGAAGTATATGCCATCTAGCTTCTCATGACAACAAAAACACCTATTCCGGCCCCCTCAATCCCTGGAATAGTTTTAGATCTATTTCTAAAAGGTTTGTGGATTTTGTGAATATGTCTATAAGTGCCAATCTGGGAGAAAAAGAGGCAAACCACCCAAAAATGCAGAAGGGACAAAACAAAATTGAAAGCTTATTGGGAATTCAGCTTGCTGGTGTGCATGCATGTAAGTTTTCTTTCTGTATTAAGATCATTATACTTCACCTTTCCATCCCTAAATAGACCTTCAAAGATGCTATAAAACACATTTAAAACCAAGCAGATGAAACAACTCCCTCAACACAGTAGAAATTTAGAGTCTATCGGGACCAAATGCTTAGGTCACTGAGATTAATAGCCTAAGCTAATACACACTTGAAAAGCATAGTTTTTACCTGTTACTGGATAGCAGGGAGAAAAGTGAAATATTCTGGGACAGCTTGAATTATACAGAATTCCTCAGCTTGGGTGCCACTACCATGAAGACCCCCATTCTTCCTACATCACACCTATGAAATAGCAATGGATGTGTAGAAGGCCTTCCCTGAGGACCATGTTGACAGGCTCATATAGGATAAGGTAGACAACAGCATTGCCTATGATTCATTTTTACTCTACGTAAAAAGGTCTGGAGAAGAGAGGCAGCAGTTCTATGGATACAACATCAGAAGGAGAACAGGAGAGCAAAATTGCAATACTGCCTTACACCATAAATAAAGACTCTTTGGAGAACATATAAACATATGAAGAGCCTGTTCTGATTCAGAGTAAAGGCCAAGTTAACCCATCATTCAGTTTACCAAAGTGGCCAACCAGCTGCATATGGGATGCCTACAAGCAGCAGATGAGCACAGTAGCACTTTTGTGACTGGTCCTTAAGTTCCGTGCCTGTCTTCACCCTAAGAGTAGATTTCTAAAGGAGGTGGTGCATACGTTCAATTCTTTTGTTCTAATGAGGTATCAGCAGAGCTGTTGGTGCTCATTTCTGAGTGCAAAGGAGTACCAGGCACTGCTAACAAGCCACAGGACAGGTGAAGCAGCCCTGCAATGGGGAGCAAAGTCTGCAGAGCCCTGGTTACTCAACCTGTCTTCTTTCCCTGCTCTAAGGAGCCAGATGCATGCTACTGCCAGATACTGAGGCAGTCTAGCTGCTGTGTGTCCCTAGAGCAGAACAAATCAGGCTTTGCAAATAGATTCTTCTTCATGAGATGCAAAAAATTAAAATCAAACTAAAATCCCACTAGCCTTTAGAACTCAGATATACTGCATCAGAATGATGCAGGATTCCAAGATAGGGAGAATAAAAAAAGAGCAATTTAAAATAATTGCTGGCCCCTTTCAGCTTTTCCATAAAGCAGGCTTTAAGGAGCATGGGGTGCTTTATTTTGTCTCTGTAGTCACAAGGCCAGGTTTGAATTAACAGTGTCTCCAAGGTCTGTTTGTTGGGGAAGGACTGACTGTAAGATTTATTCTTCACATTAGCCAAGGAGAGACGTATATCCTAAAGAGTTGCCCCAAGCTTCTCAAATCGTCAAGGGAAGTGAGATTCATATTTCCAGCATACACAAGCCAGCTTTCTTTCCTGGCATTACTGACCAAGCTATCTATCAACCAGAAGGACTTTCAGAAAGTGACGTTGATGCTCCTGAGATGCTATACTCACACATTCACAACAACACATACCATAAATCTTTTTTTTTTTTTTTTTAAGATGCTGACCCAGGTAAAAATAAATGGATAGGAGAAAAATCTCAGCACCAGGATTCTTCCCTAAGCTACACGTGTTCATTATAACATGTGAAGAGAGCTACCCCACAAACAGATGTGTGCTATAAGATGTGATCTGGAACTCTGGTAGACGCTAGTAGACGCTATTTTTGGAAGTTGAGTGGAAAGGGGGTGAAAAAACACATATACGTCATGAAAGCAACTCTTGTGTTAAAAATATGTGAACATTTCATTAGAATACAAAATCATAATCAATACAGTCAAGCCACTGATAAACAAATATCAATGGAAATAAACAAAATTATTCACATTCAAATCACTAACTTTTATGCTCAGACTTACATTGGGGCCACTAAAATACATTTTAGAATGAAGAATTATTAGTAACCAGTGTTGGCAAAGGAGAGAATAAACATTATTCAGAACTACTTTTTCTTCACTGTCTGATTGCTTGGTCTTATGTCATCTGATCTCAGATACAAGTCTATTGGGGTGCTTACATCCAAATAAGAGTGCTCAGGATTGCAGTCATATATACTGATTATAGGCTGATCCTATGCATGATTATTTGGAAGCAAGTCACACTGTGTTCACCTGGGCCTACTACCAAATACATGTGCATGGGAAAGAAGCATTAATCTCCAAAAGGAAGGCCAAATGCTGGTCCCAATTTTATTTGCGGGGGCTGAGACATCAGCATAATAATTATGAACTATATTAAAATCCTGTTGGGTGTGGAGTTCATAGCCAGAGAGAACAAGCATCATAGAAAATCTTTGCACTCAAATGCACACACTATAGAAATGAATTCCTAACCTGGATGCAGGACTGGCCCTACCGTTAGGCAGAGTGAAGTAGCTGCTGGGGTTAGTGGCAGAGAACAGCAGCAGTGGCAAAGTGGTGGAGAACAGAGCTGTGGATGCTCTACAGCTTGCCTTGAAGCTCCTGAGCTAACTTGCTCTCCTTGGGTGTGGAGGCTGCTGTCTCATTACCCGAGCTGAAGTAAAGTAAATTACCAGGCCAGTTGGCTTTGGCACATGGAATAGGGGCGAGGGAAGGGAAACACAGTCTTCTTATTTGACTCAGACAGCAAAATGCCTTGGGTTGGCCCTTCCTGGGTGGAATTCCTGTTCTGGGCAAGGAGGGAAAGAAGCAAGAGTTGAGACATAGTACAAGCAGTCCATCTTCACTTGGTAAAGTGGCAGGCAACTAACCTGCATGACCTGCATCAAGTTAGCAGGCATTTCTTATTTATTCATGGCAAAATTTACAACATCAGTTTCCCTTCAGTATACAGTGTGCACATGAGTAAGCATGATCAGTGAGTAAGTAATGATCAAATTAAACCTTTATTATTTTGCTAAGGGCCATCAATTGCACCAAAATAAAAAAATCACTCATCATATGATCAAAACAAACAGTACGTCTGAACTTCTGCACGTTATTTGTGTATTAATCTCTGCCAACAATTCATGGATAATAAGTGTGATCAGATCCATGTGTACAAATCAATTGTCTTGTATTGACAGGGATAGATCATGAATGCAACTTTGTGTCAAACATCTGGAATGGGCTGAAATGTGCATTGGATACTATTCCCATCTGGGACTAGTTCTGGCTCTTGGGGAAACATTCCTCTCAGTTGTTCATGACAACTGAAGGACAATCCTGAATTTGACAAAGCCCAGTCTACTTTCATAGAACTAAAAATGGAAAAGTGGTCAGGGCTCCTCTGCTATGAAGACTTCTGTGGAATGTGGGAGATTGCTGTGAAATACAACTACCGGTAGCAAGCATGAAGAGGTAACAGACCACAGAATTGTATTGCTAGATGGACTCAGCTAGATCATGCCACTTCTTCTACAGAGAGGAAGGAAGTGAAGCCCTTTTACTTCCATTCTCTTTCTCTTTCTGCATAATGTAACCAACAAAGGAGGACATGTGAACCTGCTCCCAAGCTTACAGCACATGTTTTGAATTATATTTTGTACTTTCTATGCAAGAGCATTTTGCCTGTATTGTCCTTGCTGCTACATGGAACAATGCATGCCTAAGACCTTGAATCTGTAAGTAAAGCATTTTAAACTTGACAGTATGTAGTCTGCTCATTGCAAGAGAGGTAGAAAGAGGTCAGCTGTTGTGCGCAGCTGAACAGGAGAAGAAAGGTCTAACAGCCTATATTCCTAACGTTTTGCTATGTTGCTTATTTTTGTGAGTTTAATATTCTGCTACTGGGGCTCTCTGTGTGCAAGTCCCATGTTCTGAATACAGGCACCCGGATGGTTCTTTTATTGGGTCCACAGGGATTCAGATATTTAAGGAAGAAGGAATTTCAGCAAGTGGTGCTGAATTTCAGAGAGAATTTCAACAGGTGCATCTGCCATTTTTACACCACAGAGATTGGAGCCCTCAGAAGGTATCCAATGAATGTGTCCTGTCAGCACAAGGACTTATGCTTATGCAATGGGACTTTCTCTCCTTTCTGCCCCCCCTGGGCACTCTGCACCCTCCCCAGATCTGCTCCAGAGAGTTGGACCCCTAGAACAGATTTGTGGAGGGAGAGGGGAGTTCCACTGCAAAAGCAGGTTTAAAACTTGTAGTATAATGGGCTGTCGTTTTCTGATGTACAGTACGCCATCTTGGAGGAAACATCCGTTTCCAACACTGCGACATCTAGCAGCACACACAGCCTAGTCTCAGTGCATAACTTTTCTTTTCAGAGGAGGGGAACTTGCTATCAGCTTTGTTAAAGTATCTAGAAGCTGGGTAGTAATGCCCTCCCCCCTGCAACTTCCCTTGAACAAGACTCTGCAGTGATAATAGTTATACTTCTTTTGGTAGAAGGGTTTTTTGTTGGGGGGGGGGTTGGCTTTCACTCCAGTGATCTTGCTAACTTTCCAAATATGGAGGAATTATCTTTTGAAAAGACACAATACTTCTTAATAGAAGGCCTCGGGAGGTTCCTCCATTCCCTGCCAGCATTGCCTCACCACACAAGGGACATAATTGAGCCTTCAGCAGCATTATGCATAATAATACCAGCTTAATATTTGGACTTGATTCCAAAGGCCACTGAAATCAGTAGGAGACTTTTCATTTCAAGGGGGACTGTATCAAGGCTGTAAAGGAGGGGCATGCATACGTATTCATGTCTCCAGATTCATCAGGTAGCCATTGAATTGTGTCTGCGTGGGTTAGAATGAAAGCTTTGACGTTTCCTTTAGATTTACCATGCCAGAAATCATGCAGATGAAAACCGCGAACAACTCAGCTCTTTCAAACTTGACTTGATAGTGACAAAGCCTAACCTCCAAATCAAAAGCCAAATAAAGATCATACATGACCGTATAGTCATTATCTAAGAAAGGCGAATGACCCCCCCCCCCCCCTTTAAACATTTGTCTATTGTTGTTTGAGGCTGCAAATATCTGCTGGTGGTCTGGCAAAAAGACCGTTAAAATCACCGAATTTCTGTTTCATTCTATTATCTCCCAGACCAGATGTTTATTTAAGGAACACTGTGTTTCTTAAGGAGGTGCAAGAACACAGTGTTTTCAATGGGACTCTTCGCAAAGGAACAATACCTTGGTTTGTGGTGGTAGACCATCCATCTTTAAGCCGTCTTCGATGGGATTTCGATATAATTGGAGATGGCTTGTTACTAACATCACCTGGTAACAGTGTGTCCTAGTCAGCACACTGACAGAATGCAATGTAGCAAATTCACAGTATTTTTGCCAATATCTTTTAACTGTGGCCTTCAAAGAACATTCTCTTAATCAATAATAGAACATCAGCAGTGAGAGAAGTTATCATCTTCTCTGCCTCATTATCTCCCCCCCCCCGCCCGCTTCTTGCCAGAGGAGTTGTGTGGATACCTCCCACCCCACCCCTTTTAACAGCTGAGGTTTTTATTTTTTAAGCCACCAGGAGACATAAATATTAAAAGAGACCTAACACATTTTCCAGATTTACAAGTGTCTTTAAATTCTAGCAGAATAATAATAATAATAATAATAATAATAATAATTTATTATTTGTACCCCGCCCATCTGGCCGGGTCTCCCCAGCCACTCTGGGCAGCTTCCAACAAATATAAAAATACATTAAAATATCACAGATTAAAAAACTTCCCTAAACAGGGCTGCCTTCAGGTGTTTTCTAAAGGTCATGTAGTTGTTGATCGCTTTGACCTCTGAAGGGAGGACGTTCCACAGGGCGGGCGCCACTACCGAGAAGGCCCTCTGCCTGGTTCCCTGTAGCTTTGCTTCTCGCAGTGAGGGAACCACCAGAAGGCCCTCGGCGCTGGATCTCAGTGTCTGGGCTGAACGGTGGGGGTGGAGACGCTCCTTCAGGTATACAGGACCGAGGCCGTTTAGGGCTTTAAAGGTCAGCACCAACACTTTGAATTGTGCTCGGAAACGTACTGGGAGCCAATGTAGATCTCTCAGGACCGGTGTTATGTGGTCATGGCGGCCACTCCCAGTCACCAGTCTAGCTGCCGCATTCTGGATCAATTGCAGTTTCCGGGTCACCTTCAAAGGTAGCCCCACGTAGAGCGCATTGCAGTAGTCCAAGCGGGAGATAACCAGAGCATGCACCACTCTGGCGAGACAGTCTGCGGACAGGTAGGGTCTCAGCCTGCGCACCAGATGGAGTTGGTAGACAGCTGCCCTGGACACAGAATTAATCTGCACTTCCATGGACAGCTGTGAGTCTAAAATGACTCCCAGGCTGCGTACCTGGTCCTTCAGGGGCACAGTTATGCCATTCAGGACCAGGGAGTCCCCCACACCCATCCGCCCCCTGTCCCCCAAAAACAGTACTTCTGTCTTGTCAGGATTCAACCTCAATCTGTTAGCCGCCATCCATTCTCCAACCGCCTCCAGGCACTCACACAGGACCTTCATTGCCTTCACTGGTTCTGATTTGAAAGAGAGGTAGAGCTGGGTATCATCCGCATACTGATGAACACCCAGCCCAAACGCTCTGATGATCTTTCCCAGCGGCTTCATATAGATATTAAAAAGCATGGGGGAGAGGACGGAACCCTGAGGCACCCCACAAACGAGAGCCCAGGGGTCTGAACACTCATCCCCCACCACCACTTTCTGAACACGGCCCAGGAGGAAGGAGCGGAACCACTGTATAACAGTGCCCCCAGCTCCCAACCCCTCTAGACGGTCCAGAAGGATGTTATGGTCAATGGTGTCAAAGGCCGCTGAGAGGTCCAGCAGAACTAGGAAACAGCTCTCACCTTTGTCCCTAGCCCGCCGGAGATCATCGACCAGCGCGACCAAGGCAGTTTCAGTCCCATGATGAGGCCTGAATCCCGATTGGAAGGGATCCAAATGGTCCGCATCCTCCAGGCGTGCTTGGAGTTGTTCAGCAACCACCCGCTCAATGACCTTGCCCAAGAATGGTAGATTTGAGACTGGGCGATAGTTGGCCATAATGGCCGGGTCTAAAGATGGTTTTTTAAGAAGCGGTTTAATGATCGCCTCTTTCAGCGGGTCTGGGAAGACTCCCTCACAGAGGGAAGCATTCACCACCCCGCGGAGCCCATCGCCCAGCCCTTCCCGGCTAGCTTTTATTAGCCAGGATGGGCAAGGATCAAGAAGACAGGTGGTCGGTTTCACTCGTCCAAGCAGCCTGTCCACATCCTCAGAGGTAATAGATTGGAATTGATCCCATGAAACATGACTAGACAGAGCTCTAGCACTCTCCCGCCCCGGCTCTGCTCCCACGGTGGAGTCTACCTCCTTCCGAATCTGAGCGACTTTATCTGCAAAAAACTTAGCAAAAGCATTGCAGGAGATCTTGGGGTCCCCACCAGACCCCGATGACGGAGGTGGTTCTGCTAGGAACATTTAGGATATACATCTTAGATCTCCAGACAGATACTTTCATACAGCCATGAAACATCCACTACATAAAAGGAATTCCACTTGAGAAGTTACGTTATAGATCAAGCATAGCTAATGCAAGGCCTTTAGGCTCAATCCAGAAAGGTTTTCCCATTAGAATTAGTGATGGTCTCAACATTAATACTTCCTGAACCTGAATGGTGAATTTAGAACAATAAAATATATTCTATTCTATTCTATTCTATTCTATTTTATTCTATTCTATTCTAGAAGTTAATAATCCTCATTGCAGAATTGAGGTTAGCATTACAGACCTGAAAGTTTTTTTTTCCTGGTTGAGATAGATTCCATAGATAGAGAAGACTTAAATCTCCCCTCCTTGTTTCCACACAGACATATGCCTGTATCTCGATCCTGTCACTTATCTTTACAACAGGAGGGGAATAGAGGGAGCAAGATTGCATCTCCAGTGTGAGTGGGCTGTGGAAATAGAAGAGTGCTGGATAGGCCTTAGATTTGACTGCATCTGCTGTTGACTGCCTGGCTCTACATTATGCAATGCACTACTCTCAAGTGCAATCTTAGATTAGGTTAAATGCACCATCCCGAAGAGCTAGGCTAGGCCAGGTTATGTTGGAATGACTGCTAGGGCTGGCAGTCACTTTATTTCACAGCTCTCTGAATACAGATTGAGCAGGCCACGCAATATAAAAAAGATTGCCAGCATTTTTTGTTCCCTTTTTTTTCTTTTCAACAACAGCCTGCTCTTTCAAAATCTGAAAGCTCAAGACATCCACTCTATGATTCACCCTAAAAGACCCATTAGATTGATTTTACTTTTGAGAAACCCTCATATCCTGAGCCAGCCCGACAGCATGGATTGATTCTGAGGGAGCAAAATCAACGGACTTCCTGATCAGCCCACACCTTGCTGAATATGTACTTGAAGCTGATTTAAGCGAAAGCAGGGGATGTGGGACAAAGAAGCGGAAAAGGGTAAGAGCTGGAACAGCATATAAAGTGTACTGAATCCAGCATATACTCTTTCTTGAAGCAAGTAGAAGTAACATCCGATGCATCTTCCTTCTTCTGGTATAACTTTACTCCTGTCCAGGCACAACATCGGAAAGTGACATCCTCAGGGAGCTGATGAGGGGCTCATCGCTGCTGATGGTTCTGCCCTGGGCTCCCTTCTCCAGTGGGACATTGTGGACAATTTTAATGGAGGCTATCCAGTGGTCATCTGAGGAGCCCTCCAGTACCGCTGCCACAACCTGTTCAGGAGGATTCACGTGATCAGGAAACCCTGGCAGAACTTTATTTCCCAGAGAAGATGAGGAGGAGGAGGAGGAGGAGGAGAAGGGATTGTTTGGATTTGATACCCTGCTTTGTACACATTATTGCATAGAAACCGTAGTGCAAAATTCAGAGAAATGAGAATTTTGAATAATTGTTGTTTAGGTTCACATATTATTTCAGAAAGTGCAAATCAAGTAAGTCCACCTTTAAATGTGACCTGACTCATATTTCATCCCCTTCCCTAGCCTGGGCAAGAGTCAGCACTTACCTAGCAAGTCTGTTGCCACAGACTTGTGCCTTATGCTTTTCACTCTACCATCCCTATGGGCTGCCTAGGGTCCAACACCATTACTTTAAAGACTGTATAGGGAACCTCAGATGGATGCATTTGCCTGTTGGTGGATGGGAGGTTATTTTTCTGGCAAAGCAGGTAGACAAAGCTAGCAGTCATCTTAAAACAATTCATTGCACAGATTGCTATTCTGCTATTCGTGAACTGAGGCAATTAGTTTGTTTCATAGACAATGGCCCAAAATAATTTTGTTGCTTTGTATTCTCTTTCTCTCTCACTCACTCACTTTTAAGTATTTCAGGAGATATGGATTTTAAATGCTTCTTTTGTTTTGGTGACCCTCTTTGATTTAGTCTGCTTTAAGATGCAATAGTCCTCTTGTGTGTGCAATTAAGAGGTGGCCTTAAACAGAAACCTGTGAAAAATAGATGTGCTGAACAATAAAAGACTTCATCCAATATGCTGGATAAAACCGGGTAGCAAAAAAGCTGGATAGCAAACACAACAAAAAGCATGTCTTTCATGGAATGCATCACAGGCTGAAAATGGTTTGTTGTGGGGTGGGTGGGCCTAGAAATTAATAAATGGTAAGATTTTGATTATTTGGGATATGAAGGGAATATACAAGCTACAGAGGAATTCTTGAGCTAGCCTATGCAGGATGACCTGGCCAAGCTTGGGCCATTAAGAAACAAGACAATGCCATTGAGGCCCATTGGCAATGCACTGCTGTGGAGAACAAGCCCCTCTTGAGATGACCATGTTGTAAGATCTGGACTTCCTCCATGCAAACTCAGGCGTAAATATGTGAATAAACGATATTTCTTAAAGCTACGACAGTCTCCGCCATATCTTGATTCTCGAGGGAACATAGACCTTGAGTGAGTGTCTTGAACCCCCGTGGAATCTTGCAAATGTTTGGCAGAGCATGGGGATGATGCCCAACTTTTGTAACAATATTTTGTCCACCCCAACTATATGCACAAAAACAGGATTCAGTGTGTGTATCTCTAGCTGGGTGAGGAACTGCAAGAGCCCTCTGTGTGGTCAAACAAACAGCTCACCCCCCAATCGATAATTTGAGGTACACATGCAGAGATCTTTCAAAATGGAACAAATGCCTCTGATCAGCTGGGCTCAAGCGTTGGGTTCGAATTCTTCGCCTTTCCTGCTCCTCCTTCCACAGCTGATTGGCAGGATATTAGTTATTTTGAATGGGCTGTGGGCATATAGCTGCAGCTGTTCTTGCTCATTGTGGCAACTGTGTTTAACTTTAATTTTACTCAAGTGACTACACTGACTCATGTTAACATGCACAGATATGCTGTGTGCTTCTGGGGATCTGAATCACACAGGCTATTGAAGTTAATGGTGGTTGAAAGGATTCTGGATCACATGGGGGAGTTTGCTTCAAATCCTATTCCTGGTGTATTTATTAGTCCCATGAATCCTTAAACCTTTTATAGAGGATTAAAATAATTATATTGTATAATATGGAAGGATTTTTTAATTTTTTTTTATTGAAAACCCCTTCCCTACTCTTCATTATTCATACCTTACTTTCCTTCTAAGCCTCTTATGCATTTATGAAACTGAAGAGTCTTGATTCTTATTCCCCCTGGTTTCTTACTGAGGTGTGAAATATGTGGTAGTTCTTTTAATGATCTCTGTGAACCCTCATATTCTCTTTTCAAAGCATGGTGCTAAATGACAGGATATTCAGTCCAGCAAGCAATTTTTTAATGACC
This sequence comes from Darevskia mixta, assembly GCA_034641385.1. Classification (NCBI taxonomy): domain Eukaryota; kingdom Metazoa; phylum Chordata; class Lepidosauria; order Squamata; family Lacertidae; genus Darevskia; species Darevskia mixta. Next base: position 12,264,820 of record JAWWNH010000029.1, read on the forward strand.
TGTTTGTCACTACTGATTATAAGAAGGGGCATCAAAAATGAATCCACCGCTCTTCCATTTAAAAATGTAAGACTGGTGAGAAATGATATAGCAGTTTGGTAGGGAGAGAGAAAAAAATCATTTGATACATTGTTGAAATACAGTAGCAACATCTAATGGAGCATTACACCTCTAGGCAAACTAAACAAATAAAAGAAACAGATAGCTAAAATAAAGAGCTTGCTATTGCCCTGATTAAAAGTTCCTCTAAGGCTTATACAAGGAGAGAAATCACTCACCCTAATCCAAGAAGGATGATCTGCATATAAATCCTTTTCCTATCAGGTCTCATGTGGGGAAAAAGAATAATATGAAGGATTAAGAACCTAGGGCAGGATAAACCTAACGAGCCCTGCCAGTAGAAGCGCTGTGCAAGGACTTCTGCGTCTACAACTGGCCTTTGCCCCCTCCTGTCTGCCCTCGTACTCACTGCAATAGACTCTGGTGGGCTGGGAGAACCCTCAGAACAGTGCCCATGGGATCATTCCATCGGGCAAGCTGAAGTACTTGTGCAGACCCAAGGTTCATTATGTTGAATTCAACCCCGTATATTCAGCACCAGGAACTTCACGTTCAGTGTTCTGGAAACAGGTCTACTCAAAGATGTCTCACAACAGGTGGCTTTTGTTGTCTTCTTTGATACCAGCCTGGGAGGTGGTGGGAGCAGGAGATATTGGAAACCAGGATATTGGCAGTGGAAAAGCATATGCTACCACTGCCTGGGTGCGCCTCCAAGGGGGGGGGTGGAGTGTGGAGGGAGCTCACTGTGGCTCACCTGGCAAAGCAGCATAGGGGGAGCACTCGCACACTGCAGCCCAGTTGAGGAGAGGGGCCGTGAATCTGACACCAACTCTTCTCCTCTCCGCCCCTGGGAGTGGAGCTGTGACTGGCTGGCAGCGTTGGGCTGTCACACAAGCAAGTTGCCTCCACAGCTCCCTCACATGCCAGAACCAGGCTCCGATGAAGGAGCCTGTCGTGGGGGTACCTGGTCATGCTCCCTCAAAAAAATGTGCCCTAGATCCTGGTTCTTCTACTTTTTTTTTTTGTTTAAATCTAAAATTTCCAACATGGGAAACCAGAGCAGACTTCCATGATCCCATGGCCAGAGACCAATAAGAATTCTATCAGTTTTCTTCAGGAAACACTCCTGAGGCACATAGGAAACTGCCTGATACCAAGTCAGACCACTGACCTATCTCACACAGTATTTTCTATAGTGACTGGCAGCAGTTCTCTACGTTTTCAGGCAGGAGCTCCACCTGGAGATGCCAATGACTGAACCTGAGACTTTGAGCATGCGGAACATGTGCTCTACCACTGAGCTGCAGCCCTTCTCCAAGCACGTTAACTAAAAATTCGGCAGGAATAGCTTATAGGGAGTCGGTCCCTGGTAAATCTGGCCTTTGTTCCTCAACATTGACTGAAGGGAGGTGATGTGTAGACTACTCTGAACCCTCAGGGTACTGTACCTAAACTGGACAGCAGAGACTCATTAAAACTGAAGGGCTGGGCTTCCTTCTACCTCACACAGCTCTCAGTAGCCAGGAAAGTGTTAACATATAGAAAACTCAGCTAATCAGCACTGGTTTGCAGTGAGGTTACATTTGCTAAGGACTGTTAGATAGCTAGAGGGGACTTTTCTAGGCTGACTTTACAGGTCAGCGCTAGTCTTTTTCGTCATCCTCCTACCTTGGGCTCTGAGCATTGGTTCATTAGGTTTCGTGAAGGCCAAAGTCACACAGGCAACACAAACAAACAGCAGTTTACTTCCACTGTCTCCATGTGGGCTGGAAACCCCTATTTATAGATCTGATATCAACTGCTTACAGTCACAACTTACCTTTTTCAGTTTTCAACACTGTATTTTGGAGAGACGGGATAGCGACGAAACAGCTTGAAGGCGGTGGGCTTGCCCTTGCAGAGTGGAACGGAAATTTGGATTGCTAAGCTCTGTAGGAAGAGTTTGACACCCTTCAGCATTCTACCAATCAAAAGGTATAGCAAAAATGCCCTCCTAAATTCTCCATGTGATTTGTAGGTGCCAAAATGGTTTACCAAATATTCTGGTGTGGGGGAAGGAGAAATAGAAACTCTTCAGCAGTTTTTCCTCAGGAATTTGGGTCATTTAATTTTAAATGAAACTCTTTTATTAATGCATATTGTTGGGTGAAGAGGCATGGGAAGGAAGATGCAGGAAAGGGAAAATGAAATAGTTGCATGCACAGAAGAACTGCTGTGAGTACAAGGGGACTTCCTTCTCCTCCTCCTCCTCCCCCATGAGCCCCTGTATCAGCCCAAAATCTGCTCTGGGGGAACCCTCAGAACAGATTTACAGGGTGCATGGAATGAAGAGAGGGGAAAAACATTCAGGCACGCAAGGAGAATTTTTTTAGCTGACAGAACCTTAACCGTAGTGCTACATTGACTACAACCCTATGTGATCATTTCAGTTACATGAACTTAGTTACAGTAGAATACTGGAGGTGGGGGGGTGTGAGGTGCTGTGCAAAAGGCTTCAGAGGGGAGTCAGGCTTTAAGGAAGAGCTATGGCCTTATGGGAGCTACTGCCAGGAATAAGGGAAAGCAAGGGAGAAAAGGAAGAGAAAATTTAGTGAGTTGGAGGTCTTTAGACACTGGAAATACATGAATGAAGGTCATGGGCAAGGAAGTATTGAGATGGAGTGACATGATTTTGTACCAATCAGAATATGGGAGGCAAAAAGGAAGAAGTGTCAAAAAGAAAACCAAAGCTTTTCGCCTGTGGCCCCAACGGGTGAGTGTATGAGAAGTAGGTTTGGCAAGCAAGTTGAGAAGTTTGGTCATGAACACATTGAGCTGGAAACAATGCTGAAGCATCCAGGTGGAAATAACAGAGAGGCACTTTGAAATACAACCTTACGTGATGGATAAAATCCCTTGAGAGATGTCGAAGGGTTCAAGGACCCCAATGATTTTGTGCAACGCAAGCCTTAAAATGTCCAGACAATCTCGTTTGACACCTAAGCTGAAAGTAGAAACATGCTTTCAGATACAGTACAGCCTTCCCAAATAAATGTTTTATTCCTTTGGTTCCAGACTTTTTCTTTCTTTCTTTCTTTCTCTTTCTTTCTTTCTTTCTTTCTTTCTTTTTCTTTCTGGGTTTAATTCTTTATACTGGATTTAACTCCACCCCCCTTCAGTCCCCGATCTTTGATTTCAGGGAGATTGTTGGTTAATGGTCCAGGTTGACTATTACCCCAGAGCGGATGTCACTTTAAAGAAGCTAGGTGTTAGAAGCTGGTTTCTTTATACACAAAACACTCTCAAATGTTTTGCTAGAGTGCTTGAAGGTGATACATCCCTTCCTTGCCCAACTCCAGCTAAGGAGTGGGGTTTAATATACAGTTTATGTGAAGGAACAAAAACATGCAGTTTTTGAATAGAGGTACAGAAGCGCAGAGACCTGTGTGATGAAGCCAGGGAGCATCTTGATGTGCATTGTGGTTTTCCCTGCAGATCATTGAGGCACTGAATCTGCTGCCTAGTAGAAATGTACATACTGCTTGCTTCCACCTATGAACCAAGTATCACAGAAACACAGTCGGTCTCCAGCCTCTCTCTCGCCTACGAAGAAAGCCAGACCGGGGTTGCCTTCTCCTGCAGTCTCTCACTGTAAGTGGAAATGTAGGGTGTATAACAAATGATTATGTTAAAATCAAATGAAGCAGAGGTTTTCCACAGTGAAAGCCAGGATGAGGTGAACCAGAATAAAACTTGATTTATTTGCCTTGCATCTTCTGTACATAACTTCAGTACTTACACTTAAATTGTGTCACCTATCGTTTCCAAAGCAGGTGAGTTCAGAACTCAATTGCACAAACACACTGCATGTTTGTTTTTGGGTTTTTAAAGTCGTCAATGTAATTGAACTCAAAACAAATCTGTACAAATTTTGGTCAGTAAACCTGAAAAAAGAATCTTGCTGTAGAATTCCCCAGTGGATTTATTTTCTATGGAGAGCCCAGCAGAACATAGTGAAGTACTGCAGAAGTGTGACATTTAGCATGGAAAACAATTAAGAACATTGCTTAAATTGATTCGCTTTGTTGGTAATAACAGAAGTAGCTGGTTCCTCAGCCATAACCTGTAATGGCCTACTCTTAGTGCTTGGAATTGGATGATCTATGCTAGCACTTTTGGTGTCTATTGGCAGCTCCAGAACAAATGGTACCCTGCATTCTGTCTAGTTACTGTATTGATTTCAAGCATAATTAATACCACTCACCTGAAGGATAGCAAATAAACCAGACAGCTCTGTATCAAGACAGAGCACTTGTTGTTACAGATTGATTCGGTTTGGTAAGATTAAGATAACAACTTTTCCTAGCTGAACTTTGAACATTGCTAAAAACTATTTCCTACAAATGGGATCAATCTTGGGAAGTTTATTTGGGACTGAAAGTAAAGTTAGAGACCAAAATAAACATGGCTATTTTTTCAGATGAGGAAGAGCCACAATTTCCAGTTCTTTTCAGCATTCGGGCACTAATGCTGTTTTACCTACATGCAGAGGTGGCAGCTTGCGAGGGCATTTTTTTTTGGGGGGGAGTGGGGGATGTCACACACATGACATCAGGATGTCGGCAGGAACTGGGGAGGAGCCGAATGCAGCGACAGCGTGACTTCAATGACCGGCAGCTCCTCCTCCTCCTCCTCCTGCCCACATAACTGGCAGGAGGCTGCTTCCACCCACCTTCCCCTCTTCAGGAGCAGGAGAAGGAGCTGGCCACTGAAGCTCTGCGCTTCATCTTCTCCATCCCCTGATTTTGGGAGGGGCCTGCCCCCTACTGACAAAGTTGGTCCAGGAGGATACATCATGGTTGATGGTATTATAAGGCATGGAGAGATTGAGCAAGAGAAGATGACCAGAGGGGACTGACTCTAAATATAAATGGTCTTGTCTATGCAGTCCAAAAATACATGTAGCAAACATTTGGTGTGTAGAACACTGCTGGAATTGTGGCATTCCACTGAACCATGATTTAAATACTGCCAAGCTGAAAGATTCCCAGGGATTCAGCCATCACCCATCTGCTACCCTCTCTATGTTTTGGGAACAGAAGACCAGCTGAACCCAGCTGAAAAGCAAGGCATGCATTCCTACAATGCTAACAAGTTAAAAGTTAAAACACATTCAGACTTTGGCAGTGTTTTTCATAATAGTGAAAGGTAGGCTATTAAATATTAAACTAGAGATTGCTTAATGCTTATCCAATTGCCTGTCTGCAGTGTATAATCACCATGTCATCCCTTTAAAGAATTTTTTCTCAAGCGACAGAATATTAATGGCAATTTGTTTGTTTTGATCTTTCCATTTGCTTGCCATTTTAATTACCATTGAATTGTTCTCAATGTCTGCAGTAAAATGACACTTGGGCGCCAATAACTAATGGATTCTGAATGTTATCTTCCATATCTTGCCATCACATCTGGTACTCTGTCACTCAAGCCGCTTCTCTTCTTTCTAGCATTGTTTTATACAGTATGGGGCACTTTCAAAAATAGATAAACCAATATAAATGACCTATCACCAATTTATAAACTGAAATCAGATATTAATACTCTTTAATCAATATCTGATGTCCTGCTATTTATAAAATTCATCTAAAAATCCTCATTATTTTTATAATGCTGATTATCTTATTGCAAATATTTGAAGAAGTACATTTGCAGGCTTGGGGGGGGGTGCATTTGACTGGATCATTAGAGCTTCTGGGATTCAGTTTATCTGACTCAGTTAACACATAACACTAAGCCTCCCCAGGAGCATGAGGATTCCTGAAGAGATCACAGACACCTCTCTGCCATCATGCTTCCTGGGGCTAAGTTATGCTTTGTCTTAGCATGTCATCTGAACATGGACTTGTTTGTCTCCTCAGAGAAGCTATGAGCTGTAAACCAAGAACAAACCTAGGTTACAGCTTGTAGATTATCTGGACTCTAGGTTTAACTATGACTCTAGGTTTGGATGACACACGAAACCAAATCATGGCTTAACTCCAGGTAGCATGGCAGCAGGAGGGGAGGAATGCAGTGACTGCAATTTCCTCACCAGAAACCACACAACATGCACAATCACATGCAAACCAGGTTTCTCTAAATGAATCACTGCTTTCAGCCCATTAAGGAGCAGCCATGTGCCTAATTTACTGGACTGTGGAAATTTAAGGTCAACAGAGGCAGTGGCAGACCTTGGGGGTCACATATTTCAGCGGTGTCCTGTGTGACACAAAATTTTTGTGCCCCCCACCTTCCATTCTGTATCATAGTTGTGCCGCACCTGAGGCTCTACGGTTGAACAGGTCATGTTCCCTTAAATCCACCTCTGGTCCTGTAATGAAAAATCTGAAAACAAGGATTTCAAGTCCTAAGACAAATATGTTTTGTAACTGAATTGTTTAGGGTATCAAACTTTGGTATCCTTTACCAGAATTTCTTCTCATATTACTCAGTTGGTAGCGCATGAGACTCTTAATCTCAGGGTTGTGTTTTCGAGCCCCGCACTGAGCAAAAGATTCCTGCATTGCAGGGGGTTGGACTAGATCAGGGTTTCCCGAACTTGGGTGCCCAGCTGTTTTTGGACTAGAATTCGCATCATCCCTGACCACTGGTCTTGCTAGCTAGGAATGATGGGAGTTGTAGTCCAAAAACAGCTGGAGACTCAAGTTTGGGAAACCCTGGACTAGATGATCCTAGTGGTCCCTTCCACCCCCACAATTCTATGATTCCACTTATGCATTTATCTTTGTATACATGGTATAGTTCAAGAAAACTATAGATTTAACAGCACAATAATTACAATTACATACTTCAAAGCAGTGCATGTTTTTAATGAAGCTTTGTCAGAGCCTGGAAGATGTTCCTGATTCCATTTGTGCTGATTGAGGAGTAATCTCTCCCTTCCCAGGCTTTAGATTCAAGAACACAGATTTATGTTGATGTACAGCCGCTGTTATCCAACCTAAGCCCCTGGGATATGGCTGTAGAACAAATGTTTGAACAAATCAATAACTATATAAATGATATGGATAAGTCTGAAAGGAAGTTGAACCCCTCACTTCAATAGAACAAGACATTTGAAACTTGAATTTTCCATTTGCATTGGAAGTATATTTAATCCCTACACCTTTCAGTCTTCTCTTTCTGTCACTGCAATATGGCATGTACAATTAAATACACCATTTAAGAACTTTGTCTCTACAAGTAAATTGATCTTTAACCAGCTACAAATAAAGGTGAGAGCTATATTCACAATGTCAGAAACTTATTTTACTCTGAGGGGGGGAAATGTTCTACACATTAACTGAAAGGCTATTTGCAATTATGTTTTATCATTTACAATTTAAAGTTTGTTCATTGTTCTGAAAAGTACTTAGCTAAGTGCCACTGAAATGAAATTGCATCTGTTAAAAAAAATATGTGTTCACAGTGCTCAGAATGGTGTCTCTGCTTTCAGCATGAGAAATTATTTTCAATTGCTGGAGGCAATAAAGTATTGATGAATGCCCTTATCAATGCAATAGAAGTTCTTTATATCTTCAGACTGAAACAGTTAGCAGGCCAAAATTTACGTATTAGCTGTCAAAATGTGCTATGATTTCAGTAAGCAGCTATAACTGAAACAGTTGAACTCAGGTTGAAGCCATATTAAATCTTGACATTTTGAGGAAGTAAAATAAATATAAAATATAAAAATAAAATATGAATGAATAGGATATATGACTCCTTCCAAAATCTACTTGTGACAAGGGGCCATAGAGGTCTTACAAGGTAGTTAGGAAATAAATCAGAATATTATATTGCTTAGAGAAATAATACACATACACTCTTTAAATGTCTTTAATGCAGAATAATTATTGCATTCATATTTTGGAATAGTAGAAGTGTCTCTTATTGATTGCAAAGGTTTCTTCAACTAAGGAACTCAAAACCTTGGATTGTGTAGACTTTTTGACATTTTTTTACAACCTATCCCTGGCCAGGCCTTTGCCCGCAGTTTTTTTTAAGAATAACATTACAACTTCATTTCCCTAGACAATAATGCTTATTCCACAAAAGGTTTACAAAGTTCAGTTATTGGAAAATAATTTCAGTGTTAATTTTATACATTTTTTAAAATCACCATCGTATTTAACAATAATATATTATGTCCTTTAGAGGAGAAATTGTAAATTGCAGAATTTTAAATATCCGTCATCATCCTTGCCTCCACTCAGTTTTCTTTATAAGACTCTTCCAATTCCATTTTCTTCTAGTTGTGAGGCTGGGGGATGGGGAGGGTCCTCACAAGTGGAGTAGCCTAGGGCCTCTCTTCATCCAAATCCAATGCTGTCCCAAGCAGACTTTCATAGGATTGTGCTGTCAGTCTCATCAGGTTCAAGAACTGGAAAACTCTGCAGACTGCAAACAACAAAAATTGAGGATTGTCTAGGAATCCACAATGAGTGACAGAATTTACTCATGACTCCGGTAGAATTTTACTGAATTGCCTTTTTCTTCTTTACTCCACACAGATGTGCATAAAAAGCCAAAGCACTATAACACACTTTTGAGGATTTTTTAAATATGTTTAGGATTAGATTAAAGGGGGAAAGGCAGCGAGAGAACACAATCCTTTCCATTTCCAAATTCTGTGTTTGTCTATGTCTAAAATGCCACTGACAAAAACAGTGCAGCTGGAGAACAAGCAACTTAAGTTTGAAAATATTGTGCCTGCAATACTAATTATGCAAACTTGTAAAAAAAAAAGGAAGGAAAAAAAGAATAGGGAGTCCCTATTGTTTATTTAAAGCTGTGCAGCACTACGACTCCATCATAATGAATGGCACGTATTCCAAAGCATGCACACAAACATCTATTTTGGGGAAATGGGTAATTAAGAGTTTGTAATGAACTTCAGTCAATTTAATCTCTTTTTAAGAGGGCTGCAAGAGTTAGAGACACAGTACACATAAAACCACTAACATTTCATTCTATCAACTTCAGGGAGTTCTTCTATCTTTATGCCGCAGTGGTGGCATCTGTGTGCATCATAATATCTAGTTGAGGTCTTTGTCTCTAGTACCTGAGGAAGAGAAACAGATGGCCTAGTTCTCAATGAAGTCGTAAACCTGTGCCTTGTCTGTACCACTTCAGGCTGCAGGTGGCACGCGCATGAGGGAATGCTCCTTGAGACTGAAAAAAGAAAAAGTCCCGTACACAGAAGAGTAGCAAGCAAGTGAGAAGGGTAGGCCAGAACCTCTTCTACATGGAGGAAAGGTTTTGGCAGGGAGGTGGATTCAATCAGGTGAATGCCCAACTGATGTCTGATACGGCACAATCAAGCAATCTTTCAGTAAATTCTAGGGTCAGGTTAAAACTTCATAGTTCCCTTCTGTACTATATTCTCCACAAAGATAATAGATTCGTTACACGGGTGGGGAATTCTTTTCAGCCTGAGGGCTGTATTCTCCCCTGGGCAACCATCTAGAGGTCACATGTCAGTGGTGGGCAGAGCCAGAGGCAACAGTGGCAGGTGCAGCCTCCTATTGCTTACAATAAGCTCTGGAGAGGAAGTGACATAGACAACTGTGGAGAGGCTGGAACTTTTAGTCTCAACAACTGTTTTCATGGAGCAGGACCTACAGGGTATGAGCTGCTGTGCTCATTCAGCCTGAAGCTCAGCCAAGTCTGTGAAAATCATGCTTCTCTAATAAAGAGTTAACTTCAGCTTTGAACTGTGTGATTTACTGACTGGTGTGCTCATTTTTTATTTTATTCTTTAAAGATACTCTTGCTATTCCACTGCTTCAACACAACATTACCCAAATGCTGCTTCTACCTTAAGATGACCTATGAAACATAGTCAAAGTGCCTCACCAGCTGTAGTAGTCTACACTACCTGCTGCAATACCAAGGGAGGCAAGTTACCAAAAAGACACAATTCCTCTGACTTCTGCAAATCTTCTTCTTTGGCAATCACTTGCAGCTGAGTAAGATTGTCTTCCATGAACACAGTCTTAACAGTGAGTCCATAAGTTACTGTGGAGGCCAATTCTGGATCCACACATCCTTCCACAGTGGGGACATAGGTTTCCAGGCGAGAGTTGATCATGGTGAGGGTTTGCCAAGCATGCTTTCCTCTTAGCACGTTTCTCCCTTCCATCTTGAGTTCAAGCGTCTTCAAAGTCCATGACACCTTTGGTAAAAGCTGTTCTCCAATTGGAGTGCTTGCAGACTAGTGTTTCCCAGTTGTCAGTGTTTATACTACATTTTTTAAGATTTGCCTTTAAAGCTCTTTTGTTGACCACCAGCATTATGCTTTCCATGCTTTCCATTTTTAAGTTCGAAACAGAATAGTTGCTTTGGAAGGTGATAATTAGGCATCCGAACAACATGACCAGTCCAACGAAGTTGACATTGAAGAATTGTTGCTTTGACACTGGCGATCTTTGCTCCTTCCATTGGCATTAGTTCACCTGTCTTCCCAAGTGACATGTAAAAAATTTCAGAGACACTGTTGATGGAGTCTTTCAAGGAGTTGGACATGGCGTTTACAAGTGGTCCGTGTTTCACAGGCATACAGTAAGGTTGGTAGTAGCTATGTAAACAAGCATTTTGGTTTCCCTGTGAATGTCCTGGTCCTCAAACCCTTTGCACTTCAATCGGGAAAAAGCTGTACTTGCAGAGCTCAGACGATGCTGGATTTTGGCATCAATGTCGGCCCTTGTGGATAGATAACTGCCCAGGTAGGAGAAGTGAGCAACACTTTCCAACGTTACACCATTGAGTTGGATTTGTGGTGCTGCAGAGGGGTTGTTTAGTGCTTGTTGGTGCAGCACTTTGGTTTTTTTGGATGTTGAGTTATAGGCCAAGCTTCTGCAAAGATATTTAGGATGGTTTGGAGGTCATCCTCTGAGCGTGCGCACACTACGTTGTCATCAGCATACTGAAATTCTATGATGGAAGTTATGGCAACCTTACTCTTTGCTTTCAGCCTACTCAGATTAAAGAGCTTTCCATCTGTTCTACACTATTTCTACACAGAAAATAATAAATAAGAGTTGGGGTGATAACACAACCCTGTTTAACACCTGATCCCACTGTGAATGGTTCACTTTGAGAGCCACTCAATCTGTGATTGCTGCTGTCATATTATCATGGAGGAACCGAAGAATGTTCACAAATTTATCTGGGAATGTTGGAGGATATGTTCATCTACTGTGGGCAAGTGAGAAGCATTATCACACTTCAGTGACATAATTCAGCTAGGCAAAAGCACTCAATGAGGGTCTAGAACAGGATCAATGAGAGGTGTGACTAGAGGAGGTGAGGTGCCCTAGGAAGGATGTGAGGTCTCGGCCGTGCCTAAATGCCTAGAGATTCCCCACTCCTGTTGGATGCTTTCAGATATCTACATGGTTTGCTGAGGGTATTCATTTGCAGCATGAGGAAAAAGTGAAGGGTGAGCAGAGACATGTTGGAAAAGAATACATTTCATGTTTGTGTGCTTGTTTGTTTAGTAGAAGAATCAACTTCTCATTTTGGATGTATTGGCATTTTACGGCAGAGGTCGGAAGGTAGAACTGCACGTGAGGGTGTCTAAGAGAAAAATATAACCTGAGAAACTGCAGATTCCAAAAATCAAATCCTGGGAGCCAGTCAAAAAAATCTGCAGACCTATGAAAAGCCTGCTTTCATAGTCTTGAATTTAACCTTGCAGCTTATGTCTCCATGTGTGTTTATTTATTTATTTCCCGAAGGGTCAAATTGAAAATGGACATTTGGCTTATGAATGATCCTATATGGATTATCAGCCTTGTTTTATCAAATAAGCTATAAAACACCAGGGTTTGCTTTTCATTATATATGACCTTCATCTTCTTCTTTTGAATTGTTCTTTCATTCACCTACAGTACCTGAGCATGTTTCAAAGAAGTGATTGTCAAATCATACGAGGTGATATTATCCTCTGCTGAAGTGACACTTGGCAACCAAAATTGATTATGTGACCCATGGATTTTGTTGTTGCTGTTGTTCAACGTGCATTTTAATTCGGGGAGAAAAAAAATGCCCTAAGTAAAATCCCCTTTCAAGCAAGAGTGGATTGAGTACAGCTTGCAGCATTCTGATCAAAGGATTTATTCATGGTTTTTTTTGCATACAGCTATGGCACCTGCAAATTCTGCCCACACAAATGAGAAACAGAAGACAATTTTCTGCAAATTTATCCCTATCACATTAAGATTTGACATCTACTCAGATTGAGGTCACAAATGATACTCAACCAGAAGTGATGAGACTGTTTGGGACAGTAACTGCACTTTTTGACATACACAGTGTGGCCAGCCGTTTTGACATCACTTTACAAAATACTGACATGTAAGCAAATCTAGGAAAAAATATTTAAAGAAAATGGGCAAGTTTTAGCAAATTAGAATATGCGTGCAGCACAATCATATGCATGTTTATTTAGAAGTACGCACCACAGTGGTGAAAACTACTGCTTCAATTCCTACTTCTGCTTTTGCCACCACTCCTATGTCTGTGGTTGCTGTTGCTGCTATGGCTACTGCTACTGGTTTTTTTGCTTACATTTAACCTTCAACATTTGCAAGTGGAAATGTTTTGCATTTGTGGTGGAATGCAAAATGAACAGCGTGTCAGTACAGGGTTTAATTTTAGTCAGGGGTTATCAGGCCTTAGACAAGAACCATTCCACGCCTTTACCTCACCAAGTGTCAGGTCTGGAATAAGTGCAATACTAACAGAAATCATGCCACTACCTTTTTGCTCACCACTGAATAGCATCAGGGGCCACACTCATTTGGGAAAGGCCTCTGAAGATGAGTGTTTTGCAAACAGGTGTGAAATGCCATACCTGGCTTGCTCAACTGGCCTCCACTGGAGCTGGTGGGAGCGAACCTCATATTTGCATTTTTATTGAATACTGAGGTTTAAGGAGGCAAAGAAATTTGTTCACATAATATGCAGTTAATTGGGGGAGAATGAATGGGTTGTTGCAAATGACATTATTTCATCTGGAAAATCTTCACACATTTCACAAAGTCAGTTTTTAAAATGCTTATAATTGCTGCCCATTATTGGTGTCATGCAGGGTCCTTAGCTAGAATTATTAAACAAGTTGCATCCTCTATGAGCTGACCATCAATTATTACAAAGATGAACACTTGAGCATTTCATAAATTGCTCTGCAAAGCTTATCGTTATATTGTAAGATATCTATATAAAATGAAGCTCAACTGGATGAATAACACAGGGGCAGTATTCAACTAAGCTTTACTCAGAGTAGATCCATTAAAATTAATGAACATGATCAAGTTAAGTTCATTCATTTTGATGGGTCTATCCTGTATAAAACTGTTCGCTAGCACCCTAGACCAGTAGGCCCTTTAATAATAATAATTTTAATAATAATTTTATTATTTTTACCCCGCCCATCTGGCCGAGTTTCCCCAGCCACTATTTTCAAAGAAATAGTGGCATATATAGTTAAGGTGGCCACATTACACATCATTTCCCCAAAGGAAATGCATCACCCAAAAAGAAGACAAAAGACACATTTGCATAATATATATATACTGATTTATATGTATAGATGCAATTTTAGAAAGTCGGTGATAAATAACAACCTGCACATTAATTTGGCAGTTGTGGACCAGATTTCAGTATTTGAAAATTCCTCAAGCATCACTAGTTTGGACCCATGAAAGCTTATGCCAGAATTTATTTCTTAGTCTTTTAAGGGACCACAATATTATTGTGTTATTTTGTCATAGGTCTTTGAAATTGTACTGATGTCAATCTGCTCCTAAATCAACATAAAATTGCCGGATCACACTTCAGATCATTTTTCTTGGCAGGGTTTCTGCTTTCTTCCCAAACTCACAATACCAAATATGTCCTTAGAATCACTCAAAGGGTGGTGATGATGATGATTTTATTTGTATCCCACCCATCTGACTGGGTGGCCCCAGCCACTGTGGGTGGCTGTAATAGCCGTAATGGCTAAGAGTGCCATCCTATGAATGGCTAAGCATGTATAGGTTTGCAGTCTAAATTGTAGGGGAGAAAACAGGGGGAATTGAATAGTTACATTGTGAATTGGTCACCACTTACTCATTTTTTTGAATGCTCCAGTCTAGAACCTTACTTCAAAATATTATTAAATCATTATCCCTTTTCTAGCATTCCTTGTATAAATATTTGAATACTATGTTTGATTTGACAGCTAACATATGTTATTCTTTTCTTCGATGTTTTTGCAGTAAGATTGTACTTCTTGTTTGTTGTTTTATTAGATATGGGTGTATGTTTGGTTAGAATTTGGATATTCACATTAAACACACACACACACACACACACACACACACTTATTTTCACACTGATATCCTCTGTTTTAACTTTTCTCCAAGTCTATGAAACACACAGAGTGAGTTCAAATGGTTACCCTTTAATGAGTCATTAATGTCTTGTGACTCCTTTCCTCTCCATGATGGGAACGACTTGCTAATTATGAAAAGTCCCTATCCGTGATAGGTCACGTTTGACTTGGATTTTAAGTGGTCAAAATGCCATACATCAGATGCTATAATAACTTGGAACAAGCAGTTCTATGAATCCACTATACTTGTAGAAAATTTGAAAGGCAATAACATTGTACTCTCTTTCTGGTAGTGACTAGGTGTTAACCCCACTGCAGTAGTTTTCTTCCTCAGTTTTGGATTGACAAACATTTTTGTGTTGGGAGGTTTTTAAGCAGAGGTTGGATAGCCATCTGTCATGGTTGCATTAGCTGAGATTCCTGTATTGCAGGGCGTTGGACTAGATGATTCTCAGGGTACCTTCCGACTTCACAATTCTATGATTCTATGACTTTGCATGGTCAGGATATGGTGGCACAAATGTGGGAAACGTTTGCAGTCAGGGTTGGCATGGCAGGCCAGAGTTACTTTGTTTTCACTAGAACTTAGCTTGGTTGTACTCTACTTGTAACCAGGGGATGGGTGCACGGCATTTTCTCACCTCAGGTGAATCAGAAAATGGCTTCCTCCCAAGAATCAGAGTTTGTTAAGGTTTTCTCATATAGGGTCTCCATGCATAGGTAGAAGAGTCCTTTAGTTTGTTCTGCATTTAGAGCAAATGCTCCTCATTTGCACCTTTCATACCAGTGGAATGGAATGTAGATCTGCAATTGAATAATTTATTTACATTTTGATGAGTGCAGTCTTTCAAGAAAATACATTCGTCCTTAAAAAAAACCAAAACCCACAAAGATTTAAATCTACTATGGTAGGAGCAGTTACAAATTGTTTAGCCTGTTATGCTGGGTAAAAATACTTTTGAAAATTATCCAGCAAGTGGCTGCACGACGTAGTGTGCCATCATTTTCTGGATGTAGAAAAAGATACTCTCCCCCATGCACTGATGGAGGCAGCCATTTTCCCCTCATACAGTTACAACCAGATGGGACAGCTCATAATCTTTTTCCTGGAGCATTTTCAAGAGCAGTTCCATCCCATGTAGTAGGCACTACACTTTTTCACTTTTCTTAGAATTGTAAAAGGTGGGAGAGTTCTAGGACCCTGCCAAAGTCTCACAGCTCCTTCCCAAAGTCCAGCACCTCACTTAGCCTGCTTTGGGAAGGCAGCATGAGGGCTGGAGTGTGTGTCAAATTTCAACCTCGCTCCCTCCCTTGCACGTGACAAGGCAGTGTGTAACTCATGAGTTCTGTGTTGAAATACTCTTGCGGCCCACTTGGTATGAAAAGTTGGGCCGCCATGATCTAGTGGATGTATTTATTCTGGAATACAATATTGACCTAACTAAAACTAGTTCATTACAATAATTTGTATTAGAATTTTCATTTTAAAACCCCCTAAAACTTCCTTGTGATGACGAAGAGATATAGTTCAAGGAAAATGTTGAGTTTCTTCTATATGAATTCAGTGTTGCATCCTGGTGAATACACCCTTTGAAGGGTATATTTTTCTGGACAGAAGCTTCCACATCGATATTCTGATACTGAAATAACTTCCCTGTGGTTTCTCTCTCTTTTTTTACATTGTCTTTCCTGTTTAATTATTGAGCTGTATTCTACAATGGTTTGATTCTTTTTGATGTAGTGACTTGTGGTTCGTACAAACAAGATGATGCTTTGAACATCAGATTGAAGACTACTCTGGTTGGTAAAAAAAAGTTATTCTTAAAAGCAGACTTACTATATTTATTTACATTAATGTGGTATGATCCTGTGTACTGTATTACTTTAGCTTGAAGCTATGTAGCCAGCAACATTAATTGCAGAAACTACTAAGTTTTCTATAAAGTTTGTGAGATGAAGATTACAATGATGAGCAGTTTTTTTTAACCCACCCTTCACCAGCAGGTCCCAGGGAAGGCTACAAAATTTACAAATCTAAAATTAAAAACAGTTAAAACAGGTTACAGTCACAAAAATAGGGTACTCTAAAATGCACATTTCCTGAGTGTCAGAGTAATTAAGTGTGTCACCTTAATAGCATTCTTGTGATTACTGTTGGATTTAGAAATCTACTTATTTCTTAAATTCAAGACTGATCCTAGTGTAATGGCTTCCATCATAGGAATAATTTCGAACAATTAAAATAAAATTTACATGGGAAGTTTACAAAGGAATTGAAAAATTCAAGTGAATTTTGAAGGGATAAACACTACAAAGGCTATCAAATTCCAGTAGTTGCCTATGAGTTTATTGTGAGGTTTGGGTTGATGGATACCAGCAGTCTATTGGCAAAGGCATGCAGGGCAAGTTAAAGACGGCAAATGTTGGTTGCCTGGTATTTTGGAAGTTGTGTGAATGAAAAAGAACAAGGGATAAATAAGGCCCAGATAAAATTTGAAAGGGAGGAAGACTATTCAGACCCATGAACTTCAGGTTTCACATTGAAGATCCTTCTGAAATAATGAATCGCAGAACTGTAAACATTGAGACTGGCTACCACTGACGCAGATGAACTGAGAAAGACATGAGGACCACTTAGTACCATGCTGGATGGATATCTATATCATCTCTATCTCTATCTATCTATCTATCTATCTATCTATCTATCTATCTATCTATCTAAAAATCATTTATTTGTGGTCAGAATGTAACCAGCAAGAAGATTCTAGAATGTAGCAAGATTCTAACCACAGCAGCAAAGACATCCCTTCAAATATTTCCATTTAAAAAACACCTCTTAGTTTTAGAAACGTTTTGTTACATTCTAATGAAATAACGTAATCGCTTTTGTGCAGGATGTGATTTAGAACAATGGAGTTTTATCTGAGTTCTCTGTGTAAAAGTGGAACAGATTTCTGGAGGGATGGAGGACATTGGATTCCACTGAGTACCCAAATTTCCAGATACCCCGAAGGAAAGAAATATAAATAATTATGAAAAGTGCAAGGCAAAACAAAGGTATGTTTGGAAGTATGTACTCAGTAATGTACAAATGTATATACAGTAGTTATCTCTTTCTCTTTCTCCCTCTCTCCATCTGCTTAAATTAATAAATCACAATTGAAGACAACTTGAGAGGACTTACATTCGTCTAGTTAGCTGAGGTAACTGCATTTGGAACTGGGAATAAACCACTTTTCTATAGGGAAAACTCTCCGCCACCTCCCATTGATCATAAAGAGGAGGTAACTTGCTGTATCAGGAGTAGGAAGCCTAAATGCTGAAGGCCAACCTTGATGCTTTACCCAATGAGCGCAAGCCATTCACAGCACCTGATTGCATTTCAGAGTGATGGAAACATTTCTAAAATATTTCAGAACTCCTGGCGTACTGCAGGAGATATAACAGAACCTTAAAATTTATCTTTCTGCATATATATATCATAGCTTATGTGAACAGCGTATAATAAACGTTGTACTGCCAAGAGCTAGAGGAGTGATAAATCACGAGTGCATTGCGGGAAGTTAGAGTAGCGTGATCTCATGCTGCCTCAGAGGCAGTTGGGGAGATGTGATGGATATCTGACCTTTCAGATATAAGGGAAGAAGAATATATTTCTCTGTTTATAGGTACTAGCCTTTATGATTAAAGCTATATATAAAAAAGCTGTTTTATGCCTAGCGCTTTGAAGACTCAGTTTAAGCTGTTACAGAAGCAGTTCATAAAAATCCTGCTTTACTCAAATAACACAATCACAACTAAAGGAATTTGACTTACATAGCCTTTGATAGTGCTAGTTCTGTTGTTGCCTTTTTTGGTGGTTTTTTTTAAAAAAAGAAATATATATATATATATATTTGTCCAGGTTCTGCAAATGTAGTGTCATGAGGCCTTTGGGGACTCTGTGAGCACATTTTATAGCCTCTTAATTTTCTGCACATTTTCTTCAGCTTCATTTAAGTTCTGAACCAAATGTTGATGACCCTGGCAAATGAATGTTTGTGTCCATATATAAGCCAATACTAGTTTGCTTCTGTAAAATAAATTAAAGCATCGCTGCTAACCCATTCTGTCTCAGAGAACGATAAAAACAAAGGGCAAGATTACATAAGCTATTTTATTCGTACCTACTAGAATATTATGTAAATTAGAAACTAAAGGAACAGATACAAAATAGGATTAATGCATAGTAGTAATGTGATGCAATAATCTTGTTTCAAAACCATTTCTTTTTCTTAGGGTTTATTTTCAAAGCTATAGATCCACAGAGGAAATAGTTCTGTTTGATGGTCTTTCATACAAGTAGTTTCTTGAGGCATTACAAATTTTCTCCTTCATCTTTGACTGTGAAAACAGTTGTCCTATTACTGTGGAGTACAAAGAGCATTTTAGGATATCAGAAGTGGCAGCATCAAAGGCCATATGATCAAGCAAAAGGACTTTTCCCCACATTGATCTGTAATTGCTAAAATGTTTCTTTGGCTAATAGGTCCTACTTCAGGAAAGTGCTGTTTTGATTCTCAACTTTGCAGTTCACTGCAGATATGTTAACCTATGCGTTCATCCCTTACTAGATATTCAATTAAACAAGGGGGCTTTGTTTTCACCCAAACCTTGGAATAATGTCTGCTCATCCTCATGATCAACAAATCTTGAATTCCAAGCAGATAACAAAAAAGTGAGGCAATGAGAAAGGGGTCCTTAGACCCCTTGGCAGCTGATGGGATTGCAGGGGTAGAGATGGGAAGGCCTGGGGGGGGACAGAAAAATGGGGGGGGCAGTTTGATATAGTTTGAATATTCTAACCCCCCCCCCCGCATTTTTCCTGAAAAAATGGCTTTGGGAAACAACAGCAAAAAGCCTGTCTCCCACCCCCAATTTTTCCATTCCCCCCCAGGCCTTCCAGCACCCACACTTTGGAGCTCCCTGCCGACTGACACCAGGCAGGTGCCCTCACTGTACTCTTTCCGGCAACTGCTCAAAACATTTTCGTTAGGGCCAGCCCACCTGAACACGTAGAAGCTGCGTGTGATTTACTTCCTTTTAACCACTGCTGACTTTAATCATCTTTTGAATACCTGCTTTTAACTGTGTTTTATCAATCATTTTAATTTTCTGTGGTATATTTTTTGTAAACTGTTTAGAAGCTCTCTTACCATCATGTGGTTTATAATATATAATAACAAATTAATTAAAACACACACACACTGATTTTCCTTTCAAACAGAGTTTGAGCCTTAGTGCAACATACTATTCAGTAACTGGATGTTGGTTTCTTCTGGGGCTGGCATGCCAAAAAAATTGCCTTATGCTTTGCCCTGGCTGTCCTCAAGTAGAGATGGGAAGGCCTGGGGAAAAACCGGAAAAATGGGGGGGGGGGACAAAGCCGTTTTTTAGAAGTCCATGAGAGAAATGACAAAGAGGAAGAGGAAGAAGAAATGGAAAATGATAGCAGTAGTTCAGAAAATGAGATAGAATAAATGCATGTATATGTTGTGTCTTCTTCTTTTAAAAAAAAGCAAGGGTAGACCTTCTATGGAGCTTAAATATTGAGGTGGACCTTAACTTTATTTGCTGTTGGTGCTAAGGGGCAATTTTTTATGTTGATGGTTTCTTGCTTTTTTTGTTGCTTTTGAGGGAAAGGGGGGTGGTAACCTGTTTTGTTGCAAGCACAATACTTTTATATACACTGCGTTACACGCATTTTGTAAAACTACTCCCTACTGAACTTTTTTTCAAATTTTCCAAAATTTCCATTTTTTCCCGGAAAAAAAACATGGGGGGGGGGGAACGTTTTTTTCTCACGGCTTCAAAATTTCTGGAAATTTTACATCTCTATGCAGGGGTAAGGCTATGTCTCTCTTCTGTCTTCTGATACCAAAAAGGAGAATCAGATTTATGTGTCGTGTATTCAAACATGGACATGATTGCCTCGAAAGCATTCGAAAATGCTCATATTCGTACAGGTCAAGCTGAATTTTGCATACTGGCCTTGTCTGGATTTCATTCATATCTTTACAGGAAGCTTCTCCCTAAGACTGCTCAGAGATGAATGGCTTCATTACTCTGTCCAGGAAATAGTAGGATCAATTCTGCATTCCCGTCAGACAGTATTGTACAGCTTCATCACCATCTGCCATCATAAATTATTCCTAATGTTTCTTCGCTGTTTAAGCCTTTGTTTCAAATTTAGTCTCAAAGAAAAATCTTGCTCTTGTCATTGTCATGTAAATTACTAATGCATGCCGGACAGTGTCCCGCTTCACATTTGATTCCTGCTGGGTAAGCTAACATGCTTTTTAAAAGGAAAGAAATATTGCCAGACTTACCTGGCAATAAATAGCTTATTAAACACCTTTGTATGTTTTTAAGTCTTCAGGCTGGCATTTTTCAATTATTATTTTAAATATATGCCAATATTTAGTCTGTGAACATTCTTGATCAGGCATAAATGTTCAAGAAAAAGGGAAAGTGTGAAATCACACTAAGTTTTGCAAGAAATTCCTCTGTTCCAGAAATCTACCCAGGTAGATCTTCAGATCTTCTAAATCTGCAAGGTCACACACTTCTGCTGGTCTGTCTGTCGTCATAATCTTCTTAGCAGATGGAAGGAGCATTGTCTGAAAGCTGCAAGGGAAATAATAGCCAATCAGCAGTCTTTCACTAAGAGGAGAGACCTCCTCACCCACAGTTGCCCTCCTTCCTCGCTGCATTGGGGAAACTGCACTATGACACTTTTATCCCATTTTCATCTCAACTCTGTTTGCATTCTTAACAACAAACAGACCTGAGAAACAAACGAAGGGGCAAAGACTGCTATGCTTACAGGCTAAAAATGGTCCAGAATAAATACTGGCATTTGCAAAGCTGAGTGACAGCCAGCACAGCATGACAGCTCAGACACACATTCTCCAAAATTTGGGGCAAATAAAAATCTCACAGCAGATTGTATTATGCAAGGACTCATCCATTTCTAGGGTATATTTCAATACACATTTCCATACACACATATTTGGTGGGCACCCTGCTAATAGGTCCATATGGAGAGATTACCTTTTAAGTTGTGCTTCCTGGGATGGGGTTAATTTTACATGCTGTGTATAACAGTTACTGTATCTGTGGGGTTATATATAGGATTACATTTGAAATACTAAGTATCCATTGGTGGCTGGCAATTACCGGTACTTAGCTGCGTCAGACTAATTTAAGTTTTGCTAGAGGACTGTAAAATTTCGCTTCTGATTGGTTAGCTGCGTAGAAATCCTTAGCCACTCAATGAACAGGGAAAGAGGACATCTGAGCAGGAAGAATTCCATGCCATTCAAATCTGGTTGGTTGAAGGGTAGACTGGCTGTAACATAAATTGAGCAGTTCCATCACTGTCTTAGATTAGGAAGACTGCTAACCAGGTACAGAAGGAGGAGGAAACTATTGAAGAGGCTAGGAAAAGCCCGAAAGCATAGAAGCGCTGAATTACTTGCTTAAGCCAAAGATTGGCAGAGATACCATTAAAGTTAAGAAGAGTTCAGAAAGTATTCCCTGGAGCTGACAAGAAAAAGAACTTCCTGCAAACCTGGCTCACAGAAAACCAGCAGAATACCTCTATACCTACCCAGTGATGATGAGACTGACTGACTCAGGGTAACTTGCATATAAGTCTGACAAGAAAAACTAAGCTGTACAAGCCCGTCCTGTGTCAGCTTCTGTATTTTCAATTAATGGACATTTAAAGTAACAGTAACCTTATAAGAGCAAGCATAAAGTCATAAAGAAACACTAACCTCTTAAAGCGGTTTAAGCGTTTCCCTCATTGCATCTTTATAGATAATCATAAATAAAAAAAGCATTTTACTGCTTATGTATACTTTAAAAGCCTGGCTCATTTTGTACCGCAGCTACTGAGTTATGAGATTACAGCTTTGGTAAATAGTATAGTACAGGTATATGGTGACAGTGATTAGAAATGTTTGGAATATAAGTACAGTGGGAGTAAAACCCTTCAGCAGACTTGGTGATCAGGAGTGTTAAATAGAGTCCATTTCTACGTGTATTTAGGAGTGTTACAGAGCGATATGGAGAAGACTTTCTGGTAAAAATGACCCTCCTTCCACCTTGCGTACACAGAAATGGGCTGAATAAATGTTGATGGTTCAAACACTTGGCACTCCAGTCGCTAGGGAACCACAATTTTTAAATTCTATTATTTCCCTTAGAGTGTAGTCAGGGCACATTATCTTTATTCTGAATGGATTCAGAACAATCCTACCAGGTGATGTTGTATTGCTTTCCATCTCGGGCTTTCCATTAGCATGGTAAAGTTACCATTAGTGAATTACTCCCCTCTCAGTGAAAAATAAACATGTTGTTTATTTCAAAATTGAAAAATATGTTCCTATAGTTTATTTCTATTTTACCAGCACCTGGGAGCAATGCAATCTGATTTCAATTTGAACCCCAAATTTCTGTGTTAACCTTTCTGTTATACGACAGCATGTAAAAAGCTTAACAGGCATTACAGTTGTTTTCACTATACAGTTTGGAAATAGTCTTTTAAAAATTAAGTGGATGATTCATAAGTCTCCCCTGATCTGACAGCTATCATCAATTTATGTTATAATGCTACATCTTTCCCAATAATGCAAAATTCTTCTTGTTCTTATCATAGCAGTTGAATGATCCATAGCTTGCCATTACAAGTGCAGATCAGCACTTTTGGTTTGCTTTTCTCCTAGCAAACCACTTACCATCATGGTTTGTTAGGAGAGAAACAAACCACAACCACTGGTTAGCTTGGAATGGTAAGGCAGTCTCTGGTTCCTGTTCTCCCCAGCATGCTGAAGGAAGGAGCAAAGTGAGGTCTTTTGAGTAACATGAACCAGCACACATCTTGTTCATGTTAAACCAGAGTATTAAACCAGAGTATTATTCCCAATTTTGATAGGCTTTACTTAAATTACAAAATAAAAAGGATTCATTCCCTCGTTCCTAAATCAAAACATACGTCGTCACTTTTCTTTTTTAAAAAATATTGATTGTAAATGGATAATTTTATACAGGTTTGAAAACCTTTGACAATCTGACTTTTAGTTGAATTAAAAGTAGAAAAGCCTAGAACGCCCAAAAGCAGATTACTGCTATATAAAGTTTGGATGATACCTTGTCATTTCAGTTTCTAAAGAGTGTGATGTGTGCTTGACATTTTCTTTCCTCTCACCCCACATGCCTTTTTGGTGGGTGGGTAACTTGTCTTTTATTTGTTCAATACCTTTTCTTTTCTCTGAGACTGACAAATCTCTGTAAGGCAAATTTGCCTGATCATATGATGCAGTTGAGGGAAATGGCTACTTTCTGGAAACCAATATATATCAACTGAATAGAGCTGGTGAATGCAGTCAAAAAGAACATTACTCTTTATGTTGTCATTTTGTATTCCTTCATGCTTTTATTCCCCCCCCCCCATGGGATGCATCTTCTTGTCCAAAGAATAATCTTGTGAACTACTGCAGAACTTTGACTTACAGGGGAAAGGAGATTTACCTTGACCTCCAATTCAATTTCTTGAAGTATCTTCTTGAAGTATGGGGCTGAGATAGCAGGGTAAGGAACCTGTGACCCTCCAGATGTTTTCAAACTCCCATCAGCCCCAGCCAGCCTCATCCCATAGTCAGGGATGAGAGGAGCTGGAGTGGTTTCAGAAATAGGTTTCTGAAACAGTGGTTTCAAAACTAGGCTACAACAAAATGTGCCAGGAAACTTAGATGAGTTTCCCTTCGCCCAGATCACTATTTGACCATATGGGATTGTTTATGTTCTCATGAGTACATGAAACAAAACAATCATATCTTGTTAAATGATGCTCTGGATAAGGGGGGAAGCAGGTTAAGTTGTTGCATAATTTATTTAGAAACAACATTTCCCTTAAAGTTCTTATTCTAGACTGTGCCAATACAACACAACAAAAAATATTTATGTATAGATCTGCATTACTATAGATATAGGTATAGATATTAAGTGTGTGTGGGGGGGGGGATGCAAGCTTACACTTTCCTAACTATTTCCAGCTGCTGCCACCCAAGAACTTTTCAGAAATGGTCAGAATGCATTTTACTTGCTAATTAAAGAACGAAAGATTACCTTTAGGCTGAAGAAACAGAATGAGAAATTTCAACACAGATGGTAAGTTGTGTCCCCCCCCCCCTTTTAAATGATGACTACAAACTTTGAAGTTTCTCAACCATAACCAGCCAAGCGTTGCTACCATGACAGTATAATGAACTGTTTTCTTGAGAGTGGAAGCTGAAAACTCTCCACTACGTGTTGTGACAAATGCAAATTGGGCACCAACTACAGGGGTTGCAACGCATAATTTAACATTTTCAAATACTTATTTCTCGATGAAACATCTTGCAACCTACAACCTATGCTCATGTGGAGAAGGACTGTCAACCAGGGTTGTACATTGGATTCAAATGACTCCTGAACCAAACTCGGGTGCATTGGAACAATTTTGGGCTTGTTGAAGGTGACCCGGGATTTGGGCAGGAGTTGGAAGAGGGGACCCCCTGAAGTACTTTGTGGTGCCTCAGCAATCCAGCTGTAAAAAGATAAAATGCTACAAACAAATGGCTGCTAAAAGTAAGATGAAATGATTCTATTTCTGTGTCACTCTGGGCTCCTTTGGAGAAAGGGATGGGACATAAATTTTAACAACAGCAACAGAGTAAGGAGGTGGTGAAATAAGAACGTCAATCTGACTAACAGGTCAAGCTTGTATTCAAGGGAATTATTTTACCTGGGAAGTCAATCCATTTTAGTGCTTCTCACCCCAAAGTTGCAAATTCCATGTACAGGTAATTCATGTGAATTGGAGAACTGAACTTCATGCTGTTTTATTATATGCTTCAGATTCTTGCATATTGCAATGTTATAAGTATAAACCAATTAATGCATTTTTTAAAAAATAACTAAATAACTACAAATGGTAAGTTTGACTAGTAAATATTTGTCCTATACTAAATATAGACTACTATCTATCTAACAGTGTAGATTGTTTAAACTGATTTTAATATTCTATTTTTAAAGTGTATTCTCTTTGGGCAAGGAATCCAAATAATCACAAGGTTACAATAACAAACAGCAATAACAACCTAGTTCCATGAACTCTGATTGGTGGTGGCTTGTCTGCTCCCATAGACCCTTCATCAGGAAGTATGCTCAGAGCTGAAACGGAGGCATCCTATACATTACAGAGCCACTGTGTAGAAGTAGATTAGTAAACAAAAACATTAAAGGTCATGTTTCTGACATCTTGTGGATATCTGATTTTTCAGAAAGCATTAAGCATTGCAAAATAGTCCTTGAAAGGTTTTCCAAGCAGGACTCTTAAAAACCTGCTAACTCTGCCAATCAGGAGCTATTTTAAAATCTTGCTCTTTCTGGTGAGTGGCAGACGAAGTTCATTTGTGATCAGGGTTAGATTGGATTTATTCTTCCTTTTATTAATCATATAAGGAGGGGGGAGAAATTAATAAAATCTTTTTCATTAGGACTCATGCTTACATAAAGGAAAAGATTGATTAAGTCAGGGGAAAAATATTCAGTAGATTAAAGATATTTTAAAATACTCCAAGTAACACCCCTTAGATGAAGAGTCAGTGAGGAAAAAGTCCTGTTGCTAGGAGACAAAACCCACAAAGTGTCATTATAATGTATTTCTTATTAAACAAAGATGTTGATTAATGTATAGATGCATTAGATAGTGAATAATGTAATATCTGTTTTGCGTCACAGATAGACTGACCCTATTATTATTATTATTATTATTATTAAAACTTTTTTAATGTAAATTAAAATCTGCAGATAAAATTTTAATAAGCCATTCAATACACTCAGATAACATTGGCCATTATCCAACATTCAACATGGCACACTTAAGCCCATTGATTTCAATGAGTCTTAACAGCATTGAACTCTAAGGAAGGAGCAAGCTCTGAGACTGGCGTTGTAGTCAATCAACAACTGGAATAAAGCAGGTTCTCTGTCCCCACATTCATCCCTGACCATTGGGCCATGCTGGCTAGAGCTGATAGTCCAAGAACATCTGGAGAGCCATTTGGTTTTTCATCCTCGATTTATAGTGACCAGTGAGCCAGGCCTCCTAACCAGTCGTAAGTAGGCCCTAAGGCACCTAAGTGCAGTCAAAAAGCAAATCATACCAGGGCATTTATTTAGATTTCAATCTATAACTTTACCTTTTCTGCATATCCAGAGAACCACGAAGACTACTGAAGAGAGCTATGAAGACTACTGGGGTTCAGCATCTGTACTGAAAAAGGCAGCCAGGAGCCCCTCCAGTAGAAATACCAAAGCACTACACAACACCTTGGCTTTTGAGGATTCATCGAAGTGTTAATTTTCTGTACTGCTGGTTTAGTAATATAATGCACAATGAAAAACAAGGGAAATGTCCTTGGGAATTGCAGATACCGCCCCGCCCCGCCCCAGGTTTGAGCATTCAAAACCAGTTGCATGGATTCAATGGCCTTCACTGCCCATCTGGTGGGATCAGAAATGAAAGCTGCCTGGACAATTCAAATGTGCTTAATGAGGTGGTTCAGTCCTCCCATACAGACTGTTACACCTTAGGTTTCGTAGGGGGAGGTCTCCCTTTGAAATTTCTTCCAGATGAAAACTGCTCCTCTTCAGCAATTTATTATGTCTCTCTGACAGTCTCTCTGGGCAATTTTCACATGAGGGTGAGTTCAAACAAATGCCTCTCCATGTGAAATGTAATTACAGGGTAGACATTTTTCAGGTAACAAATGATTTGAGATGTCACACAAAGCTGACAGGTTTTAGTGCAGAGAAAAAGGAGCAGGAATTAATTGCTTATAAATTAAGCACTTAAAAATGCTCAGCGTTGTTCCCAAATTTGATTGGGATTAACATACGATCTTATAGACTCCTTCTGAGGTTACACATTATTGGTGGTTAACAACTGAAAGTTGAACAAAAGGAATTGTCAATTAAGCACTTGGTTATTGAGTGGCGTGTGCTTCTTATGCATTTGTGAGGGAAATATTTAGCTCCTCACAAAGAGAGCAGAAGAAAAGCTCAGCTTACTCCACCATTCTGTTCTCACAGTCACTGCCTATGGGAAGTCAGTAAGCAGGACCTGAGGGCAGTAGGACTTTCCTTGCTTGTGTTCCCCAGCAACTGGTACACGGCCTCTGATCCTGAAGATGATATACAGACAATGGCAGACATTGATAGCCTTATCCACCATGCATTTCGGTATTATCTTTATCTTTAGTTATAGCTGCCTTTTTTCCAGTCCAGGATTTAAGGTGGCTTACAAGGATAAAACAGAACAAGCTAAAAACATAGAAAAGACAATTAATAAAATCTAAGTAAACACTAATAAAAATAGGGGGAAATGGTTTATTAACAACACAGACCAGTACAAAAAAACCAAATGTAAGCCCCTTTTGGTTGGTGGAGGCTACTACATCTTGCAGTTGTGAATTTGAGAATTTAATTAATTGCCTGCCCTTCACCCTAAGGTCCCAGGGCAGGTTTAAACCATCAATACCTTATGCTCCATGAATTTAGTCTTTCTCCCTGTGAGGAGGAAAAAGAATGTGAACAAGGCAGGAACAGACAACACCAGGGCCTATGCTAGTTGGACTGTCCCCCACCCCTGCCAATTTTATGTGTATGGTGTTTTTTTTAAAAAAAATTGAAAACAATTAAAGATCAAATAATTAAAAATAAAAAAAAATAAACCCAATAAAAAATACCGTAAGAATTACAACTACACATTTGCAGCACACTACCACATCATGGGCCGCGGGTGGCGCTGTGGGTTAAACCACAGAGTCTAGGGCTTGCTGATCCGAAGGTCAGCAGTTCGAATCCCCGCGACGGGGTGAGCTCCCGTTGCTCGGTCCCTGCTCCTGCCAACCTAGCAGTTTGAAAGCATGTCAAAGTGCAAGTAGCTATATAGGTACCGCTGCAGCGGGAAGGTAAACGGCGTTTCCGTGCGCTGCTCTGGTTTGCCAGAAGCGGCTTAGTCATGCTGGCCACATGACTCGGAAGCTGTACACCGGCTCTCCCGGCCAGTAAAGCGAGATGAGCACCGCAACCCCAGAGTCGTCCGCGACTGGACCTAACGGTCAGGGGTCCTTTTACCTTTACTACATCAAATACCGAAACTAATATGTCAAGTTTCTTATTTTGCATGTAATATCATTTACTTTAGTACTTCAGAATTGCAAACCAACTTGGATGCCTTGCTAGAAAGGTGGCATATAAATGCAATGAATAAATAAATAAGTAAATATATAGATAAAAGTAGAATAAAGCAAAAGAGGTAGATAGGATCGACTGTGCCTTCTATGATGTGAATGAATTAAATAATATTGTTAAAGCATAACAAGATCTCTAACTGTCTGAAGAGACATTAGGCAGACATCATATGCCTGCAGGAAATTCATCTCTGACAAAGGGACATTGAGTTCTTGAATAGATTGGCAAAGGGGCAGGTCTGTTATTCATCTGTCCACAATAAGACATAATGTTGTCAATCATAATCATAAGGAACAAATTGTGGGAATTCCAAGGTCAGTACTCCAACAAGGGATAAAAATGTATGATGATAGAAGATCTTTTTGATCCTATCCTCAAAATAACATTGGTATATACAAGAGGTATTTATTGGTGATGTGTGAGAATCAATAGTTAGGCAAATCAGATTGATTTTGGGTTCTTCACCTCCTGAGTTAAAACAGAATGTCAACAAGTCATAGCAGGTCTTCCCAAAAGCCTTGTGTGGAGAGCTGTCCACTCTCTCTTTCTTCATTCGCAATAACAATTGAACAATTAACCGTTGCAGTATGAGATGTACCTCAAATTATAGGAATTAAAGCAAATGAATCAAACCAAAATAATGCTCTATAATGCCAACTGCATAATCATATCAATGGACAACCAAAGGAATCTGCATTATATCTTCTCAGGATAATATGCCAACAAAGTAAATTAAGCAAGCATGAATTAGTAATTATTACAATTGATATTCCTATATCAGATAAGTTGCATATAACTGGTGCTTTTTGCCCGTAAAAAAAATGTTTAGGGGTACTCTCATTTTCCTACTCATATTGAAATACTGCCCCTCAATGAGGCCAAACTTAGATTCAGAAAATGTTTAGGCATATGCGTACCCCCGCGTACCCCCCCAAAAAAGCACTGCATATAAGACTTCCTTATAGTTTAACTAGCTGCTAATAAACCAGTGATATATATGGGGGTGAAAATTGTAGAAGGTGCAGGTATAATTCAAGAATGAATTATGAATCTTTTATCCATTAGATTAAATTTCAAGTGGATGCTATATACCGGTATATACTGGGTGACGTTCAATAATGTTTGCCCACTGTCACAAAAGAAATCAGATTGTGCAATGGTTTCTCCTTTCCAACCTATAGCCCCCCAAGGGCCTCCAAAATCTGCTCTGGATTGCCCCGCAACCCTCAAGAGCACTTGGCTGCAGGAAGAGAAGATGACTTCTCAGTTGTGTCTGCATCTGATCCGTTTTCACACAAACAATGGCCTTTATCACAAATTTATATGGAAACAGCAGACAGGCGACAAAATGCCACATGAATTATATGCACATCTTTTACTGGAAGCTTTATATCTACCCATTCAAGATGTTGACCTATGGGAGAGTCTTAGATCATGTAAATTCAACATCAAGTTCTAGGCAAGGATTACGACATGCTGGGCACCATCCCTCCCACTCCCTGCTGGTTCCTGCTGCCTTCCCACTCCTGAAGACTCTGAACATCCAGATGCAAAACTCATGTAAATGTTGTGATAGAAGCTGGCTAGGGGGGTGGGAGATGAAATTCTGGCATTTGGTTATTTAAGCTTAGCACTGTTTCTGCACTCTTTCTCAGATAAAGATGGAGTGCCAGGGTTATCTTTGAATTACATTGCTTTTATCTGGGAGCTCACAATACCTGAACTGCTCAACAAACAAAAAATAAAAACCTGGGGGAAAGGTGTAACAGAAGAAATCAACATTTTAAAAGGAAACTAGACTTCCATTAGCACTTGTTTAGTACATAATTAAAGACTAATAATTGCCTTGCCTGCAATCACTAGATGACACCTGAAGACGAACCACTCTTTTCCTTATGCTTTTCCTTTCGTTTTCTTTTTTAAAAAATAATAATCGGCCCAGTATTATTTTCATTGTTGTCTTTTTAAAAACCTTACAGCCTACTGCTGCTGCTCACTCTTTTGACCTGCTAAGAAAGCCCTTTGCAAAGATGCCATGGTGCCTGCCCACTTGAGGCCAAACAATGTCATTCTTATGTAAATTCTTGCCCAGGGCTACTTGGTTGCTACCTTAATTTTAGGCATTTCAGTCATTCCCCAACAGACTCCTCCCTGTTTGGTACCAAGAAGAGTGTGATGGGGGAAGGTAGACAAGGTATTTAAAATGGGCACTAGAACTGAGCATGTGGCGCCAATTGAATTCTGGAAGTTGTGCAAACAAGCACAGTTGGGCAAACTGTTTGCATACTCAATGCTGACTGGTAATTTGGTGCTGTGACATCATCAAGTTCACTAGGTGATCCCTGATGGATTGGGATCATACAACAAAGAATTTTTTTTTTCAAATAAAAAATAATGGTGCAGCAGCAGGAAGAGGAGATCAGTAGTTACAAGCAAGCACAAAAGGGTGGGGTATTATTATTATTATTATTATTATTATTATTATTATTTTATTTATTACAATCTGTTGTTGTTGTTAGACTCCACCAGCTATAGCCAGCATGGTCAGGGGCCACACAATATGGGACTTGCAGTCCAACAACATCTGGAGGATCACAGGTTCCCCACCCTTGCCTTAAGATGCAAATCAGGAAGGTATAGCTAAACGGTTGTACTTCAGGTTTGAAATATGCTTTTAAAAAACCCTTGTCAATTGATTGGGTGGTTGAATTTAAAGCCCACCTTTTTCTCCAAGAAGCGCAAGGTGACTACATGGTTCTTTCTCTCCTGTGAGGTAGGTTATGCTAAGACGCAATGACTGGCTCAAGGTAAGCCAGGGAGCACCATGGCAAAGTGGGGATGTGAACCCTGGCCTTGCAGTTCCTTGTTCAATGCTCTAACTCAGCCTTTCTCAACCTTGGGTCCCAGATGTTGTTGGACTACAAGTCCCATCATCACTGGCTAGCAGGACAAAGGCGGCCAGGGATGATGGAAATTGTAGTCCAACAAGATTTGGGACCCAAAGTTGAGAAAGGATCCTCTACCACTACAACACCAATATAATCTTTCCAGTAGCACCTTAGAGACCAACTAAGTTTGTTCTTGGTATGAGCTTTCATGTGCATGCACACTTCTTCAGAACAAACTTAGTTGGTCTCTAAGGTGCTATTGGAAGTAATTTTTTTTTATTTTGTTTCGACTACGGCAGACCAACACTGCTACCTACCTGTAACTGAACCAATATAATCTGTTTGATTATGATTTAAAAAAAATTTTTTTTTACCATGCACAACTGGAATAAAAGTTTGGAGCCAACTTTGGTCTTTAGCGTTTTATACCAATAAGTTTTGTGTCATAAAATGTAGGTTTCTAATTCCAGTGGTTGAAGAAAAGAACTACTTCTTTAGTAACCCTAATTGCAATTTACAGCTTTACATTTAGCAAAGTCCCTATCTTCTCTCCAAACACTGAGAGTGAGAATAATGGAAGGCAGGGTGTCTTTTAAAAAGAAAAGTAATATATCTCAGTTGCCCCTAGCATTGAAAGATATTTGAGAGATATGAAGAGATGCTTGTAAAATATAATGACAATGCGTGCTACTCCCTCTCAGAAGAAATACGTTATCAGGACTGAATTACAAGAGACTGGACTCTAAGTAGGGTAGAGAGATGTTTCCTCTTCTCTGAAGTGTATGAAATGATGCATCATTTTAAAAAAAGATATTGAGCTTTGCAACTTCTATTACCATCACTCTCAGTTTCTTCCTGAATATGTTTTGCTTAGATCACACAAAACTTCATTTTTGCGGGTTGGGCATTGTATATATATATATGAATCCCTTCTGTCTCCCACACTTCAGTTGACAAACAAATGAGTTAATTTCCCTATGGAAAAAAATTGAAGAGAAATTGACTAGTCACCACCCCACCACCCCTCCTCCCTTGAAGCACCAACTCCATTTGCTCACTTTAAAAATGAGTACAGTGAAGTGACAAGGGACGCGGGTGGCGCTGTGGGTTAAACCAGAGCCTAGGGCTTGCCGATCGGAAGGTCGGCGGTTCGAATCCCCGCGATGGGGTGAGCTCCTGTTGCTTGGTCCCTGCTCCTGCCAACCTAGCAGTTTGAAAGCACGCAGTGCAAGTAGATAAATAGGTACCACTCCGGCGGGAAGGTAAACGGTGTTTCCGTGCACTGCTCTGGTTCGCCAGAAGTGGCTTAGTCATGCTGGCCACATGACCCGGAAGCTGTACGCCGGCTCCCTCGGCCAGTAAAGCGAGATGAGCGCCGCAATCCCAGAGTTGTCCGTGACTGGACCTAACGGTCAGGGGTCCCTTTACCTTTACCTTTACCTTTACCTTTACCTTTACAGTGAAGTGACACCAGTGCCAAGAGATATGTGTTTAGCCTCGCCCCTGAGGTTGCATAACTCCTTGAAGCTCCTCCCATAATTCAGTATCAAGGTATCTCACATGGGACATTTCCACTGCAGAAGTTCATTTTAATCACACAGGGAACCAATAGGAGTCATGTGGCCCCAAAATGCATGAAGAGTAGCGATGAAAGGAAGCAGTGATTTCCTTCCCATCCTACCCTAGCTTTCCAGCTCTTGGGACACTCAGTTAAGAGAGGACAGCATACAAGAACCCGCTAGAAAGCAAAACAAACAAACAAACAAAAAGTTTGCAAAAGACAGCAGTGGCAACACTTAGCTCGAATGGCAGTTGACCAAAAGGAGGACAAATTTTGGGAATTGGTGTCCAGAGGAATGAAATATGTGAGATCAACACATGATACTGTAATCCCAGCCTGGAAATGGGTCAAATATTACAGCAAGTTTTTAAGCGATCATTCAAGGCCCCCAAATAAGGCGGGTATGAACATCAACCCGTCAATTTTACCCAAGTGGCCAGAGGTGTCCCCCAATGAAATAAAACATCTCATTGAAAGCTTAAAGCCTAACAAAGCCCCAGGAGAAGACATTATGCCTCCAGAGCACATAAAAACTCATTCAGAATTGTGGTTACCTATTTTGGACAGGCTTTTTACACATATAAACAACATAGCCCAAATTCCTAATGGCTGCAAGGCAAATACCATTGTTCCAATCTTCAAGAAAGGAGACAGATCTCTGCTACAAAACTACCATTCCATCAGCCTGCTAGATATCCCTTCAAAGTTATACGTCCAGATTTTGCAAATAAAGTTAACAGACAGGGTTCCCATCCTGGGTTCATTGCAATTGGTAATGTTTCTGTTCTGCTACAGTTCAGCTTCCACTCAAACGTAAGTTCCTCATCTCTCTGTCTGCTGCAACCAAGCTTACCTATTTAATTACATAATTAATTTCAGTGCATTTCAATGGAGGAAAAACATAAAAAAAATGTAGTAAATAACAATCATGAATATTGCTTGTATTCAATAACCACTGATGGGAACAGTGGGAATTTGCACTCCTCTTCCCATTGCTGGCAGGATTCTCTCATATCCCTACTGAAGAAGTGTGAGAATATACACCTTGATTACTTATAATGCATATTAATATTGTGCAATTATGTGTACTAATGTGTAAGATGTAATCAACAGGCTTCAATACTTATTTACTTAAATATGCACTGCTTCTTTGGGGAACCTGATATATACTTTTCTATGTTCACGTTCCTAATCCATCTGCCAATCTACAGGTAATTCTGTGCTTTACTGACTTTGAAAACAATAAAAGGGAAGGGTGTTTTGTGGATGCGGGCTCTTCTCCATCTTGGATATTAATCTGAGCCAGTTAGGTTAGTTAGGTTGAGGGGTATCTTAGAAGCCTTTGCAATCTGGGTCTGTGCCAGGGTCAACAGAACCCTTCCAACACCCCTAGTGTGTTTTTTTAAAAAATAATTTTAAAATTTATTTCTGAAACCCCAAAAGTACAGTAGCAGAGTATTACACTGTACCACATTAAAAAGGAAAAAAAAGTAACATATCAATATAAATCAAGACACCCATATTTCACAGGCTGGCATGGGTGTTGTATGTTTGGCATCTACATCTGAAATATAAGAAATAAATTCATACCAGCTGATGTAGAAGCATTCTGGGTCCTCCATCCCTCTGGAGACCCACATTTTATGTGTTATTTTTCCTGCAGTAGCCAAAACCTGGAAGTTCATATACCACAAAGACAAATGTAGATTTTTCAAGGTTTTCCACTGCTCGGCTGTTGCAATCCCAGGTGCAGCTAGCACCCAGGTCAAGGGTTCTTTATTAGCATTTATGTATCATTTATTTTGGTGATTTGGATTCTACTTGTCTCTAAGCAGTGCTAAGCAAGCCTAAACAACAAATGCTACACAAAAATGCAAAATAAAAGCATTAATACAAATTACTAATAAATACATAAATACATAATAAAAATTCCTTCTTCTGACACACAGTTCTCTACTCAACACCTCTCAGTCTCTTGGCTACCATCACAGAAAGGAGGGCTCATGGAACCTTTTGACATCATCCTAGTCTCTCACTCTATGGTTTATTCACAGGCATCAAGGTCTTAATTCCTTAGGCTTCTCACAGGTACGGTATGTCCCAATCAACACTTCATCAGGACACACCCAGTTCCAGTCTACAGCAAGTTTGGCTTGGTGAGTTTCCCCAAGGATGGCAAAAAGTATAAGCTGCCTTTAATCATCCGGACCTCCACTGTCTTGACCTAGCTAAGAAATGCTAATTCTTTTATGTGCTGGATAGTTATCCTGAGTGTAAAGTAGTCTAAATCTGAAAGAGGAAGCCTAAAACTGCTCTTCCATTGTTATGACAGTGGTCAGATCAATCCTCTTCGCATGCAATCAATCTTCAAAGAACAAAGAAAAACAAAATTTCAGGGTGGTGGGTAATCTTATTTTGTTCCATGATCACACATTAATGGCTTATTTGTGGAAAGCCTTGTTGGTCTTCTGAATGCTCTTCTGTCTCAAACTGTTGAACTGGGATCAATTCTGGGGGGAAAAGAAAAAAAGAACATGCTCCCTATTTGCTTTATTTGAATCTTGTTTTTAATGTGTCAGTAATATCTGCAATGCCCACTGCTGATGTAATGCAGATTTAATTCTCGGCTCATTTAGTTACTGCCTCAATAGAAAAAAAACAATGCCTAGTGGGAGTGATGATTAAAAAGTAACAACAGAGATATAACAAGCATGGATAAATGAAATAAATTGCAGGAAACATATTAAAGGCAGGGCTTCTGGCACTATCCTCTCATGAAGTTTTAAAAGAACACTATCTGAGTCTTTATTCCTTAATCTCCGTAATTATAGTCATCCCATAAGGTATGGAGAGAATGAAAGCTTGACAGAGTACACCCCCTTTCCCTAATGTCGTCAAGCATGGAAGAGGCATATCTCATAAAAATGAATCACCCTGAGTTGGCTTCTCAAGCTGTTAACTCTTATTTAGAAGAATGAGGTACTAAGGCTGCAATCCTACTTACCTGAGAATATGCCCCACTGACTCAGTGGGATTTACTTCTGAGTAGACAGATATAGGATTGCACTGTTAATGTGCTGGGAGAATGGCTTCATCAGTCGCATGCTGGAATTAAGAATTCCTGATTTCATATATGCTGTACCTATGAACATTCACAAGTTTTGCATAAGCATGTGCCATATAATTTAATTATTAGTGTTAGGAACTTCAGGAACCTCAAAGAATGGGTCCCTTTTATGATTCAAACTATACTCATCAAACAGTTCAACAGCAAAATAACACCATGCCATTTTTTTTCCTTTTGTTACAAAGCCACAACAGGAGAAGACCAATTTTCAGTCTTTTACTTCCAACACCAAGGACTACAAACTATAATGCTGATCCCATAAGTACTGATATACTGTATATTTAACTTGAATCTTCATAATTTCTGCTTGTGACCTTGCCCAAGGTGAAACATAGGTTCTTTTAGAAATTGAGGTCTCATCAGATTATTTTTTGTAGACTAAGAAAAGAAGTCATTCCTCACCAAAATATGATTCTCATTTTGCTGGCCCATTGATCACGAGTTTCTGAAGGATAAGCTTCTCAGCAATTTCCCAAAGCTTACTCTACCAACAGTCTATGGACTACTCTGTTGAGCTTTACAATTTTGCATCATAACAAGTCTAGCTGCTAAGAACATATAGTGCACAAATTTTGGTGTCACCTATGTGTCAAACACAGAAAACAACATTCAATTTGGAGTTTTCATTCATCTATAATTTTAGACAATTCTTTTAGACTTAATCTGTGAACTACCTGGAACTATAGTGCTTAGGATTTAAAGTCCTCTTCAGGCACAGAAGGGACCCAGGTGGCGCTCTGGGTTAAACCTAGGGCTTGCTGATCAGAAGGTCGGCGGTTCGAATCCCTGTGACGGGGTGAGCTCCTGTTGCTCGGTCCCAGCTCCTGCCCACTTAGCAGTTCAAAGTGCAAGTAGATAAATAGGAACCGCTCTGGCGGGAAGGTAAATGGCGTTTCCGTGTGCTGCTCTGGTTCGCCAGAAGCGGCTTTGTCATGCTGGCCACATGACCTGGAAGCTGTACGCCGGCTCTCGGCCAATAAAATGAGATGAGCGCCGCAACCCCAGAGTCGGACACGACTGGACCAAATGGTCAGGGGTCCCTTTACCTTTACGCTCAGGCACAGAAAAGATTTTTTAATGTTGGTTCCTGCTTTAGGCGGGAAGTGTGAAACAAGCATAGTTCAGATGTTTCCCTTCATTCAAATATCTTCCCAGATCTTGGGAGATTTTGATTGTCTCCTGTTGTTTCTGGTGGAACCAATATAATAAGAATTCTCACTTTTATTCTTGAACTTTTTACAAACCATGGCTCATGCATTGATTGCTGCACCTTTCATTTCTTTCAGTGTACTTCCCCCCTCCCACATTACTAATATACATTTGTGCATTGATAATACACTGAAAAACAAAAAGAAAAATAGGACATTATATTGTGATCATGTGTATGAGCGCATCAGGTTCTTTTGTTGGGCACATGCAGTTGCATCATGGGTCAAAACACCACAAAGCAAACCCAATGTTCTAGCACATATTATTGTGTCAATGTTCTACATGTGGGGTGTTTCATTAATGTGCAAGAATGTGAATCAGTAAAATACAGAAAAATATTGATCCAAATATGCATAGCCATATCAGTCCTGTTAGTTGAGGCTCCAGTACTTTGGCCACCTTATGAGAAGAGAAGACTCCCTAGAAAAGACCCTGATGTTGGGAAAGATGGAGGGCACAAGGAGAAGGGGACGACAGAGGACGAGATGGTTGGACAGTGTTCTCGAAGCCACTAGCATGAGTTTGGCCAAACTGCGAGAGGCAGTGGAGGATAGGTGTGCCTGGCGTGCCTTGGTCCATGGGGTCACGAAGAGTCGGACATGACTGAACGACTGAACAACAACAACAATCAGTCCTGTTTTGATTTTGTCTTGTTTTCTGCAGTGTTTTCTCAATGCTCATGTGCAAATTGGTGCGAAAATGCAAAGAAACTGGAAGAACTGAAATGTCAGAATTGCCCAGGCAGGTGCATTATGTGACCCATGAGAGTAGCAAAATAACCAGACCGTACAACAGTGATGGGATAAAATCAGGCCAAATCTTCATTGACAGCAGCAGGCAGGGCAA
This sequence comes from Darevskia mixta, assembly GCA_034641385.1. Classification (NCBI taxonomy): domain Eukaryota; kingdom Metazoa; phylum Chordata; class Lepidosauria; order Squamata; family Lacertidae; genus Darevskia; species Darevskia mixta. Next base: position 12,303,258 of record JAWWNH010000029.1, read on the forward strand.
GGGTTGGCATGACGTTGGGTCCCAGGATCAGCTCATCATTCCACAAGTCCCATGTTGATGGAATGGATCCACTGGGTTTGGATCGCTCCAAAGCTGTACGACAGGAGTTGGCCTGTGTTGAACCTTGCCGTGGTGGAAGCCAAGCGAGCAGATTCACACCAGGCAGATACCAAAACCACGCTTGGGCTTGCTGTGGTCAGTCCTCCCCTCATGCCCCTTGGAAAGAACACAATATTGCGTACTGACACAGATGGTTGCCTGCAACATTTTCCTGGCCAAGGATTGTTCCTCACTGAGCTTCCAGTGGAAGTCGGTGGGCAAGTTGCTTGTGTGTGAAATAATGCCACTTTGCTTATTCTGATGCAAACTCCCTTTCCTGTTGCCTCTAAATCTGATTGCAAAACACACAGTTTAAAACAAAGAAAGGTGATGGGGAAGGATATTCCACAACAATCATAGTTGCCTGTTAAGATTATTGAAGCCAGAAGTAATCCTCAGGCTAAAGCTTTTCACATTACAGAAGCAAAGGTAGCTGCAGAGGAGAGGAGAGAATCTGGTTTCCCTAGGAACAAGGAGGAACCCATGTGAGAGCTTCTCTTTGCTCCTCCTATCATGACAGTGTTCTGTTCAGCTTAGCAGCTCTCGAAGAGAACCAGACAGCTCTTGCCTTCTGATTCAAAGCTGTCAAATGAACTGATAGGGAGAGATCAAGGTGCAGATGCCGGCAAGGAACAGCTTGTGTACAAACCTGCTAAAGCATCTTTGCTCCTGTATAAATTACTACCTACCTACCTATCTGTCTTCTATCCAATCTGCAGTATTTTGGATTGTGTTTCTCCCACCCCTCCTGAATAGCAATATGAATTTTACAAGAAGAATGGATATGAAGACAGAAGAACAAGTAGAAGAAAAGAACGAGATTAAAACCCATCTCTAATTCAATGACAACAGCACAGTGTGAAAGAAAATGCAATTCCTTGTGCCACTTTTGTTTACTGGTCCAAAAGGAGGACACTGGAAGAGTGTTCTTATCACTGCAGATCATTCCCTTATTTGTGATCTCCCCGCTCTGTCTATCCACGATTCCTCCATGCCCCCTTCTCTCAACCTGCAGTGGTAGCCAGTGACTGGTCTTCATGAACTACTGTGTGTTCACTGCTATGTGATCTCGATGGTCTTTTTATCACAGCTTTTCAGAAAATCACCGGCAACAGGCAGATCACTGACACAAGCAGAAGAAGCAAGAAACATTCACGGTCGAGGGAGCCAAATACAGCTAATGAAGTGGTGTATCTCTGCTGATCAGTGACTGGGATTGTTCCCTAAGGTGACTCTGAGGAAGCTGGGGGGAGAGGGGAGAGGGGATGGACTGTGAGTATAAAATGCAAGGTTGAGGCCACTAGATAGATACACTAGACAGGGGTGTAAGTAACCAGAAGCGAGCAATCAGTCACTATCGAGGGCAGAGTGGCCGCTGAATGGCAAGTGTTTTGCAGGAATTTGCCAGAGTGCAGCCCTAATTATCCTTCTGCTAGATTCTCCAGATTGTCCTCATCAAGAGGAATTGTGTCTGATGGGTTTTCTCCCCAGAGTTCTCATAAAGAATTTTATAGCTCGTATTAGAAGGCTATCAAAGACAGTGAGAAAAATTAACTGCATACTATTTTTTTTAAAAAAAACCCAACAACCCAAAAACCTCAACAACTTGGATTCATACATGATTGATCATCATCATCATTCTTACAATTCTAAAGGGTATTTTGTCCTTATGATTTTATTTAACTTATTTAAAATTATGGTTTGTTGTTGAGTGTCAGGGAAGTAGGATGTGCCTGGGAAGAGAGGAGCTGGGGAGAGCAGGGGTGACCCCAGTCACAGTAGTTCTGGGCAAGAGGAGGTATGGATGTGGGGTTGGGCAGGCTAAGGGACACATGACATAGGCAGTTGGTGACTGTGTGGTGTGCCAGCCCCCCGTCCAACCTGAAGTATTGCAGCCAGCCCTTGGATCTTTGGCTGCTCTTGCTGAATTCCAGGTTGGCTCTGAGTAGGACTTCCTTCACCCATGCTCTGATTATGGATGAGGAGGCTGATTTGGCCTGTATCACTGAGTCCTGGGTGGATGAGCAGGATGGAGTTGGTTTCGCTGAGCTGTGCCCACCTGGGTACTTAGTGCAACATCAAGGTAGACTTGAGAATCAGGGAAGGAGAGTTGCTGTGGTCTATAAAGAATGTACCTCTCTTTCCAAGCTCTCTGTCCAGTTATGGGGAGGGGGATCTAGAGGGATCTAGAGTGTGTGTTCCTGGCACTAGGAAATCAGGATAGATTAAGGGATTCTGTTGGTTTACCATCTGCCCATGTGTCTCCTTGTCTGCGCTGACAGAGTTGATCTCAGAGGCAGGGCTGAAGAATTCCCAGATTGCTGGTTTTGGGGGACCAACATCCATACTGAGGCAACTGGCTCTGGGGTGGCTCAGTACTGGATTTGACCTATAAAGCCTTAAACAGTTCAGAACCACAATGCCTCAAGCACTGCCTCTCTCTATATGAACCGACCTGAACCCTGCAATCAACATTTGAGGCCCTTCTTTGTATGTCTCCTCCATGAGAGGTCTGGAAGGTGGAAACACAAGAACGGGCCTTTTCTGCGGTGGCTCTCCATTTCTGGAATGCTCTTCCCAGGGAGGCTCACCTGGGCTGGATCTAGACACAGGAAAGAAGAGATTCAATTAAAGGCGTTGTAAATGCATACAGGGAAATCTGATAGGAAAAGACGGGACTCCACAGTGCCATCTGGTGTCATAGTGTTATATTGCATATACAACACATATAAAACACTTTTTCTTTACCAATCTAACTGAGTCTCTGGTGCCTTAATTGTTAGGAGCCAGGAAAAACCATTTCTATGTCATTTTAACTGTGTTTTCGGAAGGGTGGTTATTGGTTTGCTTTTGTTCTTGTTCTTATTATGTATTTTGTGTTCTCATTTGTACTTTTATGCTAGGCTCCTATATTAACCTGCACACCTGCTTCACTTTTAAAGGTAGAGTTTTGAAAGTCATTATGATTCTGGAGTTCATACTTAGGGTGTCTGGTTCTTTCTTTCTTTCTTTCTTTCTTTCTTTCTTTCTTTCTTTCTTTCTTTCTTTCATCTTTCTTTCTTTCTCTTGCTCTCTCCTACAGCAAGTAGGGCCATATGCAAATTTCTTCCTGAAACCAAAACACAGATGGAAGAGAAGTCATAAAAGGAATTGTATTATCATTTGTCTCAGACATGTAATAATAGATAACACACTGACATCCCAAAGCCTGGAGCAAGAGAATCAGCTAATCAACACGATATCGTGAGGGAAACTATTTTACAGGTTAGAAATGACTGATAATTATGATTGAAACTGACCATTTCAGCACACAGACAGTGATGAACACTTCATATATTAACTCTGTGGCTCTCTCTACATTTTCTTTTTAAAATGTATTTATAGTCTCCATATAATGCAACAAACCCAGGATAACCCTTCTTGAATTTTCTAAGCACTGTGCCATTGTGCATAAATAGTCTTCTTTGATATGTCTAGCAGTGCTAAATACTATAGGCAAACCCCAGCACTATCTGAATGAACTTCTACTCAGGAGACAGGACTTCACAGCCTGTTGTTGTTGTTGTTGTTGTTGTTGTTGTTGTTGTTGTTGTTGTTGTTGTTGTTGTTGTTGTATTTTTATGCTGTAAATTGCCCTGTGACCTTTGGATGAAAGGTGGCATACAAATTTAATAAGTAATAATAATAATACACCTTCTTTTTGCCTGAAGGGACTCAAAGTGGCTTACAAATAAAGATAAGAACTGCTAAAAAATCATTAAAAACAATTAAATATTGATAAAATTAAAATTTACACACATATATAAAATCTATTAAATCCATACAAATAATTACAATAAAAAAGCAAGGTACAAGCCCTTTCATTAAAAACAGTCTGTACCTTACAGCTTTTTGGAAGAAGAAAGTATTCACCTGCTGGCAGAAGAGCAACAAGGATGAAGCCAGTCTAGCCTCTCCAGAGAGGGAGTTCCAAAGTCTTGCAGCAGCCATTGAGAAGGCCGTCATCATCCAATCAATCATCCAATCTCAGTCATCCAATCTCATTAAATCCAACTGTCCTGCAGTGCACCTCCTATTCCAGAGGATCTTCTGATGCTCTGGAGCAGATTTTGAGGGCACACAGAGGTCTGCAGGCAGGAAGGAAAGGACAGTGAAGCCCTGCTGTGTTAGGGGAAACCTGTTCCACTTGTGCATGGAGAATATTTGCTAGAATCCTCTGTTTTACTTTTTTACATGGATATCCATACTGAGAACTAGTCATATGGACCTGCCATGCATTCAACAAAAATGTGAGGAGGATTGAGTAATGCTCAGAAGCCACATCCCTGATACTGAGTTAACAGCAAAGCAGGTCACATTACAAATGCACCTTTTCTAGAAACAGTTCCTATCTTGCTATCCCACCATGTCTTTCATGGTCTAGCTTTGCTCTACAGGATCAATGATAGACTGAGGGAGTTGTCAGAAGAAGAAAAATGCACGGTCACATGCTCAGCATTTCACAGATTTTGACTTACGCGAATTATGAAGTCACCTACAATGACAAATGAGAGTGGACAAGCTTGTACCAGAATCTAGCTGATGGCAGTTTCAATCAATGTGATAGCATTACTACAACTCCCACCAACCCCAGCCAGTTTAGACAATGGACAGGGATGATGGGAATTTGGGTCCAGCATCTGAAAGGCGCCACATTGGGTACCATGATGTAGAATGTTCAATGTACATACATTTGCTGTAATCTTGACCACGACTCACAATCTTATTGCAAAGGTGGTGGGGTGAACTGGGGCTGAGAGACTGTGCCTTGCATGGGGGAATCTTGTGTGTTGATCATAGCGCTAACATTTGAAATGGGAACATCCTGATACTCAGTGCACTCCCTTTGCCGCTATGCTGTGGTTGCTCTCTAAACACTTGGAGAGATACTGGCCTTCATTATGAGCTATAAACGGAGACCTTATCACCTCAAGGGTCAGATTTTCAAAAAGTCTCAAAGGTGCAGCTCCATTGATTTCAATTTGTACTCACAGAGGATTTTGCCTGAAGACTTTTGCAGGTTGAAAAATGGGCTAGCTTTTCTGTAAAGGTAAATCATTGTAACACAACTATTACTAAAATAATGCCTTTCTCCTTTACAATGTAGGAACTTAACCACTGGAACATGTTTGGGAATGTGGAGCAATCTCCATTCCTTGAAGTCCTTGTATTAAGAAAGGCCTTTCTTTCTTAAGACAAATATTTTAATGTTGCCGACTCCATAGAATCTACATTAATCACAACTAGAACTGAAACTAATATCCATAAATATTTGAAACTTGTTCTCCCCATTTTACTGACCCATATTGACCCATACTGTGCTCCACCCTCCAGCTCTGAAGCTTCCCCTGCCTCTGATTCTTGTCTCCTGGCTCATATTTTGTTGTTGTTTAGTCGTTTAGTCATGTCCGACTCTTCGTGACCCCATGGAGCAGAGCACGCCAGGCACTCCTGTCTTCCACTTCCTCCCACAATTTGTTCAGACTCATGTTGGTACCTTCGAGAGCACTGTCCAACCATCTTGTCCTCTGTTGTCCCCTTCTCCTTGTGCCCTCCCATCTTTCCCAACATCAGGGTCTTTTCCAGGGAGTCTTCTCTTCTCATGATGTGGCCAAAGTTTTGGAGCCTCAGCTTCACAAATCTCTGCTCCCCTCTCCCATCCCCCTGCCCCTGGCACAGGTTGGCAGCTTGCCAGTGCCTGACAGTGCATATGTATCTCAAAATGTGTATAGAAATGGTGTATCCAAAGATAAAGAATATGTTACTTAAGATATTAGAATTAAACTTTCATGAATCCCAAACCACTGGAACACTATAAAATAATTTGTTTTTATATGGATAAGGATCAAATGATACTTCTCTGAAGTTAGTGGGGAAGTGAAGTAGTGGTGCTTGATGGTTAAGCATTTATAGTTTGAGTATCTTTCACTTTCACTTCCTTAGTATAAATCTGAAAATAATTTCAGATCCCCATAATCTAAACAGTGTCGGGCTTTAAAGACTTTACACTGCAACTCACTTACCTGAAAGTTAGTCCCATTGAGCTAAATTATTCCTGAGAATACCTGCATATGTTTACACTATTAATTCAGCAGTTAGAATAGTTGGGTAAAGGGTAGTGAGAATGAAGGTCGCTAGGAGATGGGAATTTGCTGAGGGGTGAGTTTACCTTTTTCTGCTATTCCTGAGGGACAACTATGCTATGCAGACTGTTACTAAACTGAGGACTTTCATCAGCAGTATTTCCACTTGTTTAGCTAAGTAGTAGCAGCAAGAGTGCAAAACACTATATTAAGCCAGCATTACATTATGGTGATTCCATTGAGCAACTTCAGACAAATATTTATACAAGGCAATACAAATTGTGTGCTGCCAATATCTAGTTATCATGAAAAAACAATGTGTCTGCTTTTGCAGGTCAGGCAGACGTTGGAAAGATATGATTGCCACCATTTTAAATTCTGCAGTCTTTTCCAATAGTAATGTTTTAAGGTAGAAATTGACTGTGGTTTAAAACGTTTTTAGATAACCATTATTTTCCTCTTTCTTCTAACTTTTCAACTGTAAATACAAACTTGGCTCATTTCATCTGTTTCAACATCTAGGAAATGCTTAATTCAGTGATATTTCTTGATAAGCTTAAATAGCACCCAGTATAAAGCCTTTTGTATTTACATATGGGGGTTGCCTATGAATTCAATTGCTGTGTACAATAAATCTCTCCTAAATGTGACAGAAAGTGGGGGGGGGATTCTGTATTAATGCTTCATAATGGGTGTATAGTTAAATAAATTTTATGAAAGCAAAGGTGTCTCATTGTTACCAAGCCTGCTTTCCTGTAGCAATATTTTCACATGATTAAGTTAGAGATCAGATAACCTTCTTATGCAGTATATACCCAATAGCAATTTAAAAACTCAATATCTACTGTATTATTCTAAAGACTCATTCCATTTTCAGTGGGAAATGAATACAAAATAAAGAGATAAACTAAATATAAAATGTAAAACATGAGAAAATTTATCATTTCCAAACATAAAAGCAAAAAAAGGGTAGAGAAAGGGAACAAAAGGTAGGCAGAGCTATAGAAGAACATGGGGGGAAAGTAGATAAATCTGCAATGTTCTCTCCCCCCCCCCCTTATGCCGTTTGGCTCGGTTTTTATTAAGGTGCATACGCTTTAGTTCAGGAAGTGTGAATTGTATAATCATCTCCATAATGCACTTTGCTACTGCAGGCTACATATCAAATTAATTTATGCCCCTCTGCAAATTTTCAGCTCCGCTTGATACAAAACAAAAGGGAGCATTAGACCCAGCAGTGAAGCAACCCATGAACCAGTTGATTTACCTTACTCCTTGCACCTGAGATAGGTTTTAAAGACTAGAATATTGATGGTTTCGGAAACGGCAGAGATTCAGATGAGGATGAGTCTGAAGCATCATGATAGATTTTCAGGTTGTTGCAACTGTAAATTATTTTGAATGTCAGTGGCTAAGAATCTGTCGGTAATCTCATCTATGTGGTATCGTTGGATAAGAGCCAGGCCATCCATTTCTCATTGTACGGATCACTTCAATGAAAGGAGACTCACTGAAGTCAATACTTCCTATTGACAAGAATGCACAGTCATTTCCTACAGCATTTATATTCCGGAATCAGTTTTCAACCGAACGGGTTGTTTTTCCCCAGGAGATTTTCATCAGTTTTAGGCAAACGCTTCTAAAAGGACCCATACATATCCAATAGTGGAAGGTTGCAATTTCTATATCTTTCTCAAGCTTTGGGCCTTATATTGGGAGAGGAAAAGTGCATGTTTTAGAACAATTATGTATTCACAGAAGCTTCCAGCGTTATCTCGACTCAATGTTACTTTGTCCCACTTAAGAGTGCTCCAGAAATCAACCAGGAAAAGTATATTTATCATTAGACGTTCCAATTTTTTTTGCCTAAATATGTTGCTTCTTCAATAAGGGATAGCACACATGAGAGTTACCCCATTTAATCCCTGGAGCTACCCTCTGCAGGATGCTTATTGGAGTGAGGATTTCTAAGAAAGTGTTTTGGCAAGGACCCCAAATCACTTTGAAAAATATATATTGATGGAAAAATCGAGACTGCAAACTTCAGGCTGGAAAAATGAGAAACTGAGAGGAAAATAAAGTTGACAGATTCACCCATCTGTACTTGGCAGTGACCCAGGTCTCCTATCCCTAGTCTAGCCCTCTAAAAATCACACCAAAGTAGCTATTTGTTGTGCTTTACAATGTCACCTTCCATGTGCCATTGTTGTCAATAGGACAACATTGTTGTCAATGTTACGTCCAACAGTCAAAGTGTCAGGGTTGAGCCGGACGAGGAGGAGTGGTGGCAAGCCCCCCTGGCAAGGCTGCACCCACGGAAGAATCTGGGGAAATGGAGGAATTCATACCTGCAGAAGAGGAAGAATCAGATAGGGAAGTGGAAAGACCTGGACAGGAGGAGGAAGAAGTCGAGCCAGAATCAGGCCCTTGTGAGGAGAGGAACCGGCTGGCCCCCTCCCCTCTTCCCTTCTCAGCTGTAGAACGTAGAGCTGAGAGACGTAGGGAACAATTAGAGGCAGCTGCAACTCGTAAGAGACGTGGTTATGAGCCGGCTACTTAAGGAAGGCCGGCTGCTCCATTCACCAGCACCTGCAACTGCTGTGTTGGAGCACGTGGTTGTTCTTGCTCGTCCTGTTCCTGGTTCCTGTGTTCGTGACTTTGGCTTCCTGACTCCTGGCTTCCTCCTGGCCTCGGCTTCGTGACTTCGGCTTTTTGACTCCTGGCTTAATCCTGACCTCGGTTTCCTGACTTGACCCAACTTCGGCTACTTCTGACCCCTGTGTGACTGCCTGACTTCGGCTGGCTTCTGACCCGGACTGTTTGACCTCGGCTTTATCCGACTCTGACTGCTGCTCTTCAGCACGCCAACATGTTGGCGTCTTAACACATAGTTGGATGGGACATGTCTTGATGAAGACATGAAATGGGCACATTTCCTCTTTCCTACTGCACTGTAGAAAGATTTGCATGTGGCATGGCTTACAAATCAGAATGTGAAGAAATAGTGTTTTTAATAAATGCAGACATCACTACTGAAGAAAACACTATTTAGGCAGAAGAGAGAGAGAGAGAGAAAACAACAATCGTGAATAAAAAGGATGGGGTGGTGATTGTTTAGAGTTGCTTATAGGCTTGAGGAAGTTACAGCCTTTAAAGAGAGATGCAGGAACTGAGAGCAGCGAAAGCCAGACAAAGGCTTTGTATAAGAAAACTGTGTTTCCTTTCAAATGCTGTCCTCCTTTGCTGAAGGAAAAGCATCAAGTGAAATTCCCTTAATTTCTGCCAGCACCTAGTAAGATGAGGGCGAATTTCAGTTGGCATCATATTCCGCCTCTGAGACAAGGACCACGAGGTTTAGCATCCCTTATTGACGACACAATGCATATAGCAGTCTCGTTTAAACTACCTATGAGCTCCGAGGCGGCTAGAGTGATAAGAACACCCAGCAGAGCTATCCATGGCTTTGATGGATCGCTGGTATTAACCGTCCTAATCTTGAGTGGGTCTGACAGCCTGAAGTATTAAAAAGGATCTTGCATTCTTTCATTCATTTTAAGAAATACATAAGAGCTTCTTGTTCACACCCTTACAGTTAAGGTTGTGCCAGCAATTCCATTACAAACTATTTTTCAGCATTACATAATTACATTAGTTCTTCCATAAAAGCTCCCTCTGATTTGACACTTGACAGACAAGATCCTTCTTCAAATCCAAATGTTTGAACTGAGTTGCTACTTTGGCCAGAGAAAAAAATGCTCCGTTTTGAAGTGTGTTTAAGCTGCCCTTTTTTATTTTATGCATATTGCTGTGTCACTTAGTTTTCTGATTTAAATATCTATTTATTGATTTCTCTCTCTCCCCCTCCCCCAAGTATTTAAAAGATTATGACATAAAACTCATTTGGTAACACACACCAGCTGTGTATTCCAGAGACTGAATGGGATGTTATGCATGCAAAACATGTGTTTCCCCCTCAGAGTTATGGCCTGTCAATGTCCACAGACTACATGTTTCAACTCTATGATCATCAGTTACTGAAGCATATGACTTGTCCTGCAGATATACAATTGGCTGAGCAAGATGACTGCTGGACCTTCCCAGTCTGATGCTTAAGAAATCACTCTATGCACATATGATAGTGTCAGGTGATGTTTGGAATGCAAATAAATAAAATTAAAATATGGATTGACTGTTAGCAGATCTGAAACATGTTGGATCTAAATGACTAGCATTTAATTAGGTAACAATCCAACACAGAGTGAAGAATACATTAGCCCAACGATTGTTGGACTTAAGCCCAATGCAACAATTGTAGAAGTAATACAAAAGATGCTTATACATTCATAATTTTTTCACTTACAACTCCATGCCAGTTTTAAATAGTACTTCCTCACTTACTCATGGCTCTTAGGAACTTGGTTGTCATGGATACAAGACTATACCTTGTTTTTCTGAAGAGATCTATTAAATATGTGCATTGGAACCCTCTCTGTCTTTTCATTACATTTCTTTTTTCTTTCTTTTTTTTACATTGGTAAATATAATTAAACAACTATACAGTTTATGCTAGAGAAAAGATGTATTTCTCTCTCCCCCATTTTGCTACATCTATTGTTTCTGAAATTTCTGGGGTAAGGGTGGGGAATGTTATTCAAGATCCAACATGTTTTACACAAAAAACTGCTCGCTCGCTTTCTCTCTCTGTTCCTCTCCCGCTCTCTGTATATACACACATAATACACATCCTGTCTTTATATGTGATAGAAAAATCCCCAAACAATTAGGAAGAAAGGGAACTATGAAGACCAGGAGATCTAACAATCTTCTGTAAGAGAGAGATGTTTGATGCTATAGAAATAAACTGAAGTCCGTTCTAGAGATTGATGGAAAATAGGAAGGTGCCTTATAGGGAATCAGACTATTGCCCCACATATCTTAGTAGACAAAGGTCTTTCCCAGACCTTTTGGGGATGCCTTGGATTGAATCTGGGATCATTTGCATGAAAATGTATGGCTATCACTGAGCTGTGGTCCTTCCTCAGCAGTTCAGCAATGTACGTGTATTTGCATCCACCTATAGGAAAGAGTATATGAGAATTTGAACTATCTGGCCTGCTGACTGGCTTGTTAAGGGTTAGGTACCTGGAAGAAGGATCTTCATCCTCAAATGTTGCTGGACAAAATGACCTCCCAACTTAGATATCCACCATGGATGGCTTAAACATAGCAACCATCAATTTGGCTGAATGGACTGTGATTTTATGGTAGCTTTCTATTGTCAACCTTTCAACAGAAAAATTCACCATGCATTCCTGCTTTTAAGTTACAATGTCAAGAGACGTCTAAACTTGTCCATTATTCCAGATAATGATTGGAAGTCTGAATATTTCAGGATATCTTTACTTTTCAGAAATAAAATAAAATAAAATAAACTCAATCCATTCTTGTTATGGGGGGGGGTTATATGTTTGTTTTTGGTTTTCTTCCTGTTTTTCTTATGCATTTTCATATTTTCATATTTTCTATTTTGTGAACTTCACTGTGATCTTCAGATGAAGGGCAGTATACAAATTTAATAAATAATAGTAATTTTCAACCACCACCAAAAATAAAAGGTAGTTGTGGAACTGATCACATTCTAGTGTCAGGCTGCACAAGCTTAGCAACATTCCAGGTGTACAAAGGCCTGCACAATGTTGTTGGTTGTTACACAATTTTAATTCTATTTTGCTGCCTTATCTGGATCCACTATCCTAATCCTATGCACAGTTTGAGAAGGCATGAAGAGCAATCTGAAAGCGCATGAGCACATTCTGGATATGCCAGAAGGTGCTGTGGTTCATTGTTAGTACTTTGGGGGCTTTGGTCAAATTCCTGTAGCTGTTTGCTGCAGTGGGTTGTAGTGGAGTTCAGCTAGATTTGTAACAATAAAGGGCTGTTGTGTTTTAACTGCCTGCTTGATCCTTGCTAGGGCTTCCATATGTCCATAATTTCCTGTACATAGCTGGGATTCGGCCCTCAGAAATTGCTGGAATGTCTGATGAAACCTGGGCATATAGAAAGAATTTCTTTAAAGATTTTTCTTTCTTTTTTATATTTCCTTGCCTGTAACCAATAGTTGCTTTGCTTACTTATCTTCCACATATGCTCTCATCCAGTTTGCACATAGTTATGCATGGTTAGTTGTGCTCAGTGCTATTTTTCTAGAAAAATAGGTGCTGGAACTGACAATGAATGCCTCCCTTGTTCTCTTATAATGGCAATGGTGCACACCTGAGAGGTGCCGGAACTGAGTTCTGGCAAGTTCCAACTGAAAAAAGCACTGGTTTTGCTGCTTCTGAAGAAGGATGTACATCTATCTCATTGAGAATGATGCAGCACTAAATTAATCCACACTCAGATGTGAATTCCTATGCACTGTGAATCTCTGTTTCCCCCCCTTCCACTTACCTAGTTTTTGCAAGAGTTTGTTCATCCAGATGCTGATTATGTTTTTCCTGATGAAAAGTAAATCAGATAGAATTGTTCATGAGCAAGATTCAGGATGATTGTCTATAATATCCAGATTGCAAATCTCAGCTGGCAGTTTAATGCGGTATTCGTAATCTCAATGAAGTCTATGAAACAGCATCAATATAGGAGAAATAAGGTTATCTCTTGTTATTAAAGCTAGTACAATTAAGTGATTATTTGGGAGCTTTGAAGATTTCATCACGCTATATCAGCAATACATTGACGACAAGCATGTCTCAACTGACACTAGAACAAAGAAAAGTAGGCCACAAGGCCTTGAAAATGCATTCATTATTAAGGGCTTCCCCTAGCATGGAAAGAAAGAGTGACACAATTAAATATCGTGAATCACTGCCTACAACTCCTTCTCATTGTTGATTAATCTTGCAAAAGCTGCCAACAGCAGCAAAACAATGAGAATGACATGAGCTATGATGTTAATAATGGCAAAAAATGTTAACCTTACCCATTAGAATTCCATAGCACATTGAAGAAATGTTACTTCTACAAACTCAACAATAATGCCTGCCTATCAACTTTCACAGGGACGCGGGTGGCGCTGTGGGTTAAACCACAGAGCCTAGGGCTTGCCGATCAGAAGGTCGGCGGTTCGAATCCCCACGACGGGATGAGCTCCCGTTGCTTGGTCCCTGCTCCTGCCAACCTAGCAGTTCGAAAGCACATCACAATGCAACTAGATAAATAGGTACCGCTCCGGCGGGAAGGTAAACGGTGCTCTGGTTTGCCAGAAGCGGCTTAGTCATGCTGGCCACATGACCTGGAAGCTGTACACTGGCTCCCTCGGCCAATAAAGCGAGATGAGCACCGCAACCCCAGAGTCGGTCACGACTGGACCTAATGGTTACCTTTATCAACTTTCACAAACAGAAGAGCAATCCTAACTGGGGCAGAAAGTGGACTGGCAGATTCCGCATTGCATCTCACCCCTATAAGCTTCTCCTGGCCCAGGTGGAAAAATGGAGGACCTAGTTAGTTATTTCTTGCTGCTCCATTTCTCAAGTTTGTGGCCACCTCACTAGGAAACAGTGCAGTTTTGGATTTAGTGTCTCATTTGGGGGCCTTACAGCAGACAGTTGTTTATACTGGGAAAACACTCCTTAGGTGTATGTATATTCCAGCATATATTTTAGACATAAAGATTCTTTTCTGCTGTCCAAGGAAGGCCTCTTCTTCATATGTAGAAGGAGGGCAATGTCAGTCACAGATTGCTGCCACCATACAGGTAGACCCATAAATGTTGAACATCATGAATGCAGGTGGATAGTGGATCCAAGGGGCCATGACCCTCAGTATGCGGAAGAGTTCACAAACAAAGACTCCTGCTCCATAGCTCTATCTCTATTAAAAGGCAGAACATTAATCAGTACAATGTCTGCACACTTGTACTGCAGACAGTTGTTTATACTGGGAAAATGTGATATTATTTGCAATAGACTGCAAGGTCTACTTGTGCTGCATGACATAAATGAGCTTGTCCATGTGTAGTTAGCATAAAAATGGAATGCAACGCAGCAAGAATGAAGATGTTATATAGTCACTACACAACAAAGTAAGAATATTTGCCAACATGCCTTCAAAAATAAATTGCTAGAGGTCTCTTCCACCTCCACTGTAGTAAGCAGAAGTGTATTAGATGAATCTTCTGTTAGTCTCTTTCCTTTCCCCATCCCCACAAGACTCCAAAGCTATGCAAGCAATAAAATATAACAGAGGAACAGAAAGCTAATAATCCTTTCTTCCATTGATATTTTGAAGGACTCTCTTGAGTCGGTAGAGGTAAACAGTCTTAAGAATCTATGGCTGAGTATGAATGCATCAGCACACCAAAGTCAGAGTGGCAACTAATAGGATGTACAAAGCCTTTGGTTATTCTTAGAGCACAGCATGTGTCAACACTCTTCGTTGACAAGAGGCTGATCAGGTATGGTTCACTCAATTGTTTTAATAGCTAATTGTTCCAAGCCAGTGACCTTCTGTGTTGCCTGCATGAGTGCAAGAAGGATGATACTTTTAACCAGACCTGGGAGCTTATCTGCTGCACATTTTTATTTTTCAAAAAAAGAGTTTAGGTGTGATTGCTGGTCCTCTCTACAGACAATATTGTAACAGGCGAAGCAAAGTAGGAGTACTCTGAGGGTCTGTTTAAAATTAATGTCTCGACTAAAGCTCCATAGGATTTCAAGCATGAAGTCTGCTACTTTTAACAAGGCCCTTGATTAGCAAATTTCAAAGGAGGATCAAAACCTAAGGAAAAAAACCAAATATTTAAAGGAGGCGGATGTCATCTCTCTCCTTTGTACAAAAGAGAAATGGGAAATGTAATTCTCTTTCATTTATCTGAGCATGTACGAATTAGTTTCAGATGCAATTTTGTAGCAATTACAAGCATCTCCAATGGATTAGGTTTTCCAAAATATTCAGATTGCTCCTATTGCCTTCTGATTTTTTTTCCAAGAAGAAAAAGAAGATGTTTGAGCAATTTATGGGTTCTAAGCATGTGTGTGTGTTTTAAACTCATAGGAGTGAAAAACTATGACTTTTTCAATCTGCAAGTACAGTGATACTGATCATTGTAGGGTAAGGATATTGTTATATTTGAATAGCTCCAAATATAACAATAAACCTCACCCTTCCTCCAGAGAGATCAAGGCATTAGTGGACATCAAGGGTTCAGAACCCTCAAATTTGGTACTCTCAATTCCTAACTTTTCCAGTCTTAAATTCAGTTCTCCACATTTCTGCAGCAAATTGTGGTTGTTGTTTTAATCTTCATTGAAATGCATAAGCATTTTAGTGTGAATTTCTCCTAACAAACACTTTTGTTATATGTAGTTTTGACTAATGTACATATTCATGCAAGCAGTTTCACCAATATAACTGCATCACAACATTCAGAAAAGTGTGAATTTCAAAGGATGGCTGTGTTTCAGATCCTGTATTGTTTCAGAAAGAGATAATTAGGTAGATTTGGCTTTAAACATGAACTGAATCAATTTTCTACCCCATCCCTAATCAGGGATGCTTGCCCCCAGTGTCTGGCCATCCCAAGATGGCAGCAGAAAGGAAACAACTGAAATAGACACAGCCCCAATTGGTGGAGGGTGTCAGAGAAGTTTAGTGGTTGGGTGAGGTTGAAGACTACCCCTTCTTGATTATCAGCTCAATCACTTGATGAATGGGAAGGAGCAATAACCTCAGCTGATCTGCTTGGAGCTGCAGGGTGTGTGTCCTTTATGAGCCCCCCCCCCGCCCCGTTATTCCTCACCTTCATCTTCACAACAGTGTGGATGAGAGGGAGGATCCCTGAGCAGAGATTTAAACCTTGGTTTCCACTTTCAAAAGCCAATGCTCAAACCACTGGCTTTTCACTTTCATTGCTAAGACTTGCTCATTGCACAATCCTGCAAATGTCTGCTCAGAAATGAATCCCACTGAGGCCAATGAGGTTTATCTCAGGTAAGTGTCCACAGCACTGCAGCATCAATGGCCTTTCTGAATACAAAGTTTGATCATGAGCCATGACATTTTAGAAATCTAACAGTTCAGAGCTTTGGCATGCAAGAGTTATTTTAGTGCATTTCAGAACATCTCTGCTAGTCAATTGCACTTTTCTTATTACATGGTGATGAATTATATTTAAGAAGGCGTTTACCAGTTGCCATCACTTTATTGTTTCACACTAGGTGGCCTGAGAGTTCAGTGAATTATGTGATGCTGCTCAATGCTTGCCCCAAGAAATATGTGAAACAGCCATGCGGTTATGAAAATGTTACAAGCGATCATTTGGATGAATAATTGTGAAGCTATTATTATAGATGCTGGTTCAAACTGCTGTGTTGTCAGTCTGCCAGGTGTTCAGTTAAAACACTTTCCTAGTATGGATTCCAGAGATTGCATGACCATTGTAAATATGACAGACATTTGACGTACACTTGAGAAGAAAGGAAAATGCACAAATTGGTATGTATTACTGTGGAAGGCTATACATTATGCAATGCACATATTTGACCCCATATTAGTACTGAATTGTAAAAATGCTAACATAAAGATGTCCTAAATTTGAATTGTGTGAATGAGTACCTCCCTAGGATCATAGAGGTTTTATTATCCATCAAATGTTTTTACTGGTTGGTGCCATTTTCCACAATAAACTCAACACTAGCCTTCCAGTATGTTTTTCTTTGGTTATCGTAGCTGTAGCACAAATGAAAACAAAAGTTTTGATATGGAACATGCCTATAACACTTTGACTGGAAAGTTGCCTTTGCAGCTGCATTGTGAGATTGCTCCTCCACTTCTGCAACCAATTTAAGAGCTTGTATAAAATGAAGTCATTTAAGATTTCTGTGCCAGCCACAAACCAGTTAAGTAGCTGGGACTTGAAGTGGGCTTAATTAATGGGCTTTAGACATTCAGAATCCATGCATCAAAGTTCAACTGGTTTGTGGACTACAGAGATAATTGCCATCTTTGAGGAGAGATTCAACTTTGTTATTGATTTATTAATGTTTGTCAAACAGTCTAAAATGCTGTATGAAATGACTGCAGCATTACAGGGATCTTTATGATATATCAATGAAAGACAAGTAGGACAGCACCACTAAATTCATAGGATTATGCTTCTATATGTTACTGTTGACAAAGCAACCTTTGAAAAGATTAAGAAAATGTAAAGGTGGACTCTCCTGTCACATTAAGCACATCTAGGATTTTTCTGTTACACTGATTTAGGCAGATAGCCAAGCATTATTTTTTTTTGAGCCATGAACTGTACTGGGGGGGGGGAGTCAAAGAAGAGCACAACCCAAAGGGTAAGTGCCTTCCCATCTATGTGTTAGTTTGGTAAGGCGGAATCAGTTTGGTTCACTGAAAAATGTCGACAAAACATCATTCTTCAGGATCCTAAATAAGAGGAACCCAGTGTTCTTTGAGATGGTTCCAGGCATAAGGACCAGTAAGAATGGATTATAGTTTAGACTAAGAATGTGCTGTTGCTAGAGCAGTTAGTTAGAACTGGACGAACCGAATTCATGGCGAGGCATATATCAGATGTTGAACTTTGGTCAAGAATAGACCCTTATATAACTCAGCTCAACGTATTTACCTTTGTGAAACCCAGTGCTCAAGAAGAAAGCTGATGCAAACACAAAGGAACAGACTCTTAATAAAACTGCAAATTGAATATGTTATGCTTCGTATTTGGCACAGGAATGGAAAACATTGTTCACTGAACAAAAAAAATAGGGTGAAAGATCGTAAGTAAATGATCAGGAAATGCAATGCAATTAAACATCACCTGAAGTGTTAGAATAAGGAATTAAATAGTTCATTGTATATGGGATAACTCCTATGTACCCTATGCACATTCTATTAAAGTGCTGAAGCAATAAATACCCCATCCTTCCTCCTGATACAATTTCACAATGGACGAGACAGGATTATTTCATTTATATGAATAGGCCCAAGGCGTAACCACGTGTGGGTGGGGGATACATACACCATAATCTCTCTCTTTCTCCATCCATCTACTATACTGTTAGATAGCTTTCCAGGCTATTTGAAAGCTATCAACATGTGTGTCACATGTACAACACAGTCTTAGTTACATTAGAGGTAGATTGCAGTTACTCTTTGCTAAAACGTGATAGATAGACATAGCATTTATTAATTTGCTCTCACTACTACCTTTTTTGCAGCTCACTAGAACTAAGCTCAGCAATTAGCTCTTGATCGAATCAATAGATGGTCAAACATATATTTACGTGCCATCTAAAAATATATGCTCAACCATGAACAGGTTTCCATTTTTGTGTGTGTACACACACACACACACACACACACACACACACACTTCTGTCTATATAACATAGCAGTTGTGAGAACTGACCTTTCAGATTTGAATAACAATATCAAAATACAGGAGTTGCACTGAGACTCCTCACAATAGCAGTATATTTTTTCACTGCAGATAGCATGCCTATTTCTGGCTTATCCCAGGAATACACTAATTTATATGCATCTGATAACTCAAAGAGGGGAAAGTGGGAATGAGTTGGCAGGTGGCCTTTCAGATTTAAAGGGCATATGGCATACTAGATGTTTGTTGCTAACTCACTCTGGAATACTAAAGACGTCATACAATATGTATATGCACCACAATGTTTCCTTTTATTCGTTTTGGAAAACACTGGATTTATTCACCCCAAAACAGCTAATAATTCCTAATGCTGTTTGAATGCGAGATGTTAACTTTGAAAGTATATCACATTTAAAGTTTCGTGTTTATGTTCCTCTTGATGTGCATGTCAGAAATGTGGTTGGCATCATCCCCGCATACAGCTTCATCTCTTCAGAGCACAGGGTCATTCTTCATCCTACAAGGTAGAGCCAAATCTAATCTGTGATTGGTGGCAATGAGCAGACCGCCATTTAAATTTCCCACTAAGAGTGATGCTACATCATGGACCCTGCAGGAAAGTAAAACAGCAGGCATTTCACAGAGACTGCCACTTCACATGGAAGACCCAGGGCTGGTCCATGGAGGCCACACAAGGGTGGTAGAGCCTTGGTAGCCACCTGAAGATGCTGGTGGCACCCTTGGTTCTATGTGTGCCCTAACCCAACAATTTTCACATACAGGCTGGAGATGGGTTTTATTATTTTCAAGAAGGTATAAATCAGACCTATTGTGTAATATAGTGTGAACACTCAATACTTTTGTCTGCCTGCCTCTGGAAAGAAACCAAAACAAAACAAGTTTGTAATAAGTTTTCGAAGCACTGGAAAATCCTTCAAACCCTGTTAATAGAGGTAATAGTGAAATTAGAGTTCACATCTTGGGCAATGATGCTGACATCATGGCATGATTCAACTCAAACTATCACCTGTCTCCATCCTCAAAGGCTGTGAAACAAGGCTCTTTGTGATCAAGGATTATCCCATTCACTTCAATCAATACACAAAGGAGGAAATCTCTTTGCACACAGTGTTGATGTATGTGAGGGTGGCACTGAAAAGATTGCAGAAACTGGGACTGCAGAGTTCTTACACAAACCGGCATGCATATTGGAACTCCAGATCAATAGCAATAATATGCCTGGGAATAAAACTAGTCCAAACTGAACATATGTCTGAGGAATATGCTATAACAAAGATTTCCATGTTCTTCTTTTTAAGTTCTAAAGAAAGTCTCTGTCTACCTATCCAGGGAATTACAATTCATACATCAAAACATAAATTAGGAGGATAAAGACAGATGCCATAAACAAGATACACAATTAGGCAAATCAAATGTTCTCCCAGATTTGTTGGTAACACACAGATGGATGCCTTTTAAAGTTTGTTATAGATGTTTGACTAATAAACACCAAACCATATAAAATGAGTCTGGAGTTTGTTGTCCTTACATCGGCTTTAATTGATGAGTTGTTTTCTCCAGGACAGCAATGTTCCATAAAGATTTATACCA
Organism: Darevskia mixta; assembly: GCA_034641385.1. Taxonomy (NCBI): domain Eukaryota; kingdom Metazoa; phylum Chordata; class Lepidosauria; order Squamata; family Lacertidae; genus Darevskia; species Darevskia mixta. The sequence continues at coordinate 12,323,481 of JAWWNH010000029.1, forward strand.
CAGGCCAATGGTCAGTTACTGATTTTTTTTCCTATTGCCAATTTATAGCCAACCCATCTCTCTCTCTCTCTCTCTCTCTCTCTCTCTCTCTCTCTCTCTCTCTCTCTCTCTCTCTCTCTCTGTGTGTGTGTGTGTGTGTGTGTGTTGTATTGGTTTCTGTGATTCCAGGATGTCCTGGTTAAAACGGGGCAGCTGACAGGTATGCTTATTTACATCTTATATTTTTTTAAAAAAACAACATGTCATCAGACAAAGATATAACCTGCATTTCAAAAATATGAAATGCATATTCAGACTGAAAACTGGCATCCAAAACTGCCCAAAAATAAACATCAAAAACATCAAAAACAATATTGTAAAATACCAGAAGATAGTGGTGTGTAGCAGTATATGATAAAAAAGCAGTTTAAAACACTAATTAAAGTAGTTTTGGTAGTCAATATATCAATGTAGTAGGCAGACAGTCACCACCCTCCCAAGGCAAATAATACTACAAATGAAATACTCAAAGCCCTACTCAGGACACAATCAAAGAAAAGGCCCTCCCTCTGCAAGTGATTACTGTACTTGGAAGTTAAGGAAACTCAAAGAAGAGCTTCGGATGAACTGTGAGGCAGGTCCATAACTGTGGCAAGTTCATACAGATGGAAATCTTCTCTTACCTACTAAACATAGCATTTATTTAAAGGCGACAGGATGCTGCTAGACTCCGGCAACAGCAAAAAGAAAATGAAAGCAGAAATTGCAAGAACCCTAAAATTTGTGCCCAATACCATCTTTTGCACTTAGTAATGTCACAGATCTTTGCACATTGTGGAATACTTCTTTTATAAAAAAAAATCTCTGAAATTTAGATCTGGGTAAATCAGATATGCAAGGTGAGGAGACTAAGCAAGCATTCATATAATAAGACATTAATCGAGAAATATTTGTCCCTTAACAGTGGGTCAAAATGAAATCTTAGTCTAACATCAGCAACATCTGTATATGTGAGGGGGAATTTAGATTTTATACAAAAGTAAACATAAATAATTTTTACCAGTTGTTGCTGCTGCTTTTCTGTTCCTGTGCCAGTTCTGCATCAAATTAGTACTCATAACATCAAATGCCACCCCTTTAAAAGTATATCTGTGTAAACCTGCTGTGTACTTCCTTCTGTTTCTCATACTTTTGGGCCACAAGGATACAAACCATTCATTCTTTTCTGGAACCTATTATCATTCAGTAACGTATATAGTAAAAGCTAATCATTCCCATGGTAACTCTCTTCTGCCACCGAACCATAATGTTAAGGCTTGATTCAGTGGCACACAAGTACTTAGGACAGTATAACCCTAGTGCAATGAATAAACACACCAGCAAACTGTCATCTTGCTAGCACCAGCAATCTGCACAAAGCAGACCCTAACTCTGAACTACCTCTCTCTTCCAAAACCTTTCCTTCCTTTCAGATGAGGACTGAATGGTACTTGTGCATATCAAATAGGAACCTTTGGGCCCCTTCCCCCCCTGTAAATGTGTACTGCCTGCCAAAAAAGGTAAAAATTCTGTGGACTTAAAATATACACCAATACCTTGATTCATCTCTGGTCAGGCTTTGAAGCATGTGATGAGCTGAATGAGAATATATGCATCCCATCAGCAGTGCAATCCAGTGCAAAAGAAAGGGGATGTGGTGGTGTGGTGGGGCAGAGGCACTCACCTGTCTTACTGTTAGCTGTTTGCTGCTGCTTACCAGAAGGGAGGCAAGCATGGCAATGGGAAGAGCAGCATGGTGTAATTGCACCAGCAGGAGTGCCAGATTGACTTTGCTGGTGCATTTGCACCACACCACCATCCCCTCTCTTTTCTTACATAGCCTGATCAGAGATGAATTGGTGCAGCAGCTCACCTGGTGGGAGATGAGGTAAATACCTCTGATCCACCACATTGTTTGGTACTGATACAATCATCGATCAAGACCACAGGAGCATCAAGTTTTCCATCCACATCAACTGCTTTTGCTGTGGATGTTCTTTGTTGGTTGGGGAAAATGTATATGTGAATTATAAATCCATGTGCTATACACCGTTGTATTTGAAGTAGCTACCTGTGTCTGTTTTGGTGAACTGTAAGTGGCCATCACACCCTGATGCATGTACAAGTGATGAAGCAGAAATATGCACTCACTTCAGACACAATGGTGTATGCCAGGCTTCCTCAAACTTGGCCCTCCAGATGTTTTTGGCCTACAACTCCCATGATCCTTAGCTAGCAGGACCAGTGGTCAGGGATGATGGGAATTATAGTCTCAAAACATCTGGAGGGCTGCGTTTGAGGAAGCCTGGTGTATGCCATGTGTACTCTTGTTGCTCTTGGTACACTTGCAGTTGGGTATGGCTTCAAGGAGGAAAGAGTAGGCCATAGCATGAGTATGGCATTTGACATACAGTGCAACTGCCCCAAGTATATGGGTGTTCTGTTTTGAGAGAAAGAGCTGTTTTTTTTACCTCATAACAAATTATGGGGAGTTTTCAGCCCCTCTAATATAAAATGAATTTTTGGAATGAAGGAGTAGGGATGCCTCAAAAGAATATTAATGCATGGATGAGCAAGGGGGGGGGGAATCAAATGGTTAGTTCAAAGAATTTAAGTACACTTACTAACAATGTTTTGACAGATTCGCAGAAGAAGGCTGAACAAAATGTGAAATCCTCCTTGATTATAATGCGGGGAATGAAATGTGGAATTCTACTTCTGCTGAAGGACAGTTTGAAGAACAGGTGAACATACACCTGTAACAAGTAAATAAACAAATAAGATGAAATCAGATCAAGTACATAATTAGTGAAAATAAGCATCTGATGGGGGGTAAGACAGATGCTAAAATACTATAAGAGGTACACATTAATGTAATTGTATGGAGTCACTTGTGTTAGTTGATGCATGCATTGCATGTACAAACTTTAAAAGCATCTCTTCTCAAAATGTGACTGTGGAGTATAAGATGCTAATTTGGCTGCTTGCTGATGAGAAGTGGCAAGCTTCTAAGTTGATGGCTGCCTGCACAGAAGCCAGCTCCTAGGGACCAAGGTCCCTTTGGCCCCACCCAATAAAATATTTGAGGAGCAAGAGTGAGCAGTGTGGCATGTGATGTACTTCCTCTCATGTGCACTGTGCTCTGCTGCTGTCCGTGAGTGCCCTGGTCACCTCACTAGCAGCACTCACGGTGGGCAGGGTGGGCACAGGAGCCTCCAGTGAGTACTGGCACCTTTTTTTCTAGAAAAAAATGCACTGCAGAAGACTACCCATGGTGCCACCAAAGGAATAGATCTCTTCAAAGGGACAACTTCTGTAGCTGTTACCCTGGGAGTGGAATGTTGCTATCATGCCCCTGAAGGCCTCACCCACCCAATCTCTTTGATTCTCCCAGATTTTTAAGGGACTGGGGAACTGTGTGTTCATAAAAGTGATGTGGTCAGTGAAGAAATTGCCTCTCTCTGTTCTCCAGGCAGTTGTCATGGGAACCAAAAGGGAAAGGGGATGAGGCATCAAGGATAAAAGAAGGTCTGGCAGGGGTACAAGGGTTGCTTCATCAATGGAATGGGCAGAATCCCACACATTTCCAACTCTCATTTTGTTTTCTGGTATAGGCCCCTGTAAAACACCACCAGTAACTTTGTCCCTATTTTGCAATTGGGAGTGATGTAGGAGATGCCTTTTGGTGGTGTAGGACTAGTCCAATACACTTTGCATTCTATCCTGAAGCTACAAATGGTGTGCACAAACTCCTTACAATTCTGATTTGTGCCAAATGGTTTGACAACAAATCCCTTTTCCTGTGGAACTCTGGGTAATGCAATTCTGTAAGAGGAATAGGGGTCTCCTAGCAACTCTCAGGTCCCTTAACAAACTACACCTCACAGGATTATTTGGGGAAGCCATGGCTATTAAAAATGGTACGACAGTGCTTTAAATGTATAGTGCAGATGTAGCCTATGATTCTAACAACTCTTTTTTTAAGCTGGCACATGGTTGGCTACCCCACAATAAAGTAATGCACATAGAGTCTTCAGCAATCTGTGACTTCAGCAATCTGTGATGGAAGAAGAAGATCTGGTAGTAGCCTTTAGTATAGAAATACATGTTTAAAATATGCAACTGTGTCCTGTTTGTGAACTGCTGGAGGATCTGCAGTCCTTGGCTTCTCTCCTTTTGTTCTTGAACACTGAAAAACAGACTGTTCCAAGGACTCTCAGTTGATGGCCAGATAGCTAGTTTGTTTTCTTTGTAATTACAGTAAGTAGGTACCTGATGAAAGGTGAGTAACATTGCTTTAACTTTTGCGGAGTACATACAGGCTGCCTTGTGGGGGAATCAGAGGAAGGTGCCAGTCCAGTGGAAAGGCAGGCTTACAAGCATCCCAGTAAATGTCAAGTAAATGCCTAAATGATGGCATGCAAGTAGATAAGGGCTGCTGTTTCAAATGGGATCATGCACATGGTTTGGCACAGAGACCTGTAAGCGAGGATGGCAATTTCATTAAGCCAGTTATGCAGAGCAGGCCTTTGTTCCAAGAGAGTTGGTGAGTGGCACAGACCGAGTGCATCCAAGCCAGAATATGTATTACACACAGGAGGCCTGTGGAGGAGTGTTCCAGTCAAGAGAGAGGATTTATAGATAGGACAGACACTGAGAGGAGATTAAGCAGAGTGGAGCCAAGCAAAGGGCTTAAACTATATCAGCCATTCTGATTAGAAAAGGCAGGCTGACCAAAAGAACAGTATTGATGGGCTCTGAGGTAATATGAGTATGTGCATACACATACACATACATATTATAGTATATTAACACATTGTGGACAGTGCAAAAGCACGTTTAACTCTTTCATATAATCCCACATCAGACCCTCAGAATTTACCATTGCTGCTGTCTCTAAGCAAGATTAAGTTTCTCACAGAACAGGGGGCTTTGAGTCAATATTGGTTGTCATCTATTTTCTTACATTTTATTCCACCCGTTCTTCTGTCATTTAACCCAAGGTGGTATACATATGGTTCCCAGAAGCCCAAGATCTCAGTGTGCAGGCAAGATGGCACATGGGCAGCCTGCCTATCAGATTTATCAGGCAGGATTGTCTGCCTCCCTTTTAGTTGTGGCTCTTTTGCTTTATTGCCAATCCACTTAAATCAACAGCCCATCAGGGATTCAAAGCCCATATCTCTATCGCTGATTTCCAGGTAAGATCATGGGAACTGACAGAAAGGTGATAACACATTCAGTTTCAGTGGCGCCTGGGAGTGGTGTGCAGCTAAGCAAGATCATAGCAGAATAGCCACAAAAGAAAGGGAAGGGGGAGCAAGCCAAAAGTCCGCAGCCAGAAAGAGAGCTTTCATTTACTTAATTTTGTTTCCAACAGGGTATATAAGAGTAAAGGAAACAGTAGGAAGCCCTAGTCTTAACAGTCCTGGATTGACATCTGTTGATCGTGTCATGGCACAATCAACACTTCCCCCATTAACCTGCAGATGCTCTGTTTGCTGATCTGCAGTGCGCCTTTCCAGATGGCACTGGGGCCATGAGGACACACTTTATTACTGTTGGAGATAAATAGCAGACTTTTCCAATTAGCAGAGTATTCCAATTATTACGGCAGGCAGTGTTGCTCCATGATGATTCCCTGCTTCCCAGACTGCTGCTTATTTATCCCTGCTTAATTGCAAGGCTCCTCCCTTGCATGAGATTGTCTTCAGTAGACAAATGATTAGACCTGACAAAACCTTTCAAAGGTTTGCACCACATACATTTTGCATTGCTATTCACTGGGAAAAAAATCTTTTAAAGCAGCTTGATGTCAATTTAGAAAAATAAAACATGGCCACTGAAGACTTTCCATCTACAAATGCATTTTTTCCACATCAGATACTTTATGGTGTGCTACTTACTATAAAGTAAAAGCACCCGCAACTATATCTCTTGCTTTCTTTGGGATCCTTTTAATATTTATCTCTGGTACTCGGAGCAATTATTTAGCTGCTCTTCCAAGTGACCTGCTTCTACTGCATCTATGCACAATGAGTCCATGTAGCACTAAGAAAACCCATAGAAAGAATTACATGTTCAAATCCATTTTCTCATCCATGGCACTGGATTTACTATAGAAAAAAATAGCACTGCCTGATTCAGCCAGTTGGATTGTGCTGCCATACCATCAAAAGCATATATTCATTTCTTCCTATCTCATTTGGAGGCAATCTATGATGGATTATAGAATGTTTACCATTACACACTTTTATTCACGTAGTCATTACTACGTCTAATGGTTAATTGTGTTGCTGCTAAACCTACCGTATAAAACAGATTTCCTCAACCTGGTGTCCTTCAAATATTTTGGACAACAGCAACCCCTAGAAAGCTCCAGGTTGTAAAAGGGTGTTATGGTCTATTGGAATGATCTCCAGCAACGTTTGGAAGGCCACAGGTTCCCTCCTCTACCTTGTATGTTTAGTCAATAAAAACTCTATTTTTATAGAGTTGCAGACAATGGTGGCTTTGCAGAATTGGAGAACGTTTCTGGTAGTACATGGCATTGCACTCAATTTTGCCTGATTTCCCTGGCTATTGAATCCCTCCATATCAGGCCACATAGTGTTCCAGGGGGTCCCCAAAGTCACAGCAGCAGCCATTGGGGACATAGTAGGTTCGGGAGGTGGGCAAAATTGCATGCTCTGTTTCCACTGACACAAAATCACAACCCATAGTAGTCATCCCATAATCACCAGAGAGGACCAGGATATGATCAGGAAGGACCCACAATAAAGTACCTTGTACTTCTGATGCCCTTCTCAGATTCTCGACTAATTTAGATAACTGTGGTCTAATCTGGGTTTCCCCCCTGCCCAAGCCAGAACTCACCAGAACTCAGTTCCAGCACCTTCTAGGTAGGCACCATTGCCATGATGAGAAAACAAGGGAGGCATTCATGGTGAATTCCGGCTCATCTTTTTCTAGAAAAATAGTCTAATGGGTCTAATTCAGATGTTTCATGGGGTCAAAAATTCTGTCTTGGTGGTTGAGGAATGGACACTTTAAACTCACTCCCATGATATAGATGTTCCATATGAGCATCTAAAAAAAGCCAGAAAACATATTGCAGGTTTTTTCCATACTTGTTGTGGTGGAAGAACCATAGTGTCAAGGCCGTTGTGCAAATGAGCATCTGGAGTATTCATGCCACACGCCATGTGATGGGTTTGGGGGAACTGGTTGTTTACATTCACTCTTCCACTATGCAAATAGAAGCTTAAGCTTTGGTAAACATCTGAACCCTGCCTGAGGTTTCTACTTAACGTCACAATTTTTCTTGGCCACCTCCACCAGCTGGGATAATGCAGAATAACTCTAAATCAATCAAGGCATAAATGGATTCTGAGTCATAAGTGAGAATAGCATGTTCCAAAGATATATTACAATAGATCTCTAGCAGTAGCCACAGGGCCCTATCCTCCATTTAGGCATGCTCTGTATTCTTTGCAACCTTCTCCTGCTTGGCCTTTGGGGAAGAAAAATCACGCTGACCATTCTTATTGTAATTTTGGCTGGGATTTGCTGAATTTCATCCCACAGTTTCTAACGATTTGAATTACTGAGTAAATGAAATGTATGCAGATTCCACAAGACCCTGCCAGGAAGCCTTTTAGCTCTACCATTCTCCTTTGGAGGAGGAAAGCTCATGCTGCTGAATGCTCAAGCCAGTCTATGGAACATGTGTGAATTGGCAGTATGGCCTATTGTTGGTAATAACATAAATTCAGGAAGGTGGGGCAAGGGAAAGGGACATATTGATTTTAGTTTGTTTGAAGCTTTGATAGCACGCTGGCTGCTCTTCAACATCTGTGGATGCCAATAGTGGCAAAGTACAGTTTGATCTGGAAAACCACTGCCAGTATCTGAGGCAATTGCTTTTTGGAAGGCTGTCCAGTGAGCTGTGACACTTGTGTCGACAAGTAGCTCTCAACGTTTCCTTTGTTCATTTGAATATGTTTATGTTCTGCCAGCGACAAGGTTTTATTTATTGACTTGTCATTTCCCATTGTAGGAAGATACGTTGTGGATTGGAAACATTAGGCTCAAAATGGCTAACTGGCACTGCTGAACTGACAGTGCAGGCAATACCTCTGTGGTCATCCCAGGATAAAATGCACAGTTACAGTATGCTCTTGGGTCCTTTTGGGGAATACTTTCCTTACCCCGAACCTCAGGAGGAATTGCTTGGTGAATTAGATTAGATGGTGATTAGTTGCTCCCAGTTTTACTAGGGCTGAATGTCCTCTTAAAGAATATATAAATAAAACATTTGTGGCTGCCATCACCTACTAGATTTGAAAGCAGAAGGGCTCTTGAGTGTATTTAGAGGGGTGGTTGCTTCAGTTCAGAGATCTAACTGGGGTTGCAATAATAATAATAATAATAATAATAATAATAATAATAATAATAATAATAATAATAATAATAATTTACTATTTGTACCCCACCCATCTGGCCGAGTTTCCCCAGCCACTCTGGGCGGCTTCCAATCAAATATTAAAACAATACAGCATTAAATATTAAAAACTTCCCTAAACAGGGCTGCCTTCAGATGTCTTTTAAAAATAGGAAAGAAAAATTCTATCAGCTTGCAGGGTCTAAGCACCTAACTTTCCAAAGGGGTTAGCATAGGTTTTCTCAAGAACTTTGCCAAAATGGGAAAGGCATTAATAAGTGGCAAGCTAATATTAGAAAATATTCCCATTTGCAATATCTGAATAACAGAATCATAGAACTGTAGAGTGGGAAGGAACCACGAGGAACATCTGGTCCAACCTCCAATGCAGGGATTTTCTGTCTTGCGTGGAACTCGAACCCATGACCCTGACATTAAGAGTCTCATTTCCTTATACCCGTACTCTACACTTGTCAGCAATGGTTTTTAAAACTTTTGCAAACTATTTTCTGGAATATATTTTCATATGGGCTGGCATCATGCATATCCAATATCTGAAAAGGCCGCATTGCCAAGGCAGAAATGTTGAAGTATCTCATTGTTCTTCCCGTAAATATGTGCCCCATTTCCTCAGCTCTCTGAATGAATTCATTTCAATACTGACATTCCATATTGTCAGTTTAAATGCAGACTTAGGCAAACTCTGGAAATAAAAAATATAGTAATTAGTAACTCCATGTCTGAAAATCTGCTCTCCACCGGGTCCTCAATATTCATTTTTTTAAAATGTTATTTACAGAAATTCTTCCAGCTGTCAGTACTACTTCAGTCATGGTGCAGCACCTGTTTTATAGATATAATATGAGCAGCACTTTCCTCTCTCTATTGAGTGACATGCAATTTCATTTGGCACCGCACACTTTACTAGTTTCTGGAGTTCAGCTTGGTATATTGTGTCAGCGCTCTGAATAAAACACCTGGTTGGTTTAGGAGTTGTTCCACCTTCCACCCTGCTTAATAACAATACTTTGCACAGATGTCACATTAGCAGACATATATCTTATATCCAAATTGATGAGATGATAAAATCAATTTTGGTTCGCCATGCTGCGCCCAGGCAAATTATAATGCCTAGTCCTCACTTTAAATACGCTGCATTTTAAAATGGAATTGCTAGGTGATCCTTAGCTTTCAACAGACTCAGACAGTGCTGAAACGGTCTCACAATTGATGCAACTGCACACATTCTGTCTGCATGCGACCCAACCTGTCTTAGCGCTCCTTCCAAGAGAAGTGCACTTGATTGCACCGAGTCCTCTTTTTGAAGAACAGAAGATGCTAAAAATATAATACCTAAAGTTTGCGTTAAAAATACTTCTACATAATTTAGCTTCTAGCTTTGTTCAGTAGTAAATAATAAATGATCCAGAAAGCAGTGTTTTAGCTTGCTCCTTCTCAAATGTCAGAAGGAGTAAAAGGTGATCCGCGGGCTGTTCTGTGAGGTAAAGCTGCCGCAACCATGCATTAGATTGCTTTAACTTTTTATGAGTCAGTTAAGTAAAAATTATGTATCCATTCACTGGCACCCTATGCATACTTGACTCTTTGTTTGTCATTGCTGCCAATGTAGCCTGTCCAGAGGATTACACTCATGAGGCCAGTTATAGACCCCGTTATAGCCCAGTTTTCACCAAGGTGGCAAACCAGTGTCTGAGCTATAGTACTTCGGACAAGGCTGGAGTTACATGACTGAATGTTCCTCCATTGCACTTAAAATGCTGTAATGGGAAGTTTACCTTAGGCAAAAATGTTCCACTCTAGCAAAGGCATAAGAGAAGGCTGGTATTTTTCCATTAGAGTAAGATAAGCTACCTGATGGCTCACCTCTAGAAGCACAAGCTACAGAATTTTCACTGCCAACTTGAGAAGCCTGTGTGTACACTTGTTGGAGATGGCTAGCAGCAGCAGCAGCAGCACTGGTTGCAGAGAAGTTCTGCAATGATGAACAAGCTTGGGATCTCTATGTGGGACCACAGAGAGAGGACAGTTTACTGAGCTGCATAAGGGACTGAACCTCATTGACTGTTTGCAATGCGTTACTTTATTATTTTGCAATGCTTCTCTTATTGTAACTAGCATTTAAGACTGTTCTGCAGCATAGCTTTGAAGCACGTTCTTGTGGTGGAGAGAATTTATTTCTACCAAAGGTCCAGATCAGGGACTCCACTGAACAACTCTAACAATCTGCACCCCCTGAAAACGTTTCCACAGCACAAACAGATGCCCTCTTGACCACTTTGGGTCTTGTCAATTATTATTGCTATTAGCATTTACAACATCATTGTCCATTCCACAAATGGTGTGCAACTGAGTGACTGTGAGCTGAGGCTGCAATATGATGGCTGTGCCTCCGCTCTCTTCTGGGCTTCCTCCACCCTCACTGATGGCCTCTTTGGACTCGAGGGAGGGTCTCCTCATGAGCCACAAGGGCTCTTTAGCTTTCTCCTGCCATTGCTAGGTTTGAACTGGATTATTTAATTACTTCCTGGCATTGCACGTATATGTGGTTGCGTGCAAGTCAATCGTGTATAAGTGGGGGATATCTGTACTCTGCCAAGAGAGACTGAGCTGCCGCCTTTGTTGATTTTTGAGAACACAACTGTAAAAAGCCAATGGAATGTACAAATCAATCAAAGAAAAAGAAACCAGGAGACTGGGTTCAAAGCTCGGTGTTGGAGTCCCTTCCGTGTGAAATTTATCACTGTGAAAACATGTCTTCTGACTCTGCTGGATGCTAGATGACATGCCTGTGTGAGTGGGCTTTTCTGCAAAGAGCCGGCATGTGTACAGACTGTATGCATGGAGGGAATCTGCCAGTGCCATCTGAACCTTCCCCAAAATGCAGGATGCAGATGGCACAGAGATAAAGACACAAACACACACACAAAGTGTAGGTGTGCTGGTTCTGTGCAGTATATGGAAGCTGAGGAAAGGAATCGGCAGACATGATCTCACTCTCAGTTCGGGTATTGATATCCCCAGAACGATTGTCTGCATGGAGCTTTAGCCACTATACTCTGCTGTTGTGGCGGTAGAAGGAGTCAAAAAGCTGCCTAGCCTAGCCATTCCCTCATTGACTCTGTAGTACTTCATAGATCAGTCCACATGGCTCAGATTGCAGAGTGCCGCCGTCCGAGAGCAGATGGTCTGCAAGAAGATGCCAGTACAGGAAACAGCTCCAAATGATTCAAGCAAGCAGCTCAAAAACACCAGCTTTTGCAGAGAATTCTGACTATATTAGTTTGTAAATAATAAATGCATGCGAACAGGAGGGGTTTTCTCTGAAGGGGGGAACGAGGCACATGAAACTTGTGAACTGCCTTTTTCATAATTTCACCTCAGCATTATCCCTTAGAGCAGGGAGTGGGAAACCTGTGTCGTTTGACTACAGCTCCTATCAGTCCCAACCAGCCTGGCCAACAGTCAGGGATGATAAGAGTTGAAATGAGAACGTACAGTTCTGTATTTCTTTATGGACTGAGAAGCCCTGCACTATTTTGAAGATGATATAAATAGAATAAGGCAAGATGTGGACCCTTTATTTGTCCAAGTTTGCCGTGCTTTCAGGTTGCCACTGCTGCTGTGCCTTTAAGAGCAGCTTAGCACAGACACTAACAGGCAATAATGTTTAGCTCTTTGCTCTGAGAAGATTCATTGGCTGACTTCTGCACATCAAGCTGATCTTGAAGGCATAAGAGAGCAGACTGCTGGAACAAAGTGTGGGAAAATACATCTTGCTGTCCGCTAGGGGTAAAAATATTTCCCCTAATTAAGTGGATGAATTACGTGGCACTGTACCTTTTTAGTAATGGAGATAGTAAAAGGTAAAGGGACCCCTGACCATTAGGTCCAGTCGCAGACAACTCTGAGGTTGTGACGCTCATCTCGCTTTATTGGCTGAGGGAGCTGGCGTACAGCTTCCGGGTCATGTGGCCAGCATGACTAAGCCGCTTCTGGCGAACCAGAGCAGCGCACGAAAATGCCGTTTACCTTCCCACCGGAGCGGTACCTATTTATCTACTTGCACTTTGATGTGCTTTCAAACTGCTACATTGGCAGGGGCAGGGACTGAGCAACAGGAGCTCACCCCGTCACGGGGATTCGAACTGCCGACCTTCTGATCAGCAAGGAGATAGTACATACTATTTGAATTTGTGTGTGGATAAATTGATGGCTTTTGTCTTTGTCCCTTCTTAATGTCACCAAAGGGTTCTTGCTGAGAGGCAGTGAATAAAGCAAACAACGTCAGGGAGGAGGATGCTTGAGTTGATTCCATATTCATGCCTGAAAACATGGGCTGTAATGTATAAATGTATAAAAACCACTACCCTGTGACTCACCTGTGAGGGACCTGTGGAGCCATAGGTGCTGGCTCCAAGGGGTCAAGGCTCTTTGGGGCCCCACAATCTTCTTCTTTTTTGAGGTTCCCAATTGTTGATGCTAAATGCAGAGCTGGGCATGGAATAAAGTCAGGGCACCACATGACATCATGAATGTGACATCAGGACGTCACATTGGGCCCCCTCAATGTTCTTTGGAAGATGTCGCCTCTGTGTGGATTCCAGCAACAAACTTCCTGAATAGCAAATTGATTGGCTTGTGGCCAGATTGACAGGTGCTTTTGTATCAAGCTTTCATCCAGGTAAGCGGTCCTAATATTGCTACAGCTAATAATATGCCCGTGTTGTAAAAATCAACTTTTGGGTTTCACAGCATGCTCATTGCTTGGTGGATTGAAGACCGGAAGAGCTGTTTCTTACCTAGTTGGGACAGAAATTAGTCCCAACTTGTTTGTATGAGCTGTGAGCAGAACTTCCAAGGGTTTAGAACCACGGGCCTTTTAAAGCAGATAAATATATATCCAAAGCTCTCAGAATGTTGCAGCTAGACTGACATCTGCTATTCTAAAATTATCATCTCGGGCTATTTCAACCAGTGGTTGCTTGCCTTTCTGTGGACTTTTCTGCTGTTCTGTCAAGAAATTTGTGATTTTAAAAAAAAGCAAGCAAGGCATCTTTGTTTATGAACATAGCAGTATGGCTGACACTCTCCAGAAGGCTCCAGGCTTCATTTTTTAAAAACTTACACTCCATAAACTGGATATTGGGACCTTGTTTTTCTGCTTCTGTTTTAAAAGTAATTGGAAACAGTCTTGGTCTGCACCATCAGATGGTCCCAGAAATGTAAATTCAACTTAAAAACAGTTGGATCACCCGCTGTTATAGCACTGATCCAGCCCAGAGATTACACTTGCAAATGCAGATTGACAGACATTCAAGCTTTCTCCAAGATGAAATGACTGCATAAATACAGATGCCCAAATGTGCTTTTCTGAAATAAAAAATGCTTGCAAACATCCATATACATACAGACGTACATAATCTCAGCTGGCGCAGATGTGATATGATCTTCTGAAGTCTATTTCAGCAGCTGAAGAGATAAAGAAGTAGAAACTCTTCTTAGCTATGTGACCCACAAACATTTTTAATTCTTCTGATAATAGCTCCAGTTGATAACAGTATACAATGGTTACCTTAGTCAACAGAATAAGGTTATACCTTGGCATTCTTAACTAACTTGTTTCAATACAAACAATTTGTGAAAAAGTAAAATCATTGCACTCTCTTCTAGTGCAAGAATGCGGGGAACCTTTTTTTTTTGTTTTTACCATGCTGCATCATGGGAAACTTTATGGGATGGAGGGCACATATCAGTGATGGCTGAAGTGAGCAGATCAATAGATGTGCCTCTTGCCTTTTGTACCTTTTGACCTTTGCTTCAGGCAGTCAAATGTCTAGGGCTTCAAACTGATACAGAAATGCATGTCTATCATGCTAAATAGACTAGAGCCTGGAAGTCATATGGTGGATGCTTTATTTCTGACATCGCATATGGGAGGTCTCGGCCTCTATGGGTAAATGCACTCCACATCTGCTCAGGAAGACTTTCGCCTCTTCTTTTGTCATCAGACTGAGCCTAGGTATTGAAAACAGATGTTGTAGCATAACTTCATCCACACTCCCAGATTTCTTCCTGCCTCTTGCTCTTACTTGACATCCTTGTGATACGCTGAACCTGCATGCTCCTGGCAGCAGAGAGCAATCATCGTTGAGACCATGCCACACCATTTAAAAGCTAGGAAACTGCAAGATTATTGAGCGCTGGATTTTCACAGCACACAGTAAATAGAGATATTTCTGTAGCCGATAAAGTGGGGAAATTCACAGTCTGGAATGGTCTGCAAGTTCACACTTCCTCATGTGTCACAGTCTGGTGACTGTTAAAGTTCTTTGGGCAATAATGTGAAACATATAGGCTTGGGCAGGAAAAGTTGTGATTATTTTTAAGTGGACTTTGCTGTTTTATTATATCCACTTTAATTATAAGCAAAGCAGTATGGAAAGCAAAAGTTCTACAAGCTTTGCTGGGTTATTATTATTTGTAATTAACTGACAACCTTTCCTTATAACTGCTTTAAACGCCTTTGCCTTTCTATCTGGAATTGCTTACACTGATGTAGGTTTTCAGTTTTCATCTGTCTCTGGTGTCTGCTGAAAGGGAACAAAAAAATCCAGTCAAGCATAGATTTAGTAATCTGTCTGAACTGGAACAAAAATCTTTTTTTTGTACAAAGCAGATTGTGTGGACTGATTACCAGATAAAATTTCAATGGATTTCATTTGAATGGAATTCTAGTAATCAATATAGTGTAGCAAATGTCTACACTTGGTGTATGTGCATTGTCTTAAAGTACATGGAAGGAACCTCTGTTGCCCTTTCTGGAAGTCTGTATAATGCCTTCGGGCTTATATTACAGAACTTTGATTTGTTAAAATTCATCATGATGCAGAGCTACTAATTATGAAAATTGGCTAAGAGCACGAGAGCTCCACTGGATCAGATCAAAAGCCTATCTAGTCTAGCATTCTGTTTTAGTAGTGGCCAACCATGGTGATAATGATGACGATTTATATTTGTTAGCTGCTTTTCTCACAGTGACCCAAAGCGACTTACACACCCATCAATGCCTATAGCATGCACACAAACAGCAGGACCTGAGCACACACCATGTTTCCACCCATCTTTCCCAACAACTTGATGATCAGAAGCATGCTGCCTCCAATGCTGGATGAACACAGTTTCCATGGCTATTTCGTTATCCCCCATGGATTTGTCTAATCCCCCTATAAAGCCATCCAAAGTGGGAGCCATCACTACATTGTGTGGCAGTGAATTCCATAAATATGTACTCTGTGAGGGACTATTGTCTGCTCTGAACCTTCAGCTTAATTGAACACTCCCAGCTCCTAGTACAGCCTTTCTTCCCACCAGTCATAATTTTATAAGGTAAAGGTAAAGGGACCCCTGATCATTAGGTCCAGTCGTGTCCAACTCTGGGGTTGCGGCGCTCATCTCGCTTTATTGGCCGAGAGCTGGCGTACAGCTTCCGGGTCATGTGGCCAGCATGACTAAGCCGCTTCTGGCAAACCAGAGCAGCGCACGGAAACGCCGTTTACCTTCCCGTTTACCTTGCCTTCTCCTATTTATCTTCTTGCACTTTGACGTGCTTTCGAACTGCTAGGTTGGCAGGAGCTGGGACCGAGCAACGGGCGCTCACCCCATCACAGGGATTCGAACCGCCGACCTTCTGCCCAGCAAGCCCTAGGCTCTGCGGTTTAACCCACAGCACCACTTGGATTATACACCCCTGCTATTTTATACTAACTCTCTCCCCATACCTCTCATACACAGCAACCACCCCAACCAGTTTAATCAGGCCATGTACATGAGTATAAAATCACAGCCTTTAAGGTATTTCATTTTTTGCCCCCATGCCCACTAGTTTAAACAAGATCTGAATTAAGCTACGTTGCGTTTCTGTGGGGGCCCTGTGACCAGGACTGCAAATTGCAACTTTTGAAATGCCTTTAAGAAATTCTGTAGGGTGGATTGTGATTAGGGCCTTAACTCTTACTGGCTTCTTTAGACACTGCCTTTAGACAGTGGTGCAACAGTGCAAGACTTTGGAGCAGACAGTTGGGATCTCTCAGCAAAATGAACAGCAAGGCCCCTGAAGGCATCAGAGGTTGGCTTGCCACATTTCATAGTAAGTGAAGTATATGTTACCATCTAAATAATGCTCCCCACCAAGGAATTCAATGTACCGTAGTGCTGAACAGATCTCTTGTCTTCAAAAAAAAGTTCTGCTTGCCTGATGGTGCCATGTGCTGTCCCAGGGGTTCTTCCAGTCCCAGTGTCTTGCTCTCATGGAAGTCCTTTCATTGGTTTCTGCATGTGGGTCTCCTTAGCCGAATACTGCCCAGTAAATCCTCAGTTTAAAATTGCCTTGAAGAGCAGCTTGATCCACTGTTCTGTGCAGGTCAAGACCTGCTGATTTCTACAAACCAAGAGGATGTTAATGGCACAGGAGGAGGCCAAGCCATCTTCTTCCTCCTTTATAGTGATATGTGTCTGTACAAATAAAAATGAATGCCACGTTGTGCATATATGTATGTAGAGTATCTGTACAGACTGGGAAGAATGGGTTTTATGACAAGGTTTATGAGGCTTATTTATATTGATTTTTTTATTGAGAATAAATAGTCACAAAAAACCCCACAAATTGCCAAGCTATCCTGCAAATGATCACATGACTAGGATGTAGTGCCAGAGAAAAAGGTATTGTTTAAAAGAATTTCAAAGTCCACTGCCTCATTATCTGAAATAGTCATCTTCAGAGAGGTAAAAATGGGGGTGGATTAATGGTTTAAGAAGTAGAGAATTCCAACTTCCTTCAACAAAGAACAAAGAAGTCTGTCTTCAAAATGTTCCTGTTTTCTACAAAGGAATAAGAATTTGCTTCTGTCATCAGTTCAAGAAAGAACTTTTTTCTGCAATGATTTCTTTGCCAGAGCCAGAAGAATTGAAATCTTGAAAGTAGGAGGGTGAAGGCAAAAATAAAATAAAAAATCAGGAAAAAAATGAAGCAACACAGACTCTTGGGTTAGGCATGACTTATTTCAAACACTGAGGAAGAAGTGGAAACTGCACATGTTTCAAATCAACAGAAAATTTATTAGTCCACAAAGGAAGAGATGAATAAATTCCACATCTTCTGACAAGGATTTAGCATTGCTTTCAAAGGAGACATCACTGCAATGTGCAGCACACCTGTCAGTGAAAGAAGAGTCTATTGATTGACATGATGGTTTGCGGTGTTCTTTTTCTTTTCTTTTCCTCCACAATGACAAATAATTGATTGGTGGAAGCAATCAAAATTTTCAATTTTATTTTTTTTTAAAGATAATGTTTTACTCACTTACAAGTAGCGTAGTGTGATTCATTTGAGATTGGTAAGAACATAAGAAGGGGCCTGCCTGATCAGGGCAAAGTCCCATCTAGACCAGCATCCAATCCTTACAGTGGTCAAGCAGATGCCCCAGGAAGCTTGCAAGCAGGACCTGAATACAACAGGACTCCCCACACTTGTGATTCCCAGCAACTGGCATTCAGAGGCATACTGCTTGCTTCCATTGCTGCAAAGATAATAAATCCTAGCAATGCATAATTTAGCAATGAGTAAAACTTGTGAGCACCACCAGGGTCCCCAAAGCTCAGGCTGGCTCATAGCCCTGCTGCTATTACTACATGAATACATAGCATGAAAAATGAGAATGCATATCCCAATTTTCTGAAAGATGAATAACCAGGAATATGAGTATGACTTAGCATTAAAACTGTTTTCAGAATAGGGCCACACTGCTGCCAAGATGTCGTTCATGTATTCCCATGTCTAGAATACTCCCAGTATTGGAATATCAATTGCAATTTTGTTGGTACATGCTGTCTTGTAAAACAAATTGTTCCAAAGGTGGCACAGATGAGAGTTAGGAAGCCCCTTTGCTCTCCAAACCTCAGAATAAAGATGTGAGGCACAAGAAATGGGTTTAATGGAGGTTCAAGCCTTTGTTTACTTACAAATCTGGCTCTCAGCTATTGTCTTAAACTAGTGTCTTTCGCAATGTAACCCCTTAGAGCTTTTAGGGCATACATGCTACTCAACAGATAGCTAGAAGACACCCTCTCTTGTTATCCACATTGTAGAAGTGTCCTAAGGATTGACTCAGTAACACAATTGGCCTTTACCCTTAAAGTACTCTGAGGCAATACTGGCAGTTAACAAAGCTGCTGGGGGCCCAAGGTCACTTCTCTCTGCCCAATCCATAAATGTGAGAAGTTAGCTTGGTTCTAATCTGCCTTCTGCATGCAAAGCTGCACCCACAACCCATAGCTACTGAGCAGATGCAGTGATCCTGCAGGTCAGGGGGTCAGGTAGGAAGGAGAGCTTGGGTTTCTCCCAGGAAGTTTCAACTACTATTTAGGTAGGCCTTTTCCTTTTCCACATAAAAGGCACCTCACTGAAGGAGTGGAAGAGGTAGGGCCATGTGTTATTTAGAGATAGAGTCATCTGGGTCCCAGTGTGACTCATAAGATAATGCTTCAGCACTTTAAGTGCTGAGTAGAGTAGTGTGGGAAGATATTGGAAGTCACGTCCCTCTGTAGCTGGCCATTTGTTAGAACTACTCCCCTGACCTTGCCAGACATGAATATAGGCAAGGTCATGGGAAGCTGAACAAATGTCATCAGCACTCCCATACAGTATATAAAGCTCCATAGCCAGTGGGAATCTCAGAGCAGAAATTGCTGTCTACACTGGTGCTGCATCCATTGCCTGTAAGGCGTTCAATGTGTTACCAGGGATTCTCTGGTAACAGATGAGGCCTTAAGATGTTGCCAGTTTTCCTTTGCTTTGTTCTTTATTTTCCTCATCCTGTAAATACACCCTATTAAAGAGCAACTTTTAATGGTCTTCATTGTCCATCAGAAACCGAAAGAACCATTACCTTAGGTAACTGGTAGTTTTGGCAGAACCATATTGTGGAAGGAATGAGAAATTATGGAATTACTGCAGCTTTTCACCATACAGTGACATTTCCCTGTTAAAAATGTTATGTTGTGAATTCTCTATAAGTACTTGTAGCATTAGAAGGGAAGGCACAGACATATTCTAAAGAATTGTTCACTAAACTCAGCTTCAGATGAAGTGTGAACTCAGCTACTTAGGGTTAATGTATTCTAATCCTGATCAATTTACCTTTGTTACACCTTGTTAATGAGGTGTAAACAAGGTGTATTAGATGTACCAACTAGGTGCAACAAACATTTTCTCTGCTGCTACAGTTCTGCAATTTTAACCAGGATGGATGCTAATTGAGATGGTAACAAGTTTTTTGATTTTTTGAAAGAAAGAGCAAGCTCTCCATTTTTAAGCATTAGCAAATATCACTAGACAGAAAAAAAACAGTATTAGAACCTTAATTTCAGAAAACTAATGCAATATAGGAGATGCAAAATGAAAGTTCATAGTAAGCATTCATTATGACCAATATTTTCATTTTATTTTATTTTATTTGTTCAGTGCCATGTACAAAAAAGCCACAGGACAACTTACAAAAAAAAATAGTAAAATACAATGCCCATACTATATATATATGCCCATACTATCTATCTATCTATCTATCTATCTATCTATCTATCTATCTATATATATAAACAAAAACACAATGACAGTCAATAAAGTACCTAATCAAGAATCCCATGCCTTCACCTCCCCCAACTACGTAAGCAGGAAATGCATTAGCTAAAAAATAACTCCCAGAAACGGCAATAGGGTGTTAACAGCCTGGGGAATTGTTTTCCACTGGAGCTAAAAATATGCTAGTGTGGACACCAGGCGTATCTCTTTGGGGAGAGCATCCCACAATGCAGGGGAGGTCACCACCCTTTCTTGTCACCATCCTCTGAGCTTCTGTTGCAAGTGGTACTTAGAGGAGAGCCATTGAAGATGACCCCAGGTTCCAGGTAGGCTTTTATGGGAGGAAGTGTTGTCTAAGGTAATAGGGTCCCAAATCATGTAAAGCTTTATAAGTTAAAACAGACACTTTTAACCTAGAAATTATTTTGAGAAATTTGGGGGGACGGGGACAGAACCACTGGTTATGGGTTTGTTTTGGAACCAGCTTGGTACTTGTGAGCTTTCTTGGTAGAGCATTTGAAGAATGCTGCTCTGTTTTTTAAATAGAATTGTATTCCAGTTCATAATGATGGAGCAGGTCTGCTAATGGTATAATATTTATGCAGATTACTACACTGCCAATCCCCTGAGAATTGTATTTTGCTTTCACTTCCATTTCATTCTCCCTACAGTACCAGCCGTTATAAAGATCAATTTGGAAATTCAGCTATCCATTCAAACAAAAACACTGGGAACACATGCACACTTTTACAAAAAAGACCAGGATGAGGGATAAAAAACTATGTAAAATAGTTGCAAGAAACCGTCAAGAGAATTGATTGAACTAAACAAAGGAAGAACTTGCCAAACAAACATGTGCTTGGTAAGATATTCCGGTTCAATGACAGCAATGAAAAAGAGTTTCATCAAGAATAGAATCCCTCAAGGCACATATTTGTATAATGATGATCTAGAACAGTAAGCGGTATACTAATTTTGAAGTCCTCTTTCTCAATGGTTAATTGTAAATCACATGTGAAAGGTGGTGCATAAATAGAAATAAAATAATAATTATATAATCATTTCAACAGTAGTAGTAAAAATCACAATAATATGTGGGATTCAAGAAATGGACCCTGACAGCAGACGTTCATGCAAGGATTGCTGCTAGCATGGCGAGGCTTTCCCCTTATCCTCCCCCTGTGTCCCCACAAACTTCAAATTGGTTCAGGGGGTGCATGTCAGGAGAAACCCCAGAGCAGCACAAGGGAGGTGAGAGGGCAGATGGTTCCATCAGCAGATCCTCCAAGTGTCCCTATTTCCCAGGGATGTACCTGATTTAGAGAAGCCACCCCAGTGTCTGATTTGGTCCCGGAATGTCCCACTTTTCCTTAGGATGTCCCTATATTCATTCATTCCCAGAGTGGCTGGGGAGGCTCAGCCAGATGGGCAGGGTACAAATAATAAATTATTATAAACTATTATTATTGGAGAAATGCTGGAGGGTATGGAGTTATCCAACCCCAAGCCGTCTGAAGGCAATCCTGCATAGGGAAGTTTTTTGTAAAAATGTTTAATGTTTTATTATGTTCTTTTATGTGTTGGAAGCTGTCTAGAGTGGCTGGGGCAACCCAGTAAGGTGGGGGTGTCTAAATAGTAAAATTATCATTATGGAATGGGACGTCCCTATTTTCATTGCAGAAATGTTGGAAGATATGCATCAGAAATGCTTGCACTAACAGGGCAATCTGCTTAGCCTATGTTAAATTCCTAATTATAATAATTTCAATATATATAAGAAACTTTTTCAAACCTGGTCATTCCCCCACTCCCCCAGATAATACTCTGGGACAGATCTTAGTGTGATACCTACTATGACCAAGGCAGACAAATTTCAGAGCTTTTGAAACCTTGTTTATTTGGAGTGCCAAGAATGAGCTGGGCTGATAAGAAATGCTAGGTATTTCGAAATACAATGTCAACAAGCGTGTCATCAATCTGATACTTGTTTGGTTACCTAACTGTCATTGCTTAGATTCCTCCTCTAGGAGCCGCTATGTTAACTCATTAATTTGGACAGCAATACATTCAGAAATGACATTGTCACTGAATCGTAAAACACTAATTAGCTGTCACTGCCAACAGTGTTCTGAGAAATGTCATCTTACAGAGGTTGCATGTTATTGGGAACAACAACAAATTTCATTGGTCACAATATTGGTATGTTGGGAAGAGACAGATTGATGCCTCCATGCCAGAAGTCAGCTTGTTTCCCTTTATCTGGGCTGACAATTGATATTTCTACTTCATTGGAGGAGGAACAGTAACACAGATTCATTGCATTGTGTCTGTCCTGTTAGCAGATGAAACTCTATTGTTTGTACCAGTCCTTATGCCACACCTCCAGGCGGGGAGGCAGGAGGATGCATTTTCCGGAGTGTTATAAGGAGGTTATTCAGGATCCTTGTCTGTTTTACCCAATATAACGAGTCTCTTGATCTGTGGGAAACCATTGTCTCATTCCAGGCCATGTTCAAGGTCTTGTTACTTACTAATAGATAAAACCCTGGACAACTTTAACTCAGGTTACCTGAAAGACCTTCTGTCCCTCTACAGACCACTTAGATCATCTGGGAACTCCCTCCCCCTCCACTTGTAGCACTGCACTCTGCAGAATATCACAGGGTAGTGACCTGAAAATGACCATTTTCTGCCATGGCTCATGAACTGTGGAATGTCCTCCACTCTGCCATAAAAAACCACCATCTATTAGTTGCTTCAGGTAACTTCTGTAGACATATCTTTTTGCCCAGCCTTTCTTCGAGCCGTAAGATTGGATCCTGTTCTTTCAAAAATTCTTTTTATCTTTTCCTGTTTGTATAATGCTATTTTACAGTGTTTATGATGCTGTTTATTATTATTATTTACCATCTTTGTCTACCACTTAGATATTTTTAAATACTAAGGGGTCTAGAAATGCTTCAAAAAATATATATTAAAAAATGGTTATGTCCTCTTGTTTAACATATTTGCCTAGTTTCGATCTGTAAACACCCTTTATTCTTCTGCCCAAGCCAGGCCATTTCACTTCACATTTTGAGACCACTTATATGTAGGAAAGAGATTTGGGCAGGGCCTTCTGATCACAACTTTGCATTTTGCATAACCTCTGAAGGGACCTACAAGCACCGTGGACCCTTGAGTAAGCATAGTCCCTTGTTATGTGCACAATTGTAGACACAGTGGTGCTTTCTCAGGTTATGCCAAACACAAGAAAGTCTAGGACTAGAACATGGTTCCACTTTTCCCTCTATATGTGTTCAACTTAACATGTGAAGAGTTGCTTCCCTCCCTCAAGCTTTCTGGATTATCGGGATCTTGCACCAAGAATGCGAAATGATAAAAATCTGAAGGAGAGCAGCGTTACAGCTTTGGTTCAGAGTTGTTGACAGAAGGGCGGCTTCTATAAGAAGGGACATTTCATTATATTTAAGAGCTTTTCCGTGTGTGCCTTCCCTTTTTCCTACCACGGAGCTGGAAGGTGTATGCATGCTTAGATCCACAGACCATTTGGCTCCTGGCTTCATCGTTACTAAAAAAAAAAAACACCTTCACTTTTGTCTGCAAGGAGGAAGGCACTCGGAAGCAGAATTTTATGCCTGAGAGAAAGCATATTGTTCTAACTTCATGCTTCTATAACTGTATTTTAGCAATATTTCTGTGTGTATCTTTGTGTCGGGAATACCATACTTATTATCTGCTTTTTGCAGCTAGGAGCTGCCAATATTTTTAATAATTGCCGTACCCTGCTTCATGGTAACGAAAGAAAATGAGAAGAAAGAGCCATTACTGTAGGCTTCTGAAAGACTTTATGTGTTTTTAAAACATTCAAATCCCATACCTAATATTATGGGTCCTTTAAAGATAGTGATAGAAAGCAGAAGGCGATTACAGCATAATCTCAGCTGTCTTTACCAATGTTTCAAGCTTTATTCTCCCGATTTAAAATTTCAGTACTTTGATATTCTAAACCTGTAGAATCAGACGAGACGGTTGGAGGAGGATGGCTTTGAGAGTACAGGTAATAATGTCTTTCCCTCTTTTCTTTTTATTTAAATGCCACCTCGCACTCTCTCTTATGTACACATATTTTCTATACACTTCATCTTGCCGAGGCAAAGTCTGGAGGGATTTAGCTTTTTTCCCCTTTTTTCTTTTACTGCTGCTGGAACAGAGCATTGAATCAGCTCTTTGGCTAATTTATTTGATTTTGGAGCGCTGCAACATTTTTATAAGGAAATCTTAAAAGAAAATTGAACCCATTAAAACAGACATAAATTTGTTGGGGTTTTGATTCCCCCCCCTTAACAAAGCAATTAACAAGGCTCTTCTACCCAGCCTGGTGGGCAACATTTTCAAAACATAAAGAAGTGTGTGGGGTAGCGGGGGAGGGGGCAGAGAATGCCTAAATTACTTTCTGTTATAAACAATGTGGGAGCTATGGTGACTTAATAAGAGGCAGAGGTTTTTAGAATTAAATATGAAGATTCGGCAGCTACTTTATTGATGTGTTGGTAAGAGTTCTGCTGCAAATTCAGAGCACGGGGAGTGGGGGGGAGAGAACGTAAGAATATTTTTAAATGAGTGACTGCATGTGTGTGCGTTTTGGAATGAAATTATCCCCTCCAAAAGTACCAGGGTTTATCCATGCCCCCCAACTCTAACTCCTCAAAGGTGGTGAATGTGCATGTTTACATCAGACATTTTGCTTCATTATTGGGGGGAGGGGGAGAAGCTGCCTCATACCAGGAGAGGCTACTGGTCCACAGTGCCCCGCATAGCCTCCTTTGGTCTCAAGCAAAGGGAGAGGGTATGGCCAATGACCCATTTTAACTGGAAGTCCTGGGGATTAAACCTGGGATCTTCTGCATGCAGAGCGTTTGCTTTACCAAACATTGGCCTGCCTCTGAAGATGGTTTGGAAACTTCAGCTGGCTCCACAGAATCTGGTAGCCAAGTTGTTCACTGTGGCAAGACACTTTGAGCATATTACACCGATCCTGGCCCAACTGCACTGGCTACCAATTAGTTCCTGGGACCAAAAAGTGCTGATTTTGACCTATATAAAGCCTTAAATGGCTTGGGACTGCAATACCTCAAGGACCACCTCTTCCTGTATGAACTGACCCAGTGATCATCATCTGAAGCCCATTTTTGTGTGCACCCTCCACGTGAGGTCCAGAGGTGGCAACATGAGGGGTGGGCCTTTTTTGTGGTGGCTTCCTGTTTCTGGGATGCTCTCCTCAGGGATGCTCACCTGTCACCTTCATTACATATATTTGGGTGCCAGGTGAAAACATTTCTCTATAAGCACACCTTGGACTGATTAACCATTCTATGACCTTTTATATGTGCTGGGGGTAGAGTTACTGGTTTATCTTTCTTTTTATATTATTATGTATTTTGTGTTTTCATTTTGTATTTTTATGTGGCAAACTACCTGGTAACTTTTGGATGAATGGCGATATACAAATTTTGACAACAACAACAATTGAGCTGTGGTTCCTGAATTTAGTGAATCAGCACTGGCTCATCTGCAGTGGTAATTTATGGACTGCAAAATATCCCAAAGTGATGGTCAGCCAGCAGTTACACAAGTAGAGCTTTGGTAAAGCAAATTTTTGGACACCTCAGATGAAACCCCAGGAAGCAACCAGTTTTATGGATGGGTATGAAAGTTGTAGTGGGCACAGGCAACTTCCAACTTGGCAAGGTGTCCCTATTCATTTAATATGTGATACTTCTGCTTCTTCTCATTGAAGTTAATTGTGAACCCTGCCTGCATAAGCACTCAGTGGTCGTGCCAGGTTGTTATTGTTTTCTTCCCATTCTCTTCCTTTGCAAAGTTGTGGACACTAAAGCACTGCAGTTAGTGCCTAACTAATCTGAAACATCTCTAACCTTGGTTTATAAGGGGTTCCTACTCTCACAATTTCTAGAGTGGGTTAATGCCATAATAATCATACACTACTCAGAAGTAGGCCTCACTAAATTCCATGGGGAAGAATCCCAGATAGGACTGGAGCATAAAGTGGAGTCTTGAATGTGCTCCACATAACTGTTAACAATGCCCCCCCCCCAAAAAAAACTCCCAACACTATTGAAAAAAATTATCCCCATACCTCAACTTATTCACTTTCATGCCTTCTTTCCAGAATGTGGCCTCGGGTGTAGGAGACCAGGGTGAAAAACGCCACTCATTTATGAAGCTCCCAGGGTGACCTTGAACTTTTCACTGTCAGCCTACGTCTTAGGGTTCTGAGGAGAAAATGTGGACGAGAAGAATCATGAATGCTATGAAATGAAACCACACCCACTTGTTTTCATTGGTTCAACACACAATAGCTGGTAATGGGAAGGTAGCAACACGAACAAGCAAATTCTATTGGGTCTGGTGGCTACAATTCTACCTTAGGCTACAATCCTAATTGCCAGCATAGTGCATTTTATTACTGATGCTTATTTTTTAAAAAGAAATAAAAAGAAACATAGTTGTATAGTTGACATTATATAGAATCCCACAAGGGAAATAAATACTAGGACAGCAAGAGTACGTAATAAGAGAGTCCCTGTATTAATAATGATAGGGATCTAAAATTAGGTGCCTAGTTAACTGCCTTCCACTTCCAGCTGCAGTTGAATTAACTTCATCATTATGTGAGTGATACTTTCATATCCCCTCTCTAATACAAAAGTTATTGAGACCAGGACTTGGTTTCTGATGATATTCATTGGGAATAACTTTGCAGAAAGTTAAATATACCTCTAAGAAATTATATAGTATACACATTTTATTAGATTTGATAAAAAACACTCTGTTAAGTATCTTCAGACTGAATTCGACTTCCTGAAAGTCATACATAAACTGAACACATCTAAGAGGAACTTGCATTGATTATACCATACAGACAATGTAATATGTGTCTAATAACTGTTTCATGGATTGGGAGTGAGAAAATGCATTTTTTCCTTATCACCAAAGGCTATTGTTAAAAGAAAATAGCATAAGTTAATCAATCTTATGATAATAGCTTCTAAAACTTCAAGTGTATTTGACTTCAGTGGGGTTTTTTATTTGTCAACAGAGCAATACAAAAGAAAAAGGTTGCGCTAGAAATAAAAAGAGAAGAATACAATGATATTGATCCATTTCACAACTGCAGTAGAATTTTTTCCGTAACACCAAATATCAGAAAATTAGGAAGATTCCTTTTAAAAAGTGTTCAATTGCTCTTCAATGGTTCATGAATATGAGCCACTATGAAATCTGCTGAGCCTGTTAAACCCAGCTTTTCTGAGGATGTTGAGGACATTGCCAATGGGGCATATCCATAACTTTGCTGATGTAAAATACAGCATTTAGCACATTTGGGCTACTTCCAAATTTGGTTGCTCAGAGAATGATCCATGTATATTTCAGGCAAAGAACCTGCACATGAAAGATTCTCATACTATTCATTAGGACTCTGATTCCTTCTTCCCACATCTATGCAGACATCAACCCAATATGTTACCCATATTGGCATCCGATATGTACTGTCAAAGTCAGTTATGCCTTTGCTGGATGGGGATATGAGAGGTATTCAAAGACCTTCCATTTCTAATGCTGCCAGGCATCCACAGGTCAGAACCATGGACAGTGCCCTGTGGCAACTGGTTTACATTATCAAGCTGGATTTGTAGCCCAAGGTTACAAATACAGTCCATGGATTTTTGCTCTAGTAATAGTCTGCAGCCAACTGCAACCGTATGGAGTGTCAAACATTCCAAAGGGGGGGGGGGAACCTTTGATCTTAAGGGGGCTGTTCTGCTGTGCTCTGGTCAGGCTAGAAACCCTCCTGATGTCCCTGGACACGTGTGACTGCAGATGACACCCTCCAGAGCTATAGGTGGTTCTGGGGGTTAGTCCTTTTAAGATAGAGGAGGGGCAGAACAGAATTGAGAGGTATTGCTGGCATCTAGGATGTCCCTTCAGTGTCAACTTTTGATGCAGTGTCTGATTCAGAAGCTTTTTCTCAGGTGGCTCTTTCTCAATATTTTTCATCCCCTGTAGCATTAAACACAACCCTGTTATAGGGAGGTCTGAGCCCTTGACCATGAGAACTAGTGATTTAGAAATTATTATTATTATTATTATTATTATTATTATTATTATATGTTTTCACATTTTGGCATTTCCCGTTTGTTTCAAAACTGCCGAGGGGGAAAAAAACAATCACTCAAAGATTCCACTCACACTTGGTCTTCTGCTTTCCCTTACATCACCACTTTATTGTATTTCAGGTCTAGCAAGTACAAGCAAACTGGAAGGAGGTGATGTGACACCATTTGTATGCATCGTACAGTCGATGCAGAATTTGCAATGTCAAAAATTCTCACTTTAAAAAATATAGGAAAGAAACTGTGCAGTGATTAAAACCTCTCAAATTCCATAATTTTCAGATCTAGACATGACCATACCCTTTGGATACCATCGCCTATAGTTCTTAATCAATTTGAAACCCTCTCAATTCCAGAAACTCTACTTCTAAGGTGAGAAAATGTCAAGTATAAACAGGAACATTGCTTGAAGTTGGGAATAGCAGCCTAGAGAAGGATTTCCCTGTCGCTCACACTACTTTTGAACATCATTTTAAGCATTTGCCTAATCATATAAAGCAAAATAATTAATCCAAGAATCCTATTGACTTTATAGAGCATTCTAATATGGTGTTACATGCCACCCTAATCTCTGAATCCATGAACTTCAGGGGTCCCAAGCATTCTTCTTGGGTTTGGTTTCCTTAGAAAGCAAGTCAGAAGAGACTGTGGTTTTATTTACACATATTTACAACCTGAGCATAGGATGGAGGGGCTCACAGTAGAGCTCGCTTCCCCATTTGGTTGCCAGGGGAAGTCCCAAATTTCTTCAAAGAGCAGCACAGAGCCATAACAAAAATAAAAAAATAAAAATATCCCTGTCTCCAAACTGTTTTTTGTTACAGCTGCCTCCAACACAACACTGGTTTTGGTTTTCCTACCTGGCAGCTGGGTTGGGCACAGAGCAGCTCCTTTGGTTATACTAATCATGGTGCTTAACTAGTGAGCCTAGGCCATTACTTAGAAAAGAAAGTGGTTTGAGAAAGCTTGTTCTTATACATTTTAACACCCACCCACCCCAATACACACAGAGGACCACAAGTTTGGAAAGGGCACAGAGTATCATCCAGACTGACCCCCCCAAAAAAAATCATGAAAATAGATTGTGCAATGCTGTTGGTTCAGGCTCATGCCTAAAATTGCATTCCCCAGCTACTTATCTTACATAAAGCCTCACTGAACTCAATGAGATTTGCTTCTCTGTAGACATAAGAGTAGAAACTCTATTTACTGCATCACTGAAATAACTTTGATCACTAATAAGGGAGGATCATAACATTCTACCTGTGTATTAATGCTGGGTTTAAAATAAAGAGCACTGGAAGACCTTAAAGGCATAACAGAATAGGATGAATATACTCATAAAGACTGCTCTTAAAAAAAAAAAATACCTGAAAATTAGTTTTGATTCCTCATCACTATGTTGAAGAAAAAATTACTCTAATGTCTATAGAGCAGAGATTAAAAGGAGATCTGCTGCTAAAATATAATGAATTTACACTCTTTAACATTCATTTTGAGGTGCAGAAGATACATTACTCTACATTACGTCTATATTAGACTTAAATAAATTTCATTATGAAAACATGATTAGAGGAGAGTAGTCTAATTTGAAAACATACAGTACTTATATGAATATTTATAGTAAAGAGCTCCTGGAATGAGAATATGTGGTTCTACTTTTAGATAATTAAATTCTAAAGTATATTAAAATAATGTAAAGAGGATGATTTAAGACCAGAAAATCAATGGAATTCAAGGCTGCCATCCATAAGCTCATCCTCTTATGGAAAAGCTCTCACCATTTTTTGCCATAGATCACTAATCTTTCAAGATATGGATCAGACTGCAATCTTTAGTTATTAAAGGGGGGAAGTGTGGGTGCTCTGTTCTGAAAGTTGGATGCCCAAGTATCCCCTAGATTTGAGATTTAAGTAATGAACTTGATTTTTCCTCCCCCCCCTTACTTCTTTTTGGAACATTACAGATAGGATTGTTTTGTTTCCATTTGGACCTTTAACGTTTCATTGTGGAACTGGTCTGCAAAGATCTGTTTATCAGGTAACAAATCAATGTGGTGGAATTTTCAAAGGGCATTTTTTTTATAGAAGAAGTAGGTCTCCTCCCAGTTTTTGTGTCCTGTGTGGAAAGACTAGCTGCAAAGATTGGAAGTATTGTGGGTCTGGAATTCCACAGTATGAACCAGGAATCTAGAATCTGTGAGCCACATAAAACAGGGTCTCCAGGCTCTGGTTTCAGAAGGAAAAATTGTGAGTGAATACCTGGATCAGCCAGGCTGAGTATACCATAATCCTAGTTTATTTCACTTGCCTTGTGAACAGAGGAAGTGTGTCATCCTGCTACCATTCTACAGTTTCAGTTCCACCTTCTGACTTTGACCTACATATCAATAGTCAAGAACTGGATGCAATTGCCCACAGCTCTGTTCTGGCACTGACATACATGTTGTGGATCACTTTCAATCAAATTATTCTCAAAGTAGCTTACATTGTGATGTAAAAATCAGATAAAAATCAGGTGTATATTTTTGATTTTGATAATGTTTCAATATTATTTGCATTTAACCTTTGGATAGAATGCATCCATGGATGATTTCTGTGTGCCTGCATTTTGTGACTCACATTCCTCCCTCCTATTCTACATTCCATCTCTCCCGCCTAACCCTTAAAGTTCTACAAAGTCCCATTTATCATTAAATAAATTCTTCTATGCTGATATTTTTGCCTGTTTTGATGGTATTCCAAACCTATAACAACTAATCTTTCTTAGTACATCCTGTTTTCCATTTCCAACATTATGAACATTGGAGTTGCCACAACCAAAAGAGTTAATATCAATAGTCCTGATTCTCATGCAGCACAAGTATTTCTCTTAAGGTACAACTCTGTTGCAAATTGTGCTTTTGAATGATTAGGATGTAGTCTGATAAAACTGGATTGGCAACATACATCTTATTAGGCAGAAATATGAAAAATTGTACAAGACCTTGACCCTTATTTATGGCTATGCCCTTTCTTTGGCGCACTAATATAATAGAAAAATGGTTAAATCCTTGGGGAACAACTTTGACATCCAGATGATGAGAGGGAAAACAATATGGATGTTGACAAATAATTCTTTCTTTGTCAACGATGGAGAAATTTTCTGTACAAGCCCAGGAAATAAGAACAAATAAGATTTTAAACGATCAAATGTGAAGTTTGTATTTGATGTATATGTAGATTGCTCTTCTTGCTTTTTTTTAAAAATGAAAATGCATCATTCTGATGTCAGATCAGGTTATGAAGACTTTACTTGCACCATGTGTTTGCCCCCACACCCAGAAAGAAGATTTGCAACAACTCAGTGTAATGCAAAATCAACATGAGATGCTCTACAGTGTGAAGTAGGTAAAAACAGAGTCCCTCAAGTGCCAATCAGGGGCTCACTGTAAATTCCTATTCAGCCCTATAAAAGGCAGCAAGCAGAAGATAATACTATAGAGAAGGCAGGGCACTGAAAAAGGAAAACAGAGGGAGAGGAGGGCAACAGCCTTAAATACCAGGCTAGTCCACCCCTGTTTCCAAACAATAACAACAACAACAACAACAACAACAGGGGGCTATGATCTCTCCAACACTTTTAGTTTTCTCTGAGGCAAGGGGAGGAGGAAAAGGGGAAAAAAGGAGGATATTCCTAAACTTGTCCCAACACACACACAGACACACCAACGCATGGAAGGCTTGTTCATTTACAATGCCACTCCTTTGCTGCTTTTTGGGCTGCTGTACATACAAGGCATGGATGCTGGTGGCGCTGTGGTGTAAACCACTGAGCCTAGGGCTTGCCGATTGGAAGGTCGGCGGTTCGAATCCCCGCGATGGGGTGAGCTCCCGTTGCTCGGTCCCTGCTCCTGCCAACCTAGCAGTTCAAAAGCATGTCAAAGTGCAAGTAGATAAATAGGTACCACTCCGGCAGGAAGGTAAATGGCGTTTCCGTGCGCTGCTCTGGTTTCGCCAGAAGTGGCTTCGTCATGCTGGCCACATGACCTGGAAAAACTGTCTGCGGACAAATGTCGGCTCCCTCGGCCAGTAAAGCGAGATGAGCGTTGCAACCCAAGAGTCGTTTGCGACTGGACTTAACTGTCAGGGGTCCTTTACCTTTACCTTTTTACATACAAGGCAAAGTGACAGGGCAGCAGGTGTGCAGTGGTGGCAGCTGAGGGGTTTGAGCCATCAGCCATCTCTCTCCCCTGAGCAAAGTGCAGGGAGAAGGCAATGAGCAAAGGGTGTGCGCAGTGCAGGAGGAGAGCTATTGGATGGAGGAGGAGCAATGGCAGAGAAGGCAGTGGGTGGACCTGCTGCCCCTCCCAGGGGGTCCAGGTCCACTGCCAAAGCAATGTGCTTCACTGTGTGTCATTCAAAGGCCACCCATGTGGGTATGTGTGTGTGAGAGAGATAAGACTTCAGATATTTGTTATATACTGCTAATCTGCATGCTGTGCTAAGAAACGAAGGGGGGAGGAAGCTGAGACACCTGATATATACATATATTTAAATAATCCTCCTTGCTTTGTGCTGCCTTAATATAAAGTGCTGCTCTCCAGACACTTGCACCTTCAATTCCAGTGCAATTGCACATTTGCAGCTGGAGGAGAAATGCCCTGCTCCTGTGTCACCTACCAAAATCGCAAACTTCTCAAGCCTGACACTGTCACTGCCTGTATAGATATGGGTCCTGCATTGTGTGATTATTATGGAAGCAGCTGCATTATTGAATCAATGTAATGCTGAAAAGAGGGTGGCCATGCTAAGGAGATAAAGTAATGCAAGCTGGAGACCGATTATGCTAATTCCTCTGTAAGCATTTCAGCATGCCCAATACGGACTTCATTTTCAAGAAAGCTAAGCTTGTGGCTTATGCATTTAAGAAATGTGCTGTGCCTTCTCTCTAGCCAATTTCCCCACTTCCTTCTTTCTCTTTGCTCAATTCTTTCTTAACTAGGGGGGATCTTCCTCCCTCACACACACTTCAATGATGTCTCCGTCATCAGTAGCTCCTACTGCAAACCCTACTGGCAACCCTACTAGCAGCCAAGGTAAAAAAAAAGACCAAGGCAGCTGGGCACAGGAAGAGCTTGAGTCACTGCAGAATGCTGGCTCTCTAACTGGTCAGGAGTCAAGCACAAAAAAAAAATCTGAGATAGGAATGCCACTATTGAAGAAAGCACACTCTTGGAAAACTTGCTCTTCCAGTGTTTTGGGATTAAGCATGGAATTAGAATCTGAAGTGGGTGTGCTCTTTACCAAGCATTAGTGATCAAGGATGTCTTTTGCATGTCAAGGCCCCGAGCCCCCCGCCCTATTTGTTGAATAATAAAACACACAGACACCAGTATTTTGGGTTAATGGGCTAATTAATGCTGCAACTTTTTTGGTTACAGAATGTGAGTGGTATTGGCTTCGGCATTGGAATTGAACCGACTATATCTGACTCCTGCCAGCCATGCAGGTAGTCTAGTAAGGGTCAACCACCAGTAGGGGGAGCCCTGTTGATGTACATCAACGGAGAGCTCCCCCAGGGTCCCCGATGGGGTCGTGGCATGGCCCTAGCCCATACCCGGGCTTCGGATGAGATCCACACAAACCCCTTTAACGGAATACCCTTAAAGAGGAGGGGCAGGTGAAGGCCACAACCTCTCCTCCCATAAACCAGGTTTTACCAATGCCTAACTGCCAAACCTGAGAAAGTTGTGGTGATTGCTATGAGGCAGGTGAAAACCACATGGTTGGCGCCAATTTGCCAAGTGGGAAAATTCCTATCTGGCCCCTTAACAGGCAACCAATCATTGTCCATAGCAGGGCCTAAATGGCAAATGCATGAAAACACAATGGGCGGGCAGGAGATCTGATGAAGATGAAGGTGAGACGGGAGGACCCCTGGCCACATGGCTGCTTAAGTAGTGCAAGTCATGCCCCGCAACCGTCCGGATTGGTCAGCCATGGGGTGTGATGCAGCCGGGACTCCCTGTGATGTGGGTGGCATTGCCACCCACCCACCCCGCTGTACACGGAGAGAGCGCGTGGCTTGCCTGCAACACCGCCCCCTCCCCCAAGGAGGGGGTGCAGCTATCTCAAGGAAGCCCTCACAGATTGGGCTCTCACCCTCTGCTGCCTCCTTTCCCATCTCCTAAGGTGGTCTCATCTATGAGAATGGTGAGGGCTAACAGATGGAGAGCTCCATTGAGAACAGGAATGCTGGATAGGTATTCTGTCCACCAGGATGCCTTTTTCCTGCCACACATTTTTGGGACTAGGTTCTCCAGCAGGAAATGACACTCTGCACATCATTTGGAAGGAGTGAGAAGCACTGCAATGGCAGCCCAAGCCCAAGTGGGGGAAAACATACAGATCATCCTTTGCTGCTGGACAAGCAGCCCTTTGGGTTTCTTCTACAGCCTTCCATTCTCTGGTACCCCCATTCTTTTCTTGGTAGTGAAGGTTTTTTCCCCTTTCACAAGGCTGAAATATCATGTGCCTTCAGCAATTATTTAGGAATCTCTTAGCTTTTGAGATCAGGCCCATTTATTTTCCCCGAAGGAAGGCAAATTTTGCCACCCATTGAAGAATTCAGGGCAAAAGAAAATAATTAAGGAAAGGGCTCCTCTACCCAAGTGCTGCTTCTTGCAGGTTTTTAATATATATATATATATTACAGTTTTTCTCCACAGAAAATAGCAATTTGGGTCATAATTCATATTCATGCTGACAGCTAATTTGCAGCCTAATGAAATTCAGAACCGAAAAGATAATAAACCCTAAAAACAGGGATGGTAAATGGAAATGCTGTCTAGCCCTTAGTTTTAATAGCAGAGCAATTGGGTATCACCAGTAAAATAACAAAGCTAATTTTAATTTGAAGATGTGAGCATAGATGAGCTCGTTTATCTTCTGTAAACATGGCCATTGGATAGGACTAAATATCTAAATGAAAACCCAGCCATTTATATATGTTTGCGTATCTTTCAGTGGCATTTACTGTGCCACATTTAAGCAAAACCACCCTAATTAAATAGGAAGACACATTGCATGTTTTGCCAATTTTCTTTCCAGGAAATCCCAGCAGAGCTCACAGCTTAATTCGGATCAGGTATGTAAGGCTAACACATTCTTCTGTATGTGTTGGTGAGAGCAACATTGCTGAATAAACATTAGCAAGGATTGTATAACACAGAAGCAAGAGATGTAAAAAAGGGAGGAACTGTCCAGGAATTAGGCTGTGTGACAAGCGAGGGATGCAGGTTCTGTTAGTAGCACCTTTAATTGCCTCCTTGTTGCCTTAGAATCTGGTGCAGAGAAATACATAAAAGGGTTAGCTATGAGCTGGACAGTTGCTTATTGAAATAGTGGCTCAGCCATGAACTAATTAGGTAACTCTGGCTTAGTTCTCACCAAGCTGTTAAACCTGCATTTCAGTTGCAACACTGCAAGCATTGACTTATTTCATGGAATGTACCTATCAGACAGTTTCCTACACATAGGAAACAAAAAGGGGAAGATACAAGGAGGGCACAGATTTCCATAAAATTTGCACATACTGTTTATAGAGAGAAATAATTGCTATAACTTAAATACAATACATCTCACTATAGGGAGGACGATGGTGTCCTTCTAGCTGAGCCCAGGGCTAAGGGCTCAGCTAGAAGCTTTGTTCCTAATATATAGTTTCTGTGGAACATTATATCTGTGGAAGGAATCTTGTGCATAGACGTGCATAGAGGCGCATCACTGATATGTGAGACCCAATTGCATTCTGGTGTTGATGTTCAGGCATGTTCATCATGTAAAGTGGATAGAAGGCCTAGATCTTTATGTTTTGCCTGCACCTGTAATATGGAGATAATGATACCGAATTACACAAATTATTGATACTGAATTATAGACCTGCTTTTAGAGTATTGAGATGATGTAATCAAAACCTTCCCAAAAAGTTGTGACGTGAGAAAGTAAGATATATTCTTGTTTCGTTTCTGTTAAATATCAGCTCCCCAATATATAACTCTCCACCACCTTTTCAATCAGCTCACTTCTTGAATGTGATTTATTATTGATGGGAACTCGTTCCAGAATAAGTTAGTGATTTTGGCTTGTTGTGCCAACATGGAGCTGTTGGCCCCTTCACTTTCTCTGCAGCATCTGTGAGTAACTAGACTACAGATGTGGTGGTGACTTCGCTACTTGCCCCTAAATGTCATCCGCATTTATGAGAAAAGTATGCTGGCTTGTAAGATTGTTCTGAAGGCATTGCTAAAACATTAAGCATTTCAGGGCTTGATAAGTGTCAGGTTGGAGGACACCTGACAGCTGCCCAAATAAAGATTGTAATATAAATTATAAACATAATTAAAAAAAACTGATGGGAGTCCAGCAAATTCTGGAACTGAGAGGAGGAAATTCCTGCATTGCAGGGAGTTGGGCTAGATGACCATCAGGATCCCTTCCAACTCTATAATTCTATGAAATAGGAGGATCTTACTACTAATTCAGGATTTTCCAATTGCTTGAACCATTTAAAGCAAAATTGCATTTTGGACCAGCTGATTAGCTATTAAGAATTTAAATGAAGGCAACCTGTTTTCTATCAATGCACATTTAATCATGGGATTCTGCCTGAATGCTGTCGGGACACATCTGTGAAAATTGGTGATGAGTATGTGTTAGGCTTGCCCTACTTGCAAACCGTGTTTCAGTGTGATGTTTAATGCACTGCTCGTAACACAGCAAAGTAATAAATGTTGCACTGAATTGGCAAAATTTTGGAGCTCTGATTGAATTATCCAGATACGAAGAAGCGACTGGGAAAGAAAAAAAAATCTGCCTCAGCACAGAGTGGGAAAGCGTGTAGTACAGATATGATTTGGGAATAAAATTTGCATTGCAAGAAAAAAATAACCCAGGGCGGTAGTTGTTTGCCTCGTTCTCTTTTTGTTTATTCTATCTAGTGATCTAATGGCTCAGAACAGGCAATAAGATTTCCAAGCAAACTGTATTATTATTGCTAGTTCATGGTATACATTAATATAAACAATGCAAATGGATGCTTCTAAAGCCTGCTCATCTTGTCTTAAATATTGGCAATCATTTGATATTTCTGCTCATTGTCCATGTCATATCCCACCCCCACCCCCATTGTACTGTTCTCTTCACTGGTTTCCACTTTCTTCTTGTTTTCGGTTTCTTATAAGCAAGGGATGTATAACCTGTGTCCTTCCAGTTTTCATGGCACTCCAGCTCCCATTGTTGATCCAGCCACATGGCCAACGGCTTGGGATGATGGGAAGAACAACTCTGTGGTAAGTCATATTCAGTTGCTCTTCGTTAAATTGCATGGGCAGCCTCTAACTGTAGAGCATGCTCTCTGCTTCAAGCCTCCCGCCCCCATTTGTGTGGTCAGTGAGGGGCAGGACCAGCAGTTTGTCACAGGTAGGAATGTCATACAATGAAAACAAAAATGGGAGTTTAAATGGCAGGTGCTCACTTATTCATCCAATGTCTGGAATGGGAATCAATCCAGTGAACATGATCAGTGTTTGATGGTGCTGTTGCTTTCAGTCTGCAAACAATACATAATTGGTTACATTTTCTCCCCATTTGTGTTGTGTTTCATTTGCAATTAAATGAATGGGGAGAGGTCTAGACTAGGGTGGCAACGCAAGAATGGGCCTTTTCTGCAGTGGCTTCTCCTTTGTAGAATGTTGTTGTCCCCAGGGAGGCTCGCCTGGGACCTTCATTACACATCTTACGTGCCTGGCCAAAAAGTTCCTTTTCAATCAGGCCTTTATCTGATTGACATTCTATGTACGTCTAAATGTGTGTGTATGTGTTATGGGTCAGTAAGCATCATCATCAACTTGTAGTAATATAATGTTAATCCTAATATCACCGAATCATACCCACTCATTCTTGACTGCCCAAAGTCTGTCTCAAGAGGAGGGCCTTCTTATGATGCTTTCAGATGATGGAATCAATGAAGTCTGCTCAGAAATCTCTTGTTGTTTGTGCTCTGAGGCTGCAATTCCATGCGCACTTTCCTAGGAGTAAGCCTTATTAAACACAGTGAGGCTTTCTTTCCTATACATATGTGCAGGACTGTGCTCACATATATAAACAGTTGAACAGGGCATTTCCTCCTGATATGCATTTATAATAAAGCATAAGGAATTTATAAATAAATAAGTGCAAAATAGCAAGGCAAACCAATGAGCTCTATGTATAGGATTGCTGCCCTACACAACTATGTTGTCAGTTTCAGTTTAAATTTAAATGTAAAGCTACCAGGAATTGATGATCAGCACATTTTTCCCTTTTTATTTTTCTCCATCACTGCCATTGCAGTTTGCAGGTGCACAGTCATTGTTGGCTTAAATCTTTTTTCTATATTTGTGCCTTCTCCCATAAATTATATCCATTTTGGGTGCATGTATCCTAATTTTAGATGTGTGTATTATAAAGAGACATATTAGAGTGAGGAGCAAGGCTCCCAGTACTGGCCCGTAAAACATACTTTCTGTTCTCCTTTATAGGTTGTGGACATCAGTCTTCAAGCATAGGAATGACCTCATGACATTTAAAGGGGAAACAAACCTGCAAAAAAAAATTGAATTAACCATTAGTTAACAGTGGTTAGAAATATCTACATATAACAACACCCACCCACACCCCTTTTGAACCACTGTAGTTGCAGCAAAATTTCATTATTATTTTTTTGTCTTCAGAACTGTTAATATTGACTGCATTTACAGCAGGCATAAGTTTGTCAAATGTACAGGAGGGGATGGAGCACCAGGTTGAGAGGAACCCAGGAGACCTTTGAATGATAAATTATTCCCTTTTGGTAGGAAATGGCAAAACAGAGGAGGGAAGGCATTGATAGATAGAATAAATATTGTCATTTGGAGAGAAAAACGAGCTCATCATTACAGTCCAAAATAACATTGCAATGTTTCAAGAGAAGGAGCTGCAGTCCAATTGCTTAAATAAAAAAAAAAAAGGATTGCAAAGGTATAATGGTAAAGTTATTTGACTGAAGACACTAAATCACACAGCCCTATGAAATGAATGATCTACCTCAGGAATAATACATACCATATTGTTTAGGTGACTTAAGAGAAACAGCAAATCATCCTTAATGCAGGACTCAGAAATGAGAAAAGAGAAG
Source organism: Darevskia mixta (assembly GCA_034641385.1). Taxonomy (NCBI): domain Eukaryota; kingdom Metazoa; phylum Chordata; class Lepidosauria; order Squamata; family Lacertidae; genus Darevskia; species Darevskia mixta. The sequence goes on from JAWWNH010000029.1 coordinate 12,362,992, forward strand.
AGAAATGCTGTGATAGTGATGATGTCCTCCCAGGGAGAGAGAGTGACAAGTTTGGAAACAAATGGGAAAAGAGTGTAAGGCCAGGGAATTTGAAATACTGAGGAAAGCATTGCATTTTCTCCTGGTGGAGTAGAATATCTAGGGTCTGATAGACTCATCCTGAAAGTGATCCATCAAATCCCCGGAAGAATTGGAGCATATTTAGAAAGTATGTATGGTGAAAAAGTAGTTCTTGGGTAATATTTATAACAAAGTGTTTCTGTATTTTGCCTTTATATCTCTCAGACATTGCATGCATGCCAAGACCAAAGCAATTGCACCTTGTGGCCCCAATCCAAAACACACTGAGGTGGTCTATGGATGATTGAAATCAAGGTACAACACCCTACTGAACTGTGGTCAATGAATGAAGTATACCAGACATTGCTCCCACCTACATTCCATTCTTCTCAGATGGATTTGAAGAACCAACATCAAAGAAAGTGGACTGTTGTTTGTAGTCTAGCCCAGAGACTCCATAGCCCTTTTCACACATTAATCATGTGAAGGGACCACCGCTACCCATGTTGGGAAGGCTGCCGGGCCCCGTTTCTAGATTTCTACATATTAGCATGATCATCTGCAAAGAAAAACATCCCTGTGAGTAGCTGAATAGGCTTCTGCAGTATGTGATGGACACCAGCTGGATTGGATGCCCTGATTTTTGTATGCAGACTTTTTCTTTGCAGTCAGTGCTAACAGGTGAGTATCTTGAGGCAAGGGCAGGCAGTGTGCCAGACATGCTGGGACCAGGAGTATGACCCTAATACCTTAGTATCTCTGTGTTGGCCAGTTCAGAAGAGTAACACCTGAAGAATTCAGGGGACCTCTGATGCAAATGTGACACTTCTTTGCATGCTGGAATCCTGCACTAACTGTGTTCAAGTGCAGTCTCTAGGCACACTTTCTTATTGTATAAAAACGTAAAGGTAAAGGACCCCTGACAGTTAACTCCAGTCGCAAACGACTCTGGGGTTGCGGCTCTCATCTCGCTTTACAGGCCGGCGTTTGTCCGCTCCGCAGACAGCTTTTCTGGGTCATGTGGCCAGCATGACTAAACCGCTTCTGGAGCAATGGAACACCGAAACCAGAGCAGCACACGGAAATGCCGTTTACCTTCCCGCCAGAGCAGTACCTATTTATCTACTTGCACTTTTTGGTGTGCTTTTGAACTGCTAGGTTGGCAGGAGCTGGGACAGAGCAATGGGAGCTCACCCCGTTGTGGGGATTTGAACTACTGACCTTCTGATCAGCAGGCCCAAGAGGCTCAGTGGTTTAGACCACAGCACCACCTGCGTCCCTTCCTATTGTATAGCAGAACCATTTCTGACATCAAAATCAATGACGAAGCCTGCTTCTATGGAAGTTATGCAAACAAATCAGAGCACACATTGAACTTTGAAGCAGAGATGCTGGATTTCTAACAAATGTTCATGAACCTCCTTCCTTCTTATGGAAAATTATTATCAGAACAATTGGCTGAAGAGTGAACAGGAATTCTTTTGAGGTTAGCAAGATCCTTTGATGTGGATACCTGCAATAATTTTGCTTGTTACTATGCTGTTTTTAATTTCACTGACAATGTCGTTGCTCTTTTCTGGTGTTCTAAAGTAGTTCCTTGCACCAAAAGCATTGATTGCATCAAGAAAAACTGGCATGATCTGAATGATGCTGCCTCTGTTACACAACACGGTGTGACCTCATAACACCTTCCTTGAAACTGTATATCACACTAAAATTAGTAAAATGTGAGTTGATAGCCAACACATTGTGTGTCACAGTCACACCACTCTTTGGGATATGTGATTGAATACTATTGCTTTCCATGGTGAGTGTACATCAGTTGCTAACAAAATAAGAGAAGCACTTCTCTACAAAGTTTGACAGAGATTGCTATCATTTTGGTGACACAGAATGAAAAATACAAAAATAAGATAAATTGGTATTTATTCAATCAATAATAGTTCCCCAAGTGTTTGGGCTTTATTTATTTCTTCCTTAAGGACTGTCAAGGGTGAACAAACCATCACCAGCATGACCAATATGCATTTGGCCTTCCTGAATAGCTATAACTAAACCCTAGATTTAAAAACAGCATGTGGAGAGAGCTCATATATTTTTGAGAGCTCTTTAGAAAGAAATCCAGTGTTCACGATCTCCATAGCCATACCTGTCTGGCTGAAGATGACTGGGAATATAATCAGTGCTTTTTTTCTGGGGATACTCAAGAGTATGCAGTACCGACACCATTTTTTTCTAGAAGAAAAGCACTGAATATAATTATTTTCATAAGTGCTTTGTTCATACAACAGGTCACACACTGCTGAAGTGGTGCAGGAACAGGGTTTCCTCTGACTTTTACATTCTGTTTTCTTTGGTCAACGTTCTACTAAACCTTGTCTAAACAGATTAACCTTTCCCTGTGATTCAGTAGACCTTCTTAGTCATATGTACAGGGTCAGTTCACATGTGACAGTCATGGTACCACTCCACCCTTACCTGGCATCTTCTCATAGTAACTGCCCATTTCATATTTTCTACTATTGTTTAAAACCATATTGCTCCTTTATAATAAAATAATAAATAAATAAACTTTTATTTATACCCCGCCCTTCCCAGCCGAGACCAGGCTCAGAGCAGCTAACAGTCATAAAAACCACAACAAACCACAAAACAATCAGTTAAAAATGCAAATTAAAATACAATTTAAAATTTAAAAATGTGTTCCTCTTTTCCTTTTTCTCGGTTTTCCTGTAAGATTTTTTCTGACCAATCCTGCTGAATAATGCTCTTCTCAGTTTAACAGGGTGTCCCCTCTACTCTCTCCCTTCCACTACTTCCCTTCCCTCGGGTGCTGTTCCTTCCAGGCTCTGCCTGACACTGTGTACTTTGTACATCAGTCAGGACGAGAGGAAGAAGGTAAACGCTAGGACATAGATCTGCCACTTCCTGCTGAAGTGCCCTGTTTCAGATGGGCTCATGGTGAAGCCTGCTCTGTCTTTTCTTCTTCTGATCATGTACATAGGAAGTTAATTGTTAGTGCTCTGCTCAAACATGATTTGTGTGGAAGGGGTTCACATATGCTATGTAATAAACACATATATGAACCTACAGAGATTGTGATTAGTTTTGTTCCAAAATGTGTGTTTTTGGACCTCTTAGAAATTCCATACTGTTCTCTAAAATAGCCAAATGTCTGAAGCCTACAAGAGGATAAAGAAGAAAGCAAAATAATCTGCTTTGGTCTATAAGAAAAGCTCAACAGTTGGGGGAAACCTTTACTAGGACCAACCAACCATAATGTCACACAAATGGGTTGGGTGCAAGATTCTGAGCTCTCCAAAACGCTTCACCAGGATGGATGTTTTGGACAAGAAGATTTGCAATGTATAATGAAATGTAGGAAGATATGTGCTGAAAATGTGTCTTTCTTTATGTCAACACCTCAACTTGTGTGAATGAGTGTATATGCAAGGGTGTCACTCAGTACTCAGCTAGTATGTCCTTTCAGACATTTTCTGTTTACTAATGAAGGTTTTAAATAGTAGAGACACTTAACACAGTTTCTACATGTTTGGTTTCAGGCCTTAGTGGCTATTAGCATGGGCAGCAATGAGTAGTCTGTACAATGTTCTGAAGGGAAATAATAGATTCTGAATTGGTGTCATGACTACTAGACCTCATTTTGTCTCAAGCCACGCTACGTCCTAGTGGAGTCTCAGCACAGGCCAAGTGTGGATCTGTATTCAGATGGGCCTGCTGTGGAATTTCTTGATGTACTTGCCCTCCCAACTTATTTTTGTGAGGTATTAAACCCCAAAAGCCTAAACAGAGCTCTGAATCCTGTTGTCCAAACACAATTCTCTTCTCTGTGAAAATACAAAGGAAACTTTCTGACATTTCTGTCTAAGAGAGTGATGACAGCCATTCTCTTTTGCTTTCTTTTGTTCTTTCAGGCAACAGTCATTATAGGCAAGGCCTCTGAACACTTCCTTCTGTCTGCTGCTGTTAAGAATTTATGAGCTGTGAGTTAGAGATTGTGTTGGTCAGATATATTTTTCTAGGCTGCAGGATGTGTGTGTGTGTGTGTGTGTGTGTGTGTGTGTGCGCTTAAGAATTTATACAATGGTCACTACCTGTTGACACCCACTACCTTGGAGGTGTTCTTTTCTGAAAGTGATGGTTGGGCAGATTATATTCAACAAGGGTTTTCTCTCTCTTCAGGAATTCAGAGTGGAAGGTATCAGACTAAATTATGCATTCTTGTTGCTCTATCAATATTTTCTTTTGATTGGTGGCATTTGCGTGCATTATTTTTTTAGTTGGAAGGAATATGACTCTTCTCCCGCCCCCTGCACCAAGTTACGGTAACAGCACAGTGCAGGATGCTTTTTTTGTGACATGCCGAAAGATAAAGCCTTATTTTAGCTCTAATTATTTTGTCAATAAAGCTCTGCTTGTTTCTCAAAAATCGAGAATCTAACGTTCTGTGATGTTATAAATGGCTTTTTCTTAGAGAAAGGCCGCAGTTCAGCGATAGAGCAAATGTGTCACATACAAAAAGGTCCCAGGTTAAATCAATGGCATCTATAGGTAGAAAGGGAAAAATTCCTGTCTAAAACCAAGGAGAGCAGCTGCTCATCAGTGCAGTTAATACTGAAGTAGAGCAGGGATAGCTAAAATGTTGGTCGGAGTTGTTGGACTGCTGTGTTCGTCACCCCTGTCCTTTGGCTATGCTGACTGGGGTTGGTGGGAATGGATTCCTGCAACAGCTAGGGCCCCCACATGGGCTGCCCCTGAGCTACAGGGACCGATAGTCTGTGAAGGAGAGAGGCTTGGGTGAGCTGTGATTGGACAGAAAGGTGGGAAGTGGGAGAGGAGTGGGGTGGGGTGAGCCAGGAAAGGATAAACTGAGGTGGGTGATGTGTAAACAGAGGGGAGTATGGACAGGTTTAAAGGGAGGAAGGTTGGCCAGGTGTGGAGCAAGCGAGGTTGACAAATGAGTTGGAAGGGTGGCAGGGGTGGCAGAGTGAGCAGGGGCAGCAGTCCCTAGTGTGTGTGCATGTATGTGGTACGTGTGTGTGTATGTATGTATCTATCTATCTATCTATATCTATCTATCTATCTATCTATCTATCTATCTATCTATCTATCTATCTCTCTATCTCTCTATCTCTATCTATCTATCATCTATCTATCTATCTATCATCTATCTATCTATCTATCTGTCTATCATCTATCTATCTATCTATCTATCTATCTATCATCTATCTATCTATCTATCTATCATCTATCTATCATCTATATCTATCTATCATCTATCTATCTATCTATCATGGTGTGTATGTGTGTGTGGATAATGGTATATATTGATATTTCTTTCTCTCTCTCTCTCTCTCTCTCTCTCTCTCTCTCTCACACACACACACACACACACAGACCCCTACTTCTTCTGCTCACATTCCCTACCAACCGAATCACATGCTCATACCTCCACCAACATATTAGGACCTATTATTGCACTAATAGTACCCTTAGTACCCTTCATATAAGCCTTGCATTCTCTCTCTCACACAGACACGCACACTAAATGAAGCCTGAGGCAGTCTTCCCCCAACCAATTCAATGACTCATGTTTTTCCCATTTCCCTTCCTGGTTTTTCTGCCTTACTGAAGAAGGACAACAGCCTAATCATTTTGAAGGTTTCCCCCCCTGATATTTGTTCTTAACTGCAGTGGGACTGTATTGCCCCAGGGGAATTTTTTTATTTCTAAAAAGAAACTGACATAAAATTATTTCCATGCCATGGTTTTCATCGAAACATTATTTTGCTGCAAACTTTATTTCAAAATTCCACTTCTCATATTAAATGTCTAGTAATGAAATCTCTTTAAATACCCAGCATGAAATATTTACTTAGATTGAGTCATCTTTGATTATTTTTTTGATGTCAGCATAATATGTCTAGGCAGGTTCTCCCCCCCCCCACACCATAAACTGAATTGAGTTTCTTACATATTCTTTGGTGTAGCTCATTTACTAGAGATCAGAACACTGACATTAAGTGTGCTAAATTGAGGGAAAGATGAAAGAATTAATTCACTTTTTTTTAAATGAATGGATTACCAGAGCATGATTACCTTGTTAACGGTGGACAATGTTGCTGCTAGCAATTGTACTAATGCTTACTACTGATGATTGAGTGAAGAATTTGGAGGTCAACAGTCCTACATTTTAAGCCCTGACAGCCTTCTCTTTTCAAAACCAGGTGACCTGTACTTTCGAGTGGTTTACTTGTACCTACATTTTCAGGAAGCACAAGCTGTATCATCTTCAAGGAATTATTAATTCCCGTATTTTTCAATTATACTGTAATTTTATGTTCTGAACTTCCCTGAGCTCTACGGATGCTGGTAAATGGATTTAATTTATTATTATTATTATTATTATTATTATTATTATTATTATTATTCATGAAACTATTGATTCATTGATTTTTATTCTGACATTTCATAAATCTCATTTAATTGTTGAGGTCTGGAATGGGATAAAAATGGGGCACCTCATTCGCAGGGCGCATATAGGGTGAGATCCAGTGTCACATGAGAGCATGAGACTCTTAATTGCAAGGTCATGGGTTCGAGCCCCATGCTGGGTGAAAGATTCTTGCATTTCAGGGGGTTGGACTAGATGACCCTCGTGGCGCCTTCCACCTCTATGATTCTATGAGTAGACTTCCTCTCCTCTGAAGTCATCACACACATGTACGCTTCCCTCCAATTTGCTCCAGAGATCCTCTAAGCTTCTGAGCAGATCTGAGGGGTGTATGGAGGGCTCCAGAGGCGGGTGGTTGAGGAATCCATTCCACAAGCAGTTTGATGGTATGTGGCCCCCAAAGGCTTGTCCAGGAGGCAATGTGGCCCTTAGGCTGAAAAAGGTTCCCCAGACATGTTTCTTATGTGTGTTTTCCTACCTCCAGGATATCTATCTTATTCATTTTTTACTATACCTTCCCAATCCAATTCATGTTTCTGGAGTGTAGCTGTGATCTAGCATTGACAGAAGAGCTGCCCTTTGGGGGGGCTGTAAGACCCAGGGAAACCAGAATTCCCAGTCTTTTTATGGCATGGCCAAGAGGCGGCTTTGTAATTTGATTTCATATTGTGCCGGCTGAGCATAAATCACAGTGGCTGGGTGAAACCTAAACTAAATCTGGAACCTCCAGATTAGGTTAACCTCCTTTTCCTTCTTCAGACCACAGCTGCTCGATAGCTGCAGAGAATAGAACAATAAAACACTGCTTTTATTTACCAGCAAATCTTCAAATCCTTTAAAAAATAAAAATAGAAGCACAACCTCTGGATCTATAATAATTTTGTGTCAATTCAAATTCCTAGCATTAAAATAAAATAAAATAATGGCTGCTGAGAAGGCCCACATTTCATAGCTGGAAATTCATATTATAGTTAAACACACCTATTAGCTATGGAAAACAAAGAAAGTGTGCATTGTAATCCCACATATAAGACAACTTCTGACATTTTTGGAAACATAGAGGTGACATTTAGATATTTAAAAAATATATCTTATGATGCTTCTGAAACATGTCTTATAAATGTTGTGTGTGTGTTGTTGTTGTTTTTAATTCTCAGAGCTTCCCACCAGCATGTTGGCTGATTTCCAACACAAAGAATCCAAAGGTGACCAAATGTAACTGTTCTTCCAAAGCATTTGCCGTCCTGATTATATTTCACTGCAATGAATGGCCCCAGGAGCAGAAATTGCATTATCATTATTATTGCTATTATTCATTTGTAATGCAGTGGGTGGCGCTGTGGTCTAAACCACAGAGCCTAGGGCTTGCTGATCAGAAGGTCGGCGGTTCGAATCCCCGCGACGGAGTGAGCTCCCGTTGCTCGGTCCCTGCTCCTGCCAACCTAGCAGTTCGAAAGCACGTCAAAGTTCAAGTAGATAAATAGGTACCCCTCCGGCGGGAAGGTAAACGGCGTTTCCGTGCACTGCTCCAGAAGCGGCTTAGTCATGCTGGCCACGTGACCCGGAAGATGTCTACGGACAAACGCCGGCTACCTTGGCTATAGAGCGAGATGAGCACACAACCACAGAGTCATCCGCGACAGGACCTAACGGTCAGGGGTCCCTTTTCCCTTTACCCTTTAATGTAGCCAAAATTTCTAAAGCACTGTATAATAATAAAAATACAATCCCTGACACAGACTTACAATTTAATAGATACAACACTAGAGGAAGAATAACTGGGAGGGAAGGAGCGAACAAACAAATGCAGGCACAAATTTTCAAAGTTATATAGTTGCAGTACACCAACTTCCCTGCTGGCTGGCCCCTCTTTCTCCTGGTAAGCAACCGTGGCCTAGAAAGATTCTATAATAGCTCCACCCTATCCAGTGAGCTGGTTCTGATAGACAGGAGATGCTGGAGATTTTTATGTTGCCCACTTTTGCTGCTTATTGTAACCAAATAGCTACACAGTTTCTGAATAGATATTGCCGCAATATCTCTCCCTACCAACTGTTACCCAAGACAGGGGTCAGCAAACTTTTTCATCAGGGGGCCGGTCCACTGTCCCTCAGACCTTGTAGGGGGCCAGACTATATTTTTTTTTGGGGGGGGGATGAACGGATTCCTATGCCCCACAAATAACCCAGAGATGCATTTTAAATAAAAGGACACATTCTACTCATGTAAAAACATGATGATTCCCGGACCGTCCGTGGGCTGGATTTAGAAGGCGATTGGGCCGGATCCAGCCCCCCCGGGCCTTAGTTTGCCTACCCATGGCCCAAGCAGATCTCTCTCTCTCTCTCTCTCTCTCTCTCTCTCTCTCTCTCTCTCTCTCTCCTTCCTGTAGAGAGGACCAAGAAACAGAATCTCTGAGGCAAAGAAAGAAAGAAAGAAAGAAAGAAAGAAAGAAAGAAAGAAAGAAAGATGCAGAATCAGCAAAGTCATTCAGCTTCGAGGAATGTTGGATATTTAACCATCAAAGAGGCCTTTTTTTAGTGCCTTTTCCCCCAACATCAGGCAATGTAATACAGAATCTTAGCCTTCATTATTGCTTTTGATTTTGCTGATTGCATATTAAGCATCTCTCTCTCCAACCACCTGGTTGCCTGAATGAATGAAAATGCTCCACGTAAGTGATTGTTAATGTGTGCATTATAAAAGGGAAGAATTCCAGGAATGTTACAGCAGGTCCTTGACCACGCCAGACGCATCCAATAAAAAGGGATGGCTTGCTGTGAGCCACTTATTACTCTGAAAGCATGTGAAATAGATTGCAACTAAATTAGATGGTACCCAAGGCCATTTTACTGTAACATAACAGAAATTTAGATTGCTACATGGAAAAAAAATGTGCATCTGGCTTTTTGGTGTTACAGCTGTTTGAGAAATCCTTCTGTCAAAACAACACAAAGTTCTCTCCATTCGGATCATTCAGCTATGTATAAGCGATATATAGGGAATGTGATGCTTTTCCATACATAGCAGATTATCTACATATCCTTTTCGGGTTTCACTTCTGAGAAGAGTTAACTTCTATGAAACGCAGACATTAAAAATGTAAATATATAGCTTTCTAATGGGCAGGGTGGAGAGAGAAATGTAGAAATTTTTATTTTATTTTATTTTATTTTATTTTATTTATTATTTGTACCCCGCCCATCTGGCCGAGTTTCTCCAGCCACTCTGGGCAGCTTCCAATCAAATATTAAAACAATACAGCATTAAATGTTAAAAACTTCCCTAAACAGGGCTGCTTTCAGATGTCTTTTAAAAATAGGATAGCTGCTTATTTTATTGACATCTGCTGGAAGGGCGTTCCACAGGGCGGGCGCCACTACCGAGAAGGCCCTCTGTCTGGTTCCCTGTAACCTCGCTTCTCGCAATGAGGGAACCGCCAGAAGGCCCTCGGCGCTGGATCTCACTGTCCGGGCTGAACGATGGGGGTGGTTAGTATCTTCACTAGTCTTACACATATTCTTTTTTGCTTCCTTTAAAATTTCCCAGATGTTTGGCCTCAGCAGGAAATGTCAAATTTACTTTGAAAGGTTGCCTTCAAAAAAGCTTGCCATCATTTCTGAGGACACAGAGTCATGATGGCTATGCACAACCAATAACAGTAACCAAAAATATCCATTGATGGTGTTCACACTGCCAGAAAGAATGTTACTGTATAGCCTTAGACAAAATATATCAGTCTTAAGTGTGTACCTGTGAAATGGGAATAATAGTGGCTTGGGCTTTTGTGAGAATCAAAGGAAAATTGTAAGTACTTTGTAGATAAATAGTTTCCAAGGATGAATTAATTTTTCCTCTTACAGTTTAAAATTTCTGTCAGTGTTGCTGATTTCTACTATTTACACATTCCCTTTTGCCAGTTCCTGTCCATTTAATTACTGTTTTTCATGGGTCTGTTTCTGCAGGAGAGTTGTCAAGCCACATCATAGTGCCGAACTACCTCAGATTGTCTTTCACCTCCATAAATGTCTTATCTGCTCTGAGAAACCACTTACATATTTATGCACAACTCAGCCATGTCTGCACAACTAATCTGGCCCCAGCAGGTGGTTCATTACTCATACACCACCTATATACACCTTAATTGACAATCTGAACTTTTCAAACTGATAGCTGTGGAATTTAGCTCAGCAGGAAACCTATCAAATCATGCCATTGGCTCACTGGCCACAAACAAATGCTGTGTGACCTGTTCGTAACTTGCATTACCACCAGTCACTTGCATGTGTGATGTGCTACAAACAGAGAGTCTATTGAGTGTGTGATGTATTTTTCTGGTTCATAATTGGACTCCCATCAGAGCCTGGGTACAGGGCAGGCCTGTACAACTTGCGACCCACCAAGTTGAACATAGCTTGAGCACTTAACAACATCTTTGTTTTTTTATGATTTCAAACAGGCAGTAAAAACAGGCAGTAAGTGACAGGCGCTCTGCCTGGTGGGTAACAACTTGTGTAGGATTTATAGAGAAAGATTTTGGAACAGTGCAAGCTCCCTGGCATGCACATTTATTTGCATGCATGGATTGGCCCTATCATCTTTAATGAATGGGAACCCCTTGAACAGGCAAAAGAGGCAAGGACATCCACACACACAAAATATTATTATGTTGCTCTTATCTGACTCTCATACCTCTTGAACCTGTTTCCCCTCAGATAAGTAGCATGAATGCTGCCTTTCCTTCTTTGAAGTGGAAACTGAAGGACAGAAGGGACAGACAATACGTCTCAGTCAATTATTTTGCAATTAAATCACTGAGACGTTATCTCTTCCTAAATGAGCTCCTAATATGTATCTCTATCATCTATCTATCTATCTATCTATCTATCTATCTATCTATCTATCTATCATCTGTCTATCTATCTATCATCTATCTATCTATCATCTATCTATCTAGTAATGATAAGTTTAAGGCTCAATGAGGTTTCTCAAGTTTAAAATGTCACTCCAAAACCTAACCAAGAGTAGGACAGAGGGAGAACATATCACCACTGTTGCAATTACACTTTACACCCAAGCATTCCAAGCAAAAGACATCAAAAGTGTGCTGCAGAATCAAATCTGGAACATCTTTTATCTTGACCTCTTGACCTGATGGAATTGTCTTGCTTTCGGTCATGGAAAGTTTCTTGCCTGACAGAGACTCCTTTCCTGCACTAAGCTAGACGACATCATAAGTATTAGCTTGTTAGTGAGGCTTGACCTCCTCTGTAACATCACTTTTTTGTGTGTTTGGGGAAACCGTTTGCTGTTCATGCTGAACAGTGGAATGTGATCTTACAATAGGCAGCATCCTAGATGCCGAAGATACTATATCGAAAACATAGAACTGTTTATTGTATTAGATGTGTCATCCATCCTGTTTCATTTCATCCATTAGTGCCCTCAAAGGCACCACAGTGGTTCTTTCTCTTTGCTTGATGCTTCTGTAATTTGAGTCTTCCAGGCAGCCTTGGAAATATAGTTCTCCCTAGTGGCCAAGTCCACACTATGCATGCCATATGTCTAGAACTTCAAAGCCCTATCCAGGCATTCAGTATCTATGTATACCAAACACATGCACCCCCAGCTCACCTGTGATTGCTGCCAGTCTGAGGTGTGCTACTTCTATGTACATAGTGTCCAACATGAGGATAGGAACATTTATCAACCATGGCAGTTCCTACTTGGGATCAGGTTCAGCACCAGTGCAACAACACTCCCTGCTAACTAGCTGGCTAGGAAACTATGACTGCAGAGCTTTGCCCCATCTCAGAAAGCTGGAGCAACAGTGTAGCCCTGTAAACCCCCTTGTCTGATGTGGTGCGTTCAAACACCAGATGACTTCTCAATGGCAGCTCTAACTGTTCTGTCACTTCAAGTCCCTCCTTAAGTGCAGAGAGAATGGGGGGGGCAGGGGAATCCAAAGATTCTGACTCTCTCTGGCAGCATTGCGGGCTCTCCAGACTTTGAAACCTCCCACAGCTCTTCCCCTGCTGCCTTTCCCCTTGTCTCTAGCTGCCTAGTCTGCTCCTCCTGACTCCCTTTTTCCACCATGACAATCCACAGGAACTGGAGGCAAGCCAGACTTGTAACATAGAAAGTTTACTAACACAAAGGCAGCAATAAGAGAGCCAAACTTTATATCTCCCTCACGTCATTTCCCTCTCAGCATCTCTGCCACACCCCATACTTTATCAGTTATCAACAGACACAGTCTACCTGGCTCTAAATCCACCCAGCATTTTATTCCCCATCCTTCTGAGAGCTCTTCCTTCCATGGCCTTGCAGTAACTTCACATAGTAGCTCAGCTGTTTGCAGCAGTACAGGGAATGTACTGGGAATGATGGTTGTTGTTCGTTGTTTAGTCGTTTAGTTGTGTCCGACTCTTCATGACCCCATGGACCAGAGCACGCCAGGCACTCCTGTCTTCCACTGCCTCCCGCAGTTTGGTCAAACTCATGTTGGTAGTTTCGAGAACACTGTTCTACTATCTCGTCCTCTGTCATCCCCTTCTCCTAGTGCCCTCAATCTTTCCCAGCATCAGCGTCTTTTCCAGGGAGTCTTCTCTTCTCATGAGGTGGCCAAAGTATCGGAGCCTCAGCTTCAGGATCTGTCCTTCCAGTGAGCACTCAGGGCTGATTTCCTTCAGAATGGATAGGTGTGATCTTCTTGCAGTCCATGGGAGTCTCCTCCGGCACCATAATTCAAAAACATCAATTCTTCGGTGATCATCCTTCTTTATGGTCCAGCTCTCACTTCCATACATCACTACTGAGAAAACCATAGCTTTAACTATATGGACCTTTTTCAGCAAGGTGATGTCTCTGCTTTTTAATGATGCTGTCATTGCTTTTCTCCCAAGAAGCAGGCATCTTTTAATTTGGGAATGATGGTACATCACCCTATAACTTTATTCCCAGAGACATTATGGAGGCTCCATCTTTTATCTAAGCAACAATCAATGGAAAAAAAGAGAGGAAATAAATGGTTAAAATTGTTGAAAATGAATTTAATGCTGAAAGCATACAAAATGTATTCAACAAATGAATATAATTACTTTTTAAAAAGCATCAGTGTCCAATGTATCTTAGGCCTCTCTGTTGCAATTGTATTGAATACTGAAATTGCAAACTAGGAGTCATTTTCAACTAAGTTTTACTCAGAGTAGATCTATTGAAATTAATGGGCATACCTTACTAATTTAATTAATCTTGGTGGGTCTACCTTGAGTAAAACTTAGTTAAAGACCATCAAGTTTCCAGATGCCTTCTGGCACAGAAGTCTTCTTCTGTGACTTAGACTTGAAAGGATGACGTAATTCAGCATCTCTAAGTCTCAATTCCAATATCTTAGAGCACTGCATTGGCTCCTTTTATGAGTGTTATGTATGCATGCCAACAAAACACCTCATAAAATATTCACTCTCAGATTGGTATATTGAAATCTTAGCATTTCATTTTAAGGTTCTAAGGCATAATGATGGCTTTATTATAGTTGTTATATATGTATGCCAGTAAGATGTTTAGAAATATATTTGTACACTGATTCTAAAATAATAAAAAAATAAATAAGCTGTGCTTGTATTTATGGTTTGAATAATTTTTTGCATGCTTGTTGCTTTAAAATAGTCCAGTCCCCCACCCCAATTTTTCACACCAACTCTTATTTGTGTGTTCATTGAAAGTTCTTTAGTTCAAATATCTCCTTTTTTTTTGTTTGAGAGATGTTTTGACCTCATTCTGCTCCTGATGACATCACAAGGAGTGTGGTGGAAGTAAAATGAAGAGCTGAACTTGCAGATGCAATGGTATTTTTCTCCCTTAATCTGGTGGGAGGAGAGCTTCACTTGCTGAGCTCAGTTCCAAAATGTGCTGAGAAGAGTTTGCCTATCACTTAATAATAATTAATTTTTTTTTAACAAAACCCATATGCAAATATTGAGTCAGGAGAAAGCATGTAAATAAGTGTCGACATCAGCTTGGAGAATTCCTTGTTTTGACACATTTAGCTGTATTCTGATCTTTCATACTCACAGCTGCATGTGTCCCATTGTGTCCTGGGGCTCTTTTATTAAGCTCAACAGGTAGGGTTGGATCCCCCAGCTGTGCATGCAAAAGAAACCAGAACAGCTGCCAGAGGCCAGGAGCCAAAGTGCTTTTTCACTTCCTTTTCTTGGCAAGAATTCTTACTGAGGTAATCTGTTTTATCACTCCGTATAGGACACAAACAGGCTGAAGTAATGAGAAGACTCGAATTCACATAAGGAGAAGTGGCTTGGATGCAGGCAATTCTTAATGTGTCTTTTAATATGGATGTCACACGGGGCTCTTTAGTTCTATCGTGGGGTCTGTAATATACCTGTACTTGTGCATTTATTTCTGAGCTTTAGATGGCACAAGGGTACAAAAAAGAGGGATTTTTGTGAGGCACCAAGGGGCATGTATCCAGAAATGTTCACTTGGTGAGGAAGACCAATAAATTCTTCTGGGGCTTATTATAATTCATATGCATAACATACCACCACCACTGAAGCATACCTTGTGATTCATAGAGTGCAGAGCTCCAAAAACACCTGTGCATTTCCTTTGTGTGTTTGCGTACACATGTTTGGTGCTTGGAATTGCCATTAGTGACATTTGGAAGCTGACACAGAATATCAAAAAACATTAGAGCTGGGAATTTGACAGCAGTAATTAAGCAGAGCCATCAGCAACCAGCTGGGCGCAAGTAGGTTGCCCAAGACTGCACTACAAGGCAGAGGTTGGCACATATTGGGTTGTATCCCAAATAGTGCTACATGATTGGTCCCTCCTCACAAGTCTTTCTTATTGAATGTCCTCCATCTCCATTGTCCTCCAATGTCCTCCATCTCTCATGCACCTCCTAGATCCATCCTAGGGGTTCCCCTAATCCTCTGGAGCATGGGGGGGGGAGGATGTGGCGTGCATGAGGGGACAAGAGTGGAGAGAGTCTCATTGCGCAAATGGAAATTGTTGAACTAACAGGAAGCAGTTGTTGAATATCACCCATTGGTTGCAGTATTACACAGAGTTCAATCTCCCTTTCACACATACACAACCATAAGTGTGTGGTTGGGGGATGCCCAGGCATACTCTAAGATTATTTTTTCTTGAAGAACAGAGATTGAAGGAAGCAGACATAGAGATTCAGGCAGAATCAGGAAGTGGGTGATTGGCTTCAGCAGTGGCAGTAAGGAAAGGGGCAGGCAGAAGTTGCAGATCCATTTCAGCCTTTTTCTTCTGCCTGCATCTGTTTCTTTCTCATGGCTTTGTTTCCATCTGAGATTTGCTTGTCACCCTTTGTGGACAGGTCTGTGGGAGGAGGAACCACCCCACCCTCAGCCTTCCAGATCAGCCCTGTTTTTAGTCAGCATGGTATGGGTCTTTTTCTATGCACGAAAAATCTCCTGTTTGGGTTTCTGAACCACAATCATTGTGGTTGCTTTGCTACGTTTTTGCCTCTATACGTCTATCCTCATTTTTAATTGTTTGTCTTGTTAGTCCCACCCTTCCTTTGTTGAAACAAACAAACAAACAAACAAACAAACAAACATTGGATACACATCCTAAGAAAATGTGCTGTGGATACCTATGCACACTTCCCTAAACACACTCATACAGACCCCATCACAACTTTCCCCATGTGAATACAATGCACAATTCCATTCAACCAGTCCATGATAAACAATCTATGGAATCTCCAGGTAGGGCTGAAAACTCTGGTGCACTCCTGCCAGTCACTGTAACAAATGCTGAGCTAAATGGATCAAAACTCTGACTTGCTACTAAGGTGCTGAGTGCTTTCTAATTCGTGTATCATTTATCAATTCAGTGGAGCTGTTGCTATTTTGATAGATAGGAAAACGACAGTGAGGCAGAAGGGCAGCAGGATTGGGCCCCAAGTGTATTGGGCGGAAGTCATTGGAAGACAAGATTTCCTCTCATGTGTTTCATTGCAAATCTTTAATAAATGCTCTTGTGTATCTAACATGAGGTACAAATAATTGATGAAGCCTATAAAATCCCTAAGATGTTTATGTTGATTCATAAATAAATCATGCAGGGTGGGGGATTTCCATTACCTAGGTTTTAAGCTTTAAATTTCCTGGCACTTCTCTGATAACCAAGCAGTTATATGATGCTGTCCTCATTAAATTTTACCCCTCCCCCAATATTAAAGAATTCAGATTGAAGACTCTTAATATCCCACTCTCAAAAGTTTGGATTAAAGCACACCCACACCAAGGCTTTCTAAAGAGCAAGACTCAAATGGTGAATGTGTTCTTGTTTCAAAAGGAAAGCATATATGTTGTTAGTGGAACTCGGGGATTGATTTATTTTTATTGGAACTGAGAGAATGAATACTTGCAATGCAGGAAAAGAATTTGTCTCTCCCATCAAATTAAAGGAGACTGAATTTAACTCTTTAAATTGATTGCATGCTTTAAAGATTTTTTTTTTATTCCAGTATTAAGTATTGATCAAGAGAAAGTTGAAGGTTACTTTTTCATTTCACAATGTGCTTTGTGCTGCCAAGTGCTATTTCAATACGGAGTATGTAAAAAGGGCAAACGTTAAAGTTGACATAATAGCCTGAGAAATATCTCTGTGGCAATTGGAGAGGAAATGGGTAGCACTTCAACTGGAGCAGAATAATACTCCTCAATTGTACAATAGTTTTCCATATACACACACTGAAGGGAGGGGGGAAATGATTAAATTTGATGTTATCCATTTGGTATGTCCAATAGCATTTGCACTGCATTGACCTCACCAGCAACTCACCCCTCCCTCTGTCTAACCCAGTAAGCAGTAGCATTACAGGTGGAGGGAAGTCTGGTGAGCAGAGCCATCCCCCCCCCTTGGGTATAGTTAAAATAACTTTGAGAACTCTTTATTTTCATCAAGCCATGACCTGCTTCTTCTTTTAATATGAAAGCAATAAATAACTAAATAAATAATGTCTCTACTTCTAAGTTTTGTGAATGCATCTTACTTAGAGAAACATCAATGGAGCTATCTCTTTTTAATGACATCAATACAACTTGTCACTTTCTCAGTTGCCATCACCTCTGTGGGCAGGTTTGCAGCGTGACAGTGAAAAATGTCTCTAACTCTGCAGGTAATGTTTATAACCTTTCCACACACTTTCAGTTTGTAGTGTGTTTACATTCAGCTTTTGAAATGGGGAAAGACATGTAAGATTTTATCCTAAGTTGTTTCTCTGTTCAGGTAAGGTGCAAGTGAGGACATGATTCCTACCATTTCCTTTTTTCATCTGCAACTACCATGGGCAGGTTTGGGGGACATGAGGGGCAGGGGATTGCAGAGGAAGGAGGGAAGCATGAAAACCCCACATCATAGAATCACAAAATTGTAGAGTCAGAAGGGACCCCAAGGATAATCTAGTCCAATCCCCGGTAATGCAGGAATCTCAACCAAAACATCCATGACAGATGGCCATCCATCCTCTGCTTAAAAACCTCCAATGAAGGAGAGTCCACAACTTCTTGAGGGAGTCCGTTCCACTGTCTAACAGCTCTTACTGTCAGGAAGTTCTTCCTTATGTTTAGTCAGAATCTACTTTCTGGTAACTTGAATTCATTGGCTTAAGTCCTACCCTTCAGAGCAGGAGAAAAATAAGCTTGTTCCATCTTCCATGTGACAGCCCTTTAGAAATTTGAAGATGGCTATCATATCTCCTTTCAGTCTCTTCTTTTGCAGGCTAAACATACCCAACTCTCTCAGTCACTCCTCATAAAGCTTGGTTTCCTGACCCTTAATCATCTTGGTCACCCTCCTCTGCATATGTTCCAGCTTATCAATATCCTTCTTAAATTGTGGCACCCAGAAATGGACACAATATTCCAGGTGTGGTCTGACCAAGACAGAACAGAACAATACTATTACTTCCCTTGACCTATACACTATACTTCTGTTGATGCATATTGAATCCCATTGGGTTAAGTCAGTCAACCAACTACAAATCCACCTAAGGGTTACTTCGTCCAGCCCACATTTACCAGCTTCTCTGCAAGAATATCATGGGGGCATTTTTCAAAAGACTTACTGAAATTGAGATATACTACGTCCACAAAATTCCCCTGATCCACCAAACTTGTAACTATCAAAAAAAGCCCAAATGAGATTCATCTGGCATGATTTGTTTTTGAGAAACCCATGCTGGGTCTTAGTTATCACAGCATCCTTTCCCAAGTGCTCACAGACTGAGTGTTTACTTATTTTTTCTCGGACCTTTCCTGATAAGGATCTCAAGCTCACCAGTCAGTAGTTATCTGAATCTTCTTCTTTTTCCCTTTTTGAAGAAGGGAACAACATTTTCCCGCATCTCCCCAAACCACCACCCCAAATTGCATAGAATTCTTCATTAGAATTCTTCACATAATTTGAACTTGAAAAATCACAGTGCCTCATAGTAGGGCTAGTGAAATAGTGAAAAGTGATACCTTAATGTAAAAAAATATAATTGATACCTGTGAGAACACAAGCCATAACTGTTGCTGCATTGATAATTATTGATTATTGTTGGTGGGTGTGGTTTCAGCTCATGTAAATTGTTTTAATTTTATTATGCTTTTTCAATAGTTATTTGTCCTGGGATCAAGAAAATGATGGGCAGTATATAAATCCAAGAAGTAAAATAAATAAATAATCAGCTTCTAGTGTCAGGACTCAAAGGAATATAATTTTCAAATGCCTGGATGCTCCCCCCCCCCAGTGATGTTTGGATATTTCCTTACGTGATAGACAGTTGGCAGCCTCAAAGTCTTTTATTTAATTTATTTATTATTTTAGGAATCTTGCTGCCTGAATTTGACTTATTCATTATTTAACTAATCCCTTGCATCTTTGGTTCAAACACAGCAGAGGCAGGAAGTTGATTCCAAGGGCTGAAAAGTGGTGCACTCAGGCTAAATGGAAGCCTGAAAACCAGAGGAGGAAAAAAAAAAGCTCTTTCAACTGACATCCGCACAAGCATATCAAAGAACTCCCTGCATGGTGAATTATCCTCACACACTCCCTGCAGCAGGAAGGTTTTGCAAAGTCCTGACAACACAGCATTTGAATGCAAAGCTCTGAAACTCCAGGTCAGACTTACAGTTAAAGAGATGGGCTCTGTGTTGTATATAAATGAGTCTCAGTACTGAGATTTTTGCAGCGTTGTCTGCCTTCTGGCAAACTCAGGCACAAACCCCGCCGAGTCTGACAGTTTCCTTTATTTGCCTGGTAGGCCAGCTTAACTTTACCCATTATAACCATTATGGAAACATTAATGTTTAAAGGTCAGATCAGGAGAACTACAGCTTGCCTTTATTTGCATAAGGAAGTTGGTATGTTGTAAATGTTTCAGAACTTTCACACACACAATTGTTCCAAGTTCTCTTTGAAAAGCTGGCATAGGACAGCTGAGATTTATATGACTCAGGTTGCCTTTGACTAGAGAGATCGCTCTTGTCCACTCTAGACCTGTCTACTGCCACAAGTTGGTGTTGATCCTGCCAGGTCTGGGGGTGCAGAGAACATTTATTTATTTGAAAAGTATGTATTTATCCTGCCTTTCCTCAATGGAACTTGAGGAGGTAACCATTATAATTTGACAGGGGGGGAAAGAAAACTGCAGAATAACAACAACAACAACAACAACAACAAAGAATAAAAGCAGCTACTAAAACATTTCAGTAATCAATGTGCATTTGTTTAAAATAAAAATCGAATAGAATCATAGGAACCCAAAGGATCATCTGGTCCAACCTCCTGCAGTCTAGGTATCACAGCTAAAGAACCCCTGGCAGATTCCCATCCAACTTCTGTTTAAAAACCTCCAAGGAAGGAGAGTCCACCACCTTCTGAAGTAGTCCACCCAGGGATGTAGGAAGGGGAACGGGTGGGGGCGGACTGCCCCGGGTGCCCTCACAGAGGGGGGTGACATTCGGCGTGCTGCCCACCCGCTATTCCCAAGCCTACCCTGAGCCGTCCGGGTAAGGGGGGAGCTGCGCCGCTTTGTCAGCGGCATTCACCCCTTCCCGCTTCATTTTGACAGCTTGGGGGAGGCTTGGGAGTTGCGGGTGGGCAGCACGCCGAATGTCCGCCATGGACAGCTTACTCCGCCCCCGGCTGCAGGGCGTGCAAGCCACTCTGGGCACCAGAGTGGCTATTCCGTACATGGGAGGACACCCTCTGTGCCAGCCCCCCCCTTGGGAGTGCGCGTGCCCTGGGCAGCGCAGGCATATGCTCCACCGCTGAGTCCATCCCACTGTTAAACAGCTCATATCACCAGAAAGCTCTTCCTAATGTTTAGTCGGATTCACCTTTCTTGTAATTTGAATCCACTGGTTTGGGTCCTGTTCTCTGGAGAAGTTTGCTCCCTCTTCCATGTGACAGCCCTTTAGATATTTGAAGATGACTATAACCCCTCAGTCTTTTCTTCTCCAGGCTAAGCATACCCAACTCCCTCAACCATTCCCAATAAGGCTTGGTTTCCAGATCCTTGATCATCTTGGTTGCCCTCCTCTGCACATGTTCCAGCAGCATAGAACTGCAGCAGATGGGGAGGAAGAGTTGAACCTACCTGCCCCATCATACTGATGAAAACCAGTCCCCAGGAGCTGTCATTTACAGTTTTTTTAAAAAATATGTAAAAATATGTTATGTACATTGTATTCATGCAGTTGATGTCACATCCAGTTCAGCCCTTCCCCTCATTTTTCTTATCTATGTGACAGCAATAAAGTAATTGCTCTGTTTGAAGGAAAAAAAAAAAAAACTTGTGTGGCCATTGCCTGTTCTGCTGGCAAATTCAGCCACCATCACCACCCTGCTCTGCCTCTTGGATAACTGACTGACAGGCATCACTGATATACTAAAAGGCTAGTGCATACACAGCCACAGCAAGTATATAAGAGGTAGGAATCAGATGCATGCAGCATCTGTCTGGGTGCAGGGTTTCTTGTCCAGTCACGTATGAACACTCAGAAAACTGCTTCCTCCCTTATCATGTCCTCAGTTAGGTTGGGGTGGTAGGACTGTGATGTATGACTAGGGTACTCCAGTGTCTTTTCGATGTATTACACAACCATACCAACCAGGTGTAGCCATATATTCAAAGGAATGGTGGATCATTTGGTGAGACCACAAGGAATGGCAAAGAAAAGGTTAATGAGAAATTTTAGTTTCAAGTGATTCAAATCAATGCAATTTGAGATTAAGGAGTCAGGAACTGATTCTAAAATTTATTCTTGCTTTCTTTCTTCTCTGTGCAGCAGTTAAATGTTCTATTGTTGATATGCAATTGTCAGTGTTGCAGAAATTGCCTTTTGAGAACTAGGCAAGTATCTTGTATGTGATACACATTTTTAACCCCAAATGAACTTTTGGAAAGGAATAGATTGAGGTTGGATTGAATTGCCAATTAAATTATTCTAACTTTTCATAAATCAGCACTTCATGAGCTGTTGATTATAGGATGCAGACCTACAAAGGAAGGGCATAATTTTTAGACACCACTGGAATTTGCATTCATTACCATTGCAGGGTTAATCAAGAACCTCCCAATTAAAACCACTTCAGGTGCCTTTTTCATTAACCACGGCTTCAGTGCACAGGGCAGATAATACAATTATTATAACTTTTTACTATACAGCACCATTCTTGTGGATGGCACTTTAAAAAACAAAATGAAGATGGCGAAGCATCTGTGCATGTCTAAGGTAAGACATGCAATCACCTCAAACAGTAATCACCTCAAAAGCTGTTGCTCTAAAAAAAAAAAAAAAAAAAGGATTCCAATATTAGGCTCCATTTCATTGTATCCTATTATTTCTTATGTGATTTGTTGCATGTAATACAGATTATAATTCCTACTGTTAGCACAATAAATCTGTTGCCCCCTTATACCAAAACCAGCACTCCATAGCAATCTAAATAACTTTAGCACTGTTCACATTCAATGAGTGCACAATCTGAATACCTGTGTATATAAATAGTTGAGGTGTACAATCCTAGTTATTAACACTTAATGTTCAATGAGTGTACAGTCTGTGTACCTGTGTATTATTATTATTACTAGTTGAAGTTAGCCCATTCAATAACGGGCGCTAGAGGAGGAGGAGGCAGAACAGCGGCCGCTGGGGGTGGAGAGGGGCTCCCTCCCCCTTCTTCGTATTCCCCGGGGGCGGCTGTAGCGGCGGCGGTAGCGGCGGCGAGGATGGGGCGGCCCTCTGCGTCCGGGTGAGGCAGCGGTGCTGGCGCAACTGACAACGCGCGTGCGCCGCCGCTGCCTCGTGGACACGCCCCCCTCTCCGCCCACTCCAATCCCTGCGTCCGTGTGGGACACGGACATGCGCAGTAGCACAATTCCGTGACACACGGAACGGACGCAGGGACACAGCCACTTTATTATATAGGATTATTATTATTATTAATCCACCTTTCACCAGCAGGTCCTAGGGTGGGATACAACAATTTAAAATTTAGAATTAACAATGGTTAAAACAAATTGGAGTCTCAAAAATAGGGTGATTCCTGAAAACACACATCTCAGGTGGCAAAGGTCAGGGTAAAGAGGTTTGTCTTCAGCATTTGCTGAAAACTTTATAGTGACATATATAGTTGAGTATAAGTGTACATTCTCTCTCAAGAACACTGATGCATGTGTAGAGACAGCTTGTACCTGCATTCCGTGTTACGTATTAACAAGCCTATCTGGCATTAATCAGAAGTAAACTTCTACTATATTGAGGTTCCACTTCTCCATGAATTTCTCCTGTGGTTTTTTAATCCCTTTCACACATGCACTTGAAGGTGCTCCAGATGTTGAAAGTGACAGCTGGGTGATATTTCTGGCTTCACACTGACCGGACACCACCTGTCTTGCCTGGTTCCACCCCCAGGACCCTCGCATTCAGCAAGGATAACTGGGCTAGGGATAGGGATGAAATTTTCTGAATACCTGCATGTCAACACAAAGTTTTTCTTACACTCATCTCATTCCTTAATCTTGACAAGATTATCCACTATTGATCATCATCTATTATCCTGCACAGGAGTGAGGACTCATGTTTTGTTTTCATTTTTTTTTTTTTTAAAAAAAACCCTAGACTAATATTTTGAATCAGGTGAGTGGATAGTACCTGGAATAGGAAAAATGACATATCACCATGTAGATAAACTACTGTGCACATCTGGTGCATTTCTGCTAGTACATAATCATTTCCTTCTTAAAAGCGGGTTAAAA
The DNA here is from genome assembly GCA_034641385.1 of Darevskia mixta. NCBI lineage: Eukaryota > Metazoa > Chordata > Lepidosauria > Squamata > Lacertidae > Darevskia > Darevskia mixta. Next base: position 12,386,844 of record JAWWNH010000029.1, read on the forward strand.
AACACACACCCAACAACCCTATGTCATTTAACACAGGGAAGGAAAGACATCAGTGCCAATCCATGGCTGAGATTTTTACACAGCATAAAATCCATCGCCTTTCCTTCTCAGGAGTAAAGTAATTTGTATTCCCTATGTTTTGTTTTGTAATATTAAAGTGACTCACTTGGAAGTCTCAAAGCAAAAACTGATCAGGACAAGGACATTTTCCCCCAGATGGGTTTTGCACAAAGCTAGTTATCAGGTCTATATATAAAAATGGCATCTTGATAAAATCTAGTTTGGTTTATAAATTTGTGCTCATGTACAAAATAAAATCTGGCACATTACTCTGTAACTTGTTAAGTAGCATTACCCTGGAAGAAACACTGCCCTGGTGAGATGAAAATGCCAACTGTGGAACTCCCTCCCACAGGATAGACATTGCTCCCCGCTTGTTGCTTTTAAAAGGGCCTCAAGGACCTTTTCATTTTATTCTGCTTTTAATTGCTGGTGTTGGTTTGGAGTCTTAAAATTCTTATTGCTCTGTGTTTAATTTCTGCTGATCTAGATTGGGATGCTTTTATGCTTCTGTCTTAGTTAAATGCAGATCATACATGTTTGCATTTTAAACTGCCTTTATCATGCTGGCATGTCTTAAATTGTATTTGCACAGTCTGCCCAGAGAGCCAGGAACAGGGCCATCTTTAGCATATGCACCACTGGGGTGCAAAGATCCGCCCAGTGCCCAAATTTAGTTCTGCCCACGTCTACACCCAAGGTATACTTCTCTGCGGTTGCAGGCAAGGCCATGGCGGTGTCGGCGTCTTGCTCTTCCGAGTCTTGCTGCCGTCGCCCCTCCAAAACTGGGTGCCCGAGCTCCAAAAAGGTGTGCAGCTTCACATCCAGGCGCTTTTAAAAGCTCCCCAGGAGGAGAAAGGAGAAGAAGAGGGATGCAGCAGCTGGGCCGACGGCGGGCGAGAGAACAACACCTTTCCATGCAGGGCGGGACTCTGGGGAAAAGAAAGCGGCCAGGGTGGAGGTGGCAGCAGCGACCAGTTTTGAATGTCAGCTTGATCAAAATTATGTATTATTTCATAACAGGTAGATAATTAAGAGCTTTGGCGGCTTCAGCGGCAGGTGCATGGCATACCCCAGAATTCGGAGCCTGGGTGCCCCACACCCCTTGCACCCCTGGGTAAAGATGGCCCTGGCCAGGAAGAGGTAGTAACTTAGGAGCAATAAAATGACATGACAAAATCTTGGAATTAAATTGGCCACAACTTTATTGATTACAGATGACAGTAGGCTTTGGCATACTCACTGGGTATGTATCCTGAATCATCCAGCCTGACTGCTGGATGACTATTCACATGGGTCTGTCCTGGGTTAAGGATGCTCTCAAGATGCAGGTCAACTAAGGTAAACCACCTCCCCCCCAACCACCAAATGGGAATCCTATGACCTGCCAGCCACCGACCATCTGGACCTTCAGATAGAAGCCTTTTATTGGGACACCCTGGGATTTTGACCTGTATAAGAGGTGAGGCACACTCTCGCTCCTCCGGTTGACTAAGGCCATTTCCTCACCAAAATTGTGACAGTTGCTATGAGGAAAGCAAAACTCCCAAATGGGCCCAATTTGTCTGCAGGCAAATTTCTCCCTAGCCCCAGATACAGCGACTGATTGAACTCCACAACAAGGTCATACACAAATAGAGCTAAACCTACAGGGAGAGAGGGAGGAAAGATCAATTGCCAACTGCACCTTGGCTCAAAGCACAGCCAGCTTAAATGTGGCAGTGGCGGACTGGAGTGAAGGCCAGGATGGGCTAGTTTGGATTTAAGATTTTGATGGGCTATCCTTTTGTCCCCCTTGGGCTGGCTGAGGCTAAAAATAGAGCTGACTGGCCCCAAGGCACAAGGTTGACTGGCTCCTGCATCTGCTGCTTCCCAGAAAGGTAAGTGGTCTTGATACTAATTGGATTGGATTGTAAGGCACTTTTGTGGAGGCCTTCTGCCTGGAAAAGCAGGCTATAAATTTCTAAATAAGGAAACCAGCAACACATGCATTATAATATTTGCACCTGGAATAGAAAGATGAGGCACTTTTGTTAATAAGGGCTTTATCCTTAGCATTAAACAAAAAGGAGATTTACAATGGTTACTGTGATTGGAGGGAAGCTGTAATAATGCAGGAGCAACCTTTCAATCGCCCTTGCCTTAAGTCAGGGCAAGCCTGGCTTGGATAAAAAAGGGAAAGACAGATGTTCATTAATTGGTTCCCAATGCATTCAAAGATATTCTCTTTATCAGGGGACATTTTCTCCTATGCTTCCTGAAAAAAACTGCTTGATATGACTTCTCTTCCAGCTTATCAAAGTGCGCTCAAAGCACATTGGGAAACAATTTGCATGTGCAGCTGTCCTGGTTAACGTGTCTGATGTTTCTGTTGTTCTAAGGATCTTTCTCACACTTCCACTGTGACATTGCTCAGACACTGAGGTCCAGCTCCAAGGGTCTTCTGGCAGTCCCCTCACTGCGAGAAGTGAGGTTACAGGGAACCAGGTAGAGCATGGGTAGGCAAACTAAGGCCCAGGGGCCGGATCTGGCCCAATCGCCTTCTGAATCCAGCCCGCGGACGGTCCAGGAATCAGCATGTTTTTACATGAGTAGAATGTGTCCTTTTATTTAAAATGCATCTCTGGGTTATTTGTGGGGCCTGCCTGGTGTTTTTTACATGAGTAGAATGTGTCCTTTTATTTAAAATGCATCTCTGGGTTATTTGTGGGGCCTGCCTGGTGTTTTGACATGAGTAGAATGTGTGTTTTTATTTAACATGCATCTCTGGGTTATTTGTGGCGCATAAGAATTCGTTCTTTTTTCTTTCTTTCTTTTGAAAATATAGTCCGCCCCCCCCCCAAGGTCTGAGGGACATTGGACCAGCCCCCTGCTGAAAAAGTTTGCTGCCCCTGAGGTAGAGGGCCTTTTTGGTAGTCACACCCACCCTGTAGAATGCCCTCCCATCCGATGTCAAGGAAATAAACAACTATCAGACTTTTAGATGACATCTGAAGGCAGCCCTGTATTGGGAAGTTTGTAATGTTTGATGTTTTATCGTTTTTTAGAATTCTGTTGGGAGCCCCCCCCAGAGTTGCTGGGGTAACCTAGTCAGATGGGCAGCATACAATTATTATTATTATTATTATTATTATTATTATTATTATTATTTCCAGCTTAAGTGTAAAGTGATTAACACAGTTTCTCTAAGCTCAAACGTATATAAAAAAACATACATTTGCTCAACTGTGTTGCAAAAGAGACTAGTTGGCCTGGCAGCTATATCAACTAAACATGCCCAAGCATCAGCAATTGAGCTGAAGGAACTGGTGACACAATCTGCAAAGGAAAAGGCACACAAAGCGATGTTTTGATGTGCTTGAAATTGCAACTTAAATTTTAACACCGTAATTCATGAGATTATTCAAAATGATTTGTGTGCTAAAACATTTTCTTTCGCATTTGAGAAAGATAATCAAAGATTTGTTGCATTACTTACTCTTGCAATTTAAAATAAATTTAGCAGTTTCGAGTATTGTGATTTTTCTACATGACATCTGTTTTTGAAAAGTGAAGTTAGCAATTTTATTTTATTTTATTTTGGTTCCTCTGTGTGTTTCCCAGAACTATCTCCAATTTGTTGAATCTTCTGCTTGGAGTTTATAACATTTGTAGGAGGAGCACCACATTCTGCTCCCTCAATGCTAGTTTCAAGAAGAGCATAGTCATATTCTTGTTCTTTAGTTTCTTTATGTATAGAAAGATATTTAAAAGGGGGGGGGGACCTCTCTTGCTTTGCTTGCTGCTTAGCTTTTTCTGCCTTACGTTTGCACTGCTGAGTTCCAGATGGTAATTTTTTAATCAACCATAGCTCACTAGAAAAATGAATACGATTTCTAAACAAAGATTAAGATGTTTCTGTAAGATTTAAAATTAAGCACATTCTCACTTGTGTGTGTATATGTATAACATAGCCTCCAATCAACTGGGACCTATCTATTTCATATAGAGGCAACGCCCTGTTCAGGGCCTTCTCGGTAGTGGCACCCGCCCTGTGGAACGCCCTCCCAGCAGAGGTCAAAGAGATAAACAACTATCTGACATTCAGAAAATACCTGAAGGCAGCCCTGTTTAGGGAAGTTTTTAACCTGTGATATTTTAATGTATTTTAATATCTGTTGGAGGCCGCCCAGAGTGGCTGGGGGGACCGAGCCAGATGGGTGGGATACAAATAATAAATTATTATTAGTAGTAGTAGTATTAGTATTAGTATTAGCATTAGTATTAGTATTAATTATTGCACTCAACCCAGAAGTGACCCAGAAGCATCATAAAGACATCACTCAAACATCACTAAAAGGATGGAACAGGGATGGGGGGTGGAATGGGGGGTGGGGCAGCGCAGAGCAGGGGCAGAAAGGGGTGTTTGTAGGCTTTCTCAATAGGTTTCAATTATATGTGATTTCACTGACATGTGCAGTGCCTCAGAACGTAACCCCCACGTAAACAGGGGGCTACCTGTATACATTTTAAAAAAACAATTCAAATGTATGAATTACTTCAAAAATGAAACAATTCTTCAAAGTATAAAATAAAAAGTGAAATATTATCAGAAATTTATAAGATATAACAAAACTCATCTGTATAAAACTGTACCCCTCAAAGGTAAGTACTGCACCCCTCTGAAGAATTTGTGTATTGCCTGAGGTTCCCAAGCCACATTTTAAAGGGAGATCACCTCCGTTCTTACATGCGCAAATGCAGAGAAAGGACACAAATTTTTTGAACTCACCCACATAGACAAATGAAGACCTAAAATTAGGACTTTCGGAAGCAGAATAAAATTTCCCTTCCTTAAAGCCTGATTGCTTGGTCAAGCCTGATCATTAATTGATGGACTGCAAGAAGATCAAACCTATCAATTCTTAAGGAAATCAGCCCTGAGTGCTCACTGGAAGGACAGATCCTGAAGCTGAGGCTCCAAGACTTTGGCCACCTCATGAGAAGAGAAGACTCCCTGGAAAAGACCCCGATGTTGGGAAAGATTGAGGGCACAAGGAGAAGGGGACGACAGAGGACGAGATGGTTGGACAGTGTTCTCAAAGCTACCAATATGAGTCTGACCAAACTGCAGGAGGCAGTGGAAGACAGGAGTGCCTGGCGTGCTCTGGTCCATGGGGTCACGAAGAGTCGGTCATGACTAAATGACTAAACAACAACAACAACAATGTTTAATCATTTGTTGTGGGGCAGCTCTTGTGAGGTAAGTAGTCTCATGATAACTCCACCTGCACTTGGTGCTTGCCCCTCTTTCTGATACTTTCATATGCCCAGTTACATTTCTACCTGTTGCTTTTTTATTGTATGTTCCCTTCCTTGATGTCATTGACTGATGATCTTCCTTAATGTTTTCTAGGAAAGATTTTGCAGCAACAGTTCAAAGAAATCGTAAAGCTTCCCTCCTCGCCAAAACTTTAAGACTCACAGAACTGAAACCGGTCAAGGATGTGAAGATTCCTTACCTCTACCTTCACTAGCTGGCAGTGGTGTGTTTTTTTCACAGGAACCATTTATTTTTGCCTTCTCAGCATGAGAGAAAAGTGCGGTGTGTGTGACTTTTGAAAGCTGTTTTTAATTCAGCAAGATTCAGTCCCTGTCTCAAGGATAAAGACAGAGAAATGGCCCACACTCCTGCTATGTCACTATCCCTGCTGGATTGGTCTGCTTTGTAGGAGTCCATCATGCCCTTTCAACAGATATGGGATCGCCTTGAATGTTAAGGTTGAAAAACGTGTGTGATAATTTGTTCAATAAAGGTCAAGCTTAACTCCATTTCTTAGACGGAACAAATAGACCTTGCACATTTGGGACAACTCCTTTTCTAAAAATATTTGTTAGGGTCTCTAGTGATTTATCAGAGGATGCTTTTCTCTCCCTCCCACCCCATTTATTGTATACGGTATTTGTTTCTTAACACCCACATGCAGTTATCAAGCATCTGCAGAGCTGAACCAAGCATTTGCAAATTGTTCCTTAATAAGACAATTCCCCACAGGGGAAGCTGTTATAGCTTTCTACTTCACCGCCTCTCCTACCTTCTCCTTTGTAGCACTGAACATTTGGGATCTGAGGGTGAGAAACGGGCCTTATTTATCCTCTGTGATCAGGCCTTAGAAAGTTGACATGATCTAAAACTATATCAAGAGCCCCATGTAATTTGCTTAGAAATACTAAGATGATATCTTCAGGCTTAAGAGCCATTGGGAGATTCTAGCGGTCTAATCTTGCATAAGCCTAATAGAGCACTAATTCCCTGAATATTACATGCTCCTTCTAATTCTCAGCTAACAAAAGCCCTGTTGACATGTCCAGACATGTGAATATGTGGAGTAAGAGAACACAATCTGCTCTGCTGGCTTCCTTTTCTCCTTCAGATCAAATTGTGTGAGAGAGATTCTGCTGGTGGGAAATAGCAGGCATGATACCATTACTCCTGTCCACACATTCATAAGAACCTGAGAAGAGTGCTGCTGCATGAGGCCAATGAACTTTCTAGTCCAGCATAATGGGGAGATGAATACAACAGCACAGCCATCTCCCTGGATATAAGTAGGTGGAGGAGACCCTGTTTACTGTAAAAAATGGTTGGTGGGTGTCCACCTCACAGTAGTGAAGAGAGGGATTTTCCATGTGGTGGCAGCACCTATAACTTGTGGAACGATCTCCCCCTGGAGATCTGGTGAGCAACCAACTGTTGGGTGCTTCCACTGGCAACTAAAAACATACCTCTTGACGCAAGTTTTTCTTGGTTGTTAATAGTGGCTCCAGACATCTCTGATTATTGTAACTGGGGGTTCCCTCCCTCCTATGTGATTCTGTTGTTTTATTGTGCTGTAAAGTGTCTTGGCACTTCTTTGAAATGAAAAGCAGTATACAAATAATATTATTAATAATAACTAAAATCACAAATTCATGGTCTAAAGTGCCCTTCATCATGCGGAAGAGAGCCTGTGAGTCAGGGATGCAGCAAAAAGTAAGATCACACATATAGCAGTACAAAAAGATTACTAATAAAGGGAGGGAGGGAGCTCACTCCTTGCAGTCCATAATATACGATAGTAAAGCTTGTGGGACAGACTAAAAGAGACTAAGGAAAAGCCCAGTAACTCTTGAGAGAATGCACCTGTAACCTCATGGAGTAGATCAGAAGCCTCCAATTTCTTGCTAGTTTGTGGCAATATTAAGTTCCCATGCATATGAATTGCTTGGGGTTTTTATGGATTTTTAAACAAAAAAAAATAGGCCATATGAGCACAGACTCTTATGAAACTATCATCTAGTGGAGCCCTGGGTTCTGGAGCTCAGGATAGGACCTTCTTGATAAGGTCAAGGTCTTGAACTATGGGTTACCCCCTCCCCCATAGTTCAAATCAGGGCTTTTTTTTCAACTAGAGCTCACTGGAGCTCAGCTCCAGCACCTCTCAGGTGGATGCCATTGACATTCTCAGAGAACAAGGGAGAAGTTTATGGTGAGCTCCGGCACCTCTTTTTCTAGAAAAATAGCACTGGTCCAAATGACTGCAGACAGTGAGAGTGGGTAGGATTATATTATGTATTAAATGCATCACAGTCTGTTTTATTTTTTCAGGTTTTTAGAATATGATTTACTTATTCCCTTTTGTGACCTCCGGTGGGATCACGTGACCACAAAGGGCAGGGTTTACATGCTGTAAATGTTCACCCATATTAGGAGCCACAAAAGAGCTCTTAGAAAATGCAAGTCCATCCCCTACACGAATAGATATCCAAGAGAGACGATCAGTAATGCTAAGCCGATTCCCAATATAGATAGATGAGGGGAGTTTGTCCACATCTGTCGATCAAATAATGTGACTAGTGGACTTCACAGAGCTTGGTGGATCCTGAGTTGTGTGTACCTGTCTTAGCACAGTGAGTTCCCCTTTCTCTCTGTGTCTGTGTTTTTTAATGACAATTAAAAGAAATCCCTCACCCTGAATAGCATGGTGTCATTTTCTGAAATGTGACAGAAAATGGTTACATAACACAATTTGATTGATGTGTCCTGAAGCCAAGCTCATTCTTTCAAAGAGCAAGGAGATAAAACCTAAAATATAAGTAAGCAGTACCCACACACTGTAGCTTGAGAAATCTGAATTATGGACAGATGGTGACAGGTAAAAGATATCACAGGGCTCTGAACTCCACAGAGACTAGTTGGCCTGTCTTGCTAAGATTTTGCAAGGCAGGTCTAGTCAGTCACTGTGAGGCACCTGCTGACATTGAAATGTACTAAAAGATATTAGGGGGAGAATGCCCTGATGATCTTGAATATTATAGCACTGGTGACAGAAAGAATGAGAGGGAGAGGGAGAACAGCAATGACCCATGTCCAGGATATCATTATAAATCTAAGGTTTTTTATTTTATTTAATGTCACCAAACACAAAAAAGCAATTACTATTCCTGAGAACTGAACATATCTAGACACAATGTACATTAGAACCACTCAAATGCCTTGGCAACTTTTATCATCTTGCTAAAGAATGCAGAGTGTCAAGCATAGGCATAGTACTGAAGAGTAAGGATATTGATGGATTACCTCCAACCCATCATATACCACTAGTCAAAAGATGATGAATGGCTCTTTGTCTAGAAATCAAGCAAAGGGGGAAATGTCAGGTTTTAGTTTCCTCATGAGTATCCAATTATGAAAGCTGTCTGGTAGACTGACATTGCTAACAATTAAGGGCTGCATTTCTACTTATTTACTTCACAATAGAGTTAATGTAGGCATCAAATATGTGGTCTGTGTATCTCTGAAAGGGTCAGAGAGTTTTTTTACAGAGTTTCTCTCCCTCACCTGCATCAACCAATAAACAACCCATCATGTTAAATGAAATGCAGAGATATATGTCAAATATGCCTTTAGTCGCTGAAAGGCAAGGCAAGAGCCAGGATGCAGGTTTCTGTAATGGAAAGGGCAAATTTTATTTATACAGAATGTCACATCTGGTGAGCAGATCCAATTCTTCTGAGATGATGACAGACATGAAGTGGTGCATCCGAAAAGAGTGGGGATTACCTTATTCCTGCTACAGAAGCTTCTTATTGGCAGGGAGACATGTAAAAGGGTTTGTTTCCCCCACCAACACACACACACACACACTATTGATTCACCCAAAAGGGGACAGCAACTAAAACACACCACCTTCACACATTCTGTTTCTGTAGTCTGTAAGGACAGAGTGTCAGTTAAAGAAGAAAACATGAAGAAGAAAGCATGATTAGGGGGTGGGTGTGTGCCACTTTCTGTTGAAAGTCGTGATTCTGCAAACAAAACAAAACCACAACACCCTTCCCTATCACTGCAATTTGGGGTAATCCAAAACTTAATTAACCTGAAGTGTGTTATCATAGAACAGCTTGCTTTCCATTTTGTCCCCACATGATCCCCTTTGGTATATAATAATATCCATCTTGTTTCAAACAGCTAGCTAGCTAGCTGTCCCAAGAAGACTTGTGGCAAGAGCTTTAAATTTTGAGTGGCTAATAATAGGCTTTTGAAGGAATGGAAAAAGACTTGAGTTGCATTGCCTGCAGTGGAAGTGCGACTGCCTCTGTGCATGGTGCTTCATATAATTTTTTTCTTTCTTTTTTTACAAAGTTCTACTAGTATCCAGTGCTCCAGTCTCCAAAGATAGAGACGTAGGACATAGGGACCTTATACCATTAATGTCAGAGACATGGCCGGCAGAGAGGACTCTGCAGAGGGGGAGGAAGAGGCAGAGGAAAACAGGAACTTGGTTCATTCACACCACGAAAGTGAGCTAAGCCCTTCTCACTCTGGAATGCTGCCTGTAAGTTTTCGCAGCAGCACAGAGATGAAGGGGCAGGATGCAGGTGATAGGAGGGGGTTGGATTCAACTCCAGAGGAGGAGGAATTGGCTACACCTGAGTCTCCAAGAAGTCGGAGGCGGAGCAAGCGATTAGAACAAAGGAAGACCAGCCGGAAGCGGGGGAGGGCTTGGAGTATATCTGGCCTTGGAAGAGGCCGGAAGCCAGTCGAGTCAACTGACTCTGACAGTGAGATATGAGTTGTGGGAAGCTTGAATTGCTGAGGTTGATAAATAAACCTCAACTAGTCAAACTGCCAGCGTGTCGTGTCTTGTGTGAGAGAAGTGCTAAACCTGACAATTAAACTGTTCAGACATAAGGTCTACTCTGACTGCCAGTGGCTCTACAGAGCTTTTTTCCTCACAACCTGCTACAAGGAAAACTGGAATCTTCTGCATTCCAAGCATGTGATTTACAATTGAGCTATGTAAGGTCCCAAATTTCCACAAATCTTCCACACTGTCACACTCCTTCCCTGCCCCATTATAACACTGAACACTGAAGCTTCCATCCTTTTACTGGCTGAGATTAAAATGGTTGCTCATGTTTCTGTTGACATGTACATGTGGGGGGGAGGGGAAATCACAGAAGCCAGCTTTTTTGGGGATCTTTAATCTGGAAACAATTGCACACCACAAAGGTTATTGCACTACATAACTGCCAATTCCCCCCGCCAATCCATTCTGGAGGGATTAACAAAAGTCAATCATTGTCAAGATCAGCACAGAAAAAAAATATTTAATTGTACAAAATGGCAGGCAGTGAGTAAAATGGTTACAAAATAGTCAGATGGTTACTGGTTAATTAACAGGCTATCCAAACCTACATTGCCTAGAACAATAGTTCAAGCTGTTTCTGTAATGATGACAGGAACTGATGGAGCCTGGAGAGTTTGCCATATAGGAGGCAGGGTGGGTGCTGGAGAACCCGGAGGGCTCCACCAGGGGAAATGTCTGAATATGAATGATTGGTATTTGGATAGTGAGAGGGATGAAAGACAGTGAGATTTTAGAAACATAAAAGATGGAGATGAGAAGAAAGGCAAAAGAGAAAGTGTTGGTACAATGAACTTCACTGTCTTCTGTATTTGCAAGGAACGAAGTCCAATCACTTCTCTAAAGTTTTTCCAGAAATAGATGAAGCTTCTCCAGCTTGTGTTTCTTGCAAGAATCCTGACTAATCCAAAATAAAATATCAAAGATGGTTGAAAGACAGGGAGACAGGGAGGGAAGGCAATGAAAATGGATCTAGCTAAAGTAAGAGATAACTCTTTTCCCATTGGCATCCATGGGGAAGAGCAGTACTGAAGAACAAAAATTCATGAATTTCAGAAATAGACTGGAAAGAGAAGTTGCTGAATTGCAACTCATTACCAAGCTTAAAACCATGGAGAGACCTGGTCTGAACAAAGACATTGGATTCTTATCTCATTATACATGACAAAGCTTTTTTAACCTTCTCACCCCTTGCTTTTTCCTGTAAGACTAATTGCAGTTGTTAACAGTCGTCAACAGGTTTACCACAGCTATCAGCCTATCACCCATTCCCACCACCCCTCTGAGTAATACCCCTCCCCACCCTCTCACTATATATAAGGGTCTGGTGACTTCTGTTTCAGAAGTGTGCATGCACACGAAAGCTCATACCAAGAACAAACTTAGTTGGTCTCTAAGGTGCTACTGGAAGGATTTTTTTTATTTTGTTTTGACTATGACAGACCAACACGGCTATCTACCTGTAACAAAAATTCATGGATCAGCCTCCTGGTGTATCCAAGAAGAGAACTCTTTACAGATCTCCATGATGCCCAGTTATAGGGAAGAAATGTCCTTGATGCCAGACACATGGATGGGACACTCAATGCTTATGTATCTAGCATTTTATGTTTATATGTTCAATCCCTGGAATCTCTGGGCAGGGTGGACTTGGGAGAGACCTCTGCCTGAAATGCTGGATAGCTACTGCTGTCAGACTACATGGACCAAAGGTCCAAATCAGTATAAGGCAGCTTCCTGTGTTCCAGACTTGAAGGTGCAAAATAGGGCACTGGTGGTCTGGCAAGATTGGTGGAGATCCTCTATCTTAACAGAGAGTGTGAATATTCAGAACTTCTCCACCAGCTCCAAAAGCTCCAAAACTATGTCACCACAAGGGATCCATGGCAGTGGAGCGTATCAGCACTAATCCTCAGTGCATAAGACTGGGAATGTTGCTACCTAAGGAGAAGTCTGGCACTTGCTTACCCTTGGCCTAGCACAGAACCCTCTGTTGACCATAGCTGTCAACCTTCCCTTTTTTGGTGGGAAATTCCCTTATTCCAACGCTGTTTCCCGCTGCTATCACGGATTGTTGATATCCCTTAAATTTCCCAGATTTCAAAGGAAGCAGCTCCTTTCCCTCCTTGCCGGCCAGGGAGGCGCCTCAGCTGCGTTGCTCGGCTGCCAATAAAGAGTCTGAGACCGACTGGGGGCGGAGTTTGCATGCCTTGTGCATCCTGCCCAATCAGACAGACATCCTGCCTGCCGTCTATGCGCTCGCTGTTTCGCTCACCCGTTTGCGCGCAGCCTCTGGAGCGCAGGGTGGTGAGGCTACTTGGTGCCATTGCACCGCCCTCGCGGCATCCCTTATTTTCAAATCCGAAAGTTGATAGCTATGCTGTTGACTAGTTCAAGAGGGCTAGGTTGCACCACCAAACTATTCTTCAAAGCAAACATTGCAGTTTGGTTGCACATCAGAGGAGGAAGGTTCTGTGTCATGCTTCCTCTAAACCCAATCTCCCCCTATTTAGGGAGGGCTCTTTTGTGGGCATGCACTTATGGATTGTTATAATAAAAACTGTTCTGTGAATTAATTTCTTATGCCCAGGTTATAACGCGACACCTTAATTTTCTGGTATCACTATTTGATGCTTCAAAGAAATGGGGAGCATGCTAAGTGAGCAGACAGACTATTTAGAAACAAGTTCCTACATAAAATTTTGTTATTTAGTTAATCCATATTGGATGGGAAAGCTTTCGTTTAGGCAACTGACTGCCGTAGCCTGTACTAGAGAGTGATCTGAGAGCTGACATTTTTGGAAGATCACATCTGCCCAATCTAAATAGCAGTCTTTCTGTGATGTGTACAAGGTTTCCCACACACCATGAACAAATTTTGTTTTGTATATTTAAAGTGTTAATTATTTAAATATTGAAAAGACTATATCCAAAAAAAAATCCAGTCCAGATTTCTTTTGACAATTATATCAAGAGAAACTAGATGGTGCCAAGTTTTAGTTTTCATACGCTAATTCTCAATTGTGTTTTGCAGGCATTGGTTTGCTGACAACCATCTGTTTCAGCTAAATTTCTTCCTCAAAGTCAGCCCAGAGGAAATTAAAATACTGAGATCAGATATTTGTGCAAAGAAAAAAGAAGTGAAGGAGGAGGTTATTCAAGGTGTAAATAGCTTTTGTATTAAAGTTTCTTTAAAGTTAGTTTTACAACAAAACCAGTGGTTTATGTTCCATCAGTTCCATCAGTCAAACAATGACATTCAATATTCTCTCAGTTATGGGTGGATCAGTCTATTTTTTGTCTACAACATTTTCAAGGATGTTCATTCATGTCCGTTCTGTCAAGTTTCTACATTAACCTGCCATTTTTTTAAAGTAAAAAAATACATAAAATGTAGAAAAATCAATCATTAAAAAACAATTTAATATTGATAGAATTAAAACTATAATCTATTCAAACCATACAAACCATTATGATAAGAACATCATGGCACCTCGCTATAATCTTCAAGCAATACCTAGGTCATGTTAGGTAAATTATTATTATTATTAGTTTTTAATCTGTGATATTTTAATGTGTTTTTATATTTGTTGGAGGCCAGAGTGGCTGGGGAGACCCGGCCGGATGGGCGGGGTACAAATAATACTAATACTAATACTAATACTAATACTAATACTAATAATAATTTATTTGTACCCCGTCCATCTGGCTGGGTCTCCCCAGCCACTCTGGGCGGCTTCCAGCAAATATTAAAATACATTAACACATCACAGATTAAAAACTTCCCTAAACAGGGCTGCCTTCAGGTATTTTCTAAATGTCTATGTAGTTGTCAATAAGTTGCTCCTGCCCTGAATACACTTAATTCTGACCCTCATCCATTGAAATCAGTATACACAATCCAGACACACTTCGTTTAAGCATCTAAAATACTTCCTGTGCATGGGATTCTTCAGCTCAGGACAGCAGATCTGATGAGCCCTATCAACCTGTAATGTGTGTCACTGGATAGCCAGGCTCTACTGTTTTAACTCTCCTCTTCTCGAGGTCTGTCCCCCTCCCCCCTTCACTGCTGGCTCCCTTGCCCTTTATCCTCCATGCCACAAAACCTTGGCAGACACAAGGCACTTCCATCTCAACAGGTGCTCTGTATTTCTGATGTTCCATCGAGGGCACTGCTAAGAGACATCATTCTCAAGCACCCTGGGAGATGCATGTATTTGTCAGCCCCAGTGACAGTCAACCTGGTGCAGTGTTGGGGCTTGTTAAATCCTTGTGCCAGTTGCAGCTTATAAAATGTGTTTGCCAACAAGTGTGCGAAGCATGACACATGCATACACTATGAGTGCACATAGCAAATTATGTGCCTCTCACAATTGTGGCTTGCTTGTCATGTTCCAGTGTGGTGTTTGCTAATTAGCCCCTACCTATATCTTGTATGTATCCAGAAATATAGCTCTGAATGACTCCAGGGGTGTCTGAAATAATAGATCTCTTTTTATATATCATATTGTATCAACAGGGCAAAAAAAAAGAAAAGAGAGAGAGCTAAAACCTCTGTTTCTAATGTATACTTATTCAGGTAGCAACCGACTTGGATGCCCCTGAATGCTTATTAAATCTATTTTTCCTATCAATTCCCAGTGGTACATTAATGCATGCTGCTGGGTAATAGCTAGAGCAACATGTTTCTAAGACAACTGCTTTTTGATTTACCAGCTTGCAGGACAGAAGAACAAAAGACACACACTCTCTCTCTCTCTCCTTCTTAAAATCATTGAACTGTCAAAACACAATGCTATCTCAGCATAGATTATTTTATTTTTGAATATTTTATGGGACAGACTGTTTCTTACTTAGGAAAACACCAGAAGCACTGGTGGGCTAGATTCTGGAGCAGTGGTTTTCAGACTTCCTATGTTCAAGTCGCCCTTTCTGACACCCACTTGTTGTGTCGTGGAACCTTTAAAAATGACATTTTTTATTATGACACAAGCTTTCATAGGCTAGAGACCTCTCAGTCAGATGCATCAAGTGCTATTGTATGTTACAGATACACATATATATGGTTTTTGGGGATAAGGGGAAATGGAAGCCGAATGGCTAGACGAAAATGAAATGCAGGGTGTACACACAGTGAAAGTGATGCTAAGGCCTGATGGTGACCATTCAGAGGCAGCGTGGATGATAACACAAACACTGTGGAAGCAGGTGACATTTTCATTTGGTAGAGCCACAGAACATATCAGGCTCAGTCCTGAAAATGTGAAACAATAATCTCTGCTCATGTGCAGAGTATATCACACTGGTGACTAATCATAATCAGCTTCTGTTGTGCCTGATGTCTTTGTCCATGGAGTTTTCTTGGCTGGGATACTGGAGTGGTTTGCCAGTTCCTGCTCCAGGTGGATCACGTTTAGTCGAAACTCTCCACTATGACCTGTCCATCTTGAGTGGCCCTGCACGGCATAGCTCATAGCTTCTCTGAGTTATTCAAGCCCCTTCGCCATGACAAGGCAGTGATCCATGAAGGATCCATCCTCGAAGCTACCAACATGAGTCTGACCAAACTGAGGGAGGCAGTGGAAGACAGGAGTGCCTGGCATGCTCTGGTCCATGGGGTCACGAAGAGTCAGACACGACTGAACGACTAAACAAGTTGTGCCTAAGATTGGGAGACATGATATCCAAAGAGGCTTAGATAACAAAACTTTTCATTTTAGAAATTCTCTGACAAACTCACAAAAAAGAAGGCAATAAAAAACACACACACATTACCAACCCATAATCAGGAACAAAAGGAATTGATTTATCCCACTCCCTACCTCACACTACAGACATTAATCTTAAACACTGTAATTACTCCTTTATCTTCTCTACTTCCTGCAAATAATTTCCCTTCCCAAAATACTCAGATTTATTTAATGAAACCTTAAGCCTTTGTTTGGTGGACTTTTGGCTTTGGAAAAGGTTTCACCTTGTCAGCTGTGAATTGTCCGTGTGTTCATTCATGAATTTGTTCCATCCCTTTATGCATTCCAGTGGTACCTCGGGTTACGAACTTAATTTGTTCCGGAGGTCCGTTCTTAACCCGAAACTGTTCTTAACCTGAGGTGCGCTTTTGCTAATGGGGCCTCCCACTGCCGGTGTGCAGGCACTGCGTGATTTCCGTTCTAATCCTGGGGCAAAGATTGTAACCTTCCAGTACTACTTCCGGTACTACTTCCAGATTAGCGGAGTTTGTAACCTGAAGCGTTTGTAACCCGAGGTGTTTGTAAACCGAGGTACCACTGTATCTGCAATTTTAGAATTCTGTACAGAAATTAGCACTTAGAAATGTATTTACAGATATTATTCAATTCCATGTTTTATAACAAAATACCCATTTAAATATGTATTTCTATCTCAAAGGATACAGTCCTAAGAATAGTTTATCCTAAATCATATGTTTCAAAAAAATGCATTTTGCTACTTTATTGGAAGCCATCCAGAGTTGCTGGGGCAACCCAGTCAAATGGGTGGGATACAGATAATAGAATTATTATTATTGTTGTTGTTATTCTTATTATTATTGCTACTAGTGTGTGCGTGCTGAGAACTACTTGCCAAAATGTGGAGAAATGGAAAAACTGAAGGATAATTACATTCCAATATGAACATTAGTCTGGGAAGCATGCATCAGCTGAGATCACATGGGAATTTACAGAAACTGTACCTTTAACAATTGGGTTGGGAATGCAGGGAAAGCCTACATGTGCAGATATCTACATGTGCAGGATATTCCTTACTGACATCCATGCTCAATTTGTGGATGTTGAGGCTGGAGCCAGAATATTTCTCCACATACCAGGAGTGCCAAATTAGCCACACAACCATGGGTGCCCAAGGCCATGGGTGCCCGGTCCCTTCATAGGGAATTTTGTGGGTGCTTGGGCACCCAGGGCCCCAGGGAGTTGGCACCTATGACACATACCCATTCAGTGCATGTTCCCCTTCAGGCAATGCCAGGGCCGTCTTAAGTATATCCGGTGCTGTGGTGCAAAGATCCCTCCGGCGAATCACCCTTTTCCAGAGTTGACCTTTTTTTTAGGGCTGGAGGAGGCAGGCAGCGGCTGGAGGGTGGCTCCTCCGACAGGGAAGAGGCAGAGGCTGGATGTGGCGCCTCCTGGCTCAGCTGGCCACTTCGTGCCGCGGTGGCCACGGCAGGCAGCACACCGAGCGAGCGGGCCTGCGCCGAGCGAGCGAAGGCGCGTGCTCCACAGCCTCCGCTCCCACCAAGCGTTGGCTCGGTTTTTTCCCTTTTAACCTTCTGGCGCCCCACAGAATCCCAAGCAGAATTCCATAGAAAACCAAGCTGACGCTCGGCTGGAGCAGCGCACGCACCCTCGCTCACTCAGCGCGCTCGTTCGGTGTTCCCCGGACTCTCGCCTGGCGCCCTCCAGAACTTGGCACCCTGGCACCCCGCGCAACTAGCCTCAATGGGTAAGACGGGCCTGGAGAATGCTCATGTGCAGAGAGAGAGAGAAATGATGAGTGTGAATACTAATAGCATTTTGTGTCCATTACCAGTCCACTCAGATAAATTATTATTGGAAGGAATCCTTTGTTAAAATGCAACAGGGAATGTAATAAAGCTTAATCACATTGCCATTAAGGTCTGAGGGACTTTTTGTATTAAGAAAGGGTTCAGATGGGCAATTTTAAACAGCAGCTGCTGTTCAAGCACACCAAAATGTCATCTTTGTCAATATTCATAGGAAAAGGCGAACCTCATTACCGAATCGACACTATTCCACACAGAAAAACAATAGCATGAAAAAGGCACTATCGCTAATCAGTGTGAAACTGTTAATTTTAATTGAATTATAGCAAACGAAGTCAAGGAGATAAGTCCTAATCCTGTAATGCTTTAAATTTTCTTTCAACTATATTCCTAATATCCTAACGCACCATGTTACTTACTCTGCTGAATCAATTTCATGTCAAATTTGCAAAACTAAGTGATATTTTTTCCCCTTGTTGTCTGAGAGACAAATGCAACCGGATTGTAAATGTCGAAGACTGAAAATGCAGCGCCCCAAGCAGAGCAGAACCCTGGAGTTGTGTGAAAGGGCAGAAGGGCTCCTGATTATAGCAACGGAGAGGGGATATACTACAGAGTTGCAAACACTTACACATTTGTGCTATTTTCCTACTATTCCTGCATTTAAATATTGCTAACATTTGAAGTGAGAATGTTGGTCCCTTGAACCAATTAGGAGCAGACCCTGAATTGTTCATGTCTCACCCTCTTGTCAGGAAGGATCCTCCTGCTCCTCTATTCATTGGGTTCTTGTTGTATCTCTTCATTTGCTTCCCTTCTCCGCTTGAGCCTGGCAGACTGTGCTTCTCTTCACAAATGACTTTAGAGCCTACAAAGGCTCTTTTAAAAATAAATGAACTGCTTGACGCTCCAACAGATGTTCCTTCCCTTCGAGAGAATGGTTTCAGTCATTTTAGCCCCATCCTAGGCCAGTGTCTACTTTTTAAAACAAAGAAAAACCAAGCATCCTATGGTTTGATCCCAGGAAATGGACATCTTGAGTTCCCATATCTGGAAAGGCAAAGTTTAACCAAAGAACACCTTTAATTCTTTCCTCCAATCTGCCATCAAAAAGAATTATTCATTCCGGGCGGGAGGGAAATGAGTCCTGTTTGATACAGACTTAACCGTGTTTAATATCCCTTTTTTACTAAAGCTATTCAAATTTTAAAGACCTCATTTGTATTAATACCAGTGGCATAATATTAGACATTTCCTGGGTAGACAGACATATACAATACACAAATGGAACAGGCCAGCTGAGAGCTCTCAGAGGGCAACATTCAAAACCTCTCCCTAAGAAAGTACTTGAGTAGGTTCTTGATTTTGTTTTGGAAATGATTAATTACAGCACCGTAGGACTAACTGCTTCCACTAAAGGCAGTGGTGTTTTTTTTTAAAAAAAATAAATGTTGTAACATAGAAGGCTATGTCTATATAGTACAGAACTAACTGTGGTGGCTTGTTTGTTTTTTAAATCACAAACAAAAAGATCACAGACTGTCTCAGCCCCAGCCCCTCCACATACATGAAATGCTCCATTTTGAGGCTCTCTGCTGGCTCCCACCATGGCAGTACCACCAGCAGCCTGACCACCTGCATGTTTCATGGACAGTGGGAAGTCGGCTGAGCTGAGAGAGCAGGATGGAGGGCCTGTTCCACCTAATCCAACCCTATCCCCTCCCATCCTAGTGTGGGAGGGTGTGGGGATGTTGAATGGGTCTGCCATCAGAAATGAATCTGAATAAGTGCATTTCCTCCCCCACAATCATTTATTTATTTATTATTATATTTAACCAAACATATATGACTTGTACACACACACACACACACACACACCCCTCAGCAGTTTACAAAAAAAAATTAAATTAAAACTTTAAAATAATCCCCATAATAATTGAAGGGCACATGGCTGCTGCATCCTTCTCATGCCTCCCTTCCAGCCCTGAGCTGCTTTCCGAGGCTGGAATAATCCCAGCCTCGCAAAGCGGCTTGGGGCTGGTATTGCTCCTGGTGTCAGCGGCAAGGGCTGGGTTGGCACAGAGGGCCGTTCACCCTCTGTGCCCTGCCCCCCCCCCCAGCATATGTGCCTGCCCCAGACACTGGCAAACCATGCTATGCCTCTGGCAAGGAGTTTTTGTGTGTGTCAGGATAATTCCCATTGATTCCACCCCTGCATTCATCATAACAGCACTGCTTAGATATTGTATCCAGATCCCCTGCAAAAGTACTATGTGTAGGCGCTTAAGTGCTGTTCTGAACGTAGGATGAATATCTGATCCTAGTGGGCACAATCCCAGGTCTCTCTCACTCCTCACAGACATTCAGTTAAAATGTATAGGTTTCCAGAGCAAGTCTATATATAAAAAGGTAAAGGGACCCCTGACCATTACCGGTAGGTCCAGTCGTGTCCGACTCTGGGGTTGCGGTGCTCATCTCGCTTTATTGGCCGAGAGCCGGCGTACAGCTTCCGGGTCATGTGGCCAGCATGACTAAGCCACTTCTGGCGAACCAGAGCAGCACACAGAAATGCCGTTTACCTTCCCGCCATAGCTGTTCCTATTTATCTACTTGCACTTTGACATGCTTTCGAACTGCTAGGTGGGCAGGAGCTGGGACCGAGCAACGGGAGCTCACCCCGTCGCAGGGATTCGAACCGCTGACCTTCTGATCAGCAAGCCCTAGGCTCTGTGGTTTAACCCACAGTGCCACCTGGGTCCCTGTAAGTCTATATATACCGGTAGATTATTCTTTGTCCCTTGCCCTTTTTTTCTAACAAAAGCTCTCTTGAATTTTGTTTTGCTGTTGTCAGATTCCTCAGTGATTGCTTGTGGAGCAGATTCTACATTCTGATTAAAACTAAACTATTAATGTTTTTCAAAACCAGCTTACATGTGCCAGATCTATTGCTTTATTATTACAGTACATTACTGTCTATGGGTACAGCAGAGAGAACATATGGGCAGCGTTGAGCTTTGTAGAAATTCTGCTTATGCATCATTCTATGCAAATGCTTCATCAAGTAAAATGAAGGTTTGTTCCAGGAATACCTGAATCATGGGGCAATTTGTGGTTCAAAGAGAAGGAAGAAATTATTAACACTTTGAATTCAGAAGCTATTATGTGCTATCAGCTTAAGCTAAAGAGTTCCCTTTGTTATTCACTCTGCTTTACACACACCCTGCCTTATCCTGTGTATGTACCTGAGCAGGAAGATAAAATGAGTCAATATTAGGATAAGGTCTTCGGGTTGTAACAGTATTCAAAATCTGTTGAACACACACAATTTAATAACTAAAGGCTTGTTTTTTATATGGGGGGAAAGCTGGACTTATAGAAGGAATGCCTATCTGAGAAATGCCTTTGAAGACAAAATCCAGATGGGGAAACCAATTCAGAATGCAGCTGAAAGATTGCTTAGAAGGCGGTAAGGTTATCTGGTCTACTCATCTGTTGTTCTAAACTGATTTGCCATTTTCCCTCTCCCCTCATTGTATTCTTATGATACTTCACATATTATTTCTGGGTGAAAACCTGATTATTCCAGGTTCTAGAAAACATTGGTTTTTATGTATGCAAAATGTTTCAATGTATGGGGGGGGGGGAATCAACAGAAAGTCCTAGAACAGTCTGGCTTGAATTTATAACCCTACATTACAGAGCTTTATAAAATGGAGCACGTGGTTCTACCAGATATATGCCAAGAAGAAGGAGAGAAAGCTATATGAGCCAGACGTTGAGGCAGCAAGTGCATTAGCAATGGAGCACATTTTTAATGACTGGCTAATCCTTGCCAGGGTTTGTCCAATATTGCACATAAAACTTATTCCAGCAGCCATTTGAATCTTTAATGAAGATTCCTAAAGCATGTTCTCACCCTATTTTGAATTGCTCTCTACGAATGCTAGAGCAATGGAATTTTATTATCAAAAATGCCTGCAAGAAAGAAATTGAAAGGTCATGAATACTGGCTAAAACTGAATATTAATTAAAGCCACTGGTAGGAATTACAATGGATATTAACTAAAATGGTGGGCTTGCATGCTTTAGTTGACCATAAGCTGTAGATGACTGGAAGTGAATGGTTAAGAATAGAGAATGGTTACTGATTTGTACAACTGCTATTATGGGACGCATGGTATTGTGCAGATATATTAGAAGGAGAAACATAAAACAAGCAGGGATTTTAGTTTTTAGAGCAAAAGCCCCTTCCCAATTTAAAATCTGTCTTTCTGAAAACAGAAAGGCTCTATATAAAAGATTTTCATCAGCTGTTGTATAGTGATATGTGTCCATGATTCAGAATTCCACAGCAGAAGGAAGAAGAGGTACAAAGATGTCTTCTAAGGATCTGTTTACTAGGCATGTGCATTGGTTTGTGATGAAGGGAAGGACCTCACATTTCCAGGTTAGATTGCACCATTAAAGAGGCATCTCAAGGAAGATCAAAGAATCCTAGAACTGAAGAGTTGAAAAGGGACCATGAGGGTCATCTCATCCAATTCCTTGCAATGCAGGAATCTTTTTTCCCCCAATGTGGGGTAAAGCTCATGCTTTACCAACTGAGCTATCCCATAGGCGCCAAGACTTCATAAGTTTTTGAGAGTCTGTAGAGGTGAGGTATATAGAGATATGTAGGGGCATTTCATTGTGATAGACATGTCTAGCTGTTAATCACAGTGAATTATTTTCCCAGGGTACCCCAATCACAGTGTTAAGGGGGCACAATGAAAACTACTTGTTTTTCATGTGGATATATGCCTTCCAGTATGCAAGTTGAATGCATTGTCACTGGTGGAGAAAGGGTGTGTGTGGTGGGTGCGGTCTGCCCTGGGTGTCATCACTGAGGAGGGGTGACATCGCCCCCCCTGCCCCCCTGGGATGCTTGCCGCGGGCAGCGCTCCCCTGGGACACTCACCCTGCCCTCACGCATGGCTAGCCCTGCCCCCGGGTGCACAGCACGTGCACCGCTCCGGGTGCCAGAGCAGCTAGCTCCGCCTCTGTGCATTGTATTCCCCCAAGATCCTTTGTGGAGGTCAGAAACCTGCCCCTACTAACCACCCTGTAACAAGATCGGAAATAGAAGCAGCGATCAGACAGATGAAATTAGAAAAGGCACCTGGACCGGATGGACTTACTGCAAAATATTATAAGGAATTAAAGGATTGGCTAATACAGCCGTTGATGGAAGTCTGCAATGAAATTTTGACGGGAAGTAAGGCACCTGAATCATGGAAAGATGCATATATAACTTTAATACCTAAGCAAGATACTGATGCTACTCAGATGAAAAATTACAGACCAATCTCCCTCCTAAATGTGGATTATAAAATTTTTGCAAATATAATGGCCAGTAGATTGAAGAAAGTATTAATGGAGATTATCCACAAGGACCAAGCAGGCTTTCTGCCAGAAAGACATCTAAATGGTAACATAAGGAACATTGTGGATATTCTAGAAAAGTTAGAACCAGAAAGAAATTCGAAAGTAATTTTGATGTTCATTGATGCTGAAAAGGCCTTTGATAACGTATCTTGGAGTTTCATGAAGAAAAACTTTGGAGAAATGGAGGTGGGAGGGGGTTTCTTGAATGGTTTGGAAGCAATATATACTGAACAAAGAGCTAAGATAATAGTGAATAATGTAGTATCAGAAGAAATTTGGATTGAAAAAGGAACAAGACAGGGGTGCCCACTGTCCCCACTGCTGTTTATAACGGTCCTCGAAGTCCTTTTGAATATGCTTAGAAAGGATGAAAAAGTTAAGGGTGTGAGAGTAGGAGCCAAGGAATATAAACTTAAAGCCTTTGCAGATGATTTGGTGTTGACCCTGGAAGAACCCGAACCCAGTGCAATTAGGGCGCTGGACATTATACAAGACTTTGGACAGGTAGCTGGTTTTAAATTGAATAAAGCCAAGACTAAAGTATTAGGGAAAAACCTGACGCAAGAAGAAAAAGAGAGTATACAGGAAAAAACAGGACTTACATTTGTTAAGAAAGTTAAGTATCTAGGAGTGAATATGACTATCAAAAATTCGAACTTATACAAAAACAATTATGAAAAAGTATGGTCTGAAATTAAGAGAGACCTGGAAATATGGACTAGATTGAAATTGTCCCTGTTGGGCAGGATTGCGGTGATTAAGATGAATGTATTGCCTAAGTTACTTTTCTTGTTCCAGGCATTGCCAATAGTGGATAGAATGGAGCCTTTCCAAAGCTGGCAGAAGGTAATCTCTAAATTTGTATGGCAGGGGAAAAAACCCAGAATTAAATTTAAGATTTTGACAGATGATAAAAAAAGAGGGGGCTTTTCCCTGCCGGACTTGAGAATATATTTTGAAGCTGCAGCCTTCTGCTGGCTGAAGGATTGGTTCCTTCTAGAAAATACTGATGTGTTAGATCTGGAAGGATGTGATAATGTGTTTGGATGGCATGCATATCTGTGGTACGAAAAAGTTAAGGCCCACAGGGGCTTTAAACAACATATAGTCAGGAAATCATTGTTCAGAGTGTGGATGAAATATAAAGATTTGTTAGAAAAGAAAACACCTAGATGGATATCCCCACTAGAAGCAAAGGCCGATAAAAGACCTTTTTCGAAAGGAAAATGGCCTAGATACATGGATATCCTTGTGCAAGAAGGAGAAAGCGTCAGGTTGAAACCCTATGAACAAATGAGAGATAAAGTCACGAATTGGTTGCAGTACCATCAGATTAATGAACTTTTTAAAATGGACAAAAAACTTGGCTTTCAGTTGGAAAAGTCGAAGTTGGAAACGGAGTTATTAGAGCCTAAAACCCAAAACTTATCCAGAATGTACCAATTGCTGCTCGAATGGCATACACAAGATGAGCTGGTTAAATCGGCAATGATAGAGTGGGCTAGAGATGTGGGACATAATATTATGATGGCTGACTGGGAGAGACTATGGAAAAAAGGTATCAACTTTACAGCATGTACTTTGTTGAAAGAGAACATAATGAAAATGATATATAGATGGTACCTAACCCCAGTCAAGCTAGCAAAAATCTATCATCTGCATGACAATAAATGTTGGAAGTGTGGAAAGGCAGATGGAACATTTTATCATATGTGGTGGACCTGCCCGAGCACGAGTGCCTTCTGGGAGACAATCTATAATGAAATTAAAAAGGTGTTGAAAAACACATTCACCAAGAAACCAGAGGCATTTCTGCTTGGAATGGTCAACCACGAAATACCTAGAGCAGACCACACTTTCTTCATGTATGCCACTACAGCAGCTAGAATTCTGATTGCTAAATACTGGAAAACGAAGGACTTACCAAAATTGGAGGAATGGCAGATGAAAATGATGGACTACATGGAACTTGCTGAGCTGACCTCGAGACTCCGAGACCAGAGGGAAGAGGCGACCGAACAGGAATGGAAGAAATTTAAGACTTATATTAATAAGTGTTGCAAAATTAGAAACTAGATAAAGTTGAAGTTAGTTGTTATTGTTACAGCTGAGTATAAGATAAGAGTTGTTGGGAATTATATTGCTAAACATAGTTTAAGATAGAATATAAGTTTAAGATAAAGAGTAAATAAATAAGGGATAAGATTTAAAGTACTAGAGATAATCATTGATATAAAGAAGATAATGATAAGTATCTGTGAACATATATTAGGAATAAGAAACGCAGTGGTGGGAGGCGGAGGAAGTCCACTCAACAAGATAAGAAACTAGATTGAGACTGAAGTTATTTTGGTTGTTGTGTATTTTTATATGTTTGTTTTTTCTTTTTTTAGTATGTTATTGTAGTTGTTTATATGTGGTTTTATGTCGTAAAACTTAATAAAAATTATTTAAAAAAAAAAAAAGAAAAGAAACCTGCCCCTACTAATAATCTTTAGACAACAGGCTGTAGCCCCCAAAATTAAAGGTAGAAGGCAGAAGTCCACACTCCACCATTAATACGCGGGGTAACAAGACCATAGCTGAGGAATGTCAATTCCCCACCCCCACCCCAATCTTTTCTGGAGACCTTGCTCTTTTTTTCCATCTCCCGTATGATTCCTAAAACTGTAAAGTCTGCCTTTGTGAGTGAATCACTTCAGGTATTATCCATAGATTTGGCAGGCTCACGCCCACAGATGGGTGTCCATGCCTGCAAATTGCATCCAACTTAAACTGCAAGTCACTTTGGGACAAAATATTGTAGTGACAAAGAAGTATGACAACAACAACAACTACTACTACTACTACTATTACTACTCTGACAGACAATGAAAAAATATAGATCTCCCCTTAAAAAATAATTTTTGAAGGTGCCCCAGATAAAAACTCCTGCATGTTTGCCTACAATTTGGCAGGTTTAATGCACCCCAGAAGGGCTGTGATGCCTGCAAATTTCATCCATTTCTGTACGGGGGAGTTACAGACATTTTTAGATTTCCCGTTGAATGAAGAACAAACAGAGCTTTATTTTTAACAGGTATAATTCAGTCCTCAATAACAAGTTGAAACGGAAAGAAATAGAACAGTCCCAAAATAGATCAGACTGCTCCCCAAAACTACAGATACATGTCAGATATTGTGGACAGTGCACAGCCCTAGTATTTGCAACAGTTGTGTTTGTGTATGCGTGTGTGTTTAAATGAAACCCTGATCCTGCTGCCATTGAAATGGTATAGTGTCTGTGGAAGAATTCCTAAACTAAGTACTGTATGGTACAATTATGGAGAACTTAATACTGGGTATAAGACTAGGAAATACACCACCCTCCTTTTCATATTGAATTAAATGCCTAGACACCAAAGACTGAAGAAGAAAAGCAGATCTGGTTTGGACAATGGGTTTTTTTCAGGGTAGAATTAAACTGTGATGCTCATGTTAACAATTATTGACCTTTTAACTTACACTTTCCTGTTTCCAAGACAATGTGGCTCACAGTACAAAAGACTAAAGCTACTTCTGAAAGCTGTATCCCTGTGTTGACTTCTCCACCTTGATGCCATGGTATGTGTTTTCAGTATAGGAAAGTCAGTATAGGGTGCCATTTGTGGTGTCAGTTTATTGTCTGATGACTGCCCCAGTAACACCACCAGAAAAAAGTAAGCAGTTTTGAGTATTTCAGTCACTTGTGTCGTAAGACAAGGGAGAACAGACATGAGACTTGTGGGATCGACTTTATTTTATACTAGAATTCCCAAGATCCACCAGCCCCAAGATTTATTTTAAGTATCAGAACAGAGCCCACAATTATTTCGCACACAAAAAAATCAGTTTCTGCTTACCCAAAGCTTTTATATATACTTATATAAAGTATATTTTAGCACCAAGGCAGGAAGTCCTTTTGTTTCTGCTATTGTGACAGAAATCTATGCCAATCTACTGCAAATCATTCAGAGATCTCCCATTATATCCAAATCTCTGCTTTGTCCACTCCTAGATGTCAGTTTTATTGAGTCAAATTTAATTAGTAACATTTTACTTTCCTCTATTTCCATCAATCACCCTCATGTTATAAACAATGAGACATCATGTTATGAATTGTGAAATATCACAATATCAAGTTACATTGTGTCCAGAGTAATTGCATTATAAATCAATACCATGTCTCTAAGCAAAATATTTCATAGTCAATGAAAGAGCTAAAGTATCTGGTCATGTGTCTATACTTTAGGATGACGGTAAGAAATGGAAAAGGGTGTAGAGATAAGCAATGGCCTTGTGCCGTGCCACAAGAGATGTAAGCAGCTCAGTCCATTTTATGTTAACTTAAAAGAAGAGAGGATGCAATATGATTGGAGTGCATTTGGAGAAAAATAGCCAGAGCTAAGGAGTTATTCAGTGTGGTGAGAAAAGGTGGAGGAAAGGACCAATAGATGGGCATTCAAAATGACTTTTAGAATGACAGTCACATTTATTTAAACTGCAGAAACTATTCACCTGAGCCACCAAGGAAGGATGCACATTACAATGCTCACCTGTTCCTCATTGAATTTAATGGATGCATCTGATTGGATGAGAATACAGAAGTATATAGGGAACTACTAGCTGCAGGAAACAAAGTAGATTGGAGATAGATGTGGGCCATTATATCTGGGAGTGAACTGTAGAAGCAGGTGGGAAATCTCTCAACCTGTG
Organism: Darevskia mixta; assembly: GCA_034641385.1. Lineage (NCBI taxonomy): Eukaryota > Metazoa > Chordata > Lepidosauria > Squamata > Lacertidae > Darevskia > Darevskia mixta. The sequence continues at coordinate 12,414,774 of JAWWNH010000029.1, forward strand.
CAGATAAGTATTTCCTCCTCCATAAAAGAGAAGTCTCAAGCAAATGCAAAGCAGCATAAAATGTATAGAACCATGTTTACCAAGGAGCTCAGAAGATACAATCTCAGATGCCTTGCTTAAAGGTGTTGCATACAACTATTTGGCAGGGAAATATCTTTGATGTTAGGAATGAGAAGGTTTCTATAGAAAATGTGGGAGCTGAGACAGTGAAATTTGTCTACATTATTATAAGCCAGGTTGCTATTGAACTCATTCATTTGCAAAAGCTACATTTATCACCTAGTAGTTTCAGCTCTGCTCTAGATAAGGCAACTAACAGGAAGAAATTGTTTATGGGAGTGCGACAATTAAGTGTGTCAGCATGCATGATTTATAGCATGTGCAACAGAAGACAATTATCCATCTTTCCCTTATTGTTATTTACAAGTTTTTATCACTCTAATTTCCTTTCCCTGAATTAAAAGGACATAAATTAGCTCCAATATTTGTGCTAAATTACCTCAGGATTTAATATAAAGGTTGCATTAAAACAGAAATGAAGAGAATTTTCATAAAAGGAGTTTTCAAAAGTGCAGCCCTTTTTAATGAAGAAACTTCTATACATATTTGTTTTTCCAGCTAAACCTGCAAAAACCTGGCTCCTGCCTTTGATCACACAGCTAATTGAAATGATGAGAGCTACACATCACTTTAAATTAAAGCAGACCTGCCATCAACTTCACTGAAGAAAGTTCACATGCAATGTGTACTTATAATACACTGATTAACCACCCACACACCTAGGCGAAGGAACAAAGTGTAAGAAGGAGAGAACGTTGCTAGTGTGTGTACAAATATTCATAACCTAATTAAAGCTGTCATCCTAAATAAGCTGCTTACCCAAAAAGAAGAGATGCAGGAATAAGTGGGACATCCTCCTGCAGAAATATGTTCAAGTTTTGGGCAGAAAGGTGACAGTCCTAAGCCATTTCTTTGGAAATCAGGGGTGTCATTAGAGTTTGAATACCATATTGAGGTAAAAGTGACAGCAACTCATTCCCCCCCCCCACCTATAGACTCTCAGCTCATGGGAACCTAGGAGGCTGCATTATACTGAAGCACACCATTGTTACATCTAGTATTGACTGCACACTGACTGTTTCAGACAGAAGATGCCAAGTAGGTGCAGGATCTTCTGCATGCAAAGTATGGGGTCCACCACCGAACCATAGCCTTCCTTCAAACCTAAAATGCTGGATAAGTGAAATTACATCAACTTTGTGAACCCAGAATGCAGATGATTCCTCTAACTGCCTGGGAAGATGCAAGATGCAGAGCTAAGAGACCGCAAGGCAACCCTACCCTTCAGCACATGCTCACTCACAAACCACCTATTTGATTCAACCTTTGTACCCATCTGTAAAATGGGAATAGATCGTCCTAAAAATGGGGGTCTCAAAACATGTTAGCTTTGAATCCAAAGAGGAAAGAACTATAAAATTAATCCTGCTTAACCCACTGTATTCTGAAAACCCTGGTCAGTTAAGATTTCATTAATAACTTTCAGGTTAACAAAATACATGGGAAATTCATCCTTTCTCCTCTCTTTTATTTATTTTTTTAACACAGTTTGACAAAGACAGGACACCAGACCTGGTGAGATAGTGTATTGTACACAGTAGAACGATCCTATCTTCATAGCAGAGCTTTTGAACAAGTAGAAGCTTGCTTATCAGCCTGCTCAGCAAAGCTGCAAACATTGCCGTAATCTAGGGTAGCGATGATTAAAGAATGGACAAGCTTATCATGGTCTGTCATGGAAAGCGATGCCAAAAACATAAAAAAGAGATATTTTTTTTGTATGTCTAAAGGGGACTTCCAATGCTGTGCTGCATACATCAAAGCTCGTGATAATAGTCCTTGAATGGGGATGCAGCATATGGTAGCTATAATGCTTGAGAAAATGGTTTCTGGATGGTTCAACCATGTGGAGATTATCTACGCCGTGGTGTTACGTGGGGTCTACCCCAGTAGCAATGTGTGTTATGAGGTATTTCTTCCTGACAGTGGCCTTGCTGCTTTCCTTGATGGGGTTGGGCAAGGGACCATCAAGGTGGACAAGGGAGACAATTTGGCAGTGACACTGGTGCACTCATTTGGTTCCAACCTCACCACCACAATCTCCTAGTTCCCATGCAGGTATGTGGTTATGACACTGATGTCAAGAACGAAGCTCCACCATTCTGTCCCAACACATTCAGTACTACTGGTCTACACTTCTTTGGTTGAACTATGTACTAGTCACTATAGGAACCATGTGTCCTTCAAGTAGAGCCAATTGGATTCAGCATTCTTTTAGGCACAGAGAAAGATGAGCTGGGTATGCCCATGAGTTTCCTAGGATCATCTGATCTTTCTTGCTCACAAGGTGTCTAATAATTTGAACTTTGCATGCACGAATGACGATCCAATATATATTTACTCTTGCTATTGCAGAGAGGAGGGAATGAGGGGTGACTAGCTACTTTTAATATAGGAAATAAGACCTTCTCTCTTGGATTGCCAAAAGATGATTTATACAGGTTCTTTGGAAGCTGGAGTTAAGAGCAAAATTGCACATTATGTTAAAAAGCACACTTAAACTGGCTGCATCTATTTTGAAGAAAAAGCAGCCTCAGTTAGGAAAGCATACTTACATTGGTCAATTTTTTTTTTTTTTTTAGAACAAAGCAGCAGCAATATCCTGATCTCAAATGTGCCTTATGTCCAGATTGGGCCCACTCACCAGTTTTGTGTTGAAAACCACTCCCTTTTTGGATGTTATTTTGCAATAAACAGCATGCTTGGGAACAAATAGCAGAGGGACAGCAGGAATGGACAGCAGGAAACGTCTATGGGCTTACAATTCAGGATTGTAAGCATGTTGTGGATCACAGTGTCACTGCTACCGGTACTTTATTTTTGAAATAAAGGTGGCTGGTTGAGGTGGGCTTTTATAAACAAATCATGAATAATGCATCGTGCAGTTGAGCTCTAACAAAGTCAAAGCATAGACTACATGTGGATATAGCTAATACCAATCAGCAATGAATAAACACAATGTGTTAGCCACTTCACAGAAAATGCAATGCATAACGGATCCTTGAGATTGCATATAAACCTTTGTAGCGAGCTCCTTCCCTGCAGACCTTTGCATTGTCTGTGTGGACTGCAGAAGGGGCAGGATTAGTTGGCATGGCTCTGCCATTGCGGACACTTCTGAACCCAACTTGTCTCCATTTAGAATAATAATCTTCCCTTAGAATTGTTGCTGAACTGAAAACTTTCAGATAACTTTTAGGATAAGTGGTGGCAGGGAAACCCTCCTGGAAAATTTCAGTAGTGGATTCAAGCATGACTGTGGGAGGATGTAATTCAATGCCTCCTACAAGAGTTCCTCCCAGGTGCCCAATTTTACTCATCACCCTTTTGGTTCCTCTCTCCTCCAAATTGACCCAAATGGCCCTATCATTTTGGTATCAACAGATGGGGTGATCAGATGAGGTGCAATTTTATTTTTGCTTTCTTTTGAATTGCATTCACTAATTTATTTGAAACATTTATATCCTGCACTTTCTGTACAATTATGTTCCAAAGACACTAATGGAAATATAATAAATGTGATATGAAATAATAGACAGTGTTGGGGATAATTAGGAAAAGAATCCAAGATAAAACTGCTAATATCCTAATGTGTTTCTACAAATCTATAGTGCAACCACACTTCAAATACTTGGCGCTGTTCTAGTCACTGTACCTCAAAAATGATATTGTCAAACTGGGGAAGATGCAGAAGAGGGTAACCATAATGATAAAGGGGTTAGGTTAACTCGACCTTGAGGAGAGTTTACTGTGTTTGGGTCTTTTCAGCTTAGAAAGCTTAGAAAGAAAGGTAAATAAGGGTGGGACATGATACAGGCAAATAAGACTGTATGTGTGGAGAAAATTGATAGAGAGAGAGAGACAGCTTTCCCCTTCTCTCATAACAACAGAGGCCAGGGTTATCCAATGAACTTGGATGGTGGGAGATTCAGAACAGACAAAAGGATGCTTTTCTTCACACGGTATATAGTTAAACAATGGGATTTCCATATAAATGAAGGGATTTCCAGAAAATGTAGTGATGGTGCCAATTTATGTGGCTTTAAAAGGGGATTAAACGAATTCATGGGTGATAAGACTATCTAATGGTTGCTACTCATAATGGCTGTATCTCCAGAATGAGAAGTCAGCATTGCTGAGGAACATGAACTGGAGAGTGTTTGGTTCTGCTGTGAGATCACCACAGTCATCTGGTTGGCTACTGTTAGAAAAGACTGTTGAACTATAGGCCACTGGTTTGATGTAGCAGGACTCTCCTTATGATCTTAATATAGGACTGTATCCAGAGCAGATCCACTGAAATCACTGCACTTAAGCTAGTCATTGAAACAATCAACTTCAGTGCATCTCACTTTTATGCAACCCAGAATAATTAAAATAGCAAAGATATACAGAATATAACTGCTTCCGGAGCAGTCCATTGACAGCGTGGCATTTCATTGCTGTCACTTTTGCTCTAATGCCAAATATATTTTCCATGTCCACAATGCAATGTGTCTACTCAGAACCAAGCTCCATGGAATTCAATGGACTTACTTCCAGGCAAATGAGTGTAGTATTGCAACCTCAGTCAATAAGACTTAGTTTTTTATGCATTTAAAAAACTGAAAGGTTGAGTAAGAAATCTCTAATATAAAGATGTCCAGAATACAGAAATCAGAATATTTTGAGATTTATACAGAAATCAGAATAATTTGTGATGAATGGGGAATTGAGATAGAGCACATTTTACATAAAGTCTAATACTATAAAGGGAAGAAGTTATTGAACTAGTTTTTGTGTAGAAACATCTTCAGTATAATTATAGAAATGGGGAATAAGTCATGAGCAATAATATCAGGATATTGATGATTTTTAAAACAAATCTCAAGAAAGGGCTAAGAAATTCCAAAAATATTAATTTTGTTAATGAACATTGTAACAGGTAAAAATGTACTCAACTGAAACAAATTAAAATTTCAAGGACAGTTTGGGTTGACTTTGCAGAGGTTTTGTTTTGAATTTAATCACATTAATTATTGTAATAATTAAAAATGTTATGCTAAAGCGGGTTGCAATCAGCTTATTAGTTGCTGTGTTTATGTTCCTGACAGATTATGCAGTTTTGTTACTATAGTGAGTTTAGGGCAAACTTTTCTAAGGCTGCCAATGAACTTGGAGACTTTCAATGTTCAGGTATGGCGTTATGTCTTCATAAACAACAGGCCCACTTAGAATCATAGAATCTGAGAACTGTAGAGTTGTAATGGACCTTGAGGATCATCTAGTCCAACCCCCTGCAGTGCAGGAAATTCAACTAAATATGACAATGGTCATCCAACCTCTGCTTAAAAATCTCCAATAAAGGAAAGTCCACCACCTCTCGTGGGTGCTCTGCTGTTGATGCAGCCTAGAACAGCATTAGCTTTTTTTTGCTTCTGCTTAATGCTGTTGACTCATGTTAAGCTGCTAAAAGCCCTGGATCCTTTTCATATGCACTACTGGCAAGCCATGTGTTCCCCATCTTATATTTGTGCAGCTGGTTCTTATTGCCTGTGAAGAACAATGGGCCCAGGACAGAAACCTGCAGCACCCCACCTGTCACTTTTTTCCAGCGTGATGAGGAATCGTTAGTGAGTCAACCAGCTCCAAATCCACCTAATGGTTACCTCGTCCAGTCCACATTTTACCAGCTCTCGTAATAATTTCTTCCTGTTTTAATTTCCTGTGATAATATTGCTTTTTGGAGTAGACTTGAAGAGCTACCAAAGAGTTCATTAATCAGAGATAAAGTGGATCTCAGCTATTGTTAGTTTCTGTTCTGCTGATGCAAAGATACAGAATGAGGGCTCCACATACAAAAACAGTTAAAAACAAGATGGCTAACTTATCAAGTAATGCCAAGACCAGGAAATCTTACAGGCCCTCGTGGAATGCTTGTACAGGTCCAATATGTTTGGCACACACCTTTCTTCATTCTTCATCATTCTGACATTCCAGTTTCACCTCCCATACATGCAACTTAGAAGGACTGCCATTACAAACATGAGTATTTGTTGGTTAACTTGGATGACAAAACTTGTGCTTTTCTATCTTTCACACATTAGCTGAGATTACATAGCATGCAGGGATTCCTATACCTATCCACGCAATCTTAAAATGTTGCCTGCAACATTTCCTGGAAAGTCTTTGTATCACTGAAGGAGCAAACCATCTTATTTTTAACTGTATATAAATAAATCAGTAACTATGTTTTTTATGAGGACTCTGATCTCACTACAGTTGTTTCATAGTTTTATACAGGGTTGTAAAAGCTGCATCTGCTTGTTCTAGAAAGTTCTCTTTCTGACAGCAGTTATTTCCATTAAAATTAACTGGCTGAAGGACCATCACATTTATTGCTAAAAGTGTATAGGTTTAAAATAAAAAGAATTATCATTCCCTCTAACACCGCACTTGGGTGGTTGACGCTGCCCAAAAACAATGTAGTGGTTTTACCGGCACAGCTACAAGGAATTATATCAATTTTTACATTTAAAAAAATATATTTTAAACCCAAAATCACCTGACAAACTCCTGTGAGCTTGTATAACTGGCATCTGAGCCACAGAATGCAGAATATGTCACTGAATGGAGAAGTGGGGGGAAGGAAATGGAAGGGGTAAGAAGGGGAATTGGCCTTCCTAAATCCCTGATATCTCATAGCAAATATTTTGGAGGAGGTGGGGATTATGGTCAGGGATACTGTAAGTGCCATGAGGTCGAACTCCCATCCCTGCATTAGACATTTCCCAAGACAGGTAAGGAACAATAATACTTTTTTTTACTTCTCCAGAAACCTTTCTATAAAGCAATGGATCACTGGAGTCGTCAGCCAACTCAAGCCCCAGCTTTTTAGCACTTCTGCATGGAATTCAGATGAATCTTGAACCAAACAGGCCACTTAGGAGAGATTCAGGGCTTGTCGAATCTGAAGCAGCATCTCTCCAAACTGAATAAGAAACCTCTGAAACAATCTGGGCTACTTCAAAGATGTGGATGTTGGAAAAACATTGCAAGCAGTGTTTCTGCCAAAAACAGGAACATTTGCCATGTAAGGAAAACACCAGGGTGGGAACAGAAAGCTCTTTTCAGGCTAAACTGATTGGGAAAATGAAAAATTGAGATAAAACAAAACCATTAGATCCTCCCATTCCAAATTGTACATATCTGTATTCTGTTCTTACTTGGGGCTTGCAGTAATCTCTCCTCCAGGTTTATGGAAACTTAAGTTTATGCCAATTTAGCTTCAGCAATGTTCTAATGTGTTTACATCACAGATACTAACTGTGCTACTAAAGTGGTAAACCCCCATGCAACACAAAAAACAATGCATATATAAGGGAGCATTTTGTTGAACTTGAGCTTCTGGTCTAATTGTTGTTAACTTTTTTAAAAAACTACTTTTATTGCCTTTTAATTGGCTTGTTTTAATTAAGGGTGCTTTAATGCTCTGATGGCATTGACACTGTGTGTTTTAATTATACATATCTTTTATAATTGATTTATAGATGCAAACTGCTTAGAAGTCATTTTGGTAAATAAGTGGTATATAAATATAACAACAATTACTTTGCTACAATGTCCCAGACACTGAAGATTGATAATTTCCCCTCATCTATGTAGTAAGGTCAACTTGGTTAGCAATAGAGTGCTATTCCTGGAGTCTACTGGAATCCAACACATTAAATTCTACCAATATGGTCCATTATGCAAGATGAGCATCTTATTTTCTTATTTACAGTATTTCAGTTGTAACTTTGCTCACAGAATGACTTCTGCTTGTGCAATGGAATCTCTCTTCTCTCTCCACCTGCCAATCTGGTCTGGGGAATTGGGGAAAACCCCAGATCATTTTGGGGAGATGATGTAGGGGCACATGGGATGAGAAGAGGGAGTAGAAATTATGTTGTGCAGGCAGAAGTCATTTTACCAGGGTAGTTACCTTGTTGGATAGAACTCTCAGTATGCCACCAATTAACTGGGTGGCTTACAACTGTAAACATTAACATTTAACAATAAAACATTAAAATTCAACAATAAAACAAACAGTTGGAATCAATTAATAGAACAATAAAAGCAACCCTTAGCAAGCAGCATTCACTGTTTTATAGGGAACCTCATCATGGAGGTCAGTAATAATGTAGGCGTATAAACATGCCTGTGGGTCACTAACAATGGAATGCTGTAGGGATTCTCAGCATTTCTTCAACCAGCCTGAGGCTGTTCTCTTCTTTTTCTGTATCAAGATGAAAATCAGATGCTGTGAGTGAGGATATTAATGCAGTTTGCTCCATAATAAGCTAAAGCAATGCTCCACTCAACACCTAGCACCTCATCTCATTTGTGTATATCTTATGAAACTGACACAAAATTGGTCAACTCAACACAGAACTGATCTTGGCTGTGTAATCAAAAGTGCAGTTGCCAAAACCTAAAACACTTGCTCTTTTTCTCGTAAAGGTGATTAAAAATCAAAGTGGCTTCTTATTTATTTATTTATTGCAAGAGTATTTCAGTTTCAAATTTAGATCATGCTAAATATTAAATTAGCTCATGCTAAATTAGGCTGGAGGAACTGAAAGACACAGGCAGAGCAGTGTAGAGAAAAAAAGATGTATGTTTAAAGTAAAAACAAGAGAGAAAACTATGTGAAGGTGTGTGTGTGTGTTCTCAGAAAAGTTACTATGTCACTTACACTGCCTAGATCTTCACCTTTATTTCCCTGTGGAGATCACTCCACATCACAGCTTTCTTGGAGCATGTTATGGAAACTTTTGAGCAGAAATGCTCACTTGCAAAATAAAGTAAACAAGTGGGGAAGGAGTAGGGGGGATAATGGTGACCTAGTCTTCCATTCTCTTGAATGTTATTCTAGAAATGCAGAAATTGTTAAACCAGATGATGGCGTAGCTCAAGCTGTAGCTATGGGCAGATAGTCATATGTAAGAACTGGTGTTCTCAAGTGAAGGTGTACTTTTCTATTCACATCCAAGGATACATCTAAACAGCTTAGCAGACTTCCATTATACTATGACATTTGGTCAAAGCAAGTGAATTTGATGGATTGAAAGAGAGTCAAAACTCAGTCAAAGGCATGCCCCTTCTATATGTCAAAGCAGGTCTTTGGATCCTGGCCGTCAGATATATACAACTTCTACATTTGTACGGGGCATTTCACTAGAATACTTTAATAAATACATCCCTGTCCAGAAGACCTTTGAGTCCAAAACAGAAATGGTCAATAAAGGAGAAGATAGCAAAGACGTGTGAATATGTAGGCAAATGGTCATTTGTTTGCTGTATCCATTTATTCTGACTTTGAGAGTAATCTAGAGTTAAGGGAACATGGAATCTTTATGCATAATGATGCGTTATATCCCCACCCACCCCAATTCTTCAAGCAGTGAGAAGTTCCAGCACTTCCAAACGTAAGAAGAGCCTTAGTGGATTGGACCAAAGCATCATCCAATCCACCATTCTGTCCTCACAGTGGTTAACTATGAGGAGCCCACAACAGGACCTGAATGCAACAACGCTCCCCTGCTTGTGTTCCCCAGCAACTGGTATTCAGAAGAATGCAGCTTCTGACACTAGAAGGAATATAGCTATAATGACTGGTGACAATTGCAGCTTTCTCTGCCATACTTTTTATAGACCTGTGTTTGTTTACAAATACACAGACTGAGCGTAGGTGGTAGTTGAGCATTGAATAAGCCTCAGCAGATGTCCCAGAGTCTCTGGCCAACAAGATGGAGCAAGGAGTGTGGAGGTGATGCCAGCCCTGCCCCAAGCCCGCAGTGGTGTGTGTTTCTCCCCTGACATCCTGATGTACTATAAGAACACTTGTAGGGAGGGAGCCTTTTCATGTAGGGTTGTAAGTGCAAAGCCCCCACCCTTCCCTTGGGCTCAGGCATTATTTGTTTTAGAAACCCAGGATATAAACTAACCTAATCCAATTTTAAGTCCACATGCCATTTTAAGACTCTGATAATTTAGACTACAATCCTGTCCCTATTCGGGAGTAAGTCCGACTGAATTCAAGAAGACTTGCTTCTGAGTAATAGAAATGCTTAGGATTGCACCATAAATACAGGTGTTGTGGCTTCAACATCTACCTAGACTTTTCTCTCCCCTTCATATGTTTTGTTTGAAAACCAGCCTGATGAAAACTTCTGTGAAGACCAAAGCTTGCCAGCCATTTGTGACATTTTAGTAGATATTACCCGAATGAAACTTGCTTATGTACAGCATAGCTATAATGCTAGCATCAACCATAATACTAGAATCAATGTTAACATCCACCAAAAGTCTTTTTCCAATATCAAATAATCTTCATTTAGTTTTAGCTTTTCCGTTTTTTAAGACATCAATAGTGCACTTATAATTTGAATACTTGTGCAAAAGCTCCTTAGTTCCTCATTTAGCTGTTCTAAAAATAAAAGGCAAGCAGTTATTTTAATTATAGAGTACATATAACAAATTGACATAATTATAATTAATGCAGGAAAAGCAGTGAGAACTTTGGGAAGTGGGAAATTAACTCAAGACCCAAGTTTGTGATAAGAAGATGTACTCTGTTCTGCTCTCACACATACCATGCTCAATGGATATAATTCCCTATCTCTTCTAATTAACCAATATGTAAATTAGGAGTAACCCAGTGCTGTAAGTTAAAGGAAAATTTAATATTAGCCACAAACACACACGGGCCTCTATCCAACTAAAGTTAGTTGTGACTAATTTTAATGAAGCCAATTCACCAAGCTGATTGTAAAAATACAAAACAAAACAACCCAAAAGTACTATGAGATGGAGGCTGCAATCCCAGCCCCACTTACCTGGGAGTAAGCTCCATGGAATTACATGGAATTTACAGTTGACCAGTCATGCTTAAGACTGCAACCTTAAGCTGTAACTCCCAGTGAGGCTTACTTTTGAGTAGACATGTATTGAATTACATTGCTAGCCTCTTTCTACTAATTAGACTATACTGACACAATACTTTTGTATTAAGAGTAGCATTCAAGAAACCAGTCTTATGAGGTATACATCCGAACTCACACATCTGAACCTAGGAAGAAGTAGTAGATTGGTTTATTACCTGGAAATGAAAGAGATAGAGTATATGCATGCTATTTTAGGGGTCATCCACACTTCCGTTTGTCTTGCAATTTCTAGGTTTCTGATAGGTCGGAGAGGTTTTTCCTTTGTCCCAGTGTTTACTGCTGAATTGGAACACATGTCAATCAGGATTTCTGCCACAGCCCTAATTTAGGGAAGCCCACATATTTATCTCTGAACTATAAATTTACCTTAAAATAGATTCCATTGTCTGTTTGGAGTCTGGTTGCTGCTTACAGGAGGCTGATAAACAGTAATCAGGTCTTCCAGGCAAACACTAGTCCAGTGCTCTGATCTTTTCCGCAACTATTATGGTCTGGAGGTTAGCTCTTATTTACAGATCACATGTACGACAGGAGCTTGTACCAGGGTCACAGATAGTTCACAAGAGGTATATTTTCTATTAATTGCATACCAGCTGTCCCATGGTCCATAGAAACAAACCATGTGAAGAGTACAGACTAGCACCCATCATTACACTAGCTTTTCATTTGCATATATTGATGTCCTTGGAAATGTTTGCTAGTATTCTTTCTTCCCCTTGTAGACTTTAACCAAATTGACTTGGAAAGATCATAATCTGGCAAAAGAAGAAAGGAAAACATGTGAGATGGGGTAGCAGAAGAAAAGGATCCCAAGTAACAAGGAGGGATATCACTAGATGATACAGAAATAATTTGAGCATTTATTACTAATGTCAAACAAAGTAACATCGATAAATGACAGCTTTGATGAGTCTTTATTGCAAAATTCCTTGTGCCTCATTAAATATGAAGAATGCAGGAGTCAAAAGACAAATCTCGACATACCACTAATGAATGACATAAAAATGAAAAGACAAAGAGCAAATCAGTGCATTTGGGAAAGCCATGTTACAGCAGGAAATGTGCCTAATGTGAGTTAAGTCTTTTTAAAAGATCAAGAAGGGAAGAGGAAGATGATGTGAAGTACATTGGCTGTTCCTTGAAGTTGAAGAGCCAAATTATATTCACAAATTCATTACCTAGCAAAGACAGAACTGCCAGCACCAAATTTTTTAAAAATAATAATGGCACATTGCAATAAGAATTTGTAGCTTTTAATGCACACGTGAATTGTGCATGTCCTGCAAGAGAGGAAAGGCAGTGTGGTGTGCTGGCATGGGGGTCAGACTAGGACCTGGAAGAATGGACTCATTGATGGGCTGGTTGTCCACAATTTGTCTTATTCCCTTATAAGGCCATCTAAGTTGGTGGTCATCCTCACACCCTGTGGTAAAAAAAACTCCATAGTTTTCAGGGATGAGGGACTCTTTTCAGCCTGAGGGACCATTATCCCTTTTGGGCAACCTTCAAGGAGTCATATGCCAGTAGTAGATAGGGTCAGAAGCAAATGCAGGCAGAACATTGAATGTGAAGTTTACCTTTGCAAAGTAGACCAGTTTCATACTTCCCTTTTATTTATGTATGGAAATATATCAAATAGGAATCCTTCCAAGAATCACCAGACCATATTCCTTCCTGGAGGAACAATGCAATTATGTTTAGTATGCAGAAAATTTGCAACTGTAGCCAAAGAATGGTAGAATTATCCAGATAGAAAAGATACCTTGGTCATTAAACTCTGTGCTCAACACAAGATCTGCAATGCTTAAATATCTGCCTCTGCTTAAATACTTGAAATGAAATAATCTAACATTTCCCAAGGCAGTCTGTTCCCCTGTCAAGCAGTTCTTATTGAGAGGAATTTTCTACTAATGTTTAACTGACTTCTGCTTTCCTGTAATTTCCACCCATTGGTTCTAGTCTTGCCCTTGCAGCAGGAGGACAAGCTTACTGCTACTTAAGTATGACATCCCTTCACGTATTTGAAGATCACTATTACACCTGCTCTCCATCTTTTCTCCAGGCTGAACATACCCAAGTGATTTTTACCAGTGGAGGAGTGTTGTAGTTCGGTGTAGACAGACAGATAGACAACAGAAATAAATAGTCTGGTAATAGACTGCTGGTTGAAAGAATAAAGAACATTAAGGGTTATTACTCCTGGAAAACAAAGCCATTCTGAGTGCAAGCTTACATGTACCATCACGGAATCAAACAAAGGAAGGTCCAATGCAAACACTAAATGAAGAAGGAAGAAGGAAGGAAAGCCTGGGGAAACACAGTACGCAAAACAAGAAGTAGTTACCCAAGAAGGAATCAGCGAGGGAATAGGTTGCCTTTCTGTCTATCAGCCTCCACTGGTTCAAGAAACTGATTACAAGCATTATTGCTTAACTCCCAACATGGAAAAGTATTCATGTGCTACAGATTACTATTTACACCCAGTTCTTATGAAGCTGTCTCTTGCTGATACATCTGAGCATAAGATCAGAGGGGCATCCTACTGACATGCTTTTATTTGCTACCATTTTTAAACAGTCGATACTGCTGTGACCAATAACCAAACCCCCAAATTACCATCACTCATTACATTCCCTGTTTGGGATGGAACAGGTGCATCAAGTAGCAGCACACACCTGGCCCTTTTCTGATCCGACATGTCTTCCTGCTTTCCGGCTGCTTCTTGCATCCATCCACCCACCCATCCATCCAATTATATGTGATCAAATGTGTGTTTTGGGTCTGTTAGTCTACAGCAGTAGCCTTGTCATTGCAGGTGTCACTCGGCTTGCTTGTGCAGCTTCAGGAGAGATTTTCTCCTGCCTGTGAATTTATGCAGATCCCACTCCATAAAAGACATTTTATCTGTAGACTTTGGCACTGCAGAGAAGGAAGAGAGGTGCAATAGAACTACGAGAGAGATGACATAGCCTGCAGTGTTCTTGCTGATCTATGCCTGCACTCTGCGATACTGTAGTTTCCATTCCGCTCCCTTTGCCAATGTATATCATTCCTTGTCAAACGATTCACTGACTCCAGAGTCTATGGCAGCTTAAAAGCTGTATCTTTTTTTTTCTTCCTTTTTCTTTTGCCAGGGTTACTGCTCTGCTGTCTTCTTCTTTTTCAAATTCACTCCTCAGTTTGTTTTTGAGAAAGAAGTGCTTGCAGCTGATAAGTATTGGATCCTTCATGAACTTATATTTTCAGCAAGGCAGGGAACACCATTGCCATGATTCAGATCCAGTGCCATCATTCAAGCTTTCGTAACCTCCAGGCTGGGTCACTGCATTGCATTCTGTCTGGTTCTGCCTTGAAGGTGGTTTGAAAACTGCTGCTGGTGCAGAATACCCTGCACTCTAGCACAGTGTTGTCTTTCCAAGCATTATTGGAAGATCTGGTTTGGAATGACCTGCAAAGCCCTCAGTGGGGTGGGCTGCCCTCTCTTTTATATGCTTGCTGAGAACTTTGCAGTCCAAATGAACCATACAAGCTATACAAAAGCTTAGAATTATCAATGCAAACACAGAAAGCTGACATAAATTACTGCTGGGAGATCCAAGGGGAGTTTACTATTTCCCTTGGAATCCTTGAAAGAAGGCTCAGGAGCATAGCACAACTGGGTCTTTCCTCTTTGACAGCAACAGTTTGGTAGAATGGTCAAGGCAAAGTTTCCCATGGTCTCTTACTAATTGCAAGGGGCTGTAAAATTAATCTGATTTTGTCAGATAATAAGAAACTCACAAACCAAAAACCCCCACTGCTTTTACATATAGCTTCACTCATACCCTTGAGATGGGTTTAACATATTCATATACACACAGGAACATGGTGGAAGTTCCTAGTAGCATTTGAACAATAGAGTTTTTTAATTCAGAGATATGTTGCTTGAACATGATTGGCACTAGTATTGGAAAAATGCAGAGCCCTGGCTTCGTAATGTTATAAGTGAAGTAATGTGGAATTTAGAAATTTAGAATTTAGACTTAGAGATGAACAATATTCTCAACATTTTGGTCTTCACTGCTTCCAAGAGGATTGAGCAACTGTAAGAACACAATTGTTACTCTATAATAAAATTGGTGTCATTAATGTGGTAACATTAAATATTAAACCACAAGGCTGTGGTGAAAGAAAATGGAGATACTTTTAAGAATGTGCCAACCCTTAGAACCACACATTTCTGTGCCATTGAAACACATGATGATAGAGGAGGAATGACTGAAAGCGGCATTCAGGAAATGGAATTATAGGGCTGGGAGACACCCCAGAAGCAATCTAGTTCACCACCCTTGGGAATATCTAGCAGATGACCAGACTTCTGTCACCCCTCCCTGATTCAGCATTCAGAATAACCATTTTTTTATTTTTTATTTTTTTCTGTTGCTCATCTGTTCTTGCAGGTGGAAACAGAATTATGCTAAAGAAATGCAACATTAAAATTATCAGATTGTCTTTGATATATTACAAATCACCTAAAGTTTTGCTTTTGCTGCTCATACCAGCGGCACTAAATGAAAC
Organism: Darevskia mixta; assembly: GCA_034641385.1. Lineage (NCBI taxonomy): Eukaryota > Metazoa > Chordata > Lepidosauria > Squamata > Lacertidae > Darevskia > Darevskia mixta. Next base: position 12,430,418 of record JAWWNH010000029.1, read on the forward strand.
ACATCCCATAATGCGATTCCCATGCATTCCCTTTAAAAGGGTGGTAGACAGTAATGGCAAAGTGGATAGTTAGCGTGCTGTGTAGACTTATTGCAGCATATAAAAATTGAAAAATAAATCACTTCATACAGACAGATGTACTTCGCTGCTAATTGTAAACCGCAGCATGCCCTTGAAAAGCAATTCAGTGCACTTTCTCCAGTTCGAACATATGTCTTTTATGCATTATCCAGATAAGAGTTGTATTTAGGTCAGCCGCAAAAGCCAGGATTTTTCAAAAGTGACTGGCTTTTGGATTGGATATTGAGTGCTGGGTGCGAGAACTGTTAAAAGGGACTGATTTTTTAGAAAGTGCTAACAGCTGCCTTTTAAATAGGTGGCGACTTTTTCCGTGGAAAAAGTGCCTGAAAACACGAGATACTCTGAAAAACATGATCAGAGGATCAAAAGAGATGGGAAAGTGCCTCATCCTAGAAGTAATATGATTATCATTAACAAAAACCCAACAAACGTAAGGCATGCTCTAGAATTTGCTTCCTGTTCAAGCATCATTTGGCCACTGTGTTTTCCGCACTTCTGGAGCCAAAGGGACACATTTACCATCCCAACTGGATGCTTGCCCAGGTTCATGGGTAAGGGCCCTCAGGCCAAGGGGTCAAAGATTGCTCTCCATCAGGGGCGGAGGAAGGGGGTGCAGTGGGAGTGTGCGGCCCCGGTGTCCCCACTGAGGGTGTGTGTGTGACAGAATGCTGGGTGGCACTCACTGCGGGGCCTGCAGCACGCCCGAACCATGCGTCTCTCCTGGGAGTGACGCAGTGGCTTGGGCGGCCCCGGGCTCCATGCTGCCCCAAACGGTCTGCCCACCGCCTCCCCCTCAGCTGTAGGGCGGCTGAGTGGGAGGAGGAAGGCAGACTCCTCGGAGGCCCTGTGGGCGCAGGGCACGTGCGTCACCCCAGGCGCCCGATCGGCTTGCTCCGCTGCTGCTCTCCATGCCTCTCTATCTGGCCCCTTAAGCCATGACCCCTCCTCTGGCCACACCACTCTGTCCAGGTTATGCCCCTTGCTGACCCTGCTCTGTGACCTTTTCAAATGCTTTGACCTGGCTGAAAGTCATTCCTGCAAAATAAAGCCAGGGCATGTTTGCCCTCCTCCATCCTCCCTGAAGGGAGTGGGTGTGGGGCAAGGACATGTGATGGCCTGACAGCCAATAGAGAAGAGGGGAGCTGGTTATAGAATGCTGCTTCTCCCCCAGCTTCCTCCTCTTTGCCTCTTGCCAACCTGTTGCATTTTAATAAACAGAGCATTCATTCCAGTTCCATCTCATGAGTTTTCTTTTGAGTGTGGAGCTCAATGTGCCCGTGGGCTGTAAGAATTCATCTTGCTTATTTGGATGGAGAGGTGGAGCCTATTGTAGAAAGGCCTGAGGGGAGACCCGGGTTCAAATCACTACTCCATCATGAAGTTTAGTTGGTGACCTTGGGCCAGTCATTATCTCTCGGCTAACCTACTTCATGACATGATAAAACAGGGTTGGGAACTTTGTATGCTGCCTTGTGTTCCTTGAAGGACAAGTGTGATAAGTGACAGCAGCAACAAAAGTACTGCCTATGGATAGGAGATTTCCAGTACCTTTGTCATCACACAAAACTGAATGGAGAGATTCAGATCATCTGTGCAATGCGAGGTGAATTCCAAGCCAACTACAAAAAGTTTGGGGAACTGCAATCATTTGGAATCCCTGATTGAAAGGATAAGCTGCAATAAGCAATGTCATAATAGTGGAGCACGTTCGGCACCTTGCGTTAGTTACATGAGAGACTGGAGTTCTGAAGTGAACTCTTTAGCTGCTGCTATTAATGCATAATGGCCATTCTTCAAAACAGATGGGCAAGGCCACACACATTTTAGACTAAGTAAACCTTGGGCAGAAATCCAGAGGCTAAACGGAAAAGTGAGTTTGGTGAATGAATGGCTGCATTTTTTCCCCGACAAAAAGAAAGAAAGTTTCTGCTCTTAATACCATAACTCTGGTCAGAAAGGCTGGCCGCATTTTTCAAGCTTGAGCTCAACCTTCAGCATCTTTTATGCCGGGTGGAGTGCCGGGTGGTACACCTGGAAAAAAAAGCCTGAACAGATATATAGATATCATACCAAGATACTTGTTTGAGATTGCTATATACTTCTTAGGAGCATATAGTAATGGAAATTAGGCTCTTCCCTAAATGATGTCATTCCACTAAAGGAGGTTTAATGGACTCGGTGCTCATCATAAACACATCACAAATAAATTGAATTCCCATTTTATCCATGTTGAAATGTGTCTAGATTGTATTACTGTACTGCAGTGTTCTCAGGGCTGTATAAAACAGTGGCATCATTAACATTTATCGTTCTTACTGGTAAAGAGGCAGATGACATACAGGCTACTAAATGATACTGTAATTCAATTGCTGGCACATTAGGAACTTTAACATATTAAGGCTTGTGATATAACTTTCAATCCTGTAAGTCTGTCAGTAACTAACAAATGCTGAATTATCTCCTTCCTTAGACATACACCATTGGAATCCATTTAAAGTACTTAATGATGTATTAATAAACCATGATTTTCCAGCAGAGTTTTCTGAACTCCACTCACTGGCGCCAGTGCCTGCACTGCCAATCAAATCAGAATGTCATCATTCCCTCAGTAAATAAAGGTTAATTGGATGTACAGTTGAAAGGATCATGAACACGAGTAATACCTGTGATAGCCTTGTTCTAGGTTTAAAGGACTTGCCAGCTCTTTCTAAGAGACGCCTGTGCACTTTGTTTTCTGGCCACATTTATCTAAGGCAAAATGGTTTTTTAGCTAAGAGTATTTGTCATATGCCTTCCATATGCATCTCTACAACTATCTGCTGGTAGTGTCTTACCTCTAAATGAATTATAGTTAGCCACATCTCTCAGAGAAGGCTTGGAGCTCCTTAGAGGGGAATGAAACAGTGACCTCTTGATAAAGTGTCATAAAGGCATCACGACTGTTTATTTTGTTGACGTTTAGATAGTGTTTTAAATCTATTGTTTTTGAATTGATCAGTTATACCATGAATTGTGTTCACTTGCCCATCCCCATTAAAAGATAACTATCAGTAAGTCTGCTAATGATGCTTCCTCTGCGCAACATAAAAGAGCATTCCAAATTGCATCATTGTCATCAGTATACTCAATCTTCATATTCTGCTTACATGAAAAGATACATTGGCCCGGTTCACACATAATGCTACACCATGCTTTGGGGCAAAGGCGCAGCTCCTGGAGAGGAGCTCATGAACATTTTGTTCCTGCTCTGCTCATGTTGCTGTTGTGCTGCTGTGAGCTAAACCATGGTTTGACTTAGGTTTTGTCTAAACCCTGGTATATGGCTTGTGTTGTCTCAATGAAATATTAATTGCATTTTGGGTATAACAGTTCAGGCATTGAGTTAGGGCACTGCCCACATACCCAATGTTCCAGTACAACAGCAATTTATAGCACTCGGAGCCATATCACATGACTGCTTCACTATAGCTTTGCCAGGGCACAATCTTTCCCCCCACTTTCATTGAATGAAAGAATAATGTTCTACCCTACATTCCAAAAAGGCTCTTCCCACTTGTCAATCTAAAGATGAAATGATGGCATACTGCCTTCTAATGAATCCAGTTGTCTGAAAATGATGATCTTCTTCTGCAACAATTATGGCTGCATGAACTGTGGGAGCATGGCTTCAAACAAAAACGCTGAAATAAGTGGGTAATGCTGAGAAAGAAATAATGAGGTTTTCTTTCCCAGTTAGAAAGAGAGAGGTTGCCTCTTGTCCCCTATTATGAGGCTGACACATTAATGATACAACTGCTGCGGGTTAATCCTGCACCCTTGGTGCACTGGCTTGCAGCAGTCTTTCCTGGAATGACAATTAAAATACTTGACAATTAGCATCTATGAAAGATTCTATGGCATCCATGGATATGCATGAAAACTTATGATTTTAGGGATTGGCTTAAAACGGTGGTTCGGTTTCCTTCAAAAGTTCCATTTAATTGGAACACAGCACTAACATGGAGAGTGTTAATGGACCAAAATGAGTAGATGCAATGTCAGGGCTGGATTGGTAGCATACAATGTGAAAACAACAGTTTCTGTGATCATAATATTCCTTAGCATGAAAGGTTCCATTTAGATCCTGCATTAGAGTAAAGGAGTCTACTCCGAGACAGGGATGGGGAACCTGTGGCTCTCCAGGCTCTCTTTCATAGTTGTACTATGACTCCCATCATTCCTGACCATTAGCCATGATGGTTGGGGCTGATGGGAGTTGGAGAGAGGGGTGTCTGAATCTGTAAATCTTGATTCCTCTCATGTTCTCATTTTTCCAGTCCTAACTTCAGTTTCCCACATTTCCACACCAAGTGTGGCGTGAGGACCAAAGTTGGACAAACTACCACAGAAGGAGCACAATGTGTCCACCACCAGAGGTAATACCCCTCCCCTAACACTCCATACACCCCTTGAGGAGTATGTCACTACCATTATAGGCTTGAGGATTGAATCTACCATAATCCCCAATTATTAGCATGCATAGGAGATTTGCTGATGACAAAGCTAGTTTAAAAAAACAAACAAAAAACACACACATTTGCTACCAGTCTTTCCTCATTCCTCTTCTCGTGGCCTTTTTAAATCCCGGGTGTCACCACTGAGGGGGGTGCCAAAATGCCAGGCGGCACTCACCACAGGGCCTGCAGTGCACTTGAGCCATACGTCTCTCCTGGGAGTGAAGTGGTGGCTTGGGCGCCCATAGGCTCTGCGCTGCCCTAAACAGTCTGCCCGCCACCTCCCCTTCAGCTGTAGGGTGGCTGAGTGGGAGGAAGCAGGCAGACTCCTTGGAGGCCCCGCAGAGTGTCCTGCCCCGGCTGCCCCCCCCCACCCCACCGGCGGCTGGCCCCGCCCCTGGGTGCAGGTCACATGCGCTGCCCCAGGCACCCGATCAGCTTGCTCCACCGCTGGCGGAGCATGCAGGCAATGTTGGGAATGCCACTGGCACATATGTGCCCACTCCCCCATGAAAAATACATGAAGGTATTTGCTTAGGTAATTTGGAATTCCAAGGGAAAAAATTTATGGATAATTTTTTGGAATTGTCCCTCTTTTATAAGAGGCATCAGAAAGCAAATGGAAAGCAAGTGTACCTAGTCAACACCACAATACCTGTACTCCAAGGCCCCCAAAGTATGAGAAGAGTTCTACAGCCTTAAACACTCTGTGTAATAGTTACATCTGCTGTCTCTGTTACATGGATCTAAGTTAAATGTAGCTTTTCTTAGTTCATACAAGTAGCAAATATGGAAATTAACAGTAACTTTGGTTTGGACAAAAGGCTAAAAAGAACACAACGAAACGCAAGACGCTTGCTGATAAAATTGCTTATGTTCTCTATTCTTTTCCTTTCTCTATTCCATATGTTCAAGTTTATTTCTCCTTCCTATCTCTATTGGAGATGAGGCCCTTAAGGCAAGAACTGTTTTTCCCACTGCTTTGCAAAAATTCCCCAAACTCACTGTAATTATTTCAAGCATCTATCAGAGAACATTCACCTCAACCTGGAGTACAAAGATGCAAAAGGTCATCTTTAAACTTGACCTCAATACCTGGAAAACAAACAAATACATTTCCAGTGTATGGCAATGATAAGTTTGGGTTCCTCTGTGATTAGCTCACTCATCCTCTTCATTATTTCCCAAATTTGTCTTTCTTCTGTAATACTTCAGGATTGCTCTGTGATGGATTACCAATGATAGGTGTGTGTGTGTGTGTGTGTGTGTGTGTATAAAACTGTGAATATTCTATCTTGCCTGCATCTTGCCAAACACCCATGGAAATTAAGTTGGTTTCATAGTTTTACCTACTCATACCTGGATTCCTCCCTACATTTGGAAAGGTGCAAGACAGCACTGCCACAGATCTGGTAATACAAAATTGTGTACTTAAGGTAGAGCTTGTACCTGTGCTACTCATATGTAGCAGTTGAAATGCTTCTAGATTCAGTGCTCGCTTTTCAGCAGAAGGGAATAGGACAGTGATGGCTAACCTTGACACTCCAGATGTTTTGGAACTACAACTCCCATCATCCCTGACCACTGGTCCTGTTAGCTAGGGATGATGGGAGTTGTAGTTCCAAAACATCTGGAGTGTCAAGGTTAGCCATCACTGGAATAGGAGCAGCATCTGCAAGAAGGTCCCAGAAAACTGAGATAAGCTTTCAGGGAGGTGGGCCAATCTGAAAAGCTGGACCAGACACTACCAAATTAAAACTGATTGCCTTTACACTCAAGAGGAAGGCTTGGACCAGCTAGAATTTTCCTTAAAGAAGTAGTGAACAGGCAATCAGTTGAGACACAATGCCTTCTCTGTACAGCATTTACCCATAATTTCTGGTGGTGGCACTTTGTGAGATTGAGAATATCCTGGAAGATCCCACTCCCTAAACTACTGATGGTCCAGCTCCCTCAAAGGCTGCATGGGCATACAAACTCTATCTCAGTTATGTTTAGCCAGGGTATATTAATGACACAATCTGATACCCAAAATTCCATCTGTTCACCTTCAGTCCCTATAATGTAGCAATCTATCCTAGAATTAGCAGGTGAGATTAATTCACTTGGATTTTCTGAGGACTTGTTGTTTTCAAAGGAGGCCTGATTATCTTAGCCCTGGTGCTGAGTGCTCATTTTCTCCAATTTGAGGACACAAAACCTCCATCTGTTTACCAACATGTGTTCCAGTTATATTCCTACAATGGGATTTAGGAAGTCTATGATAAACCTTTGATTTCTACCATAGAAACATTATTTGTCTGCTCATAAAATCCATTCCCCACTCTTCTTCCCTGAGAGTACCCTGGGCAGTTAGCAACAACACCCTATTTTATACTTTGTTCATTAATCAGGAGACATTACTTTGAGTTCCCCCAAGGCCAGTTCAGATGTCACATTCTATTGCATTGTTTGAACTACAACATCAATGAAGTCAAAATTCCATTATCTCCAGTACTTGAACATTTCCAGCTCACATCTACATTGCTCAGGAGAATGGATGGCTTTCACATCTGTTGTATTATTTACTAAAGGCATTGTTTTAGATGATATTATGATTTGAAAGTGTTATAAGCCAGCCTAAGTAGTACATAGATCCTAGAAGGTTGGGATAGGACAGAAACAGGTAAATAAATTTAAAATGAATATGAAAATAATATCTGAATGCTTCCACAGTAACTGACTTGTATAGAGATTTCAACCATGCTTTGGAACTAAAACTCACATAAGATGGTAGGATTTCATTTTTAGTTAGCTTGTTTAATTTCTCTTTTGTATCTGAAACATGACAAGAAGGTTGATGTTCTTCCCAAAATTTCTATTTGAGTTTAAGGATATTCTCTCACATTTAGTCATGATGTTGGGCCTTGATATTTTTGTTCTGTAGTCTATAGTCACCATTGGGTTGTATCAGTTGCTGCCATTGTGCAAGGATGTTTGATTCAACAGGATGTGTGCAGAAACAAAGAAAAAGGGCCATTTTTTGCTGATTCCCTCTCCTCCCTGAAGCTCACCGAGCTCTCTGAAAATCTATTCTGGAGGGTCCTCCAGTGCTCCATAACTGATACTCAGCAAAGTGATGCAAGGTGTGGGGGCAATGGGAAAATTGGTTTAAAAAAACCCTCTACTTCTCTATTAGCAGATACTTGATGGGTTAGGAGGACTATTTTGTATAGTTGAATTGAGATACCTTGTGAATACTCTTTAGAGTTACTTCATAGTCACATAGACATCTGGCATTTGTAAAATGCACACACACACACACATACAGAGAGAGAGAGAGAGAGAGAGAGAGAGAGAGAGAGAGAGAGAGACCATTGCTTTGCTTCTTTGTCATTGAAAATCGTTGAATAAGGAGATTTTTAAATCATTTGTACTTGCACAGCTACTTATCTCATGAAACCACATTATTAAACTGTCTCTTCAAGCCGAGGAATGACTTCAGAAAGGCCAAAGAACTGTTAACAATTATAATGCATATCATGTATAGAGAACTAATTGGTGCATCTCTGTGTGTACGATGTATATTTTCAATATGGCAATGCTTGTATCTTGGCACCTCCTGGTAGATCTGGGGGGAGGAGGGGAACTGACAGAGACTCAAGAGTGAAGGTTGGCAAAGTGGTGTCCTTCAGATGTTTGACTGCAACTCCCATTAGCCTCAGTCAGCATAGCTGTAAGTCAAGGATGTTTAAAGCTGCTGTTCAGCAACATCTGGATGGTATCCTGTTGGTTTCCCCTGCCCAAGAGAGATGTTGCCAATCAAAGCAGATGATAAGGAGCAAGATGGACCACTGTTCTGACTCTGTATAAGGCATGCTCAGATGTCTACATAAGCAGCTTAAAAATAGCTGCAGACATATGGATCTACAATGACATCTGAAGAGTGAAAAAGATTTGGCAAGGTGTACTAGATGCATGGCTTTAAGCCTCATATCCGAACAATAAACAGGGATACTTGCACTCACATGTATAATGTGAGAAAAACTAATTTGGGGAAAGGAAGTGTAAACTCTTTACTTTGGTAGACATAAATCCTGTAATATGTTCCATTGACTCATCTCAAGGAAATTAATTGATTTCCCATTTCTAGTTTCAGTCCTGAAGATTAGCTTTTATTTCTTTCAGCACCTTGTTGTTTGTCTAGGTGAGCTATTTAAATAACCCCATTAAGCCCCTTTGGAAGCCTCATTAGAGCAGAAATTGACCATTAGGGAAGGTGAGGTGTTCAGCTGGCCCAACACAATAAGTTGTTTCATGGGCTGTAGGTGGAAATCGTTTCATGCCTTCAACACACCTAAGGTGAGCCAGTTGTTCTTTATGCACCCAGAGTATTGCCGTCGCTGCTAAATATTACTTGATCAGTGCATTTTGATCTTTTAAATTGAAATGGCTCTGCAAACATGAAATGTCACAGCCCCACAACAAAGTATCAAGGGAAAACATCTCTGCAACCCAGCAACACAGTGATGAAGCTAGGGAGATAAAGACACTCTCTCACACACAAACATTGCCCTGATAAAAATAAATCTCACCTAGCACAGGATTTTATTGTAAAACATAAATGCAAAAACAATTATGAATCTAGAAAGCCAGCAGCTGCATAGGGGACTGCATAATGTATCGTACAAATTGTCGTAGAGTTGACTATTTTCCTGCTGGGCAGATTGTGTGAATATGAGACGCTATTTTTCCAAACTGAGGGCCATATTCCCTTCTGGACCACTTTTCTAGGGCCGCATTGCTCCACATGCAATGAATGTACATTTTTTCCTTTGTACAGAAGGCTACTTTCTCAACACACACACCACTCTGTCCTGAATCCAGACAAGCAAGAAGCACAGTCAAGGTCACATTCCATCCAGGCAAAAACATTTGGATTGCAAAAGCAGAGCCAGTAAGGGAGTGGCATGGGGAAAGTTCTGTGGGTTGCATAGAGACCCTGAAGAGCTTCATTCAGCCCCAGAGCCTGAGTGGTGGCTGCGGTCCACCCTGGGTGTCATCCCTGATGGGGAGTGACATTGCCGTGCCACCCCCCCCCCCGGGCTGCTCGCCGCTCACTGCGGGTGGCGCTCCCCTGAGGCGCTCACCCCACCCCTGTGCAGTTAGCCCCGCCCCCATGCGCACAGCATGTGCGCCGCTCCAGGTGCCGGAGCAGCTAGCTCCACCTCTGGCTGCATTCAGCCCAGAGTCTGAGCTTCCCCACTCCTGCCATAAGTTAACTTCATATCAACCAGACATAGCAACTCACAACAAGAAGGTGGTGAGAATGCTGTGGAGAGGCAGCCTGCAGCAGACAATTAATAAGGCAACTTTAGGAGGGAGGAAAGCTGTACAACAGACTTTATACATCACTTCCCACTCAGTGCTCAGAAATCTGCTTCTCTGTATGCCAATATCACGCTCAGGATAGAAACTGTGGTAGTAAAGTCCACAGGAAATCAAGCCCAGTTATATAAATGTATGTACTGCAATACAGTGCACTATATGTAGATTACCGGACAGCGCAGAGTGAATATTATAAAGGAAAGGAGACAGGAATATTTCAAGTAGAAATGCCACCCTAGTAGCAAAGCTGGAATTGAACCAGTGACCTCAAGATCTAATAACAAAGGTTTTCATAACGGAAGTCAGAGGAGCCAAGGTTGTATAGCTTCACAATAGCCCAAAACTCATTTATAGTCTGTAGATAAGGGAAAGAGTGGGCTTTTTCATCAACCTTTGTGAAGGTTACATGTAGTTCGTGTGGTGCTGAGCCTCTAGGAACATAACAAGAGAGAAGGAAACACTGGTCTTGATGAAATGGATGGTTGACAGTTTTTAGGGGATTCTTCAAGTCTACCATTTCTCCCAGAAGAGATTCACTGTGGAAAGGAATGTTCTAACCTCAGGTTGATTATCTTACATATAATGCCATTGTGTGTGTGTGTGTGTGTGTGTGTGTGTGTGGTCTCTAATCACTTCTCTCTGACATTCCTTCTCACCGTCTTGAAATTCCTTGTGAAATTAGGTGACATAACACATTTCTCTCCCACACTTGTCTCTATTTGCTTTTCAGATTTTTCAGATTGAATTTCTTTTAATGTAGACTTCCTCTCACCTGGTGCTCTTCAAAAAAATTGGATGACAACTCCCATCAGCCCCTGCCAGCATGGCCAATGGTTGAGGAAGATGATAGTTGGAGTGCAACAACTTCTGAAAGGTACAAGTTTGGGAAAGGCTGTTTTACCAAGCCATTATTTAACTTGACATGGCATTTACAGTTCAAAAAAGTATTCCCTTATATTAAATGTATGTTTATCTGCTACAAAAGCACTGCCAGAAAACAAAAGTGGGAACTGCTTTGCTTTAAAATGTGTCCTCTCAACTCTAGCTACAATGTTCATTATCATAATGTGGTCATTAGGATCATGTTCTGCTTGCAATAACACTGACATGCTTTTTTAGTCATAACTAATTCCTGTCAGAGGCTTGTGTAAATATAACAACATGAATTCCTCAATCATATTAGATCACTGGAATGTAAAGTTACGCGATCCCCTTAGGTGCATTAGGTCTATGTAAGAAAATATTAGCCAGAATAACGTAATAGTCATTGTACTGATATTGAGTCGCACTAACAGTAAATCACGTCTCAGACTGCAGAAATAATTCAAGCAGAAAGTGGAAATGAAATACAATAAAAGTAAGAGGGCGGGGGGAACAGTATATATAAGAACTTGCATGCTTTTGAAACTTGCAGTGAAAGTCAAATATGCATATTTATCTCCAGAATTCATTCAGAGCTCTGCTACCCAATGAATTCCTATGAAATAATATCTGAACCTTTATGAGTACTCTACAACAGGAAAGGAACAGGAAAGGAATGTCAATAAGGAAGCAATAACCCAGAACCTGCCCAATGAAATACCCTTTCTAAAAGTGGAATCACATAAGGTCAAACACTAATGTAGTTAATGTAGTAAAAAAGTATAGAAAGCCAAGAGTACCTGAGGAGAATGTGAACACAATATTAACACCTAGGCTGGCAGAATCATAGTCCATAGAACACTCCGTCTGGAAATCTCTTAATTTGTATGTGTGTGTTTTTTTCATTGGGGGGAAAAAATCTAAAAATCACTTAATCTTAATTTAGCAATGCACATATTAAAATGAAAAGGAAGTCTCATCATGTTATGGGTCAGTCACCTACCAAAAGATTTCTCTCACACCCCAGCACCTCCCCTCCCCCACAGTCTCTCTCTGGAGCAAGATAAAAATAGAGGCCTAATATTAAGTGGTCGCTGCTAAAGAGGAAAATATTTTCTCCCAGAAAGAGTCATACTTGTGGGGAGGTTTTGACTCAAGATCAAAGTGTCCATGCCATGCATTTTAAAGGACTATGATGACACTCTAAAATAGTCAAAAAGAATTCTGGCAGCTGTAGTTTATTAAGGGTGCTGAGAGTGCCCATCCTAGAGCTACAAATCTCAGAGTGGTTGAACAACCCATTCCCTCTTTCCAGAGAACTTGTAGCACTGTGTGTGGGGTATGAGTCTGCCAGCAGATCTCAGCACCCTTAAGAAACAACAGCTCCCAGAATTCCTTGGGGGAAGGAATGGCTATTTAAAGTGGCATCATAGTGCTTTATATATATGGTGCTGGTGTGGCCTAAGAATAAATGGAATGGTGGTGGTGCCATGCTGGGAACAGAGCCATAATGATCTTCTCTAAGAGATGCAAGGTCTGCAAAATAGGAAGTTGCCTCACATGCTCTGAATGCCTTATATCTCAGCCTGGTTCTCCTGCCATAGTCTACAAGCTGCCGGTCTTTCCTCTCTGGAACCACATGGCATTTTATATTTAGTGCCTAAGATAATAACCTACCCACATGAATGGAATTTTGTTCTTGCATTCAGGACCTGAGGGCAGTATAAAGTTGATTCAAGCACTTATCAATGGTAATTGAAAAAGTGGAGACCGTATGGGAATGCTGAAACCTAAGTGGAAGCGATTCATAATGCACATTCCCCAACATAAGCAGCAGCAAGAGAAAAGGCGCAGAACTTTCAAAAGCCATTATCGCACTCGCTGCTTGCTGCAAAAACAGAATCGCCCATCTCAAAGCTTACCAAACATAAAGGGAAAGCTGAAAAGAAGTAAAAGTTTTCTGTGATATATTTCATAAAGTTTCATAATATTGGGGTGGTGTGGGGGATGAACAGACTACCATCTATGAGTGTTGCTAAAAGGGTTGATCTTTTTCAAATATGTGACCCATTTTCAATCCAAACATGCATTTAGGAACCCATTATATACATATACAGTGGTACCTCTGGTTACGTACTTAATTCATTCCGGAGGTCCGTTCTTAACCTGAAACCGTTCTTAGCCTGAGGTACCACTTTAGCTAATGGGGCCTCCCGCTGCCACTGCACAATTTCTGTTCTCATCCTGAGGTAAAGTTCTTAACCCGAGGTACTACTTCTGGGTTAGCGGAGTCTGTAACCTGAAGTGTTTGTAACCCGAGGTGTTTGTAACCCAAGGTACCACTGTACACACACACACACACACACACACACACACACACACACACACACGGTGGTATTGCTGCTGTGGCCATGCTGTGACTCCATAGTAGACATAGGAGCCAAATACTAGGCACTGAGGTCCGTTAGCTTAAACATGGGTAGGTGAACAGCCAGGGTTGGCTTGATATGTTTTGGCACCTGAGGTAAAATGCTTCACTGTTGCTGCCATGATGGCGGGAGGCTGTGAGGTTCTGCAAGGGCTTCCCCTCAAGGCATTCCACAGAGCTTTGTCCCCCCTAAGAGCAAGGGAGACCAACAGCAAAGCTGGGCAGCAGAATGCTGTGCCTGTCTGATTGTCTGAAAGGGGGGATTATTTGCTTTTAGATTCTCAAAAGTTAGCAGATATTATGTCTAGCAGCTGGTTCATATGATTTCTCACTCAAAGCTGACCCAATTCTGTCCCCTGAAGAGACGCTTTCCCCTCCACCTGGTCAAGGTGCATGGTATTAAAAGTTGGGGTACTTATTTTGGCAGGAGAGGCATAAAACACATTTCTTCCTGGGAGTAAAAATACAATAATGTTTTGCTGCCTTTTCATGACATCCAAAATCACTTCACTCTGCCTAATGGTGGGGCTGGACCTCATATAACAACACATTAGCTCTGAAATTAATTTACTTTATAGGTTTATTTTGAGAATAAGCAAGGAGGGAATGCAGAGCCCTCTACAAATGATAATGCTGTCTAGAAATAATAATCATTACAGGCATTCTTAATAAAGTTTACTTTCATTCGAAATTCATTTTATCCTGCCAGTCCTTGGCATTTTATTCCACAACATTGTTCACTGTTTATATAGCCCCCTTTTCGATTTTTATGTATTTGTAAAGTACAAAACACTTCAAAACAATAAGTAAAGCACAGAAATAACCATTAACGTTTCATAAAAAACAGTCGGCAAAATAAATCAACCAGTATTACACCAGCTGCTAATCCAACATGTTTAAAGACTATGTGCCTACCTAATTAAAAAGTCACAACAGCACACCTAAATTGGCCAAGGACATAGACTCTGTGATCCACAGTAAATATCACATGCCTGCTTTCAAATTCTCTTTGATGGCCTTGATCCAGCTTGTCTCTCTAATTTATTATCTCCCTAGAAATTCTGCAAGAAACTTTATGCTCAGGATGCCCACCTTCTGTTTGTCCCTTCACCTTATATGAAAACAGTGGGTGCCACAGCTTTCCCTATCTTTGTTGCCATCTGGTCTGAGTTCTTGATTCTCCATAAGCTTCAGAGAACTTTTATTATTATTATTTTTGCCTTTGCTTAAATCACATCTGAAAACAAAGTCACTCCCTAGAGGAAAATTATGAATCCAGCATAACTAATTATTTCCTTTACTTTCTTTGTCACACTTGCACACTACATATCCAAATACCATTGACACAAGTGCCGAGTATTCCCTAAAGGACGAATTATTCTCAATAGGATGAAATATTGCATTAGGGGTTCATCTCTAACATATCCATTCCATGCTTTGTTCTTGGAATGCAAGAAAACCAGGAATTGTAGTGCCAAATAGAAAAAAAATGCGGAAATAGCTTTCATTCTAGTTATCTTGTGTGTTTGCAAGAGAGAGGATATTGTGCTTAGGCCAATGAGACCAGAAGCACAATGTTTAAATAGATTTAGATCACAGTCTTAGGAATTTCAGCTATCCTTCAAAAACCACACTTACTCAAATTTTGCAATGTATTTCTCCAACAAGTCAATGTTTACAAAAATGAATTAGGGGAAGAGTGCCTAAAAATGAATATATTGGTGAAAATAACAGATAACACCATACTAAGGAAAATTGCTTGCAAAAAGATGTACATTGGTCAAAACCGCATGCAAAAATGTGCCAGTTAGGAGAAATTCACACTAAACTACTGGTGGATTTTCATGAGGATTTTTTTTTTAATCTAAAATTCCTGTAGAAATATTGAAAACTGACTTTATGACTGAAAAAATGAGAAACAGAGAACTAAAATTGACAAATCCTACCACCCTTACTCTTGATGATATGTATATTTATTTAATCTTTAACCTGGAGCAGAATGTTACCATTCTGGCTTTTATGATAACTGACACCCCCAAAGTCCCCACATAAAAAAACCTCAGTCATTTCCTTGACCATGGCAATCTTCCCTCCACCATTGTCCATCTAAACACTCTGCTGCCCAAAGAATTCACCACTTTTGTTGCTTTGACCACGTGACACCCTTTCCTTAAGTACCAACACTGGTTTCCTGTTCACCTTTGAATCCTGAGCAGGCTTCAAAACTCTCCATGGCCTTCCCCACCCTAACTATCTCTCTCTGCTTTTATAGTTCTATCTATATATGTATAGAATTGCATTGAAAATCAGGATGCACATTTTCTAGTTTGGACCATCTGCAAAGCAGAAGTTGCCTGTAGTGTACGATAACACTTTCCACCAAAGGAATATGCATCATTGGCACTTGGCCGGTTTCAAACACAGGTCACTTGCAAGAAGCAAGTAACAACCATCGTCTAGGGACTGGGGACAGGGAACGAGTGCTGGAAATGACTTGGTCAAAGTTGCTAATGTAATGCCAGCAAGTGCTCAGGTTACAAGCCATGTTGTAACACTGGGATTGTAAATCACTGCTCTATATGCTAAGCCCTGAAGGGAGAAGCTCTAGAGGTTTCCCTAAATGTAGCAAAAGGTCCTTCCTGAGGAGGGAAAAAAGCAGATTTGGGACAGCTCACAGCTATCGGGGCACAAAGCATAAATAATTATAGAAGTCTGCAGCCACTTCTGTTATCAGAAAACTTGTTTTCACACACTCTTAACATTTTAAAACATGCCTTCTTTGGGATGCATTTTTTCATGCTTCATCTCTCCTTGAAGGTTACATTATTGTGTTTTTTCAAAAGTTTTCCTTCAGCCATTTTAACTTATGGGAGAGTGTCCTAGGAGTAACAAGTACGAAGCTTCACAGGCAAAGAGATGGTTTCATAGTGTAACATGTAGTTTGTCCTTAGTGGGGAAGATGAAACTAGTACAGTACCATTTTCTTCCCCCAAACTTACTTAACATTGACATGGGGCAACACTAAGAACTCTCTCTTTTCCCCATCTCCTTGGAATATTTGTGTCATTATTATTTTTTTATCTTCCTGGTCCTTTCTCTGGTAGCTAGAAAGCTGCAACAGCAGTATGCCAAGCACAGGATGCTTAGGCAACTTAGTTCTCCAGGGCTCCCATGACAATGGTTTTGCAGAATTCTAGGTGTTGGAGAAGAAAGGGCTGAAAGTGAGATGGAGGTGGAGGCCTTAGTAGCAGTCCACAGGGCAGTCATCTTTGCTGAGATCCAGTGTAGCATAGTAGACAGACATAGTACAGGTAGCTAGATATCTTAGCTCTAAAACTTTCTAGATGACATTGGCCTAGTGTTTGTCTCTCAGGCTAACCTACTCCACCTGTTTTTGTGAAAATAAATGGGCAATGTGGGGAGAAACTATGTGACACTCCTCAGCCCTTTGGAGGCTCCCCATCAGGTTTCCCCCCACCCCTTCCAGCAGAGCATTGCACAGACTCATTTTCTCACTGTATGAAAAGTACTATCATTTGTGTTGTTTATTGCCCCCAGTGAAGAGAGAGAATTCCTGTTTGATTCCTCTTTGCGCTGTGCTACATTTTTAAGGACTCAGAGGACAAATCTGGGATTTTATCCTCAGGGCAAGGTGATCAGTATACAAGAGCTCTGATCCTTTGGCTGCAAGAAGCCATTGCAAGAGGGTGGAAGGGGCTACATAAAATCCTAACCCCCCCTCCCCAAAAGTGAGAGTCCTGAATGTCACTAAGATTTTTTGATTACCCCTGCAGGCTATACGGTCCTGTTAATAATCACCGGGCTATACGCAGAAATGAGTTTGGGTCAGCCAGAAGCTCGTACTGGCCCTGCGAGAGTACTGAGAGAGTGAAATATGACAAATTGCTTTGTTCTGAGCAGTCCTTACTCCGCATTCCCATTTTTCTCATTGCCTGCAGCAAAGTGTCACCTCCCCCATACAAATGATTAAGACAGATAACAGGACTTCACAACACAGGCTGTCTGACAAGCCTGTCCCATTGACACATGCTACTGAACAACCAGACAAGCTGTCTTTATTGACATCTGCTCTTGTTTCAGCACATGAATTATCCTCTTGGGTTATCCCACTTCCAGCTGCTACAGAGCTGATGCCATCTCCTCATTCTGCGACTCCTTACCTTCCTTACCACAAGCTACAGGATATAAGCGATCGGGCAAAAGCTATTTGGAACATCAGCAGAGTATTATTATTTTTTATTCCATCTTTAAGACACCTGTGGGTAATTCTGGCCCTTTCATCATTCACTAGCTGGTCAACATGACACTGGGGCTAACCAATGCATGTATGCATAGAGAATTTCTCCCCAGTTTTAGGCTGCAAATAGCAATGCCAGTCAGCAATGTAAATATACCTTTATGCTTATTCGTCTTCTTTGAAAGGTAAAGGAAATCGTGTACAAACACAAAGTGGAATTTGAATACTCTCAAACTGTGCCACTGTCGGTTTTACACAAGCCTATTCCTAGGTGGGCACTGATTCTGTTCTTGTACAGATGTGTTGTGATCAAAGCTTTGAGTAAGATTTTATTTATGGGGTGGCCTCAATGTAGCCTCAAGTTCCAAACATTTGTGTCATTATGATGCTTTCAGTCAGCTAAACATCTGCGTTGTGGTAAGGCTGGACTTAACAAATGCAGTGCATAGCTAAAGGATGAAATTTATTCTGACAAGATGTAATGATGATTTTAAAAGAGGATTAGACAAATCCATGGGGGATAAGGCTATGGCTATGTTCTCCCTCCACAGTTGGTGGCAGTATGTTTCTGAATGCCACTTGCTTGGAATTTCAGGTAGGAATAATTCTCTTGTGTTCTGATCCTGTTTGTGGTGTTCCCATAGGCACCTTTTTGGCTGCTGTGGCAATACGATTCTGGGCTGGATGGGCTGTTGGTCAGATCCAGCAGCCTTGTCTTCTATTCTTAATTCAGGTAGGTAGCTGTGTTGGTCTGACGCAGTCGAAATATATATAAAAATAATAAAATAATAATAAAATTGTCCAGACGATGAGCCAATCACCCATCTCCTACTGCCCTCCTGAAATATATATATATATATATATATATATATATATATATATATATATATATATATATATAAAACATATATATAAACAGAGCCTACGATGGAGGGGTTCACAGCCTTTACACCCCAAGAAGGTCTTGTTTCTCCCATAGCCACGGCCTTGGATCCCAGCAGAAATCAGGCATGGCTCTGTCTCCCAGCTGCCCAGCCTGCTTCGTTGTTCTAGCTCACATACTTCAGCTCTGGCTTTGCCTTTCTAACTACTGGTCAGTTGAGGGAGAGGAGGCCCACCCATTTGTCTTCTTGTGCAGAGCCATTTCCTTTGTTACCTTAATGACCCATGTTGTTGTTGTTTAGTCGTTTAGTCATGTCCAACTCTTCGTGACCCCATGGACCAGAGCACGCCAGGCACTCCTGTCTTCCACTGCCTACCGCAGTTTGGTCAGACTCATGTTGGTAGCTTTGAGACCCATACTTAGGCATAGCAACTGAATCTTCCATTAGATTTTAACCCTTGCTGGATGCAGGAATTAGAAGGGACTCAAGCATATAGCCTACTCCATCCCAAAACTCACAACAATATCACACCGTTCAACATATCCAGGCCAAAAACCAGAACATGTGTCTTCCAGGCTAGACTCCAGGGCAAGTCATGTGACCCGCATGAAAGTGCTTTTTGAGGTGCAAGGTAGCAGCGCCCAAAATGGCTGCCATGCCCTCACACGCAAACAAATGGGACGTCCTGGTTTTCCTGGAACAGTTGAAGGGTATGCAATACGGAAAGGGGACATTTTGAGAAGGGCATCATGCCTCCACTAGCAACAGACATCACTTCCTTAGAGAAGATTTGCCTCACAGTTTTTGGAACTGTTTGTCTTCAATCAACTTTGCAGAATTTTATTCCACACTGGACCTAGAAGAGATGATAAGAAAAGTAGCTTTCACTGTGTGTTTTTTAATATAACTTGTCTCTCATTGTTTAATCTCTTCCAGTTTCCATGGTCATAAAAGTATTTTCTTCACAGTTATTAAACATCCTTAAAATATAATTTCAAAAATGTAATAACCTTTGTCGTTGGTTCTACAGCTTGCCTTCAGCCAGTGTGCTGCTTGTGAAGAGAGAATTTGAAATTAAATTTGCTAATCTCAAAGAAAAGAGGCACTTAACGTTAAATATTGCCTTTACATTTATATTGCTTTGGTAAGCTAATAATAACTACTAATTCTATCAAGTTAACAAAATGCTTTGGCTAATTTTCTTTCTTTCTTTTTTAAATAAATATCATTGGGAGATCATCAACCAAAGGAAATGCAAATTCACCGTACATTATACTGCCTATTTATGAAAAAATGTGGTGCCATTGTTTATTAAGTAGTTAAGGCATGTAGCTCTTACAACAGAGTCACAGGATTTAATGTTTATCAAAGACTACAATATATAAACACGATGAGGAAAAAATGTACAGAAAGTTAGCTTGACTGACACCCAGAGCTAGTTTTCAATGGGCCATGCATTAATTTGGCTGCAATATATTGGAACTCTCAGGCTATGTGTTTTCTGTACACAGGTGTTTTTATTGTTCCTCATTCCCCACAATTTTAATCTTCCAGATTTTCTTTGTATTCCCACAAAGTATTTCAGGCAAATAAACAGCGCCTCCCTTTTTTAAAGGAAGAAAATTGCTTTTCTTTAAAAAAAAAATGCAATGAGAGGCAGTTTACATATTATGCAACAGTAGGTAATTTGTTAAGAACTCAAGGAAAACTGAAGTTGAAAAGATAAATTCTATTTTTAAAATAAGACATTTGAATAACCTTACATTAATTATAGTATAACAAATATTTTATTTTAAATGAAGGTACTTTTGGGAAGCAGACCACCCTGAGATAGAAAATTTAAAGAAATGTGCATGAATAGAGAGAATATTGTCAGATATTATTCACATTTCCATATTTTTCCCTTGTGGCACATCACTGACTGTTTGAGGCCAACTGGCCTAAAGCAATGAGAGGCCTGCCAATCAAAGCAATGGATCTGAGCCCAAAATGATGCTCTTGATAGGCTTCAATTTTTAACTAGTAAGATATCTTTTTTAAAAAAAGAAAAAGGAAAAAACCAAAGTCAAAAGATTTCCCTGGTGACATTCCCAAAACTTCATAAAACAAACATAGTTGAACAAAAAAATGATGCTCAGAACAATCAGATTGATTGTATAGAACTGTAATTGCATAGCACAAGTAAGGATTGCGCAACTGCCTTTCAGACCCCTGAGGTAAATGCTCACAAAGCACGCACTGAGTCCAAAATAATCTGTATTTTGAATCAGGATCCAGGAGCATGTTGTTGCCATTGGAATATCTATCTTTTGTTCAGGACAAATAGGCCATTCTGTTTGTTTATTCATTCATTTATTTATTTTAAAAGAGTTTTCTGCAACCTTTCTGGAGGCAATACTTTTAAGGCGGCTTACATAACACAGTTAGGATAGCAACAGCATAAAAACAAGATAAAGCTGCTAGAATTCCCCTCGCAGTCAATAAACCAGAAGTAAAATATACTCCACGCATAATATGAAACATGACTGCCTCAACACCAAACAGTTAAAAACAAAGAAAGCATAATATCCCAGGTGAAAAATATGAGGCACCACATGTTTGCTACAAGAAGAGCAAAAAATCTGGAATCAAGCAACTAGTCGTATTGGGAACATATAAGAAGCCACTGTATACTCAGACCAGTGGTCCATCCACCCAACTGAACATTGCCCACAACAAACCTGATCATACTGACAATCTATTTACCTTTTGTCACAGATTGAATTTCTGAAATCTACACTTTGAATATCAGACTTTTTAAAATGCCATACAAAACTTTCTTTTGAATTTGAAATGTGATGAATGTAGACCAACATTTGTTTCACTTAGCTACACATAGCAAGGGGAGGGGCAAGAGAGGAGAGACATCTGAAAAGTTCTGCATCTATCAGGTCTTTTACCCTTTGAGCATCTTTACATCTCCATAGTTTCCTAAATCTGGGTTTCCAGAGGTTTAATGATAATACTTTTTTTTTAAGAGAGATAAATCATTTTAGAAATGTGAACTATTTGAAGTAAAAGATAGGATTGTTTTAATTACCACAATTATCATTACACACTTGCCACTCTGAGACAAGAAAAATAGTAGCTTTCCAAATGAAAGGAGGGGGGGGGGCTTTCATCAGGTCCCACTCACTTTTCATAAACTAAGAAATTATGTCAGTGACTGTCAGGTTCAAGTGATTTTCTCTATAAATCTCCTTTTTACCAGCAAAAGGGAATCATTGTTCCCTAACACTGCACAAGCTTTTTGTTCAGGTTTGCTGTGTATAAAATTTAATGAGAACCGGCATAGACCACATCAAGAGCGGAGTATGTGTCAGCTAGAAAATGTGTATGTTTGAAAACCTTTCCCTATAATTATCTGAACTTCCAGTAACACGCTGAAAGGAAAGATGGAGAAGCACAAAGCGGGTGGGGCACCCTTACTGAAAACAAAAGCTTTCTGCTAAGCTAGAATGACAATTAATTAAATAGAAGATGACTGTGAAGGAAACAGAGGACCCATGTTCTTTACAGTTAGAAGGGACTCCACAAGGTACTTCAAATTG
This sequence comes from Darevskia mixta, assembly GCA_034641385.1. Taxonomy (NCBI): domain Eukaryota; kingdom Metazoa; phylum Chordata; class Lepidosauria; order Squamata; family Lacertidae; genus Darevskia; species Darevskia mixta. Next base: position 12,452,380 of record JAWWNH010000029.1, read on the forward strand.
TATACTCGTTTTTATTCATGCATGAACAAAAGATGGCAGTGGTAATTGTTTTGCTTTTCATTAATTTCATTGTTTTGTTATTTATGCAGTAAATATAGAGAAATACAAAGAGCTAGTGTACATAATATAGCGGTTAGAGCTGAGGTTGTCTACATGATATTATTTAGGTGTTTTGGACTACAGTTCCCATCAGGCTCAGCGAGCATGACGAATAGTCAGGGACGATGAGAGCCGTAGTCCAAAACAAAAAGAAGACACCATTGGGGAAGTCTGGGTTAAAGTGTTGGATGAGCACAAGAGACAAGTGATTCCAAACCCCACTCAATGTCCTTGGGCCAATTACTGTCTCTCAGTCTAATATACAGGAGGGAACTATGAATATCTTAGAAAAAGTGAGATCCCTGCCATGAGGATCTGACAATCTAAGGTTCTTTAATCTAGTGTTTTCTTCATAGCCCTTCTACAAGTACAGTGTTCTGCATGCAGAATGGCTGATGGCTGCAGAAGGGAAGTGCAATTGGTAGGAGACTCTCCCAGTACGTTTCCGAGCACAATTCAAAGTGTTGGTGCTGACCTTTAAAGCCCTAAACGGCCTTGGTCCTGTATACCTGAAGGAGCGTCTCCACCCCCATTGTTCAGCCCGGACACTGAGATCCAGCGCCGAGGGCCTTCTGGCGGTTCCCTCACTGCGAGAAGCAAAGCTACAGGGAACCAGGCAGAGGGCCTTCTCAGTAGTGGCAACCGCCCTGTGGAACGCCCTCCCAGCAGAGGTCAAAGAGATAAACAACTATCTGACATTCAGAAAATACCTCAAGGCAGTCCTGTTTAGGGAAGTTTTTAACCTGTGATATTTTAATGTATTTTAATATCTGTTGGAAGGCCACCCAGAGTGGCTGGGGGGACCCAGCCAGATGGCTGGGGTACAAATAATAAATTTTATTATTATTATTATTATTATTATTATTATTATTATTATGTAGAGTATGACATCTGGAAGAGAAGACTATGGCAGGGACAGTGCCAGTCCAAGATATATATATATATAAATGAAAATGATAAGATGGCACCCACCCCACCCCCAATTCAACATACAGAGGCCAACCAGAGTAGCAGTTGGATCTTCCTTCAACACAGAGTATAGAACTAGATTAGGAAGTATAGGGCAGGTTGCATGGCATGCCTTTCCCCGCAATATCCTCATTCTGTCTAATGGTAGGGCTGGCCCTGAGCAAATGGTGGGTAGCTGACTACCTTGGTTTAACAAAATTCTGGTGCAAACATAACCACACTTTCTTTGCCCTCCTGATTTTGTCCAATATCAAATCATTTTCCCCTGTCATGGCATTAACCTCGAGTGCCTTGTGTTAATATAATTCATGCCAATTTCATGACATGGAAACATTGCATCTCTTGGAGCAGATAGAGCCCCAGCAGCTGAGCATGACAGCTAGTATGATGGAACAGGCTGAGAGTTAGACTGTTGGGATGAGGCCAGAGTTGAAATGCTAGAAAACACAGCCTGTTTTTGAAGGTTTTTAAGACAACATACAAAGAACACAATCTTAGTAAACCCAAACAAACAAACTTAAATCCAAAACTTTTAAAGTCAGTAAAAATGTATGCAAATAATTAAGATTAGGATATAATTTCCCCCCTTAATAAATAAGGGAAAAAATAAGAACCCCACCCCCCACTAACCAGCCATATTAGTGGGTAGGTGCAATACATTATGAACTACTGAAACTCTGGTGAGCACCCCTAGGTACCTTTAAAAGGGAAGGATATAGACCGGAGAACTGCCTTCAGGGCTGTAGGGCTCATTGGCAAGCAAGCACCTTTGGGGCCAAGATGTATCACCTGCCAGGGGTGTGGCTCCTGGAGTGGTTTGATCAGGTGGACCTCCCTGCTCACCTGAATGGGTGGGGCTTAAGGGAAGGGCTAGAAGAAGGGCTCCTCTTGACCCATGGCATGGTTGACTTGTCCACATTTTGGTTATTCGTTAAATTCCACACCTTGTTTCCCCTATGTAGATCTGTATGGGGTTTAAATAAATAAATGTGACCCAGTTCACCCAAAGATGGGTGTCTGTCTTGCCTTTTTATCGGGTGGCGCTGTGGTCTAAACCAATGAGCCTTGGGCTTGCTGATCAGAAGGTTGGCAGTTCGAATCCCCACGACGGGGTGAGCTCCCGTTGCTCGGTCCCAGCTGCTGCCAACCTAGCAGTTTGAAAGCATGTCAAAGTGCAAGTAGATAAATAGGTACCGCTCCGGCGGGAAGGTAAATGGCATTTCCGTGCGCTGCTCTGGTTCGCCAGAAGCGGCTTAGTCATGCTGGCCACATGACCCGGAAAAACTGTCTGCAGACAAACGCCGGCTCCCTCAGCCTATAGATGAGCGTCACAACCCCAGAGTCGTCCGCGACTGGACCTAATGGTCAGGGGTACCTTTACCTTTATGTGGTCATAAGGACACACACACCTTAATCCAGGCAAAAAAGAGGCCTTATCACAGTTGAAAGACACACTCTGACCAGGTAAGAGTACTCAAGGAGGGTGTGGAGCAGAGCCACAAAGGGGTAGTAACTATTAACTAGGATGGAACTTTTTGGTTGAGAAGAGTCATGAGGGCCAGAAAGAAAGGTCTGGACAGCCCCATGTCTGGGTTTTCCTACCCCTGAAGTAAACCCACCAAATTGTGTGTGTTATATAGAGAAATACACTTGGGAAGCCATTTAGAAGAATCTGTTTGGAATCCAAAATTCAAATCTGGCAAAATTGTTTATTTCAGTATTTGCCACTGAAGTTACCATTTCAGCTCTGTTCCATTAATAGTGTTCTTAAGGTTAGGGCAATGAAAATTGAAATATATTTGATTAATTGGCTAATATTTTGTACGCCACTTTAGACTGAACGTGCTCTAGCAGAGCTCCCTAAGTAGTGTCATTATGTGATACTCTTCCCAACGTGAAACATAAAAGGCTCTGTAACAAAAGCAATCATTCTGGCTTTTATTTCGTATTATTATTTTAAACATGTCAAGATTGCTTTCTCTCTTTGGAGAGAGAAAGCAGCTGGGAAAAGAGGGCTGGTGTTTTTTTTTTAAGAGAAAGAAATGAACATTGTCATTGTTCAGCTGCATTCCAAGCAATTAGGAACTGCATCAGGGTTCTTGTTTTGTTTTGTTTTTTCTCTCTTTTAGCCTTGCTGGGTGAGAGCACTATGCAAAAATGCATTGATGCGGCTTGTGGCAAGCATTTTCACTGCCCTGCTTGGGTAGCTGTAAATCTCCACTGCAAATCAAAACATGTATTTGACTTGAGGGACTTATTTATTTCTACAGAGCAGCACTGATTCCTTGGGCACATACTAAATTTACGCCTCCGTCTGAGATTGGAGCCAATTGTTTTTAACCTTTCTAAAAGCAGTTTTTGTATTTGAAGTAGATGAGTTATTTCAGGTTATTTGCCTTTTAAGTGTAATAACTGCACGGCAGGCTGAAAACACATTGCTAAAACGCACGCACAAAAATTCCTGTCTACATTTATAGATGCCATCTAGTACAAAGCCTTTCTGATCTCCTTCCTCTTCTTCCTCCTCCTTTAAAAAATAGACCAATTTACTGGGTATTTCTTGCCCTGTCTATATGTTAACGCTATAGAACTACACTCTGCAAGTTCAGCGAAGGAAGACAGTGGAAGCCAAATTTGCTTTGAACAGAGAAGTACAGAGTTCTTATAGCCTTAAGATGCAGTGATACTGTGATTCTTTAAAGTTTTTTGTGTTCCTCCAGTACATCTTGCCGAAAAATTGTTTGCACACATTACTAGCTGTTCCCATAGGTACACCACTGTGGTACTGTGATAAAAAAAGATTCCCCCATGTACCTATAATCTGCTGCTGTTGTAATTATTATTATTATTATTATTATTATTATTATTATTATTATTATTATTATTAACCTCTCCCACAAGTACCATGCTGTGATTCTGTGATGCCTTGAGGGTATTTTTGTAAGTATCCCCAACCCCGGTTCCTCAAATTTGCCTTACAAAAAGTTGGTTATTACCACCACATTGCCATTGGGCCACAACTGTTTTTACCCTTGGCCACATCCACTTTGATGTGCATCCCCTGAAAGGTTTCCATGGCCCTCAATTTGGCCCTCAATCTACAGAAAATTATGGACTAGCCACCTGGTGATATTTGGTTATAGAGTGGACTAAAAGCTGATTCAGAACGATGTAGTGGTCATACTACCCTGGTCGTACTCCAATGGTCTTTCCATGCTCAAGCTGCTTTCTTTAATCCAGGATAAGTAGTTTTGGGATACAATTTTTAACAAACTCTAGTCCTAACAGCAACCTATCAGATCAGCTGCATCTTACACATACACAAATGTTTAAAGGTGCATAGATTCCCTCTGAACTCCTGGCTTTCCTCAGTCTTTTCCACTCAACTCCCTCAGTGGCAACACTGCAACGTATGCCATGAAAAATAATAGTTTCACTTTATCCTGCACTAGTCGAACTGCATCTTGAATGCTGTGTCAATTTCTGGCCACTACATTTTAAGAAGAATGAGTTCAGATCAGAACAATGAAGATGATTAGCAATATTGAAAACAAGTCTTTTGATGAAAGGTTTAAGGAACTGGGTATGTTTATTCTGGAGAAGAGAAGGCCGGGAAGGAACACAAAAACATTTCTCAAATACATGAAGGGCTGTCTCACAGAAGAGCCCAAAGATGTACTAGATTCAACAGGCTTACATTATAGATGGATATATTTCAGCTGAGAAAATTCTTAATGGCAGGAACAGTTCAACAATGGAACCAGCAACCTAGCGGTGGTGGTGGTGGCAGCGGCAGCCCCAGGGAAGGCTGGGGCATGGGGAGGAGGACTACTTGCCCCCTCTCCTCTTTTTCCAGCTCCCCGCCTCCCCTCGTGCTGCTTCTCCGGCCCAACCCAAGGTCTGAGGGACAGTGGACCGGTCCAGGGCTAAATTATTTTGCCAACCCCTGGACTAGGCATACAAGATGCCTTCAAACTCTATGATTCGATAATTCTGATCTATGAAGAATAGATAATAAAGGAAGTCCTTTGAGTTGAATAGAATCTTTTACTGAATTGACACCCTTCAGTGTGCAGAGTTGCTTTCAACCTGCATCCTTTCTAAAATAGAGTATTGTGTGTTTCCTTTCAATGAAAATTTTAAGCATCCTTTAAGGACTAAGCATGAAGAACTAAACAACACTTTGACAGAGTACCTGTTAATGTATGGTTAATTTATTTTAACCCTTAACAATAAATGAACACATAAAGAAATGTTCGTGATTTGGATATGACATTTTTTAATTAAAAAATCGTTGCTTATCAACAGGATTTTTACTTTTTCCATCTAATCTATTATGATACTAATTTACTTTTAAGTTTGAATGCTGTAGGGTTGGTGGTAACTATTAGCACAGAGTTAAGTGCCACTTTGCAAGCCATTAATTGTCATAGCTGAGATCACACAGACCTTCAATGAAGATAAATAAAAGTTTTGATGATGATGATCCATGCTATTTTTTTTCTAGAAAAAGAGATGCTGGAACTCACCATGAACACCATCATTCTCTGAGAATGGTAATGGTGGCCAGCTAAAAGGTGCCGAAATTGAGTTCCAGCTGAATAAAAGCTCTGATGAATATAGCATATGCTGTTTCTGGAGCAGCAAATCTGTAGCAACTGATTACCTAAGGTGGAAAGGGCAGAATTCAAGTTTGTAGAATTCTCTTTGTTGTTGTTGTTTTAGTTGAACTCCAAGATACATTAGCCAGATTCAAGTGCAACACAGTAGGGAGGGATATCATATATTTAGAACAGGGTGCCTTATTGTTTTCACTACCAAAACTGAGTTCACCATTCTTTCACACAAAAATCTGGTCCTGGTTTCTTTCATTTTAGGAGGCTAATTTAGGATAGGAAGGGAGTCTTGTCTTGCTGCTGTTATTAGCAGTGATGAGTCAGACACTCTTGCTGATTGGCCATAAATTATCCAGTAGATCCTGATCTGCCTTCTGGCTATGCCTGAACAAAGTAGCTATATGGACAAATCTGTCAATTTCAGTTTTTCTCAATTTCTCATTTTCCCAATCTTCAGTTCAGTTCTGCATATGTTTGCAGTTTTTTTCAATTAAAAAGTTTGCATGAAAATTCACTTAATATTTGAACCTTTGCGTACAATTTTGCCTAGTATGTGCCTTTTTGCAAGCACCTTTCCTGCAACAGAGCGTATCTTTTTACATTATTTGCCTTACTATATGCATGTACATGTGTGTGTGTACATTTCACTCATACATGCCTTTTTGTGCATATCATTTGGTTGGCAAATCGCATTGCAAAACTTTGCAAAATGTGAATTTTGAATGAGAACTTTGTTTCAGTGCATGCGTTGCTTTGGGAAGGGCAAATTTGGTAAGTTAGTATTAAAATGGAAACTGAACAACCTTCTCTTCCCAACTGTTCTATATACAATTAGATTGTATATATCTTCATCAACTGGCCAAGGCTGTACAAGTCACAAGACTTTATTTCCACAACTTTGGGTGGCTGCACTTGAGTTACTGAAGCCCTTACATCAAAAAGGAAGTAATTTCCTGATAGAGCAAGGTGTACAATGTTTCCAGCGCAAGCCGACAAGCTAAGTAATGAGGTCTTTTTTGCGATCCCTTCATTGTACACCATTTTATTGACTATAATTCCTGACTTCTGTCATTCTAACATAGCCCCAAAATTGGCTACAAATACACCCAGGAAATAAGTTTCCAGGAGGATTATCAGGGCATGCTAATGGCCGCAAGGTATTTTCAACTTGAAACTCTACCAAAGGTGGGGGTAGTGCAATAGGAAGAGATTGTTTCTTGCAAAGGGTGGAGGGAAGCAGAAACGGTAAATGATGCAAATTGGCAGGATTACAATATATAATGAATCCAAAGAAGATTTTAAAATATAATTGGAAATGGGTTTGAAGAAGGGAGCAGGCAGAGCCAGCCTATTTTATCTGTTATTGGGACTTCAGCTTACAACCTATTAAGGAATTTAGCTGTGCTAGAGAAAATGAAAGATAAAATGTATCATTCCCCCCCCCCCTTTGCTTTTAGGAAGTACTAATTGCACATAAATGCCATATACTGGTGACTGCAGAATAGTTGTGGGCTGAGCAACAATGAAAAACCTTGTGTTGTATTTTCAGGGGTCTCAACTCCTTGAGACCGGGAACTGACAGCTCTTGATTCCTAAAGGAGACTGTTGACAGGCGGTTATGCTATCTTATTGTTTGGGTTTATCGGGGTGGGGAGCAGAAATTGCTGATGTTTGCTTATTTGTCCTATGCCCAGAATGAAAACCAATCCAGCGAATACAATTGGTCTTTGAGGTTGTTGCTTTCAATCGAAAGATGTAACAACCAAGAATGTAACTGTTTACATTCTCCTCTCCCATCTGCGTTGTGCTTTCTTTGCACTGAAATGAATGGGGTAGAATAATATAAAGACAACATAATTTATGTAATTTACTTGAATAATTTGGTAAATTACATAATTTCAACACAGTGAATGGAGAGACAAACAGTGTAATTTTTGGTGGAAGTCCGCTCACGGTTCCTCATTGCAGACAGGTATACCCTCTGCTCTTTGCGATCTGATGAGGGAGATACCTCGGTCCACTTCCTGGGAAGCAAAGGAGGTCTTTGGGTTAAGCTTGCTGCCCTGGAAATTGACCCTTCCTGTTTGCTCAATTGGCCAATTGTGAGCAGGCAAGAAGGTGGGCCACTCCCAGAGGGTGGGTTCTGTCTGCTCCCTGGGCATATAAAGAAGGCCTATGGCTTGCCTTGCGCCATAGTTCTCGGTGGAAGACATACTGAGTAGAGGAATGGAAACAGTGCCAAATGCAATGAATACAGAGTGGAATGGGAAACAATGCCTTCTTACACCCTCCAGCTACAGGCTTCCTTTTTCTGCCTGTCTACTCTTCCTTCAAGGGGCAACTTTTGTCTTCTTGAGGCGTCTCTTCTGCCTCCTCTCTTACTTCTGTCAGTCACTTGGAGGATTATCAAATATCAGGAGGAGTTTGTAACTTTGCAGCATCTCAGCAGCCCCTCCCTTTCCCAACTGCCCCCTGTTGACATTTAACACTCTCAGACTACTTGCATATATTTATTTCCCATTTTAGTGAAGCTTTAGTGATGTTCCTTATTCAGCCTTGCCAATTCACTGGATGGGTAAAGTTCTGAGCAGTGGTACAAAAGTTATTAAAAGTTTTCCTGCCTCATTAAAGTTTATTGTGGCAACTCCTGGCATAATACAAGGTAGTGCATACACAGATCAATTTTTGAAGTGAAAATTTTGCCAGGGCTACAATATTTACAGAGGGAGCCACCTAGTGGAAGCTATACGTAATGCCTATTTCTTTAGTTATGGAATATAAGTGGGATGCAATTGCATTGTCAGAGTTTTGGGGCTCATGAACACAAACTCAGTGTTCTCCCCCTTTCCCTTGATTTGTCAGAATCATCTCATAAATTGGAAATACTACAGGGCTCTTGTATCAGTTCTGTGCTAGAGGTAATACTTGAAATGATATTGAGCACCTACAAGTGGCATGAGAAACTGTGTAAATATGGAGGAGATATCCTGAAAGAGAGCAAGAGTGCTATCCTGGGAGAGAGAATGAAAGTGTTTGGGGGTAAGTAATCCTAAAAGGATATATGTGTGTTTCTGTGCTTTGTGACATTGCTGAGTGCTGTGCATGCATTGTGACTTTGATGTGACATTCTACACATGGTGCTCGTGGGGCATGCCTGATCAGTCTTAGCTTCAAATTTCCCAGCTTTATGGAACTTGAGTCCACATGAGCTAGCCATGTAGTTAAACCAGTAGTTGTTGTTTTTAACAATTGAATCAACGATATTGTTACAGAAGTTGGGTGCCACCCTTACTCTCTGCCAAGTGGTAGCAATATTCCAGGGGGTTCCAAATGCTCACTCGGGGTTTGTGTTCCAATGGAGAATTGAAGATGTGGGAGAGACTGTTGTAGCTTTAAGAAATATGACACACACCCCCAACATTTTTGCACTTTCAGTCTTCATGGACGGAGTTCAGATCTTACAACATAGTCATTTCAAGAGGGACCTCTGTCAACCTTAGAAATTAATAAATATAGGATTTGGATTATTTGGAGTATTGAAAGGAAGGTTGCAGGCCAGTTGAAGGCTAGAGGATAGGTTGGAAGCACTTCCCACTCTCTCTGAAGCACTTCCCACCCTCGTGTGACCTCGGCTTCTTCCTCAGCAGTTCACCTGGGCTACCCACTACCTGTGCCTCTTGCTTGTTCTCCTGCCTGCTGTTTTGTCATCATGTTGCAATTCGCATAGCTGGCAACAACTACAGCATGATGCTTGCAAAAATCCAGCCTAGCAAGACAAAACCGACCACTTTGTAAGTACATAATCAGAAGTTACTTAACGTTAACCACTTACTCCTTGATAAAAATTGGGTTGTTTGTCATAAATTGCATGATCAGAACATCTGACTAAAGGTGTGTTTTATTTTAATATCTTTTGGGGATCAATTCTATTGATATTTGTTTAACTCTTAATGTCTCATATGCCTTGTTTGTTTTGTTTTGTTTTGTTTTGTTTTGTTTTGTTTTGTTTTGTTCAATGCGCAGGCGAAGGCGAACGTTTAATTTTACTTAAGATTTTTAATTTTTAATTGTGTTGTTCGTCTTGTGTGTGCTTTGCTGTCCAGTTGCAGAGGTCGATTTGGTCTGTGACCATTCAATAAAATTTGATTTGTTTTGTTTTGTTTTGTTTTGTTTTGTTTAAAGATGGTGACAATTGAATTTCCAAGTCATTCTCCACAGGTGGTGCTGAGAGATGGGTAAGTGCAAGACTAGTGAAATCAAACTACATATACAACAATACAACAATGCACATGTGTATGGTACCAGTGGTTCACATATGAACAAGTAAAGAACTTATGAGATGGTAAAGAACTTTCAGAAAACAGAGAAGTGTCCATCCCCACGTACAGTTTCCAAGTACAAAAAAGCCCATGAACATGTTTCTTCTACCTTAAAGTTGCACTCAGCTTTCAGATCAGTTTTTAATTCAAACTGAGCATGATATTTCCCCCATCTATGTTTGCCCTCCTACCCAGCACATCTGATGCTCTCAATATGCTAAACACCAGGCTTTAAACTTGCTGCTTATGGCAATGAATGCCAGATGTCCATTGATAATGCTGTACTGACACTTTCATCAAGATTACATTGTGAAAGTGTTTCCGGGGTTGCTGAAGAAGCAGGGACAAAATCTAATATCTTTTATGCATAAGACTTTTTTTCTTTAAAAAAAATCATTTTACTACAATAGTACGCAGCCACAGATATTTTAGAAGCGTATAAGAAATCTGTATAATGACTCCCACCTGTGCCTTTTAATCAAATTAAAATCAATATTTGTTCTTAGAACACATCACTGAATGAAAAGCATAAGTTTTAAAAGCCTAATATTCCCAGTGAAGCCCACATTCTAGCATAGCAATCTCCAGGCCATTGCCGTGATACTTAGATCATTTAAAACTTTGCTGCACATCCAGCTATTGTGACAAAAAGGAGGCACCCACATTTTAATGTCTAATAAATTTTGTGGAAATACGATCTGCAGCTGCACAACTTTGACCTTTTCAAAACACTTCATTTCAACTAGCTGGTCACTCCAAGGCTTTGCAACAGGTTACCTTTTCCACTTGCCCCCCCCCCTTAAATGGAAAGAGGAGGAGTGGAATGGTCAGCTATTCAAAATACTGAATATTGAAAAGGTCAACAAAGTACAGGCACAGCAATGTGGAAATGAGACAATGCGATTCTGGGTACCTCATTTTGGTGACAAAGATTGTAGCAAGAAGAGAAAATGTCACGACACAAATCCATTTCCAGGAAAGGACTGGGGGATGTTGCAGAATGAATCAATGCATGCTAATGTCTTAAGGCTGTGATATCAAAGTTGGAATTTAATCTTAGAAAAGTTGACCCTATGCTGCTCCATGAGTATTCCCACCCACCCACAATAAGGACTCTCTCTCTCTCTCTCTCTCTCTCTCTCTCTCTCTATATATATATATATATCCTATATACTCGAGTATAAGCCGACCCGAATATAAGCCGAGGCACCCAATTTTAGCACAAAAAACCTGGGAAAGCTTCATAGGAGCCACTGCCTGCCTCACTCGAGTATAAGCCAAGGGCGGCTTTTTCAGCACAAAAAATGTGCTGAAAATCTAGGCTTATACTCGAGTATATATATACACACCGATATATATATCAAGTCATGCCCTTTATGAGGGGAAGTACATGTCAATGAAGTGTTCAGATATTTGGCTGTAAAATTCAGCAGGTGATCTGGATGCATTTCCAGGTCCTGGCATGATGTACCTGAGATATGTGAATGAAACAATCACAGGAAGAACAGAAGGCTCTAAATCCACACTTTGTAATTTTGGGACCAAACTGGATGGAACATTCTAGTTGGCATCTTGCCAGGATAAAGTGTGGAAGCAGTTGTTGCCCTCAAGATGTGCATGCAATTAAAATTAACTTTTCAAATGTTCATCCAGGCAGAGTAGTACAATGCAGGTAATTCTCTAAGCATACCAGCTGTCAATACTGAGGCTTCTCACATTCATCTTGCAGACCACTTCCTTCTGCGCAAAGCATGCTTTAGATTCCCACTTGTATCCTGATTGCATTCCACTTCTGACATAACCAGGTTTGGAAACAGGAGGGTGGGGAACCATTTCTTATCTCTTTTGGCATGTGGACTCCATGGAACATAAAGCAACACTCCTACCCAGAGGAAGTGAAACATTGTAAATGTCAACGTACACTGAATTTCTTCCCAATGAAAAGTTTCTCAGCTCTTTCAGTCACCACAGTTTTTAATGTAATTTCAAAAAGTCAAATTATGATTTACAACTTGGCTTGAGAAACAAGTGCAAAGCTTCCTTCGCTTCATCACAAGTGCTAGGATGCCATTTGCCATTTTATTTTATTTTCAGATGGAAGACAGGGATGATTATGGAATGCTCTCCCCAGGGAGGCTCGCTTGGCACCTTTGTTACATATCTTTAGGCACAAGGCAAAAACATTCCTCTTCTGCCAGGCCTTTGGCTAATTAAACAACTAAGACCTTTTAAACTGGGGCTGGGGTATTGTTTTAGTTTGTTACTATGTAATATATTTTTGTGCTTTAATATTGGGAACCACCCTGTGATCCTTGGATAGAGGGTGGTATAGAAATGTTGCTGTTGCTGCTGCTGCTGCTGTTTTTGTTGTTGTTTTAAATTAAAAACATATATTCACAAACTGGTTTAATAGTCATTTTCCAAGAAACTCTAGAGCAGGGGTGAGGAACCTGTGCCATCCCCCAGATGTTGTTGGACTCCATCTTCCATCAGCTTCAGCCAATGGTCAGGGATTATGGGAGTTGTAGTCCAGCAACACCCGGAGAGCCAAAAGTTATTTGGTTCCAGCTCTGGGAAGTGTAGTTAATATGTCTGGGGGAGGGAAGTGACAACTAGCCTATATTTTCAGCATTTTCCCAAACTACAATTTCAAAGATTCTCTGTGAAAACATTACAATTTTAGTGGTATAGGCCTGAAGTGGAGATATGGGGTAGCATCCAACTAATGTGTCCTAATAGCATGAGGATTTATGCTTGTACAACAAAATTCCCTCCCTCTCCACCCTTAAATCCAACTCTTCAGAGCATATTTGGGTAAGACATTGGGTGGGGGGGAGAGAGAGGTGGTGTTCCATTCCACTAGTATAACTCCTTACTCTGACAGGGCACATTAGTTGGACACTTCCCATAATGTTCATTTGAATATATGTATGCCTATTATCTAATTTATCCTGGTGGGTTAGGTGACAGCCAGAAGAATTGGGTAAATTACTAACACGACATTGTCCTGACATGAACAGTAACATGAATTCCCAGGAGATGTTATGGCCCTCCTGAGATTATGGGTGTTCTTGTGAATTTTTAAAACCGGACTTGCACAAAAACATATTATATGTGAAAGCAAAGATTCCTCCCAACTGGAATAGAGGGATTGATGCCCTTGTCAAAACCAATTCAATATTAAAAGCACACTTCCATTATACCCTCAAAGGAAAGTCACATCTCTCTAAATGAATTAAAGGAGGTTCTCCTCGTGGCTGTTGTTCAGTTACAACCTAATGAAATTGTACTGTCAGGCAATGACAGATCCAACATTTCTTGGATATCATGTTAAGCTTTCCTCCTTATGTTCTATCCTGGGCAATTACAGCTCACAATCTCTCTTAATAGAGGGCAATATCCTGTAGCATCATTTGCATGAACACTGTCATTGAAGTCCTAAGTAAAAATGAATGGCGGTTAAAACCCCAAATTTGGACTGATTGTTAAACAAACTGGCAGAAAATACAGCTTGTTTCATATATAATCAAGTACCTTCTAGAGCTACATTATTTTTTTTAAGGAAAGAAATCCTCTCTTTGGGTAATTCTATAGCATAGTGCCAAGTGCAGACCAATGGAAAATGTGATAACGACATTGGCTAGCTAGAGTGCTATTTATGTATACATTTTTTTTAAATGCTTTGCAAATGGTGGGAGTGAAATCATTGGCAGAACAGTTCCTTAAAGCATCTTAGTTTTCTAAAGCCACACTTATCTAAAATTGAAACAAAGAACAGCAGCAGGCATGTGGCAATAAAGCCAGAGCATAAAATGGTTTGTGTGTGTGTGTGTGTGTGTGTGTGTGTGTGTGTGTGTGTGTGTGGTATAGCCAAATGTCAAAAAAATAGAAGATGAGGGAGGGTGGGACTTCTAAAGCAAGGGAAGAATTGTATTGGGAAATGGGAATAGAGTAGTTTTGAAGATCTTTGGAACTTTAAATTATTCAGAACTGATACAATCCAAAATAAAACACATGTATGTTTACCATCTGCTTCTATCCAAAGAGGAGTCTTCCGAGAATTAATTTCAGCTGCCAGAGATACACAGTTGGAAATGAGACTCTGGTTTACCACAATCATTGCTTGGAAACTGAAAGTTAGGGAGAAAGAGGCAAAGTGTGTCTCCACAGAGAAAAGCGCCCCTGGGAGCAGAGCAATTGCTGTGAAGCGTTTAGATATGAAGAGACAAATGAAGTTCAGCCACTGAAGCCAAATTCAAGGATAAGGTTGGTTGCTATTCCTAAAAGGAAAGTCTTCTGAGTCATCCTTGCAAGCTGACTGTTTTGGCTGGGAAACAGACCTTTCCCTCCTTCTGCTCAAGGAGACAGAGAAGGTTAAATAATCTGCTCATAGGCATGGTACACCAAGAGCCTATTCTTTTGCATGAATGAGAATGTGTGGTAGCACTTCCGTTAACCGTGAAGGTACAAGATGGAGGTCAGTGGTGATAGTCATTTTGTTTTGTATTCTCTTCTCTCAAGCTGGAATTAGGACACTGTCCTTTTGTCACTTGAGTCAACGGACAGGACTCTAGGGTGATTTCCTTGAGAATCATAGCATTGGAAAGAGATTGCATTTAAAGCAGACCTCTTCCACCTGGTCCCTGGAACATCAGAATGGCTTGGGCCATTGACCCAATCACCCCTGACATACCCCCCAACATTTTGCGAGGACAATTTGGGGCACCCCCCTCACCATCCCGCTGACCTCATTGCTCCCTCCCTCCTTGCCACCTATCCTTTCCTCACCTGCCTGCTCACTTGCCCCTACACTTTGTCCGCTGTCCTCCTCCTCCTCCTCCTCCAGAGTCTTGGAGGAGCATTGGGAGACACTGTGCGGAAGGTGTGGACTAGTGGAAGGTTGCACCGGCCTGCACCTGCAACTTTCATCAGTCACAACTAGCAAAGCATATGGAATTCACTAGGCTGGGGGAGGTTGCTGTCCGTTATGACAACCCTGCTAAAATAGTAGTCAGTTTGACTTGGATACAGCATCCCATACACAGCAGTTAGTTTACCTTGTGTCTCATAGTCAATTTTAACGCAACCTGCCACAATGTTCTTCCTCAAGCAGTGTGGTGGGAATGCATCGTGTCTTGCTATAACCACAAGGGGTACACTAAGAAGACTGCACCACAAGGGTGCAATTTTCTATTGCCTTGAGGTATTTTTGAGTCCTAGAGTCTGGATGAGTAATTTTCCAAAAGGGGTGCCTGCAATGCCTGTATGCAGCTTATAGCAATGTACATGGAATTTATACAAAACATATTTATTCTGGATCACCTTATTTGTGGCCATTTTCAGGTTTTGCCATGTCCAGTGCCTCAGAAGCGGAGAACTAAAACAAAACCAGTATTCCTCCTTCATTTTGTTCCCTAATTCAGAAGACAGAAACTCATTCCTGCTCCCAATAGACCTCTAGCATTCCTCTTTCCAGACTGTTGAAATATGAGGCACTGATTACAGAACTGCTCCTAGAATTAAGTTTTATTCCCAGTAATAAGTTTTCCTTTACAGTAATTGAGACTGGGCTAAACCGTTTGGTAGGTAGAAGCAAGGATACTAATTGCCTGATATGTGGCCTTTCAAAATATATGTATATCTTAGAGACAAAAGCAGTATATCCCAAAGCTCTTCGCCAAGTTGCACAATTCATTATCTGAGTGTTGTTATTACTAATGGCCCTCTAATAGACTTCATAGTAACAATAAATATCTTTTTAAAAGCTTTGAGATCGCATTTCAGTTACCAGGTTTCCCAGCTGGAAGACAGAGGTTTGTGCCGTCCTTGGCTGAAGCACTCTTGGCTGCCCCTTGAAGAGGAGTGGAGAGCCTTTTAATGCACTGTTTCCATGGCTCATTTTTATTTTGTTAATAACATGCACATAGCATTATGCCTCAGTCTAATGGCACATGATACAAATGAAGTTTTCTCCATTATAAGAGCATAGCAGGTGGTTTGATGTTAACTAAATAGCTGTGCTAGATGGAACACCATAGTTTGGTGCATGTATTCATAGCCAGCTCTCCTCTGTGTCCTGATTATGGTCAAAGTGTGATTGATTATGAAGAAGGAGCTTCTCAATGGTCAAACACATATAGAATTCTTTGTCTCAGAAAGCTTGATTGATCTCATCTTTTGCTGTGCTTTTCTGGGTGGTTAAAATTAATAATCTGACAGCATTTAGCTTTATTGAATATCTGATATTTTTCAATCTGCTGATCTTGCCTTTGTTTTATTATATTGTCAATTTATGAAATGTTACATTATGGTCTTATACATCACTACTCAAAGGACAGCCCCACGGAGCTCAATCACACTTTCTCTGACATTGGTGTATATAGGAGTGCAGCTATAGTTTTTAAATGTTGTAATTAACCCTGAGTGGCGTGTAGCCACGGGTATAAATTTCCAGGTAAATAAATAAATAGTATTATTAAAGTTCTCACAAGGGTTCCTATGCCCCCCCAACTTTTTTTTGAGGGGGCTGGGGCCCTTCCCTATTCAGAGGGCCCCACACGCAACATCAGGACATCACACAACATCATAGAATCAAAGAATTGTAGAGTTCTATGATGAGTTTGAAGGCCCCATGAGGGTCATCTAGTCCAACTCCCTGCAATGCGGGAAACATTTGCCCAATTGATTGTGCTTGCAACATCAGGACATTGTGTTGGGGTGCCTCAATCATCCAGAGAAGCTGGTGCCTCTGAGTTCCCATCATAATTTAGTCAGAAGAATGGAGAGTTCAACTAATGAGTTCAGTGTAAAGTATTATGCTTGCACAATGCAGCTTTCTTCGACTCTTCTCCTCTAACAACCCCAAAATTGGCTCAGGGAAACCCTGAAACAGTACACAGGGAGGAGAAGGGGATAATTCCATCTGCCAAGCTGAAATGCTTGCCCTGATGGAGCTATCATTTTAGCGTGATGTTGAATTCATCCCAGAGCACTTGTTTATCCTACGTAGTCCACACTCAATTTAGATTTACTGCATATTTTAACCCCTGAAAATCACCTCTTGGTCTTCAGGAACATGCAGAATAATGAGGAGAACTGAACAGAGGCCTGAGGTGCACAGACACAGTTTGAGATTGCTTGAAAAACATCTGGGAGAGGAGGAGCCTTAGAAAAGGTAGAAGGCAAGGACTTTTAGTCCTGGCAACTGCCGCATAGGGGCAAGACTTATAAGGAGGTGTTGCTGAGTTGTATGTGCTACAAATGGGTTAGCCTATTATTTTTACTCCTCATGCCAACCTTTTGACCTATCAAATGGATCACAGAGTGCTCTTTAGGTTTCTCTTTCCCCACTTTAGTTCAATTTTCTGAACTAAACTTTTGACCCTCCTATGAACATTTGGTTCTTCTGGTCAGAACAACCCCAAAACAAAAAGCAATTTTTAACAACTAAGAACAGAACACAGCAGTGGCTTGAAGAGTTCCATTCCTTCACAATGAGTTTTAGCAGTATTTGACACTGGAAACAAAAACTTAGCTAATGATAGAATCTGAGGAGAGAAAGAAAAAACCAAAAGAATACAAAACTAAAGAAGCAAAGGCAAAATGATAACACAAGACATAAGTAAAGGAACAGAAGGAGCAGGAAGTGAAGAAACCAGGGGAAAAATGTGGTGGGGAATTCTCTTTGAAAGATTTAGCTTCAAAAAGTGAGCAGACAGCCATGATGAAATGAGAAGATGACAAGATGAAAGTTTATCACAAGAATTTGAGGCCAGATTTGAGGTAGAAAATAATTGAATATTGTCAATGTGGACATGCTAATTAATATCAAAACACTGAATGTGAGAAACTTCATCAAAAGATGAAGATACAGAATAAAAACAAAAAAGCCTGAAAAGAACTTTGAGGGAACTTCAATAGAATAAGAAGAAAAAACAAGTTGCTTTAACCTATGATAGAAATTTGATTTTTTATTTTATTTATTTAATTAATTTAGTTTTTTACTTTAGGCAGAAGTTGGAACAAAACTAGAGATTTCGGAGGGAAAAAAGAGTTTCCTACAAAATTGCCTTGGCATTTGGCTCAAGTCAAAGGCAATTTGGTGTTATGGGAGTGAAAAAAATAGTAGTTGACTGTTGACACAGCAATGAAAGACTTCGTGCCCATGCCCTCTTTTTATCAACAATTGTTCAAATGGATTAGTGCAAGGCTTGGAAACTTGACCTCTTGAGATCATTATACTTATTAAATATGCTCAAGCTACTTTGTCCTCCAGTTCATCTACCTAAGTGGATTCATATTAATCTCCAAGAACAATAGATTCCTCTTTTTATGATTGGAACCTCTCCAATAATATTTTCCCATGGTGTAGAAAGATTTAGAAAACGAGTTGGAAGGGGAGTCATCAGTGTCAACTGGGATAGCAGACTGAAAGCATGGGCTAAATGACACATGTGCCTTCATTCACATCCTGTAACCATTATCCTTTGTTCTTTGTGAAGCCAGGCTGGAACACTCTCTAAATTGCTAGGAGTCCAGATGAGAATATGATGTAGGGGAGGGGAACCTATTGCAGTCAAGGAGAAATTCTTCATCCTCCAGGGCAGTGGCAGGCATGGTCAGAGGCAAAAGAGCAATGGATGTGACTCTTGCCTTCCAGCTACACAAAAGTCAGAGGCTTCTGCTCCAACAACAAACTTATCTCTCAATTCAGACAAGCAAGAGGCATTATCACAGCTTAATGACATATTCCAACCAGGCAAAAACACTTAAGGAGGAAGGAAAGGAGAAGGTTTTCCCACCCCTCAATAATGTGTGGGGGAGGAGAAGGGGGTTCATTCTGTCCAGCAAGCTGAAATGCATGTACAGAAGGAGTTATTGAAAGTGTGTGTTGAATTCCACCCTATATTTCTATGTTCAGAGCATATATTTGTAATCACACTGTTAGGCTAAAGAGGAATCACACACACGCAGAATTTAGTGTTCCAAACCTCCCTGTCCAAAGAGGTGATCAGTGGGATTTCATCTTTGTTCAGTGGACTGTGAGAGCATACCCCTGGGTACCAAATCAGATAGAGGAACTGTGTGTGCAGAACTTATTTACATAAGTGTTTTCCCATTGAGGTATCCATATATGTTTTATAGCCCCTAGCAGAATCAGGACAATAGAATCTAAACTATCCCAAAAGCTAAAAGCAGATTATATCCTATTGTAAACAACACAGCATGTTTATTTGTACATGCATTTCTAAGTGGATTTATGCATTTTATTTAATATAGTTAAAATATTCCATAGGCCATGCAACATAGAGCACTAGCTAAAGCTTATGCCAGCTCTATTAAAACAAATGGGACTTGCACAAAATCACATGCCCACACCCTTTTAAATACAATAAAAAATCTGACACACTACCTGTTTTTTACCAATCAAAGATATTGCAGAAATTCTATTTCATTTTTTTAAAAAATAATTAAACCCTATAAAGACACTGAATCTGGGAATAAGCCCCACTGAACATCTATTTAGAACTTACCCAAGAGTAAACATGCATAGAATTGTCATTAAACGGCCTACTCACACGTAGAACCTTGGCAGAGACACATGCCTGACTGGCATGTTCCCTCCTTCCTGGACGATCGTTCGGGAGCTTCTCATAAGCTTCTTCAGCCCAAACATCACAGTGACTGGTATCAGAAGACATCCAGCACACTTAGGGATCCGCAGAGTGTGCGCAGTTGCGTAACAGACCACAGCAACTCAGCATCTAGGCTAAATCTTCTTTATTACATATCTACACACACGGAGCTCTACATCATGGCTCCCTCTCTCTCTCTCTAGCATCAGGCAGCAAAAAGAAAGGACAAAGGACAAAAGTCCTACTTTAGGGAAACACAGTAAGACAAACATCCTGCCTACGAAACTTCCCACTTCCCACTCTGTGGAATGAAAACACATACCCAGTCATGTGAAAAACAATAAACTCATGACTGCACACGGGGAATGAATCTCACAACAAGAATCACATTGCTTGTCAGTCAGAAAAGTTCACTTTTACATTCAATATGGCTTTCATATGATAGCATATTATCAGTTCTAGGTGGTGAGCTACATAAGTAGCTCCTTCAAATAAATGAGTGGCATGCATACAGAAAGAAAACATGCATAACATGTAATGAAATAGGATTGTATTCTGTGTAAGCAGGGCTTTTTTATCTGGAACTCACCGGAACTCAGTTCCAGCACCTCTCAGGTGGGCACCATTGGCATTCTAAGAGAACAGGGGAGGCATTCATGATGCGTTCCAGCACCTCTTTTTTCAGAAAAATAGCACTGAGTGTAAGCCCTATTCAAAGTAGACCTGTTGAAATCAATATACACAACAAATATATGGCTTTATTTCATTGAGTTTACTCTAAGTAAAACTTAAGATGAATGCAATTTATAAAGCATATGTAGGCTCTATGTCTATTAGAAATAAAGGGTTAAAATCTATACCTGTAATATTCATTCCAACCAAAACTGCTATTACATATTACTGGCTTTGGCCAATGAGAACACTTGGCAAATGTAACCCACACTAGTGGTGTCCCTTTAGACACACCTTGCAAATAGCAACCTTTATTCTTGTGATATTTTAAGCCCCTCCCAGTAAGCTATCTTCATTCTTGCAAGCACAATGCATTCATGCAAGAAAGACTACTAGTTTAAGTGCCCTAAAGAGTACAGAACCCATGATGCAGTGTAGAAGGAGAAGGAGAATTTGGGCCTTTAACTGATTTGAGCAACTGGCAGTATTGAAGTAATGGCAGCACAAATGAAATTCAAAAATTCAGATGGATTTGTGTTTATGTGATAATCTGCTGCACTGGGTCAGAAATAGGAGCTGAAAATAAAATTCAGTTAGCAGACTTTGCAGAAACCAAACAAAGAAGCAGAATGTCAAGAGAAGGGAATGTTGAGTCCTTTATAAAAGTAACAAAAAAAGCAGTTCTGTCTTTAGCTTTCTGTCATCCAGCACAGCTATATTGAACCAATTGTGGTTGATCACTAAAATATGAAATGCTTTATTAATGATGAGAAAATTTGTTCCCTGAAGTGTATCCCAAAGAGAGTTTCAAGTTATTGAGAAAGGGTCATTACTATCCACTCTATTATAGAATCCAGGAAAATGAATATTGTTGTTTTTAATTGAATTTCCCATAAAGGCAATCTACCTCTTATAACTGAAAAGTTTCCTTTTAATTTACAACAAACCCAGATAGTCTTCTAGGCTGCTTACAGAGATGTTGTTCAAAACTATTGAAATGATTCTTAACCAAATGTTATCTTTAATGCAGCACTAAAGTGAGCGCTCAAAATGTGTGGTGTTTTTCAAGATAAAGGGGTGGGATGTTATGTGTGGGAGGGCAGTGATGACTGCTTCACAGGCAGTGGAGGGATGAAGTATTATTAGTTCAAAGCTATGCACAGCAATGAAAAACGCCTGTTTCAGATGCTCTAAAATAGTCCATTGGACCATTTCTGTGAATGCAGCCACAGATCAGTGCTACTTCCTAGAGCTAATAAATACGCAATCCATTGAGCTTGTGTGGATTAGCACTGGAAAATAGTGCATGATCATGTGATTGTGTTCATGAAATTGAACTTGAGTCTTCCTTCAGTATTGAAGGAATGGCTTCAATTCAAGAACCTGAAACTGCCCTGGTGGGGTTTTTTTTTAGCCTGATAGCTTTCCTTCCGGAGGCTTACTTCCATTTTTGCAATGTTTAGGATATGTCTTAGTTTTTGAAATTTGGCTGCTCCATTTGAATCTTGTTGAAGAAGAAATGAAATTAGAGAGAAATGCACTTAAGTGATATTTCCCCCAGAGCAACGCTGGCTTTTTCTGACAAGACCCTATGGGAAGAGCAGCTCCTTTCAAAATGCTAGCCTTAAAAAATCAGATTCTGCTGCACACAGGAATCTGATGTTGATTTTTAAGGAGAATTCCTGCTGGAATGAGAGATAATGGTTTCACAAAGTATCTGGGCATCATGTATTTATTTGCACTGTGTAATGGATCTGATATTTCTTGGGAGCAGACATAAGTGGTTTCAGGTCCCTTCATTTTTGTATTTACGTTAAAGAACAGTGAATTTCCATTCCTGTTTTATTCCAACAACGTTCTATTCAGTTTTCAGAGCCCACGGATTGACGGAAGCCTATAAAGCCTGAAGGGTTTCAAAGTGCCTAAAATCCTCACTTCCACTTCTTGTTCTAGTTACAATTCATTTTGCTGCCTTAGCTTTCCTGATTTCCCTCAATATGCTTGTCTTGCAGCAACACGTGCACCCTTAAATCCTACTTTGGTATGATTCAATTATAGTCTGAAGGAGGGGAAAGTTTCTTGACTATGTAAACAGACCCCATTCCTCTGCAAAACATATTGGAGGGGGGAGTGATATGTGGCCTGATGCAGGCACTAGTTAGGTCCATCATCGTGCAAGCTGGAAAAATATTAATGGAATTTTCTGCAGGCCATGCCTATTATTGCCAAAAATTACATACGGTATTACTATGTTTTACATGAGTGTGCACCAGGGAAGCCAGGATATGATTATTGATTCAACCAGTTGACAACTTTTATACCCTGCTTTTCCATTTAGACATGCTCGAGGCTGCTTATAACTAGGCAATTATTCAACAGAAATAAAGAAAATTAAAATAAATATTTAAAGTCATTCTCATGCGTCATCACGATGAAGAGGCCTCCCCACAAGTTTATAAGGGAAGGGCTCTAGCTCAATTGTAGAGCAAGTGCTTTGCAGGCATAGAGTTCCAGTCCCTGGCATCTGCAAGTAAAACTGGAATAGAACCCTGTTCTATAAAGCCCTGGAGAGCTCCTACCAGTCAGTGTAGACTGTACTGAGGTAGATGGAGCAATGCTTTGACTCCGTATAAGGCAGCTTCCTACGTTCTGGTGTGTCCAGGATTCAATTGTATGTTTATTTTATTTATACACTAATAATAATGAACATTACTTGGCCGAAGATCTGTATTGCAAAATTCAGAGAAGTGCAGATTTGAAGGATGGCTGTTTTTTACTTTGTGCATCATTTGTAAGGTGTGACTTGAGTACGTTGACCTTACAGCATGAAGTTTAGTTGGTGCTAGAATGATGGTTGCCCTCAACCATTGCCAAATTTAGAGTTCATTTTAAAAAACAAACAAACCTCAGACCAAAGGCTTATATTCCACTGTGTGCTTCCAGTCACAGGAGACTCTTTGATCCAGCGGAAGTTTCAGGGAATGAAAGGTGGGATGTGATTTTGGCTAATTCACTCTTCCCTCATGCATTGGCCCCGAAACCTGATCCAAATGATTTGGAGATCCTCTGCAGAAGAAAAGAAGAAAGTATGAAGAGTGACTCTACCAACTTTCTGCTGAAGCAAGCCTCCACTAGATCAAAGAGCTTTCCTTGAATGGAAGGACAGTCAGATACCTCCCAATGTATGGGATAAACCTTTGGAATTTGTGACACAATTAAAACAAAAATCACCACCACCAACAACAAGGCAGTGAAGTTTTTGACATTTTGGGTGTTACGTGGGGCACTGGAACCTTTGGGAAATTGTTGGTTTACCAGTGCAGTTGGTCTTCCAGTCATCAGAAATGAATGATAAATAAGACATCATTTTACATTCTGAATCAAGTGCTAAACTAGCCAATCTGTCCACAAACCCTTTCAAACCCATAATTCCCATCTGACCACGGTTACTTTGCCAGAGCGTTGATGTTTCCCAACAATGGTTCAGGTACAGATTCTCATTTTCACGAGTTAGACAAGACAGGAAGGACCTCAGGATATGCTTCTGTGAATGTAGAATGCCCCGTTGGATTTCCATCTGTTTCTGCATTCTGAATTGACAATGTAGGAGCCATCATTCCCACCCATTTCACATTTCCTCCATCTGTTGCCATTGCCAGATGTTCAGCTCTGACCACAAGACAGTGCAAACATGCTCAGTGCTGGCCTTTTGTGAATATTTTCTGTTAATCTGACAGAACTGAATCTCCTGGGAGATTCTGCAGCAAAAAGAACCCTTTCCCCCATGGAGGCTGAATTATGTAACTTAAAAAAACCCATTATGAAATCCTGGGGAAATAGAAGTTGCCAGTCACCTTGCAGTCTTTGAGTCTCTTGAGCCAAGCAAACATAATGTTAGTTGTTATAAATTAATTCAGAAAGGTTGGGGAGGGGGAGAGAAAAGCATGATTAAAATGGATATGACTATTGGAGCAGAGAATGCTTTCCTAATATACATATTAAACTATTCCATGAGGGAAAAATCCAGAACAACTTAGCATTTGAAACATGCTGGAACTGTTTTTAACTAGTTTGCTTTAAAAACAAATCTCTGTTTCATATTACATTGCATCGCTGAATTATTATTATTATTTTCTACACTTCCAAATACCTGAATTATGCGGTCCAACCTGCTTCTACAAATACCAAATTAATGTTCATTTACTTCTCCACTTGTACAGCCTAGACTGCATTACGACTTTATCAATTGGTCTTTTTTAATAGAGAAAGCTATTTCGATCCAATTTTGTATGTCATGTTACAGATAAATGAAAGCAAAGACCCCCCTGTATTGTATGTGAAATCTATAATATCATGGCTCTAGTGTAATGCCTTAGACAATCAAGCTAAATATGTCAAGGGACTTTTTAATGCGCTGCATTGATGAAGCAAGGGTATTAAATTTATTCAACCATGAAGAAGACTTTGATTATCACACACCTCAGCTGTACTAGTATGTTGACCAGGAGAGAGAGAAAAAAATAAAATAGAAAATGAAATGTGATTAGTTCCTGATGGGTTTAAATTCCTTTTCTACACGTGGCATGGAGTGAATTCATATTACCAGCTTCTATCAAGACCCCCCCGCCCCCAATATCTCATCTGCAACACAGCAAATCCGTTTGATAACATTCTTATCAATATCTGAATAGAAAACATATGGCATAGTGCAATTATTGTCACCTTATTATTTGCTCACTTAAGTGGGAGATCCATTGTGCTCTATCTGAGTCTGGTAAATAGCCATAGCAATTATAACTTCAGATAAGATTGGCTGCAAATGTATTGTGGTCTCTTGCTCTCTTTTTTTGTCAATATACTTCACAGTACAGATTCTGAAAACTGATAAGTTAAAGAGATATTTTTTAAAAAAACAAAACAAAACAAAAATTATTTTGCAGTTGAAGCTTAACAAAAAGCCTATTTTCAAAAGCTTAGTAAAGGTGGGGGGTGGGGGGGAAAGAGCCATAATGCATTTGAGTGAGACATGATTATAATACGTTTAAACCCATTGTCAGAAAACGGGGAAATTATGGGCAAGTTTAAAAGCCTGATAATTATAGAGTCACCTAGTTTTGGCAGCACTGTAATATTCATTTTCTTGTTTCTTAGACAGATCCTGGATTTGGAAGATTTAGGGAGAGCAGAATGTTAAAAGAGTTGCTTGCAGCACAGATTTTGCTGCTGAAGTCTAATAGGGTGCCATTATTTCTCACACACCGTTCGTGAGGATCTCTAAATGGTGAAAGATGGACAGCTTCATGAAATTCTCTAAAAAGTGTGAAATAAGTTTCAGCATTAACTGTTGCCACTATACCTTAAGTTAGTGTTATAATGAGACATCTTGATCAACCATTGTTTATCCTGATGGGAACAAACCTAGCCTCCTTCCGACTCCTCTTGCGCCTCCAGGCCCTCCAGCTGTTTTGAGACTACAATGCCCATCATCCCTAGCTAACAGGACCAGTGGTCAGGGATGGTGGGAATTGTAGTCCCAAAACAGCTGGAGGGCCAAGTTTGGTCGTGCTTGCGGGCCTAGACTATGAGGAGGAGTTTAGGAGATTTTGCTGCTATTTGGGATCAATTGCATGTTAAGTTATTTCTGAACCCCCAACTTTGGCCAATCTCAACTATGGTTAGTTGAAACAAGTCAGCTACATAAACTGGGATTTGAAGCTGGCTTGTTTCAAACATCTCACGGTTAAGATTAGCCACAGCTTGTCAGGTTGGAACAATATGAAAGCTGTAGTTAATAACAAAATGGACTCTTTCTTGTGACTGAGCTGAAGGAATGGAGGTGATTGGGAAGCATGTGAGCCCAGGGAGGCTAGGCTAAGCCGCAGGCTAAACTACAGGATAAACCATAGCTTATCAGGGCACTACTCCCCATCGCTCCCCAATCTAATTGCATTTCTATCCCACCTTGCCTCAAAGGAACTCATGGCGGCATACATGGTCCCCATTTCCCTACCCTTATCCTGTGAGGTAGGTTAGGCTGAGAGAAAGTGACCAGCCCAAGGTCAGCCAGTGATCTTCATGGATGAGGGGAACAAGAATCTACTCTCCCAGGTTGGAGCCTAACACTCTAAACTCTACACAAAACACTGACGTTGATAGTGTTGTTGTTTGAAAGGACTATGTCTGCATTCTTTCACCCCCTTCAGCCCAGTTTTGTGACCTACTGAGGATGCTAAAACAATTAAAAAAAATTATTATACACTGATATGGCTTAGAAATAGTTGCAGAAATGAAAGTGTCATAGTCCACTAATGCAAATTAAAGTCTCTTTTATGACCCTGTGCAGGTGCATGCCTGTTCTGAAATGGCTCTGTGGTTGTGTGTGCTGATGTGCATAAACACCTGAGTGTGTCTCTGTATCTCTTTAGAACATTTATATCCTTTTTAAGCACCAGCTAGCGCAATTTCCATCATTTTTTTTTTCAAGTGCACGAAACTTTCATAAAACTTGGCCACCAGTTTGGCTTCTTGCTTCCAAATCTGTGCTGTGATTTTTCTAGTTCCCTGGAGGCATTGAAAATAGATATTGAGGTTAGTGAAACCTTAAACCAAAAATAGAGGACAGGTTTTAATATGTCAGTAATATAACCACCTCAACTCCATTTTTTCCCTCTTGAGTTCTTCCCTTTTTAGCCTCATTCCCCCCCAAAAACTTGATATTGTAAATGAATACTGCAACGTGGTTTTCCAAAGAAAGTTCATGCTGCCTCTCTTTGGAAAACCCCTTCGTGATAGTACTGCCTCATATTGCAAAACCCTTAAGATATCATTCAAATTGTTCAGAGAAAAACTGGACAATTGCTTGGAAGTGTTAATAGTTTTAATGATTCAGACAACAAATATATTATTTATTTATTTACTGTTATTCATTAAACTTGTTGAGAAATGGATATTGCACTGGATTGGAATGATATATATTTCTCCTTATCTATTGTTTTCAGTTCTATGGTACATTGTGTTTTTAATAATAATAATAATAATAATAATAATAATATCATGGTCAATACAGACTAAGTTTATTCCAGGTTGAAATGACCCCCATTTTTCATCTTCAACATGTTGTATAAAATGTACATGGCATTTGAGAACCAAAGGGCAGGTTAAACAAATAAGCTGATATCCAAAAATATCTGAAATAAAGTGGAAGGGTAGCAGGAGCCAGAATATAAACTGGATGGAGTGTAGCATTTATATCAA
Organism: Darevskia mixta; assembly: GCA_034641385.1. Lineage (NCBI taxonomy): Eukaryota > Metazoa > Chordata > Lepidosauria > Squamata > Lacertidae > Darevskia > Darevskia mixta. Next base: position 12,479,944 of record JAWWNH010000029.1, read on the forward strand.
AAAGAAAACAAACCTCTGAGAGACAGTAGGAGATGCTACTTTTTCATAAAGATAAGCAATTGTAAAGGGCATAAGACCACAACAAAGGTCAAGTGCCTTTAAAAATATGGGATGCATTTTTACTAGATCAAGCCAGAAAAAGGAATGGATAGGTAGATGCAGACACAGAGAAACACACACACACACACACACACACACACACACAGAGAGAGAGAGAGAGAGAGAGAGAGAGAGAGAGAGAGAGAAGCAAAATGTTGCTGAAGTGCCTCCTTTTATATTTGCTTTTTGTGGGCAAGACAAATGATAATGGCTATTTTAAAGCCCTTCAAGTCTATTTCTGTGTTAAGACAAATGCTCTCAGACCTTTAACCAGTGAACATATTATTAAGCAGGACCCTGTGGATCTTGTAACTGGAGAAATGTTTGGAGAGTCTGGAATTTGTCATCAGATGCTAATGACAGAAAAGGCTTGCAGCTCCAGAAGGCTAACGGTTAGGACTCAGCTGTGTTGAGAGGGAGGGTGCTGCTAAACTAATAGGTAAATTCCCAGGGCCTGACTCATCAGCGCTGCAAGCAAGGCCTCTTCATTTCCCTTGTTATTTCCTGCCCATTCTAGCAATACTGAAAATGACACCAGATTTCTTTTTAATGACAGTAAAAGCAATGCATTTGCCCACAGCCCATCATTGTTTTCCAGTGGCTAGTTTCATTCTCATGATCACTAGCAAATATGTGCTGGGAAGGTGCAATGGGTTTTGTGAGCCACATGCTATCCAGATTTGTGTGTGTGTGTGTGTGTGTGTGTGTGTGTATGTGTGTGTGCGCGCACACACTTATACTGCTTCTTTCCTCTTTCACCCCCCCTCCATGCCTAAGACCTTAGGATTTGGGAAATATGCCAAATCAGCGAGTTGACAAAGAGAATCACTGAAGAGCAAGTGAAGATTCTTATCTAGGAGTTATTAGAAAATACCCCTGAGAAAGAGTTTCACTACAACAAAAAAGGCACTTTAGAATTGTTTTATAGGGAGATGGAAGAGAAAGGAGGGTGGCATAATTTTTAAAAATGTAGATTTTCGTCTTGCTCCTTTGTTAACCCATATAAACACAATAACTGCACTGGTTTGGTTTGGTTTGGTGCTTTTTTCCTTCTTCATTATTTCCAGTGGCAAGCCTTTGTTCTTTGTTCCAGAGATGTGATCCCCACTCGGAAATGCATACCCTCCAACATTTCACCGACAAAAATAGGGAACTCCTAATTCCATCATCATCATAATTTTAATATTATTAACCACTCTGGACAGCTTCCAACATATATAAAAACATAATAAAACATTAAATATTTTTTTTTAAAAAAACTGCTTTCAGGTGTGTTCTAAAGGTTGTATAGTTACTTATCTCCTTGGTTCGAGAGTCACATAACTCCATACGCTCCAACATTTAGCTAATGAAAATAGGGATGTCCTAAGGAAAAGCGGGACATTCCAGGATCACATCAGAAACTGAGAGAGCTTCTGTAAATCTGGGACTATCCCTGGAAAATAGGGGCACTTGGAGGGGCTGGGAATGTATCAACCAGTTAAAGGAAAGTTAATTTAATAAACATATGAGGTTGAATCAGTTGTTCATCCAACATTATTATTGGGGGGTGACATTCCCCTCTTTGTTTTTAGTTGAGGCGTCTGTGTGCTACGTGATGAACATTTAGTCATGTCTGCAGGCCTTCCTTTCTGCTGGAAGAGCATCAGGTTCCCTTCATCCTAGGACCTTTCTTAGGGGTTCAGAGTCACTTCCCTGAAAGCATTATGAATAAGGTTCTATACAGCTGCCCACAAGGGCTCTTAAGGCGGGATTGCAACTGGGTTTCTCCTAGTCTATAAGAGGGTCCAGAGAGCCAGAGGCTAGGCTGTACTGAGAGCACAAGTCCTCCTATGTACCTGATGCCAAATCACAGCATTAATCCATAAAAACAGTTAATGCATTGAAAAGATACCCCACTTAATCAGGAATCAGATTGACAAAAAAGATGTTAATTTGAAACCTGATATGAGTGGCTAATGGTCTTTCTCTTTTCCCACACTGCCTTTGAGAAGGAGATGGTGCCTGATTTGGAACATCATCTACAAACAAGGCTCTTCAAAGCTAACCCGATATATATAGAGAGCACTTCAGTAATCCAATCTTGATGTGCCTAAGGTATGTGATACCATACAGGGGCGGAGGAAGGGGGTGCAGTGGGGCGGGCCGCCCCGGGTGTCACCACTGAGGGGGGTAACAAAATGCCGGGCGGCACTCACTGTGGGGCCTGCCGCACTCCCAAGTCATGTGTCTCTCCTGGGAGTGACACGGTGGCTTGGGTGCTCGCAGGCTCCACGCTGCCCCAAACAGTCTGCCCGCTGCCTCCCCCCCCCAGCTGTAGGGCAACTCAGTGGGCGGAGGCAGGCAGACTCATGGGAGGCCCCATGGAACGTCCTGCCCCGGCTCGCTCCACCGTTGATACCACAGTCTGGTCTGACTTTCTCAGGAGGAGCATGTGCAGCTGGCACACCAGCGTACGTTGAAGAAAAAGCACTTCTGGCCACCACTGCCACCTATTCATCCAGATGTAAACAAAGTGGGAGTGTTTTTCTCTAACCACTATGTATTTTCATCTCCAAAAGCTGTGTCTTATGCCCAAGTTCCCAGAGAGAGAGGGAGAAAATAATGCCAGTCAGATAACCTATGCGTCAGGGGTTCTTGCAGTAAAAGAAGCAGGTTTAGATTTGGATTGCTTTATGACTGTAGAATTGGGAACTCTTGAGGCATTTGAAATTGATCAGAGCAGATTTATAGGGCATAAATCCCAACAGAAAATGAGCATAAACAGAAATCGCTTGGTATTCACAATATGTAATAACATCTGTTTGAAAGTAGTGAAGTTCATGAGAGATTTAATATTCTAGGAAATACATTTGGTCAGTACAGTACGGGGTTTTTTTATGGCTTGACACTAAAATGTGAAGGTTTAACTGTACAGGTTATGCTGTGAATGCAAATCATGTCATAGCGTGCTGACTACACTCTGTGAATCTTGAGTGTGACAGATGAGAGAGACATCTTGAAAAGTCTTGCATTTTAATAGTGTTTGGGCTGAGGAGGATAAATGTAGTCTTCAGCTATGAACTGCCGATGTTCACAATTTATTACAAAAGCAGAAAAATGGTGGGTGTGGGGCTAAAATGCCTTTCAACATTAAAATATTTTGCAGAAAGATTATCCAATAAATGCAGTATCTAGGGATGGGGCAGAAGTTTAATTTAGTTTTAAGGCAACCCTAGCTAATTTTCACAAAGAGTGAACCAAAATGCAGTTACCATTCATAATTTGACAGTTGTACAACCAAAGAATGTGCAGAAAAGTATATATATTAGGGGAGAGTGTGCATAAAAGTGGATACATTGGTGAAAACAACACACAACAATGCATTTTATTAAGGAGAAATGCTTGCCAAAAATGTGCATGATGGAAAATTACATTGAAAATGTGTATTTTAGGATAACTGAATTTAAGAACAGCCTATTGGACCAGGCCAGTAGCCCATCTGGTCTAGTATCCTGTTCTCACAGTGGCCAACTTGATGCCTGTGGTAAAACCCGCAAGCAAGTCCCCAGCACTCACCCATCCTACAGTGTCCATCAACTGGCATTCGGAACCATTACTGTTTCCAGCCCTGGAGGAAGAGCATGACTTTCATGGCTAGCAGCCATTTTTGTGCTATAAAATGTGGTATAAAGTGCTGACAAATTTCTGCAAAGACTTTTTAAAAAGGAAGCTCAGAGATGCAGAAATGTGGTGAATGGCAAATAAGCTTGGGGAAAAAAATGAGAAAACAAGAGAACCCCAAACAGACAGGTTTGTCCATCCTTATCTATAACATCGTTCAATAAATGCAATGTAACAGTTAAGTAGCAATGCAGCATGTTCTCCTTCAAGTGGTCAAGCACTTAATATTTTCAAGGAGTGGGCATTTTTAGAATTATCTCAGGACGCGGGCAGCAGGCTGAAATGCAGCTGGTGATTTTTCTTACACGGCTGAATGCATATTTTAAAGCCTCACCAGAATTATTCCGGTCACACTGTGCTGATGACGGGCGAAGCATCATACAGCCTTGTGTCAGGGCACAACCAGCCCCAAATAATAGAACTGTGACACACAAGTCAAGCATTTCAGAAGAGGATTTTTTCCTTTTTCTTTTTTTGCAGGCTGTCAGTGCAGTGCAAAGCTGACATGTTTGTGGTAATGAATGTGGGTTTTCCCCCTCTCCCCTTCCCTGAATTGTAAGGGAATGAATCTACAGGTAGCTGGGGGACATAAAATAATGCAGAATTTTGTTTCAAATTATTTATTTTAAAATTAACATAAAGTTCCTTCTGTGAACACTGGTTGATTTCTCGTATGAGAAGGGTTGAAACTTAATTCCACCTGGAAGCTGCAACATTGGACTTCGAAGTGTTTCCCATGAGTTCTCTCATATGTTTTGGGGCAGATGCAGAAAAAGGGGGAAGCAGCATGCATATGCCCAGAGTCTCTCTTGTTCAGTACTAGGGTCATGGTAACCAATAAAATGTACACAATCTTCTACAGTGTGATACTGCTTTACAATCATCTGTTTGTAGTAGCTGCAACAGTTCTGGGAATCTACCCTGAGATGCCATGAGTACCACCAGCAGTACTAACACGGGAAACTGCCTTATATCAGGTCTATCTATTCTAGCCCTATCTTGTCTACTCTGGTTGGCAGGGGCTGCCCAGGGTCATAGGCAGAGGGAAGCTCAAACCACCTCCTACTTGATTTTTTTTAAAAAAATAAAAAAATAAAAAAAACCATGGAGGTGTCAAGGATCCAACTTGAGGCTCTTGCATGCAAAGCATAGCCACTCAGCTTCTGGTCCCTCCAACAAGTCTCCATATTTATATGGCCAAAAACCAAATTGTACATTATTAGTAGTGGGGCTAATGTCTGATACGTGTCAACATGACTCCACAACCAGGCACTCTTTCCTTTGAAGTTATGGAACACTAGTCATGTTCCTGTAGAGAATTGATGTTCCATCTTACAGAGCAATGGAATAATTGGAAAGGAACTCAGAGGTTATTGAAGTTTGATTCCTTCTACTGGGGTGGGGATACCTCTGACCCACAGACTTAATTAGGCCAGATGGGGGCCCCAATCTGGTCCATGACACCATTCCCCCAAGTCACACTCACTGTCCCACTATGTGCTATAATTTTGCATACATTGTTGGTAATTGAATTAGTGGCGATGGCAATTTTCAAAACTGGTTGGTTGTTTAGTTTTCTGTTCACAAGAGCCCTCACCCATATATTAGGGTTCCCATATACAGTCGTGTGTGTGTGTGTGTGTATTGTTTTCCTTGCTTCTTTAGTCACATTAATATGATGAATGTAAATGCCTACGGCATGTACGTGAAGAACCATGGTATTGATCTGTACATTATGTACCCATTATGAGATAAAGTTAATTTCAGCAGTGAAAGAACTTGTGCCAACTAACTGTCAACACAGCTACTGCCTTTTTTGAACACCTAGTCTGAGGAATTCACACCATGAAGGGACAAAATAAGCTCATAATATTCTTAATTTACATTACAGAAGACCATTTTCAGGGGCAAAAGATCCCACCATGAAATACAGACACATATTGCAAGCTGGATAAATCGTATTTTGAGCCAGATATTCTCAAACGTTGATGCCATCTGTAGAGTGAATCAAGGTGGCAGAGCCAGCGTTGCTTGCCCTTCAACCCTTAATCAGTTCAAAATATGGCTTCTGTTAAAAATCAGTTGCCAACTAGCATTCAAAAGGAAGAGATGACTGGAAAACTGATTTGCATTCCATAGAAGTCTTAGTGCAATAAATTGCATTGGAGATGTATAGAGCAAACAGCATGTCAGCAGTATTATATTGCCCAGTTAATATTTCAGTAGAACAGAATGAAAAACAGAGATGAAAAAGACAGACTTCCTACATGATAGGATAATATTGGCTGATTGAGAGGCGAACAGCCTGTTTTCTGAAGAATGGGGGACATCATTTGCAACATGCTCTTTGTGAAGGGAGCAGTCCCATGACAGATTTGAAATCTTCAAGGCAGCTTTATAACTTTATCAAAGAAAAGCATCAAAGTACGAACTCTGTTCCGCAAGAAAAAAAAATCAGAAAGGGAATAATCAATAGAAACCACAACAAAATATGAGATCACGATAATCATGTTGTATCAAAAAGGTACATCTTTTGTGCTGTGTGATATTTTTCTCCGTGACAGTTTGGTCTCAGTGGCACAGCAAGAGACAATTTTTTCTGTGTTTTGATTGACAAGGAATCCTAATGTCACCAGGCAAAAGCAACTGAAGAAAAACACTCAAATTCATGTAGAACATGCCTTAATGTTGCAGCAGTACCCAAAGTATGTAGTTAGCATGGGGGTAATTTGATCCATATGGTACCTGGAAAAAATGCAGATTGGATATTCAACAGCTGATTAAACTACCTGGGAAAAGGACTTTGATATTGCTATTTATCATCCTTCTGTGGTAATTCCAAAGCAAGTTAGGCAGAAACTTGAGAAGGAGTGGAGATAAAAGAGACTTTAAAAAAGATGTTTTGTGACTATGCAATATATTCTATTTACCCTCCTACCACAGTGCAAGCATTTGAAGGAGAACTGGCTGTGATGCTTTTGTCCAACTGTTAAATTCAATATGCAGGTGTCCATGTGGCCTTGGAAATTGGCAATGTTGACTAAAATAATGTCATCACATGGTTCAGAAAACATATTTGTCTAGCTTGTAATGCTTAGCAATATGTCAAAATGCCTGTAATTCTCCCCAAAGGTTCATCTCCAGCTTGGATGATCATCTAAACTAGTGTCAGAATAAGGCACCAGGGAACCTGGGAGATGTAATTTTTTCACAGAGCACCCAAGTGTGGACAACAGGCAACCAGAATATTGCATGTTTCAGGGCTAGGCTGTGAACACCACTCTGAAGTGATCCAGGAGCCAAGGGCTGTGGACAACCAATAGTCAATAGGAGACCTCTAGTCCCCTCACAAAACTACCATTTCCAGAGTTTCCTGGGCAGAGGAAACCACTCTGAAAATCGCAGCCCTGTGAGGGGCTTTCAGAAAACCACAGGTGAACAGATTCTTTGGAAGAAGTCATGACTTTTTAAAGTGGTATGATGCTATTTTAAATGTGTAGTGCAGATGTGACCTAAGTCATGTTATAATGGATTTTTAAAAATAGGGAGTAGCGCATGCCACCCCCAGAAAACTTCCACCTCCTGAAGATGAGAAAGGGGGCAGGCAGTTTTTGTTGGAGCAGGGCATATGCCAAGTGTGTGCAGTCTCTCCAAGCATGTAGGTTCGTGACAGTGTACTTCGTGCTAAATAAACTTAGCCAGACTTCAGATTTCCAGTCAGTTCAATCCTTTATTGAAAGGTCCAGAACATTAAGGCAGTTTCACTATGTACATACACAAGTGAAGGGTTGCACTAGATCTCTAGTAGAAGGTGCAAGCTTCAAATGCAAAGCAAGCACAACAACTCACAGCATACATGCAACACAGAGTTCAATACCAATCAGGCAGAGTTAGCAGGCAGCAAAGCAAGAAAGGCAGTGTACCAACCCTCTTAATTTACCCAAGGATGACCTCATTCCTGGCCAGTTGCCAGGTCTTAGTGACATTCTTGGCCTTCAAACACTGAACACAAGACCTGCAGATGCACCATATGTTTTTTTTCTAATAGCAATTAAAGGAACCTCAACAGTTTACTATCCTTTCACGCTGAAGGTCCCCCCCACCTCCAGATACCCTGCAGCATCCCTGGAACATGTTATTACCTTGCAGACAACAAAGCGCTCTGGAATATGTAGATCACCTGCTGCCTATTGTCTATCCTAAGGCACCCCATGGTTACCCAGGGTTGCTGGTGGCACTGCTGCAAGACCAAGCAAAGGAAAGGGATCAGTAGCAGGACAAGGCACAAAGGTTTCTGGGGAATCTGAGCATCACAATACCAGTACTGCAGAGGGTAGTGCAATAGCTGCCATACAATGTCTCTCTCTCTTACACACACACACACACACACACAGAGAGAGAGAGAGAGAGAGAGAGAGAGAGAGAGAGTGCACAACACTTTCACATTTTGATCACCCTGTGCCATTTCACACACAATAATGTTTCCATTCCTTTCTTTCCCTTTCTGATTCTATGGTTTTGGAGCCTGCATATTTGCATGACACAGAATTGGAAGCTGCCTTATACACCAGGTCATATACACTATCTGTCCATCTAGCCCACCACTGCCTACTCTGACTGAATGCATTTCCACTCTTAGCCATAAGAAATACTCCTCAACCTCATCCAGCTGTTGTGATATATAACCTTATTAGGGATAAAATGAAATTGGACAGGTCCAATACATCTTACATGGGACACTGATTCTGGAGGACAAGTGCAACCTGCACAGTAGAAGGTGACCTTGACTTCAGTGAGGACAGCATCATTAGACCTCAGATTTCATCTGATTCCACATACAGTTGTGCAGAGATCACATTGGCTTCCCAGTCTCCTACTCAAATGTGCTCTCTTTTTTCACTTCATTTTGATCCCACAGGATGCCCACAGGATTACAGGATGCCTCTCCATCCCCCTTTATCTCTCCCCCATAGCCTAGTGAGGTAGCTTAAGTTCAGATAAAGTGAGTGGTTTAAGCTCACCCAGTGAGTTTCCCCAACTGAATGGGATTTGGAACCCAGATTCACTAGCCTGGATCCAAACCTCTAACCACTGTTGCACACCAGAAAACTCTCTGTACCAAAATCAGGTAGGAAACTTTTTAGAATGTTCGGCCTAAGCTTGGCATTCATTGCCATTGTTCAGTTAACTTGGCTTGATGCATGTGCTTTGATCACTATATCTATACTTGCTATTTTGGCTATAAATGGCCCTAATAGAGTGGTATCTCGGGTTAAGAACTTAATTCGTTCTGAAGGTCGGTTCTTAACCTGAAACTGTTCTTAACCTGAAGCACCACTTTAGTGAATGGGGCCTCCCGCTGCTGCTGCGCCACCGCCGCACGATTTCTGTTCTAATCCTGAAGCAAAGTTATTAACCCAAGGTACTATTTCTGGGTCTGTAACCTGAAGTGTCTGTAACCTGAAGTGTATGTAACCTGAAGCGTCTGTAACCCGGGGTACCACTGTATGTTCTTATATTTTGAAATGTTAAGATGGCTATTTTCAGTATTTGGCCACATACTGATATCACAGAGGATGAGCAAAGACAACTGAGCAAGAGGGTAATGTTTCCTGGATCAGACATATGGGCAAATCCTGAGGCAATTTGGGGCCACATGCTAAGTAACAAGACATCACAATGCTATATAGCGAATCAGACTTGCCTACATCTTTGCACCACTAAGACATGTTCCAACATGGGCCAGCTTTTCAAATTGTATGATTGATCTGAGACTGCACATTTCTAGTATTTTTCCCCCCCAGAGGCAATGGGCATGCAGTTTATTTCTTACAGGAGCCTTATTTACAGCCTAATGGAGGGCCTATTGTGAACTTCTGCCAGCAGATTGCTTTGGGGAAGAGAAGGTGGGAAGCAGCAGTGGTAGCTGTGAAGGTTCTGTGCTGGGAGGACACCAGGCATCACCATGCTCCCAGTGACATCAGAGGCAGCATGATGTGGCTACACGTTCATGGGCCAGATGAAAGCAACGTATTGAAAGAAGTATTCAGCAATGTTCCATTCTGATTCATTCTGATAAGGTTGTTAACATATGAGATGTAAATAATATCTTTGGCCAGAACTAATGCAGAAACATAAAAACATATGCCCCGTGTCTCACTTCTTGCTTAAGAATATGGTTTGCATGAAATTCTAACGTGTGATCCACAGAATTTGCATAATCATAGCAATGGCCAAAATTCTTTGCAAGGCAAAGAAGTGGGAGGAAGGCATTACAATAAAAAGTGGAGTTGTGAATAAATTCTGTCTTGATTCTGTCTTGATTTCTGTAAGAATAGTAGGGGTGGTAGACCTGAATTCATCATCCATGTACATGTTTTGTAGTTGGGTCTTGTATATACCGAGATGGTGGGGAATTCTCATTAGTGTCAGAATGATTGCAGCTAATACAAAGGCAGCCTTCCTTTCAAGCGGCAGTCTTCTTTATCAGTAAAACAATGGGAGAGTTTAATAATAAAAAGAAATAGGCAACTTTCTCTTCTTGTGATACACATTTTTCCCTTTTTATTAGGTCTGAGATTGAAAAGGGCTATTGTTAAGGAATACCGGCTTACTGCAGTGGGCTGTGAGATGAGATAAGAGTGAAATACTGAACACCCACACCCACAAACAGAATGTGTGAAAAATTGAAATGATAAGCTTTTTGAAGTAGGTTGCTCTTAAAGTGATTGAGGTAGAGCACTGTATCATGTCTGTTAGGAAAGCTGAGGAAAATGGTGGTGTAATCAATTAAAATTGGTGCCAATATGCCTAGATAGAGCTGTCTCAAAACGAAATTACATATATCTATATACACACACACAGAGAGAGAGTTTATTGTGTCAAGGTTATGTGACTTGGCAATCAGACTGTGAAATAGCCATAAAACATATCAATCCCAGCTGGCCTAAAAGTACAGGTTCTGTGCCCAAACATGAACCCATCTTTATTAGGTATAAGAAAGCCAGAGAACTTTTTATAGGAGCTCATTCTGCCCTCTAAGGTATGTACCTATACAACCTTCTCTACGGATTGAATAGGGCTAAAGTTCCTCCATAGAATGGTGGGGTTTGACTAGCTCTGCATCCACACAGCTGTTTATTCCATTTTCCACTTATAATGTGGAAATTAACAATTAGGGAAACTTTGGGGATATGGAATAAACTGCTGTGTGAATGCCACTTCGATTGCATTTTGATCTCTTTTAACTCCACCAGTCTCTTTTCCATCCCCCTACCATTCTATACATTCCATAATAAATCTATTCTTGACATTAAATAGTCACCACGGGATGCTTGAAATCTCATATATCCACAAGAATAGAAGCTGCATGTTTAGTCTACTGGAAATATTATTTTTTCCAGCTTTGAAATAAGGCACAGTTGTTACCCTTAAAGGTTCGAGATACAGAAGAGCTACTAGAGGCCCTTTTAAATACTGCATGACCTTTTAAATTTTCTACTCTGTTGGGTGCTCAGACTGCAAATCCACAGACCACGTTGACTGAAATAATCCCAGTGATGTTCCATTGACCTCTGAGAAACTGCTCTACCGTTCTTCTGAAGCGACTTGCTTGTAGATTGCAGCTGCAGCCTTCAAGCCATGAACCATTTCCACTAGCAGGTAATGCAGGGTCCCTTCAACTGTGCAATTCTATGAGTCAGTGATTCTGTGTTCAGTCCCACTGAAGTCAATGGGGCTTAGTCAGTTTAAGGGCAATTTTCCCAGCTCCAATTGTTTGCACATCACATTATTTGTGCGTAATTCTGATATTCAGCAGAATTTTCTTGAAACCACTGGGATTTGTTCTGTTAAAAATGGTTTTGAGAAAGCTGACAAAATGCAAGACACTTATTTTGCAGTGGTTGTTGGATTTGCATTGAATATAGTTGTGGTAAAGGATACAGTCTAGAAAACACTGCAGTTGCCTTTAGCTTCCATCATTTCTGATGGAACCCACATAAGAACTCCACAGATGATCCACTGAAATGAATAGAATGAATGCTAGCTAGCTCAGCACATGGTCTGACACCTCATTTTGAGACTCTTTGCCCCCATCCTCAAAATCCCTTTCATCAAAGCATCCCTCAAGGTGTCCTCTTGAGATGATGGTGATGGGCATTAGTCTTTTTTTAAATTTATCTATCTTAAAAAAATAGTTTTGTATTATGACATGGATTCTGGGAGGCGCATCAAATTCCACCCCATCCATTTGTGTGCCTCAAACTATTATGTTGCACACAATTCTTGGTTTGTTTTTATCAATCAATCAATCAATCAATCAATAAAGATTTACTCCTCTTTGTTCTGTGCACTAGCAGAAAATTTCTCTCACCAAATAATACATATAATATGGTTGTTAATTAAGGGAGTGCGCCTCTCTTGACATAAAATACATGAGGTACAAAAGTTTTTTCCATTCCCAAATATGTCTCAGCAGATATTGGCATGGAGTGACTTTCTTCAAGTTTTCCTTCATGTATATCCTGAGGTAGTTTAGTTGAGAAGACACTCCCCAACCATAGACATGTTCATAATCAAACAGTCCCTTTTGGAAACTGCACTCACTGGATCCAGATTCTTAAATCTGGCTATTCCTGGATGCATATACAACCTATGTTTGTTGTTTGCTTACTTCTCTGTTACTCCCTCTGTCTGCTTAGCTCCTATGCTTTTTCCATAACCCACACATTACAAACTGCTCTGCTTTCTTTCTAAGCTCCTTCTGTCTCCCAGCTCTGTATGCAGTCAAACTCTTCCCTCTCATTAAGTTGCTGTTTATGATATATTCTCTCTCTTTCCTTATCCCAAGAAATGGAGAACCTCTGGACAGAACACCCACATGGCCAATGGTCAGGGATTATGGAAGTTGCTGTCTAAAAACATTTAGAACTTGTCCCTTTGTGTCACTTTGGTAGCCTAAGTGAACTTACGTACAGGTCAGGCCACAGACTCCCAAGGTGCCCTTTGGTCAATGCTTACTGTCACCATTTGGCTGACAGCTTGGATCAGTGCTGACCACACTAAGGAGAAAAGAGGTGGTTCATGAAACCAAAAAGGTCACCAATGTACTGTAACTAGTATTTTTGTTGTTGTTGTTCTGAAGTAACTAATGAACCTGATACACACAGAAACAAAATTCTGCACAGAAATCTTCTTTCCCTTTCTCCCTCCCTCCCTCCTTCCTTCCTTCCTTCCTTCCTTCCTTCCTTCCTTCCTTCCTTCCCTCCCTCCCTCCCTCCCTCCCTCCCTCCTTTCTTTCTTTCTTTCTTTCTTTCTTTCTTTCTTTCTTTCTTTCTTTCTTTCTTTCTTTCATCACCTCAATATAGGCTCTCATTTATTTCTGCCAAGTGAGCTTTAGGAGCTGCCACCTACTAATTATGTTGAACTCGCCACTATATGATGTGTTTTCTTCCCAAACCTTTCATTATACCTGTCATGTGAACTTTAAACACTTGGCATATCATAAGACTACAGTTATAAAAACACGGGAAAGATTACTTTAATAATCATATTACTTATTGCCAAATGAACTGTTAGGCAAGATAAACTGAAATACAGGCAGGCCAAATGAAAAATGCTAGTTCATTGGAAGCTGATGGCTAAAACAGGAGTTGCCAACCTTTTGGGGCTGGGAGCACATTTGCAAACCAAAGAATCTCTTCTGGGCACCACACATACCTCCCAACCAAGAACACACCACAGTCTATTCCATTTGCTATAGAAGAGTGCTTCTTTCAAGCCCAGTGTCAGTGTGGAGGGTACAGGGGAGGAGGAGGACACCGTGGGCACTATAGAAGGCATCTGTGGACATTTGTGCATCTCATTGATGCAAACAGCAAAAGTCTGTTTCAGATAGAAGTGACCTATCTGTGTCAGAAAAGTCATGTTGCCACTCTTGCAAGTAGGGTGTCTGCTCACCATGCACAAATCCAAGATGGCTGAATATTACTCAATATTCGAGCCCTCACAAGGAATAAAAGACCAAGTACATTTCCAACATTGCATGAACTAAGAAGAGCACACATAACATTTCCCTCATAGCATCTATACTGGATCCAAATATAGTCATTGTGGATATAAGATTTTGTTTATCATAAGACACTCTACTTAAAGTAGCAAAGCATGGGAGGTTTGTCTTGAAAACTTACAAGATTAATCATATTGGTCCCAAGGAATTTTGACAGCAATTATCTAGATACTACATCTGTTGAAACAGTGCTCATTCAACTCTTGTTCTGGAAGAGAATTCTTGACAGACTATTGTGTTGTGTTGTGGCAACATCCACGATGCCCTCATTTGCATCACTCTTGCTACTGATCTTTTACATACAGAGGATATATTGAAAGACTGTTAAGAAAGTAATACAAAGTAGAAGTTGAAAGGAAACCATTCAGCCTGTCAACCTGGTGTCTTGCCACACAGGATAGCTGCATCCAGATCTAGATGATCACAGTTCTGGGCCTGACAGTTCTTAATGTTATATATACTCCCATTAAACTACCAGTGGAGGAGACTGTTACAGATTCCTATTGCCTCAAGCTGAACATATGTCTATGTGCTTCATTGCATATGAGCTATATATTATTAATATCCAACTTATATCCACATGCTGGATTTTTAAAAAGAGTGGGACTCATTATAACGCGAACAAGCAGGTTAGTGACAATTACATAGATTTTAGTAATGCAACTCTACTATGAAGGTTTTGTTTTGTTTTGTTTTGTTGGTGCCTTCCCCAATCTAGTGCCCTCTAGATGTTTTGGACTACAACTTCCACCAGTCCCAGCTAACACAGCCATGCTGGTGGGGGCTCATGGAAGTTGTAGTCCAAATCATATTCCTAGAGAGCACCAGGTTTGAGATGACTGGAGTAGACTACCTCAAGCAAAACACATTGAGCTGTCTTCAGATTTACTTCTTGTTTGTTTTACCCTTCTATAAAAAAATAACCTAACCTAGCTCTTGGTGTAATGGTGGTCAGGCTTTGCTGTCTGCTTGTGCCACCATTTTGCATCTGGCTTTAGTTGGTGAATCTCCAGATCTATCCAGCCTGGACTCTGCATTTGCTCCTGACATAGACATTAAGGCCTGCTATTAAAATCAAACATGAGCTGAACACAACGTTAAACTTCCTTGCATTTTTCTGTGGGAAAGTTGAAGCTTGACTCCAGCTCATGATCCAGCTCACAGCAATAAAACATTCCATTTAATTTATCACACACATAAGGAGAATTACTTATTCATTTAGCACCTGATACTCTAAAAATGTAAGTATGCACTTGACTCCATTGGAAGCACTCTTAACTAAAAGTTAGGTGCATATGCACGCATGACAGTATCGGAAACTTACTTTCGGGGGGAGGGATCCGTGTGGATTCTAGACAGATAAGAAAATAAGCTATGAAGAAACTTTAATAAGAGTGTTACCCAAAGGGAGTATTTGAGTTCAGTGATTAATGGCAAGGATTCTGCTTAATTGCAACAGTAATTCTACTTAATTGGGACTTCTTCAGGCTATGGAGTGATCCTCAGCTGTTTTTCTTGAACTCTTGCTTTTTTCTCTAATCTGATTCTCCATAGATATGCATGTAAATATCTGTTTATACTCTATATAGAACTTCTTCAAACAATCCAAGGTTTTAACACAGTTTAACTATGCTGATGGAAGCAATGCTTGCAGTTCGCACCTGCAATTTTCAAGACAGGAGACTGTGTAGTGCAAGTCTCAGAAGTAGGTCTCACTGTTTTCAATGGCACTTACTCTCTAGTAAGTATATTTGGTATTTCAGTCTTAGGGCAGAAGCTAGAATCATTCAAATTATGTTTGGAAGTGTTGTTGTTGGTTTCAATGGGAAATACATGGACCTCTTTCTTAGCTGTGCTTTGTCTCTTTTCCTGATGAGAGCAAATACAATTGCGATTCTTCTGGCTCGTATGATTCTAAACGACTAAACAAATATTAAAAGATCCATCACATCCTGGTCACTGTCTCGTTGAACTTTTGCCATTGGGACGGAGATACAGGATGATGGCAACAAGAACAAGCCGTCTTAGAAACAGCTTCTTCTGCAGAGCGATTGCGGCCTTGAACGGGAAGCCTGGACTTTGAAGTCATCTAATCTTACATGTTATGTTTTAATCAGTGTGTATGGTTTTAATCAGTGTGTATGGTTTTAATCAGTGTTTTTGTAGTTGTTTTGTTTTTGTGTGGAGTGCCCTATCTGGGTGGATGGAGCAGCCAAGTAATTTCGTTGTCCCCGAAGGGGACAATGACAATAAAATATATTCTATTCTATTCTAAATGCTTCTCTCTATGTATTCCTGATCAAGGGTGCATTTAGATGGTAGTTTATTCCATCCCCCCAACATTTCATTGTTCATTTCAGTACTACGTTTGAGCTTTCACATGATGTAAAAGCCACTTCTGGAAATACAGGGGAATCTAGTGGAAGTTTAGTTCTAATTTCTGTGTTAATTTGTTCTAGGAACAATCCATTAGCAACCCCATAAACCCAGGAAATTCTGAGAGCAAAATGAGAAAATTTGGGATGGTATACCAGCATACAGTTCTTTCCTGCCAGTTTCCATGGGTGATTCATGGGGAACAGAAGCACACATGTGTGGAAAGGTTGGGGGAATAGCAACATGGATGCTTGCTGTTCTGCAACCCCGCACCCACTGTTGTGAGTGAAATTTAATGTGACGTGCTATTGGTCAAAAAGGTACAGTTCTGCAACAGGTACTGCACTGCTACAGGAACATGAGAAAATGGGACAGAAGAGCTAGCATTATAATAAGGAAAACTAAGGCAAAAATTCCCTGCATCTGAATGCACCCTAAGTCTGCATGCTCTTTAAGGAAAGGAGTGGTTATTCTAACTCTCTGGCTGTCAACTTCATGCCACATTCTTTGGAATAATTCCTGATATCCTTTTTCTAATCATAGTTAGAAAAAGAAGCCCTTGAAATATTACATGCAGTAATATTTGTTGTGCTGCTTCCTCTGCAGCCATAAGTGCCATAATCTGCTTGAGAAGGTCTTTTGTTTCCTTCTCTCTCTCTCTCTCTCTCTGTGATGACCTGGGAGTCAGACTCAGACGCTGAACCTGAGGGATCCCAGCCTGCACAGGATTCACTGCCTCCAGAACCAGCAGAGCCAGGGCTGGGGCCTGAGTCTCAAGGGGACTCACCTGTGCTGGATCCTCAGGTGCAGGCATCGGCTGAGGTTGATCTGGCTTCTAATGGGATGGAGGACTTATTGCCTGCAGGTGCTCCACTCCCCACCCAGTCAGGGGAAGCTGAGGTTGCCTCTGGGTCCGGTAACCCTCCAGCTTCTCCTGAGCTGCAAAGGCTAAGGGCAGAGAGGCGAAGGGAACTAAGTTCCCGCAGGAGGAGTGCTCGCCTCCAAGCCAGGAGAGGCGAGGCACCTGAGGATCGGAGCCGCCCTTTGCCTCGGGGCAGATAAAAGCCAGCCAGTCCCAGACCCAAGTTGCAGGAGCAACATCGGTGCTGCCTAGTTCCTGTTCCTGGTTCCTGCGTTCCTGACCTCAGCTTGGTTACTTCGGCTTCCTGACCTCGGCTTCCTGACCTCAGCTTTGTTACTTCGGCTTCCTGACCTCGGCTTCCTGACCTCGGCTTCGTGACTTCGGCTTCGTGACTTCTGGCTTGGACTGACCTTGGACTGGACTAGACCTCGCCTATCGGATATCCCTTGGGACCAGCACAGTTTGCTCCTGCCACACCCGCACTCCCCCTTCGTTGGGGTGCGTTCGGGAGGAACCTGTCGTCATGACTGACCAGGCGGCTGCGCTGGTGGCATTGGCCCAGGAGAACCAGGTCTTGACCCACACAGTGCAGCAGCTAAGCAATGCGGTTACGGCGCTTCAGCAGCGTTTGGACGCCTTACCGGCTCCTGGTGCCGGCGCCCCAGCTCCAGGCAAGTACCCAGTGGCCCTGCCAGAAAAGTTCGATGGGTCCCCGGGCAGCTTTCCCATGTTTCTCGCCCAGGCCAAACTGTATATTCAGGGGCGAGCCCGGGATTTCCCTGACGACCGCACCAAGGTGCACTTCCTGATCAGCTTGCTGAAGGACCAGGCGGCCAAGTGGGCGTTGCCGCTGCTCCGGCAAGACTCCCCCTTGCTGACAGACTATACGGGGTTTTGCAACCATTTTGAAACTGCGTTCGCCAACCCTCAGAAGGCGAGTCAAGCCAATCGGGCAATTCGGCGGTTGAAACAGGGCAAGTCCACAGTGGCTGCCTATGCCACGGAATTTCGGCTGTTGGCGCAGGACTTGACCTGGAACGATTCCGCACTTCGGGACCAGTATCTCGAGGGGCTTTCGGACGAGATACTGGACCAGCTGGCCACCTTGGATCGCCCCGCCACGCTGGAGGCCCTCATCCAACGGAGTCTACAGATAGACGATCGGTTGGAGGACCGGCGCCAGGCCCGGGCCCGCCAGCACTCTGGGCTCCCGACTCCAGTGCTCCCCAGCAGTTCCACGGCCAGAGCCGAGTCACTGGAGGAGCCGATGCAGCTCGGGGCAGCACGGCCTCGCCTCTCCCCTTCGGAGAAGACACGACGTCGGGAGTGAAACCTGTGTCTCTACTGCGGGGGGAGTGGACACTACGCCCGAACCTGCCCCGAGAAACGCCAGCCGCAGGGAAACCGCCAACCCCAGTAGCCAATGGCCCAGGCTATCTGGGGTCCCAAGCATCGCATGATGGGCCCTCACCAGTGGAATTGCAACACCTCATGATCCCAGTGCGTCTATACCCCCCAGGCGGGCCCTGGATTCTCACCCACGCTCTGGTGGATTCAGGGGCAACCCGCTCCTATATGGACTCTGCCTTCGCCGCTCAGCATCGGGTGCCGCTCCAGAACAAGCCAGAACCGGTGCAGGTGGAGGCAATCGACGGACGGCTCTTGCGGTCAGGCGCCGTTACTCGGGAGACCCAGCCCTTGGTCCTGTGCCACCAGCAGCACCGGGAGGTGCGTACCCTGGACATTGCCACCATGCCCCGGTTCCCCCTGGTGCTGGGGATGGACTGGCTGGAGTCTCACAATGTTCAGATCGATTGGGTCAATCGAACTGTACGCTTCCCAGACTCGGGTTCGATTGCTCAGTCCGAGATGCTTTCGGCCGCCTCCATGGGGGAGGCTGCGTCAACGCTCCCCGCCGTGTACCGGGACTACGTAGACGTGTTCGAGGAACAGGGGGCAGACCGGCTGCCTCCTCATCGGTCTTTTGACTGCGGCATAGACCTCCAGCCTGGGGCTTCCTGACCTCGGCTTCCTGACCTCAGCTTTGTTACTTCGGCTTCCTGACCTCGGCTTCCTGACCTCGGCTTCGTGACTTCGGCTTCGTGACTTCTGGCTTGGACTGACCTTGGACTGGACTAGACCTCGCCTATCGGATATCCCTTGGGACCAGCACACTCTCTCTCTCTCTCTCTCTTTCTTGATAACTAGTCTGTGTTTTCAAATCTAAACAACAGAGATCAAACATCAAAAAGATGGTGGAGTTTATCCAAACAGAACTAAGCCTTCTGGGGCTGCCAGCCACCCTGCCCAGAAGCCCCTGGTAGATGAGCTGCCACTGGGCTGTGTGCCACAGTAGCTGCAATTTAATATCACTCATCAGTGGAAAACACCAGACTACACACCCAAATAGAGCCCTCAGAACAAGTGTGTGTGTTGGGGGGGTGGCCAAAGAGGATAGGAAAGCAGCTTACACCAGCACCAATGGCAACATTATTTTGACAAGATAAAGCACCAGAGCACTAAAACCGAAACCGTTGCTTCATTATTCAGCCAGAGACAAAGGGATGGAGAGAGGAGAGAGAAGGGGGGTGGGGTGGGAGAGATATAGCAAAAGCAATTTCTGTACCTTCAGCGAGTCGGCAACAAAAAAACCAAAGGCACTTCCTCTCTTGATGTTGTACTAGAGTGACGAGCCAGCATGACTGTCCCCAAGGAGCCATGACTAATGACACTGAAAAGGATCAGTTTCCCCCATTCAATACTGTAAACTTTTTCTCTCTCTTTCTTCTTACAGAAATGCTAGTCAGATGCCAAGAAAAGATGCCTCTCATCATGGGTGCCTTTTTGTTAGAGAAAGAGGAGAGAGAACAGAACTTTGCTAAGTGATCATTATGTTCCACTGATGTATAAATAAATGGAGAAGTAAATACAAAGAGTGGAATTTGCACAGAAATGGACTTTTGTGGACTGGGACAGCTAGATTTATGATAGTTTCATGTTTGTTCATCCTTGGTGCTTTTTTTTTCTTTCATAGAGGCTAGGAAAAAAAGGCAGCTACTATTCCACTATATAAGAGATTACTATTTGCCATATACATCCATATTATCCAAATACCTTGGTTTGGTTGCTTTTAGAACTTATGATGATCAGAAATCTATTGGTAAGTGGCTCCATTACATCCAACCCTGACATTGTCCTATATGCAGTGCAACTCTCTTGGCCAATTATCTGGCTAAAAAACGATGCTACTACGGTATTTTGCAGTGCTCCATGAAGGCGCTATAATGTTTGAATGTTTCTTATAATATGGATCAAGCTGATTAGAAGAGCTTCTGTGCTAGGGGCCACCAGGAATTCTGCTGCTGGTATGAGGATTCTGCACAAGCTTAGACTTCTCCAACTGACTGGCCACTGGAAAGTAGCTTAGCAAATATTCTGTGTATTAAGCAAAATTGAAATTCCCACTAAAATGCTAATGAATTTTTATGACTCTTTTATTTAATTTTTTTTACAAACTGCTTTGTTTGTGAACTGGAAAAATAAACTGGAATTCTGAATTGGAGAAATGAGCAACAGAGAGAAACTGAAACTGACAGATCTGCCCCAAAGACCCCTGAATGAGATTACCGGTATGTCATGACATAGTATAACTTCAAGACATTCTAAGGTTTTTCCTCTTCTTGGCATTCAGATAAGACTCAGATTTAAAACACTGGAAAAGGTTTTCCCCTTTTCACAAAGAACATTCACACCCTCTGCCTTGGCTTTCTTGTGTAGCCGGTTTCCAAATCCCTGGTGTGTTTTTACATGGTAACAGAAAGAACAACAACACCAAATAAAATCTTTCTGAATTGCAGTCTGAAGCAACAAGTGTTCCTAAGAAATTTCATGGCAGGAAGAGCATTCTTCAGGCTAAAGTGATTACAATGGAAACATTCAAAATCAATTAGCTGCTGTTTGGGGCCTGGATAGCAGCTTTTCAGTAGACATTTGGCCAGTGGTGCTGAATGTATAGAAGTGGCAGCCAGGTGGTCCCAGTTTGCCTTGTGGCCTTTTCCTTCCTTCTGCCTAGAACAGATCTGCAGAACGTGTGCTAATATTAGAGTGAGCCAAAAGTAGTTCTAAAAGGTTCTCTATAAATCTCAAAACATGTTTGGCAGAATTAACACACTGAATGACCAGTTTGGTGCAGGAGCACATTAATTTAAAACAGTTAATTTTCCAAGTCAATAAACAGGCATGGCTATTTTCATACGAAAACCAAAAATCCATTTATTGCATTGAATAGAAGGCAGAAGGGAGGGAGGGAGAGAGGGGGGGGATTTGTATCCATCACTCTACAACAGGGATAGAGACCATCAAGTCATCCAGATCAAACCCTTCTCCCCAAGCTATACCTTTCACCAGCCATGCTCTGCACCCTTATCGAGTGCTTTTGTCTGACTGAAATATCCTTGAACTTACTGAGATGATTATGATTATGATTATGATTATTATTATTATTATTATTATTATACATATGGAAGCCATTGGATGAATAAAAACTGACTGTTGTACTGAAATAAAATATGGTTCAAAAGCTTTACTTACAAAACTTAACATCAAACAACTTAAAACAACTTTAAAAAACACATTCACTTATCTGAAGAAGTGTGCATGCACACAAAAGCTCATACCAAGAACAAACTTTGTTGGTCTCTAAGGTGCTACTGGAATGAATTTTTTTTATTTTTTGTTTTGTTTTGACATCCACTTAGTTGCATAATTTCTTATACTGGTGCCAGCATAAGGCGTCATAACTAAGATTACAAACATCTTGCATCCTGAGATAAAATCAAAGCTCTGCCTCTCCTCCATTGCATATTCCATTAGCGTTTGGTTGTTTACTGGAGGCAGAGATTAACATGCCCATTCTCTTCAGCAGCTTGGAATAAAGAGCTCACACCCAAACATGGGTGCCTACCAAATTAGCATATGCACAGACCTGCTATACTATCTCTTTCATGTGATGTTAAGCACAGATACAGTCCCATGATATAGCCCTACTAATGATTAACTTGGTATACTCTTCTTCAGCTTCATGGAGATTTCCAGTCATGCCTCACAGTATAAATTAGAGATACATTGTATAATTATTTCCCATTTCAATGCACAATTAACAATTATACTTAACAGGACTGTGATGATGCCTTTGGTTGCCTGAATGAAAGCTGGAGAGATGTGTGAGAGAGGGAGGAAGAGAAGGAGAAGATGCATGAGTGTATAAAGTTATTCCTTTTGGGTGGCTGGAATGCAGCCAACTGTACAAAAGAAGCTCCACCCACTTTGTTTCACCAACTGCTGGCATGTGGCTCTCAGAAGGTGGCCCACAAGGGGATGAGGCCCTTGGATTGAAAAAGGTTCCACATCCCTGTTCCGCAACATAGTGGGTTCATCTGTCATCTTGTTACACTCAAAGGCACCCAGGGTTCAGTTTGGTTGGGATGCAATTGGTTGGGATGCATAATTGTTTGGATGCAAGACAAGGACCTCTCACTTGCGTTTTCGAATCTAAGGCATTTTTGAGCAAATACCTAATTCCATTTTAAAAAATGGTCAAGAGTGATAACAACAGCAACAACAACAATCTGTGATCGGTTCAGTAAGAAATGGAAATGGAACCAACAAAAGGAGGATTTGAAAGTCCTAGAAGAAAATAATAATAATTAGCAACGGATGTACAATGTTTAAGCAAAATTATTTCAGAGAGTATCCAACACTGAAATGCAAATAAAATAAAACAAAATATAAAAATATATTTGTTATTCAATGGTTGTGGCTTTGTTTTTCATTCTTATCCACACTGATTACAATCTTGATTTCTTTAAATAAATTCATTTTTCATTAAGATATAGATAAAGATATTTTGTAAGAAACTTTTGGTTTTTTCCCCCAAGCACTTGAAGTTCTGCAAATGGGTCATGGTGACTCAGATACTATGGCAACAGACCAGCTATGAAAATAGATAGTTTCTTAGAAGATGTAAAAATAATGGTATCATGACCTTCTTGATATGCCTTGTGGTCTTTAAAGTACTTCAAGATACAATAGCTTGGATACTTGCACATTTTGAGGCATATTTCCAGTCAGATTTCCTTGAATCTGTGTAAAATTAGAAGTAAATTAATGCAGTGCAACATTCTTACATGAAGAAAATACGTGTAGCCTGGCAAGTGTTAGAATTTTCAGCCCAGTATAGATTTTGTAGGTCAGAGTCTAATAGCTCTAGGCAAAAGAAAGTTAATACATGTCAAGTGGTGGCACATGCATTCTCCAGTGGAGTCCCTAATGAGTCAAATCTCTGGAACTGCATAATTAGAAAAAGAGATGCTAGATCACCTCCTTTGGAAGAATTACACTTATGTGCATGGGTGTGAGAGAAGATACCAGAAATTAATATATGAAAAGCTATTCTAAGGTCACCTAGTTCAGCCCCTTGTACTGAGACAGGATTAGTTATGTCCAACTAAAAGCCCTTAATATTTACTCTGTGGTGAAGCAGAATGGAAGGCACGGAGGGGAATGAATGCATGTATTTTGTCACAAACAGAGAACGTGAAGAACAGGTATGCACCAATCTTACAAGTAGAGAAATTCAGAGAGATAAATTTAGTTATATTTAGAACACCTGTGATCTAATCAGTGAAACTGTTGATGATCTTGTCACTTACATCTCTGCAGTGAAGGGGATACGTCCATATTTCTGTAGAAGCTTGTCAGTTTTACCGCTGATTCTTGCAGCCTTTGAAAACAATTCTGGGAGTTCGAGCAATATGTTGTCCACTTCAAAGGCTGCAAAAAGTACTGTTATAACTGACAAACCTGGCTCCTTTCAATGTACGAATGCAACGGACTATGGGTTTCAAAGCCCCAGCAACAGTGAAAACTGTCAGGATACACATATCATCAGACTGCGTGAAAGGATTTGCCTCACACTTTCCACAGATGGGGAATGAAACTTTTAAGGAGGAAGCTCTCTTTTGATCTGTAACAATAATGTTAGTAACACAGTGAAGGAAGCATGTAGGAAGGATTACAATGAAGGTGCGTTCACTCTGTTTCAAATTGAGAGGGGTACTGAGTAGACAGGAAATGGCTGAACAAATGAGCACTTTCAGTGAACAATTTGGGAACTGTTGCCAAATGAAGTCGGTGCCCCAACACTGTTTGCTATTGTGCATATGATTTGTTTTGGATCATATATCACAAATGATGGCACTGTCACAAAACCTGCTCAGATAATATCATAGCTTATTGGGTTTTTGGAAACCAAAGCCAGATTGGAAGTACAGTGAGACCTCAAACCAGAGTTTTCATGTATTTCAGACTTTAGATATAGGAAAAGGGATACTGTGGAAACATTGTAAATGTATGTTTAGAAGTCCTGTCTTTTTGTGCCAGTACATAAACTTCCAGCTGGAAAAGGAGATATATGTTTGAATAGTGAAATTACATAAATAGTGTGAGATCAAGCTATTTGACATTCCTTCTCTTCCCATACGATCCTGTCCACCTGCTGAGCTGACCTCGGAGGTTTTGCTATGTGTCTCACCACTTCCAGAAGCACAATTGGTTGGGATGCAAGACAGGGACCTTTTGATCATGGCCCCAAATCTGGAGAACTCTCATCAACAAGAGATTTGACTAAAAATCTCTCTTCTATCTTCAAGCCAGTGGCTAAAGGCTTCTCATTTCATATTCTTGTGGGTTAAGGTCCTGTCTCCCAGTTTAAATACTGAATTGGTTAACTCTGCTTTCAATTTTAATGTATGAAAAATATTTTAGATTTTTTTTTAACAATTTCATTGTGTTTTATGTATGTTCTGATCTTTATGTAAGCCATTTTTATAAATGTAATAAATAAACAAACCTTGACAAAACAACACTAAAGCTCCTTCCACAAAACTAGCACGTTTGTCTTCCTGCAACATCCAAATTTTCTTAAACTCAGATATATTGATTAGTTGGTTTGGTGGCTATCAGGTGTTTGATTAATTCTGAGTTGGCATGGGATTGTGGCTGAGCTTCCAATAAGGAAGTTTGAACCTCACCTTTGCCGTGAACTCATGAGTCAGCAGTGGAGAATCTTTGACTCTCCAGTTGAACTTCGATTGCCCCAGAAAGCTGCTCCTCACTCAGTGGAGCCAGCATTAGAGAGAAACTGTCCAAAGTCTCACAGGACTCAGCAACATCTCATGAGGTCATTCTCATTGTGACCCAACCTTCTTGGTGGGTGACAATATCCCAGTTAGGTGCTCCAGCTACTGGTTGTCTTTGCCTGACACTACTGGTCATCATGTATCTGGCCAGGTAGCAGTATTCGCTTTGCCTTCTGCTTGAAATGCAGTGGCTGATGCACATCAAAGCAAAAGAGAAAATAGCTCATCAGCTATCCATTCATACACATACATTTCCTGTATCTGAATTTTATGGGGTCCTTGAATGGATGGATGTGTAGTGGAACTATGTCTCATCTTCATCTCCTCATAGCTTTTTATGCAGCTTTTTCTCCTCCTTATTATGGTGAATTTCTTAAATAATCAATTTAGCTTTAGGTTTAGATTTCCAGGATCAAATATTTGACCTCACTGGGTTTCCATAAGGAGATTAGCTTCACTGCCACCTGCTGTAGTACTACTTTCTCATTTATTTGGAGATGTGTGAAAGTGTTTTGGAAGCAGCATGCTTGTTTGTTCAGTATTGATAAGGCATGTAGTAATGATTAAGAATCCCTGCAGACATATCACACCAATAAAATCTGGCATGCATACACTTCAGTCCAGTACAGATTTATTATCTCTAAAGCTCCTTGCAAAATGTAGTGCATAGCATGCCACTAAAGACATTTCCCCCCTTAAAAAAAGACACCCAAAGACTGATTGACCTTCAGAGAGATAAACATAGCCAACCTAGTCTTGAAATAATTTTAATTTTTGCCATTTAATTGCATCGCTTTGGGGTGGGGAGTGCAAATGAGTGGCCTATTTTATAGCTCTAACTGGGCTATTTTATGTTTAAAGAATGATGAAAGGCCATTTATAATAATTACCTTAATTTAGCCTATTGACTCGATAAGGAAATGTTAGCCATATTTCCACGAGAGTCTTGTTGCTATTAAAGGGCAAAGACACCACATGTACTAGATTTGCCTGTGAAACCCACAAGCAGGATTCTAGCACAAGGGCGCTCTCTCTTCCTGTGGTTTCCAGCAACTGGTATCAAGAAGCATTGCTTCCTCCAACTGTGGAGGTAGAGCTTAGCAATCATGGCTAGTAGCCACTGAAAGCCCTCTCCAGCATGAATTTGTCTAATCCTCTTTTAAAGCCATATAGGTTGGTGGCCACAACTGCTCCCTGTGGGAGTAAGTTCCTGCATTAACAGTACTTTCTTTTCTCTGTCCTGATAATGACTGCTTACCGCCATCCTTGAGGAGGAATGGAGGGAACGGTCCAGCATGGCTATGGCAAATTGGGACGGCCTCCCGGCTCAGGCATGGCCAGGGGAGGACATGATATCCTCCTTCGCTGTGCACACTGGCTGCTGTGACTTGTCAAGAATCACACAAAACAAAGATATCCAAGAAAAATATTGTATCTGAAAGACTATTGTGCCAAATGTTTTTGTGACCAAGAATCCACTTCACCTAATTCATTGTATCCCAGTTCATTAATAAATTCACTGAGTGGCCTAGAACAAGATATTATCGGCAATCTGGGCAAGTTATCATGAGGCTGAACAGAGAAAATAATCCGTCCTCTTCGGAAGAAGGAAGCGAGATGTAGATTTGTGTGAACAAACAAAAATAGAAGACTTGTCATCTTTGACCTCAGTGAAGTCAAATTTACTGTTCTTTTGGTTAGATATGTTTGAGTATCACTATGAAATTTAGTCACTAGATGGTACTGGACTTTGTGTGGCTGTTCTGTTCTTGGTTGAGAGAGTGAAAGTTATTGTCTAGCTTCTTCACTGGTGTGTACTCTAAGCCATCCATGACAGTACAGACTTAGAAAACATTATCATGGTCTTCAACATCTGGAGCTAAGCAGGTCTGGGCCTGATCAGTATTTGGAACATCACTGGAGAATCACTCATTGACTTGCTTTGTAAACTTGTTATGCCAGATATATTGTATGATACCATTGGCCTATGAAAGGAAAGGCATGAAAGTTTTACACATAAGCAAGCATACCATCCAAGTTCCTTGGAGGAAATGTGAGATTAAAGTGCAACAAATAAATGTCCAAATATGATTAACTATTTCTCAATAGCATTTGTAATAGGCTGTTTTAAAAGCCCATAGTTTATCTTTATATTCAAATGGACAGTTTGTACATTTATAAACTCCATAAGTGTTATTGATTAATCAAGCTTGAAAAATTCATAATAGCACAAATGAATATCCATTTTTCAGTGTTGATTCTGAGAAGATTCTCATATTCCATGTCCAATGCTATTTTTGTAGAAAAAGAGGTGCTGGAACTCACCACGAACACCTCCCTTGTTCTATTATAATGGCAATGGAGCCAAACCTGAGAGGTGCTGAAACTGAGTTCTGGTGAGTTCCGGCTGAAAAAAAGCCCTGTTCATGCCTTTGTCTGAGGTGTGTGTGTGTGTGTGTGTGGTTAAGGGTAATGGACGTTGAGTGGTTAATGTGTGTAATAACTGGCCATTGTACTCATTCACCATATTTGGAGACCTTATTTGGAGTACTGTGGCTAGTTTTGGTTGCTGCAGTTTAAGAAGGATATATACAAGGTCAATGAAGAGGGTCAGCTGTATGGAAAACAAGCCTTGTGAGAAAAGGTTGATGGAACTGAATATGCGTAGCCTGGTTTTCCAGGGTCCAAACAACATGGGGCACCTTCATAGATACAAAAGGTTACTTGCTTCAGACAGACAGCTTTCACAAGTTGGAAAATAGCTAAGGCAGCAGAGGGGCAGGGTGAGGTGGAGCTAGTTTCCTTTAGAAAAGCCACCTCTTGATGACACTCCACCTGAAGAGGGCTTATATTTTTAAAGTGACAGGCAATGGAGGCTGGTGTACTACGCCAAAGGGGCACTGCCCCACCAATCTCAATCTGTCTTCAGCCAGCCCCACAAATTTATCACCAGTCAAGTGGTAGCTCTGCCTGTTATTGGCTATTGGCCTCCTTGCTTTCCACTCCACCAGCTTCAGTGGGTATCAGCCACCACCGGCAATAGGTGACTGCATTTCCAGATTCTCCTGGGATGCTTGGCAGCTCATTAAAAATACGTTCCATCTCTCTACTGAAAGTCTGGCAGACTTGGTGTTACTGGGTATTTTCCACAGGGACAATTCTTTAGTGTCTGTAGAATTTTGAATCCATCTTCAGGAAACTGCTGGATCTGCTGAAGTGGATACTGAGACTTCTTGTAAATAGGCAGCTATAAGATCACTGCTGTCCTGTTTGGATCGTCTTTCAAGTAGAGGCTGCTTCTTAGATATTCAGTGTTTATTTAAAATGTGATAGATGGGAGAGAACAGTACAGTCTCTTATGAAGAACACACACTGCCACGTTATTAAACAAACAGTTATTAATCACTTTTATGGCCCTTTTGAGCTCTTAGTGCTTTACAGTAATTCTTTCGCATATCCTCACAACATATGAGATTATGATTCCACTTTTCAAATGGGGACTTGCAGTTTAAAGATACTAATTTGATTAGGATCTGCCAGTGGGTTCCTAGGTGAGCTGGAATTTTAAGCAATAGTCAGGAAAGTTCAAACCTTACCACCAGCTTTGCACCAGCAATGCCTTAAGTTTTTGTACTGTAGCAGAAAACATAAACAACAACAATTAAATGAGCAGAGTAAGTGCTGCTGTCCATAGTGCAGGGAACAAATGCATGTTTGCACTGTAAAATGAAGCTTCTTTGTTATGCAAAAGTGAGAATGAAATATTCTTATTCAATGTGCATTCCGAAGACACATCTGGGCTCCTCAAGAGCTTCACGTACCCTGCTTTGAGCTCCATTGGTTTTAAAACTGCATGATTTAACTCATACAAAGACTTTTCAAAGCCTATGCTTTGCAAAAGAAGCTTCACTGGAAGCATCAATAGAACTAATGGGAGCATTAATGACACTAACTTTTTTTTTTAATGGCTTTAAGAGGAAATAATATTGGGTGATACTGAGCTAAGTCATCCTTGGAAAAGACCCATTGGAATCAGTGGACAATTTACTTAAGTTTGTTAATTTCTGCAGGTCTGCTCTGAGCATGGCCGGCTTAGATAACCTTCACCCATTTATCTCAACAGGGCTAAAATGGTCAGGACCACAACTTTATGTGATTGTGGATTTTTTAAAATAACATTAATTGGTTATGGGTGCTTGCTTGCTACTATCCTGACTCATAGGTTGGATATTATAATTGACATTAAAGCCTCTCATGGTTTTTTTTTGGGGGGGGTAGGGGTGGGGGCTTTGGTGCCTATTTCCATACTAC
Organism: Darevskia mixta; assembly: GCA_034641385.1. Taxonomy (NCBI): domain Eukaryota; kingdom Metazoa; phylum Chordata; class Lepidosauria; order Squamata; family Lacertidae; genus Darevskia; species Darevskia mixta. Next base: position 12,509,522 of record JAWWNH010000029.1, read on the forward strand.
ATACTTGGTCTATTTAATATTTGCATTTTACTGATGATGTGTTAAGTATTATATATAATTTGTGTTTATGATGGTTTAAATCTCTAACATGTGTAACCCACCAAACCAGACATCACCAGGACTTCAAAGATATGTAGGAAGTCTTATACCTCATCAAACTATTTGCCCATCTAACCCAATTCTATCTTCTCTGGCAGCAGCTACACAGGAAGAGGTCATTCTCAACACCTGCTCCCTCATCCTTTTTAATTTCAGATGCCAGGGATTGAGGCGGAATCAGATGTTGCACACTGAATCATGGTTCCTACCAATTTTCTGTTTCAGCTCTGTACCCAGGATTCAAAAACAGGGGGCATGCATTGTCTAGCACAGGAATGGAAAACAATTTTAGGCCTAAGGGCCACATTCCCCTCTGGGCAACCTTTAAAGGTCACTGATGGGCACGGCCAGAAGTATAAGTGGGTGGAGCAATGAATACAAATTATACCTCTGTGCTGTTTATACATGCCCTCACAAACCCATATTTATCATCCATCCTGACAAGCAAAAGGCATTTGAATGCAAGGACACATTTCAGCTCTTGAAGAGGACATGACGGGGAAGGGTGTGTGGCCTCCAGAACATTCTGAGGGCCATATGAAAAGGCTTGGAGGGCCACATTTGGCCCCCAGGTCTGAGTTGTCACACCTTGTCTAGTACTTGGTCAAAAGAACTGTTTCCATATCAGTGACGCTGATGCTGGGTCCATTTTCTTCCACCATGTGTGATGGTAGGTTCCAGGGGCAGGCCTACCTGGATCTATCTTCAATTGCTTTTTGGTCTGCTGTGAAGATAGTTTTACTTGATCCTTGCTGTACCTGTCTGATCTGTATATGGTACTTTCATATTGAAAAAGTTAAAGGTACCCCTGACCGTTAGTCCAGTCGTGGACAACTCTGGGGTTGCGGCGCTCATCTCGCTCTATAGGCTAAGGGAGCCGGCGTTTGTCCGCAGACAGCTTCTGGGTCATGTGGCCAGCATGACTAAGCCGCTTCTGGCGAACCAGAGTAGCGCACGGAAATGCCGTTTACCTTCCCGCTGGAGGGGTACCTATTTATCTACTAGCACTTGACGTGCTTTCGAACTGCTAGGTGGGCAAGAGCTGGGACCAAACAACGGGAGTTCACTCCATCGCAGGGATTTGAACTGTCGACCTTCCAATCAGCAAGCCCTAGGTTCTGTGGTTTAGACCGCAGCGCCACCCGTGTCCCTTAAACTTTCATATCAGATTGTCTTTATTGTTGATATTCAGTTGTGCTAGCCATTCTGATATTGCAAGTCGATGACCCGCCACCCGCGTGGAATAAATAAAACACAAGGACACATGATTTTAGACAGTGCCACCCGCATCCCTTAAACTTTCATATTAGATTGTCTTTATTGTTGATATTCAGTTGTGCAAGCCATCCTGATAATCTTGGACAGCAGGTTTTTTAAAAAGCTATAAATAAAAGTAAGATAAAAAGTGCAGGACTGGTCAAAGTGATAAATATGTATTGTTTGTTCCAAGCACAACATATAATCTGGAACAATCATGCCTTGCCATTGTGAAAAGCTGTTGGTTGGATGGATGTAGAAATCCATGGTGCTTGCTCTTTCATCTGCAAATTGAATCCTCATTTGTGCCAAATACCACCTTTTAATTTATCGCTTTGGGCAGATGCCAGGAAACAAGAATATCTTAGATGCCTGACACAATGCCTAGCTGCTGCATTATTAAGATTTAGTAGACCTCAACACTCTCTTTTCATTATTCAGTTCCAAAAAAAGCGTTCATCTACCTCATCTCAAGCTTCTGACTCAACCCAAGGGATTATACTCAGGTAATGCAACAATGAATTGGCTGTGTGACTGGCAGGTTGATGACAAGTTTCCTTAATATAATCAATATTTCACACATGCAAATGCAAACACACACACAGAGAGAAACATGTAGACAAGAACATCAAGTACTTTGCTGCAAACAGATTCCGAATGCCCAGCTTTCATTAGGGGAACTCTATTCCATACAGTCATAGCCCTTATAGGGAATGAGTGGTAACCCATCATAACTGTGCGCTGATGGTAGTGGAACAGGGAGGGAGGCAATTTTCAGCAATCCTCCTTCTCCTCTGCAACACCTTGTAATGCACCCTAACCCAAAAGCTGTCTGAGAGTCCCCCAATCCTTTGAAGCACAGTCCAACCACCTGCTTAATGCAGGAAATCTAAAAGTTGGTTCTAGTGCATGATTTTCTTTGCTTCCTTTACTAGGCTTTATTTTCCATAATTTTGATATGTGTACAAATGATCCCAGATCCTAATTTGTCAGTTCTGTATTTTTGTTAATATATCTCTGTCTATGTATCATTCTAAGAGTCATTGCTGAGTGTGTGCATGCAGTTCTCTAGCTTCCCTACCAGCTATTTTCAGATAGAGCAGCCAGCCTGGCTATCACACATTTTTTTGAAATTATTTTTAAATAATAAGTTTATTTAGCTAAAATACTTATATATGTTTTAGGGGTGTGCTCTTTGAGTATTGAACTGAAGCAGACTTCTATAGATATGTTTTGGACCCCCCTCTGAAGTGAAGTGTGTCTTCTCCAAAGCAGTCTAAAGCAAAGTGGGCTCATCACAAAGCTTTGGATGTGCTTCAGAGCTTCATAGGGTAGCAAGGCAGCTGTCACCTTCAGGGGAGAGCAGGAGAAGGGAGGCACGCTGAAGGTGAGCTTCTCCTTCCAAGCCTTCCTTCCATGTCTTACAGGAGTCTTCTTCTCTGTAAATTGCAGAAAATGGAAATTGACTGAAAATGCTGGACTAGACTTACATAATGCACTGGGAGGAAGATGCAAAGAAAGAGAGATGTGCAATGCCAGCTTTATTCTGTCTAACATACAATTTACTGATGACACAAATTATGTTGAATAGTAGTAGCAGTGTGCATGAGAGTTTAGAGCAGAAGCAGCCTATTTTGGAAATTTCAGAAGTTAGTGACTGGTGCACTCCATAATACTCAAAAGGAGAACATCTCTCCTTCCATTATGGAAGGGCCAAAAGAAAATGGTTGTGCACACTGCAGCTAAAGCCTCTTTTATTATTAAGACCAAATAATAATAATAATAATAATAATAATAATAATAATAATAATAATAATAAATAAGTGCAGATTTTGTTGACAGTGTATTTTAAGGTTGTTTTCAATTAATCTAAAAAATCTCTCTTGCTGTATAATAACATTGTATGGATGTTAGCCAATTGCAGTTTGTGAGCTGCGACATGACAGAGCAGCAAGTAGGCGGCCTTGACTGGCAGTGCGGGGGCAGCTCAGGTGAGGAGTACATGTGGCAGGTGGTCTAGGTGAACTGCAGAGGACCAGCCAGGACAGGGCATGGTAGGGTAGCTCCCCAGCAACAGTCCTGTTCTGCTGCTGCTGCTGCTGCGTGCCTCACATTGACAATGCTGTTTTGAACTCAGCAGCATCAGAAGCCAAGGAGAAAGGAAGCAGCAGCAGAACAGAATGGTTGTTGCCAAGCTGTCCTGCAAATAAACTCATCCTGTTCCTCCACAGCTTGCCTGGGCTGTGGTTTGGCCAAGCTGTAAGTGGAATGAGTTTGGCCGAGCAACTTTCCTAGAATATAACACAACACAAAATGGTTTTTAGAGTCTAAACTAAACACAATCATTTTGACAAGGTCCCCCAGCTATGCAAATAGAAGTGTTGTTATTGGTAGACTTTCAGCCACTCATGCTTATGTATGGAGAGGCTATGTCATGGACAGCTGAAGGCTTGGTAATGCATTCAATGATTACTCATACCAAGAACAAACTTAGTTGGTCTCTAAGGTGCTACTGGAAGGAAATATTTTTATTTTTTATTTTGTTTTGACAGAGTTCCTGTTCTATTTCTCTTCTTATGTGTGACTGATGGAACACTCTTCAGTTTTTGTTGGAACTGATCAATGTTATATTACTACAAAATTAATAGTATATATACTACAGAAAAAAGAACTTTGTGAAATCTTAAATCATTATTTCCAAAGTGCAAAAACTCTTGCACCTCCAGCAAAACTAGGTATCAGAAAGTCTTGCCTTGGGCTAATTCCTAATATCAGTGAAAGCACTCATAGCTCTTCATGGGGTAGTCTACCAGATTTTTGTTGATCAAGGTTTTTTTATTTCACTAATGTATCGCATGATGATACGATGTAAAACTGAGATATGTTTCAGTCTCCCCCCCCCCCCCTGCAACCTTACTCCCATGACCTTACTCCTAAACGGCCTCGGTCCTGTATACCTGAAGGAGCGTCTCCACCCCCACCGTTCAGCCCAGACACTGAGATCCAGCGCCGAGGGCCTTCTGGTGGTTCCCTCACTGCGAGAAGCAAAGCTACAGGGAACCAGGCAGAGGGCCTTCTCGGTAGTGGCGCCCGCCCTGTGGAACGTCCTCCCTTCAGAGGTCAAAGCGATCAACAACTACATGACCTTTAGAAAACACCTGAAGGCAGCCCTGTTTAGGGAAGTTTTTAATCTGTAATATTTCAATGTATTTTAGTGTTTTTTGGAGGCCGCCCAGAGTGGCTGGGGGGACCCGGTCAGATGGGCGGGGTACAAATAATAAATTATTATTATTATTATTATTATCTACTACTCAAAACCTCTGAATATCAGATAAGGTTTTGCTCTTATAGAGACAATAGGTGGAGACATTTCTATGAAGCATTTCCAGGATAAAATGCTTGTTTTGGCTCATCATTCACACATTTTTTCTTGTTTATAATGCACAAGGCTAAGTACACTGGAAATTCTAGTCTTAATATTTAGAAGTTTGTTGGTTTTTTTTGAAAACTAGTAATAGGCATACAAAGCAATCCTAAGCAGTTTTATTCAGAAGTGAGTTGCACAGAGAAACCCAGCCAGATGAGCAGAGAATAAATAATTTTTTTAAAAAAATGATGGTGGTGATTTGTGAGATTTAGACCCAAACAAGTGTGTTTAGGATTGCACCCTTAGCTTCAGTAATAACAAAAGTTCTTTCTTCCTACAAGCCTGGAAATCAGGCCAGACATAAACAAGCACCAGCAATATGAACACTGTATCCTGCACACTCCCTTGATTCGATCATTAGCTGTACTCCATAGTAAGCTAATAATTTAAAAGGATGCTGGAGATAGGGCTCTGGTTTTTGGCTATTATATTCAGATTCAATATTTTATGTTTACTGACATTGTACTTAGCTGTTATGGAATATGACTGTATTGGTTTAAGAGATAGTTATAGTGATTTTCACAGAAATTGCTTGGATTTCTTTTCCTCATAATTGAACCACCTATCAGATCAGCCTAATGATAGGAAGAGTTATCTAATAGGATGTAAGGCTGTAAAATTTTGGCATCTGGCACACAAAAAATGTGTTCCTCTGCGTGGGAAAGCCTTCTGTATTTGGTACTGAACAAACAAATGGGCACTATCATTTCTGAAAATGCTGATCATCTGTAGGGAATTAAGGGACTGAATCCATGCACATGCAAGTAACACACACACACACACACACAAACACACACAAACAGGAGGGAACTCATGCTTTCGAAGCTACCTGCCTGAATTTCCTGTTTGCTGGACGTGAAGCAGCAAGTGTCTCCTGCATTAGGATTTCTGGGACAGGACCATCCATGTTCCAGCTTACTCATGTTCTACACACAACTGGCAAAATAATAATAATATGCACCGGGTCATTAGAAATTAGTGTTGCAAATTAATGGCCTCTCGGAATTTGCCACCCTATTTGAGAGCAGAGAAATAGGAATGGAGGGATTTCACAAAATTCCTTCAGAGGGAGGAGAAATTCTCTCAGTTTCTTGGAGATGGGGTTCACCATTGGCACTGGTGGTAGTACAATTTATTACTCACTCGCTCCCCCCCCCGATACATACTGTGTGCTAGCCTGTAATTCACAGCAACAACTCTCTTGATAACCATTTTGCATCCTCTGTGATGCCAGACTAGCATTGTTCCAGGACATTGTGGTGTGTGTGTGTGTGTGTGTGTGTGTGTGTGTGTGTGTGTGTGTTGCGGGGGTGTAATGGAGTCCCCCAGCAAAACTGAGCTATTTTGCAGTTCAGCTCTATCAGGCGGGAGTGCTGTTGTTCTCAGGCCCTGCTTACAGGCTTCCCACCGACATCTGGTTGGCCACTGTGATAACAAGGTGCTAAGCTAGATTGGCCTTTGGTCTGATCCAGCAGGGCTCCTTTTATGTTCTTAAATCGTTAGTAAGTGGAATACATTTTTTCCCCCTTGCTCAGATGGTCCATGTCAAGCTGGGTAATCAACAACATCTCTAAAGCAATGCCGATTATGAGTATGCTGTCTGCCTAAAGAATTGAAGCCTTTGGCAGTTTCATGGGACACAGATCTATTCAACAGCTATTCAGATTCTCTGAGGGAAAGGCAGTGCTCCTCTGAGTACAGGTGATAGAAAGCAAACAGAGAAGGCTGCCTTCGACATAGCCAGACTGTACATAGGTGGTCACAGATAGAAACAGGATAGTGGACTAAATGCATCTTTGCTCAGATATAGTTCCGCTTTTATCATGTTCTTAACCCCCAGACGGCTGCAAATAAATAATACTCACCAACTATCAAAAGCAGGTATAAATTTATAGTGTTCCTTCCCCCTTTCATGTGCAGTAAAATGGTTTAGCTGATAGTTATGTCTATAACAGAACAGAGTAAAATATTATACAAGCGCTTAAGCTTGGGTGGCTTGGGGGCTCTTGCAAGAAGAAAAATGCTTTTGAAACTCAAAGCAGCTGATGCTAAAGAGGATCTGTGGCATGCCTGTGACTCTGAAAGAGAAACATTTTTTGCCTCTTTGAAGCTCCCATTTGTCCTTTGACTTTTCTGTTGTGTGTTTTAAAAAAATCTATTTGTAACTGTTTGAATAACCAGCTGTTGAGACCAGATTCCATTCGGATTAGAAATGTTTTGGAAGCAGGTATCTTAGGAGGCAACAGCTACCAGCCTCTTCATGAAATCTCACCAACTTTTTAATTAGTGTGTCTGTTCCTCCCCATTAATAAATAACAAAGACTAAAAGAAAACAGTCATTTGTTAGACACTTTGCTATTGACCAGCACATAACAGAAGTGGATGGTTGTGAGCAGGACTTCTGGACACTTTGATCGCTTCTGTGATATCCATTTATTCCAAGAAAGAAAGATGACCGCACTTCAGAAAGTCGAATCCCATATTTACTGTCCAATTCGCTTTTAATTGGTTTCACTTGTACCATTCCCCCACACATTTGAAATGTGTGAATAGTGTCATGTTACTAGGTGGCCCTGGATTTAGTTGTGGAATCAGGAGTTTCTGGTTGCTATACAGTATTGTTCTTGTTTGAAAGTAACAGTAAAGTTGTTACAACAAAATAAAAAAAAAAATCCTTCCAGTAGCACCTTAGAGACCAACTAAGTTTGTTCTTGGTATGAGCTTTCGTGTGCATGCACACTTCTTCAGATACCTTCTAAAGTTGCTTCAGTTTAAGGGACTAACTCCTACATTTGCCTTTCATCCAGAGGTAATTTGTAGCAGATAAGACAACATTGATAGTGGATTGTGTTGAGCTGGGTGACTAATGGCCTAAGTTTAAATCCTTATTCAGCCATGAAGGCTATTGAATGACTTTGGGTCAGTTGCCATTTCTCAGCCTAACCTTCAACACAGCTAGGCTAGAAGAATCAAGGAACACAAAAAGTACTGTTCAGAGAGCTGAGCTCCTTAGAGGGAGGACAGACTAGCCATTGGAGAACTTAGGAAGAATCTGCTTTACAGTGAATCAGACCATTGGTCCATCTATCTCAGTATTGTCTACATGGACAGCAGCTTTCTAGGATTTCAGAAAAGGGTCTTTCTTAGCCCTACTTGGAGACGTCAGGGGTTGAGGCTGAGACCTTCCAAATGTAAAACAGATGCTCTATCACTGACCTGTGGCCCTTCCTTGAAGATATACGTGCTTTATAATGCATAAATACATATATCAATAAATCCAAATGCATTTGATGCAGGAGTAGTATCAGCAGCAGCTGTAGAAGTAAACATAGAATTTTATTGTGCAACCATAGTTTTCAACAACATGAAATTAAAATGGCTACACAAAGCAACTTGCATACATTTTGGTGAAATAAATGCAGTAAAAAAGAGAAAAAAATACAGGCTGCTTGTATCATACACAATTGCTCTCACTTTCCCTCAATCCTTGGTATAAGCCAGGCTATGAACTGAAATAAATGCACACCATGAACTGAATCTGCCTTCATCACAGTACTGACATATCACTATCAAGCTGCAGTGAAATTTATTATATTCCAACATTTTGATCTAAGGAGAAGCACTCTCTTTTCTTTTCTTTTGCCTACACTATCTTGATAACAGATAATTTCATATGTTAGAAATTCAACCATATGCAGTTTGGGTTACCCGTGATCTGAGAGAGTACGGGAGAGGAATTGGGAGTGTACGGGTCGCTGTTCATTTGCTTAGGGCATTCTATATAAGCAAAAGCAAATTTGAAATTGCCTGTTGCTTAGCATCAAAATTGCACTGAATAAACAAACAGGAGGCAAGTGCGGTGGGGGAATCAGTAGAGTTTAAAATGTGCCATGTGTCACCTCACCAGGGAGTACTTTCAAGATGTTAGATTGTACTCAACGGGGGGCCAATATGGTGAATGGGTGGTGATAAGCAGGCTATTTAAGGTCTCCCCAAATGCTGTAACTAGCATATAACTTGGTGCTTGGGGGGGGGGCAAGCAGGAGAGGCTGGGATTGCTAGAGTAGGTGGAGCAACAGCCAATGATAGGCAGAGCCAACTTATTGTAGTTTTGTCCCCATTCTGCTCCCAGTTGAGTTCTACATAGGGCTGCCATAAGCCGAGGATTTCCCAGACATTAAGCCGAGGATTTCCCAGACATTAACGTGATTTCAAACGCTGGAAGGCAGCAGTTTGTCCTGGATCTTCGGCAAGTAAACCAAAAAATCATGGAAGGGGTGTGTGTAAAAAAAAAAAAGTTCAACAATTTTGGGGTCTTCCATTTTGAAATATGGCAACCTCATTCTACAAGAACAACTCTGAGACTGTAAACGGACACTGCCTTGTAAGTAAGAAACAGGCCTGGCTCACCCATGAGGCAATATGAGGCAGCCGCCTCAGGCAGCAGGATCCAAAGAGCAGCAGGTTCCCAATGTAAATCTTTATTCCTTCCGTTTTCCTGATGTAGATCTTCACTCACCCCTGGCAGGGAGGGAGGCACCATTTTGTGGCTCACTAGAGGTGCTAAAATGCATTGGGCCAGCCCTGGTAGGAAGGGAGGCACCATTTTGTGGCTCACTAGAGGTGCTAAAATGCATTGGGCCAGCCCTGGTAGGAAGGGAGATAGGTATGAAGAAGCTGGGAGAAGATGGAGGTTGGTGAGCAATGCCCCATTTGCCCCAACAGAACCATCTCCAGTGGTAGCAAGTATTATTCTTTGATGCTCTGCTAAAGCTCTTCTCTCTCTTTTCTGTTTACACATCAGAACCAGAAATAAGTTTCTGTAAACCACTATGGATTTCTGTACTTCTGAAAATGAGTTAGGTCGTTTCATTTTCTGATAACCACAGATAATTAGCAGTGCACTAAAAAAGCTTCCCAGACTTTAGCAGAGTGTCTCATTGTTCTACTGTGGAAGTTATATCGCTAATGTGTGCTGTGTGGGTTTTTTATTATTATTTTAGCTAACTACAGTATCTCTGCTTTCCTTGTTGCATATACTTTAAATGGCCACCGATCAGTCAAATGCTGAAAGCAGAGCCAGCCAATTCCAGCTGACTAGAGGGAAAACCCGCTTCTTGTATGCCCGCTTTTAACAGTAGCTTAATTGGTGTTTAATTATATGTGTTGATGTATGTTTCAGGGAATACAAGATACCCACTGAAGTTTATTTATTGACATCATATGGCAAGCCTATAAATCATGGCTGTTTGGAATGTTGAGAATTCATCCCCAAGTGTAGGGTTGGTTGAATAGTGTATAGGCATGTGTAAAATATGAAGAAGTGGTACCTTGAGTTTGGAATAGGATCTTTTCAAAATTCAGTAGAGAGAAAAGTGGAAAATGTGGGCATCTGGAGTTGTCTTTGGTGGCCTAGTTGGTCGACCTTCTAGACTCCAGTTCACAGCCTGTTAAAATGAATCTTTGGATTACTTGTGTTCATATTTGGATGTAGTTTCCACACAGACTCTCAAAAATCAGGATTCAGTTCACACACACAGTGCTTGGTGATACTAGGTGTCCTGCAAACAGTGCTTTTTTTCTAGAAAAGTAGGTGCCAGTACTCACCATGAAGTTGTTACAGTAAACGCCACACTTAAAAAGAGAGATACTGGTACTCACCATGAAGTAAGTGCCACATTTTTTAATAACAACAAAAAAGGTTCCAGTACTGCGGACCCTTGAGTAACCCGTGGGAAGGGGGGGGAGCACTGCCTGCAAGCTCTGTCTTGGGTGTTTGAGTTGTGGTTGCTTATTTACACATGATTTTATAGTCATGAAGTGAAATATGTACAGACCAAAAAAAGCTATACAAATGGTATCAGAGGTGGGTGGAGCTATAAAAGCTGAAGCTGAATTTCCATGGCTGGCTTGCTCTTCCTGGTCACATTATCATGAATAGATGGTTGTTGTTGTTGTTTTTCATATTTACAACTCAGGCCAAAGCATTTATTTTTCTTAAAGGACATTTCTTAAAGGGCATTTAGACCTGACTTCATTCATAGATAGCTTTAATACATTTTTATTGACCTCAAATGTCATTCCAAGAGCTGATTTATTTTTTAAAAATCCATAAAACTCACAAAGACAGAAATGGTAATGGGTAGGAATGGTAATACAATTCTTTCCCAACCAACTCTCAGATCTTGGACTTTCAAATTACTTGATCTTGATACTCCTATGCAGAAGCAATTTACCACTGATCTGTTTTTAACTTTCACTGCCTACTAAAGTGTTGAAGGAATCTACTAGGGACTATCAAGTGGATTTCCTTCTGTTCAATGCCCATCATGGCATGGACTCGCACTATAATGTATTTTTCTTAATGTATTTTTAATCTTTCGTTGGAAGCCGCCCAGAGTGGCTGGGGAAACCCAGCCAGATGGGTGGGGTATGTATGTATGTATGTATAAATAAATAAATAAATAAATATTATTATCATCATCATCTCTTTTCACCTTAATTCTATACAATGAAACTGTTTATTAAAAATGCATACATTATACGTAAATAGATTTATAGATTTACATATCAGAGCTATGATGGGGTGTGTTACCAAATTGGGAATCAGTAGGCATTCCTTCCTCCCTCTCCCTGGTACCTTTGTAGTTGGTATATCATCCTGTTCTGAGGATTGTAGGGAAAGGGTCCACTTAGGATCCTGTGTTGACAGGAGGGATTGCATGGCAGAGCTACCACCACTTATTGCTTCAGGTGAAGGGGGAGACTTAGCATCCAGCAGTTCCTCAGCTGCCCCTCATATGACCCAGGGATTTTACAACCACAGCCACCTTGCTGCTGAGGGAGATTTCTGCAGGTGTACTTCTTTCTAACAGGTGTAGAAGTATGTCTTGATATTGAGATGTCTATGTTGCGTTGCAAAAAACACACCCTCCTCACCTTTGTATCTCTTTTCTCCCAATCATTCCTTACTCCTATCATGCTATATGGTCAGTCTTCCACCATGCCAGTGCTTCCTTTTTACCTTGTTTCTCCCTTTTGTCATGAGTTCATGCTTCTTCAAAGTCCATGATGTCTTTGGTAGAGGCTATTCTCCAATTGGAGTGCTCATAGGCCAGTGTTTCCCAGTTGTTGGTGTTTATACTACTTTTTTTTTTTTAAGATTTACCCTGAGAGTGTCTTTAAACCTCTTTTGTTGTCCACTGGCATTACGCTTTCCATTCTTAAGTTGGGAATAGAGTAGTTGCTTTGAAATATGATAATCAGGCATCCAAACAACATGACCAGTCTAACAAAGTTGATGTTGAAGAATCATTGCTTCAACACTGCTGATGTTTGCTTCTTCCAAGTACACTGGCATTAGTTTTGCCTGCCTTCCCAAGTGATATGTAAAATGTACTGAGGAGCATCTGGCAGGGTAAATGCTGTTCTCCCACTGAACCATCAATAACATTTTATCCAAGCCAGTCTTTGGCTAGCTTTAGGATCACACCCCATATAGTTAATCTGCCCTTGATCAGACATCATAATTAATAATATTGTTCAACCCACACTTCTTTCATAAAATTTATGCACTGCTTGATTGTAAAACAACCCTTCAGTTTCTTTTTGTAAATAATAAATGTATCAATTTATCAATAAGATTAAAAAGAAACAATTTAAACCTTTGGAAGAGTTAAAATAATAGACAAACATCAACCAATTTTGCACCAATTTTCTAAACTTGCACCTTCACACTTGGCATGTCACAAAGTTGGTTCACCTTCTGCAAAAGCTGCAGAGCCAATTTCATTTCATTTATTTGTTATTACATACATTTCCAACCCACCTTCCCCTTACGTGCATATACGCAACCAATATACAAACCTCACATACAACAGTTATCATAACAAATGAAAACAGTTGTTTTCCAACATCTCTTCCCAAAAGCCTGAGCCAAGACATGTGCCTTTACTAATCTCTGAACGTTATGCAATGATTGGAAGAGATATCACAGTGGTATTCCACAGCCTGGAGGCCACCACTGAGAAGGCCTTCCTGTGTGCTGCCACCCCACTCAGTGGCAGCACTGCTAACAGGATCTCACCTGCGAAGTACAGAATGACATATTTTGTGACACATAAGAAAACAACCTGGGGGGAAGGAGAAGTATTGCTAGTATCAAGGTATATGAGTTCTCCATCCATTTTAAGGAGCAAACTCATATAGTTCTCATCATGCTGGGGTTTGCCCCCCACTCATTGTACACATTCTTCCTTTTAAAAAACCAGCTTCGTGTGTTCCTGCTTTAAGCCCATGTGAGATTCGTTTCATCAGAACTCTATGTAATTTTGTTACCCTGGGAAGTGGCTGACTTTTAACAGACCATTGAGAGTGTTCATTCCCTTAGAAACAAAATGGGCTTATTTGCTCCTGGATTCCCTTAGAGTTATGGAATGAGGAGAAGATAAAATATCTTGTCTCCAGAGTTGTCAAAAGGGTAATTGTGAAGAGAATAGAAAATAAGAATGGCATCAGCTGCTATGAGATCTCTAGAGGTAGCATTTCCTCTTTCTTGCAAGCACTCTGAGCTTTTCCATTATCCCCTTAGTATCAAGTTCATATTTAGATGGGAAAGATTAAAGACTTTCTTTAATTAAACATGTGTTTGTACCTTGCTTGCCCTTTATTAGGTGAAAATATGTACAGTCCTGGGGCATTTTTTAATCATTCATGGCCTAGAATTAAACCACATCACAACTGTGAATGTTCAACTAACTTCTCCACTGCAAATATAACTGAACCAGTCGTACCACAATATATTTTATTTTCGTGTTCACCTGTCAGATTCACATGTCATGCCACCCTTTAATTGAAGTTTTCTGGGCAGTTTGCGATCAGAACGAAACAAACATATAATAAGAAAGAGGGAAATCATAGCAGTTTGTAACTAAAACTAAAACCAGTACTCAACATTACTGTTTCTGTAAAAATAAAAATTTGATTTCATTTAAAAAAAAACAACCCCACAGATTAAGGAACTCTCCAAGGAAAGAGGGTTCTATAGTTCGGGAGTGAATACTCAAACATGTGTCATGGATTAAACAATAAGGAAGTTACTCTCAATTTAACAATTTGTACAGGAACACAAGAACAAAAACAGTCTTGAACATATGTAGGGGGGCTGATAATGCAAACACTGATCCTCTTGGGCTTGCCAATCGGAAGGTCAGTGGTTCAAATCTGCGTGACAGGGTGAGCTCCCATTGCTCTGTCCCAGCGTCTGCCAACCTAGCAGTTCAAAAGCACACCAGTGCAAGTAGATAAATAGGTACAGCTGCAGCGGGAAAGTAAATGGCATTTTCATGTGCTCTGGTTTCCGTCACAGTCTTCTGTGCACCAGTAGTGGTTTAGTCATGCTGGCCACATGACCCGGAAAGCTGTCTGTGGACAAATGCTGGCTCCCTCATCCTGAAAAGTGAGATGAGCGCTGCACCCCATAGTCGCCTTTGACTCGACTTAACTGTCCAGGGGTCCTTTACATTTACCTCATTCATTACTATTTGTTTATTTATTATTATTTATTAAATTTGTTAGTCACTTTGGGCTCATCCATTTGTCTGAAATTTTACAGGTTTATTGCTCAGGAACATGCCTCTCACATATACAATTTTCATACTAATTGCCCACAAAACAAGTAAATTACATTTTCTTTTTCATTCACCCTTAAATTGTAACATCTGTCCTTGCAAGAAAACCACTGCACCCAGCCTTCTGGAATTTGATTAGATTCATGCCTTCAGAAAGATCAGTTTTGCCTGCAATTTTCTTCCTATTCTGGCTATTTTTTTTAAAAGAAATACTTTTGTGAGGAAAACCACATTTTAGAGATGTTCAGCACAAAAATCACTGAACCTTTTTACCTGTAGTTTGGCAGTCTTTATTGTCTCTGGAGAAACTACTACACCTGCAAATTTTATCCATTTCTGTTAAAAGTGGGGTGTTATAGCCATTTCCCCCAGTTTTCAACATGGGTGGAGTAAATAAACTAGCACGGACCACCTGGGATGAATTGGGCAACCTCTAAGTTATTCTAAGCCAAATAGGTCTGTTTTTCAGAGTTCCAAAATTGGGTATGAATCAAATCTAATTCAAGATAATGTGGGTTAAAGCTAGAACCTGTGTCTAATCTAGTTCCAACAGTGGAGCATTACAAATTGGTGACCACCCCCACCCCCAGCAGGAGCGGAGCCACTAGATTTTTCACTATCTTAAGTTTCCTGTCAGTCTTCTCAGACAGCTCCACAAGAGAATGTAACACAGGTCTTGTCATTCACCTGCCTTGGATGACCATTTGGACTGAAAGGTTGAACTGTAGTACATGACATAAAATGGTGCACAAATAGAAACCAAATTACTGTGCTAAGTTACATCTGACACCATTTATCTCAGGAGATTCCAAGAGATTTCAACAAAACATTATGTGTGGGGAGGGGGAGGGGTTGGAAATCATTTTACAGAGTAAAATTAACAGTTCACCTTTCAAGTCAGCTTTTGAAAAGTCTGCCCAGATGTAATTGAAATGCTAATCCACAAAATTTAAATATCACACAGAAGCAGGAACTAAACCATTAAATTTAGAAAGAAAGATCACTTATTTTGTTTTAACCTTTATAATGAAAATTATTTTCTTATTTAAGGAAATCAAAGACCTCTTACTATTTTTCTTGTTTTTTAAAAAGAAGTAATGAGCAGTAAACTCGGCAATTACATATATTACTAAATGTCATTTGTTAAACAATTGCATCCTGTGAAGAAGAAGAAGAGAAGAATGAAACTTTGGTCCGATTTCATACTTCATGATTTCTCATTCTCCGCTGAGACGCTTGAATAATTTTTTTTTGCACAGCATTGCACCTAAAGGTAAAACTCCACCATGCCTAAGTTATATGCTTAATTGAAGAGCCTTTAAAGCTATTTTGTGTGCTAATTCAAGCAGTATTGCTTTCCGCCCCCCCCCCCTGTTTAAAACTTTCATTGAGTCTTCACTGAACCTAAGAAGAGCCTTGCTAGATCAAGCCCATGTGCCGGTTTTGACCTATAAAGCCTTAAATGGCTTAGGACCATGTCAGGGAGAATTCGGAGGAGCAAGTGACAGAAGAGGTGGAGCATGGGCTCAGGGATGCTGTGGAGCCCTTCAACCGCCCAGAGGGAGCGGAAGAGGGAGCGGAGATTAGCCAGGAGGTAGAGGAAGGGCTCAGAGATGCTGCAGAGCCCTTCAACCGCCCAGAGGCTCCGGAAGGGAGCTCAGACTCTGGAAGGGAGGGGACTTTCAAATCAGCACAGACAAGGAGGGAAATGAAACATAAGGATCAAAGACGTCTCGCGAGATTCCCACATCTACTTTGTTGGCGCGGGAATCGAAGGAAGCCACTCCCCGAATCTGACTCAACGGGTTCGGACGCGTAATCCTGAACTGCAGCTGTTCCTTGTACATATGTAATAAAGACTGTAAATACCAAGCTGACTGAGCTGAGCTGTTAATGCGAAGGGGAGACACCACCTTTACAGACCACAATACTGCAAGGACCAACTCTCCCCATATGAACTGACACAGACCCTGCCATCGTCTGTGTCTGAGGCCTTTCGTCATGTTCCCCCTCCAAGAGAGTGGGTGGCAACATGAGAACTAGCTTCTTCTGCAGTGGCTCCCTGTTTGTGGAATGCTCTCCCCAGGGAGGCTTGTCAGGTGCCATCATTATATATGTTTAGGCACCAGGTAAAACCTTTCCTCTGCACCCAAGCCTTTGGCTTTTAACTATCTATAGCCATTTAGAAATGGGTGGGATATTTTTGTCTGCTTGGTTGGTTGGTTGGTTGTAAGACTCTTTGGGTTGCCTTGGGCAAGATAAAATGACTAACAATTTTAATAGTAGTAGTAGTAGTAGTAGTAGTAGTAGTTTCACTTTGCCCCATCTTTAAAAGCATGGCAGAGTGTGTGAGCCAACCCACTGGGAAAACACAGAAATTTTCCAGCAGTTTTAAACTCCTTGCCCTGACTTTGGACTCCTTAAATGTAGACCATTGCTTCTCAATGTTGGCGCCCCTTTTCTTGTCATCTAGCCTGACCACAGCAGCTTCTGGGACTCATGTGTTGCTGAGCCTGAATTTCTTTTCTCCCTCAATAAAGATTTCTTCCATAT
This sequence comes from Darevskia mixta, assembly GCA_034641385.1. NCBI lineage: Eukaryota > Metazoa > Chordata > Lepidosauria > Squamata > Lacertidae > Darevskia > Darevskia mixta. Next base: position 12,526,487 of record JAWWNH010000029.1, read on the forward strand.
TCTTAAGAAACAGCCTGTATCATCATAGGTTGGGCAGATCCTAGGACATTATGTCAACCTAGATTAAAACTCTTAGTATGTAATGCTCCTGCCACAATGCTTCTGCTCTGGATGAAAAACTGCCTGAAGCATATTCCAGATTTTCTGAAGCAGAGCATCATTAAGCCATTCTAGCACTCTAAGCATTTCAGAAGACCACAGAACTCAGTTCAAGCATAGAAACAGAATTGTTCCAGTCCCTTCTATTGAAAGCTCCCATCTCCTAATGCCTCTTATGTCAACAAGTCATTTTAAAAAAGATTTTCATTAGAAAATAGTCTGGTGCATATTTATTTCTTACCATCTGTGACCTGCCATGGCCATGCATTTATTATGTTCTCCCTGTGTATGTGACACAATGGGGCCTACTTGCCCTTGCACCGTAAATCCATGACCAGCACTATTTCAGATGAGCCGATTAATTTGTAATTATTTGTGAGCTCTTTGTCTGATGATTTACAGAGCTTCTCTTTATGGGAAGTCATTTCTTCACTGTAAACAGTTCCAAGGTTCAGCATTTGGGGACCACCTTTTACCATAGCAACAGCAACAGGTTTGCTACTGGAGAAGTGCATGTTAGAAGGTTGTAGTCTCTCCTTGCTTGACAATTTAAAAATGAAGTGACTAAGAGTGGCCATTTATTATTTAAATTGAAAAGGAAGAAAAGAGTGAGAGGAAGAAAGCCAAGTCAAGCTGTAGAAAAGGCTAAAGGTGCAGGAAGGTAAGCTTTCTGAGAATTATGAATTAATAATTCAATTTCTGCAAATTGCATAGGGCTACCTGACAATTTGCTGGACACTACAGGATGACCCGTTTCATGGGAATAAAGCTGCTTCAGAGAAGCAGGGCACACTCACAATAACTCATTAAAGCCTTTTGATCTTTCCCCACAAATTCCCCAAAAAATGGGCAGGAGGTGTTTTCAGCACTGTTCAACTTATTGGCTCTTTTCACAATACCATGTGACATAGTTGAAAGGTGGAGAGAGGAGGGATCAGCCACCAAGCTGTTGAGGATGAACTGACTTTGCTCATGCTACTCATGCTGAGAAGGTGCGCCCTACTGCTATTCATCCCTGAAGGCACAGTCTTCCATTTTCTCCTGAGGCAGACATACGCAAACAGCAGTCTCAGTTTCGGCTTGCATGAGTTCATGGTTTAGGATCCTAGCCAATATAGAATGTGTCATTATGTATTGCACCCAAACAGTGCTGCTTGAGTTCAATCAGTGGAATTTGGGCCTCCTCTTTTGAATCAATACTGCAATGCAACACTTTTCATCAAGATTCTAGATTTCGTTGAGCCCTGAAATAAGTTTTGTGTAGTTCCAGGATACGTAGAAATGTGAATACAGCATGGACTTGTATTTGTGACCTTTGTCTCTTAAAATCTCCTACATTGGATCTTCACACTGAACTTTTTGTGATTTCATTTTAGCATTCTATTGTTCAATAACTCCAGTAATTTCTCTGTGTTCTGATGATTTGGAAATCCAAAGCTTTCTACTGTTTGGCAGAAAAGACTGAAGACATTATAATACAACAAAAAAACTAAACTACTCTTTTGCAGTAAAGGAAAAGTTAAAGGAGAAAAAAATAGCAACTATTACTTTTGCCTGGGGGCCAAGAGGGGTACTTTGATTTTCACTTAGGGAAGTGTTTCCTAGTCTCTCAGACAGCAATCTTAGCTATGAAGTGCAAGCATAAATCATGATAGCATATACCTGCCAGGTATTCTGGGTTTATTCTGTCACACAGGGGACTATTTATCCATTGGACAAGCAAGTCTCTATCACAGTTTTCCAACTATGTTCTTTTCACAGTACACTTGGGACAGTTTTTGAGGTCTGTAATATATTTTGCCTTCAGTCTTACTAATGGACATGTGGTTCATGACCCCACCCACAGATCGAGAAGCTGGTGTAGGAAAACCACAAAATAGCTACATATCTTCATACAGAGACAGGGATATGTCTGACGTTCTGCTTATACTGATGTCTCCCTGGATGACCAAGTGATATTCCCACAGTAGAAAAGATGCTTTAACAACCCACTATTTTTTAAAAACAACAACAACAACATTATTTTTAAATCATGTCTTCTGCATGCAGAATTTGCAGTAGCTTCTAATTCTGTTTATCAGTGCTCCTCACATAATTTTGATAATTCAGCACTTTTTTCAGTTAAGTTCACTTACTACTACTACTACAACTATTAATACTGCTAATAATAATAATAATTTATACCCCGTCCATCTGGCTGGGTTTCCCCAGCCACTCTGGGCAGCTTACAACATATCTAAAAACATAATAAAAACATCAATCCTTAAAAAAACTTCCCTAAACAGGGCTTCCTTCAGATGTCTTCTAAAAGATAGTTGTTTATTTCCTTGACATCTGAAGGGAGGGCATTCTACAGGGATAGTGCCACTACTGAGAAGACCCTCTGCCTGATTCCCTGTAACTTCACTTCTCGCAGTGAGGGAACCAGCAGAAGACCCTCGGAGGAGGACCTCAGTGTCCAGGCTGAGCGATGGGGGTGGAGACACACCTTCAGGTATACTGGGCCAAGGTCATTTAGGGCTTTAACGGTCAGTACCAACACTTTGAATTGTGCTCGGAAACATACTGGGAGCCAGTGAAGATCCTTTAGGTCTGGTGTTATATGGTCTCGGCGGCCAATCCCAGTCACCAGTCAAGCTGCCGCATTCTGGATTAGTTGTAGTTTCCGAGTCACCTTCAAAGTAGCCTCAAGCCCATTGTAGTAGTCCAAACGGGAGATAACCAGAGCATGCACCACTCTGGCAAGACAGACTGCGGGCATGTAGGGTCTCAGCCTGAGTACCAGATAGAGCTCGTAAACAGCTGCCCTGGATGCATAATTGACCTGTGCCTCCATGGGCAGCTATGAGTCCAAAATGACTCCCAGGCTGCACACGATTATCCCATTTAGGACCAGGGAGTCCCCCCACACCTACCCACCACCTGCCCCTAACAACAGTATTTCTGTCTTGTCAGGATTCAGCCTCAATCTGTTAGCTACCATCCATCCGCCAACCACCTCCAGACACTCACACAGGACCTTCACCGCCTTCATTGGTCCTGATTTGAAGCAGAGGTAGAGCTCAGTATCATCTACTTGAGAAAGAACCTGCTTGAAAACTCTTGAGAAAGATGGACTGCAAAGAAAAAACTGGCTGTGAAAAATGGTAGATACTAAGAGCACAGCAATTGCAAATGAATGACAAATATTCCATAGCCAAATCTGAAAGTGGGGCTGCAGTTAATATAATGAATCAAGACTCAGTTGTAACTCTTCAGCAACTGATCAAATGTTGCAGAGCCATGGCTGCATTTCTTTTCTACTAGGCTCCATGGCCCAATGCAGATCTGTGCAAATTAGCTGTGAACTTTTGAAAACTGTGTCACTGAACTATAAATCAATGGTGTTATTATAAACTACAAAGGTAACACACTGAAACCCTCTCTTTACACTGTCTAACATCAACCATATTGATGTTTTCTGTCAATATATAATAATGTAATGTCACACTTGATAGGTCATGCAATAGAGTCAACTCTGATGCAGTGCAAAACTATGTACCTCTGCCAAAGTACCTCTGCCAAACGGAATGGAGAAGCAAATGTCTGCATGTAACTATATGTAATTTTGTATTGCATAATCAATCTGATTATTGATTGAACTGTGTTTTGGAATAGTGGTTGTGCTAGGAAGTTTAGAAATAAAATGCTCTGCCTCCCCACCCCAAAGGCTACGTTAGGAATCTGCATGAAAGAAGATTGATTTTATGTATCTTTACAGTCTTGCATTATGTAGGCTGCATATTTATGGTGATAGGTAAAAAGACTATATTCCTTTATCTGTCATTGTGGCATTTATTTTTTGTTAATTGCCATATTTCCTGTTGATTTAAATGTGAATTGCTTCCAATAACAGTAGTTAGTTTTTCAGATATACGGTATCTAGCTGAGTGCTTACAGCTGTTAGTTTATTTGCCCCACAACAGTGTTTTGTTACTCATCACTATTAGTCATACTTCACAGATGGGAAACTTAAGGTAAGAGATGCCATGATGTGACCAAATCCATCCCGTATGTCTAGTTGTTCAAGGATTTGAACAGCCTGGGATCTGAAAATCCAATATCCCAGTGACTGGTCCATGCATTTCTTGTTGACAAAATTTGTAGCTTTTATGATGCTATCAGGATGTTATTGGGTGTTATTTTTATTTTGATTATATATATTGTGGTTTTTATTTTGATCTTTTCTGTGAACTGCCCTGAGACCTCTGGGTATGGGGTGGTATATAAAATAAATAAATAAATGGATAAATTGATAGATGATAGATATAGATAGATGATAGATAGATAGATAGATAGATAGATAGATAGATAGATAGATAGATAGCATATCAACAGGTACTAGCCATGATGGTTATGTTCTACCTTCATAATCATTATGCATTTGGATCCCAGTTGCTGGAAACTACAGGTGGGGAGAGAGCTGTTGTGCTCAAGTCCAGCTTGTGGGCTTCCCATATCAGGGGCAGACTTTGGTAATATGGGGGGGGGGAGCACTGAGCAAGGCCAAAATTTAATGCCAGCCACCCCAAGCTGCTTTCCTGAAGCCAGGTAAGTGACTTTAGGAAGGAGGTGTCAGGGCTCTGGCAGGGTCCTAGAGCCCTCCCATTTCCTTCCCAAAGCTGAGCAAGCATTAACTACTGTATAGGCTTTGGGAAGAAGGTGGGAAGGGTCTTGTGCGGGGGAACCGGTCACACTGCCGTTCTGTACCGGAGACCCAACGGTGGGCTCGTGGGGTTAGTTGGGTGCAGGTATGCCAAAGAAGGATGCCAAAGACATCAGAATGGCCAGTTATAATGCTTTCTTAAGCAAGGTAATGATTTACAGCAAATCAGTCTGTCAGGTTTAGCCCTTCTGCTCAGCAGCCATGGGGCAGACACTACAGCAAGGAGATGGGTTCAGAGCCCAGCACCCCAAGTAGACAGATAAGGATAACACCAAAGCAAGCCAACTAGCTTATATCGAAACAAGTGAATATAAAAATATATGAGCTCATTGCTTCAACAGCTACCAATTAATCGTGGGGTTATATTGCCTACCAAAATGGTGCTAGTGAAGCTTCCAGAATAGTTCACCTTTGGTTCAACACAGCTGCCCTAAATCCCCACAGGTATCTGTTTGACCACTGTGAGAACAAGATTTTGGACTGTATGGGACATTGTCCCTTATCCAGCATCCTCTTCTCCTCTTCTTATAGGTTCTTATGAATGGAAAATTCTATTACCAGGTACTAACTGCTCATCTTCATGAAATATATTAAGGAGACTTCTACTCTTTCTTCACAGTGCTCAGGTACAAAGTAAATAAATAAATAAATGCATCTTTTAGGGAATAATGAAGAGCTGATGAAAACGTACCAAAGCATTTATCATTTTCTGAAGTATAGGTGCTCTTGGGGCAAGCCATAATATTAGTGGACCTGAGTGCTATCATGGATAAGCTCCAAAATAATGCCTACTGGTGCAGTAATGAGGCCTGTGCTTATTTTTTTGCCAGCTGTTGGATAATAACATATGTCTCGCCTGTCTTAAAAAGGTGCACCACTCTTTAATTATTGGCGACACATATGTGTAGTATGTGTTTTTAAATGGAAGGATACTCTCGTGGCTTTTTTGCTGTGATAATATTCTGCCATTCTACTTATCCTTCCCCAGTATATTCAGCATCCACCTTCCAAAGATGAGGAAGAAGCGTCATTAGTACTTTGTTGTTTAGTCGTTTAGTCATGTCTGACTCTTCGTAACCCCATGGACCAGAGCACGCCAGGCACTCCTGTCTTCCACTGCCTTCTGCAGTTTGGTCAGACTCATGTTGGTAGCTTCGAGAACACTGTCCAACCATCTCGTCCGCTGTTGTCCCCTTCTCCTTGTGTCCTCAATCTTTCCCAACATCAGGGTCTTTTCCAGGGAGTCTTCTCTTCTCATGAAGTGGCCAAAGCATTGGAGCCTCAGCTTCAGGATCTGTCCTTCCAGTGAGCACTCCGGGCTGATTTCCTTAAGAATTGATAGGTTTGATCTTCTTGCAGTCCATGGGACTCTCAAGAGTCTCCTCCAGCACCATAATTCAAAAGCATCAATTCTTCGGCGATCAGCCTTCTTTATGGTCCAGCTCTCACTTCCGTACATTACTACTGGGAAAACCATAGCTTTAACTATACGGACCTTTGTCGGCAAGGTGATGTCTCTGCTTTTTAAGATGCTGTCTAGGTTTGTCATTGCTTTTCTCCCAAGAAGCAGGCGTCTTCTAATTTCGTGACTGCTGTCACCATCTACAGTGATCATGGAACCCAAGAAAGTAAAATCTCTCACTGACTCCATTTCTTTCCCTTCTATTTGCCAGGAGGTGATGGGACCAGTGGCCATGATCTTAGTTTTTTTGATGTTGAGCTTCAGACCATATTTTGTGTTCTCCTCTTTCACCCTCGTTAAAAGGTTCTTTAATTCCTCCTCACACACTTCTAGATAAATAGGCATAAGGTAGATGAGTGGGAGCTGCAAAAAAAAAAAATGTGGTGTATTCTTTTCACATCCTAGCAGCAACGCTTCTGTTCAGTCATGCCCTGTCCTAGGTCATTCCATTCAATGACTCCCCTTTTCTGTTTTCCTTTTTCGAAATGATATTCAACATTCCATGGCTACTACATACACTTGGTCTTCATTAGAGTGTTTTGTGGGGCTTTTAGTATTATTATTGTGATTTTCATGGCCATGCTTATGACTTCTTCTTGTTCCTCACTGGTCCTGTTTTGGCACTCACCCTCTGACACAGCTATTAAAGAGAATGATGAAATAGCCATATTACAGCAACTGTGTAGACACACCAGCCATTAAAATGGAACTTCTGAGGAAGCTTTTAGCCAACTCATGTCAAACAAGCGCTATATATTATACATTCAGTACATGTTACACAGCTGTCAGAGTAATCTGTCAATGAAACGATAGTTTAGTCATATTTCACCATCCATCACTTTTCCATTTCCTTCCTCACCTGTTTCTCTCTCATCTCCCTTCCTCTACCTGCTGAGGAAGGGGTAATTTTGCACAGTAAGGTATCTCCCGAATAAGCAGGGTGAAATTCAAAAGGATACTTGTAAAGGTGGAGAGCTATGTAAATCCAATCTGTAATAACTATACTTAACAGGTAAAATGCACCATATTGTTGGTCTGTAGGAGTTTTTTTTATTACCATCTCATCAAGACATTTCCCCTTCTAGTTATGAAGACATTCCCCACTTGAAAAATTAATCCCAAAGAACCTTATTACACAGCTAGGAGGCCATGCAAAAAATATATAGTCAAGAGTTCGATCAAAGTGAAAGACATTCCTATTTCAAAAATAGAAGCTGTCATTTCCTATAATACATACTTGCCTACTTCACATGTTACATTTTTGTGGGTTCCTTGGGCTCAACACATATCTGAGACAATGAAGGTCAAATACTATTCAGCATTTGCTTAGCCTCACATAGAACAGCACTGGATATTGAAGTGGTACATTAAGAGCTCCATCCTGTACATGTCTACTGAGAAGTAAGTCCAATGAGGTTTCTTCCTTGGAAATAGATACAGGAGTAGAACCTAATTTATTAATTTTTCAAACCACTCAAGACTACACCATTTAGATTTGTAGCCAATTCAAAAAATCAATCATTAATGCATTGAATATAAAGTAACCATAGTCTTCTTTCATGGTATATCAGTGGAATAATTATGACATTAAACACAAGATCCATTAACTGGCAAGTTTGAAATAGTTGCATACAGTTCTATGCACTTAAACTCAGAAGCAAGGCCTATTGAATTCAATGGGACTACTCCCAGGTAAGCATATATTAGGACTACAGCATTAATCTCCTCAAACAGAAAATCAGTGTTAACTCACCATCATCCGGCTTCCGGTCGGCGCGCCGGAATGGACGGTCGGGGGGACATGTCGCTCTTGACATTCCCCGACCCGACCGGGCAAAGGGAGACAGCGACAGCGACGCTGCCCCCATAAATCCCGGGAAGAGCGTCCCGGGACCTTTCTGATCCGGCAGAGCTCGCTACGTCCTCCCTGCTCCAAGAGAGAGAGCGGGGGGAGGCGGAGCTCATCGGATCGTAAAACCCCGTCGGGTCGCAGCTGCGCGGATCGTCCATCCTGAGCGTGCCGATTCCTCCAAAATACAAGATTCGAACTGAGAGAGTGAGTAATGGAAGTAATTTGGACTTAATTTGAAGATTGCTTGGGACGCTAAATACGGAGGTCCGTCCCTTGCTATTGTGTGGTTAGAAGCAGGAACTTTGTAACCGAAGCGATGGAACTGTTATTTTAAAGAGAAACTTTGAAACAGAGATTTAATCCCCCTGCTACCCCTGATTTGAAGGGTTACTAGCTATAAACGGAATATTTGGAAAAATCTTAAAATGGGATTGAATTGAACTGTTGGATTCGAACTGGTGATTGTTTTGACTAAAAGGAGCTATGTCCTTGAACATGGCAGACAAAGAGCGCATTGTTGACTGGGACAAAATCCTAGCTGCAGCATGGGAAGGGAGAGATGAAATTCGAGCCATCACTGCGAAGTGGAGAGGAGAAAGTGATGTCATCCCAGCTGGGGAAGAGGAGGAGGGAGAAAGCCCCAGCAAGGTCGATGAGGCGGAAAAAGCTAAAAAAACATGCTGCAGGAAAAAAGTCAAGAGGCGCAAGAATATTGGAGCTCGGAAAGTACAGAAAACAAAGGTGAAGACTAGAAAAGAACACCCCAAAAGGAATGAGCAAGAGGAACAGAGCTGGGACAGAAAAGAACAAGAAAATGGACAAATTTTGCAAGAAGAGGAATGGTCCTGGACTTTGGAAAAACAGGGAATGGGTTGATGGTTGATATCAGATAATATTGGGATAGAATATGGTTTTTGAACAAGGATTATGGACATGGCTGAGGACACAAATAAGTAATGGTTATAACAAGGCTAGAGGCCTGGAAATCAAGGGGAGACAGAGGGAGAATAAGTAGATGTGATAGAACTAGATGCAGAGGTGGAAATATAGACAGTTATTGTGTATGATAGAAGATGATTTTAAAGATGATATAGAAACCTGTTAAAAGAGTATAAGAAAATAGGGACCAATAGGGAGGACGAGAGGGAGCCACGGAAGACATGTAATGAAATAATGATGGCCTGGTCCGGGGTTTGGGCCAGGCCTTGGCAAAGTCAGGAAATAATAGTATCAAGGTCAGGGGCGCCAAGAACGGGTAATTCCTCTGTGAGAGGGGGGGTAAGATTCATGTCCCCCATGGTGAGAGAGGGGGGACGAAGAAAACCTGACCGGGATGTAATGTGTTTATGTAATGTGCTTATAAAATTGGAAAATCAATAAAAAATTATTATATAAAAAAAAAAAAACTCACCATCATCCTTCCGTAGATATGCAATGGAAATTACACAATTCTCTTAAGAGTTAAAATGACAAAATCCCAATTGTTTTCAGTGCAGCTTAACATTTCTCTCATTTACAATCTTTGCTCTGAAAGGCTTGGGCTTTGGAATAAAATTATATGAGATTCTGCAAAAATAGGGCAGGAGACAGGACTATGAAAATAGCTTCAGTGAAATAATAAGCCAGCTCAAACATTGTGGCTGTAACATTATTACATGGCACATTAGCAGTTAAGTTTCCAATTCCTATTATGCAGTTGAGGTTAGTATCAGTATACTCTTTAGAAAATTGAACCTCCATTGCTAAGGAACAGAAATTCAAAAGAGACCCTGATGTTTGTGACCAATAATAGAACAGTAGAGTTGGAAGTTACCCTGAGAGTCATTTAATCCGAGCCCCTACAATGCAGAAATTACAGCTAAAGAATCCCTGATAGATGGCCATCCAATCTCTGTTTAAAACCTCCTGTGAAGGAGAGTCCACCACTTTCCACGTGAATCTGTTCCACTGTTGAACAGCTCTTACTATCAGAAAGCCCTTCCTAATGTTTAGTCAGACTCTTCTTTCTTGTAATTCTTTAATGTTTGAAGTTTTGCTGTGTTTTAAATGTTTTGTTGGGAGCCACACAGAGTAGTTGGGGCAGCCCAGTCAGATGGGCAGCATATAAATAATAAAATGATTAATAATAATTTGAATCCATTTGTTCAGGCCCTACCCACTGGAGCAGCTCGATCTTCCCTGTGGCAGCCCTTCATATCAGCTCTCAATCTTCTCTTCTTTAGGCTAAACACACCCAGCTCCACCACCTATTCCTATAAGGAAGGCTTCCTCAAACTCAGCCCTCCAGATGTTTTGAGACTACAATTCCCATCATCCCTGACCACTGGTTCTGCTAGCTAGGGACAACTCATGGGAGTTGTAGGCCAAAAACATCTGGAGGACCGAGTTTGAGGAAGCCTGCTATAAGGCTTGGTTTGCAGACCCTTGATCATCTTGGTAACCTTCTTTTGCACACATTTCAGATTGTCAATATCCTTAAATTTGTGGTGCCCAGAACTGGACACAGTATTCCAGGTGTGGTCTGAATAACAACCATGTGCTATTGCTTTCCTTGACTTGGAAACAGTATTTCTGCTGATGTAGCCTAGAACTGTATTAGTTTGGTGGCTTCTCCCCCATGCTGCATCACACTGTTACCTCATGTTAAGCTTGTGGGCCACTATGACTCCAGAACCTTTTCACATGTACTGTGGTCAAACGAAATGTCCCTCATGCTATATTTGTGGATCTGATTATTCATGTAGAGCCTTACTAAGAAAGTCATTTTCTTAGTTTTGGCCTAGTTCTCAAATCTGTTATGGTCACATTGAATCCCAATTCTGTCTTCTGAGGTATTAGCTGACCCTCCCAGTTTGGTGTCACCTGCAAATTTGTCCTCTCTATTCCTTCATTCAAGTTGTTCAATAAGATGTTGGACAACTCTGAGCCTAGGACATAACCCTACAGCACTCAATTTGTCACTTTTTTCAGGATGGTGAGGAACCATTGGTGAGCACTCTTTGGTTTCAGTAAGTTAACCAGCTACAAATCCACACAATAATAACACTGTCTAGCCCACATTTTACCAGCTTCACCACAAGAATATCATGGTTGTTGCAGCAGCATAGTGCAGCTGTAACCTGTTCTCCCTTTTTGTTTGTTATTTTTATAAAAGCCGTATTTCCCCCCCCCATTGGAGTCAATGAGAGACGTGACTTTCAATCTCTGCTGCTCACACGACTGCTCTGAAGTGTTTCCTAATCTTTACATGACACCAGAGCACTTGCTGAAATTCAGAATGAAGCATCTACAAAAGCAGAACGCAAAGGAAAGAAAGATGCTCGTGTTATGAGGGATGAAATTAAACTTCCATTTCCATTGCAAACGCTTGGACATATGGACTGTAATTGGGGAACTTTAAGCAGAGATTTCAGCTGTATCTCACCATACAGCAGTTAGTGCAGCTGAAAAGCCTGACAAATGAAAAATAGCATGGCATCTCACAATTGCAAGGTCACCAGCAATGGATAGTTTGAATACATTTACATATATTTGGCTGCTTCTGAGTAAGAAGCAAAAGGAGGACGTCTATATGGAGAGAGAGGTGAAACAGCAAAATGGATTATTTGATTATATGCACTGCTTATTGTAGGGGTATGAGTCGTATGCAAAGATGAGTCCCTGCTTGGCTGAAAAAGAGAAAAGAAAGAGAGGCAATCATTGTCTCATCTTCACATTACAAACCACATTGGGACAGATGGACACCAATCTCCTCTTTTCAAGATTAGTAGGTGTGTGATTTATTCATTGAGCCAGCTACTCAGTGGATTTTGGAGCAGTGCTTCTTACAATTTAGTTCAAATGGTGTAAGTCTAACTCTCAGTGGCACCCACTCCTTCAAGTCTAACCCTGCATTTCATTGGAAATAGATGTTATGAAAGAACAAGGAACTACTAGAAATAGTTCTTTAGGTACACACACATACACAAATAGAATTACCTACATAGGTGTGTGTGTGTGTGTGTGTGTGTGTGTGTGTGAAAAGTTGTCCTAAATACATGTGGAGGCTGTTTTAAGAAGCCTGGCAGGGCTGATGGGTTGGCAGACTCTGAGCAGCTCAGCTTGAACCTGAGCAGCAAGTTGATTGGGTTGAGGAGCCAGGAGCAAAGAGCAGATTGAGGTCATGTCAGTTCACAGTGGTGCTTCAGCAGAGCAGAGATTAGGCCAGCAGTTCCCTTCACTTGCAATCTGCTGTCATGGTGCAGGGAGAAAGGTGTGTTGGCACTAGTTTAAGACTCATAGTACTTTACATGGCCAATGGTGTTAGAACTCACCCACTCCTGGAGCTGGAGACAACTATGCACAGATCAGGGCCAACCTGAACCAGAACCAGGTAGAAACAGTGTACCTAAAGGGAATATCTGAGACCATTCTCCAGAACCACAGTTATCTTCATCAAGGGGAATTGTAGAGCTAGGGCAGCGTTTCCCAACCGGTGTGCCGCGGCACACTGCTGTGCCGCGAGACACCGGCTGATGTGCCGTGGGAAAAGGTACCTGCAGCCCAGGGCTGCACAGGACCGTGGCGGCGGCGCTGCTGGAGCCCGGCGGCGAAGCGGAAGCCAGGGCGGCGTGGAGGAGCAGCGCGAGGAGGAGCGGCCACGGGCGGCGGCGCCCAGGAGGAGCCCGCGCCATGCTTCCTTTCCTCGGCGCTGCTGCTGCTGCTGCGCTCAGGACAGGCGCGGGCTCCTGGCGGCGAGGAAGCGGCGGCAGCGGCAGCAGCTCCGGGGCTCGTGCCCGGCCATGGCCCTGGGAGAGCGGGCGGGCGGGCGCCTCCTGGCAGCCCTCAAGTGGGCTCTCTCTCGCAGCCGCGCGCTGAGAGGGTCTGGCGAAGCGCGCGCGTCGCGGTGCGCCTTGGCGCTTCGGCAGCTCCCGCCGCCGTGCCCTGAGGGCCCCCGTTCACCGAGGGGGAGCCGGGGAAGGCGAGAGGCAGCAGCCGCCTCCTCGGGTTGGGCAGGGAAGGCAGAGGACGCTGCCCTGCTGCGCCCTCAGCGCGCTCGGAGGAGGACTCGGACGCAGCGCCGAGGGCAACAAGGGGCAAAGGGGACGCGCTCGCTCTCCTCGGCCGCCCCTTTGCTTGCAGAAGCGCCTCAGACCCAAAAAGAAAAAGCTGAGGAGGAGGGCGGAGGCACCGCCTTCTCCTCGCTCGGGGCGGGTAAATAGTCGCTGGAGCTGCGCCCGCCGAGCTCGCGGAGCGCCAAGAAGGAGCGGTGTGCCGCGAGATTTTTTTAATGAAAAAAGTGTGCCGTTGCCTAGATTAGGTTGGGAAACACTGAGCTAGGGGACCTAATTTCCCCCTATTGCACATTGCGTCCTTGAATCTGCAGGTTCCCTGGGACCCCAATTCTGGATTCTACTAGTCACCTCAGAGGCAGAAAATCAAAACATGGTACTAACCTGTCAGCAGAGGCATCAAATGGTCCTAAGCAAGATGAGTATGTTTGAGGAACTCACTCCTCTACAAAATGACGTGATCTGCATTTTGTGTGAGGATCATAATTTAGCTATCAATTGGATTTTGCACTTCTACTATTGTTGCAACACAGTTCTTTGTAGATGAACTATATTTTGATAGAAAATACACAATTATTTATTTGAAGGACATGACACATTTCAATATTATATTGAAATATTATATACAAATGTTAAAATTTGTAAGTGCAATTTTGAGGTGATTTGAAATTATACGGAAACAGAAGGGAATTGTGAACAAAATCCTGCAAAAGTGTTCCATAGTGGGAACAGACACATCCACCTATCCCTTGGTCAGCATCAGAGCCTTCCCAGTACACCAAGGTGGAAGATGCAGTCAGACTGCATACTTTCTGATAACCTTCAAATTACTACTACTACTACTACTACTACTACTACTACTCTACTACTACAGCTTCTATCATCCCTGACCATTGGTCACATTGGCTGGGGAAGTTGCATTTCAAAACATTTAGAGGGGAAAACAATAAACTGCTGTTTTGACATTTCTAGATTCAACACTGTCAAATAGACCTTCAGCTAGAATAAGCTGGACAGCTCCTATCTCCTCAGCAGTAGAAGCTCTGGGTGGACAGCTCCCCTGCTTCTCAGAGTTCCCTGTCAAGAGACATGGGTTGTTAAATCACTTTGAAAAACGTAGCTCTATGAGGGGAATGAGGATTCTGCTAACAACTCTCAACACCCTTGACAAACTACAATTCCTGGAATTATTTTGGGGAAGTCATGGCTTTTTAAAGTGGTATGGTAGTGCTTTTAACATAAGGTGCAGATAGGGCCAAGGAGCTGAACTAGCACGCTTGCCCACACTGTCTCTCCTATGTAGCAGCAACTTTCATTAGCAATGCATGAAGTGGGCTATTTTAAATAGTATTTTAATATTGTTGATACAATGGGCTCTGGTTCTGCTACTCCTTCTAGTCCTTACATAACTAATTGCTTTCTTCATCCACTGATATGCACTAGAGCTTCATTCAGCATTATGTGCCTGGAGGGCAGCGACTGAGGAGGGAGCACAAGGTGAGCTGAGCTTGTAGTTTTGTGGGTTTGTCTTTTTGGGGCTGTGTGTGATTAAGTTTGTGTGCTTATTTGTTTCCTTATTTGTTTGTGTGTTTCCCAGGCTTGTGTGTGTGAGAGAGTTTGTTTCTGGCTTGTGTGTGTGTGTTTGTCTGGTGACTAGCTGTGGGCGGAGCTAATCAGTGCCTAGAGGGCAGCGACTGAGGAAGTAGGCAAAAGGTGAGCTGAGCTTGTAGGGCGGAGCTAATCAGTGCCTGGAGGGCAGCGACTGAGGAGGGAGAACAAGGCTTGTGTGTGTGAGAGAGTTTGTTTCTGGCTTGTGTGTGTGTGTTTGTCTGGTGACTAGCTGTGGGCGGAGCTAATCAGTGCCTAGAGGGCAGCGACTGAGGAAGTAGGCAAAAGGTGAGCTGAGCTTGTAGGGCGGAGCTAATCAGTGCCTGGAGGGCAGCGACTGAGGAGGGAGCACAAGGTGAGCTGAGCTTATAGGTTTTGTGGGTTTGTCTTTTTGGGGCTGTGTGTGATTAAGTTTGTGTGCTTATTTGTTTCCTTATTTGTTTGTGTGTTTCCCAGGCTTGTGTGTGTGAGAGAGTTTGTTTCTGGCTTGTGTGTGTGTGTTTGTCTGGTGACTAGCTGTGGGCGGAGCTAATCAGTGCCTAGAGGGCAGCGACTGAGGAAGTAGGCAAAAGGTGAGCTGAGCTTGTAGGGCGGAGCTAATCAGTGCCTGGAGGGCAGCGACTGAGGAGGGAGCACAAGGTGAGCTGAGCTTGTAGGTTTTGTGGGTTTGTCTTTTTGGGGCTGTGTGTGATTAAGTTTGTGTGCTTATTTGTTTCCTTATTTGTTTGTGTGTTTCCCAGGCTTGTGTGTGTGAGAGAGTTTGTTTCTGGCTTGTGTGTGTGTGTTTGTCTGGTGACTAGCTGTGGGCGGAGCTAATCAGTGCCTAGAGGCAGCGACTGAGGAAGTAGGCAAAAGGTGAGCTGAGCTTGTAGGGCGGAGCTAATCAGTGCCTGGAGGGCAGCGACTGAGGAGGGAGCACAAGGTGAGCTGAGCTTGTAGGTTTTGTGGGTTTGTCTTTTTGGGGCTGTGTGTGATTAAGTTTGTGTGCTTATTTGTTTCCTTATTTGTTTGTGTGTTTCCCAGGCTTGTGTGTGTGAGAGAGTTTGTTTCTGGCTTGTGTGTGTGTGTTTGTCTGGTGACTAGCTGTGGGCAGAGCTAATCAGTGCTAGAGGGCAGCGGCGCGCGCCTGGCGGCGCGCGCAGTTTGACCTATCTTTTGATAGAGGAGAGCTAGTCTCAAACGTTTACTTGGGGAGACCTAGGCTTCTTTTTTGAGTGTCCTGACTTCAAGCTTCAAGATGGAGGGTGAGGGAACAACTGTAGTCGCCTGCAATTCCTGCGCAATGTTTGCCTTCTTGCCAAAGGATGTAGGCAGCTACACCTGCAGCAAGTGCAAGTTGGTTGCCCTTCTAGAAGACAAGGTCCGGCAACTTCAGAAGGGGGAGGGAACAACTGTAGTCGCCTGTAATTCCTGCGCAATGTTTGTCTTCTTGCCAAAGGTTGTAGACAGCTACACCTGCAGCAACTGCAAGTTGGTTGCCCTACTCGAAGACAAGGTCCAGCAACTTCAGGCCCGTGTATCTACGCTCCAGAAAATTAAAGAGCTGGAGCTTTTCTTGGATGCAGCAGAGCACACTGTCTCCACCAAGCAGGAGACAGGGCACATCTCTGAGGAGGAGATCAGTTCCCCAACTCAGGAGCCAGATGTATGGAGGAACGTGACTCACAGAAGTAGAATGCCCAGGGATCGCTCTGAGTGTTTAGAACTACAAAATCGATTTGAAGTGCTCTCAAATCTGGAAGATGAAGAACAGACTCCATTGGAAGATCTCTCCCTCATCACAGTTGATGAGGTATATGAAGACGAGCAACATAGTCAGTCCTCTGGGAATGTGCAGGCAACCTTGGAAGGGACAGCACATGTAAGGATCCCGACCAAGCCTAAGAGGAGGCGTGTAGTAGTGATAGGGGATTCCCTACTGAGGGGTACAGAAGCAGTGATCTGTGGGCCTGACAAGATGTCGCGAGAGGTATGCTGTCTCCCCGGGGCCAAGATCCATGATGTTACAGAACGGCTGCAAGGGATAATTAAACCCACGGATAAAAACCCCTTCCTTTTAGTCCATGTGGGAACCAATGACACTGCAAGCCATAGCCTCCAGAAGATCAAAAGTGATTATGAGGCTCTGGGCAGGAAGCTGAAGCAATTAAATGCACAAATTGTCATCTCATCTGTCCTCCCAGTTGAACGCCGTGGCCCAGGAAGAGAGGGGAAAATAGGAGAAGTGAACAACTGGCTTCGCAAATGGTGCCGGCAGGAACGGTTTGGTTTCTTAGATCACGGTCTGCAGTTTCTTGAAGATGGACTTCTGGCAAGTGATGGGCTGCACCTCACAAGGGTTGGGAGGAATGTTTTTGCCAACAATCTCAAAAACCTCATCAGGAGGGCTTTAAACTGACTTATGTGGGGGAGGGAGACAGTGGTCCTGAAGGTAGGAGTCTATCAAATGCTGAAGATGATCATCCAAAAGTCAAGGACCAAATGGAGCAAACAGCGCACAGACCTAGTGGTGGGAGGAAAAAATCCTTAAGTAGGAGACTAGGGGGAATGATCAATGGTTTTCAATGTCTGTATACAAATGCACAGAGCATGGGAAATAAACAAGATGAACTTGAGCTCTTGGTACAGCAAACTAAATACGACATAATAGGCATCACTGAAACCTGGTGGGATGAGTCTCATGATTGGAATGTAGTAATAGAGGGATACAATCTATTTAAGAGAAATAGACCAAACAGGAAAGGAGGAGGAGTGGCGTTATATGTCAGGGATGTGTATACCTGTGAAGAGATCCATGATTTAAAACTTCAAAGCCAAATTGAGAGTATCTGGGTCAAAATTAAGGGAGAGAAAAATAACAGTGATCTCATGGTGGGAGTTTACTATAGATCCCCAAGCCAAACTGAGGACATAGATGATGCCTTCCTGGAACAGATGACCAAGCATTCAAAAGGAAATGAGATAGTAGTAATGGGGGATTTCAACTATCCTGATATTTGTTGGATGTCAAACTCAGCCAAGAGCATAAGGTCGAACAGATTCCTCGCTGGCCTTGCAGACAATTTCATTGTCCAGAAAGTGGGAGAAGCAACAAGAGGATCAACCATTTTAGATCTGGTCCTAACCAACAGTGATGACCTGGTTAGTGGGGTAGAAGTGGCAGGATCATTAGGTGGGAGTGATCATGCTCTTCTGGAGTTTATTATACATCAGAAAGGAGCAACCAAGCATACTAAGACTCAAATTCTAGACTTTAAGAAAGCCGACTTCAGAAAACTTAGGGAAATGCTGGGTGTGATCCCATGGTCAGTAATACTAAAAGGGAAGGGAGTTCATGATGGATGGGAGTTTGTTAAAAGGGAGATATTAAAAGCACAACTTCAAGCAGTACCAATGAGACGAAAACATGGAAGGTGCCTAAAGAAGCCAGGGTGGCTATCTAATGAACTTTTAATTGAGTTAAGATTTAAAAGGGATATGTACAAGAAATGGAAAAAGGGGGAAACCACCAGAGAGGAATTCAAACAAATAGCCAACACATGTAGAGACAAAGTCAGAAAAGCTAAAGCACAGAATGAACTCAGGCTTGCTAGAGAGGTTAAAAGCAATAAAAAGAGTTTTTATGGGTATGTCCGTAGCAAAAGGAAGAACAAGGAAACAGTGGGGTCACTTAGAGGAGAAGAAGGTGAAATGCGAACAGGGGACGCAGAAAGGGCAGAACTCCTCAATACCTTCTTTGCCTCAGTCTTCTCCAAAAAAGAAAACAATGCCCGACCTGAAGAATATGGAGCAGATGATTCAGCAGGGGAAACTCAGCCCAGAATAAGTGAGGAGGTAGTACAAGCACACTTGGCTAGTTTAGATGTATTCAAGTCTCCAGGGCCAGATGAACTACATCCCAGAGTATTAAAAGAACTGGCAGAGGTGATTTCAGAACCACTGGCAGTAATCTTTGAGAATTCTTGGAAAACAGGTGAAGTCCCAGCAGACTGGAGGAGGGCAAATGTTGTCCCTATTTTCAAAAAGGGGAAAAGAGAGGACCCAAACAATTACCGCCCAGTCAGCCTGACATCAATACCAGGAAAGATTCTAGAGCAGATCATTAAGCAAACGGTCTGTGAGCACCTAGATAGGAACGCTGTGATCACTAAAAGTCAGCATGGGTTTCTGAAAAATAAGTCATGTCAGACTAATCTGATCTCATTTTTTGACAGAATTACAAGCCTGGTGGACGAAGGGAACACTGTGGATGTAGCCTATCTTGATTTCAGCAAGGCCTTTGACAAGGTGCCCCATGATATTCTTGTAAAGAAGCTGGTAAAATGCGGGCTAGACAATGCTACCATTCATTGGATTTGTAACTGGCTGACTGACCGAACCCAAAGGGTGCTCATCAATGGCTCCTCTTCATCCTGGAGAGAAGTGACTAGTGGGGTGCCACAGGGTTCTGTCTTGGGCCCAGTCTTATTCAACATCTTTATCAATGACTTGGATGATGGGCTTGAGGGCATCCTGATCAAGTTTGCAGATGACACCAAATTGGGAGGGGTGGCTAATACCCCAGAGGACAGGATCACACTTCAAAATGACCTTAACAGATTAGAGAACTGGGCCAAGGCAAACAGGATGAATTTTAACATGGAGAAATGTAAAGTACTACACTTGGGCAAAAAAAATGAAAGGCACAAATACAGGATGGGTGATACCTGGCTTGAGAGCAGTACAAGTGAAAAGGATCTAGGAGTCTTGGTAGACCACAAACTTGACATGAGTCAACAGTGTGATGCAGCAGCTAAAAAAGCCAATGCAATTCTGGGCTGCATCAATAGGAGTATAGCATCTAGATCAAGGGAAGTAATAGTACCACTGTATTCCGCTCTGGTCAGACCTCACCTGGAATACTGTGTCCAGTTCTGGGCACCACAGTTCAAGAAGGATATTGACAAGCTGGAACGTGTCCAGAGGAGGGCAACCAAAATGGTCAAAGGCCTGGAAACGATGCCTTATGAGGAACGGCTTAGGGAGCTGGGTATGTTTAGCCTGGAGAAGAGAAGGTTAAGGGGTGATATGATAGCCATGTTCAAATATATAAAAGGATGTCATATAGAGGAGGGAGAAAGGTTGTTTTCTGCTGCTCCAGAGAAGCGGACACGGAGCAATGGATTCAAACTACAAGAAAGAAGATTCCACCTAAACATTAGGAAGAATTTCTTGACAGTAAGAGCTGTTCGACAGTGGAATTTGCTGCCAAGAAGTGTGGTGGAGTCTCCTTCTTTGGAGGTCTTTAAGCAGAGGCTTGACAGCCACCTGTCAGGAATGCTTTGATGGTGTTTCCTGCTTGGCAGGGGGTTGGACTGGATGGCCCTTGTGGTCTCTTCCAACTCTATGATTCTATGATTCTATGATTCTATGATTAAGTGAGGCTAAATTCATCAGAAAAAAATTTCCCTAAGAAAACTGTTGGATGAGTTCACCTACCCCCAATGAAACCTGGCAAAATGCCTCAGTCCCAGTTTTGCCACCCATACAAATAGTATGGAGGATTTGAGGATGCTATTTTCACGTAAGCCCCATTTTACCATACATAAGTATCTGATGTGTGGTTAAAATCCTCCTTACAGAAGAATGCAAATGACTCAGCTACCCCAGAGCCAGTGAGCTAACCCAAGGACAATCTGGTTTCATGTATTGGTTCAAACTATTGGTGAGTGAAAATATGTGGACTGGTTGGAGGGAAATGAAAAACATATGCATGGAACCAATCACTAAGTGTCCATTAAGCTGGCACAAGCTGGTGGCATGAATAAATATGATGGACCTATGTCAGTTCAGAGCAGGAGCAGCCAAGTTGTTGCCCTTCGAATGTTGTGGACTACAACTCCCGTCATCCCTGACCATGATGGATAGGACTGATGGGAGTTGGAGTCCACAACATTCGAAGGGCAACAACTTGGCTAACCCTGGTTGAGAAGAGAGGGAATGTTAAAAAAACCCAGAAACAATTATTTGGAAACTGTTGCCATGACATTAAACAGCAGCTTCCATCCACACACTAAGCCCTTTGTAACCCCTGCTGGAAACTGTGAACAATTGTTCCCCTATAGGGTTTTCAGGTAGGTGCTCAGTGGTAAATAAGCTTTTAAACAACTAGTGTGTGGCTCCCACTCCCTCATCTCTGTTTCCATTCAGAATATCTCTTCAATACAACCCCACCCCACCCCAGGTATGAGAAATTATTACTGAGATGGGCTGAGGGCAAATGTCTCTGAGAAGAAAAGAATTTTAGATGTTATGTTGGTAAAAGGTTTATATAATGGATTAATAGCACAGTCTATGGCGTTATAAAAAGCACCTACTCGGTTTCCAAACAAACTGCTTTTCAGAATTTCAAGTGGCCACAATCTGACAGTAGACTGTAAAGACTTCTGCCGTCAACATCATGGTGCTAGTTTTATGAAACATTTATTGCTCCATTGTAGACAGACACAGCTCTCCAGCAAACATCACATATTTTGTATTTACCCTCAGCAGCTTGGCAGGTTTTTATTCAGTACTGTAAGGGACTGCAACCCTAAAACACAATGCTCCATCCATGGGGCTTACTTCTGAGTAGACATGTCTAGGATAGTACTGGAGAGATTGACATAGCCATTTTGCTCAGAATGCATAACTTTGCCAGGGATCCATATTGACATGTAATCTAAAAATGTAAATATCCAAGCTTTCTGAATCATAATTCACTGAATAGTATCCACTGGACCTGATGCCTGTTTAAGAATGGCAAGGGGACCAGAAAGGGCCATGCCCCTTAAACTTTTGTTGTTGTTCATTAGATTAGTTTTAGAAGGGGGTATTGTTTAAAATGAGAATAATTCAGGAGGGGTTGTGGATGTAATTAAGGAACCCTTATCCCTTCACATCTTTTCCAGTCCTATTCTGGCACCTCCCATCTACTCTCTTTCAGGGGCTCAAGTTTATCAAATGGCAGCAGCTGCCAGCTGTGAAGCCACTATTTAAAATGATTATTGATCCATTTTGTTTTCTATGGAGTCCAAGGTGGATTACAATGATAATAAAAACAACAGACGGCAATTAAATAAGACAGCAGTAAAACCACGTAAAACAGCAGCAGTAAAATAGTAATGAAACACAATCAAGGCCAGTATATTTTTTTAAAAGAGGATCACATTTAACTGGGGCAGGCAAACCATAAAATTTACCCTCTAAAGGCCAAGTGCCTTCTGTGACTGGAAAGCCCCCCGCCCCACTTATAGCCTCCACTTATGCAAGGATTCCCTAAGAAAGAACCTCCATAGGCTGCCACCAGTCAGGTTGAAACTCCTGAAAAAAACTTTAGGGTACCTGATCATTTGCTGTTCCCACCTCAATGCTCCAATTACAAAGGGACTGCCCAGCTCTAATCAGATGCATTATTGTAAAGAGGGGGGGTGGGTTAAAACTGAGATTTTTTTTTAATGAATAACAATACATGGATATTTCTCTATTCGGGGTTCACTAGAGGAATGGAAATTCTCACACCCTCAAGGGTGAGCTGTTGGTCCACATCAGGACAAAATGTTTTCTCAAAATTTTCTTTTATTTTAAAGCTGTTTCTGGTCAAGGATAGTCTAGTGATCTCCTTATTTGATTTTTGCAATGCTTTGCACATGGAACTCCTCCTGCTGATGCCTCGGAAGCTTCATTCCAACAGAATGTGGCTGCCTCAATTAATTTTAACTGGTTCCACCAAAGTTAATCACACCACACTGATTTTAAGCCAGGGGATGGGGAACCTTTGTGGCTCCAGAGGCCAGATTCTTATATGAATCAGCCTTTAGAATCAAGAGAGGAGCATTGGCTGTCTGTTCACTTCTGGGCCCAATTCAATGTGCTAGTGCTTACCTCTATTTGAGACCCTCTTACCTAAAAGAAGGGACGCGGGTGGCACTGTGGGTTAAACCACAGAGCCTAGGGCTTGCCGATCAGAAGGTCGGCAGTTCGAATCCCCGCAATGGGGTGAACTCCCATTGCTTGGTCCCTGCTCCTGCCAACCTAGCAGTTCGAAAGCACGTCAAAGTGCAAGTAGATAAATAGGTACCGCTGCAGCAGGAAGGTAAATGGTGTTTCCGTGTGCTGCTCTGGTTCACCAGAAGCGGCTTAGTCATGCTGGCCACATGACCCGGAAGCTGTACGCCGGCTCCCTTGGCCAATAATGTGAGATGAGTGCCGCTACCCCAGAGTCGGGCACAACTGGACCTAATGGTCAGGGGTTCCTTTACCTTTACCTTACCTAAAAAAACGCCTTTTCCTATACCTGGGGATTTCTGCATGATTCATAACCTAGAGAAACCCACTATGTAGTGATGCATGAGAAAGCCTTCTTTGTAGTGGTGCTAAGTATTGGAATACTGTCCCCTCAGTGGGGTGACTGGTGACAATGCCGTTTCCATATTTGTTTATCAACCACGTCTTGATTGGTTGATCTGCTTTGCTGTGGATTTTTTTTAAAACTGCCTTGATATGTTATGATGTTATTTTCGCTATATTATCATTCTATTTGTTGCACTGCCCTTGCCCGTCACCCCCAGTATTTATATGGATGAAGGGTGGGGGACTTACACATATTTTAAAAAGAAATAAATAAACTTAGCTAAATGGGGATTACGGTGCATGTACAACACAACTAATTGTTATTGGCAACTTGATTTAGGTTTCATACTTCAGTGGTAAGAGACGAAAAGCTAGTAACTGGGTTGCCTTCCCTCCTTAGCACTGTTAAGATTCACATTTCTTGGGCCCGTTTTCATAATTGACATTTTATTTCCTGGTTGTGTGTGTACATTCAGCTAAAATGCAGTAACATGCTAAATAAATGCAATTTTACTTCTAGCATCAGGTCTTGGAGAGCTGAGGAAAGAGACAGCTGTCAATCAACGATGTGGCACATACATTTTTCTTAATACTGAGCATATTTCATAAAGCTGTCTCTGCTGGAAGACTTTAGGACAAATGGTGCTTGGAAGGACTTTTTTCTGTATAGGTCTTTTTTTCTTTTTGTATTTATAATAATAGCTTTGTGAAATAATGCCTGCCTTCCTCAGGTTTGATTTGTCTCAAAACTAAAATGTGACAGCTAAGAAATACTGTTGCAAAACACCTGAAAGCTGTGGATCTGTGGAACATACCTATATAAAACTTTGTGGCCATTCATATTCAGCTTATACATTATACTGAAAGTACAAACCCAATTGTGTAGTTTGTGTAAAAGATGTGTACAAAATATGTATGTTGTGGATGGATGTATTGAAAAGCAATGAAAAAAATCTGCATTTTACATCTGAATGGTGCACATCTCTCATTAAAAGAGTGTACACAATGTGTGCAGTTTAATTGTGGACCTACACCTTTAAAAAAAAATCTGTACAAATCAGGACAGATCAGATCTATAACTGATTGCCAGGAAGGTAGAAACAGGATGAAATAGCTGCTCAGCCCATCCTTAATGAGTGGTCCCCCTTGCAATCGCTAAAGCTTGAATTCCATTCTAGACTATTTCAGGGCTTACATTATTTGAGTCCAGAATACAATAAAATAGACACAATGGGATTTGCTCCTCTAGTGCGAGCCATTTTATAAATGATATTTCCCCATATATTAGCCCTTTGAGAAATGTAGCCACTTACAGGGAAAGGCGCAAGATTTGTCAGAGGGGGTCATGAGTGGTAAAAAATGATAATGGTGCTGCAGTGTCATAATCAAAGCCTAATCGTCTCATTAATTAAGAGCAATATTGTAGTACATATTGGCTCCTAGGATGATTATTACTCAAATGCCTACTAAAATGTGTGAATTTATCTTCTGGCATGGCTTGCAGGCAGGCAAAGCATTTGGTAGAGGTTAAAAAGTTCAATTGCAGCTTTAAAGCATGCTTGAACTTTAGGCATGAACAATCATTGATCCGCTCTTCAGCTAACCAATTTTCAAATTCACCACCCCCGCTACACACACACAGAGTCTAATTACTTTCTACCAACATAGGGATAAAAAGCTCTTGTGTGGTGATGCAATTCGGTGCATAGCTGTGTCACTTGCAATGTTGCTCCAAGTAAACCTTGTCGTGATTTGAAAGGCTGTGGTATTTGAAGAAACTCCCCCCCCCTTTGTTCTACGAAATGAAAAGCAGCCAAAGGGTATGTCTTGGCCCACCCTCAACTCTCTGCAGTCACATCTCTGCTAACTAGTGACAACACTAAGAAGTCACTGAAGGATATAGGAATGCTTGGGAACCCGGGAGATGGAGATGCAAGCCCAGTGCAAATAATTGACTCACATATTCTGTCAATGCATGAGGTAGCAGTGGGTTCATGCTAATTAGCCCCACCCCTGGCAACCTATACTGACCAGCCTCTTCCTCTGGCATCTGTACACACAGTGCAAATGTCAGCAGGCAGTTATATACACAAAGGTTTCTACATGTTCTGGATCTCACATGGTGAGCAGAGGAGAGAGGAGAGACCCATCGGTCCTATGGCGATCCCTTTCATGAAGAGAGATCGTACCTCCAGAACCTCCAAGTGTCCCTATTTTCTAGGGACAGTCCCAGAGTTACAGAAGCCATCCAGGTTTCTGATTTAATCCCAGAATGCCCCACTTTTCCTTAGGATGTCCCTATTTTCATCAGATAAATGTTGGAGGGTATGGAGTTATCCAACCCCCAAGCCATTTGAAGGCAGCATTGTATAGGAATGTTTTTAAAAGTTTAGTGTTTCATTATGTTTTTATATATGTTGGAAGCTGCCCAGAGTTTCTGGGGCAACCTAGTCAGATGGGTGGGGTACAAATAGTAAATTGTTGTTCGTGTTGTTGAATAGGATGTCCCTATTTCCATCAAGGAGAAGGGGACAAGAGAGGACGAGATGGTTGGACAGTGTTCTCGAAGCTATGAACATGCGTTTGACCAAGTTGCGGGAGGCAGTGGAAGCCTGGCGTGCTCTGGTCCATGGGGTCACGAGGAGTCGTACATGACTAAACGACTAAATGACAACAAATTTCCATCAGAGAAAATGTTGCAGGGTATGTATGGACCTCAAAGTCAGCAGGTTCATAAGAACTGCCTATTTACACATGGGTCTGTCTGTACTGTGAGCTCCTTATCAGAGACCTTCATACAAATCACCCAAGAAAACTTTTTTTGCATTTGTGTTGTTCAAACCATAGCCCCGCACCACACCACACCACAGGGAATTCCTCTTGAAACTGAGGGGCTCGGAATGTAGTTTGCAATATGGAACTCTGGGCTGTGGTTAAAAACTGAGGTGAGTATCAAAAATCCCACTGTGCATGTCTCTAAAGTAGCTTTCTGAAGACCTGTCATTTGCATATTGGTCTGGTTTGTCCACCTTAGTAAGAAGGAAGTAGAACTAGGAAAGGTACAAGAGGCCTAGTAAAATTATTTCTTCCTTCAAGGAGCTCAGGATGATATATGTAAGGTAAGTTCCTAAAACCTGTTTTACAGTATAATGTTTTTGCAGGGTAGGTTCACCTGAGAGGCTGAGGGTAGTGCTGAGGGCAGGTCTCCCTGGTCCTAGATTAACACTGTAAGCACTGCACAACTCTCACTCCGTTTGCTTCTTGGGATGAAAACTGATCTGCTGGATGACTGATCAGTTAATGCACCAGTGAAAAATGAGAGATGGGCCAGAATTGGCGGCAAACACCTACACACTGCTCCCTTCTGGGCTCAAAATGTTGTTCCACCACAGAAGTTCCTTTTCAAGGGGTTGCTGCCAAATGTGAAAAGCTTGTAAAGCTGAACGTTCAGGGGTAATTAGATCAAGATTCAAGCAATTTGCTGTAGGCCCTGAACTCGAATCATCCTTCATCTGCCTCTGCTAGATGTGTCTTTAAATTAGATTATAATGAGTTTGGCAGGACTATTAATAACACAGCAAGTCATGGGAGAATATGGCTTTATTTCCTCAGTATAAAATGCCCCACCATATAGCTCTCCCCCACCTTCTTCTTCTTTGCTTATCAAAAGGAGAAGACTGTCCAAGCTTCCCATCTTTTAATTATCAAAGTCAAATATTGGGGAACTCAGGCTCCAGAAAACAGAATATACAATGGCTCATATTTGGTTCAAACAGAGTGGCTAAAGTGAGTTGTTTCAAAATGGCATCCTTAGCTTAAACACCAATTGAGTTATTTCCCTATCTCTAGAGATTATTTTGTTTAAACAGTGTAATTCCTTGTCTTAATAAATCCAGCTGCTAAGAATTGGTCTCTTCTAAATTATTCAGTCTCTCTTCATTTTTGAGTCACTGCTGAAAGATTAAAGTGATTGATTAAACAAGGGGCAGTGGCACACAGGGTATCTGCCTTGTGTCAGCGCTGAGTGGAACTTATGAGTTAGTTAAGTATATCTTGTAAAAAGAGATGAACTAGAGAGCGCTGGGCTTTGCATGACAAGTATATGTGCTTCGCTTCAATTAAAGTAGCATGGCATCTTTGTTTTTGGGTGCCAGCAATATACAATCTCAATACACGGACAGAGCGTATTCATGCTTGCAATAAAAGGCATTTTCTCTTGGAG
Organism: Darevskia mixta; assembly: GCA_034641385.1. NCBI lineage: Eukaryota > Metazoa > Chordata > Lepidosauria > Squamata > Lacertidae > Darevskia > Darevskia mixta. The sequence goes on from JAWWNH010000029.1 coordinate 12,553,856, forward strand.
AGTTATAAAACAGATGAGGCAGTTCTTTTTTATTGTCACTGAGTCTGTTGGCGCAAAAAAAAAAAAAAGCTTGCAAGCTTTTGAGGTGCATAGAACTCATCAAGCAGAACAGAAAAACAGCTAATTGCTTCTGAGCACCTTCTGTGGGTGGTTGTCCTGTTGCACTCAAGTGGGCCATTGTGAGAGCAAAAGGCTGGACTAGGTGAGCTCTTGGTCTGATACAGCAAGTCTCTTATTATGTTCATATGTAATCCTAAGACAATGCCTGAAGTGTGCATGCTTATAATATGTCTATAATATTATGTGTACAATAATGCATACAATAATGCATATAATATGTGGTAATTGTTTGTATTTTTAGTGGAACCATGAGGGAGAGAACTTTGTTTTTTATAGAGATTAAGGAGCTGTTACCCTGCAAAGGGGGGGGGTGGAATAAAAACGCTTGGCCCTTCAGCCAAAAGAAGACAAACTCAGCACATGGAAAGCGTTCATATTTATTGCTGCAGCATAAATTTAGAGACCCCAGTGGATATCTCCAAGAAGCTGTGACCCCTGAACAAAGGGCACACAAAGCTTTTATAATATTACAGAAAATAATGCAATTACTACAGAAGCTTAAACCATCCTAATTGGCTAGCATGCTCAAAACATGCTCCTATGTACTATACAACACCATGGCAACACATAGTTTTAAAACAAAGTTATAAATCCATCCGTTCTTCTGTCTCCTGCAAAATGTTGCACTCTTGATAGTTATAGGAAGTGGTCAGTTTGGAGCTTCTAGTCTCTTCAATGCCACTTTGCCTTTCTGGTATGTGAAGCTCTCTCCTTGGTGTCCTGCTGGACTGTAAGCTATTGTTCAGTAGAAACTGATTCAAAGCAGAAATAGTAGTGCTGTGAAAAAGCAACGTATGCTCAGAAATGCCTGCCTGTCTCAGGCCATGACATTCACCTGGGCCCCAGGTGGTGACAACCAGGTTACAGAGCAAGATGGGAATTTCAAAAAAATCCATGGAGGTAAGCTTGACATTGAGATTTTCAGAAAAGTCTATCCCTACTCCTGGCCTTCTCCTTTATGCACATATGAAAGAAGGAAACAATCATTTTCTTGCTTGCATTCTTTTGCTGGGTGCAGCGGCGGAGCAAGCCGATCGGGCGCCTGGGGCAGGACGCTCTGCGGGGCCTCCAGAGTCTGCCTGCCTCCTCCCACTCAGCCGCCGTACAGCTGAGGGGAAGGCAGTGGGCGGATCATTTGAGGCAGCGCAGAGCCTGCGGGCGCCCAAGCCACTGCATCACTCCTAGGAGAGACACGTGGCTTGGGCGCGCTGTAGGCCCCGCGGTGAGTGCTGCCCGGCATTTTGTCACTCCCCTCAGTGGTGACACCCGGGGCAGTCCACCCCCACCGCCCCTTCCTCCGCCCCTGGCTGGGTGGGGAGAGTTTACTGGACACGTTCCTTTCAAATCCCAGCGGATTGAGGTTTAAAATCTGGGGTCTAGATCATTACCTTTACTTTTGCAGTCAATATTTGAAGAACTCAGCAATGAGACTCACTCAAGAACAGCTTGTTTTCACATCCGAAAGAAAATTCTGTGAACTCACTTGGTTCACTTACCGGTAACTCAAAGATCTGTTAGAGAACACTTCTTCTCTTCTTTGTGAAAATAAGCAAGACTGACAAATTTTCACCCTGAAAGATTTCCAAGTTGAAAAGTGACCTTTCAAAGAGTGTGGAAGGTGTCTTGAAAAAAAACCTGTCACACTTTTCCCCCTGTGTGTTTGCAGTCCAGAGAGGCTGCTATATATGCACTGTTCTCCAGCTTTCTTTTTTCTTCACTGTGTTCCGGCCAACCAGATCTAACTCCACCCATGAAGTTTTCATGTCACCCAATGTCATGTCAAATGCCATAATTTTCAAAACAGCCAGTTTGCAGATGCCAAGGACATATTTAGATTAATTTTGTTGGTAGCATCCCTCTGTCTCGAGAGACAATGGAGTGCACCTCCGGGGGTGAAGTGAAACCACTGTGTTAGCAGTGACCTCCCTGGGCTTTGTATATGGAGGTCCTGGGCTGCCCAGATGACAAGACTCCCCTCTTGGTCTCGCTGATGTGAACAAAAGGAAAGCAGAGCTATACACTTGGCTGCAGGAACAAGTGATGAAGAATCAATTGACATGTGTGTATGTTTAAGAGGAGCCCAGAGCTAAGCAACAGCAAAGAATCATCCTCTCTGGGAAACCCTGTATTCTCTACTTCTGTCCTTGGCATACATGAGTTATCATTTTTGATGTAACGCCAACAAATAACACATGAAAGAAGCATCTGCGAGGGAAATATACTCTGTGCTAGGGGTATACAGTTGACCAAAAACCAGCATTGTTAAGAATACCACAAAGCAAAACTTCTGAGCGAGTGCTGTGAGTAATTTAGAAGCCCGGAGAGTTAAGACAAAGTAGTGTTTAAACTGCTGGGCTCTGGGTTTGCTGAAAAGCACAGCTGAGCAATTATTTTTAAAGAGTATTTGTTTTTAACTTCACTAAAAATGTTTCTTAAAGACACCATTGGGGGCCACCTTTCAGAGAGGTTCATTACACAGAGTAGCTTTGCTACGCAGCCAAGGCTTTGAAATCCAACAATTTGTTTTAAGTGGCTCAGGTATGGGTCGGGGAAAAGGAATGTTATGCATTCAGTAGCAAAATATTTAAAGCACAGCCCTTTTTCAAGCTCCAGGAAGCTTGGCCCTGATGTGGTGGAATAGATTTTGTCCGCAAACATATTCAATCTCTTTCTACATTGCACTCCTTCTGACTACATGTGATACAGTTTGTGCAAGCTTTATTTATCCTGTGCTGTGGTAAAATTACAAGTAGAAAAATATTTTTGTGGTGAAGCTTCCCCCCTGTGTGTGTGTGTGTGCGCGCACACACACACACACACACACCACAGCAGCACAGTTAGGTGCTTCCTGAACAGACTTTGTTTTATTTGGGGAAAAAGTAGATTCCTATCTGACTCATCTAAAGGTATATTCAAATGGGAAATTGCAATAACACTCACAGAGCAGTTCTAAGTACAGGATAAAGCCCTGAGATCCACTGAATCCAAGCTATTTTAGCCCAGCAAATCTTGGGTTGGGATAGCGCTGTTAACCTACAACTCCAAACCCAGATTTATGTGGGTTTTATGGCCCACTTGCTTGATACAAATGGGTCATGTAACAAAATATGCCTTTGCTTTGGAACTTCTTGCCTATTGACATTTGGCAGGAGACCTTCCTGCATTGTTTTAAATGCCTACTGAAAAGATTCTGCAAGCCTAATCAGGTGAAATCAACAAAACTTTTAAAACAACACATAGATAACAAAATTATTACCCATATGTTGTTTTAAAAGTTCTGGATTTTTTTTTCTGTTTTATTGATTTTTTTTTTATGCACACTCGGTGTGTGTTTTCCAGTTTTGTGGATTTTAACTGTAAATAATTTACTTATGTCAGAGTTTTATGATTATGGGACCCATAAATATTTCTAAATAAATAAATAGAATATTGTGGTGTGAAGTTTTCCTCTTGAAGAGTCCCAGCCAATCCAGACACTCCGATCTCTTCCAGGATAATTCACTCTGTCTCCCCTCCCCTCCCCATGGTTTTGTACTTCTGCAAACGTTGGGATTTTTCCAGTCCTGCCGCTACCTTTCCTCTCAGGCACATGTGGCGCTATTTTGGATGCATAAGGATGAGTGCTTGAATAATGGGATTCACTGTTTGCATAAAAGGTTAACAGTGATGAAGCTGTACCAAAACATACTATACCCGGGTTTTATTGGCATGGTTAACGCTTTCCCAGCGGGAAGCCTACTCACACAAAGTAGCTTCATACATGGAGGACTGACCATGAAATGAAGAAAGTCTGTAATGTATGTATCTGTTTTTCGGTATTGTTTACATCTGTTTGTTCCTGCACACCGCAGGTTGCAGCTCCCCTTCCAGGCTGCTTTGTGTGACCATGAAAAGCTCAGAAAGAGGTCTAATTCCCTATTCATGCTCCACGGGGATTAGGCATTCTGAAGCCCCTCTAAAGAATGGATTGGATTTCACTAACATCTTTAATTAAAACCATTAAGCTTATGATCATAGGCCATGTGTGAGTGCAACACATACTGAGCATTAGGAACAGATGTTCTGGAGGAAAATACCCTTGAAGGCACCAGGAGAGGTTGAGGTTGTCAGTGTTTTGTCCTCATGTATTCAGACCTCTAGCCTGGTCTAAGGCCATCAAAGGAAAGAAAGCCACCTTTCTAGGCAGACAATGGCAATCTCTTCTTGCTTGAACTTGGCACAGGGATGAAATAGCCAAGAAACAATTCTGAGCTGATCTAAGTATCTACAGTATGTAAAGAAGAGAGACACAGAGAACTACTCATGGTCTATAGATGCACATCAGTGTTTAATTTCTTTCTTTTTATTGCAGAGGCCGGCAATAAAGCATTTCCAAAGAAACCTTACACATTCTGAGAAATGTGGGCGGTGTATTATTATTATTATTATTATTATTATTATTACTACTACTATTATTATTATTATTATTATTATTATTATTATTATTATTTCACTGAGAACTACACCTCATCAATATGCATTTGAATGAACAGAAATTGTTGCCCAGCCCCATGCTGACTGGTCATGGAGGGGGCTTTGCCTATCAACTTTGGTTAATGAGACAGAGCCCATATGAAGAACAACCCCAGGTCAGGGGGTAAATCAGGTAAAATCACATAGATAAATCAGGTCAGTCACATAGGGTTACTGTGGCCAGTGAGGAGGCATTGCCCTTACCCATGGATTAGGCTGGCAACCCACCACCACCAGGCTAATAACACATTACCACTACCTATTTAATATTGACTATAGGCAAATGCCCAGAAGGTTGTTAGGTACCATAGTGGAAGGAGAAGGAGTGTAGTGAACTGAATTGAGGAGTAGGATGTCACAGCTTGGGATAGACTCAGGGGGAGCTGGGGGTGGGGTGGTGAGGTAACTGAAACCTAGTTCTCAAAATAATAATAATAGTAAAGCTACACTCAAGCTGCATTGTGTCAAGACTACAGGTATGGTTTCGAAGCACTGAATGCTGATCCATACTACCTATCCATGCTTAAAATTCTCTTCTCGATGAAACTAGATGTCTGGGGGTAAGATTCTAACCTAGTCTTCTCCAGAAAATGCTAGCTTCTTGTGTGTGCATAAGATTATTATTGTTGTTATTGTTGCTGTTGTTATTATTATTAACTAACTAACTAACTACTGTAAAAGCATTTCAAAACTGGCCTGCTTCAAGTTTTATGAAGAGACTACGGGGCTCTAAAATATGAAAGCATTCTCAGCCCATTCCTGAAACTACAATTACTTAACTTGACCCTAGGCCAGCATTCCTCCTCCTTGTGCTCTCTCCAGAAGTTTTAGGGTACTGTATCACCTGACTACTATGGTGGCTGAGGATCATGGGAGTTTTCATCCTGAACATCTGGAGGGCAAAAGGGTGCTCTAGGAGAAACCACAGCAGTCAAAACTAATTGTCAACTGGCTTAACTGCATTTGAATGAACAGAAACCACCTATCTCTCTCTCTCTCTCTCTCTCTCTCTCTCTCTCTCTCTCACACACACACACACACACACACACATATATATATATAGAGAGAGAGAGAGAGAGAGAGAGTCTCAAATAAGAAACTGCATGTGAAGGAGAAATCCAAGAGGCTCAGCTTTCTTCTTGTAAGCCACCCTTGTTAAATTTCAGTCTGCCATGCAGGTTTCAAAGAACAGAGCCACCAACAGCAAATAAGGCAGCTATCGTAGCCTGTAGGTAACTATGCATAGGGACAGGGTGGCAAAGGGAAGGACAGATTTCTTATATGGAAACCTATCAAGTCTGAGGTACGGCCATGAGAAATATATGTAGCAATGTTATAAGACCAACCTCACTATTTTCTATTATCAATGAGCATTTAGTCATGTGAGTCCCTGCGAGTGAGAACCAGGCTTGAGAGGCAGCACTTGAGAGGGGTTAGTGTCAAGTACTCCACTGGGTCTGGGTAATCTTCCTGCCCTAAAACTGCTTGACGGGGATACAGGTCACCTCTTTGTCCTTGACAGGACTGCTAGGCCTGGGTGGCTAACCTGCTTTTGTAGCCAGGAGGGAAGGGCCAATGAGAAAGTTCAGAAGACTGCCTCCTTCCTCTTCCAGGGAGAGGCTAGTTAGCCACCTTGGGGAAATCACATTCAGATTCTTCAGGTTTGCGTTATAATGTGGCCTTAGAAATCCCATGCCCTGGGTCTTGTCATCTTTCTTGGTTCAGGGCAAAGTGTATTCTTGCCTGGCTATTATTCTGTTAAACATATATCCCCTTTAAAACATTTATGAATGCTAATGATGAGGTTAATTAAACACAGCTCAGTGTCAAACATTTACCTTCTCGAAAGGAATGCTCTTCTCTGTCAAATAGTTGTTGTAGTAACTACACTATGTAAAGGGTTCATGTAGCTGTTCTAACAATGTATCCACAACTTCCTTTTAATCTCTCTTCTTCTTCTTCTTCTTCTTCTTCTTCTTCTTCTTCTTCTTCTCTGCCTATTCCTCAGATTGATGTGAAAGGATTGCAGCATGTATATTTAAGATAGTGCATTGACATATTCTTCCATAAAATGACTAATGTAATCCATATTCAAACAGATTCAATGTCTACATTATCATTTACCCATATCCAAACAATGCAGTGGCTCAGAGGCAGAGGTTTGAGATCCGTCCTTACTGCAAGTGATCAGATGGGTATCATTTTTCTCCTTAAGTATTACCTTTCCCAATAGCAAAAGAGCTCAATCTTTTGCACTGTCAATTTTGCCCCTTTTAGGAGCATTATCTTCAAGGCAGAAGAATGATTTTTCAATATATATATATTTCTCTATATATCTTTGCACTAATTTTCAAAATACTGGGAAGGATCCTTTGTCTCTTGGAAGAAAAACGACTAGTTTTTCACACAAGCAAGATATCATATTAACTAGAAAGCTCTAAAATCCAACCCCTTTCAAATTCTAAATTGCATATCTGAAGGAGAAGAAAAGTAGAACGATGCCAAAAAAAAAAAAAATGAGAGAGAGAAAGGTTCCTAATTTAAGTCTGCCAGGGGGTGGTATCTAATTTTCACTTTGAATAGAATATTGCTCCAGTAATTATCCTACTATTTAAGAACAAGAATAATTAGTGTAGTAACCTCACAGTCTAATAGTACTCCCAGCCTACTGTAGGCATGAACCCTACAATTAGAGTTGGAGAAGATTATGAAACTTTTTTACAGTAAATGTTTCTAGATATTGCTATATTAAATGGGTTACTAATAGAGCTGAGGTTAAATGGGCAGGGGGTTCTTCTTGTAAAGTTTTCCTTCCCCCATGAAGTGCATCTCCTTTTTCAGCTATGTTTGGATGGGGGCATCACTTAGAGCAGGTGTGTACCCAGCATCTATTCAGGTTGCCTACATCCTTCCATACCTCATATTCAGGCAGCAACAGCACATCAACACGAGTCTTTCTCAATTCCTCTTTTCCTCTGTGCCTGATGAGTCACAGAATGCAAACAAAGCTAGTTCTGAGTGACAGCAAAACCCTCACCCTGAATTAGCTTCATTTGCTCTTAGAGACATTTCACAGTGACTGGCTGCATGGCGATGACAAAGTTACTGAGAAGAAAGAACTGTTTTTGTTGGGGTTTTGTTTTTGTTTTTTTTTAAAAGAAAGCAATGGTAAATCAAGACTGTGAACAGTAACCAACTGGTATAAAAAGGGGACAAGTATTGGGCTAGTCATGAAAAAAGTGTGTTTGCTGAAAGACATTCAGCCCTGCAGCGATCATAAATAATAGGCTTTATTCACACTTACTATGCTCTCCACCTCCATCGTTCAGCCCGGACACTGAGGTCCTCTTCCGAGGGTCTTCTGGCGGTTCCCTCACTGTGAAAAGTGAGGTTATAGAGAGCCAGGCAGAGGGCCTTCTCAGTAGTGGTGCCCGCCCTGTGGAACGCCCTCCCATCAGATGTCAAGGAAATAAACAACTATCTGACTTTTAGAAGACATCTAAAGGCAGCCCTGTTTAGGGAAGTTTTTAATGTTTGAAGTTTTATTCTGTTTTTAATGTTCTGTTGAAAGCCACCCAAAGTGGCTGGGGAAAGCCAGCCAGATGGGCGGGGTAGAAATAAATTATGATGATGATGATGATGATGATGATGATGATGATGATGATGCACTCACTGTGTTATTCACAATGCATATGTATCCTGTACTTTGTTATACCGTTTGGTGCATTGTTTCTCAAACTAGCTTCACACCAATTGGAGTCCTAAATCCTTTGCTAATTCATCTCCAGCCAAGGTTTGAACAGCTGAGTATGGGGTAAAAACGTCCCCACCCCATCAGTGGCCCCTGGTGTATACAGAAACAAAGGAGTCTGACATTAATTAAGCTGTGTCGATGTGAATAGCTGGGAAGAAAGTGATGTGAAACACACTGGGGAAACCGCAATTTCACTGCCCTCAAAACTGGTAATGTGAACTTAAATATGGATGGAATTAAATGGTACAATTCTTTTTTGCATGACTTTCTTAGGTAGTTGGGGTACTGACAGCTAAAGAAATTCAAAGGTGGAAGACATTTGAATAATATCTACTCTATAAATAATTGTGACTTTTCAAACTATACATTGATCATTTTTATTATTAGCTCTCTTCCTTCTCCCCTTGCAAATAGATTGCAGCAGAGGGTAATCCATTTTCATTCTATTACTGAACATAATCATTGTGCATTGTGATACATTATCTCCCATGTAAAAAATGTGTCTCTGGAAGAGCCATCAGCGTCAATCTAAGGTATAATAGCTTTCACCTTTTTGTAGATTGCAACCATAGCATTTGAACATTCGTTTTGCTCTGTTGCGTTCATTGTATATGAAGCTCATATATGTCTTGCTTTATGCTATACAAGCCTCTTTGCCTGTCTGCCATATAGATCAGAATGGCAGATACCATTTGATACTATTTTCTTATTTAATTTAATAAATCTTATTTAATAGATTTTAGAACCACCTTTTAGCTTATTTAGCCCCACTCCCAAGGAAGTTTAGGAGAACATCAACATAAAAATATTGATTGTCTACCACAGTTTATCATGTATGTTCTCATGCATGAATATTTTTCCCCTACAAAACAAAACAAAAACCAGACAATGCCATTTCAGTATTTAATGGCTTCAACAGCACTAAAGCTAGTTGTAACTATCATTGCAGCCTTATGCATACTCAGCTTCGACTATGTCCTATTGAATACTAGAGATAGGATTGTGCTGCAAGTTCCATTTGAGATTAATGAAGCAGGGTAGTTGTAACTCTCAGATTCCATCATTTTGAATGGAACTACTTATCACAAACATCAGATAAGGAGGCTAACTTTTGTTTCTGGAGTATGGCACTCCAGGCCGCTGGATTAGGTTTACATGACTCAGTGTTTAGAATAGAATATATTTTATTGTGATTGTCCCCTTCGGGGACAACGAAATTACTTCTCCATACCAAAAAATTATAATGAAAATAGCAGCCTGCAGAAAACTAGCCAGACCAGGACTGTTCTCCATGATATGCTGTTTTTCTGCTGGAGGGATTCCATGCCTATGGATTCAAACATATGACTAGTCTCCACCTGAAGTGGTACAAAAATAGCTTGATCTACTTATTCATGAATGTGAGGCTGATAAAGCAACTTACTTTAACTGGACTGGGGTCAACAACCTGCTACCATACTTCAGATCTTCATTTGACTGCATAAAAGGGGGTTCTTTAAACAACAAAGAATAGTTTTTGCATAGGATTAATCTACATGGACTCCTGAGTTTTCACCTTTCTTCATAAGAAGTACAGTCTGAAGCACCAACCTGTATGGAGTAGAATGAATTGGTTAAAATAACTTGAGTTGCTAATACTGTTCCTGAAAATCAACACTAGATTTCCCCCTCTGCATTTGATGAACTGTCGCTGCAGGGTTTCTGTCTGACATTTATTATTTGTACTGATAAATTTCACAGTTCAACAAATACACTAAAATTAATGAATATTAATCAAAGCAGTTCACCAGTGATAAATTCCAGAAGACTTATCATGTTGTTCTTTTGTAACAAAAACAACAGGCAGTTTTGTGGCACCTTAAAAATGTGCAAATGTAATTTTTAAAAGCTGCAATTCTATAGCCCCTTTCACCCTGAGAATAAAGCCCACTGAACTCAGCAGGAGTTACTTCTGAGTAGGCATGTACAGGATTGCATATTCATGCATTATCAAATCTTGCTTCCAGAGTAGCATCACAAATGCATTTACAGTTCACCCTTCTGTTTTTGATTTCCAGACTTTGTGCGGATCTTTGACTATGTACAAGCCTGCAGGTTTCAGTTCATCTCTCCCTCCCTCTCTCCCTCCTCCCCTCCCTCTCCTTCCTGGGTACCAAATTGGCATGAACACATAGGCACAACAAAATATTTGGTGACATGACTGCATGCTTTATTTATACTGTGACTCAACCATGTTCATTTCTGCACTTGCCCTTTGGGTAATCTGTAAGAGAAGAATTGTGAGACTTGTGAATTGTGACAAACTGCATGTGTAGTTTTCTAATTACTATTAGAAATTCTTCAAGTTATAGCAGAAGGCAGGTATTGTGGATCATGGGGCAGAGCATGGAATAGCAATGAAGTGGAGTTTATCACCATTGTAATGAAGGTGTTCACTTATAATGTGCCACTTGCAATGTAGTGAGCATGCTTAAAAGGCAGTGACTGTAAAGCCCCATAACCTCCTTCTCAGCTTGCACAGCTTGTGCCATTTGTGTGTGTGTGGCTGGGGGCAGGGAATAACTAGTTGACCCAGCCACGCTTTTCTGTGGCTGATTTGGTGAAGTGGAATGTCGGCTGCACAAATGGCAGACAGGACATTTCCGGCCGGCGTGGCTGTGTCGCGGCTTCCCTCTGTAGCTACTGGAGGTGCCGTCTCCAACCCACCAAGGGCAAACTCGGTCTTTGTGCCTGGCCTACCTTTCCAGCCAGTCCGTACGGGTCTGGAAATGTCGGACACGGCCTGGATCTGTAGCCGTTGGAGAGACAGCGCCGCAAACCGCGAAAATGGCGATTCCGGCCGGCATGCCTGTATACCCGTCGACGGAGGCAGGAGTAGTGTTTCCGCCTCGTCTGTCTTTCGATTGGATGGTGGCAGTGACGTCGGGAGAGGAGGAGGAAGGGTCAGAAACAGGTGTGTTGTGCTGTACTGTTTAACGTCCACTGGAGGGTGCTATATTTTTTGCACAAAATGACATTTTTACCTGGGAAAGGTGTGGTATTTGTGCAGTATAAGTACATATGATTACTCCCATATGGGCATGGAACGTTGTGTCCAAATTTGAATGGAATCGATCAAGGGGTTACGGAGAAAGGCGATCGTTAACAAACATCCAACTTGAAAGATTATATATATATAGATTCATGTAGCCACAGCCAAGGGCATTTACAGATTGCTGCAACTTAAAAGATTTTCAAACACAGCCATCTTGCTATTGATAAGGCAGCCAATATGGAAAAATGTTTTTTTTGGTTTTTTTAAAACAACCTATAACCAAATGAAAATGACATGAAGGATGGATCTTGTCATTTAAGATGCAGCAATTTCTTGACTCTTGTTAGTATTAATTGAAGCTCTTATTTGCCACATGTTCCCAAAAGGTGATTACTTTCCTCAAAGTGCAAAGGTATCAGACTCTTGATTTATCCCTTGCACCTGCTGCTGTTGGAGAAAACAGTGCATTTGATTCTGTTCTGCTTAGCTTTCCTTCCTGTCTTGCAGCTTGGAATATTGATCATCTGACTCAAGGCTTCCTGAAGGTTTCAAATGCTTTTCTAGATGGCTTTGCAAAAAATAATAAAAAAATTCAAAATTAAAAAACAACTCCCCAAGGCATTGGGAACATCATACTTTTCGAAACTAATGAATCAAACAAAAATGTAGTGTTACCTTTGCTGATAACCTCATCTAATGAGGCTTAGCAGTTCAGTGTTTTGAGAGGGCTTTTATGCAGATTCCAGCTGTGTCACTATTTGTAAAGCCTTTGCATTTCTTCTCCAGGGAGCCAATCTCTAGGGAAAGCAATAACTTGGCTTTATTCCTGCCCTCTTCTTCCCCTGCCTCTCTAACCCCTTTATCTTGATCTCTCTAAAGTTCTCCCTTTGCACTGGTATTGTTATTGCACTTCACATGAGAGTTTGTGATGATAATGTAGCTTTGGGTAAATCAGAACACAGCACGCACTGCCCATTGATCCAACAGTGTGTTTTGACTAGAGGTTCAAGGTCATTCTACATCCATCCCTGTTGCTTTCTCCTCTTCTTCCACTTGCAAGTACGACTTCTCAGTGGACTGGCTTTCTGTATTTTTCACCCTGTGCCAAGTTCCGAAAGCCTGCTATTAATTACCTTGGCTGGAAGTCAGAAGCAAAGCACCGTGCCAAAAATAAGAGAGTGGTCCCTGAGATGTACGAGGAACAAGCTGGCCCTCTGCTTGTTAATTCACCATCCTGTGCACTTCATCACAGAAGCATTTATATCTTGGTAACCCTGGTGGGTGGGGTTGGGAGGAAGATAATTGATGGAGCTTCCTATAATTAGGAGGCGCTCAACACACAGGTAGCAATAAGTTAAAAACCTGCCACAAGGAGGGGAGAAACTAACCTTTTTATGAAGGGAAGTCAACTGCTCTTTTGAAAATACAGTGATATGTTCAGATGAATATTAACTGTGTGATAGCAATCAACATTTCATGGTGAAGAATACTTTCAGAATAAAGGATTGATGGTGCTCTCAGAACATTATGGATACTAATGGTTGCTAGGTCTCTCCATAAATCTTGGATGGCTAATAAAGTTAAGCTGAATATTTACTATGTGTGGGGACAACTTCCAAAATTGCCCCTAAATTGGCTGCTGTTGTTTTATTAAATTGACCCTGTGTCACTGTGCCTATAAAACATCAGAGGCTCTGCTGAGAATTCATGTCTGTCTAAGGAAACAGGGGTAAACAGACCTTTTCCTTGTGCCTGCATTTAATTCCTGTGTACAAAAAAGGCAGAGGCAGCTGAAAGTTGGAGCAAGGCAGCCACAAAGGAATTGGCATCTGTACACTCATGTGTGCTGTATCCTTGCATCTAGTCGTTCACACCTCTGAATTGCCATCACAGAGACCGCAGATACACCAGATTTCAACAACAAAATTCAGAGAGGAAATGCAACTGATTTGGTTAGGCCAAATCTGAGATGGAATATTATCTAAGAAAAGAACCCTGTCTAGTCCAGCCCATGAGAAGCCCATGAGCTTGGGCATGAGCACAGCAGTACTCTTCCACTCATGATCTCCAGCCGTTGGTTCTTCAGAGGCACACTGCCTCTGCTACTTGGAGTTAATATATCCTTCATGACTACTAGCTGCTGATAGCCTTATCCTCCATGGGAGACTTATTCTCCTTTTTATAGACTTTGAAAATACTCAGTTCTCATGGGAGTTTTACCAAACAATATGAAAGAACCCAAAACAAATGAATGAGAAAAATGATACAGTGGAACCTTGACTTACGAATTTAATGCGTTCCGAATGCACACTCGGAAGTCGAAAAACTCGGAAGTCGAAACGCAATTTCCCATAGGAATGCATTAAAAACGGATTAATGCGCTCCTATGGGAAGAGAAATCGAGGGTCACTTACCTTGTCGATGTGGACGGCCAGGCTCCCGCAGCTCTCCTCTTCTTGCAGGCGGCTCTGAGGGGTGCTCGCCACTGCCGCAGCCGCAGCCATGGTGCGCAAAAAAAAAAAAAACGCCCAAAAAAAGCCCGAAAAAAAGCCCGAAAAAGCGGCTGCGGGGCTGCAGCGAAGCCGCCCGCCTCCAGCCATGGCGAGTGGGGGGGGGAACCCCGCCATGGCAGGCAGAAAAAGCAAAAAAAAAGCCCGAAAACAGAGCAGAGCCGCCCGCTTCCAGCCATGGCAAGCAGCGGTAAAAACCCCGCCATGGCAAGCGGGAAAAGCAAAAAAACCCGCCCGAAAAATGGGGAAAAAAGAAGAAGAAGAAACCGGGGAAAGCGGCTGCGGCGAGCGGGGGGAAAAAAGCGCGGGGAAAGGGGGGAGAGAAGGAAGGGGAGCAAAGGCTCCGCTCGCAACCAAAATGGCCGCTTGAGCGAAGTCCCGCCTCTTCCCTTCCACATGACCTACCTAAAAAAAAAAACCAGTAGAACCTCGGCTTCCGATTCAGAAGTCGAAAAATTTGGAAGCGCCCGGCCGGATTCTTCCATTCGTAACTCGAAAAATACGTAAGTCGAGTTACTCGTAAGTCGAGGTTCTACTGTACTAGAATAAAGCCAAGGCTCCACTTCAGCTTCCATTACGTTTAGGAGGACTGGGAGAGTTTCCAGGTGGGTAGGGAGACCACAAGATTACAAGATTCCCATCAATGTTCAATTGGTTGTTCTCAGATTCAGCCTATTTCTCGAGAACATTTATTATTTTGTAATAAAAACAAAACAATAAGATATTCTTAATTATAGTCTTCAGTAATAACAATAAGCAAGATTATGGGAGAAAGCCACAGTCAGTCCCCCTTTTGTAGCAAATAAATAAATAAATAAATAAATAAATAATGCCTTAGTAATGAATAGCTACTTGTGGAGCCATATCCAGTCGTCTTGAACTATCATTTGGTAAGTAGAGTCCAGTAAGTTGATCAAGGATATAGATTCTCCTGAAGGAACGAGACACAACTACGGATACATCAACAATGAGGTTAACTATTCGATTATTGTTTGCAAAAGGGGGAAATGAGCAACTTTCTCTTACAGAAGTTCTAATAGGTTCTGTGGCTGTTGAAAACATTTTGAGCAAATGAGATCAGTTGATTTATGGTGACCTTTTAAAAAAAATACTAATAAATCTGTGATAAATATCAACAGTTCGTACTGAAGGATTATTTCACAATATTGAATTGATGTTGCTTTTGGAACATTATGGATACTAATGGGCACATTAGTACGAATGAATGTAAAAATTAATTAATCCAGGCTGATGCAGACAACTTGGCACTATACTTAAAAGCATGTGGCTCCTGTACCACACAAGAAAGCTGTTGTCTGTAAGCTCCATTTAAGTCCAGAAGTTACAGAAAATGGTTTCCTTCTGAAGTACAAGCCCCATGAGCGTGTTACATTACTCTGGCCAGTGCAAAGCTCCTGGCCATGTGCGTGAGAGAGAGAAAGGAAAGAGTATCTTGCATTTAAAATGTGACACCCAAATTCTACCTTAGCTTTAATGAAAAGGGGGGGGGAACCAAAAGAAATTACACATAAACCAGGTGGAGTGAAACTTTGTATGGTCCAGGTGTTGCTAAACTACAATGCCCATGAGACCATGGGAGTTGAACTATAACTCCATCATCAAGAGAGTCAAAGGTTCACCACACCACTGCAGACAATTGTTGTTGTTGTTGTTCAGTCGTTCAGTCGTGTCCGACTCTTCGTGACCCCATGGACCAGAGCACGCCAGGCACGCCTATCCTTCACTGCCTCTCGCAGTTTGGCCAAACTCATGTTAGTAGCTTCGAGAACACTGTCCAACCATCTTATCCTCTGCCGTCCCCTTCTCCAGCTCAGTGCAGACAATACTGAGCTAAATGTACCGGTGGCCTGACGCAGTATAAGATAGCTTTCTATGTACGTATGTTCTTTACTTTGAACTTGTATTTGGGCTTCTTCCCGTGTCTTCCATTTGTCTTCCCCCGGTCTCATTATATGCCACATATATTTCAAACATATTTATTCGAAGTGAAAAAGAAAAGGGAAAAGAGTGCCCTGCATTTAAAGGTTGTTGATTGAAGAAAGGTCTACAGTCAGGTGTTGATGGGAAAACTCTTTACACACCTGACATTGTAGAGGACAAAACTTCTGCCCTGTGTGGACACATCTTCCCTTCCGTTAACCAGACACCTCTGAACCGACATTTGATTGGGAGTCCTGCAAAAGACAACTGACTTAATCCTGAGCTGTGCTAAGCACCTCTGTTTCGACCTGCTAAAACAGGGAGGGAGTTGCAGGTGCTCATCATCTCTAAGAAACTGGCCCAGTGACTGGAATGTAAAATGTGACATTACTATTATCTCGAGCTCCAAACGCTCCGAACAATTAGCTTCATTTGCACAGGCAGTCCATTCGCCCAGTGATGTGTCACATTTACACTCGTAACTCCCGTTAGCAGTAATAGGAGTTAACAGCATAAATTCTCCATGAAGCAAGAGATGAATGGACTCTGAGGAGTGAAACATTATGAAACCCTGCGCAATTTCAGCCTCTCCTGGAATTGTCCAATTCTGTTGAAATGCTCTCTTGGTTGCTAGCGGGCACATGGCCTTTTCAAAAGCTTATGAGCCAATTGCATACCTAAAATAAATAAATAAAACAAAGCACATCATTAATTATTGTGTTAAACAGGCAGCTTGCTATTGATTCATTTATTAACATCTAATCTTATTACAAAGAAAGCTTTAAAAGCCTTTGAACTGCATGACCAGCCAAATACACATATTGAAATGCTAGCGTAGAACAGGAAGGAGCTAGGGCTGTGCTGAAAGTTGCCCTCGATATCCTTGCAAGTTTTCTTCCCCTATGAAATAGGTTTTCATGTTTGGCCTCATTCTCAGGGTGCTTTTTTCCTGTATATTTTTAGTGCACATGGGATTGGTAATCACAAGTGGTGCACATATTTTTCTTTCCACCAAACATTTCTCCATAGCTCTGCAATCTCATAGGCAGTCTGTGCTCTCTGATCTGAAGACCCATGGGCCATAGCTCATTGTAGAACTTCTGCATGCAGGATCTCTTGTTTAGTCATTTAGTCATGTCCGACTCTTCGTGACCCCATGGACCAGAGCACGCCAGGCACTCCTGTCTTCCACTGCCTCCCGCAGTTTGGTCAGACTCATGTTGGTAGCTTTGAGAACACTGTCCAACCATCTCGTCCGCTGTTGTCCCCTTCTCCTTGTGCCATCAATCTTTCCCAACATCAGGGTCTTTTCCAGGAAGTCTTCTCTTCTCATGAAGTGGCCAAAGTATTGGAGCCTCAGCTTCAGGATCTGTCCTTCCAGTGAGCACTCCGGGCTGATTTCCTTAAGAATGGATAGGTTTGATCTTCTTGCAGTCCATGGGACTCTCAAGAGTCTCCTCCAGCACCATAATTCAAAAGCATCAATTCTTTGGCGATCAGCCTTCTTTATGGTCCAGCTCTCACTTCCATACATCACTACTGGGAAAACCATAGGTAAGAGCAAAAGAGAAACCTGTTTGAAATCCTGGAGATTTACTGCCAGTTAATGTCAACTGTACCAAGCTAGATGAACCAATCACCCCCCCCCTCATTATAAGGCAGCTTCCTATGTAATCATGTTCTTATAAGATGAGTGGCCTTATTTGAAAGAACATACACACTGTCCCAACCTCCCTGCAGAGTTGCCATTTCCCTTCTCCTTCCCAGTAAGTGGCAGCAGCATACTTGTTGGAAAGCTAGCTACTTGCAAGGCAGAGCAGAGTTACTCAGAGTTATCACTCCCACTGGACTCTGCCTTGTGATGCAGATGCTGACCTTCTATCAGATTTTCTTCAACTTAAGTCTTCGTTCTTGTCAGGTATTTGAAAACCAGGACTCAACCTTTAAGATGTCACAGTTTCCGCCTCTGGAGTCTTGCTGGTTCCTTAGTTGAACTGTCAGCTGTTGCCAATCTAGCTGAAAGGCATCTTGGAGTCTCCCTCTCCTGGTTGGCTTTCCTCTACTTCTACCTTTTGTGATTCTCAGCTTACCTTTTCCATAGTCCTAGGCCCTCTGTTTCCACCATCTAAACAACCAACTGACTGAATCTCTCTCTCTCTCTCTCTCTCTCTCTCACACACACACACACACACACACTCACACTTCTGATCCATCATCAGGGATTCCAAACCCTCTTTGGCCTATAAAAAAGGGACCAATGAATTTGAACAGAATATTCACTGAAGGAATTGTCCCAGTTTGACCTTTTTCCATTCTCCTGTCCCATATAAAAGACAGATTCTGCTATAACTGCCATTATAGAAAACCTTACAAGTATGTAAACACCTCTTTTGAAACTGTAAGAGCCTAGCTGTTTCTTGTCAGAATGCCAACTTAACACACACACCATCCATGGTATATTTTTGGCTTCAGTCAGAAGTGTTCTGCCAGCTTATCTCTTCATACGGTTAACTCTTTACCAAACGAATGCTGCTTATAACAAAACAGTGTTGTTACATTTAAATTTCCCTTCATGGTGTAATCATTTCTTCACAGAACTGCTCTGCTGATTCAACTTGCTATTTTTTATGCTTTTTGTAAGAGCATCTCAACAGTTACTATGATTAACTGAATAGACAACAGGGTTATGAACCAGGACTAACTTTTCTGAAAAATGCAAAAGGTAACTATGACTTACACATTTAAACTCTTTCAATACCTAATGAGCTTCTCCTTAGAATGATTTACTCTAATTGTCTCACAAATGTATCCATGATAAACAAAGTACCATAATCAGTGATAGTTCTTTTCTATCTCATAAGAGTTGTATTGTTTTTTGTGTTTGTACTTTTTTGTTATTTTTAACTTTATGTCAAAATAAAAATCCTTTTTTAAAAAAAGAAAAAAGGAACAAATAACTTTCTTGTGAAGCTATACTAGAAGTAAGATCTAATTAGGGTGACTTTTGACAATAATTTTGAAGTTTTGGACAAAGTGCATCTGATTTTTAGACTAAGTTACTTCAAAATCCTTTGCCTCAGAAAAGACATCTGACTTAGAACTTAGAACTTGTCACCTGAGAAAGAGAAAAAGAACAACCTTGTTTGCAAACCACTAGAGTAAATATCTCTGTAGAAACACAAATCTTTGGGACAACAGGATTGCCAGGATGTGTACTGGGATTTGTTGATTCACCCCCTTCCTCAGACACAGAAAGGAGCTTTATACGTGCATGAATTCTACACAAATACAAAAAGAAAAAAAGAAAAACTTCCTAGCAATAGAAATACTCCCTTGGATATGAAAGAAAGATATATTCTTCTGGATCCAGTTAGCCATGCCTTAGTCCCATTGAAATTGATGGGATAAATTAGTCAAGACTAACTTTTTTTTTTCCCAGTGGGACTTCCTCTGGTTCTTAATACCTCTATGAAAGCAATCAACCCCATGACATGATTACACTCATATTATCTGATCAGCTTGAACCCACCGCCACCCATGCATTGGAGAGGTAAGTCTGAGGAAAGGAATCTGCTCTATATCTGCATGCTCCTTTATGTTCATGGTTCTAAATCACTTGAGGAACCTTTGGTTGTAAGAGCAGGCTCTCTGCTTCAGACTGTCAGCCCCAACATGTAGACATCAGCAAAACAGAGCCAACTGGGATGCAACAGAGAAACAAGGTTAGCAAGTACAGGTTTTTTTTTTCCAAACTCGAACATCTTGCAGCTGATTTCAGGGGAATTTTTTGAGATCAAGATTTATAATCTATAATGACTTCTAGTCGAGGATGGAGAAAAATTCCATTTGGTCTGCATTTTTAACTGAACTTAACTAATGAACATTCCCAGTCAAACTAATGATTCAGAATGTGATTATACTTTGGATTTCACTCTTCTCCAAATTTCCCAATATGGTCCACAAATGCAGAAAAAGCTGGACTTTAGGATAAAATACTTTTAGGAATTCATAAGTTGAAATAAGATACTTTTCAAAAAATTACATATATAAATTTTTCACATGGATTTTTAATTTTTTTAGTTACACATCAGTGCTGAAGGAGGAAAGGCAGAATGGTTGTTGAGGTTATTGGAGACAAAGCTGATATGTTTGTTTAGAGAAAAACCATTGCTGACATTTATTAATAATAATAATTAGAGAACCCCTTTTGGACTTTTTGCGTAAAAAGGAAAATGAATTAATTTGGGTTGGAGGATTGGGGAAATATTGCCTAACAGAAAGTAGATCACTTGGATGGCATTCTAGAGTGAATAATTTGATTAATTTATTGTATGTAACAGACAGATGGAAAGTAGGAAGTCCTTTTTACTTTTCCTCTCTTCTTTATTCTTTTCTCTTCTCTTCTCCCCCCTTTGGGTCCCCCCTTCTTTCTCTTTTCTCTTTTTGATTTTATTTAGATTAGTTTCTTTTATCTTATTGTATTATGAAAAAGCTTTAATAAAATAAAAAGTAAGACTGGAAGACTTAGGAATAAACACGCTTTTAAAGCCTTTGAGGCCCCCATGAACCTGAAATTTTAGCCCATTTTTACCCATGACAAAAACTGAACAACCATGTTGTGATAAGACTCAAGTTATACAATGCCATATTATTCAGTTCTGCCATGTGTACATGATTGAACATTGTAAGACAGCTGATAAAAGATTCGTATGACAATATCTTATTAAAATAAACAAGTTATTCTTTTCACAATAATTTGTTTAGTGGAGTTTCACAGAGCTCCGAACTAGACAAAACAAAACATCTTTGTGAGCTAATTACTTCTAAAATTCTATTAACATAACAATTCAATACAGCTGTTTGCAGGGCATTCCTAGTTAGGGCTTTAGTTGCCATGACGACAGAACAGTTTTTAAATGAAGCAACTAATTTGAGGTTGTTCTTTGGAAACAAAGACACATAATGTATCCCTTTTTAAAAAAAATGTATAAAATGTGTGTGCGTGAGTGTGCATTTGTGTGTCCATGCTGAAGGATCTCAAAGAGTCTTCTCTAAAGACTTGTTGCACAGAAAATAATTGCTTTGGATTAAGCAACTGGGCTGCTGCCAAAACACTTCAGAAACTGGGGATATTAGCTGATGGGGATATTAGGTCAATGTCGTGCGCAGAGATCCTGAAGTAAACATTTAGGCTTAGGGTGCCAAATTCAAAGGAACTTGTGAAATAACTATGACTGGGATTTTTCATGTTACCATTTTATTATACTACACTACACTACACTTGAGCACTTGAAGATCAGTCCTCAAAATCAATCCTCATAAGAAGGAAGCGGTGGCGAGTGATTCACCTGACCAGGACGGTGATGTTAATCTTGTTTAAAATGGAATTGGATTCCTGCTTAAGGATCATATGTAGAATTTCAAGAAATGTATAGATCAGGCATTCTCACTGGAACTGTAACTGACTACCAGAGCACAAAGTGCTTTTCGTTACCAAGGCTGTTTCACCAACTGTGATCCTACCTGGACAATGACAGGTGCAGGGGGTGCAAGTGGTCTATAAAGCAGAATGGGGTGTGGGGCAGACAGGTGTCCTTGCCACTTCTGCCTCTCCTCCCAGAAAGTACCTTGGGGGCAACGTGAGTTTTGCCTTACTCCTGCTTCATCCTTGATAGCATGTATGGTACTTTATGGTACGTTATTGAAATTTGAAAGTGTGTTTGTGTGTGTGTGTGTGTGTGTGTGTGTGTGATGCTTGTACAATATGGCTCCCCCCCACCTGTGTGCCCCCTGGACACACACACCAAATTGGCTGTGAATGGTGTTGGCAGGGCCGGCGCGTCCATTTAGGCGAACTAGGCAATTGCCTAGGGTGCCAAAATGGAGGGGGCGCTGGCCAGCCTGCCCCCCGCCCCCCCCGCCGCCGCCTGGTGCTGCCCCAACCAGCGGCGGAGCAAGCAGGTTGGGGCGAAAACCGCGGCGGCGAGGGCGCCAAAATGGAGGGGGAGCTGGCCAGCCTGCCCCCCGCCGCCGCCCCAACCAGCGGCGGAGCATGCAAACTGCGGCAGCGGAGGGCGCCTGGCCGGGAAGGGGGCGGGGCACCACTCCGCAACATGCGTCATACGCAATGACGTCACGTGGCCCGCTCCCTCACCTAGGGCGCCAAAATTGCCAGCACCGGTCCTGGGTGTTGAGACAATCCCCCAGGACAGCCCTTTGAGGAAGAAGAGGGGGTAATTGCATCTGCAAGTGGATAGGTTTGTAATAGTGTGGTGTTGAATTCCACCCCAAGTCTGCAGCTTGGGCATGTTTCTGGATGTAGACTTATTTCTGGGTTCTCAGATGGTGGCAGTAGTTGGGAATGATTTTGAGCAGCTTCAACTAGTGTGCCAAATATTCCCCTTCCTGGATGAAGCAGATCAGGCCACTGTCATAGCTGTGTAGTTCTGGCATGGTCTGCACAACCCATGGAACTGGGGTGTGAGTACATTATTTCTGCGATGATAACCTCTGACCATACAGAGCTGGCTCTATAGCAATAGGCATGCAACACTGGTTACTAATGAATTGGGTCTCTGACTTGAAAGTAAGACTTCATAGGAATGCTTACATACAGTATATGAAGGAGAGGATGATCAAAGATATTTCAGTTCAACTTTACTGGACAGAAGGCTTATGGAATGATTGCTTAGGCAGCACATAACTAAAGAACGAATACTCTGATGGGGCGAAAAAGTGTATATACTAGCTATTTATAGCTATTAAGGTAATGCATGTGATTATATATAGAAGGCGATTGTTACCCAGGATGCAAACTATAATACCATATGCCAATCATAATGTGCTGGCTCTCATCTAGATTTCTTCTTTTAAACACCCTCGGACTAAAATAGATAATCACTGAAATTGTTATTCATCTCTGCTGCTACACCATTTTTATTTTTAAAATAAAGTCTCTTCATCCTGCTTCAGTCACATGGTCAATGATGTCATGGTTTAATGTGAGCTGACTATGGGATAACCACACAGAGAACAAACAGAACCAATTGAAAATGATGGCAATCTGTCAAAATCGTGACTGCAGCCAATGGAGGGAGGTCACACAGTGAATGGGCTGACATCATGATAATATATTACATATGATTAAATTTGGTTATGTGCTGAACCACTGAGTAAATAAAGGAAAACATTGCTGTTGCCCTAACTTGGTATCACTGAATCTTCTACTGCATTGAGCACTTTGCAGTCAAATTATTAAAGCATAGTGCTTTTTGATAATGTCAGAAACGTTCAGGATAAAAATATGCCTTTTTTTTTTTTGTTCAGCCCTAATTAAATGCCCCCAAACAGTTGTAGATAATTGATGAATTGGTGCTGTTCAGAATGCAGCTTAAATTTCCTGTTCCTGTTTATATTTTTATCCAGATACACTGAATAAGGAAACATCCAATTTTATACCCAGATGGGATTCTTTTCAAACAGCAGTTGTGATCCACCATAGTTAATCTGTAATGTTCTGCCAGCTTATCTCTTGTGAGGGTGGATGCAGCTGTACATACTGCGTTTGAGGCTTCACGTTTAAGAGCACGTGCTTGAAAATAGTTTGTCAGCAGATGAAAAATGGAATTAGCCAACAACATCCAATGTTATATAACTAGGGATGCTTCCAAAATTCCCTCTCTTCAAAGTTCAGCCCAGATTTGGGGGTTCCAAATTACCTTCTCCTAGCCACTGGTGGGAATAATGATTATAAGAGAAGAAGAAGAAGAAGAAGAAGAAGAAGAAGAAGAAGAAGAAGAAGAAGAAGAAGAAGAAGTAGTAGTAGTTTTGGATCAGGCCAAAGGCCTAGCCTGTCCAGCAGTTTCATAATGGCCAACCAGGCACC
Organism: Darevskia mixta; assembly: GCA_034641385.1. Classification (NCBI taxonomy): domain Eukaryota; kingdom Metazoa; phylum Chordata; class Lepidosauria; order Squamata; family Lacertidae; genus Darevskia; species Darevskia mixta. The sequence goes on from JAWWNH010000029.1 coordinate 12,577,612, forward strand.
TGTATAAACCCGCGTAAATATAATTCTTCCACAAGCACACAGCCTCGCATGTGTGGTTGTCAGTAAATGACATTGACTGAAACTATAGGTAACATATCCATTATGACTAGTACTCATGGGTTGCTTTATACTCCAGGACCATTATTACCAGTGATATCAACAGATTTAATCAAAGTCTTCTTGAATTTAATGCTGACCAGAAGAAATGTTTTTGTTCTTTAAAAAAGTCTGGACATCTGTCTTGGTCTGGTACATGTAATGTCTTTTTATGTGATTTGTGCTTTTATTGTATTGTGATGGCCATTAGCTATAAACAATAAAAAATCTATTGATTGATATTGAATGGGGCTTACTCCCAGGTAGTGGGGTTAGGATCGCAGCAGCAGAGGGTAAGACCCATATGGTGTCTTGCTTTCAGACTTCCCATAGACATCTGGCTCTAGGAACAAGATGCTGGACTGTAGATGGGCTATTAGTGTGATCCAGCAGACTGCTCTGATGGTATTGAGGGCACAGGGGAAGTGAAACAGTGGCTAGAATGTTGCAAAGCAAGATCTTAATTCTTTGTGTATTTCTTATGCACACACCAAGCTCTCAAACTATGATCGTTTTTAACAATGGCATGGGTGCTTAATCATGAAAAGCACTTACAAATGCATTTAATATTCACAACAAAGAGAAGTATTGGCATTAAAATTAACAGAAGTTTCACCCGCAAACTGAAAGAAAAATGAGTTGCAATAGTAGAAAGTTGGGGTGTTATTTTTAATTTTTATTTTATAATGGAAATGTTAAATACAAACTGGATGTTTCATTGCGGTCTTGTCAGTGATAGGTGAAGACCTCTCTCTCCCCCCCAACCTTTCAAGTAGTGAATTTTCACTGAATTTTGGATCATGTGTATAGATTAAAATGCCCCTCTTTATTTTTCTATGTTGTTTTGCTTTCTGCTGCTGAAATGCTTATGCTGAAATGCTTATGCTGGAATTTGTTTACTATTTTTCTTTTGTAATTATTGGTGTATTGTAAAGTTTTATTTGTTTCTATGCTGTCCAGAGTACACTTCTTTGGGTGGCATATATTCAGTGCTGTTAATAAATAAGTCATAAATATTTTCTATTAGAAAATAAAACTGAGGCATTTAACAATATTTGCAGTTTGTAGCAAGTGAAACTTTGGATATAATTGATTATACACCCATGAGAGCAGAGGTATAGCAGAGATTCCTGGATTTTTCCATTCTGCTGTTATAGAATCTCTCTCTCTCTCTCTCTCTCTCTCTCTCTCTCTCTCTCTCTCTGTGTGTGTGTGTGTGTGTGTGTGTGTGTGTGAAAAATATAAAAAATATCGTACCATCAATTTGAAATTTGGCATGATGAATCTACAACTTAAGGGGGCACAGTCTCACTGAACTGAAGAAAAATATGTTAAGAATGACTATCAGCAGTTTAAAGAAGAGCAAATTTTCTTTATTTCTGAATGTGTTTCTGCTCACTTGAAACATGCCTTCACTTTCTCCCTTTGCCAATTTAGATTATGTCAACATTTCAAGGATATCGTAAGGCTCTCACTTTTGTTGGTTTGCAGGAAAATCCATTGTGTATTTGTGAGGTGAGAAGGTTTCATTTCAAAGTCCCAATGTGTATGTGTGTGTGTGTGCGTGTGTGTGTGTGTGTGTGTGCGTGTGTTGTGTTTTTTAAAACCTAGGAAGTACTTTACTGACTGGTACTGCAAGGTTGTCAAACAGGGCTTCTGAACAGAAGAGGAAGTGTTGACAATGCAGCTCATATCTGATTGGTTGATTAGCTCTTCTAGAGTGGAAGCATCTTCCCCATCTCAAGGCTGCAGCCAGACTGAGCAGGCTAACTAGAAACTATTGGAGTGGGAGCAGGCAAGAGAAATTTTTTCACCTAGGAGTTCCTCTCTGTATATGTAGGCAGATATTTCAGTGTTTGTGCATCACTCTGAGCATTTCTCTGTGGTAAGGATAGAAGGATCTGTCAATTTCAATTGTCCCAGTTTCTCCTTTTTCCAATGTCAAATTAAATTCTTCACACTTTGCAGCGATTTGCAATTTTTTAATCATCATGATGGGAATTTATGAGTATTTTAGTGAAAATTTCTCCTAATGAAACACTTTTAAATGCTGTTTTGACTAATGTACACATTTTTGCAAGCAATTCCCCCTAACGTAAGTCATTTTTGTATGTTAATTTCACTAATGTCTTCATTTTTATGAAGTCGCATAGTCACATGGTTTCACTGTAGGCTTGAGGGTGAGCATTTGAAACAATGTGAGTTCATCTACTCAAATTACATTGATCAGGATCAAAACCAGCACACATCACCTTAAGCAGCCCCCACTTTGTTTCCACTCACACCCACTGTGCTGTGTTCTACCCCTTCTCTCTTCTACAAGGAAACAAAGCCTTGCATTGGGAAGGCAGCAGTGAGTGTCAAGAGGAAGGATTCTCTAGTGCCTATAGGAGAGCCCTGCTAGATGTCACATTGGCTAGAAATGATGCTATTAGGGAAGGTTGGACCTACTTATAAGCTCTACTAGGAAGGGGGCAGAATTAGTTCGGTCCACATTTTAAAGCAAACTGGTCAAATTCACCTGTCTCAGACTACGTATATGCAGATTGTAATTCAGCAAGCGGATTACACAATTTTGCAATGCAGTTTGGTGTGTGTGAACAAAACATGTATTTTATAGGATAAAATTCATACAAAATGTATGTTTTAAGAAGAAGCGCGTTGAAAAGCAAACAAAGATGGATATTACATTGCAAGAATTGCATACAAAATGTGTATAATTTAAATGCAATACTTTTGCACATTTTTTTAAATCTGCGTTGTTTGTTTGCGTTGAAAAGCAAACAAAGATGGATATTACATTGCAAGAATTGCATACAAAATGTGTATAATTTAAATGCAATACTTTTGCACATTTTTTTAAATCTGCAGAGCGCACACACAGACACACAGCAGGATGGAAAGGATTTACAACTGAGCACATGCAAAACTGATATAGAGCAGACTTAGACTGACCCATTCCTCTCTGAATCCAATGCCAACACAATAATCTCTGGTGGGGAAAGTCACTTGACTTCCTGCTGGAAGTGAGGAGGAACTTCCTTTATCTACCTGCTACCTATTCCCACCTTTCTAAGGAAAATCTTTCTCCCCTTGGGGAATGGAGAGAGGGTAGCAGGCAAGAACCTCTGGTATTATGCCTTTTGTGCATTAAAGCTGAATACCTAGAGAAGTCCTTTGAAGATTTCCCAAGCAGTTGACTGTACCAGATCAAAAATGAATGGTGTGCTTTGGTACTTTCCCCGCACTACTGAATGCTGAACTTCATTAGACTTCTAACCCAACAACTGAAGCACATATTTACGGCATGAATTTCTTTACTGTATCCATTTCCAGATTTTCATGTACACAATAATCCCTCAAAATGAAAAACATTTTCAAGTCATTTGGTAAGTAACTCACACAGTCAGATTTTTGCGCGCACACACACACAAATTAAAAATAAACTAAAATTCATCTTCAGGCAAGATCTATCCATCCTCCTAGAATGCAGTTGTAAGGATTTAGATTCTCATATTTGCTGCAAGGCACAAAATGGTTTAACCACAAAATGATTGATAGCTGTAGTTAAACAGAACATTAGCCTAATGACGTATGAAACTGTAGCACAGTTGTTAACTTATGTTGAAGCTGATTTCTTACAGTGGAGATGATGTCACTTTGTATGGAGTCTGCAGTGGTTCAGTAGTTTCACTGTGAATGTGTCCTTTTGGCTTGGTATTCTCATAAGAGGCACTTGTCAAATGCATCCCATGCAATTGCTCATTACCCACTGATGTCAACCCCAGCCTCATCTTAACTTTGCAGACTAGCTCATGATGCAAGTACAATGCTTGAAAAGAATGAAAACTCTCTGTTACTAAAGCAACTTATTTTCAGAATTCTAAATTCAGGGGGCACATTATAGCTGGAGATGAATAACAAATAGTCTGTTATAGTATGATTTTCTTTGTTTTTATTTGCAACAGACTAACATGGCTACTTCACTTGAAATTGTCGCTTTGAGATTTGTGAGTAATTCAAGAAGTAATAAGATGGAGGAACAGGAGAAATTGGAGCAAGGAACGATGGATATGCCCAACCTTTGGTTACACATATACAATGGAAGCATGTGGCAATGGGCATATTCAGTTTAAGGGTGGGCTGAGAATGCTGTCCCCAGTTCACCATCCCATTTTTAGGTGGCAATTTGGGGGTTCTGTTTCAGGGATCAAGATATCACTCCATTCTTCATGGTTTTTTGTTTCAGGACTTTTGCTAATGTGCCTGTCCCCTCCCTCAAATTTGGCTGAAATCCCAAAGCAAAATGAAAAGATACCCGCCCTAATTTGCATCCAGGAACAGTACAAACTTTCAAGTCTCTCATTGATAATCTTGCACTCGCATCAGCCCCAGTGAGCATGGCTAATGGTTAAAGGATGAGAGTAGTTGTAGCTCAAGACATTTAGAAGGTGGCAGGTTGAGGAAAGCTGATCTAGATGCTAAGGAAAGATGAGCACTCTCTTTAGCCAGGCACACATTGCAAAATTCGTAATGACAGATAGCACAGAATGAGAAAAGAGAAGGAAATAGAATGGTTGGGTGGGGTGAGATATGGAGAAGTGCATACCATGTCAAAATCAAATATATTTTCAGACATTTTATTGAACTTTGTTCTTCTATGGTGACACAGCAAAATAACTTTTGAAACCCAAGTTAAAGATCATAGATTTTCAACAATGTTCTGGGACTATTTATTTGCATATGCACAAATCATTTCTCATATATGTAAAACACATTGTTAAACTCATTCTAAAATAGAGAGAATTTGTGATAACCTGTGTGCATATCAGGATAACACTACCGGTAGGAAGGTATGGGGTTGTTGATGGCTGCCTGAAAACTAAGCTTCTTGTATTCTGTAAACAGAAGCACAAACCTTTCATTTGGAACTGTTACAAAAGACCCATTTCAAGTGTAAAAATGGTGCCAAAATTTTTATAGGTTTTTTTGGAATGAACTTTATGCAATTGGAATATGACGGCACTCCAAAGACCTTTGCTTAGTTTTCGTTAGGAAAATAAACCAATCCCATGGTTGAAAGCTTGAGGAGCAGATTTTCATGTCAAAAAATAAGCTAAGTAGAAAGAAGGAAGACTGTTCTGAGTGTACTTGTATCACTCTGCCATGGTCTTCTGTATATGGTGATAACTTGTTGGAGTTGTGATTTTAATTTTAGGATTAGGACAGGCATAGGCAAACTCGGCCCTCCAGATGTTTTGGGACTACAACTCCCATCATCCCCGACCACTGGTCCTGTTAGCTAGGGATGATGGGAGTTGTAGTCCCAAAACATCTGGAGGGCTGAGATTGCCTATGCCTGGATTAGGATGTTAACCTCCAGCAGTTGGCATGAAGCTATCTTTTTCAGGAGAAAGGCAACAGCTCAGCTGTGGGGCATATGCTTTAAATGGGTTCAATCTCTGGCATCTCCAGGTAGGCCTAGAAGAGAACCCTGGAGAGTCACTACCAGTCAGTGTAGACACAACCGACCTAGATGGGCCAAAGGTCTGACTCAGTAGGCAGCTTCTTATGTTCCTAATATATTTCCAGGGTTGTTGTTGTTGTTGTTTACAATGAAGACAACTTGGAGTCCCTCACTGCCCCCAAGACCCTTTCACTCTATCTCTTAAACGAATAAAATCCAAGGTCCTTTGTTGCTGAATCCTAAAGTTACAATTACTGGCACAGGCATATAGGAGAATTATGGAAAGAAGGGGAGGAAAAGAAAGTAGGGCTGGAACAAAACTATACATGTGGTCTAGAAAGAGAAATAGGTGGGAAGTGGAGGATGGCAACCAAGGAGCATAGGGGTTTGTGTTGTTTTTTTTTACTAACTGTGGCTTCTACTGTTACTGCAAAACTGTCGCCTGGCAACCCACAGGGGGCAAACAGGGCCAAGAAGCAGTGGGTGAGTGGGGCTAAATGTTACATATTTATTTGAACTAATCAGCCAATTATTTGGCTGCTGGCTTCCAGTGTTAATTGCTTTCTCTACAAAATGTTCCAAAATACATAAACAACGAGAAATATGTAGCCAAAGAGGAATGGTTGGTTCAAAGCAGCAACGACCGCAGAAGCAAACAGTTGACAGAATCCGCTACTAGGCTGAAGTTCTGCACACCTAACCTTTCTACCCTTTATCTCGTATGCTCCTTCCTGGACTTGGCTACTTTGTTCCTGCCAGTTTGTTCCACTCCCATGTATCATCTTTTTGCCTCATTTCCCTGTCTCATGCACTCTTCCTTTAGCTTACCGTCTTTCCCCCTTTTTAAGACACCGTCTTATAAAAAATTTTCCTCAAAAAAACACAGGGTGGCTTATTTTCGGGGGATGTCTTATTTTTATTACGTCAGTATGGTACGGTACAGCCTCCCCCTGCGCGCTGAGCAGGCGGGGCAGAACTCTGCAAGAGGCGCGTTTCCCCCCGTGCCTCTCGCTGGTTCGCTGGCTCCCTGTGCACGCAGGAGGGGCTGAGGAGGCGACGGGAACAATGGCGGCACCATGGCTTACTTTTGGGGTATGTCTTACTTCTCACAAAGGTAAAAAAAACCTGCCATGGCTTACTTTATGACTACGTATTAAAAAAGGGGAAACAGGGTATTTTCCAGGTACTATTCTTTAATCTCTCTCTGTCTGTCTCTCTGTCTCTCTCTCTGTCTCTCTCTTCCTTTGTTCAGCCTGCTTGCTCCGGGCTTTCTATCTCTTAGGTTTCCTACCTCCAAATCCTTAGCCATCCCCACTTGAGAAGCTTTTATCCCAGCCAAAGTAGCAACTTTCTTTTCCCTCACACAAGCTGGACTACAAACTGCTTTGTCCCTCTGAGCAACTGAACATTCTGAGGTGTCCCATCACCTCAACCAATCAGCATTAGAGGTTTCAGTGCCCTAATCCCAAGTCAATATAGATACCTTTTCTATTCATGACTGGGTATGTGCACCTTAGTCTCAACTGCTACATTGGAAGGAAACAAATCTATGAGCACCTTTTTAAAATAAGAACTCAACAGTTCCACTTGTATTACTGATTTCCCCTAGACAGTTCAATTCATTAACAATGAAGTTTAAGCTAAAGCAGAAGTCATTCTTGACACCTACATTATAAAACCTCCTGCATCACAGAAACCAGCATACTCCCTGGCTGACTAATTTTGGAGGCCAAGGCTATGTTCAGGAATATTTTATTGGCTATGGCTCCTGCACTCAGTGAGAATACTGGGACTCAACCCAAAAACTCCTCGTAAATTCAGACGCTTCCATGCTTCAGTTCACCAAACTTCACTCCCAGCGACATTTGTTCTCTCCCGACAATATGCAGTCTCATCAGCTAAAATTGAAAATCCTACTGATGCATTTGCTGCTTCTACAATATAATTTTCTCAGCATTTGACCACAGATTCCAGCCAATTCATTCTGGGCTTGAAATGACATGTTAAGATGCCCCAGTTAGAATCCTTCACAGTTCCCCTTCTTCAAGCTTTTCCCACTCCAGCAATGCAAAGTTCATTTTTAAAAAATTCTTTCAGAGATGTATAAATTCTTTCTTATCAAGGCACGCTGACCTTGCAAAGTGCTTTTAGAACACACAACCCCCCCCCCCGACCTCCAGCAACAGATCCCCACTCAGCCATGAGGCTCACAGGGTGACCTTGGGCCAATCACTGCTTCTTGGCCTAACCTACCTCACAGTGTTGTTGTGGGGATTAACTGAGGAGGGGAGAATTACATACAGCCCCTTGAGCAACTTGGAGAAAGTGGTAGGATATAAATGCAATGAATGAATGAACAGAACCAGCATTATTATTTTTTTCAAATACCGGTAAACCAACACATTAATTGAAAAACACCAGCAGTAAAAATTCTTCAAGCACAGCACAATATCTCTGAAATGCAGAACAGGATAAAAACATCTTCAGGGAGTGATGGAGTTGCTACTGAAATGGACCTGTTCCTGAAACCAGATCTTATAATAATAATTTTATTATCTGTACCCCGCCCATCTGAGTGGGTTGCCCAAACCACTCTTGTGAGTGGTCACTGAGTCAAGCTTAATTTACTAATCTTAACACATTGGCAAGACCATACAGGTGTACTCTGTCCTTCACATAATCTGGTCATAAACTCCTTACATATTTCTTGGGGTAGCAGCCAAGCAGATTCACAGTTTGTCCCTAGGCGTGTCTATTCAGAAGAAAAATCTCAGTAAGTTCTATAGGACTTACTCCCAAGCAAATGGATATAGGACTGCAGCTTTAAGCAGCAATCCTAAACATGTTTACTACTGAGAGAGCAGCACTGAACATAGTGAGACTTAATGTATACAGTTGCACTGAAAGGCAACAATCCCATGCACACTTACTTTGAGGCTAACTCCTATTGAACTAAGCTGGACTTCTGAGTAAACATGAACAGCAGTGTTTGATCATATTCCCTGATAGGATTTAGAGTGCCAGTCAGTTGAATCACTGTAGCAGCTTTCTAAAGCTGCATGGAATAATTGCTTCACTTCAAGAAAAAAAAATAACCATTTTTATTTTGTCACTCCCATTTTGCATCATTTTCTAAATTGAAAATTCTCACATCCACATTTTTCCAAATTCAAATGTGTTTATATATAAAGAGAGACTTTTCAGCAGGGTTCAATATGAGATTTCTCTAATTGTCAAATATTAAATGCTATTGAATGCGATCTACCAAATGTTTCAGGTGTTGCATAATATTGCATGGGAACTTTTAAATCAGTAGCAGACAGTGGGATGGGAGAGATGGCCATTGAATACTATCTATCATTTTTTTCAGGTGTTGCATAATATTGCATGGAAACCATTAAATTAGTAGCGTGGAGTGGAGTGGGGCAGAGGCTGTTACCTAACCTCCCAGCAGGCGAGTCACTGCTGCTAATTGGGAGTGATAGGGTGGCAGTGATATTGGTGTAGTGAAAACTCACTGGCAAAGCAAATCTGGTGTTCTGGGGGGTTTGCTGCATTTTCCACCACCTCACCCCCAATCCTGGTAAGCAGCAGTGACTTCCCTGCTGGGAGGTCAGGTAACATTTGCCTCTGTTGCACCATGCTGTCTGCTACAACATGCTATTCTTTGGCCAGCTTTGCAGCTCTTCCACTTTATTTCCTTCCCTTCTTTCTTCCTCGGTCAGTGGGAGCTAATTTTCTGTTATCTCCTGCTAAAATAGAAGAAGAATCAAGTACTATCTGGGTCTGGATGAGACCCGGGAGAGCCCCTGCCACCTGGAATAGACCATCGTAGGCTAGATGGACAGTCTTACCTCGTGTTGCATCCAGACACCTCTCCCCCTCTATTTTCACATGATGGCTTATATATCAACTGGTGTAGAGTAACCTGACAGGTGTTGGCAGCCACTGTCACTTCCAAGCTAGCTGTTTTAGATCTGCTACCAGACTGACTGCGACCTAGCCACTAACACACCCAAATCTGCCACTTGAAATGCAGTAGTGGATGGTTAAGGTGACATAATGGTGCTCCTCTTACCTTGTGAGAACTGAGTCCCCTGCTGAGAGGTGAGGTGGTGGAGAGGTCAGCATGGTGCAAATGCACTGATAAAGTCGATATGGTGTTCCTGATGGTGTGTTTGTACCATTCTGACCTTCATTCCACCTCCACCTCCCCTGAGTAGTGGCTCAGCTGTTGGGAAGTCAATTTCACCCAGCCACTCCACCACTTCATCTGCTGTGGTTGAAATGGCTGCATTGCTTATATAATGGCCAGGGCAGCCATGGTTGAAATGTGATTGAAAGGTGTTACTTTAAAGGAAGTATGTATGTAGCCATAAAATGTGACCATAAAAAGTTCACGACAGACTGTGTGATCAGCTATGATCAAAAAGATGCTAGCAGGCTTAACACAGTTCAGGAGGCCAGAAGAAATGACTTCCTTTGAACATTTGGTCATATAAAGGAAACAGACGGGAGCGCAGATTCTGCAGATATCTAATAAGGTAGAAGGAAACCGAAGAGCAATGGAATTGCTAACAATTTAAAAATGAGTTAATGCATCATTTTCCTAGAAATGAGTTAATACATATTTCTTTAAATTGAATCAAAAGACAGGAAGCCAATCAAAGAGAGGCCATTTAAGGAACATAGGAGCACTAATAGACAGCAGATAAATTATGAAGAAACTAAATTCATTTCCTGAATCTACCTTTGCTGCAGAAAATGCTTGTGATCTGAGCCTTTAAAAAAAAAACCACCTGAAAAATAAGAGTGTTCTTTTGTAGTTCTTGCTTCATAGGATACTAGATGCCAGCTTTAAGATAACTTCCAAAGGACAGCTTTTCACAGACAGAACACTAATTTGAAAAGCTCCAATTTACAAGATGCCTTATGGGGTGGGGTCGAGGACTTTAAAATAATAATAATAATAATAATAATAATAATAATAATAATAATAGAATTCATTGGTTCTTTAAAAAAAAATCTAAGTGTTTTTATGGTGCTGCTTGACAGCACTGTCTCTTGCCCTCCATGGCAATGTAAACAACATGATCTGCCTTCAGCAACCTTCCTACCATCTCAAAAGCTGTTATCAGGTTTCTCCCTCCCAGTTCAATCTCCAAAGCACAGTTCATTTCAATAGGGCTTGTACAGGAGCGGGACTTGGTGGATTGTGTTCTTAATCTTCTTTTCTCTGAGCCAGACATGCCCACTTCCTTCAGTCCCTCTTATATGCCTTGTATTGTAAACCCTTGCTAAACCCTTTATCATCTATGTTATTGTGCTCTGAATCTTCTTCACCATAATCCCCAGATCCTTCTCAGCAATGTGACTTCCTTGTCATTTATGCCTGGTTTTTTTTTTGGGGGGGGGGAGAGGGTTTGTATTTGTGTATTTGGATTTTCTGAACTATGTGTATAAATTTAATGCTGAGAGTTCACTGGAAAATAGGTGCACCTTGAAGCCAACCATCCAATTCATGATGCTGCTATATTTTGTTAAAACTTTTAAGTACTACGTTCTGATGCTAATCCACTCCACTGTTAGGAAGTTAGGGGCCAAGAGCATAAACAAACAAAATCACAAATATTTTACTATATATGTGTGTGCCAGCAGAAGGGGAATGCATAGCAGCAAGTAATCAGCTGTAGCTGAATATTAGATGGAATTATATTGAGGAGGAATGAATATTTTAACTTTTGAAAGATTAAATTCAAATGCCCTGGGAGAGGACTTTCTCCATAGCAGCTTGTAATGGACAGCGGGGTGGGGCAGAGGCACTCAACTGACCTCCTGGCAGAAGAGTCTCTGTTGCTTACTGGGACAGAGTGGCACAGGCAAGGCAGCGGGAAGGTCAGTGCTCTGCAAACACACCAGCTGGGCCAATATGGTGCTCCTGCTGGTGCATTTGAACCGCAATGACCTCCCTGCCACCTTGTCTCACCCTCTCCCTCTGGGTAAGCAGCAGTGACTCCACTGTTGGCTGTTCAACTGAGCACCACCATTCCACCCTGCTATCTACTACTGCTGGGAGCCCTTAAATTGTGGAACACCTTCCCCACAGAGATGTATCTATAAGCATCTTCACTGTACAGCTTCCATCGTGTGCTGAAGCTGCGCCTCTTACCCTGGTCTCTGACAGTTAAGATATTTTGCTTTCTTTTTCCTTTTTGAATGTACATTATTCTATATTTGTTTGGAATTGTTTTATTAATTTACTTGGAGGTTTTTTAAATAACAACAACAACAACAACTGTACGTTTTTATAGCTGTATGTTGTAGTGTTGTTACCCACCCTGAGACTTTGTGGGTGCTAAAATATACTAAAATCTGGATTTTTATTGCTAAAATATATCTTCAGAAACAGTGAGGGTGTTTCTTGAAAAATACTGTCACGTGTGTTTTACTGGGTAATTCTACAACATCCAAGTGCATGAACTCTCAGTATTTGGTTTTTAATACGCTTTTAGCTTTCCTTAGCAGAAATGGACAAATTAAACATGGTGGCTGCTTGAACTCATAATATCACTATTGCTTATGAAAAGGTACCGAGACTCAACACTTCTCCCTTTTTGAAGTTAGAAAATATCATCAATAATCTCCTGCTTTTGCTCTCCTACACCATCCATCCTATCAACCAAGCACAAAACCTTAGCTTTATCTTTGGTGCCCCCTCCTTTCCTTTGCTCCTCACATTCAATTTGTCACTAATTCACATTGTTGCTCTGTTATGTACTGAGTTGAATAGAATCCAAAATGCAGCAGTCTGATTGGTCCTAGAACAATAGGATTCAGAATGCAGCAGTCTGATTGGTCCTAGAACAATAGGATCTAGAATGCAGCAGTCTGATTGGTCCGCAGGAGCCACCCAATCCAGCTCCAGGTGAAAGTGAATCCGCAACCTGATTGGCCTACAGGAGTATTCCGGAATTAGCCAATCACGTGGGGCCCATTGTGTAAATAATGTATATAAAGCAGACGTTCTGGGAAAACTTTCATTCCTCGCTACTATGAGCTGAATAAAGAGCATGAAATCCACACTCAACTCCGAGTATATTTCATGCTCCTAATGCAATGTTTCAAAAACCTGCCCCTTCTTTTCTATTCCTTTTGCTAAAGCTTTTGTTCGTGTTCCGGTCATTTTCCTCCTTTGATTACTGCAACATTTTTCCTCCTGCCCCTCAAGTTTTCAGTGCAATTTTCTCACCTTTGTATACTACGCTACAACCAAAGTCGTTCACCGTTTTCCTATTTACACCATGTGATCAGATGCTCTCCTCAAACTCCTACACAGGCTTCTCATGTTCTCCCGCCTTAAGCACAAACTCCGTTTCCTTGTTCTTATGGTGGTTGAGGTTAAAAGCTGAGCCACATGATATACACCTTTTAAAACCTGCCATGATTTTGAAGAGTGTCTACCAGACTTATCAGCCTTTGTCTCTGGCTGCATGCACATTTAAAGTACACACTCACGCTCCAAGAAAGCTGAGAAATGTAATTTACCCCTCACAGAGATAGTTCCCAGCATCCTTAAGAAACTACAGTTCCCAGGACTTTTTGGCAGGAAATGTGCTTTATATGCATGGTATGTACAGAGCCTTACCTAAATCATGTCACAGTAAACTAATAGTGCTTCCTTTTGAGTAGAAATACACTGGATTGCACTGTTAGCCTACTTTCCTCTTATAAATACATTTCCAGTCTATGCATTCAAAAATATTGGAAGGCAGATACCAAAACAGTCATTTAGAAATGATATTATGTGCTAGCGATATGGAGCAAATTAAAGATTTAACACACTGCCTTCAGGTTTGTAGTTTGTGTACCAGAGGGGGAAATTTTATGATGGATTCCTATCATGAAATAATGATAGTGTTGGAAAATGAATCAAATACTAATAATCCCAGAGCTAATCTTTTTGTGCAATTTTAGAAGTGAGGTCCTACATAAATCAAACTAAGGGCATTGTTGCCTTAGCTTAGCAAGTACCTTTATATTGAAGGCAAAAACCGGAATGCCACCAACCAGGATGCCATCTTCCCGTTTTTTCTCACGAGACGACGGCAGCCATTTTGGGCCCTGTCATTTTGCGTGATTTTTACCATGATTTCCCCCTGAGAAAACACTTCCCCATGCACTAATCTAAAGGAGGCATAGTTTGGTCAGAATCAAGTATACAGTTCTACGGTTAACGCTAAATACATTACTTCTGGTAAATGAGCCATCATGGCCGCTAGAGGGCAATGATTATTTGTATCCCAGGCTTTTTAGACTTGTCTACCCATGTACTATCTGAAACCAAAGGGGACCATTGGTTGCCAGATGTGAAATATATTGGCATTGTTATCAGCTCTCCTAACCCAATATGATGAACAGAGTGCATTGTGGCTGGGCCGCAATGGGAGGGGGGGATCCTTGAAAACTGGACAAAGACTGCTTCTGCGAGCATTTTTGGGAACTGCTGAGTTCTTAAAATGGTCATCCTGGTTCACGTCCTTAATCTGAAATCCCAGCTGTGTTACAAAGAAGTTGAAATGTTTAGCTAAATAATTTCACAGGTATTTGTTTAGTTATTCACTTATTTAATAAGCTGGTGAAAAGCATTCCTAGCCACCACAGTCACCTGGGCCTCTAGCAACAGACATGGGTCAAGGCCAAATCAGAGAACTGACTACCTATCTAGGCTCAGAAACCTCCTACCCACAAATAGTACCTCGGGTTAAGAACTTTGCTTCAGACATTACATTCTTTCTGTATGCCACAACTGCTGTAAGGCTACTACTTGCTAAGAATGGGAAGACCCAAGATATACCATCTGTAGATGAATGGCAAATGAAGATGGTGGACTTTATGGAACTTGCCGAACTGACTGGGAGACTTCGCGACCAGGGAGAAGAGACAGTGGAGGAAGTGTGGAAGAAATGTAAATCATATTTGAAAAAATATTGTAATAGTTATTAAAGCCTAGGGAATTAATTATAGGTATTCGGAATTTAGTTAGGAAATAGGTTAAATTTAAGATGTTTTTGAGAGGTATATTGGTTAAGATGTTAATATTTAAAAGCTGCTAAATAAGAAATAGAGAACTGAAATTCAGAAGGTGGGGCTCGAGGGAAGTCCTGTACGATGTAAAGAAAAAGTTACGATATTGTAAGAAGTACTTTTTTCTCCCCCCCTCCATTTTTCCTTTTATGTTATTTCTTGCTCTTAAAATAAATCAAATTTTTTTTTTTAAAAAAAAAGAACTTTGCTTCAGAATGAGAAAAGAAATCGTGCGGTGGCAGCGGGAGGCCCCATTAGCTAAAGTGGTACCTCAGGTTAAGAACAGTTTCAGGTTAAGAACGGACCTCCAGAACAAATTAAGTTCGTAACCCGAGGTGCCACTGTATATGAATGAGACAGCATTATAACTACCTCTCCACTCATTCAATATTCAGACGAGTGCTTTGAAAACTGTACTGCTCTATTTCAATGTGACTCTTATCTGGTATTATACAATATCATGGAACAGAAAAGTCTACCAGAGCTTGTACACCTAGGCATAAATATATTGAAAGCCCAAAGCACTTAGAGTCACTTTGTTTCTTCTTTATACTGCTACATGTTTGACACTAAACTGCAACTGGTCTCGAGCCAGTGAACAGTTTGCTATTCATTCCAAAATGGGGCGGGGGGGGGGGGGTAGGATTTTCCACATGCAAAAGCAAAACCACAAAAACTCATTGATCATAGTAGAAATAAGGAAAGGAAGTGATGATGACCTTTTTTTTTCTTTGATCAGTTATAGAAAACTCCAACAATCAGATATAAAAAAGCAATAGTCTCTTTTGTATTGATTCATCTAATCTTGCAGTAGCCAGAGCATATACCCTTTATGATTAATTTTGTTTGGGCATGAAAAGGAAATGCAAAACAAAACTGCTAAGTTTAAGAAAGATAACTTTGTGTGTGTGTGTCAGTAGCCTAGCGATAAGTGCTGACTTCCTAACATGCATCCAAGGGGCCAAAATCTAGCTTCAGGAGGTAATGAGGCCAGACCATGTCCGATGCCCCCAGCTAGCAAATTTCTTGTGAGATAAATAAGTGACAATCCGTTCTGCCCTATGATGTCGGATAAGAGCTGGATTTGAGTGCTGCCATTTTAATTTTCCATGTAACACCCAGGAAACTCTGGTAGAGTGTGAGACAACTCTGTTTGAAATCCACACCTCTTTCAGCTTAATTTCCCAAAATATTTGAGCCAATAATATATGCTGATTACATGAAGTATCCATTACTTTAGTGATCATATGGGGGCTAAACGAAATATTTCTGCCTGTCTCCTTGCAGCCCCAGCCTTTCACTCATCTGATACCACTACTTCCCTTAGTGTGTCAATCACTCCAAGAATCATACAGAGACTAAATATATGATTTCTGCCTGTCTCCTTGCGGCCCCAGCCATTCACCAATCTGACATCATTACTCTCCTTGATCTCACTGTCAGAAACTGCTCCACACCTGAGGCCAGTTGAGTTTCCCTGTTTCATACTCTAACAAAGGATGCTGGAAGAGACGGCTCACAGACTGGTCAACAGTTCATTTCCATGCTCTTTGTCTTGTGTCCTTTCTTTTCAAGTTCAGTTCCCATCCCTTATCTGCATCCCACCTGGTCTGGTTACCTGTTTCTTATTTGTCTATCCTTTATTTTCTCATCCTTAACCAGTTATGCCACCTGGCTTGCCCCTGACATTCAGCTGCTTCCAAAGCTTTCTTCCTCTTTTGCATTGCCTGAACCTCGCACCAGTGAATTATCTCATTCCTAGCCTCTTCCTTTCTCTATTTCTTCACCTTCTGTGTCTGGTTTCAGACATCTTGGCTCTTCCATTCTTCTGTTCTCATGGCACTGTAGTCATTGCCACTGTTCTCTCTCCATTTCAATAGCAAATTGCTTTCCGTTTCACATGTCTTAATGGAAAACTTCTCTTTCGCTCTCCTGCAAAGTATAAGGAAAGCTTTTAGCTCAACAGATGGGTTGTAAGAGAGAACTCTGGCAACGTTCATTGAACATTTGGAAAAGAAAAAAAAGGAGAGTGACCACAAGGAAGCCCTTCAGAAAGCCAATCCAGTGGTGATTGCAGTGATTGATTGATAGATTAGTTATTTATTATGTTGGTTTCATGACTGACATTTATTTAACAGAATTTATATACTGCTTGATTGAACTAAAAAATCTAAGTGATTGGCAAGAAATATTACAATTTGTATATTCTTCCACTGGCTGCTGTTTTCCATTTTATCTTCTCTATATTTGATAAGTAAAAAAGACTATATATTAGGGGGGAAATGCTCAAGATATGTGAAAAGTGAGCAATCTAACGTGAGTTCAAGATATAATAACTATTCGATTACTGAGCCTATAGTCAAGCAAAGTGCTTTGTGACAACCAGGAAACTTTGTTCCCAGCTTCTGATAACACACTAATAATTCCTGTACTGTATATCTTCTTTAACCTTCTCCCATGGGTCTCCCTGTCATGGGCAAAGCTAGGATTTTTGTTAGGGGGTCAGGCTTTTGTTAGGGGGTGCAGAACTCCAGATTTGTATTGATTTAGGGAGGCAGCTTCCCCCCTCTGCTATGCCCCTGCATGTGAGTCTAAAATCTAACCCAGGCTTCCTCAACCTCGGCCCTCCAGATGTTTTTGGCCTACAACTCCCATGATCCCTAGCTAACAGGACCACTGGTCAGGGATGATGGGAATTCTAGGCTCAAAACATCTGGAGGGCTGAGGTTGAGGAAGCCTGATCTAACCAGACAGAGATGGAAGAAACAAATACTTGGAACAGTGATGTGCTTATTGACAAAGCAGGTTGGGGACAGTAGCTAAGAAAGCGTTGGGAAACTATCTGAAAGTCTCTCAAGATAAATTTGTGGACTCTTTGGAGGAGGACCAGTATGTGGCATTGCGTTGTGTGAAAGAATGTCGTATGCTTGGCTACGGTGTCTATAATGTCTAGAGGTTTCTCCTCATCAGGGTAGCATAACCTTCTGCTTTGGGACATCAAAGGACAAAATCTCCTGATATTTTTGGATGACATCAGGTCATTGACAGGTAGGTGTCCCCACTCACTTGTCAAATTTGGCTGTATGGCATATCTTTGCACCAAAAAGGTTATTTGCCCTTGCTTTATACCCAGAGTATTCGTTTACTTTATAATTTATTCTGCATTTCCAACGATGCTAAAAGTCAGAACTGTCTATACTAGAATAACAGAGACACCTCACAGCAGATTATCAGCAACAGTGATGTATAATAATGCAGAGCATGCATTTTAAGGAGCCTTAATGTCCATATCACAAAGGATGATTGATCACAGTGGCGGGGAAGCATTTTCACTTTCCCTTCTGGGGGCCACATGCCAATGGTTCATGGGACCTGAGTCAATAGCAGGTGGAGCAATTAATCCAATTGTTACTCTTTTTTATGGTAAGCTAGTTTCTACACACACTCAAACACCCCCCTCTATCCTTCATCAAGGCAAGAGGCATCATCAAAGTTCCAGGACAGTTTCCAGCTGCGTAAAAACACTCAAGGGTGCTGTGGCTGGGGAAGGAGTGTTGCCAGGAGAGTCTCAAGGGCTGGAAAGAGAGACCTGATGGACTGCATTTGGCCCATGGGCCTCAGGTACCCTTGCCCTCAATATTTAACTTCTAGAGATCCTGGCGGAGGAAGCTGAACCCAAAAGATACTCTAGCAATTTGTACTACACATGTTAACAAAAACACTCAAAATGTGTTAGGATGGAGGGAGTAATGAAGACAGTAATAGGAGCAGCTGGATTGTGTGTAAAAGTTTTATGCCAGACAGCGTTCTTCTCTTGCAGTGCTACAGAGATTTCTTCTTCTAGGAATAAGGAAGACTTTTGTCAGCAATTTAAATTCATTGCGCAAATGTTAATATTTTTTTTCCTAGCAGAAAATGTGATTTACACCATATAGTTCTTTATGCTCTTCACAATTCATGCAACACAGTACCCCCCCCCCCCCGGCACTATCTTTTTGGAAATCCCAAGATACCTCTTGCAATTCCAAAACCAATTTGAACTGTCAATTGTACATTGTACCGAACCAATGAAGTCATTACAAATATTAATAAAGTATTCACTGCATTGATCGAAGGTCGCACACTCCTTTCAATTTTGATTCTGTTTAAAATCCATCTTGACTTACTTACAAGATGCATCCACCATCATTTGTGAAACTTGATGTTCCCTGTATTTCAAAGGATTTAATGCTCTTATACAGTGCAATAAATATGTAGGCAAATGGAAACTCTTAAATTTGTAAATGTTATATTAGTATTGTCTGTTCTTAATGACTTGCTAGGAAAACTAGCCAGCAAGGAGAATAGGAAACATCAGTGATGCCAACATACTCAAAACAATTAAAAAGTTAATTATAACCAGAGATATTCCATACAGCCCCATGACTTGTGTTCCTGAGAACACATTAACACTAATTTATCTTTTGTTCTCTACCCTAGGTCTTTGAAGTATTGTACTTCGATTGTTGAATGCCTGCCCCAAGGTTTAGTATTCCTATGGTTTCAAGGCAGCTTCAGGACTAGAGATAGCAATAGCTATCCTGGATTAATTAATCATACAAGGATGCAGTCTTGTAGTGAAGACAAGCTTTGATGTCTCCTGGCTTTTTCAGGGACTCAGCTATACAGCTGCAAATAAAACGTTTTAAATGTATTTTAAGTGCAATATACAATGTGACACTAGATGGCGATGGTGAGCCTTACAGAAAATTCAATGTGTTTTTAAAAATGCTTTTTTTTTTTTTTTAAAGCATTTTCAGAAAGGTTTTTACATGTGTGTAAATTCCACCCAGCTTTGCCTATATCTATGTGGAAATGAATCTCGGCGAGTTAAACGTGTCATGCATATCATTAAAACCAGTTCTGCCATGCACCATTTAACTTCATTGTAGAAATGTTATAGGAATGCACTTTTACTTCCTCATAGTAAACAACAACAAGAACAAGAACAACAACAACCCTCTATAATTCTATGCTTAGTTGGATGGTCATTTTATTCTGATTTTCAGCAAAGAAGATGATGGCCAAGGTGGGGGCAAAGTGTTATTGCATCCAAACTAACAAAGTATCTCAAAACAGCCGAGGATAAATGGTGGAAAGTTTGGTACAGATTGGTATTAAATGTTTCACATTTTGCAGAGATGAACAATCTTCATTCCCAATACACCTGTAACTGAAAGTTCAGCTTTTATCGTCAATCACTATGGAACATTTAACTTTATCCATATTTATTTTATTTTGAGCAATTACACAAGCACAGCTTGCTTTCTTTTCTTACATTAAAACTCTAACAGTACAAATCCCGGAGGACAACAAAGCCACAAAAACTTACCTAGCCTACATGGTTATAAGATATTGTCATAAAATATGTATCTAGACTACATTAATGAACTTGCCATTTCTAAGCAACGGGGGGGGGGGGGAACTCTCCCTCTTGAACCCAAAATGTCTTTCTTCTACTATATCCAGAAAGATGGGGGGGAGCAGTTTATGGAACTGCAATGCCCGGAGAAAAATGGATGCAGGTTTTTTAAAAACTAGAATAGCAATGTGGGTAGTTTATTCCTTTAAAAAAATTCCTGTGTAAATAAATAGGGTTTTTTTTTAAGAAGAAAACTCAATGAGGAGTATTAGTGCAAGTCATATCTTCCTTTCTCATATTTACATTCAGAATTTTAATGGCACTTGACTCTGAACTCATTCCAGTAAAGCGGAAAATTAATATTTTAATATGTCTACCTCTCCAGCAACTAGAAAGAAGCAAAGTGGAATAAATAGTAGAGAAGAAAATGTTTTGCCATTTAATACATACATATTAAATATGAATATGTATAGTACCCTGTCATCTGACGTCTGCCTGAGGCTCCCTGTTTGTTATATAGTTAAATCATTGCAGGAGACACTGTAGCAATTATTTTCCAACTATACACAAAAGACAGTGACAACAACTGATGATTCGATTTCCCCGTAAATATTTTCACTGTGTCAATCCGAGAGTTTCCAGTGTGCCTAATAAGTTATTACACAAAGGAGAAACAGTTATGAAATGATGAAGCTTTCCCCCCCACCCCACCCCCACCCCAAGCAGAGGAGCAAGGATGGAGGTAGAAAAGTACAAAGGAAAATAAAATCTGCACCAAGAGCCACACCTTCAGGCTACGGTTGGGGAGTTACTGCAGCTTGAGGACCAGACCCAAGCCGTGCAATTGTTCCACATGGCCTAAGTTTTGATTGCATTTCCCATCCACCCCCAGCCCCCAGCCCCAGAAGGGGAATGCTTGAATAATGCAAGCCATAAAGCTTTTTTTTTTTTTAACAACTGCTAGAATGGGTAGGTGGATGGATTTTTTAACTGAATACATGTTTTTGCAGACGTGTCGCTGGTATTAAGGAATATGCCTAGCCTTCAGAAAGGCTAATTATACAGTCAGGAGCTGCAAGAGCTGTGGCCTTTTATTTTTCAATTTGGTTTGAATTGACAGGGGTTTCAAGAACTGTGAAAAGAGACAATGGAAGTATTGGCTAATGCTAGGGATGGATTTGCCAGGAACCGTGCGAACTTTGCCCCCTGCCCATACCTCTGCCAACATACCTCAGAGTTAATTTGAAACAACCTTGCTATTTCAGCGGTGAGCATCTCTTAAAAAATAAAATAGGGAAAATGAGCCCCATTAATTCAGCAGGAAGTGTTTGAAGTGCTAATGGAAATCCAAACCACCATGTGTGAGCCCAACCCATGACCCTGGTGAAAAGCAGATATGAGTTCCTTAGCGACTTGCATCAGGAACTGTTTATGACTCTTGAAAGAAAGTGAAGTCTTCCCCCTCTGAAATAGAGAGATTAACCATTTCCCCCCAGCCTCATGCAACTCTACTAATTATCCTTCACAAGCTGTCACCTTATCGTTTCAGTATTCGGAATCAGTCTTGAAGAAGCTTCCCAAATGATATTCTACAGAGGACATCCAGGTGGCACCAGTGAATTATTTTAGGTTAACCCTAGATTTCTCCCTGCTCAACCTATATGCAATAGGGGTGTGTAGCTGCCCCTAGGGACCCAGGTGGTGCTGTGGGTTAAACCACAGAGCCTAGGGCTTGCTGATGAGGAGGTCGGCGGTTCGAATCCCTGCGACGGGGTGAGCTCCCGTTGCTCGGTCCCAGCTCCTGCCCACCTAGCAGTTCGAAAGCACGTCAAAGTGCAAGTAGATAAATAGGTACCGCTGCAGCGGGAAGGTAAACGGCGTTTCTGTGGGCTGCTCTGGTTCGCCAGAAGCGGCTTTGTCATGCTGGCCACATGACCCGGAAGCTATACGCCTGCTCTCAGCCAATAAAGTGAGATGAGCGCCACAACCCCAGAGTCGGTCATGACTGGACCTAATGGTCAGGGGTCCCTTTACCTTTACCTAGCTGCCCCTTGCTGGGCACAAATAATGTGATGAACTGGGGTCATTTTACCCATCCCCAAGTTGAACAGAGATGTCAGTAAAGCACCCCAAGTCAAGTCAGGGTCCCCACAAAACATTGTGAAGCTCTGTTTTTTCTGTAGCCTCTACTCTTCTGTCTACTATATCTCAATATCTTTCTAAGTCTCTAAGCTTCTCTACCCTATGTCCATGGGCTTTGCAAGAACCAAGCCTGTATATAATGCTGCCCATTGGGGCACTAAGAGCTCTGGGTGGTTTTGTTTTTTTGTTTTTTTTGTTACTGTTGTTGAAGGATATATATTTTTTAAGTTAAAAGCTTCATTTAAGTTTGTAAAAAAAAATCATCTGCTGCTCTGCTTCGGCAGATGGGGTGGGGATAGGAACCTTCAGAGATCTTCAGCGCTTTGCAGGCAGCGTTCAGGAAGATGCTCACTGTGTAATGCCAATTGAAGGATGCAGTCTCCCAATGCAAATAAATGTAAGAAAGCTAAGCAGGCTGGCATGAAGCTTCTAATACTTTCCAAGGAAAGTACAAGCAATAATACATACCAGTTGGCCACATCTTAATTATTTTAGTAAGAAAGAGCAAACGTCAAATCCTGGTGCCCACCCCCAAAACAGTATGAAACTAATATGGATTTTTCTTTGTTATTTCCCCTAATCTTTGGTCTACAGCAGTGGCTCCTTTAGTACTATGTGTCAGTTTGCATTTCTTAGTGCAGAAATGTGTCAAGATCTTTCCTATTCTGATTAAAACAAGAGGATTCTTGAAGCTACTAGAAGCTTCTCTGTGTGAGAGAAGCAGGCAGGAAGGTCATGATTGTTTGGGTTATACCTTCTGGGAAGCTGGTTTGAACTAGTTATCTTATCTCTTCCAATTAAGGTAATGCTGACTATAAATATAGGCCAGAAGGAACCTGGGTTTTACTTTCTCTTTTTATCTCTCTTCCTTCTGGTGTGGTGTTCTGTACATAGTATGTTTAGTGTTAAGGTTTAGTATTGTTATAAGTTTCTGTAAGTGCTGCAACTGGATTTTTATGGGCTGTGCCAATCCTGAATGTATTTGGATTTGTGACCATTACGCCTTCAGCACAAGTAAAGCTCTGCTGGATGAAGTACAGTGGTACCTCGGTTTACGAACTTAATCCATTCTGGAAGTCCGTTCTTAAACCAAAACCGTTCTTAAACCAAGGCACACTTTCCCTAATGAGACCTTCCGCCACCGGTGCCCTTCCACTGTTCGGATTCTGTTCTAGACCGAGGTAAAAGTTCACAAACCGGGATACTACTTCCGGTTTTGCAGAGTTCATAAACCGAATCGTTCATAAACAGGACTGTTCTTAAACCGAGGTACCACTGTACTATTGTCTCTGGTCTATTATGGGGAACTCTGTTACATGTTTTAAGGTTTTCCTCCACATGTACAACACAATGAACCCCCAAGCTGGTTATGGGATATCCTTTCGGACTGAAGAGCGGGCATGCAGAAGACACAAAGATCTCTGATCACTTCTGGCCCACTGCAGAGACTGGTAGAATTTCTTTGTCTACTTTTGAGTAAGGGGCTCACTGATTTAGCCCTGGCCATCCCAACTACCCTAGTTCCTTAGCATTCCTAGTGTTCACTGCACATCTTAGGTCCTGCCAGCAGTGACGGTGGCAGGACCACATCGTGTTGTAGTGAACTAGGTCACTGAGCAAGCAGAACAACATCCATTCACTCAACCAAAATTTCCCCTCCCTCTTCTCTCCCCAGGAACCTCCCAAATATGTTCCAGACGTTTCCGCACAACTCTCCATACCAAAACTGGGGGTGGGTGGGCAATGAGGAGCCCATGAGGGGGCTGCAAAACTGAAAGAGAGGAAGTGTCATAGAATGAGTAGAAGTCACTCAGCAAGGACTTAGTTGGAATATGACCCATATTAAATCACAAAGGAAAGAAATTCTATCAATAATCTTAGACTTCTCAGGTGGGTCTGGAATGAATTTGCCTATCACCAGTTGATGCAGAAACTGGTGGACAAAATATAGGATTCAGTTAATGCGTTATATAGAGAGCTGGAAGTCAATGCATAATTTTATCTAGTTCAAACATCATATCAATTTTGTCTTTTGTTAATGACATAGTTGGGCCTTTTAATTCCCTTATTTCTAAATGCAAATTATTAGAAACAAAGAAAGACAACACAAACAAAATGAGTGAGGCTCAAATGACAATCAGATGAACAATGTTCTTTATAGAGAGAGAACCATGGCCCTGAGCCCATAGCATCATTTTCTTTACAGAAACCCGCCCTCCATTTTGTGGTTATTCACATCTGTAAATTAGACTTTCTTCTTGGATTCTTTATGACTCCCCAGCTGCTTGTAAAACGTATGCACGCTCATCCTTTGAGATAGAGTTGCAACTAATGCTTTGTTCTGCTCCATACAAATTATGATGCTCTTTAATAATACATTATGGTACTTTCATAGATAAGTGTCTCTTTGACAATATTATAGCCTCATAACCTGAATGTTGAGGATATTGGCTTCTTAAAGACAACTTTATTTTTTACCTATTGATTTATTGTAAATGTACCTGGAAAATAAATGCCTCTGCACTCATTTTTCGGTGCGGTATATTTATTCTACACTAGAGTCCAGTTAAAATTTGTAATGTCGGATGTTTCCTCCAGCTTTTCTGAGACGTTCTAATTGTTCGCCGTTTCATACGGACCATTATTCACCCTGCTGTCCTTCCAGAGTTCATTTCTAAGTCTGCCTGGAGTATATTACTTACACCAAAACCTTCTGGCCTATGTAATTAGCCTATAGCCGAGAACTGAAAGTAAAATGATGAACCTATGCCAGCAATTGGACGCCAGTACTCTGTACACTGAAAAAGTTGTTGTTTTCGGTGCACAGAGGAATGGAACGTAATAAAAATTATAATTGCAACTGGTATTTTTAAACGGACCGGAGATGAGGCTTACAATTGTGGTTTTTCAGACTAATCAGTTAAAAAGGAAGGAAGGAAGGAAGGAAGGAAGGAAGGAAGGAAGGAAGGAAGGAAGGGTCCCTTTGACTGAACGGAACACATCCCCTGCAGAGTTGGATACAACCCAGAATCCTGACTACTGTTCATAGGCAGCTCCACCTCAATAGACTGTTGACTAATGCCCCCACCTCAAGATTACTTGGCAATATAATATCTTCCATTTTACAGCTCAAAAATAGGGTGGAGAAGTTTGGGTGGCCTTTCCCCACCCGCCCATGCCCACCAGTTTATAATCCAATTGAAAGCACCGTTGTGATAGTGTCTCAGAGCCTGCAGCAGACTAGGCCATGACTGTGACAGCCAGATCAGGAAGACATTTGCTTCATTTTTCTTACCCAATAAAATGTAAGAGAAGATTGTGTAAATCTAGGCTTCTGTGCAGGCAGGTGCTGATGTGGAGAGGACAGCCATGCCCCATTCCTTTATCTCTCTATTGTAGCACCACCCCTAGTTGAATGTCAAATTGAGACTATATTATTCCAGTGCACTGACATGGCGGGAGGGTGTTTTTTGTTTTTCTGTTTGGTGTTGTTTTGATTCAAGACTGGGTTGCAGATCCCATAACTTCTTCTACAGTTAGAATAGAATTATCAAAGCTGAGGCCAAAGAGGGGTGAATAGGTTGCCCATTTTTATCAATATCTTTATGACACATAAAATGTTTTCACTATTTGGGTCGTCTTTTATTTCAGAGGAGGAAAAGCTATTCAGAGGGCATCGCTGATGCAACCGGATTGATGCTCTCAATCTTGGCAGCAAACTGCAGGACGTTTCAGCAACAGGGATATTCCCTCTCCTCTGACATCAATTTAAACGGATGCCATGGCTTTGTTCGCCCTCAGCAACATTATCTTCACATAGCTAGATCTGCTTGTCTATGTGACACCAGGATTGTGTTCCCTGCATGAACTGTGATTGGCTGGAATCACTCAGGGAGGAAAAAAACCAAAGGAGAAATGACACTGACCCCGGAGCAGATGGGAAAGGAGGAGCTGTGGACAAGCGTGAACAGCTTTTAAGGCCATTGCCAAATAAGATTTCATGCCCCTACCTTAGCCAAGAGAATTGGAGGCAACTTTCAAAATTATGCATAGTATAGTTTGCTCATGTCCAGCTTTGGGCTTCCCCCACAAGCCTCTGGTTGTGAGAACAGGATGCTAAAGTAGATGGGTCATTGGCGTGAACCAGCAGAACTTTTCTTATGTCCTTATGGCTGCCAGTCACAGGAAATAAGGGGAAATCGAGATTCAAGTGGGAAGCACAATGTGTTACAGGGATAGTTAACTCCCAGCTTGGGCACCCTCTGCAAGCAAATTTCTTGCCCACATAAGACGATTTTGGTAGCAGGGGCAAAATGTAAGGGGACACAGAGCTGAAGGAGGGGCATTGCCAAGAGTCGGAATGTAATCTTCTCTTTAGCTGATATGCATGGCTTAGCTGAAGAGGGGTGTTGCTGTGTGTGTGTGTGTGTGTGTGTGTGTGTGTGTGTGTGTGTGTTCACCCATGGTGCATCCTAGAGGGTTGGCCAGCAGTGAATGTGGATCTTCAGCCATGCGGTTTCACCCAGAAACATGGAATCTCATTATACTGCAAGCAGAGGATATTTGAATCTGTGAACTGCAAGCAGGCAAACAGGAAGTCCACTTACCCTCACTGGTCAGGTAGCATTGCAGGACAGTGCTTCTCCCCTGCCAGGATCTGGGAAGGTGCAGTGTCTTGCAGTCTCCCAGCCACTGCGACCCCAAAACTTTCTTCCCGCTGGCTGGAAAAGTGGATTGTAGTCTACCTACAAATTGCCCAGTCGTGGGCAGGTTGCACGGCTTGTTCTTCCTGGGAGGCGGGCTGGACTGAGCTGGTGGGCTTCACCCAGTCTGCCTTTGAGGGTGAAAACTGCAGCCAGTCTCCACCTCCTTGCACAGCTTGCTCATTGGATCTTCCTCCCACCCTCCCTAATTATGCTTGAACTTACTATGGACTATTGGGTGGTTCTTGTATTTGGGGCCGGGCAGGAATTTGTCCATCCGACTAATTGGCTCTATGCTTTGGTTTTCCCTTCCTCATAGCAATTGTCACAACTTTGTCAGTTTATGCACTGGGTAAGCCTTACTCTATGGTGGAGGGGAGGTTGTAGCCTCTACCTATCCCACCAGTCTCTGTGGATATCCCATTAAAGGGAAAGGAGTTACTTCTGTCCAGAAGCCCAGGCATAGGCTAGGGCATAGCACACCTCAAGGTGGCATCTCCGTGGTGTGTGTCATAGGACTTCTTCACCTCAGGTTGACACCAATTAGGTATACCCCAACAGGTGGACTGGAGGTTTAATAGATATACCCAATGCCCATGCCAAACTTCTACATCTGTAATCAATAAAATTGTGGCCTGACTTGACCAAAAGCAATGTTGTCCTGTCTTTTATCTGGGAGTCAGGCATGAAGGAGGGGGGTGGGGCACCTGGCCCATGCAAATATCTGTATGTCACCCTGAGTATGAGTACCTTTCCTGGTACTCATAAATGGCTGCCTCACTCTGCCTAATGGCAGAGCCAGCTCTGATTTTGTTAAGGAATGATAAAGAACACGATGGTGACTTCATAGTCATTCACAGCAAGCTTGATACTTTTTTGCATCAAACTGTTATGGATCAGCTCCAGATCTATTAACTATTGTCTTGTTTACAGCCAGAAGGTAGCATTGTAGGGACCAATATTCTGTCACACCATCAAGAATAATAGAGTGCTCTTGAGAATTACAGAGCACTTTAAATATTGTCCATCTTTCCCCACTTACCCAGCCAATTGGGGGGGGGGCAGACAAGTGTGAAAACGTGTGAAAAGATATTGATGACATTTCTCAGAGTGCCTTGAAAATATGACAGAACTGAACTTTTTGTTTCTGTAGGGTTTTTTTTTGTTTGCTGGCCAAGGAACTGAACAGAGCATTGTCACCAAAATTACACTTTTTTTTCAGTAAGAGAAGAGCTAAATTTGCTAAGCTACATCCTATTTCCAAAACCATCCCAAGAAACAGATGCACTGGCCTATATTTCAGATAGTGAGTTCAGTTTTTGCTGGACAGAGCACATCTGTGATATGTCCATAAAAGTTTTCACTCGGGGCAACTGATCGTACACTCTTACCCTGAAAAAGCAGTCATGGGGCAATGTGCACACAGCTACTAGTGCACCAGACAGATACCTGATCCAGTGTCAGGGAATGGTCCAAACAGGAGGATTGAGAAGTGTATCCTCAGTCAAATCAGCTTCTCTCTGAAGATGAGGAGGGGAAAGAGTCGTCCCACTTCTTCCCAGCAGTTTCAGTAGGGGAGAGAAAGGAGAATGTGCCGCAGGAGTTACCTAGCTACGAGATAGTGGAAGAGGAGGGGGAAGGGAGGGAACAGCCAGCAGAGACCTCCCTAGAGAGCCTGGGTGCCCCCCCTCGGGCTCGTAGGTCTCTCCATATGAGAGAACAGAGGATGCAGAGAGGTGGAGCGTCCCATTGGCACTCAGGATGTTGCTGAGGACAGAAAGGAAGGTCTCAGAGTAGCCAACAACTCTCTTTGTGGAGAGATATGGATTCTTGCTTTGCAACCAGATGACTGAATAAAAAGGACTCTAAAATACAAACAAGTTCCATTGCACAAGGAGAAAACATTGAGCTCATGGAAGAATTTTATCCCCCCAATTCTAGGCTCATCCACAGGCTCCTCTCTTCTGATCTGTCTCTGGTGTCACAGAGTAAGGTAAATTAATTGCACAGAAGGCAAAGTAGGGACTTTCACCATTCAAATGAGACATAGGCAAAGAGTCTCACTCAAATTCAGCATAATTTGCAATTATTTTATAGGTTTATATCCTCATCTGCTGAGGCACCTAATTATCACAGCTTCCAATCATTAGATACAAAATGGAAATATCAACATATGATAGGAAATGCATAGTTATTTCTAGGTTTTATTTAGAATAACCCCCCAAAACCTTTTGCTTATTAGAGCTAAAATAAGAATGACATGACACTTTGCACCATATAAACTTTCTCAAGAATCTAGGTATGACTACTGTTGATGGAAGGAAACTGGCAAAGTTGGACCACTGGTCGGAGCCAGGAGAACTGTTTACACTCTTGTCATCTTGAAAGCTAGGCTGCACATTCAAATATTCAGACAACAGCTCGCCTGGATTCCAACCATTGCAAAGGATAAATTGCTTGTTCATGAATCTAAATTGCAGACAAAAATCGCAGCACTACAAGCCGTTCTTTTCTTAAAATTGAATGATGATGCTAGATATCTGTTATTCAAAGTATTAAAATCACTCAGATGTAAAATTGCAGGTGCAGTGTCAAGTACCCTGCGTTATTTCCACTTCTTTATTCCGATGAAAAATACAAAATCCTCTGGGCATCTGTAGATCTGCACCAAGGCTTTCTTGGCTCTGGCATGCAACCAGGATTTCCTTTAAGGGTGCAATGAGACCATCTTGGCTGGGGGCCCCACAAAAGTGTGCTAATTAGGGGGCTCCTGTTGGAGGAGTCTGCCTATTTACATTTATCGCACGCTCTGCCATATGCGCTCTCAAATTCCTGCGAGGTACATGTTTGGTGCAAACGGCTGCCAAGAGCCAGTTTCTGAGATGTGGGTCTGTTGTTGGGGAAGATTGCTTTTTACTTGAATCGGATTCCCATTTATTTCCAACCGCGTCAACGCGTATGTTTATGTATTCAGTATCCAAGCTCATGGGAGTGATTAGGATGCGATCCAATTATCAAAGACACTATGCTCAGCCATCACATATCTCTCAAACCATGCTTAAATGATGCTTTGTAAGCCATTTACTCTGAGGGTGTTCAACTTATATATTTTTAACACCACGTGTATAACATAATGTAGCATTACCGCTGAAGTGCCAACTACTATCGGATTCACAGTCACAAATATCTGTCCATGAAACTAAAGCTATGTGCACTTTACTGGCTTAAAATGCAACTGGATCATTCTTTTTCTCAATTCAGATTGAAGCTCCGACTCAGCTATACAGCTGCAAATAAGTGTGCATGCACACGAAAGCTCATACCAAGAACAAACTTAGTTGGTCTCTAAGGTGCTACTGGAAGGAATTTTTTTTATTTTATTTTGTTTTAGCTGCAAATAAAACATTTGAAGAGTGTTGTAAAGTGCATTATACAAATGTGACACTAGATGGTGATGGTGAGCTATGGAAAATTCAATATATTTTTCAAAACGGTTTTTTAAAAGCATTTTCACAACGTTTTTATATGTGTGTAGATTCCAGCCTGGTTTGGAGACAAATGGATCAAAATGCAGCATTTCCTAAGGAACAACAGGATATTATATGCAGGATAGATGTAGATTGTGGCTAACGCTGAGTGTACACAGCTTCCCGAACCAGCAGTGGGAGTGCACTGGATACACAGTAAATTGGAGTGTGTACGCATCCTAAAATCAGCTTAAAATCAAGTATATTGGACAGTAAACTATCTGGTTTAAATTGGTTCATAGCAGAAGGGAGAGACACTGGCCAGTAGTTAGTGACAGTGGAACAATAAAGGGGGTCTTTAAGCATTGTGTTACCCTGTCATCACAAATATGCAAGAGGCCCAATCTATGACACTGCCAGAACTACACGGGAGCCACTTTTCCGTGGTACAGCGTCATATTACTCTAGTTGCTTGCAGAGACAGGAACCATGTGGCTGAACCACATACTCATTCCCCTGCCAAAATACCAGGGATGCAGATGGCTGTCACCTTAGTGGTGTTATCCCAGACCATATCTAATATCATCAAATATCTAAAGGGCTGTTGTCACATAGAAGTTGGGAGTGTTGGAGCAAACTCGTTTTCTCCTGCTCCAGAGGGTAGGACCTGAACCAATGGATTCAGATGACAATAAAGGAGATTCTGACTAAACATGTAGAAGAACTTACTGACAGTAAGAGCTGTTCAACAGTGGAATAGAGTCCCTTGGAAGGTGAAGGTGTTGTTATGTGTGTGCTTCTTCTCCTAACTTCAATCATACTTTACCAATTTACGGCAGCTAAAAATCTGGCTTGCAGACTATCCAAAGCTTAGTGAATATTTCCAACTTGTATATACCAATATTATAATAAAGAGCAGCATGACCTGTGTCCTGCCTGCACACAACTGGCTTTGTGAGTTCAGAATAAAGATGGTTCAATCAGTCCACTTTTGTATGTGTTCACCTCTCTTTTCTCAGTTCCACTATGCATTTCAAAAAAATGTTTTGAAGCCTGTTTTGAGCAGAGAACTGCCTAAGAACATTTGGGAAATGTGAGAATTGGTATATAACTAGGTTCTGAACATCACATTAGTCTTCTGGGTAGTGAAGGTCAGGTCAGGTCAGTTTGTATTGAAATTTGCAAATATTGACTTTCACAGACATCCCTAGTTCAGATGATACCCTTTCGGTTTTCTGATGCTTCCTCTTCCTCTTCCTCTTCCCCACTGGTCCTCAGCTTGGTGTGTTGTGCTAAGACCTTCCTGTATGTCATATACTAGCCAATATTTTTCCAAACCCACAGGATACGGCATCAATGTGAAAGTGAAATGACTTGGGTGCAGTGCATTATGCTACAGTAGGTAAGGGACGCGGGTGGCGCTGAGGGATGTGGGTGGTGCTGAGCGATGCGGGTGGCGCTGTGGGTTAAACCACAGAGCCTAGGGCTTGCCGATCAGAAGGTCGGCGGTTCGAATCCCCACGACGGGGTGAGCTCCCATTGCTCGGTCCCTGCTCCTGCCAACCTAGCAGTTCAAAAGCGCGTCAAAGTACAAGTAGATAAATAGGTACCGCTCCAGCGGGAAGGTAAACGGCATTTCCGTGCACTGCTCTGGTTCGCCAGAAGTGGCTTAGTCATGCTGGCCACATGACCCGGAAGCTGTATGCCGGCTCCCTCAGCCAGTAAAGCGAGATGAGTGCCGCAACCCCAGAGTCGTCCATGACTGGACCTTACGGTCAGGGGTACCTTTACCTTTACCTTTAGGTAAACGTCTCACTAGGAGCCTACAGGGATCTTCTCCGTAAGTCTACACATGTGCACACACAGGAGCTTTTTATGTCTTGGGGGAACATCATGTTGCTAGCTCATGTAGTCCTTGATGCAAAAATGCTGGAAAATTACAGCACAGTCACCTTAAATAAGATTGAATGTGGTGCTCTGTGTTTTAATCTAGCAAAAAAAGGGAGGCTGACAGGGGATATAATTGTGCTGTGCACTTCTATCAGCAAGGTTAATACAATGTGTGAATGGGTAATACTTTGATTTAACGATAACATGGCTGGAAAACCAAATTGATATAAAATGCCTAAGAATTTAGAATGCAAATCAGAAAGATTTATCAACAAAGAAGTGTGGTTCTGATCTCACTATTCATCAAAGAAATACCAAAAAGGAAAAAGAAAGGGAAATATTTATCTATTTATTTTAAAATTTCCTGAATAAATGGTTAAGAGCAATTGTGTTTTAAACTTTTATCTGATGCTTACAGTGGTATTTATTTAGCTAGAACAAACATGTTATCCTATTAAAGATGTTGTTTTTGTACAACAGTTTCTATGCACGCATATATATATATATATATATATATATATATATATATATATATCTGAGAAATTTCACAATGTTGGAACTAAAATACTTGAAGGAGCATATCTCCTGATATTTGCCAGCCCTGTTGGTGGTCCCACCAATGCACATATAGCTTGTTATGCCATGGTCCTTAATAGGGCCTTGTCAGTGCTGGCACCCTGTAGAATTCCCTCCCCTGGGAGATGAACCTGTCATCCTCAGTATTGCACTACTGGTGCTGTTTGAAAACTCATTGACTCAGGCCTTTGGAACAGATTGAGGTGATGAAGGTCAGTGGAGCTGTGTTACTTTCTGCTGTACTTTAGTGGTACTTTTCAATGGAATGCTTCTATATTTTTAATGCTTTGCCGAACTTTGTATCATTCCCTTGTTGAAAAGGGGAGGCTTCAAAAATGAGCAAATAAATAATCATTCTGCCCTACTCTCTTAACCTTAACATCAAATTCTAGCAGGACCAAGAAGTAAAGCACAAGGTAGAATTATGCAGGCAGAATCTCAATTGTTTTCCATCAAGTTCTCTGTGAAACCCGGGGGTATCACAACAGCACTCCAAGTTCCACAAACTCAGTTCTGTTTTCTGCTTCTGAATGACTTCACAGAGTGGTTGCTGTGGAGATCAGGTCCTGCTGGAAAGATTTTAATCCTAAACCCTGGATAGTTTGGCTTGAGTAAATGAAACTTTCCTAATTATGGGGGCCATGATGGGTTTGCTAAGTGGGCACATTCTGTGAAGTGCTTGTGTGGGTTTGTAAAAATATATACCGGTATATTTTAGGGATTTTCCTTCATCGTTTCCTTTCGCATTTACTTCTCTTTGTGCCACCTCTGGTGTAGTTAGGTGATTTTAGATGTATGATAGGGGTCTCTCTAGATTGTAATATGTATAAATTATTTTGTGTACTTTAAAATCTGGTGCACCCATCCTGTTACTGCACTTGGGGGTCCTCCTGTGCAATCTGAGTGGGACCCGGGACCTCTTCCCCAAGGTGTTGTTCTGATGACACAACTTCTTTGAGGAAGGGGACAGAACTGTGTTCCTAGAGCTTCCCTGGACAATATATGGATGGAGAGTTCCTCTGGACTGTAGCTGGAGCAAATGCACCTTGCTGCTGCTATTGAAAGGAGTCGTGGTAACTGAGTATTGAGACTTTTGGAATTTTAATAATACTGAGTTATTTTCATTGTGCTATTCCCATTGTGTACTCCTACACCAGGCCCTCGATTAAACTGCTATATTGATGGATACTATAAATTGTTTATTTAGTTTAATTGACTTTGAGTCTGCTTCCATACTCGTCCTTCGAGACATTCCTGAGGAAAGTCAAGAAAAGATTGCATTTGCAATCTAGGACACACTTACAATGCTGCCTAGTCTGTTTTTCACTTCAGACATGAGAACTCCCTAGGGGCACCAAGTTGCTTTAGCCCCTGCGCAAATGTTGTCCATGGTGAAGAAACATTCCTTAGTTCAGGACAGGGAGACCACATTTGCTTGGAGGGGGAAGGGGTGACGAGTTTGGGAAAACAGGCACCACCACCACCACCAACCACTGCTCTTGGGCTATAATTTACTGGGTCTGTAATTGTATAATTTTTTTGTTCTCTTGAACTCAGTAGTGAAACAGGGGGTGAAAAGTGAGGGAAGAAAAGTAACAGAAAAACTTGGGAAAGAACTGCATTTCTCCATCCCGTTCAGTCATCTTCCAGCCAAAACTATTTGACAGACTTTTAGCTAGTAAGAGATGTCACACAGAGATGGACCGGGCCACTACCATACAATGGTTATTAGTGGTGTATCATTAAATCCTCAAGGCAATTAGGAGTGTGTGCCTCTGTTGTTGTTGTTTTCTGAGAAGCTGGGACTTTTACATTATATTTCAGGTACCAGGAAATACTGTTCTATATTCACATAAGCATCCTTTTCAGCAGGCACTCGTTTGTTGACTCTGCTGTTTGTGAATTGCCTGCAGCTCACAAGTTGGGGCCTGTGATGTAATTGACTCATGCTCACCTGGTTTGCCCTTCTTCATCTGCCTTCAACCAGCGCTCATCTTCTTGGTGGTTATTCAGCAGCCTGGTGATTTTCCCGTTGATGTCATGAGCCCCAAAGAGACATCTTGGTGGGGCTGGTCAGATCAGGATGAGGGGTAGGAGCTACCCAAGGTAGTTGATGCCCCCAGGGATGGTCCCAGCAAGCTGGTTCAGGCCATGCCAGGGTCCTGTGAAACATGAGAACTGGCCAAAAGAGATGCTTCAGGGGAGGAATCTGCCCTGGAGAAGGACCCGGGACCCAGTCATGCCTGTGGTTCTGGTACTGAGTCATAGTGGTTCATAGTCTTTCTGCACACAAAAATGCCAAAGATTTCTTCATTTCAGCAGTATAATTTTGGACTGGAGGGAGAGACATTTTGTTTATCTTATTGTTGCACTATTGGAAGTCAGGAAGTTTCAAATGGAACAGTATCTTTTACATTCCATGGGATTATTCTGGGCTAGGCACTTTAAGGCTTCACTCTGAAAGGCTAAAATCCCAGCAGGGAAGTTTAACTGGTTTGTGGATCAAACATTTCATTTCCTTGTGTTTCAATCTCACGTGAGCAAAGTGATTAGCACCCACACCCCACAAATTCTCTCAGGAGTCAAACTATCTATATATATGTAGGACATTCGTCTCAAATGTCTGACTCAGCCACGTAAGTCACCTGAAATCTGCAGGTATTTATGTCCACAAAACCACACTGAGAGAGCCAATGAAATGATGTACCCGTGATTTATTAAGAGGCTTCTTTTATCAGAAAATGAAAAGCTTGCACTTGTCTAAAGATAGATTTTTCCAGAAGAAGGAACACCACAGCATTCTTAAAACAAATATTAAGGTGCAAAAATATTTTAATCATTTCTAGGTTAAAATTCCATATTAAAACCTGTAATATATCAGTTGCTCACCAGGACAGCCAGAATCTGAATGCTACCAGAATCCAAACACAACTTCAATTTTTTAAAAGTCTCTATTGAGAAATTGTTTTCTTGACACCAGCAAAGTTAATGCAGAAGGTAATTATTAAACAATGGAGGAAGTAACTTCACTAAGCAGTTAGACTGAGGGAGGGGGGAGAATCATAAAGGGTGACCTTGTGGAGAATTATATTTTAATATAATCTCTTTCATCTATTATCAATGGGGGAGGGAGATTGTCAAATGCATATTATTAACTTAGAAATCAATACTCACATTTGTTGTCTCTATTTGGGGAGTGTTTTCTTTGAAGCCAGATCATTAGGTCATGCAGCTTCTCTGTTGTGAAAAGCTTTGGGCAATTTGTTGTGGAAATCCTTTTCTCACACTTGGGATGGCGCAAACTCCCATACAAAAGAATAACATTAGTAAACAATACAAGTTTCATTCAGCTTTGCTAATTTCTAAAAATGTTTCCGAAAAGGGCAGTAAATAACCTAAGCAGCAGAAACCACTAGCAATTTTTCTTTTCCCATCTGTTTCTTCTTTCTCGCTCTCTCCCCTCTTGTACTCTTCTCTCTCACACGCTTTTTGTCTCTGTTTCCAAGCTGTTCACCCCTCCCTCAAGTTCAACCTTGATTCCTAAACAAATAGCAAGACAATGCAGTAGCATCAGAAAGGGTGCATATTTAAAATATAATATATATTATAAAATTGCTCTGCTCTGCTTGCAGGAGTGACTCTGGTCCACCCACATCACAAAATCACAGAACTGTAGAGTTGGAAGGGACCCTCAGGACCATCTAGTCCACTCCCCTGCAATACTCAGCTGTCCCATACAGGGATCAAACCTGCAAATTCTGGCATTATCAGCACCACACTCTAACCAACTGAACTATCTCTCTGCTGCTGGTGGTGGTCTCTAGTCTTCATGCCTGTGACATTGGCCCCCTATGATTTGCTGCAGCCAGACACACAAGGCCTGCTTGCTCAGAAGAGGGTGCATTGGGAAGGCCCAGTGATTTGAAAAGGAGCAAATCCGCTCTCATGCTCTGCGTAAGTGACTCTACATACAATGCCCTGGCTGCCAAGACTGGGTTGGATAAACCTGGTAGGCCCTTCTGAGTGCCTGGGTCCTCAGCCAGTGCCCAACCCCTACAATGCATGCAAAGCTTTGTTCCTGGTTTCCAAAAGGAGTTGCAAACACAGGAAAGACCAGCCACCAAAGGTGAACATCACATACTTTGCACTCATGGGGGTCTTGTTTTGAAGCCAAAGAAGAAGAAGGAGAAGAGTTTGGATTTGAAATCCCGCTTTATCACTACCCTAAGGAGTCTCAAAGCGGCTAACAATCTCCTTTCCCTTCCTCCCTGACAACAAACACTCTGTGAGGTGAGTGGGGCTGAGAGACTTCAAAGAAGTGTGACTAGCCCAAGGTCACCCAGCAGCTGCATGTGGAGGAGGGGGACGCGAACCCGGTTCACCAGATTACGAGTCCACCACTCTTAACCACTACACCACACTGACAAAGCATGGCATGGAAATGTTTCATAAATAAATAAATCTCTTTCAGTTTACTTGCCAGTAAGCTTAATTAATATGGGTGTTATGAGCAACTGAAGAGCTTCCTTGTGCCATTTGGAGAGGTATTGCCTTAGTATACAGACTGCATTTCAAGTATCATTTTTACTTTTTTCTGTTAGCACTTACTAAATATTTATCTGAAGCAAATTATTTTTAAAAGTTGGAACCTGGCATGGTTCCTGAGGAGGTCTCGGATAGACAGAGGGATACAGTTATTGCCAAGTATGCTTTCTGAATCTATTGATACCATGACGTACTTACATCAAGCCATTAGCTGAACATTCCTGGATAAAACACATTTTAATGTTCACCATTGCCAAGTTCTAAACTGCTACCTTCTCTCTTTCTGTCTCTCGCTTCCTTGGTATCTGTGTTAGCAATATATAATTAATTTCTTTGTAGAAAATTTTTATATTCCCAAAGGGATTTTGCCACCCGCAGAATTTAGTACAGTTGTAACTCATGTGGGGGAGACAAGCTTAGCTTCCTATTTTGCCTTTTAGATTGTATCTATTCCATATTTCATGATTTTACAGGCCTGAGTTTAACTTCTTATTGTCACATGTAATTCTGCTTCTGCAAATGTTTCATTGCTAATGCTATAAAATAGAAGTGTAGGTATGGTATTTTAGGGACATAGGAATAGCAAGCTATTGTCTTTGCCCATTGACACATGTAATAAACAAATAATAAACAAATAAATAAATAAATTTTATACCCCACCCATCTGACTGGATTTCCCCAGCCACTCTGGGTGGCTTACAACATATCTTAAAAACATAATAAAAACATCAAACATTAAAAACCTCCCGATACAGGGCTGCCTTCAGATGTCTTCTAAAAGTTTTGTAATTCTTTATCTTCTTGACATCTGAAGAGAGGGTGTCTACTAGCAGGTTTGATTCACTTTTCGCAGTGAGGGAACCAGCAGATGACCCTTGGAGGACCTCAGTGTCTGGGCTGAATGATGGGGGTGGAGATGCTCCTTCAGGTATACTGGGCCGAGGCCATTTAGGGCTTTAAAGGTCAGCATCAACACTTTGAATTGTGCTCAGAAATGTACTGGGAACCAATGTTGGTATTTCAAGACTAGTGTTATGTGGACACTCCCAGTCACCTGTCTGGCTGCCGCATCCCCTGAATTTTTCACCTTGACCTATTTTCAGGTAATTTTGAGTTCAGTGCTCGGATACGTACTGGAAGCCAGTGAAGATGACCGTTGTTATATGGTCCTGGTGGCCACTCCCAGTCATCAATCTGCCGCATTATGGATTAGTTGTAGTTTCCAAGTCACCTCCAAAGGTAGCCCCTGTTCTAAGTAGGTTCTTAAACAATGCATTATAAATTAAACTACATAGAATTAAACACATCAAAACAAAATAATTTATTGCACTATTATGGACACCTGAATGTGGCTAATGTTGAACAGAATGTAAAAAAGACTGCTTTGGAAACCAAATGTGCATTCTAGGCAAGGTAAAAATTGCATCTAATTTACCTGGACCCACAATTTTAATGTATGGTAGTCTGTGAATAATCCCCTTAGGTGCAAGTTACACCTCCTGAAATTACCTCTCCTGTGTAAGACTGCAGGAAAGGAAAAAGAAGCATTTTGGCAGTGGCAATGCCACTGCTGGCAGCCAGGTTATCAAATAAAGGGAGCTGAACTTGAAACATCTATCTTGCTACCTTTAACAGCTGTAGCTACTCTCCAAGGCTGTTATCAGCAATTTGGTGCACAGGACACTGTTCATTAGCCACCACTGCTTAAAGGCTGGCTGGCTGGCTGGGCTTCACCTGCTCAAAGGGTGTGTTTTGGGACAAGGAGAGATCAAGATAGGCAGGCTGCAGGCGGTGGAACACCCCAGTGGGAAAGACTCAAGGGAAACTCCAAAGGGGACCTTCCCTTTTTTGTCTACCCTGGAGGGCATTAGGAACCATGGGTGGCATCCCTTAAGAGCAGTAAGTAGATAGTGGAAGAGCCATAAGTTACAGGCAGGAAAGTGGAGATCTCCCTGGGTGAGAGACAGACTCCCAGGCGAAAGTTGGAAGGGTTTGTTGTTTTTTTCTGCAGCAAGGGTAGTAAGAGCTACTTTTTCACAGGGAGAAATATATGTACTTAATACCCTGTTTCTGCATCAGTACACTACTGCTGATTCCCTCCCTTATTTTTCGTACTGCTGCTATTGTTAACTATATTATATTTTGCAGTTGCACCTGAGGTGCACAGATCACAACTTATGTTATTAGGTTCTTGTATTTTGCAGGAGTTGAATAGGGGAGTTTATTGCTGGGTTGACACTGAATAATTTGACACTGCTGCTTATTATGCATTGCTTATTGTGTATTACGTGCTATTATGTATCACTTATGAATTGTATTTATATAACTGTTTTATTTTTAGTTGATTCATTATGTATGTACATTAAATGGGGGGCGGTGTTTTGTTACTGTGCTGTAAGCAACCATGAGGCCTTTTGATGGTGCGTGGTATATGCATTTCCTAAACAAATAAACTATTAAAAGTGCAGGAGTCCAGTCCCACTTCTGCACCAGGCCACCCAACTAGCATGTGAATATGCAATTAATATGGGGCTACAGGAGAATAAAGCCAAGTCTGACTTCAATGCACAGAACTGAAGAATTTGGACACTTTTGCACAGCCACTTCTGCACAGTATGCTCCTCATGGACCACTTATTTTAGAAGCTAAGCAGCACCTCCATTCTCTTCAAGATCCTTAGAACAGTTTAAGGCTAGGCCAAAATTCCCACTCCAGTGTCCAGAAAATATTATCCCCTTGTGAAAACAGGGCCTGGTTTTCTGCTAGAACCATCTGCTGTGCTTCCTACCCAAACTCCCCTGAGCAGCTGGAGGAAGAGAAGAGAACAGAGGGTGAAGAAAGAGCTGTGAGTGGAGGGTGGCATCCTTTGGACCTCCTTCGAAACTCAACAAACTTGCTGTACCTGGAACTGCATGTGGAAAGTGCAGCTGAATTATTATTATTATTATTATTATTATTATTATTATTATTTATAATTTATTAGTTGTGGGCAGCCTGAGAAAGTACCATCCACCTTGGGCCTGCTCATTAAAAAGCATACCTAGAGTGAGAGACTGCTGTTTCCAGGATCTCTTCTCATTGTGAGAGTTGTTTGGACCCTGGGTGAGAACCCAGAGGCTGAGAGGGAAGGTGTATAAGAAGGGACATGAATTGGTATTGATTTATATATCTTAGTAACTGTGCTAATGTAATATTTTTATATAGAAGTGTATTTTTTGTAATATTTTAAGTTGTTGTTGCTTCAGTTTTCTGTACACTGCTTAGTAGTATATAAAGTGGTGTAGAAATTAAATAAAGAAAAAATCAAATCAGAGCCTCCCCATTCCATTGCTTGGTTTGCCTGTTAAATAAAATGAAATGCAAGCTTCATCATCGTACAAACACAGAGAGGAGGGGAAGAGTATGGAGCTGCTTCCCTGTGGTGCAATTACAGTGATCCAGGAATATGTGAATGAAGGAACTGCTTGGTTGAAAGGATCGCCATCTTCATAGGAATTCTGCTGGCTAAAAGACATGAATAACAGTCACTTTCCAAAATACCAACTTTACCTTAGATTAGGTTCTACAAATTGTCTGTTTTGGTCCTTCCTGTTTTCCATCTCTGCTTAAGTTATGATGAGCACTGCTGTGCAATGGGAGCATAGAAGCATGTGCAGCAGTGAGATTATTGTGCTGTGAGTCACAAAGGGATATCACAGGAAAGAGAGGAAATATATATTTTTCCCTTTCGTGACAATTATCTGATTACTACTTTTCTCTGATACCATTTTCTCCAGTGTGTGTGCTTGTGCGTGTGTTTAAATTCTGCTGCTGTTGGGTTGTTTTTTTTAATGCTAAATTTGATATTATTATTTATTTAAAATGTTGCTATGTCACCTTCCATTCAAAAACTTAGAAGGCGTTTCCAGTGCTTTTTTCTTAAAAAAAATTTTTTTTTAATGTTATGGGGTACTCTCATTTTGACTCAAGAAAATCACCGTTTTATAGTTCAAATCGGGGAAAATAAATACAGTAAACGGAGAAAAGATTCACAAAACGTTTAGGGGTATGTGTACCCCTGCCTCCCCCCAGAAAAAAAAGCACTGAGCGTTTCACAACATAAAGTGCCAATTAATTAAAATCAGTGCAGGTGGGCTTTCAACAAAGAGCAGGTGGGCTTTCAACAAGCACCAAAAGTGTGCCACCATTGGAGCTTCTCTTATTTCAAAGGGGAGCTGGTTCTGTAGGGTGGGTGCCACAACTGAGGGCCTCCCCACTAGTTACCACAGGATAGGCTGCAGAAGACTGTCATATAACTAGGAGGGCGTCACCAGCAGTGTAGCTAGCCGCTCGGGTGCCCGGTGTGGCATGCGCATCCTGCAGCTGGGGGCAGGGCAAGCTGCCCATGGGGGCGGGGCAAGCCAAGACAGGGCGCACTGCGTGGAGCAGGGGTAGGCAACCTAAGGCTCATGGGCCAGATGCGGCCCAATCGCCTTCTCAATCCGGCCCGCGGACGGTCCAGGAATCAGCCTGTTTTTACATGAGTAGAATTTGTCCTTTTATTTAAAATGCATCTCTGGGTTATTTCTGGGGCCTGCCTGGTGTTTTTACATGAGTAGAATGTGTGCTTTTATTTAAAATTCATCTTTGGGTTATTTGTGGGGCATAGGAATTTGTTCATTCCCCCCCCCCAAAAAAAATAGTCTGGGCCACCACATGGTCT
Organism: Darevskia mixta; assembly: GCA_034641385.1. Taxonomy (NCBI): domain Eukaryota; kingdom Metazoa; phylum Chordata; class Lepidosauria; order Squamata; family Lacertidae; genus Darevskia; species Darevskia mixta. The sequence continues at coordinate 12,619,685 of JAWWNH010000029.1, forward strand.
GAGGGACGGTGAACCTGCCCATGGCTGAAAAAGGTTGCTGACCCCTGGCGTGGAGCCTCTCCGCAGTCCCCCCCTCAGCTGTAGGGCGGCTGAGGCGGTGGTCAGACGCAAGCCCCGCGCTGCTCGAAAAAGCAGTGCGGAGCTTGCAGGCAATGTACCCACCACCTCCCCCTCAGGAGAGACGTGTGGCTCAGGCACACTGCAAGCCCCACGGTGTGTTGCCCAGTGCCCCCCACCTCACCCAGCTACCAGTAGCATAGGAAGGGAGGTGCGGGAGGTGGTTTTTTGTTGTTTTTTAAGTGTCATGAGCCCATTATTTATTTATTTATTTTAAAAACACATATTTTTGCCATTTTGTCACCCCCCTCAGTGATGACACCCGAGGCGGCCAGCACCCACCGCACCCCCTTCCTACACCACTGGGTTTCTCCTGCAAGCCCTAGTGATTGAACAGCTCTATACAGGAAAAGACATTCCCTCAGACAGCCCAGTCCCAAGCTCTTGGGAGATTTATAAGTCATCAGTAAAAATGTACACCTGAGCTTGTAGCAAATTGGCAGTGTAGTTTTTTTTTGGAAGTAGCATAACATGCTTGTGAAATTCTAGTTCTACTTAGCAACCTAGCTGCAGCTTTCTGCACCAGTTTTAGATTCTGGACCATCTTTAAGTGTGGCCCCTATATAGCACATTACAATAAGCCAGCCTTGAGCTTACCAACAAATGAGTCACTGTGGTTAGGCAATCTGTGTCCAGGAATGGTCAAAGTTGGTGCACCATCCTTTCTGTAAGCGATCAGAAATCATAGGCGGTGTGGTGTAGTGGTTAAGAGCAGTAGACTCGTAATCTGGGGAACCGGGTTCGCGTCTCCGCTCCTCCACATGCAGCTGCTGGGTGACCTTGGGCTAGTCACACTTCTCTGAAGTCTCTCAGCCCCACTCACCTCACAGAGTGTTTGTTGTAGGGGAGGAAGGGAAAGGAGAATGTTAGCTGCTTTGAGACTCCTTTGGGTAGTGATAAAGCGGGATATCAAATCCAAACTCTTCTTCTTCTTCTTCTTCTTCTTCTTCTTCTTCTTCTTCTTCTTCTTCTTCTTCTTCTTTAGGATAAGGACCAGTCCTAGCCCTATGATATGAATTTAAGAGCAAATTAAAACATCAGTAAAGGGTAATTACCATGGCAGGAAACAGTTGTGAGGCTCAGGTTAAGTAGGATCACTGAAATAAGATAGCACCTGTAAAATATGAACCAATTTTTTTCCATTTTGACAAACTTAATATCTTCACAAATCCGAATGCATCTTTGTGTAGCAATGTGTGCCTGCATATCTGAGATGAGAATCAAGCTCTCTGCCTTGTCAGCTGTGCTTAATACGATAGATCATGAGGTCCTTCCAGATCAATTGAAACATGCCTAGTTCGGTGTTTACCTAGTTTTCGTCTTATTTACTTAACGGTCTCAATTTGTATCTTATGCATTGAAGTATTCAGCTCAAGTTAATGTAGTTCCCCAGAGCTTTGTTCTTAGCTCAGTGCTTTACTATTTATATGACCCCAATGGCTTCGGTTTTCTGACAGTCCGGGCTCAATTTTCATTGCTTTGCTGATAATACACAGCTCTGCCTGGCTCTCTCTCTTTTTTCTGCTTATCCAGCCTGACAGAAGTTTGAACATAAAATGTCCCAACATTTTATTTTTAACAGAACGCCTTGTGGAAGGGGATTCTTATTAACTGTAGCACCTGGCTGTAGGAGCTTTGCTTATTCTTCTGAAATACAGATTGATGGTGATCACACTGCTTTTGCAGATGTTGCTGAAATGTTAATCTCGGTTATTTCTTTTGTCGAATATGCGTCAGCTGTAGTCAGAAAATTGTATTACTATTTAATAAATATTCTATAATGTCTCAGAGTGATGAGATTTATGCATTGTTTGTGCCTTACTTTACTTCCTCTTACCAGAACAGTATATTTTATCTTTGAGGTCTCTTGGCAGAGCTGTACACAGTGCAAATTGTAAAATGCTCTGTACTTAACATTAGGGGTTGTCGTCAACATTTTAGAACAGCACAGGGTTTTTCCTCAGTCACTGCACAGCTATTTAGTACCAAGGCAAATGTTACTTATTTGTCTAGGAAGCTGGCTCATACAGAAACAGATCATTGGTCCATTTTACTCAGCATTTTCTGCAACTAGGGTTGGACAAACCTGTGATTTATTTTCTCTTCATTTCTTACTTACCCAGACAGTTCGAACCATGGGCACAACAGTTTGCCAACTTAAACAAAAATTAAATTTTAAATAAAAATTAGTATCCATTTTTTGTGGGCATATCTTCTAATATACATATATATTTTTTTGCGGGCAACATTCCCTATTACAGTATAATGCATTTTGTACATTGTTTTCACAAATGTGTGCATTGTTATGCACCCTTTCTCCTAATACAATGCTTTTTTGTTGCTGTTGTTGCATTTCTGCAGCATAAAATTCACAGGAATGCAAATTTTGAAAGATGGCTACACTTCAATTCAAATACTGGTACAGGAAGTGACTGATTAGCAATGGTTTTCCAGGGCTTCAGGCTGGTGACTTCTGTCCCAACCCTGCATGGAGGTACAATGAGTTGAAAGACTGTGTGCCTCTTTGAAGCCAAGTGTGATATTAAGAACATATTGAGAACCTGCTGGATCAGGCCGATGGCCCATCTTGTCCACCATCCTGTTCTCACAGTGGCCTCCTAGATGCATGTGGGAAATGCACAAGAACACTGCCCCTTCCTGTGGTTTCCAGCAACTGATATTCAGAAGCAACCGTGGAGGCAGAACATAGCCACGGCCTCGGCCCAGTATACCTGAAGGAGCGTCTCCACTCCCATCGTTCAGCCAAGGTCCAACTCCGAGGGCCTTCTGGCAGTTTCTTCACTGCAAGAAGTGAAGTTACAGGGAACCAGGCAGAGGGCCTTCTCAGTAGTGCCGCCCTCCATCAGATGTCATGGAAATAAGCAACTATCTGACTTTTAGAAGACATCTGAAGGCAGCCCTGTTTAGGGAAGTTTTTAATGTTTGATGTTTTATTGTATTTTTAATATTTTGTTGGAAGCCACCCAAAATGACTAGGAAAACCCAGCCAGATGGGTGGGGTATAAATTAAATAATAATAATAATAATAATAATAATAATAATAATAATAATATATTGGTCAGTAGCCATTGTTAATCTCTTGCTCCATTATCTAACTCTCTTTTAAAGCCATCCAAGGCATGTTCCACATGTCTTCCCTACAATGTGAGTCCCACAAAAAGTGTGTTCTTTAATACCACCATCATTTTTATCAGAGTCAAGATATCTTCATTATTCTGGAGGTTGAAATGGCCTTCCATCAGCAAAATATTTCTTTGAATTGAGGCTTGTTTATTTCATCTGTGGTGGTTATCCAGTATCATATCTCCATATGTGGCCACTGGGCTCTTATATTATCAACAAAACCTGAGGAAAACACCCCCACTTGCTCATAGATTTCCATCTGCTACAGGAGCAGCCTCATCTATACCCAGGACAGCTGGGCAGTGGTATGGAGAAAAATGAAGCTATTTGCCAAATGTTCATTTGCTGTATCAGGCAGTAGAAGACATGATGCCATATGTATAGGGAGTAACTACTGACTGAGCTTACCCAATATTTTGTTTGCATTTTTTAAACAAACCCAAATTCCATTATGGGAAAAGAGAAGAGCTTTTTAAATGGACAAGATGTTATATGTTCATATTGGGCCAGTTCTAACTGTTCTGATAATTGCTAATACAGGAAAAGCTTTATTGATTGGCAGCATCCAGAAATATTTGGACGACAAGGTTCAAATGAAGGCAAAAAAGCAGGTGCTACAACAAAATAGAGTGGAAGGCAGATTCTCTGCTTGATTAGTTAGTGAGTGCCCTAATCCCATTAGTCCACCTAGCTTGGTATTGTCTACACTGACAGGCAAGACTGTCCAGGGTTTCAGCAAGGATGTCTTTTCCAGTCCTATCTTGAGATGTTGTGGATTGAACCATTCAAAGCAGTTGCTCTACCACTGAACTATGGCGCTTCCCAAAAGGAGACAGATTTTTCTCTCCACTTCTCCCTCCCTACGATTGCACTCATTCAGGTGAAGAGTGCAATGGTGGTTGTAGTTTTTTCAAGAGGTGTTGCAATCCCAGGAGCCTTTGAAAGAACTACAACTCTCATAATCCATGTGCCCTAGTACACTTTTTGGGGGAGGATAGAAATGCATCTGTGTAAACAATGAATTGCCTTCCTATTTTACAATCTAGGGCAGATTTAGGAGTTAAAACAAACATTTTATTTGCTTTTCTGACAGCAATTTTGTGTTCTGATTAATAAACCTATGTCTTAATTTATTTTTATTTTTTAAGTAAGCTGTCTGGTCTGGGCAGATTCTGAACCATTGCATCTCACTCTACATTATTGCCTTGGTTTTCTTAGCCATGTTATTGTTTAAGAGGTGTAGGCTAAACTTCTATTGGATTGATTGTGTATTAGAAGAGGAGCTGACATGACTCAGAGCCCTTGTTAGTTCTCTCCTCCCACAAGTTCTTCTGTTCTGTTATCTCAGTTGCTGTTGGTAGAAAGGGCCTACTGCAAGGTGGGCTTACTCACAATATTAAAGGGCAAGCTAGACACCCTTTTAATACCCTGAAATACTAAGGTAAGGAGAGGGACATTCAGTGGTTGTGACAGATCTCATTTGGGGAATGATTCAATAAGATGCCACCATAAGAAATCCTCACACACATTTCTAGGCTTACTTCAGCTTATGGTAATAAACAAAGAAGGCCCATTTCTTAATCTTTCCCAATATTTCAAGGCCTTTTTTTTTGCAATAAAGAAGGGAAGTCTGAGGAAGGCTTGAAGAATTTTGTAAAGACGTGGAAACCCAATTTTAAATTTAATGTCATTCATGGCTTGCCATCTTGCTGAATGAATACGCAGGCATCAAATCCAAAAAGTTGCAGGTTGATGAAAAATGATTAACTCTCTCCATTTAATTTATCGGAAGACATTATTCTTCAATTACAAAGTAGTTGTTACTATTATTAGTGTCTATGCTGAAATATTAAGTTATGATTTACGAATGAAAAACTTATATAAGGCAAACAAAAACATTGTCTTTATGTTTAACAGAAGTTGTATTTTTTATTCTAGTACTGTTTAGAATATTACATTTAAGACCTTCCCTACATCCCGATGCCAAAAATGAGTAAAGTAAAGCTAGACTAATACAATATGATTCCCCAACTAGCTGAGGGGTTGATTCAAGTGCAAAGCAGCTAGTTAGGCCTCATGCAGCCCAGCCAACCACAAAGCAGTGAGGTCACAGACATTTAAGGTGGCTGCACCTCCTTTTGGAGACCAGCTTTTGGAGACCTAAAAATAAATTTTAAAAATAGTGCAATATTAGCTGTCTGCTTGTTGTGACCAAGTAGGTCTCTCCTTCCTGTCCATCTTGAGGGAAGGCACTCTTTTGCCTACTCTACATTGTTTTATCAGTGGGGTTTATGAATTTCATCAAGGTGGCTCCAAATATTAGCCATATAAATAGGGCCATGTTAGTAGAGGGAAAGAGATGACCATGTTACAGGGTGGACTTGCTCTAACAAGAGGGGTTGCAGGAGATCGGGTCTACAGTCTACTAGCTAGCACCATGGGTAGTGAACACACTTCCAATGAGCTAGAGGAAAGCTGGTAGTTAAACAATTAAGGATGCCGCAGTAGGACACGTAAGATGGTGTGGCCCATCCCTGAATCCACTTTTGGATTGGTTTTGCATCTTAATCCCAGTATACAGCAGCAAACTCCTAAGGTGGCAATTGAGGATTTAATGTTTAATTGATAAATAAATTGCAAATCTTTTGGTCAATTAAAAGGAGTCCCCAATTAATCAGGCAGATAATGATGATGGATTACTATTATCATCATCATCTTAAGAGAGAGTGTGTGCACACATGTGTGTGGACTATCTCTGCTGCATACAATGCTCTAAGCTATATTAGTGCAACAAATTTCCATGTGTGCCATTGAGCTTCTTATTCTTCTCCTGTCCCTTCCAGCCTCCCACATGCTTTCAGAATCAGCTCTAAAGGGTCAGGAGATGCTCTGAAGCAGATTGGTGGGGTGAGGGGCAGAAAAGAAATTGAAGTTCGGTTGTGGATATAGAATTTCACTGGCACAGACCCATACTATTTAGAACTCTGTGGCTGGCACCTGGTGTGTGACTTTGTAGAAGAGGGATTACTCACAAGAGCACAAGAAAGGTCCTGCTGGATCTATCCCAGCTTGGCCTACTGCTTCCCACAATGACCAACAAGATACTTTCAGGAAGTCCATAAGACAACCAGTGCTCTAAACCATGGTTGAAGGAGTAGAGAAACATCTGGGGGTAGAGGAAGAAAGATACACAGCAAGGTTCAGAGACCTGCTCTTGAAAATATTAAATATCTACTTAGCCTATTAAATAGCTACTCGGAAGTAAATCTCATAAAGTTCATAGTGAGGGCTTACCACTAGTTAAGTGAGTATAGGACCCACTTACCTGGGAGCAGTAGCAATTGGTGGTGCTCACCTGACCTCCCATCACCCACACAGCTCCTGCTTATTGGGAAGGGAGAAGGGGAGAGGTAAGCTGATGAGGTCAATGCAGTCTCAACAAGCCACCAGGAGCACTGGATTGGCTCCATCAGTGGTTTTGCACCATGGTGATTTCACTGCCACCTTGTTCCTCCCACTTTCTTGCCTGATAAACAGCAGTGATGGGTGACAGGAGGTCAGGTGAGGGCAACTACTGCCTGGGAGTAAGCCCTTCTCAGTAGACTTACATAAATTTCACTAAAAAATAAGAAAGAAAGAAAGAAAGAAAGAAAGAAAGAAAGAAAGAAAGAAAGAAAGAAAGAAAGAAATATAGTGAGAGCATCTGCTGTGGTTATTTTTTATACTGGGTGCTCTTGAAAATAATTACATATGGACTGAAACACCGGAGGGAGGAATAATCCCCTCTTTGCTTAAATGGCACTGTTGAACAGTGATAGACCAAGGATCTGACTGATAGAAATTCAAATCTCTTCTCAGCCACAGGCTTATGGTTGTGAACCTGTTCGCTATCCAAGGGGGGGGGGGGAGAAGCTACCTGCTCTGAATATTTGGAAGGAGATGGGGAAGAAGAGCTCTAGAAGTACAAACAAATCAATAATATATAAATAATGGTCCTCACCTTTGAAAACAAAGTTACAATCAATATCAGTTTAGCACATAAATTGGGAAGTATGATCCAGGAGGTACAAAGCCTGGCTTTTTGAAATAAACTTGCCACCCACCATCTTCACCACCTTCAGAATGGAGAGTCAAGGTAGGTCCAATACCAGAAAGGTAATTTCACCCACCTTTTTCTTGGTTCTCTTTGGAGGCTTTGACCTCCCCAGACTATTCCCTTTGTCTAAAAAAAGAAAAAAAAGGGGGGGGGACATAGCAGCCTGACTTAGATCTGAAAGATATCACTGTCAAAATATATCTTCAGGGTTTTTAAAGATTAGTGTGGGAAACTTAAAAGTCACTTCTGCAACCCAGATGGACAAGCGCAGGGACTAGTCTAATCTACATGAAAGTGAGTCAGCCCCTTCTGGTTATATAACAAGCAGTGCTCAGATCAATTGCCGCAAATATTCCTCTGGATGATATAGGTAGGGTAATGACCAAAAAGAAAAAAAAGAAAAAAAGATGCACTGCTATGCAAGTTTACAGTTATTACTGAATCATAAAGGATATGCATATTCTATGAGATGCCTATCAAAAAGTAAAGGGGGGAAAGGAGGGAAGAAATGATTTTAAGTGCCTGAAGAAACTTGCTTCCTTGATATATCCTTAGAGAATCTTATCAAGGTAACACCATGGCCCATCTGCACTATATGTTTAAAGCAGTATCATACCACGTTAAACAATAACAGCTTTCCCCCAAGTGTACTGGTAACTGTAGTTTGCGAAGGGTGCTGGGAGTTGTTAGGTGAGCCTTATTCCCCTCACGGAGCTACAATTCTCAGAGTTCCCTAGGAAGACAGATTGGTTGTTAAACCACGTTGGGAATTTAAGTTCTGTGTGGGGAAATAGGAGTCTCCTAGCAACTCTCCTAACAAACCACAGTTCCCAGGATTTTGTGAGGAAATCCACAACTGTTTAAAGTGGTATGATACTGCTTTAAATACAGAGTGCAGGTGGAGTCTATATAACACCCTTCACATATGCACACATTAGAAGTTTTGTCTCCATCATGTCATTCCATCCCATGGGGAAAAGCATGTGCATAATGCAGTCTCACGGTATGGGTGGCACTGGCCCTTTCCACCTAAATGGCACCCACCCTGCCAGCCAATCAGCCCACCCATGTCATTGTGCACTCCCCACTAGCATGAGAATCACACCTTGGAGATTCTAGTTTCATGCCACGGAATTCTCTGTTTAGAAGGCAATTAAAATAAGTGATGTTTCCAGTGAGAGTTAAACCAATGAAACACGAACAAACAAAACTACTAAATTAAGAACAGCATCAGCATGTAGGAAACATGGGGGTGATTTGTAGAAAACCAATAGTTAATTGAAACAAAGCTGTGATACCTGCAGCTCTTTTAAATGGTGAGAACAAAGAGAATTATTACAAAGACAGAAACTTAATGTGTACTAACTGGTATTATACTCTAGGTTGTGCAGTGGGAAAAAGAGCATGGAATTGACCACAAGTCTCCCAGAGATGGCCAGTGGTGGCACCAGGGGGCATATGGCCCTCTGAGACTGGCCAAATGGCAGTCGTCCTGGCAGCAACCATTGCTGGTGCTAAGGTGAAATCCCAATATCACACTGAAACATTGGAGAAGAAGTCAAGCCATCTGGAGATCATAATGTAACACCCTAAATAGCAGGAGTCCTGCCTCTTAGGATTAACCGGTCCAGGAAACTGTATAGGCTGTAATACATTACAGAGTGTTGAAAGTAGTGGTGGTTGGTGTCCATTGGGGCTGAAAGGCAGAAGACATAGGTCAAGAGTGATCCAGTGACAAGCAGCCATATCCCTTGCCTGGTTGTAAGTAAGAAGGCGGGCAGGTGAGGCCTGGCTGAGGGCAGGCTGAGGTTTGTGGGGCATTCACTCTAATGCAGTGTTCCCCAACCTTGGGCCTCCAGCTGTTTTCGGACTACAATTCCCATCATCCCTGACCACTAGTCTTGCTAGCGAGGGATGATGGGAGTTGTAGTCCAAAAACAGCTGGAGGCCCAAGGTTGGGGAACACTGCTCTAATGGACCAGACTCCATTGGTTGAAGGGAATTTAGATATCAAGTGAGGTGAACGAGGCAGTCCTTACTCCAGTTGCTTCACGTAGCTAGCATATGCTTGCAACCTGCACAGGTAAAGTCCCACACAGGATAAGATCGAGAGGTACAGTCAAGGTTGTGAATATCTACCCTGCTCAGGTGAATCACTCGTTTTGCCATAGCACAAAAGGGAGTGTTGCTTTGAGTTGTAAGAGTGCCAAGTTATTATGAAGATGAGGATTTGCTAGCCCAGCCCTGAAGCAGTACATCAGAGATTATGTGTATTCTGCCATGAGGAACCACCCATGGATTATTAATAATTGCAAGTTAATGCAACATAAAATCAGTCTGATTGCCAGATTGTTTAAAAGCTCTAACAGTGGCACATTAAGGGGAAAAGGTTTACACCCAAGAATGAATTCACTTATTTCCTATTTATTCTTTTTTTCTACTTTAGCGGATAAATGACATTTAAATTAAAATGACGGTGTGAAGTGCATAGTGATTTTGAATGTAGCGATTAAAACTGAAATTGTACCTGACAACTAACAATGGGTGAAAGTGATGGATTTTAGTTTGCATGTATTTGACACCAGAAAGAGAGAGAGAGAGAGAGATTTTTGATTACTGTAGCATGAAAAGGTGACATTTCAACACTGAAAAAAGGCAAGTCTATTAAGTACAGCTACCCTTTTTTAATTTAAAATAACTTAGATTTATAAGATACAATAAATTGATTGACTCTCCTGTCAAAGGCCTGAGAGGCGACCACTAGGGGTTGTTTTCTAGAAGCCTGGTTTCCCATAATGCATTTCAGACAAAAAACTTGGGCTATGCCAGTAACCATTTTTGTCAGCTCAAACAAGCTAATTCGGTCGATTTTCTCCATTCAGCTTGAAATTTCCCAAGCCAGCTTTTGGATTTAGCTATGCAATACTAACTAGAATAGGAAAGGTATGGCTAAAGTGACATTTTACCAGTCTCGAGAGATCCTTTCTCTCCAAGCCCCAACTGCCAACTAGATGGGTAGCGGGGTGTTTATGTGAGTATTCCTGGAGGTGGAACTCCAAATGCAGATTCCACACATACAGCAGTTTCCCAGCTTCCCATTGCAACCCATGTTGATACATTTCATGCACAAAATACAGGGAATTTTTCAGCTGCCTCTGGATAAATTCAAAAAGAGCATGTCTCATATGCATTGCTCACCCCACTCCGTACCACTGCTGGGTCAGGATCCTGCTATTTGTATTCTCTGGTCACACCCACACTTTGACAAGCATGGCTTCTTCCAAAGTATCCAGAAAACTGAAATTTGTTAAAGGTGTTAAAGAGTTGTTTGGACATCCTTCACAGAGCTACAGTTCCCTTAACAAACTACAGTTCTCAGTATTCTTGGGGGCAATCCATGACAGTTAAATGTTGTATAATAGTGCTTTAAATGTATGCCATAGATGTGACCTGTCTATATATCTATCATTTTCGCACTGTCTTTTTGCTGTTGAATAATTTTAGCAGGATGATTCTACACACAGTTGTCCAGAAGTAACAGCAGAACCCTGTGCATGCTTACTCAGAAGTAAGTCCTGCTGTATTCAATGGGGCTTAGTCCCAGTTCAAGTGGGTATAAGACTGCAGTCTAAGCCTCTTCAAGGTCAATGGGTGTCACTCCCAAGAAGGGTGTGTCAGATTATAAAGATTATAGCCCTATTCTAGCATTCGCCTGAACACACAACGGTTTAAAACGTCTCCAAGAAGACAGACTCCTGTTGAGACTTTTATGTGTTTCGTGCAAATGTCTGGAGAGGGTTTATAAACCTGTTCTGCTCAATGCACTTAGAAACCATCCTGGGATCAGCAACTCTGTCCTACCAAGGTGCCGACTGCTTCATACCTTTATACTCAGTGTACAAAGGGGAGATCAGAGATATGGCAAGTAGGACTTCAATGTGCACCCTTGGCCCACCTATGTTTTAAACTCTCATGTGTTCAGGCAAATGTTCAATAAGGAATTCTGATTCCCAAAAATGAGTATTCAGCTTTGATGTTTTTTGTTGCAGCATCGTTTACCAGCAGTCTACTTCCTGGCAATGTTTATTTATCCCATGTTCAAATTACTATTGTATCCTTCCTTAGAAAAAGGATGGAGTAGAGTTCCATAGTATAAATTACCAGCTGGCATTGTTTAAGTTCATATCACACTTCAGATCAGTTTGCAAGATGGCTTTATGCATTCTGCCATCTCATCACTTCTCTCCCCCAATGACATATTTGATCATATTGTTACACATTTCTCACTTCCCCAAAGGGTGAGGAAGGGCAGGGGAAGGGGCTTCACTGGGTGGATTTATGTGTCATGGTGTCTTTGCAATACATGTTAGAGGTATGCAAAAATCCTCCCCTTCCATTTTGTAGCTACATTCATTTTTACTACTAAAGACCTAATAATAGTAACTACACAACCTTTAGAAGACATCTGAAGGCAGCCCTGTATAGGGAAGTTTTTATGTTTTTATATATGCTGGAAGCTGCCCAGAGTGACTGGGACAACCCATTCAGAAGGGCAGGGTACAAATAATAAAATTATTATTATTATTTATTTGTTTTGTTACTCATCCATTAAAGCCACATTTGGTTCATTATGAATTTGTTCAAGTCATTTGTCATTTTATTACTCACATTCTGTTTCGTGTCTAGTTTTCCCAGCCTTAAAATTCTTTTAACTGGTGTAGTTTTTTTTGCTCCCCCCCCCCCATAGCTATCATTTTATTCTCCCAATGTGTTGGATGTTATGACTTTCTGGGGCAAGTTCTGGCCATATCGCAGCCCTTTCTGCTGGCTGCCAATTTTTTTGCGGTGGCAGCAGTTTCCCACCACAAATTATTCAATAATAACATGGGAAATTAAAACTGTATCCACCAAGATGGCCACCACTGCTACAAATGGAGTAAGCCCCACCCTACACTGATCCTGAATGAGTGTTGAGTGGTTACAGATGGGCTAATGAAACAAATCCTATTCACACCCATTTCCTAATGATAAGATATTCTTTGCAATGAATGAAAATTGAAGGAATTGTTGTTGTTCAGTCGTTCAGTCGTGTCCGACTCTTCGTGACCCCATGGACCAGAGCACGCCAGGCACGCCTATCCTTCACTGCCTCTCGCAGTTTGGCCAAACTCATGTTAGTAGCTTCGAGAACACTGTCCAACCATCTCATCTTCTGTCGTCCCCTTCTCCTTGTGCCCTCAATCTTTCCCAGCATCAGGGTCTTTTCTAGGGAGTCTTCTCTTCTCATGAGGTGGCCAAAGTACTGGAGCCTCAACTTCAGGATCTGTCCTTCTAGTGAGCACTCAGGGCTGATTTCTTTAAGAATGGATAGGTTTGATCTTCTTGCAGTCCATGGGACTCTCAAGAGTCTCCTCCAGCACCATAATTCAAAAGCATCAATTCTTCGGCGATCAGCCTTCTTTATGGTCCAGCTCTCACTTCCGTACATTACTACTGGGAAAACCATAGCTTTAACTATACGGACCTTTGTTGGCAAGGTGATGTCTTTGCTTTTTAAGATGCTGTCTAGGTTTGTCATTGCTTTTCTCCCAAGAAGCAGGCGTCTTTTAATTTCGTGACTGCTGTCACCATCTGCAGTGATCATGGAACCCAAGAAAGTGAAATCTCTCACTGCCTCCATTTCTTCCCCTTCTATTTGCCAGGAGGTGATGGGACCAGTGGCCAAGATCTTAGTTTTTTTGATGTTGAGCTTCAGACCATATTTGACCATATTGAAGGAATGGTTCCTCCCAATTTGCTTTGATTTTTAATTTGCTGCCAAACAAATGGAAACGCCAATATTTGCATATTTGTTGTAATATGCAAGTAGAATATAAGTGGAAAGAAAAATACACTTCTACAAGACAGCTGACCAATACTATACATCACATTCCAGAGAGATAGATCCTGAACCCAAAGATACGTCCTTAGACAATTCTTTCTCTCCCTTTCCACAAATTATTTGCCACAAGCTGTTCTTTCAACTCTCCCTCTCTCCTTGAATGCGGCATCTCACTACAGGGGAGTGTGGTCAGGTTACCTCCCTGCTACTGAAGCACACAAAACCACCATTCATTTGATAATTCATTTCCATGAATGAGACTTCCACTGACCATCCTGGACAATTAATCAGCTATTTAGCTAGCAAAGGAATGGCAAGGGTGGAGCTGGAACATGCTGATCAGTGATAGAGCAGCCACTGTGCGTGCAGAAGGTCTCAGGTTCAATCCCCAACATCTGCAGGTAGGGCTGGAAGAGACCCCTGCCTGAAATCCTGGAGAGCTGCTGCCACTTGGTGTAGAGAAGACTGAGCTTGATGGGCCAATGTTCTGCCTCATTATAAAAAAAAAAAATCATAAGGCAGCTTCCTTTGTTGCTATGTACCTTCCAGACTCCTGTAGGGATCAATAAGTTCCTGTATGTGAAAAGCTTTGTAGGAGAACAGGGATGTGTGCCAATATTTACAGGAAAAATATATTTCAGAAATGGGGGAGATGAATATGGTTGATATTTGGAAAGGATTCCAAGACTTAAAAGAGAAAAACAATTCAGAATGCAATGGAACAAGAAGCAGAAGGAAAGATAAGGAGAGTTCAAATGCATGAGAGCTCTGAAAGTGAGGCTGCAATCTTATGCACACTTACTAGGAATAGGAACATCCCCCAGTGAACTTATTTCTCAGTAAATATGTATGGGATCAGGCTGTGCAAATCTAAAGTTTAAACTAAATACACTGGTCATCTCTGTGCTGAACAGGGTAAACGATTCAAGCTGCACTCTGGGTTCATGGTACAACCCAAGCAACACAATGACGAAGATAATACAAACAATTATAACCTAGATGATGTACATTATTTATTGAATTTATAAGACAAAGACGAATCCTGACACAATGCCTCAGAAATTAACGAATTACCCCCCACTGAAATGAACTTATATAGTCTGGTTTCACTAGATTTTTCAAATGCTTGCTTCTGTTTGTAGATAAGTTCATGGAAATTCCAACAACGGGTAAGTTCGTCGTTCTTCGCAACGACCAAGGGATGCTGATGAAAAAGACAGGGTGCCAGCATTCTGCACCTGTTTCGCCCTTGCAGTCAGACCAGTTACAAGACCGCTACACCCCCATTGGGGCCCATTTACTGGGGTTTGTGAATGTCACACTCCCTTGGCAATTTCGGGCTTCTTCAGTGATATATTCTTTTGTCTGTATTGATGATCTATAATCTTGAAGATCTAAGTACTTGGCTTAAGCGTAAAACATTTTCGATCTGCTTAGCCAGATAATGGGTTGTACCATTATCTCTGCTGGCAGCACAGGTTTCATCTTTCTAGCACTCTGGGTTCAAGCAGGGGAGACAGGCAGGATAGAGCCAGGGGTCCAAGGAGACGTAGTGTTCATTCAAGTGGCTGCCCATGTCAGAGGGATTTAGCCCATGGGGTTATATGCCAGCAAGGCAAGGTCAGACAAAGCAGCAGGGAGATCCCATTAAACAAGACCAAGCAAATCAGAGAACAAGGTTTCAAAGGCAAACAAGATGGGTGGGCAGCACCATGGATAGCTCCAAGTAGAGCCTAGGCTGGAAGTCAGAAAAGAAAAGCTTGAATGTTGCTCTAATAACCACCAAACCCAGACAGAGCATTAACTAGGCTTGCAGTTTCTCTGAGCAGCAGCCTTCTTTAAGCAGCTAATCTTCCTCTGATGAGTGGAACCTCTACTCTTAAAGGGCCCAACCTGTTTTAGTAGCTGCGTGGAAGAGGATGGGGTTCCACTATGTTTATTTGGAGGGGGTGTGCATGCCATGATCTCTCACGTTGTGTGTGCAAGGTGGCCCTTGGATTACTGAACACACACCTTCAGAGGTATGTTTGGCCCCACACTACAAACTCCTAAGTGCAGATTTGCCTTAATAAATCTTTCATTGTTAGAGAGCTATTTTATGATGGTTTGCTATGGGAAACTTATATTGCTGTTTTATTTTATTTTTTCCAGTGGTCTGTTTAAATGATTTAGGTGCTGCTGCTATCATAAGCTTCTTGCATTGTGTGTGTGTTTATGCTGTGTAAGCCACCTTGAGTGGGCTGTGCCCACAAGGGTAGCCTATAAATAAACACATGGAATTGAGAAACAGAGATGCTGTCAATGTTGCTCAAAAATATAACTACAACTGTCTCAGTGGAGCAGAATTGCTACCACATGCCTGTGATATTCGCAGGTGAGGTATGAAATGTTTCTCTCTAAAAGCTACGTTAAAAGGAGGAAGCTCTTAGTAGATACTCCTTTTGTTTTATTTTTGTTCTTGTTAAAACTCTCCTGAAGATTAAATAACTTATAAGGGTCCTATATTTTTGGAGCTGTTTTGCTGAAAGGAAATTAATCCACATATTACTCTAAGGAAGGTCCCACTTGGTAAAGCACTTGCTCGGAAAAGGTTATTTGTAATGACCAAATTCGTCACTGTTTGGAATCTCATAAAGGTCACAAGAGGGTGTTTTTTTCTTCCTTCACTTGTTTTAAATAAAATTCTGTATTTTAGAAATAAATGTGCTTTACTTTCATTTCATAGAAATATCAAAGCTGTTTGCACTATAATTTACTTTTTGAGCTCCTGACATTTACTCAGCTGACTGTCTTTGGAGAACAATCTCTTGATTTGGCAGCGAAGCTCTAAAGGTACGAAACCTGTCAATTGCAAATTACAAGGCCACGCTCTCCAAAGTCCACCGATCCCATGTCTTAAAGGGCTCTCCTTGTAAAATACATTTTATGCTTCTCCTAAACAGGCCAGACCCAAAATAAATTTGTTTGGAAATGCTGTGGGAGTTGATTTAAAAAGAAAGCTGTTCACAGGCAATTTAAATGCTTTCAATGCACAGAATATTCACAGAATGCTACCAAGGCACAATTTCTCAGCCTTATATTTCTCTGTTCTTGCTCCTTGTCTGCTCACCGGTTCCTGCTCCTACTACCGCCACAACACGGCTAAAATCTGCTCTTTGATTTCTATGCTCTTCCCTTTCACCACAAGAGCAAGCCTGAAGAATGGTATAAACACAAAACATTGCTTCCTTGGCCTTACAGGTCTGGAGAGTAAGCCTTAATTGGGCACATGGTCAGAAAGCCAACAGATCCCAATCAATGCAATATAGGAAGCCAATTGACACCCATTGTGTGTTTCGATTGGGCCAGGAGGCAGAATGCCAACCCTCCTACCTTTCCTTCCCTATTAGTACAATGCTGGAATTTTTCTCTCGTTTTTGAACATCAGGAGGAACAGCATTGAGATAATCTGGTAGATGACAGCTCAAAAGTATAAAGTATTTTATATATATATATATATATATATATATATATATATATATATATATATATAGTGTGTGTGTGTGTGTGTGTGTATACTGCTCCAAAGGGTAAGCAAAAGTACAACAGTATTCTAGAGGAATATTTTCAGTTTTCTGCTCTGTTACAGAGTTGAACTATATGTTAAAGGTAAAGCGACCCCTGACCATTAGGTCCAGTCATGACCGACTCTGGGGTTGCAGCGCTCATCTCGCATTATTGGCCAAGGGAGCCGGCGTACAGCTTCTGGGTCATGTGGCCAGCATGACTAAGCCGCTTCTGGCAAACCAGAGCAGCGCACAGAAATGCCGTTTACCTTCCCGCCAGAGTGGTACCTATTGATCTACTTGCACTTTGGCATGCTTTCAAACTGCTAGGTTGGCAGGAGCAGGGACCGAGCAACGGGAGCTCACCCCGTCGCGGGGATTCGAACCGCCGACCTTCTGATTGGCAAGCCCTAGGCTCTGTAGTTTAACCCACAGCGCCACCCGCGTCCCAAGCAGAACTATATGTTATACTAGTACTAAAAACAACCAGAGGCATACGTAGCAGTTGGGCCCGGGAGGCCATAAATAGCACCTAGTAGGTATTGTAGTCCTCCTGTGACAGCTGGAATGCAACCCCCACCCCTGGACTCAGCACTCCAGCACCTGCTTTCCCTGAAGTAGGAATCCACTGGAATCTCCAGCAGGAAAAGCTGGTGGTGATGAAGGAGGGGATGGAAAGGGGACTTTAGAGCAGCTTCCAGGCAGAGAGCAGCATGCTCACCCCATCCAGCCCCTAGGAGGCATGTTCTTCCTGTCCAGGCAACCTCCTCTACTTCTCAGATTTTTCCCCCCCAGGGGGGAGCACCAATATAGCTCCTAGACACGGGTGCCAATACAGCTCCTTGCCAAGGGCACAAGGAACAACAACACCCCATTATTCCTACTTACCTTGTATTGTGACATTGCATTGTGGCTGTTTTCAGAAAAAAGATCATGACAGGAATTAGCCTAGGTGAGCCTGTGCCTCATACACAATCACCTCCTCTCGCCTTTGGCATGGCTGTGAGAAGGCAACTGGAAACCTTTGCTTTCATTTCTACCTAACTGCAGCTTTGCTTAATCTGAACTGTGGCTTATTGATACAAGCCAGCTTCATAAATCATGGTTTGACATCTCAGTAAAACACGGTTAAGATTAACCACAGTTGGTCTCAATTTGGATATAACACTAAACAATCATCAACAATTGCAGTGAAAGTGTCTAATATCCCTAGGGCTGGCACAGAGGAAGTGAGGGACAAGTTTGTGAGCCAAAAATTTACCTGGACTCACTCCATAATGATAAACCAGAGTTTATTGTTACATCCAAATACAGCTACTGCATTTTCCTGACCCTGGTTTACTTGAGGGTCCAAAAAGACAGTAAACACCAGAGGAAGGCTGACAAAAAAAATTTGCCATTGTAATCCCACCTCAGACTGATCCCATTTGTCCTATCACCAACTTCTCCCTCTGACACAACTCCACTTAGGCTGCTAGTCTATTCTAGGAGCCTAGCATTTTTTAAACTTTTGCCAATCAAAAGTTGGCAACTCTATCAGAGTTGCAACAGCTGTCATTGGCATTCATCCATAGTAGTGTCCAGAATGAAAGGGCATAACTGTTTAGCTCGGCCTATTTGAAACCTCAAAAGGACAGAACAAGTCCCCTGAGAAACAGAAAACATTGGCCGGTGGTTTTCAGCATTCCAAGAAAGAGTCGAACAACACTTGATGTTACCAAGTGTTACATAACACCTTCTGTGATTCAAGAACCCTTTGATTTCCCTCCCGCATCTTTCATTACAATCCTAGGCATACTGACTCAGAAGTAAATCCCATTATAGTTCAATGGGACTCAAGGCATAGGATTTCAGCCTTAATTGTTTACTGATGCCTTTCCTGGTTCTCTGTAGGAATAGTGTGCATTACCTGCATACTATTGCAAACTAATCTACAAATAATCTGGACTCATTTTGCTTGGAAGTGGGTGAGAAGGGAAAGTTACATTGAATAAAAGAAGACAGCAATACCACAATTATCACAAGGAAATGGATAAATAAAGATAAAGGCTGGTGGAAATATAGTAAGCGAGGGGTCTGATCAGTTGCAAGAGGATGGATTGAATTTTAACTATGAAAAATAAAGTGTCCCGGGTTCAACAAAGTTCATTTTCATTCAACTGTAATGATTCACTTTCTGGACTCACATGAATGGCTGCTTTTCTCTCACTCTCCATGGGCTCAAGAATCTGTTTCATGGCCAAGAAGTCATATCATTTTCTATTATAGGCATATTATCCCCTAAACAGGAAAATCCCCAGGGACCAGAGAGACAATGTGAAATTGACACCTTAGGGGACTTAATTGTGATGTCTGATATGGCAATATGTCACTTTGAATGCCATCTGGTAAGTTTCAAGCTGAACTCACCAGTCTGCTTTTTGTGGTTTAATGGTTATTCATTCTCGTTTAAAGGTTTCATGTATTATGAATTAACAGCGCATGGTGAGCGACTGCTCTTTTCTCTCCTTTTCCTAGTGAAAGGTGGAAACTCCTCATTCCAAATGTGGGAAGAAAGGAAAGATGTGGTCAGTGGAAAATAGATGGCCATAAATAGGTGCATGGGTTGCTTAATAGCTCTTTTAAAATTTTATTTAGGAAAAAGCCTAACTTATGTCCAGCACAAGGAAGAAATTTTAAAATAAAACATAAAACCAGTAAAATAAAAACAAACACAGATAAACTAGATGGAACACACTAATGGAAATAATAAGTACAAATGTTTTATGAGCGTGCTTAAAATGAGCATGTTTTTGGAGCTTGTGCATTGCAGCCCCAAGCCAGTTCCAATGGCTGAAGGCTATTAATAAACAAAATTCATTTTTCATTGACTGCAAGCTTACTAATAGATCATGGCTGGGGTTCCTTTGTCTGGAATATGGCCCCCCAGACTTTTCTCTCTGGCCCTTAGAACTCTCCCTATACTACACTCCCTTTCCAGACACACACCCTATCTTGAGTTCATGCCCCTCTTCCCAAATGTTCACAGACAGGCCGCTAAGAACATAAAACCCTTAATCAGCTTGGTTGCCTTGGCCAGTAGGAACCATTGTTTTAAAGGGGACTATATACCCCCACCTTTAATTCCCTTGGTAACCTAACCCTGGGAAGACAAGGATAACTCTCCTGGGCTATAGATTTCTCTTTCCTAGCCTTGTGATAAGAGAGGAACCACCGGCAAGAAGAAATGTGAAGCCTGCCATGGTCAAAGCAGGGAATAAGATGACTCACCTGAGAATATGTTAAGACCTGAAGAAACTATAACAGGCGGAAAGAACAAGGTGGTGGCAGTAGTGAAATAGTTCTGCTAGACTGTGCTTATTTAAGTGAATTACATAGCATGTGTTAAAGCCTCGCTATTAATGTTTGTTAGCACGTCTTGTGAGCGCGTGCATGGAAAATGTCCTCTGAATTGAATTATGATTACCTCTTTGGAAGCCGATCTACTTGCTGTCTCCTACAATAGACTGAGGCTGAAATAATAATAGAAATTTACAGCAAATCACTTCAGGAAATTCATGCTAATGGAACATGCGCTGGGGTGTGTGATTGAAAACTACGACCTCAGTTTCCCACCTCGTCATAACAGAGGCTGTATTTTAAATCAAGGAAGGCATTGCTCTTCGTGCACAAGCTGGGATGACCTATCTACAGATGAAAAATCCATCTTCGGGTTTTATTTCATTTTTGTTGCTCATGCTAAGAGGGGTGTATTCTCAAGTCTGAAGGAGAGCACAATGTCAGAGAATCTACCGACCATTTGACGTTGACTACTACAAAGTCTGGGGTGCATAGATAAGTCCATACTGTAAGTTTGTGGAACACATTCTTCATGTCATAATCATTATATCATAGGAATATAGGAAGGTTCTATGCAAGAGGAAAGTGAAGAGAAGGTTGAATGTAGAAGAATATATGAAGTATATAAGGAGAGGGAAAGGAAGGAAGATCGAATGTTGTTTTCTTTATTTTGTTATGATTTGTATGATTTGTGTGGTGTATATGTGATATTGGGCTGGATGATGTAAATTTTTGTGAAATTGAATAAAGATTATTTTACATTTTCAAAAAAAAAAAAATTTTTTTTAAAAAAAGGAATATAGGAAGGTTCCCTACACTCAGTTATGCAATCGGTCCATCTAGCTCAGTGTTGTCTACACCAGTGATGGCCAAACTTGGCCCTCCAGCTGTTTTGGGACTACAATTTGTGGGATGTAAAACTGCAGTCAAGTACAACATTCCTACAGTGGACATGTTAGGGGCTGTTTTGTACCACTCAGGAGAAGACTTCCTGTTTCCTCCTGAGCTGGGACAGACTTCCACTACACGTGACTTGAAGAGGGTGTGGTCTCTTGTACTAGCATGGAGGAGCACACGGCCTCCATGTTCTGATAAGTGTGTGTTCTCCATTTTGTATGTTGATGTGTGTTTGGAGAAGTGACTGCTTAGTCACAGTCACTTGGGATTAACTTCTTTATTGAATAGTTCTAGTTGTTATGTAACCTAAGCCTGCCTTCAGGGATATGTCTGTGAACCTGAATGAATCTGTGAGTAAACTACCTTTATATTAACGTTAATCAGATTCTTGTGTTTCTTCTTTTTAAGAGGGATTAGAAGGGATTTTACCAGGAAGGAATCTTTAATAGTAAGACTCAGATGAGTCAGCAACAAGCTGATCGCTGCATAATTTAAAAAGGGGGATGTTTGGAACTCTGCTAGAATATGGAACTTGCTAGCGCAAGTTAGGAAGGATATCATTAAATAATATATCCTCTCCTGCCTCCCTAACCATCCCCACACAATTCCCATCATCCCTGACCACTAGTCCTGTTAGCTAGGGATGGTGGGAGTTGTAGTCCCAAAACAGCTGGAGGGCCAAGTTTGGCCATCACTGGTCTACACTGACTGACAGTGGCTCTCCACTGTTTCAGATAGAAGACAATCCCCAGCCTCTTGCTGATGCTCATGATTGAACCTGGGACCTTCTGCATTCTAAGCAGATGTCCTGCTACCCAGCTAGGCCCCCCCAACCTTTCCCTATAATTCTCTTCAAAAACTGAGGTCCAGAGCTTTGAGTGGGAAGGGAATGTACAGCTCCAGGACTTTCTCCAGAGCCAAGGTTGGAGCACTATGGTAATTGAAAGACTCTCCTTGCTCTGGCAAGTGAGTGAGCTAATAATAAGGCTCTCAAGGTTTTTGTGACAAATAGTTCTTTTTTTCTGATGTGATGCATTTCATCTGGCTGAAGGTATTTTGTTAACCCTCAGTGTGCTTTACAAGTTGAACCTATGAAGGCAGAAGAAGACATCTCTGCGCTCACTACCAGAATTTCCGCAGTTTTGGGCTCTCTTGGGGCCATGACCATCATGATTACCTCTGTTACTTCAGATCTTCTGACTTCACCACTGCTGAGGTCCATTGGAGAGCTGGTGTACCACAGTGGGTAAAAGGTTGAATACCTTCTCTGCCATGAACCCGCTAGCTACCTTCAGCAATCATTATCGTCTCAGCTTCAACACACTCCCCTCTGCCTACATCAAGGGGATGACCCCAGTGACTGATTTACCTTACAGGACAGTGGTCATAAGGGCTTAGCAAGATAACGTAGCTGAGATACTCTGACCAATGAAGAACACCATAAAATAATGTACTAGTTATGAATTTGAAACAAGGAATAACAGTTGAATTATTTTTTTCATTTTGGTCTCCGCAGAAATCCTGTTTTGTTTAATTTCAAAGTTAGGACAATAATTAAATGCCAGTTGAATTTCTATCCATTGTTGGCTTTCATTAAAAAAAAAAGAGAGTTTGACACCTAAATTAAATTTATAAAATTCAGGTGCCTTTTGAAATTTTTAAGGGGAGAAGCATTTACCAGAACTGTGATGATGCACTTCCTTTACACTTTATAATTAACACAGGTTTCTGTCTAAATAATGTACAGCAGCAGCAGCAGGTCAGTGGTAGCCCAGGTGTGCCTGCGCTGTTGCTAAGGAACCACTAATGGTGGCTACTCCATCTGAATACCCAGCTGAAACAGCTGACTTTTTCTAGAAAGCACAAATGATTTCAATATATAAAAGTGTCCCATTCAGGGAGCCTTCCTCATTCAGGGGTGAGGGATAGGGAGGTTTAGAAGAAAATATTCTTGCTGGGGAACATTTATGATTTTTTTTACAATTTAATGACTGGCACATATATATATGTGTGATGGAGGGAAATTGACACTTGGCTCTATTAGCGTGGCAAAGAAGCTGATTCAGCAAAACGCTATGAATTTGATAGTCGAAACTGAGACACAGATAGAACTAAGATATAAGCCAGCATATATGACACAAGGGACTCTGATACTGCAAGGAGCTCTGGAAAATGATGGGAAGAACTCTTTTCATTACTGAAATAGCCAGGCTGATGTGTTGGATTTTATATAGACTGGGGGGGGGGTGTCTCACACTCCTCCGGTAAAAGCATGTTCTCAGTTTGGAAGGAGTCTTGAACACAATACTAGATCTGGACAAGTGGCACCTGAAACAAAAAGCTGCACTCACCAGGGGCACTAACTATAGGGGGCAGTAGGCTTTGGCCCCCTCAATATTTGTGGGCAGGGGGCCAAGGCCCCCCAATTTTGAGGGGCCCGCCATCCCCTGCCGCTGGGCACATGCTTGCATGAAGAACAGGGATGGGATGCATCACATGACATCCTTAATGTGGGGGGCCCAGTGTGCCTCTGGTCCTTACCTTCTAGTGGGAGTGTTCCTGTTCAGGTTGCCAGTCAGCCAACCCTGCCCATCCCAGAGAGGGAGCCCAGAGAGGCTACATGGCACACAGGAAAGCCCTGGCTCTTGGTGAGCATGGCAGGTGCCAGGGTGCTCCTCAAAGTGTTGCCAGTCAATCAGCTTCTCCACGCAGGGGTGGGGCAAATGTGTGACAAGGCTGTGCACCAGAATACCTCCCTCTTGGTGCTGGAAGCAGCAGGGCGGGGTGGGCCTCTTCCACTTCTGCCACCTGAGGCAGGCACTTCACCCCATGTCATGTGGGAATAGCCCACATGGTACCCTCCAGTTGTTCTTTGACCCCTGGGCCATGCTGGCTGATGGGAGTTGTAGTTAGGCCAACAACCTCTAGAGCAGTGTTTCTCAACCAGTGTGCCTCCAGATGTTTTGGGACTACAACTCCCATAATCCCTCGCTAGCAATACCAGTGGTCAGGGATGATGGGAATTGTAGTCCCAAAACATCTGGAGGCACACTGGTTGGGAAACACTGCTCTAGAGCAGTGTTCCCCAACCTTGGGCCTCCAGCTGTTTTTGGACTACAACTCCCATCATGCCTCGCTAGCAAGTGGTCAGGGATGATGGGAATTGTAGTCCGAAAACAGCTGGAGGCCCAAGGTTGGGGAACACTGCTCTAGAGAGCACCACATTGGCTATTGCTCATGCTGAAGGCAGTTGAAGAGTAAATGTAATAATAGAGAGGTGCTAGGCTAACTCTCCCAGACTCGTATTGGCTTTGCTAATAAGGAAATTTGCTAATCAAAGGATTTCGGCTCAGGGGCAGATTGATCCTTGGCATCTCCAGGTAGATGGTTTTAGGGTGGCATGACTGGTATGGCCGCACTGGCAGCTGTGATGAAGGGGACGGCAAAACATTCCTGTAGAATGGAACATGAGAGGCAGGGGGCACCGAATGTTAGCGTCGCACAGGGCACAGCTGAAATTTGAGCACCCAGAGTCCGTCACTGCTCCAGGAAGGGCTGGGAGAGACGCCAGAGATCTGCTGGCAGTCAGTATAAACAGTCCCAAGCAAGATGTCCCAATGGTCTGACTCAGTAGAAGACAACTTCCTGGGATCTGAAAGTTGCTTGGCTAATCTGAACCAATCCAAATGGATTCAAATAAAGTCATAACCTGTATCAGGGCAATAGGCTTCTTTCCCATGCATTTACATGGCTGGTGCTCCGTTTGTGCTGGCAAGCATGAAGAAAAAAGGCTCTTCTCTTTAACTACCGGTAGCAGATGTAATTTTCCCAAGGGCTAACACAGCCTGCTATTCTTCTTCTTTAACTTTGCATATATGCCAGTCATCTAAACTGTGTGCTTTATCATTTAAATTTAGTTTGCATTTTATGCTGTTTTATTGTTGCATTGGTTCTTATTAAGCAGCCTTGGGAATTTGTTAGCGGGGAAATGTTGGGAGCCTTGGGAATTTATTGAAATCACTAAAATGGGTGGATTTGGAGGTGGAGGCAGGATAAACAAGATTTGGGGCAAGGTGCTCTTCATGCATTTGCACAGGGGTGACTTGGTGCAGGGCTGTCAAGTGAGTATCTGGCTCCCTGCTCAAATCTGGCTCTTTCATGATTTGGCTAAATGTCTGGAGAGAGTGACCATTATTGCATATGCAGGGTGATGCCTGTCGCCCTCTGCTCTACATGCTTCCATTGATCTCGTTATTTAAATGCTTCTGGGATGTCTTCTGTTTCCCACCTCTTGCAACCAGGATAATGAAGATGTGCCATTAGTCCCATTACTGTAGATCTCACCTCTGTGATCTGCTTGAGCATCATGCCTTTTGGTTTCCCAGCACACTTTCACCACTGCTCACAAGCCATGTATCATGGCCCCTTTCTCCTCCTGGTCATTCACCCTGGGTTTCCAAATTCTGCGTAGAGGTAACAATGTAGGGAGAATGGAACCAGGAATTTGCTTCGTATGGGGGGGGGGTGTCTTTCTGTTCTATCATTAAAAGAACCTCTTAAGCAGTAGCTTGCTCACTGGGCAGATCCTGTTTCTTTTCTTGCTGCTAAAACTCAAAGGTGTGCGGGGGGGGGGTTGACTTTTGCCTTTGTAAATGTGCTTCCCATTCTGATTGGTGTTTGTTATCTTTACCGAGATATTTTTCTTCTCCAGCTGAGTCTAATCCTCCCCACTTGACTTTTTGAAATGCCACAGATGGTGGTGATTGAAGACAAAGGAGCTAAAGGTGCAGAAAGTGTCTCTAACAACTGCACTTTATCAACTAATGAGAGATTGTTACAGATGAATGTGGTCAGGAATGCAAGGTGTGCAGGCGCAGGAGAGAGCGCCATTCTGCAACGGAAAAGGGGTTCTAATTTGTTGCACTCCTTGGTGAGCGGCTGCATTCTGTAACATCCATTGAGACCCATTTCAGGGGCAAATTTACTATGACACCAATTTCATTTGCTCCTCTTATTCCAAGAGGGAAAAGAAAATCTGCAAGCTATCTGCCAGGCAGAAATTCGGCAGGTGCATTTTTTCCAGTTACTGCCACATCTCTATGCTTTGAGGCACACATTTGTTGATATTTTGCCTCTCAATCTGATATTTTGCCTCTCAATCAAGGCTACCTTCCAGTGGCTATATTTTGTACAGCCTCCAGCATACATTTTGCCACTAAATACCATATTGGCCTGAATATAAGCTGCTCCCGAATATAAGCCACACCTTTAAAATTGGAGGCAGCGGGGGGGGGGGAACCCTGAATATAAGTCGCTCCATTACTGGCTGCTCCTGGCTGCATACTGGGGAGGGGAGCAGTGCTGCATTGCTGGCAGCCTTCCCCTTCCTTGCTCTCTCCCTTCCCAGCCTTGGGGGAGAGGACAGGAGACTATGCGCGGGGCAGGAACCACTTTGCCGCACTCCTGGCACTGTTTGCCCCGCACTCCTAGCTGCACGCCATAAGGTCACGAATATAAGCCACAAATTAACTTTTCACGGTCAGAATTTGGGGGGAAAGTGAGGCTTATATTCAGGCCGATACAGTAAACGATAGCAACGATAACTGGTGGTCTCCATAATTGCATGATCATTTGCTTTGTTCAGACATTATTTCCAGGTTTTTGGCTTTATTGCCTTGTGGTCCTTACCTGGAACAAATTGAGAACCAAAAAGTCTTAGGCTCATGCTTCCTTGCTTATCTCTACCACATTCAAACAGGCCCTTGTTCCAGCTTAGCTCATTAAAAAAAAATCCCAACCGGAACCTGCTGTTTGCATCCACTAGGGGAGCCTCCATACAGGCTAATGGAGGACTCCCTACTGATGCAAAGAGAAGCTCAGAGGAGACCATGGTGAGGAGAAAGAGTTAAACTTTTCCTTTCTCCACACTGCTCAGGACTTCTCATTGTTGCCTTTTTTCAGCCATGCACATTAATGACATTCACACAGTTCATGCCACATCTACCTTGGGCTTTAAAGGGGAGTTATATATGGCTTCAAATATTAGCCTAGAGTCTGTCATCCCGGTTTACAGTTGCGGGGGAGGGGATCAGTACAGGCAACTCCCCATTTGCACTCAAATGGCACGTGCATGACCACTGACATGTGCGCCATTTTCAGCACTGGAAGAGCGGAGCAGAACAGGATGGGGAGGAATGCGCACAGTGCCTCAGAATGCAACCCCCATGTAAATTGGAAGTTGCCTGTATTTGTATTTCGCACTGCTTCAGATCTAGCCCAGCTTTAGTACCTGTCCAGGGCTGGTGACAGCACCTGGTGTCCTTGGGCAACTGCTGGGAACCCCCATATATTTGCAAGGCTCACTGCTGGCCCCTGGGCTGGATCTCCACTCACCTTTTGAACATTCTTAGAATGGTATTAGAAATATTGTCCTAAAGCGTCGAGACAGGAAAAGTCCTCTTTGGTTTCGCTTTCGCTTTATTTCCATGCCATTGGTTTCTTGTAGCTGGTTGCTCTGCAGCACCCTCTGGTCTCACGTTTTAATAATGCATTATGAACGCTAAAAAAAGAACGTCACATGGTCATATGGTTATCAGAATCATTCCTTAACTCTTTTTTAGTGTTAAAAACCATGAGTGTAGATCTGCCCTTGCCCTTAACCTCCATTAAAAAAATAAAAATCTGCCTTGGCACTCGAATCACTGCCAGACAGCTGGATCTAGCTACAGTCAAACCTTGGTTGTCAAGCGCAATCCGTTCTGGAAGCTCGTTTAGCTTCTGAAAAATATTCAAAAACCGGAGCAGTTACTTCCCGGTTTTCAGCGTTTGAGAGCCAAAACGTTCCAAAACAGAGGCATTTGGGAGCCGAGGTTTGACTGTACTCTCTTATATTTCTCATAGTGACTCCAGTCAAGCATCACTCTGGGGCATTGTGGGAAATTAAAAAGGTGGCTAGGCCAAGCCATTCAGTGCTAACAGCATTGCCACTTTGTTGTTGTTGTTGTTGTTCCAGTTCAGAGCTAATTATTCAATGTTACAATTGTAAACTCTCTGGTGAGACAAGTCTGCTTTCTCCAACTAAAAGCACTAAGACAAACCAATAGTGATTTCCAAAGGGTGGTCTCTCATTAGAACATTTCTGGCTAGGTTTCAGCATTTTTACTCACATATTTAAAAAATAGCATTAATATTAGCCTTTTAATGTTGTATAAAGATTAATTCTTGCAGCACAACCTTTAGAGTCATGGGGGGGGGAGGTATTTAAAACTACATCTAAAAGCCATGGGGTAGGGTGGGAAAACATGCAAAAGGTTATTCTTAATTAAACCCAACAATTTACGGTTGGAGATCAATCTAAATATGCCTAAGCCAAAATCGTACATCCACAAAATGAAGGGAGTTAGCATGTGATTCTGCAAACACTTGCATTTCTACAACTGTGAGAAATTGTATTGAATGTAGCTGTATCATAAAGCCAAGCGTTCATGCAAGCGTGGTAGGATGAACAGCTAAATCAAAATTAGGGTGGTCATTCCATGCAATCATAAATTCAGTTATGTGGATAAATTTGCTCATACAAATTAGAAACATATTGTATCCCAAAAAGCATGTAGCATACAAATTCATTCACTGAGTGTAATGAGTATAAGAAACTAAATTCTGTTAATGCAGAGAGAGAGAGAGAGAGAGAGAGAGAGAGTTTAAAATTAAATACATAACATTTTTAACCCAAATGCATCCATTTTTGGATTTGTCTTGTACTTATATGGACCATTCAGGGTAGGTTACAAAATACCGGTAGCTACAGTCTTAAGAGCATCATGCACCCCTCTGGCCATCAACTACAGGCCTTGATGACGTGGCATGACCACCACCATCATATCCATAGCTTACTTGTCCTGTCCAGGGTAGAAAGTAGAGTGGTGGCAGTTAAACATGCCTCTTTGCTGCTTGAGCTCTCAGACTGATGTTGCAAAGAAGCTCAGAGTGAACCACTTGCCATGGTGCGATATCAGCTGGGCCAGCTCAGGTTCCAGCAGATCCTGTGCTGGTCTACCCTACCCCTAAAATAATAATCAAGTGTTCTCTAAACCCTGCTGCCATTGCATGATGGTATCAGGCCCATTCTGAACACTGCAAGAACTCTAGGCTGGCCTGGCCCACCCCCACCCCCCATCTCCCTCCCCACATACGTTCAATCCTGGCAAGGCCATGGCTGTGATAGCTTTGCCAATCCATAAAACCCCAGTGGTCTGGGCACAGGAATGCACACTAAGTTATTTATGACTGCACCTTTAGACATCATTCTCAGTTTCTATTCATATTATATATTAGGTTTATATCATTATGAACCTACAGGGCAGAGTAAGTCAGTAAGGAGACTTGTGTTAATTAGGCTCAGAACTTTATCCAATAACATCAGTATTTCCCATATTAAGTTATCAGTTATTTTATTATTTGTGAAGGAAAATATTGGCACAGTATACTAAAAGATGAAACAGTGAGTTCATTCCATTTTAAAACTCTTGAAATTCTAGTTAGAGGTTTATTCCAAGCTGTTTATTCTAATTTGGCCAAGAAAGGGCTTGACTTAATGATGGTGTGTTCTAAATTGGTGTATTTCTATTTAAAACCTTAAACTGCTTTTTGCCACTGCGAAAGTGTCAGCTAATGAGAAATTCTAGCTCTTGGCTCTTCTCTTTTGAGTGATATATTGTCCTCCCAGTCCAAGAATGTAACAATATAAAAACCTGCATATATTATTGCTGCCCTTGCCTTCTCCAGACACTTGGAATTTAATCTAGCATGAAATAACAAACGATGAGATCTCTCAGGTCAGTCTTAAACCGAGGCTCTGACAACATTTAGACTACAGGCCTCCAGCCAAAGCTTTTGCAGGCTATTTGAAAAGAAAGGTATTATTCCTCACTTCTGCTCCTCTTACTTCCTGACGCATAAAACTCTCTTCTCCTGCCATTCAATGCTCCCATTTCCCTTCTCTTCTCAGACTCCAGGCTAGTCTTCCTCTTATGCACATGTGCCACCTCCTCTCCCCATGCCCCACACCAGGAGCCGCTTGCCAGATGGGGAGGAACCGCTACACTCACTTCACTACCAAGTCAGACCATTGGTCCATCTAGCTCAGTTTTTATACTGATTGGCAGTGACTTCTCCAGGGTTTTATGTGGGAGTCTCTCCCAGCCCCACCTGCATTAAACATATGACATTCTGCATCCAAAGCAGATGCTCTCTCACTGAGCTATGGAGGTTCCCAGGAGGTGGGTTGTTGTTGCTTACTGGTAAGGAGCGAGGTGAGGTAACAGGGAGAACAGCATGGTGCAAACACATCAGCGGGAGCACCAGATTGGGTCAGCTGGTGTGTTTGCCCTGTACCAACCTCCTCACTGCAATAGCAACCCACCTTGCAGCTCTGCCACACACGTACTTCTGGTTCTCCCAGAGCCTTGTTTCATTCCTTCTCTCCTTTTCCTAGGCCCTTTCCCTGGATTAATCACTTTCCAGTGATCCTGCTTCCCTTCAACGGTATGTATTCACAGTGTCAGCATTTATACTTTGATGTATATCTTGTCAGATAATTTCACAAAAAGGATTTGTAATCTGGCCTTTACAAGTTCGGGCTCATATAAACCTTTCTCTGATCAGGCCACACCAAACATCTTATCTGCCTCTAGTTCATGCCTGGTAGTTACAACCTGAGCTCCACCATTCACCTTTTTATATTGTGATGTGTGTCTTTCATATATCTATATATATAAAAAAAGTTTAGTGATCCTTTAGTGATCAGATACTTCTGTGTATCTGAAGAAGTGTGCATGCACACGAAAGCTCATACCAAGAACAAACTTAGTTGGTCTCTAAGGTGCTACTGGGTGTATCTGAAGAAGTGTGCATGCACACGAAAGCTCATACCAAGAACAAACTTAGTTGGTCTCTAAGGTGCTACTGGAAGGAATTTTTTTATTTTATTTTGTTTTGACTATGACAGACCAACACGGCTATCTACCTTTAACTGTAAAATCTATGAAGCTCTGTGTGTGCTGCATGTTGTGCTTATATGTGGCAAATTCCTTAGGTTGTATCCAACTAAGTCCTAATTAGAGTAAACCTATTGAAATTAATGGAAACCAAATTATGCATATCTTGTAATTTCAATGGGTCTACTGTGAATAGGCCCAGTATTGAATGAAACCCACAATATAGGACATTTGAGTCCGAAGAAATCCTTCTGGATATTGTCTAAGGAAAGCGGCAACCCCTTGAAAAGACCAATACTTGTCTATCAGTGTAACCAAATAACTCTAAGAATCTCAGAGGTGTGCAGTCATGTGTCTGCCTGAGACTATACCAGCTCACACTCCCTTGACCTGTGACCTGGTCTAGCCATTTTAAAGCAGTGGTTTACCCTTGCCCTTAACATGGCAGGCAAATTGATCTATACACATTTCTGATAAGGAAGTCCTATGACAGCAGTGCTGGCATCACAGGTTGGCTGCATTGGGCATGTGATGAGATCCACAGCCAAGCAGAAGCCCCCGCTGCCAATCCCTGGAGCCTCCTCACTTCTGTCACTGTTTGCTCACTTGATCATCCTCAGCCAATGAACAGTGATTGTTGCAAGGACAGCCAGTGTGGGGTAGCGGTTAGCATATCAAACTAAGACCTGGGAGAGCAGGGTTCAAATCCCCCTCAGCCCTGAAGCTCACCAGATGGCCGTGGCCTGCCAGTCAGCATCAAGTGTCAGTGTCAAGTACCAAATCAAAACAATTGAGATCCATTTAATTGAGGAGAGGATTTGTCAAAGGTGTTGAAAAGTGCTAATATTATTCATGCACTGAAAAATATCTATGTAGTTCAGAAGCCAAAATCTCAGAGGGAACAAAAATTGTGCTGCCTTTCAAAAGCTTAATTTTGAGTGACCTACAGTACCAGATCCTTTTTTAATGATGGAAGGGTTGAACAAATTAATATAATGCACTGACCTACTGGGACATTCTGTTCTTTTTCTGTTTTGTTAGTAACAAGAACATTCCCTAATTTTAGCATTTTCTGTAAGATTTCTTATTTCAGTAGTGGTAAAAGAGACACGTCACAGTGGTGTGATATAATCCACTTCAAGTGCTTTCAATTCTTTTCTTGTCCTTTTACCCACCAATATAGAAATATATAAAAACACAAACAAGATACAGGTATAGGGTAGTTTCAAAATGCACCCACCCTTTTGTCACCCACCCTTTTGTCACCCACCCTTTTAGCCAAATAGAGGAGAAGAAAAGAAGAGAAAGGCAGTAGACTAGGAGATGACACAGCTAGATAGGATAAAGGGATAAGAGAAAGATCTGTGTAGAAGGAAGAGGGGGAAATGGGGTGCAGTAGAGAGACAAAAGGGAAATGCAGCTGCAGGAGAACCTGTACAAAATTACTGCTCAAATTGGTAAAGAAAATGGGGATGGGGAAAGGTGGGGGTGATGTTAGGGTAGCACTAGGATATTGTTGCTGTTGTTGTGATTTAAAATTCTATACTGCTCTGTCAGGGGGCTGCCTCCCCCTTCCAGCCCGGCATTGAGTGGTTACAGGGAGCAGCCCCCGATCTTGACGACCGATTCCTCCTCCCCCTCTGGCAGCAGCGGTGGAGAGGCGGAAGCGTTGCTAGGGCTCCAGCCAAGCAGGGAGAGACCTCGCAACGTAGAGGGAAGACGTTCGGGGGAAAGAAAGAAGAGAAGGACACAGTGCTTTCATTTTCCCAGATGGGGTTTCCTGGCGGGAAAATCGCAAGGGCCCACTTCCGGATTCTAAGAGTGATGGATGAGACGTGTTTATGACGTGCTCTGCATTGTAAAGTAATTAGCCTAGATTAAAGCATTATATCTTTATGGCTCGGACTCATTCTTGAAACGACCAGCGAAGGGGGGCAGCCCTGGAAGCCTGACATGCTCTTAAGTTTACAATATAAAGACACAAAAATGCACACCATAATATAAAAGCAATACCCCCTCCAGTTTAAAAGGCCATAGATTGTTTAATTAATCTGGGGAGAAGAGGAATGTTTTTGACTGGCACCTAAAGAGATGTAACAAAGGCACTAGGCGAGCCTCTTTGGGGAGAGCATTCCACAAATGAAGAACCACCACAGGAAAAGCCCACTCTCACAGAAGACACACATAAAGAAGGGCTTCAGGTGATGAGTGCAGGGTTCAGGTCAGTTCACCAGGGGAGAGGTGGTCCTCGTTGGCGGCAGCAGCCCCACAGTTGCTCTCACTGCAGCCCCCACTGTGAATCTGGAGCTCCCCTGACCTTGCCACTGCCGTGGGTCTTGTCCCATCCTGACAACAAGCACCACTGCTGCTAGTGAAAAGACCCACTGCTGCTCTGTCCTTCATGTGCCACTGCAGGCCTCATTTTGAGCCCCCTTTGCACCCCCTTTGACAGGTATGTAGTTGCCAAATTCTCTAATATCTGCTTTGACTCTGGTTTCACTGTGCTCGTGTAGAGCAATACCATATGGTGTACAGCATTGCACTTTAATGTTAAAATGAGGTGCTCCATTATCCTATTAGGAGTGGGGCATTTCTTGATCTGAAACTGCACACAACACAGAAAATAGGGAGCACTTCTGGAAGAAACTGAAGAGTTCCATGATTTTATCTTTGCTTGTGCTGTTATAGGGCTCGTTCTACAACGTGAGAAGCCATATTTCTGGACCGCTGGAAACCTATTCAGAGTAAAAACATTTAGACTTGTACCAAACATACAAGAGCACAATTATGATTATTTTACATCTTTAGATGAGAAGTGTTTGAGTCTCATTCACTGAAATGTCACATTACAGTTCTTACAAGAGGTGAAATATAGTTGTTATATGAGCAGGAATCCAGGCAAAGTTAAATACAAAGTCCCACTGATTAATTTCAATGAAAGAATTAAGTATGTGCTCAAAATCTCTCCCACTGAAATCAGTGGGATCTGAACTCCTTAACTGTTGTTGGCCCATAAGCAGAGAAATTACACAGGAACTGGCTTGCTAGTAATTGAAGTGAAGAACTAATCTGGACTTTTTTTTTTTTTAGGAAGAAGGGTAGAATAAAAATTATTACTATTAATAATATTTGCACACCTTTTTCCTCGTCTTTGACACCTGAGATATAGATTCAGATAGGTAGATTCAGTCGTTAACAGTCGTCAATCGGTTTACCATACCCATTGAGTCAATCACCCATCTCCTTCTGGGAAAAACCCTACCCCACCCTCCCACTATATATAAGGGTCTGGTGACTTCTGTTTCAGTGTATCTGAAGACCTGTATCTGAAGAAGTGAACATGCACATGAAAGCCTATATCCAGAGACCAACTTAGTTGGTCTCTAAGGTGCTACTGGACAATTTATTTATTTTTTTATTTCACCTGAAATATAGTTATTTTAGGACTCACCCTATACTTGTGGCTATCATTTGTTTAAAACTGTTTTTAATGTTGCATTCTTAAATTGATGTGACCTGTCCTTATGATAAAGGCGGATAAGAAGCTGAATAATTCTTCATCTTCATCATCATCAATAAAGACTAACTCTTACACTCCTGTTATAGATAGATAGCCGTGTTGGTCTGTCATAGTCAAAACAAAATAAAAAAATTCCTTCCAGTAGCACCTTAGAGACCAACTAAGTTTGTTCTTGGTATGAGCTTTCGTGTGCATGCACACTTCTTCTTACACTCCTTCTTCTTACACTTCTTACACTCCTTGTAACTACAACTCAGCCTGCAATCCTAAAGTCAGTTATCTGTAAGTCCCATTAAGTTCAATAGGACCTACATTTGAGTACATATAAAGGATTGAACTTGTTCATTTGGATATCATATAAGTCAAATTTAGGTTCTATACAGGAATGCAATTTAGCCCATATTTATAGTCACAACAATATAATGAGAATAGCATGTCTGCAAGTGAACTAATTTGAATTTTATTTTTCTTCCTTTAAAACAATCACATTTAATTTACCTTGTTCATCTCATAAATATCGAAGTCAGATTATATAGAAAAGAAATCATGACAGAGATTACCTCCAAATGACAATCTTAGTTTAATAATTGGAGGAACAAAATCAATAAAAAGAACATTTTATTGCTTCAAACAACTCATAAATTTAATATATTGAAAATTAAAGTTTGAGTTTAATGAAGAAAGCAATTTTGTTTCCAGCAACTAGCTTGAGTGAAAAGAAAGCCTTGGGAATTTGAACATCCCATCATACAGCAACAACAGCTCTGAAAACTAAATGTGCCCGCCTTGCCAAATTTGATGTTCTGAAATAGCTTTAATACAGTAGTTTTCTTTTCTGTCTGAATTTAGATAAATACAATCAGACAATCTGTTGTGGTCTCCCCTAGCTGGGACATTCATGCTCCCCTTCCTGGAACAATTTCCTCATTCATCTTAATTATGATAACTACTTTGCATAAACATTACTTTGCTCTTACAGATTGGCTTTCTCGGTTAAAATGAATGGGAAGCCATGAATACACTGAAGCTAGTATGAGTGTTGTGAAGAGCACTGAAACAGTGTGCTAGACAAAGAACACAAACTTGTCTTCTCTGCTGTATTATTGTGTTCACATGTGAATCCATACATTCACCCAAGTTTTGCAGAATTTTGGTTCCCACAAATTCTACTGCTCTGCAAAAAGTGGGAGACTTCTATGGACTGTACCTTTGTGTGGTTTTCCTTTCACATTGTGTTCAGCACTGAAAAATCAGAAGATTTTTGAAAGTGGATTTATAAGTCACAAAATGCCTGCTCATGGTTACTTTTAACATAAATATCTGCACCAGCCCAGAAATCACTGAGTGAGTATCCCCAGAAAGAAAACCATAGCTACATTTCATTGACATGATGAAAAAAGCGAGATTTAAAAAAGAGAAACAGGCAAAAAAGGAAGCAGTGTTCTTATGAATATAAGATGAAATACTCCCCTCCCAGCTAAAGGCCAAACTGAAGGACCATCAATGACAAAAATGTGACAGATGGAATATCTAGATCAAAGTTCCACACTGACCACTTCTCATCTGTGGGTGTGAAGTGAGATCTTTTTAAGTCTTTTGAAATCCATCTTTTCAAAACAACAGTTCTGAATAGACTCATTCATGTAGTTCTCTCTCTCTCTATATATATATATCAGATACAGAGATCAAAGACTATAACAATTATTAAGGGATTCCAAATTGCCTTGCAAATGAGTCTCACTTACTGTTCTCAGGCTACCCAGTGATGCAATTAATGCATACTCTTCTGTTCTCCTCGGACTTTCAATACTCTGAATTAAGAACCAGCAAAGCCATTTATATATGTCAAGAGATGTATTAATCAGTAGTCGCAGAAGTCTTCTCTCTGCCAAAAAGACCAATCAGAAGCCTAGAATGGACACACATTGTTTATATTCTGAAACTTGGAATAACATGACAGGTCCACATGACTGGTTATTTGGATAGAAGACATAATTTCATTGATCTGATACCTGTAGGGCTCTAATCCAGCGTACCTCTGCTAGAGGATGTCCTGGTGAATTCAGTGAGACTTCCAATCAATATGATCCATTTGAAAGGCTATAATTTTCAAGACATGAAATTGTCATTGTGGAATTGGTCAATTCCACCCAAGTACTTCTCACTTATTTCTATTGCAGCTATCACCAAATTCCAGATCTATAACTTTCTTTTTTGTTTTTAATTACTTTTGCTCATAGAACATTACAATCAATAGCCTTCTGCCTTTTTTGTCTTGACGTGGCATGTGGCAAACTTTTTTCCAAGTTGCTACAGCATTCTATGCCCCTAATTAGGTTCAAACCATTTTAACTTCTGTAAGTTTTTTAGCCTGCTCCTTTCACCACCCACAGCACAAATTCTCCTTATTACCTTCTGTTCTCTTCTGGCCATGGCTTTCTTCCTTCTATTACTTTCATGAACACAATTTGTCTTAAAAAAAGAAAGAAAAGAAAGAAACATAGAATGCCATTTTAGAAAATCGTGCAATTAGAATCTAAAAAGGAATCTTGAGTAGAGCTTTTGAGCTCTCTGGTTACAAAAAAAACCCAACCCTATGTATCATGTAGATGTAGAACATGTATACATTTATGATCACTTGAATACTTCCTAGAGGGCGGTGGAACAAAAGTAGTACAAAAAAAGAAGAATCTCTGAAATAAAACATTGGGGGGGGGGAGATTCCTTAACTGACTTCCCACCCTCTCTTTCCATGGTTCCCTTTTTCTCCTGTTTTTCTCGCGTTTTCTTGGTTCATCCCGTCTACTGCAACCCCTTATATAAACTTTAGTTATTTCTTACACTGCTGAAAATCTTACCATCCAGCTAGGTTGATTGTCTGTTTATAATACTTTTCCATCTATTCATTAAAATATATTCAGTCCTCTTTATATCCTTCAACATTTTGGTTTCTCATTCTAGTGGTCATCCCTGCCTGCTCCACATATACTAACAGTTTGATATGCCATTCTTCTTTTGTTGGTACCTTATCTGTTTTCCATTCTTGCACTAGTAACACATGTGCGGCTGTTGTCTCATATAGGAAAAAAATTCTCTCTTTTTTTGGTGACTTCTGTTGTTATTAACACCAACAGCAATGCTTCTGGGTATTTTAAAAGCATTTTTTAAAGTTCATTATCGATAATTTCCCAATAATTTTTAATTATGCTACACAACCACCACATGTGGTGGAACAAATAAATATTCTTAACTTGGAAAGCTGCCATCCATTCAAACACAGGTATTCTCTGCCACAACAACCCAAGCAAGTCAACAGATTGTATTTGTAAAATGTTTTTTTCTTCTAATGTTCACAGATCCATGCACAGATGTGAATATGATAGTCCCAATGTGCTCTTTTCTCTGTGCACTCTTAAATTGCAGATGATGGGAATCAAGTAATGTTTTCCAAAATGCTTCCTTAAGTCGTGTTTTTTTCCCTGCCAAGATACTAAAGATGTCTACAAGTTAAGAGAGTATACAGAGTAGCATGCACTGATGTGGCAACAAGTGAGAGTGAAGAGAGAAATGGATCTGTCCAACTCCACTTGATGTCAGCTCCAAGCCTGTTGTAGCATCTTAGGCACATAGGTAAAGATAAAGGTACCCCTGACCGTTAGGTCCAGTCGCGGACAACTCTGGGGTTGCAGCGCTCATCTCGCTCTATAGGCCAAGGGAGCCGGCGTTTGTCCGCAGACAGCTTCCAGGTCATGTGGCCAGCATGACTAAGCCGCTTCTGGTGAACCAGAGCAGCACACAGAAACGCCGTTTACCTTCCCGCCGAAGCGGTACCTATTTATCTACTTGCACTTTGATGTGCTTTCGAACTGCTAGGTTGGCAGGAGCTGGGACCGAACAACGGGAGCTCACCCTGTCGTGGGGATTTGAACCGCCAACCTTCTGATTGGCAAGCCCTAGGCTCTGTGGTTTAGACCACATCGCCACCTGCGTGGTCCTAATTTCAAGCAGATGAATTGCCCACATTGTCATCTTTATCTCACTACACTGCATCTCTACCCAGGAGGTGCACCTTGTTGCAATTTGTGCATTGGCTGTAACCAGCTGCTGTGGTGCAGATATATTCATGTATATTCATGGTTTATAAGAAGGGGTTGGGGATCTTGCAGAGTGCCACCCAAGATAGGTGCAAGAAAGGCATTGCTTATAAGGTGGAAAAAGAAGGTGGCAACTCCAAATGAACCCAATTTATTTTTTTGGATCCCTTAATAATATGACTCAGATGTTTTAGCTATCATGCATTATAAAAGTATTTCAAATTTGGTGACTCAATACCACCTTTTTCTTGGGGCCTATAAAGTGTCGCATTGCCTACATGGCTCCATTTCCAGAAAGATTAAAAACACGATAAAACATCAAATATCAAAACTTCCCTTAACAGGACTGCCTTCAGATGTCTTCTAAACGTCAGATAGTTGTTTATCTCTTTGACATCTGATGGGAGGGTCACAGGGTGGGTGCCTCTACTGAGAAGGCCCTCTGCCTGGTTCCCTGTAACTTGGCTTCTCGTAGTGAGGGAACCGCCAGAAGTCTTCTCCTCCACTTTCAGAGAATATCTTTGAATCTGAAACAGGAACTACTGGCAACAGGTACTGTGACAGTTTGCAGTCTATTCCCCCAGTGAACAGCTTGGTTGTTTACAATGTGACCATTTCCCCGCTCAACAGTTCAGCAAGTGTAATCCATCTATTTACATTTACATACTCACCAGCAAGTGAGTGAATTTTAAAGTGGTCTGATTGTTGAAAGCAGGGGAAAGAATAAGCATAAATGGGCACTCTGGAATAAAAAGGCTTAATAGCATCCACTCTGTTCCATCCGCCACAAAGTCCTTTCTGGGGTGGGAGTTTTTTGTATTTTTATTTAAATTAGAAGACAGAATTTCACAAGATCCTTTTCCCCTGAGGATCTCTGGAGGTTTTTTTTAACTGCTTGAATCAGAGGGAGATGCATTGAGGTGGGGGTGGGGGAGAAGAACATACTTGTTGTGCTCAAGGAAAAAAGAAGTGTTAATATATCAGGAAAGTGCTGGCTTAATGCAACTTGGAAAATGTGTGTTTCCCAAGTGAGCTCTACGATAAGCTGCCTACATACACAGTGAGTGGTGGCAAAAGGCTTTTATGACTCTATCTCTAACTCAGCAATCTCAACATGCACTTAAATATTAGTTTACAAGCTGCAGGTATTAAGTAAACGCCAGAGGGAAAACAAACAGAGGCAGCATTAAACACGAGGACACAAGGCTCGAGATGAAACATCTTCTGACCAACCATGAGGCAACTGCTCATTTTGAAGCTTCAGGATAGACTGAGATCAAAAGGAAACTGGCGGGGTGACCACATTTTGGGTCCATGCGATTAGGATCTGATCCAAATGCTATTTAAGCTGCATGTATAAAGAAATTGCTGGTGGCGGTCTTAAGTGAAACTGTGTGCTGAAAATGGCACAGAGTAAGCAACTATTGTGAGAAATGTAGAGACAGGTGGGATCTTGGAAGTCATCTAGTCTGACCCCCTGCTAAATGCAGGGTCCACTATGGAGGAGGCAACTGCAGCTTCCCTGACAAAGTGGGCTGTACTGAAGCAAAACCACTGCTGAAGGTGATAAGTTTATCATGGACAACCAGCTATTAGCAATGATAATAATAGGACTTCCATGAACAGAAGCAGTAAGCCTCCAAACACTAGAAGCCAGAAGAAATAATAGGGAAACCCCATCCTCTTCAGTGACTGCTTGTGAGACTTTCCCTGCCCAGCCATTGTTGGAGACAACGCTGGACTTGATAGCACTGCAAGCCCAGCAAATCAAGTCTTCGATTCTAGAGCTCCCGAAGTCTCATCTCTCAACATTACAGATCAGTTCTCAAGAGTGGCTGGGTGGGGTCAGCCTCTGGGAGACATAGTGGGGTGCAGGGGAGGAGCCCAGAAAGCCCCACTGTATAAGCAGTTTCCCTCTTGATCTTCTCTGGATCCATCAAAGAATATACTGTATATGGACTATGATTTGTTGTGATCTTCTATTTAAAGTGTCCCTGGCCAATCCCAAACCATTTCTTCTCCTAACTTGCCTTGCCTGTTGTAGGAATGGCTGCAAGGTTTGTATGTTGTTGTTTTTTTGCTGAATATACATCTGAACAAATACTGCTTCTCCTTTCTCTGATAATTTGCCTAGAAACTAGTGGAAGACAGGCTAGAGAATTAAGCTTTTCAGCAGTGTGGTCTGCTTAACACATATAAAGCGTCTTTCCAGAACAGACCTTACAATATTTCCTTTAGGGAACCAGTTAAGGACCAGGACAAGAATTTGATGATAGTAAGATCTATAGTTTGAATTGCTGACAAAACCCAATAGACATTTGGGGCAGTGACATTCATATGAACTTTCCCACCCGTTCAGAACTTATTATCAGAGAGCTTTTTTCCAGGGTCTTTCTGTTCAGGGAAATTGCAGAAGTTCAACCAGCCGGTAGACTTTGATTAGTAAAGATTTATGTGCATTGGTTTTAGTTCAAGGTGTCTCTTGTCATCTATTGCCTATTAGCTATTATGTGCACTAAATTTACACAGAACATAATTCTGAAGAGGGGCTGACACTGCCACAGACATAACGGGGTGGTTGTTTTGTTTTTAAAGACCACAGCCAATTCAGAAGATTGCTGCTTGATAGATTATACTAGCACTGCCTTGTTAAGACGTCCACAAATCACTATCAATATCAGAGATGAACTGACACTTGTGTGGCCTGTCAAGCCAGCCATGGAAGTCAAGAGCTTGCTTGCCTGAGGTATTTGGCCTGTGAGTTTTCACTAGAA
The DNA here is from genome assembly GCA_034641385.1 of Darevskia mixta. Lineage (NCBI taxonomy): Eukaryota > Metazoa > Chordata > Lepidosauria > Squamata > Lacertidae > Darevskia > Darevskia mixta. The sequence continues at coordinate 12,661,087 of JAWWNH010000029.1, forward strand.
TCCACTCCTCCTTCCACCCTTCACACCACCTCCAATTGACCACACTGTGCTTGATGTGGGTTAACATATTATAAAAATGTTGGGTGCAAGAGTCCTAGAAGTCCGCCTCATCACAGAAGGCTGGGCCAAAGAACCTTCCATCTAATCATTATTGAATCACGATTCTTCTCAGATTGCATTGAATTTGCCAGGTCTGCTAAAGGGGCTTCTTTAGGGCCATCATCAAGGACAAATAGATTGGCAGGCACTAGAGGAATGGAGGAGACTCTTGAGAGTCCCATGGACTGCAAGAAGATCAAACCTATCCATCCTTAAAGAAATCAGCCCTGCGTGCTCACTAGAAGGACAGATCATGAAGTTGAGGCTCCAGTACTTTGGCCACCTCATGAGAAGAGAAGACTCCCTAGAAAAGACCCTGATGTTGGGAAAGGTTGAGGGCACAAGGAGAAGGGGACGGCAGAGGATGAGATGGTTGGACAGTGTTCTCGAAGCTACTAACATGAGTTTGGCCAAACTGCGAGAGGCAGTGAAGGATAGGCGTGCCTGGCGTGCTCAGGTCCATGGGGTCACGAAGAGTCGGACACGACTGAACAACTGAACAACAACAAAGAGGAATGTCCTTTTTTGGTTGGTGGCCCCATGTTTGTGGAACTCCCTCTGAAAAGATATACATCTGGCTCCATTTTTATTCACTTTCAAACAGACATTGAAAACCTTTCTGCTTTTATCTGCCCTTAGCTAAGATGCTGTGCTGGGTATTTTGTAAGTGGTTCCTGCTTTGATGGTACTGGTAGTTGTTTTCTCTTATTTCCTGGGATGGGCTGCATGGTGTTTTTAGACTGCTGTTTTAGTTGTATCATTGCAATCAGATTATTTTAGTTAAATAAATATGTTTTCAAGTACTGTAGCATTCATCATTATTTTCTCACTCCTATCTTTTTTTTAAAATGCAAATTATAACCCTGCCCACCCCTACACCCTGTCTATGCTTCATAGCATACAGTAGTACCATTCCAACTCCTGATTTTGGATAAGCCATTCAATTCCTCCCATACCTACACTGCAATATTTCCACCCATAAAACAGATAGAAGACACTGGCAAAGTTTTGAGATTACTAAGATCTATATTCTCCAAAATGACAAGCTGAATTAGTAAAAAGTAGTGACCATGAAATTTCTAAGGATAATCCCAGAATGAATCAGCATAGGTTTATGAAGTTAAAAAAAAATTAAAATGGTGTATGGGGGCAGAGGTGTTTGGTTCTTTGGTTAGAAAGATATATGTTACTGTGATGAGGAAAGTATACACCCCCAAAAAGCAACAGAAACTCCATTTGAAACATTTCTAACTTCAAAGGTGACAGAGCAGAAAAGTGTTAGACTGAGAGTTGTTTTAAAACTCTCCCTGCTGCTCTTTATCCTACAACAGGAAAATACCATAGCATTCTAGAGAATGAAAATAGAATTAAAGAAAAATGGTGCAGGTATATGTTAATCGAACCAAACAACAATCAGGATAACAACAGCAGCACTATTTAGAGGAGTGGTGAGGAATCTGTTACCCTCCAAATGTTGCTGGGCTTCAAGCCCCAAGTCCCTTGCTCATGTGGACTGGAGCTGGGGGGGGGTGTTTGGAGTCCAGATGCATCTGGAGAATCACAGGCTCCCCACCACTAATCTAGAGGGTGCCCCAAATTTCCTAAATGTAAAATAGTGTGATTCTTACAGCTGACAGGAGTATTATTGCAACAGAGTCTTGGGACCCTCATAGTTGTGACACTAAATTTGCATCCACCACAGAAAACACGCTCACACATCGAGCTTCTTTTTCCAAAACCTCTGATAGTACTTACCTCTTGTCAAGATTTCCCACATTACCTGCTTCCCCTTCCTTGCCAGTGGCAGCCAATGATGTGAGATAGAGAAGAGGAAATTTGGAGTGTCATGTTGGCGCAGCTCATTTCCATCTGACCTCGGAAGGCTGATTTCAGCTACAGAGGTGACTGATTTCAGCTACAGAGGTGGCTGCTGCAGTTGCAGGCACCAGAGACAATCTAGTTGTTGAGTCCAGCAAAACCAGTCCCCTGCTCTCTGTCTAGCCCACTTCCATCCAGCCTGGGAGGGCATGACTCCAGCGACAAAGTCTGTTCCTGTTGCTGACAGTGCCTAGAATGTATTTCTTCTGTTTAGGGAAATGTCAATGTGAATTTTTTTGTTAGCTTGCTCGTGTAGGTATATAACTCTATATTTGTGAAATGCGATCGATATGATTATGCTTTGCTGTACCTATATAATGATTTCTTCATTGTTCTTCTGAGCCACTTTAGCATTATTTAGGGGGGGGGGAAGGCATGTAAATACACTTAATGATAATGTGGGTCAGCATTGCTTAAAGCTGAGTGGAATCTTTTCAGGAAACATTTTGCTGATAAAATGTTATGAGGTTTTTCTTTTTTCAGACCCTGAGAAAAAGAAGGCCACTTTGCCAAAAAAAAAATCAAAAAAAAAAAATCAATATTTCCCAATGTTTTTGTGACAGGTGCCACAACCACCCACAACTACACACCCACACACTAATTAAGTGCCATTGTGGAAGATGCAGAATGGTGGCCAGAAATCTTTCTCCAGATATAGGTCATCAACCAGAGTGGCCAAACCATTCTTGAGGCCAAATTGAAATGGGTCAAAGTGATGGCTCTGTAAGAGCGTCAACTAGTTTGGGCCTCAGCCTTAATAGAAGCTGCAAGAGTATGTGCTACAAATGGAAAACAAATGTGTATGTTTATTAGAGTATAAACCGATTATGAACAAAATCCTTAACTCTGGAGATTTTCTTGTTTCAGAACCACTTGAGTTGCCCCCCACAACAATGTGTATGTATATATATAGACACACACACTCCGCTCCAAAAGCAATCAAGCATACAGCAGATCGTTGTGAAATGGACAAATTAGGCTCCAGTCAATTTCTGAGAGCTATTTACTTAAGTCTACATGCTTTGTTCACAGATGGTTTTTATCTAGGTCTACAAATTCTCATAAAACGATAAGAGAGAGGGGGAAATCCATTTTGATGGTGTGATGTATCTGGCAAACGAGAACTGTGCTGAGCCTCCAATTAAAACTGACAAGTCTTTAAAATGCTTAATCCCACAGATGCAGTATGACAATCCCAAAGTGTAGAGCATAAATGATATGTTGCAGTCATCTGTTACTGTTTAAGGATGGTTTGGGGTTTTGTTTTGTTTTGTTTCTTTGAAGACTAGACAGCAAGGAAATCCAGTTAACTGATTAGCAAGGCAAGAGTGCAAATTAAAAATAAAATGGTTTGGGGACTGAAATATTTACTGTTGAACTCTTCTGCCCTTTCCTATTTTCTTGCTCAATATGAACTACATTAGGCAGACATCCGAGGACCTAAATGAACTTGCAAATTATTATTTTTCCTTGAAATTGTCTATTAAAGGGAAATGAGCAAAAGTGATTAGTTTTCGAGCTCAGCTTGGGCAATGGGTGCTGTCTTTTAAATGGTCCTTAATTTAGGCTCAAGTGTTTAATTTCAACTTTCTGATCGCAGTGGCTCTGCATTCTCTGCAGGTATTCAAGATGTTCAGCCTGATTAATTGGGCAGGCTGGATTTTTCATATTTTGAGCCCACTTGAAAGGGGAAGTAAGAAATGAATTGTGCCAAAAGGCTTTGGTCTATTTTTTTATTAATCGAGTAGATTAGACGGATCATGAAAACAATCTTCTAATTTATAAGAGTCAATCTCATATCTTGTTAAACAAGAGTTATTATTATTGAACTTAAACCGCTGAAGTGTGCTATACCAAAGGCCACATTCCGCACAGCAGAACGCCACTTTGAACACTAGCATGTTAACCACATGCTAATAGGTTCTCAGCAGGCTGATAAGTTATTGATTATCTCAGCTTGTATAATTCGTATCAAGACAGGACAGTGTAGTTAACTGGAATATAAGTGCTTCCTTCTTGCTACCTGAATCTGACTCACATTCTCATCAGTCACTTCATTCAGGGCCGTGGTAACAGACAGACGGCTTTGTCTGTAGGTGGATGGATCCCTTTTGTGTAGAAAAGGACCGAACACCATTATACCCTGGCCTGGGGGGGGGGGAACCTGCAGCTCCTATTATACCTACTAGCATTAATCTAAACAGTAGTTGGGAGTGCCAAATGGAAAAGCCTTTCAAAACAGTTTCCCTTTGTTCCCTTGCTAATGTGTATGTTGAAATTATCCTCCATTTTATATTTTGTTCATCTTTAGGTAGACAGGAATAGAGCGGAAGGGGATACAAAGACTATGTGTGATTACAACGGCCAAGTGAGGAACTTATTCATATTGCAGCCATCTGATATATTATTTTAAATTACTTTGACAGAGAGTACTTGACTATTGTGTGTAAAACTTATACACAGGCATAAAGAAATTTTAAAGTGTTTCTGTTCTCTCCATTTGCCTCATCTAAAAGTTCTTCTCTTAAAAAAAAAAAACTTGGCGTATCTTATGCAAAATTCAGAAGCGAGGTAGCAAGATGTATAATGAACTCCGCCATGCATTACAACTTCTGTGCATGCTGCGAAAAGAAGTACAGAAAGTGCTATCCTACAAAGAGGATTAAATGCTGGAGAAAACAGTCATTTCTTGTCATTAACAGCAGGGCAAAAAGGTAGAAATTTGACACATTGTGAGTTTGTTTGTATAAAGTATTGTCCCAGATTTCTGACATGGACCACATGTTGGAGTAGCTGACATGCTTTGGATAAACAGAAAATAAAACATCAAAGACCAGAAGAATATTTTATTGTTCAATAGCTTCATGTTAATATGGTGGGTCTGACAGGCTGATTTCAATATGGGACAATTCCACTGGGAAGATTGGTGATAACTTGTGTGAAATGTATATAAAAGTTGAACTTGGTGTGTGAGTTATTTCATATTCATTATTTCCCATTCAGCTCCTATTATACCCACCAGCTTTAATTTAATTTGTAGTGGCAAATGGAAAAGCCTTTCAGATCAGTAGGATGGGGCTTACATACAAAAGAAGTCTTTTCCAGATCTTCCCCGTGTTTGGGCTAATGTCCCCAAAAACACACATGGGCAAGGTATGCCTCTTCCCTTGGATGTAGCTGTGAAGGCAAATGTTCAAAGGAAGAGGGGTGGTTTTTCTTGCATCCAGTATCTTACCAATGAGGACACCTGCTCTTAAGCCCACCCTTCCTTTCTAAAGCAACAGTAGTCTATTAGATGCCACAGTTCTTTGCCAGTGCTCATGAAGCTCTGACTGAGATACCCATTAGCTGGGAAATGGGAGTCTTGGGTGTCTGTGGATGGTGTTGGCCAAGCCGGGGTGTCTTCTCTGAGATATGATGAGTTTCCATATATTAGTGGTAGAAGACATGCTTCAAATGATGCAAGAGGGCCGAGCTTCAATTCCTAACATCTCTGGTTAAAATGACCAGTTAGCAAGTGACCTGAAAGTGACCTGCCTGAGGCCTTTGGGAGCTGCTGCCACTCAGAACAGAATACTGAGCTAAAATTAGGCCACATCCTATGATATGGACCCTATATCTTCTATTTCCCTTCTGTGAGTATTCAGGGATGCATCAATTAAGAATTAGGGATGTGTTCAGTGAAAGTTGTGAGGGGTTGCTTGGAAACCAAGAAGTTGAAATTATGCAAGAAACCACTTCACTAGTTATAGTGTTGTTGTTGTTGTTGTTGCTGCTGCTGCTGCTGTTTGGGGGGGGGGGGATGATCTATTCCACATTGAAGTGGATAGGCCCATAACTTAACAGAAGGCAAGATGAGTGTTGCTCCTCAACAAGACAGAATGCACAGGTGGCAAGGTCATTTCAACAGTCCCAATGTGGAGGTGTCTTCCTTAGATGATTCAAGGGCCATATTGGTACCTGTGAGCCAGAAGTTGCTCAAGCTGGCTTTAATGCTTATGGGCCTCGCAAAGTGAACATCATTATACACATGCATGGACAAACACAATGCAGATACAGTTCTAAACTTTCAAAAGGCCAGCTTTTTTAAAAAAAAAACCCCAAAAACTAAAAACTAACACTCTGATGCAGCCTTGTATCCATGAGTACAAACATTTGAACTAACGTCAGTCCTTATGCTGTGAATGAAATATGTGAACAAGGAGGAGTACACAGATACCTATTTCCCTAAGCACAGCTCTAAAACCTTGGCCCTGAAATATTATTACAATCAGTAAAGCTGCTATTAAATACTAAATAAAACACTGATTTGTTACAAAGATTTATAGGCTAGCACTAAATATACTACTGTGGCTAATAAACCTTAATCTTTTACTACTCTCTTTATTATCATCACATTGCTATGGTTATAGCCACGCTCTGCTCCTCTTATAGATAATACATTAGTAGCCATCAACATTAAAAAATGCATAGAAGTCATCAGCCTGGGACTATCCGAGTGCCATCAAATGCTGTGTGTCAACAGCTTCTTAAGCTTTCATTGGCACATCAGGCTGTTATTTCAGTTTCAGTGAAATGGGCACCAGATGTTATTTACATCCAGCTGATATCACATTTGCCAAGTGACCCACATTCTTTGGGTCAAGCTCACAATCACCGTTAGAAACCAAAAGAATCTTGAAAAGCTCAGCTGCATGTGTCAGAGCAAGCTCTCATTTCTCCGACTTTAAGTACTGGTGTGTTTGTAAGAGTTTGCAAAGAGCTGTTGCTTGCTGGGACTTTGTGTGTTCATGGAATGTTAAGCTCTTCTTCTTGTGGTTCTTTCTATTAGTTTTCGTTTGTCAATGGCTCTCCACCAACCCCTCCATTTTCTTCCTTACACGCTGCTTAGTAAATGATCCTAGTGGTAGTATTGAAAATTACTGATTATTGTTGATTATTAGACCCCCCAGGTATTATGCCTGAAGTATGGAACACATGCAACAGCTGTGCCACAATACCTCCATGTGCACTGGACCTGCCTGCTCCAACCCCACCTCTCTACACTAAGCACAAAGGTCTGAAGGGAACATCTAGACATATTTGCTTGAATACATAAACCTCTTCATGATCAGGAACCCTGATGGCGCATGGTTCCTGATCATAGGCAGCTTCTAAGCACTTTCAGTTGAACATGCTTTGGACACATTCCCATTCATTGAGGGCAGGCATGGAATGGGCTGGTATAGAGACATTAGGTGCAGCCTTCCTTCCCCCTGTATGCATTGCCATTCCCAATTCCAGCCTAATGCCTCAACAGAGCTTAAAAGGTTGCTAACATAAGTACACATCTCTTGATTTCTGAAAGTCCCTTCTGTGCTGCCATATCTGTGATGGCCCATTCATTCAGTCAAGTGATAGCCTGGGGCTGCAGTCATCAGATATGGGCTGCTGCAAGACGTTCTGCCACCTGAGACAGAGCTGCTGCCATTCCCTGCTGACATCCTCCATTTGTGTTTTGCCACCATAGCAGGGAGTGCTAGGGTTCCTCAGGGCCTCCTGCTCAACAGCGCCTCACTCTTATGAAGGACCCTAAGGTCCTTTAGTGGGCGAGGTGGCCTGGTAAATTGCCTGCCCTGCTCTTGCCTTGCTGCAGGAGCAGCAAATACTACCTAAAGTTTCTGCCTTGGGAATAGTCAGACTTTAAAATCAACAGTCTCCTAGTGTTAAATTTTAAACAATGTATGCAGTGGTAAAGCAGCTGTGGTACAATCTCCAGGGCCACCTTGTTCGGAATGCGTCACTCTAAATAAGGACCCTTCCTCAGAAGAAGGCATAAATGACTCTGGGCCACCAGAGAGCCCTGTAGGAGTGCTGCAGACCACACTGGTGATGTGGCAAAGCAGCCTCGGTCGAGGACTAAACGATGGCAAGTGGGAAGCCAAGCTTGGGGTGATCTGCCATCTGAAACAGGAGTCTCAGTGCAGCCAACAGGTAAGTCAGACCAGTTTTCATGCATTCCCAAAACAAGCCTAGTCATTAATCAATATGAGATGTAAACGTAGTTTTATTTGACCCTAGCCAGAGGGTTATTGACATGTGACAACAGACTTCCATGAGAAGTGGTGGATTCTCCTTCGTTGGAGATTTTTAAGCAGAGGTTCGATGGCCACCTGTCATATATGATTTAGTTGCAATTCCTGCATTTCAGGGAGTTGGACTAGATGACTCTAGGGTTCCCTTCCAACAATTTGATGATTCTATGATTCTATGACACTGACTGATGGTAGGTATAAAAAGAGATGAAAAATCTCCATCAAGGAGCTCTATGCCTCTTACTGAAAAGCATACTTTGTTCCTTTAGAACTCTACTGAGTTCCCAACATAAAGTTTCAAGCAGACAGAGGTTCTTCCAAAACAGATAAAATAAATGCAGTAGCCTGACCTTCACAGGAGGACAACATAGTCCTCCAAATGCCAACGTTTGTTTTGCACTGGTTCTCCGTAACTCGAAAAGTGATTACTGGGGTCTGAGAGGGGGGAACCTCCACACATAAGCACAACTGAAGCAGCAATAGATTTGGAAAAGGTACAGGAGCAGCATATGTTGACATTGAGAGTTAAGTGAAAATATGAGTGTGTTGCTTCCTAGCCAGGTGAGTGGAGAATATGTGACCCTGAGGAGTAATATGTGTGTTTGTTAGAGGAGTTCTGTGCCTTGGTTCAACTGCTTTAGTGAAGCAATGCCTGTACCCACCTGGAGTTTCAGAGGCACTATTGATGAAGTGTGGAACAGTTGCCCTCCTACTTTGGGAGGTACTGATGTCCAGAGGAGAAAGAGACTTTCCATGCAAATAGAGGGGCTACAATATGGACTTACAAATGTCCTTCTGTGCAGTTTCCTTGAAATGGTTTAACCCAAGCAATAGGGACAATCTCTCAACATGAAATAAAGTTCTGCAGTGTCCTGCCTCATCCATTGTTTTCAAATGTATGGGTTCCCCCCCCCTTCGTCAGGTGGCAGAAGGAAAAGAAATGGTGTTAGAAGAAAAAACATGAGAAGGAGAGAAAGAGGGTTTTAGATCTGCTGTGCGAGACTGCAATTCCTGAAAGTGAATTAAAGTTTCTCTTTAAACAAGAAGCCAAGGGCATCTGCAAATGTGAAGCAGCAGCTAGATCAAAATGTAAACAGACACCATGTGTAAAGGTAAATAATGTCAGTGGAAAGGTTAACTAATGTAAGAGTGAGTTTCCAACATATGCCTCAGGCCGCCATGACTACTTTTGCAGTGCATATCAATTACAATAATTAAAGTGAGATAGGTTAAATTCACCCGGGAGGGGGGGATAGCATAAAGTTAAACTAGTGTAATGTTCTTTAAAAAGGTACGTACACACTTCCACACAGCACTTGAACCAAGGTTGATTTCACGCCTTGCGAATTTCTTAACCATGTGGTCAAAGCTGTGTTCTGATTGTACAGCACTTTAGTAAACCAAATGCTCTACATTTATTTAGATTTATTGACAGAATCATTTTATACCCTTCATTTTGGCCCTAATAAAATCTAATACATTAGAATCTGAGAGCACAGAGTAGAAACATTTTAAATAGACATTAGCCCCGCCAACAAATACTGGGTAGTGGTGTTGGTGGAGGGTTCAGAAAAACAGAAGTATTTCAATAATACATTTTAAAAAACAGTGAGGAGGAGGCCATCTCAGGTTCTTTAGGAAGGGCATTCTGCATCGAAAGGGACCCATTGATGTGTGTTTCTACCAACTGCCTCTCTGAATGTGTCAAAGATACCGAGCAGGGTCTCAGATGCTGAATTCCCAGAGGGATGGTTGGCACATTCATATGGGAAGAGATGGTTCTTCAACTATCCTGATCTAAATAGTTTAGGCCTTTATGTGCAAAAATTTATTCAATGCTGCTATATGGCAGCAGAAAATATGACTAAACCCATCTCATCCTACAAAACTGGCACTCGTCAACCATCTTATTCTATAACTTTTGACTAGGTCAGGCACACTGTCAAGCAAAAGTTTCAGGTCATTTCTAGTCTGCTGAACCCCTTCATATTTAAATACATCCATTCCACTCATGCCAATTGAACTGGTAATGACTGACCAGGAAAGAGATCCATGAGTCATGGTGGATAGCTTGTGTGGGGCAGCTGTAAAAAAAAATGCAAATTCCATGTTAGGGATCTTTAGGGGAAGGGGTTGAAAAGAAAACTGCCATTATCCTAACCCTGCTATAAGAACCTACGGTGCAACCCTGGAATAAGATAAAGGTAAGGTAACGTAAAGGACCCTTGGAGGGTTAAGTCCAGTCAAAGGTAACTATGGGGTGTGGCGCTCATCTCGCTTTTCAGGCCGAGAGAGCCAGTGTTTGTCCACAGACAGCTTTCCAGGTCATGTGGCCAGCATGACTAAACCGCTACTGGTGCACGGAGGACTGTGACGAATGCCAGAGTGCACAAAAACTCTGTTTACCTTCCCACTGCAGCGGTACCTATTTATCTACTTGCACTGGTGTGCTTTCAAGCTGCTAGGTTGCCAGAAGCTGGGCCAGAGCAACGGGAGCTCACCCCCTCGAGTGGATTTGAACCGCCGACCTTCCAATCGGCAAGCCGAAGAGGCTCAGTTGTTTAGACCACAGCACCACCTGCATCCTTTACCTAACCCTGGAATACTGGAATACTGTTACTACACATCAAAAGGATCTTGTAAAGCTGGAAAAGGCAACCCAAATGATTAAGAAGCTGAAGCAATATCCCTATGAAGAAAGATTCCAACATTTGGGGCCTTTTAGTTTAGATGAAAGGGCAAGTTAAGGAGGACAAGACAGAAATGTATAAAATTATGCACGATGCAAAAAAAGTGAATAGATATTGTTCCTCCTTCTTTTTAAATACTAGAACCCAGCATTGTCCAATAAAGCTGAAATTTGAAATGTATCGTGATGGCCACCAATCTGGATGATTTTAAAATAGACTTAGACAAATACAAGGAGGATAAAGCTATTAGTGGTTCCTAGTCATTATGGCTGTATACTACCTCCAGAATCAGAGACAGCATGCTTCCATTCATAACTTTGCTTTATTAGGCCATCAAATAGGAGCAGCCAGGATGGTTAAAACTGCAGCCTTCTCTCTCTAACCTAAGGATTTATACTTGCATTTTATGAGTCATGCATATCATAAGACTAGTTTCAGGGTCCCAGCCACAATGAACATATGCAGATGACTACAGCACTAGCAAAAGATACACAGAATATTTTGTAAGCCAAGTAGTTGCCAGGTAAACGTATAGTCTGTGATGACCTGGCATTTGATCCTTCATTCTACAGCCATAGGATTAGTCATTAAATTTGTAGCAGGGTCCGGTCATGTTGATGTGTGTTGCATGTTCGGTGCATGCCCCCTGCTTGCCTCTCCTTGCACTGTGGTAGCTACGTATGTCGATTACAGACCTCAGGCTTTTTCATATGTCTGCTTTTAAATTATTATTCATGTTTTATGGCTACAACATTGCAGCAACACAAAGGGGCTACCTGATCCTGTTGGCATAGAAAGGGGTTTGTGTGCTCGCTACTGCTATCTTTGTCTAGCACATTCACAGATGACAGGCTTAACTTTCCGTCAAAAACCTGTACATGAATTCAGGAGCCTGTATGAGCCATTTGACAACTTAGATAATTCCCACTGACTCCAGCTTAGCACTTTGCTGCATCTGCCACAGTAAACATTCAGTTATTCCTGATCTCAAGCCCAATGGGGACTGGGACAGTACCTAAAACTGGCCCCATCATATTCCAGCTCTCTTTCCCCACCCCTGTCTCTAAGTTGCCAAGAAGTAGATTGAAAGCCATGCCTTCAATCTTGAGTGTTTCTTGGGTGATGCTCCATAAAGGCTTCAGTCATTACCTTCAGTTTTTTAAATACACAAACAGACTTCAAAACTGTTACTTTATTTCATGCATGTTACTGAATTATATGCTTTTGATTTTATACATATGTGTGTAATCGACACACATACACACCAGGATACTGTGATCTGGTGGCTGCTAGGCATGGGGACAAATTTGATTCAGTTCACATTAAAAGCTGAATTCACAAACTGATGTGGAAATGTGGAAAGTTGAGCTTAAGACTGGAATCAATGAGAAACCGAGAGAACCCAAAGCTGACAGGCTTGACCATATTTATTTTGTAGTGTGTCCTCTCAGTCAACCTCTTAGCACTCTGAATGTGTTGCATCCAACTGATACCCCCTACCCCTGCAGCTACTTTTTAAAAGTCAGGCAATACAATCAATGTAACAATTTAAGAAAGGCCCTGCTGGGTCAGGCCAAAGACCCAGTCTAGGGCAGCACCCCCTTCTCACAGTGGCCAGGCAGATGCCAGTGGGAACCCCACAAGAAGGATCCAAGTGCCACAGCACTCTGTGGAATCGGGCCTCATTTGGTCCTAAAACAAACAGATCTGTTGCTGTATGCACCAGTTGGTTCCTCTGAGAGCTATTCGCAAACATTAATAGCTATAACCCACACTTTTAAAATGCAAAGCAATTAGGCACATACAGCTGTTTGAGGCTCTCCTATTTATATGAGCACACAGGCAGAAATGTGTCTCTGAAGACTAATTCATTCCATATTAAATCAACTACAACTGTAAAAACATTTTAAGAGATATGGGATCCAAAAATGTGTGTGTTTTCCTTCTGCTTCCTTTCCCATTTCAAGCATCTCTTATGGCAGAAGTGAAATTGTCTCCTTTCCATTATACACTTAACAAGCTTCACAGTATTAAACTGGGAACAGAATAAATAAAGCCTATGCTTTTTAGTGTGCATCTTTTCAGGCTTTCCTCTATACCTTTTAAATATTTCTTTTTGTTTATTGTTACAACTCTTTAATTCATGCTCTGGGTCTTAGGTGATCTTGGCTGTTGGACACAAAGTTCCCTCACCATCCCCCTATCAAATAGGTAGAGAGTCCATGGTTTACCATCACACAGAAAAGGATGTGGTCACATGGTGGAGCTCAAATGCTTGGGGATTCTGCTTAGGGAATCAGCACCTTGAATTACGTTTGGAACCCTATAGGAAGCCAGTGACAGCCAGTGCTACTAAACAGTAGATTGGGTCTGCATCAGCACCAATCTTCAAAGGCAACCCTGCATAAAATGCATCAACCAAATGGGGGTCATCTACTCTTAATCTAAAGAGTATGACTAGGCGTTATGATAAACATGAGGCTTCTGCTGCAAATGGCACCCCTAGTTTTGAGGTCATCCTATCCATAACAAGAAGGACAACTTACCTTTGCCCTGATGTTGTCATTTGTATTTCCTCATGCCCACCAACAGTGTGGAGTGGAGAGTGGAGAGAGCACGATGAAGTCAGAAAGGTAAGTTTCATTACATGCTACATTATATGATATGATTTATGCTGTACTTGCTCTGTTCTGTTATTGTTATTTATTGGTTGCAGCTGCTTTGGGATTCCTTTGAATTGAAAATGGCATAGAAATACAGTCAATCAATCAATGCATGCTATAAACATCAGGTGCTGCAGGAGTGAGCAGGCAACACAAGTAGAAAAGAGTAATTTGGCCAAGCTTTTAACCTCATGCCCAAATGTTACATAGTTCATTACTGGCAGAGTTTTAGAAACTTGGGTCTCCGATGGTTATTTGGACCACAGTTCCCATCACCCCTAACCACTGGTCTTGCTAGCTAGGGATGATGGGAGTTGTAGTCCAAAAACTGCAGGAGACCCAAGTTTGGAAAACACTGCTCTAGAGTAACTTCTGCAGTCTCTTCTAACTGTAAATGCTCTGTGTGTAATTAAGAAGTCTGGTCTTCCAGGGTCCCTAATTGCGTTGGAAGCTTCTATGAATACTCTATGAAGTATATCCACTGCAGAACACAGAGAAGTCAGTGTGAGGTGCACAATAATTGGGTGGAGCTAAAGGTGTGGCCCTGCAGCCTTTTCCTACTTGTGTTGCCCCTTCATGGCTTCAATGCCTGGAGAGGACTATAGAAGAAATGATGAGGCATCCATTAGTGATGATATCCTTGTGTCACATAACATATAGACTTGTCCAAAGGGTAAATAATTTATTTTTCACTAGAGACCCAAGACAGCAAAATGCACTTTATGTAAATAAGCAAAGTCCTATTCATGGATCATCCCAACCATGTAAACAAGAGGTGGGTAATGATATAATAAAAGTTAGGTGTTCAGCTTGGATGGCTCTTCTGTTTCATGATGCTGAGTTTTTGTGCCATACTCATGCTAACAAATAAATTATCCCGGCACTGTCAGTTCTAATAGTCCTGATCCATTATTGGAAAAGGAAAGGGAATTCCATCCCAACAAGACAGCATTGCTACAGCTGAAAAACTCATCTATCTGTTTGCTGAAAAGGAGCGTCTCCACCCCCATCGTTCAGCCTGGACACTGAGGTCCAGCTTTGAGGGCCTTCTGGCAGTTCCCTCCCTGTGAGAAGTGAGGTTTCAGGGAACCAGGCAGAGGGACTTCTCGGTAGTGGTGCCCGCCCTGTGGAATGCCCTACCACCAGATGTCAAGGAAATAACCAACTATCTGACTTTTAGAAGACATCTGAAGGCAGTCCTGTTTTTAATGTTTGACGTTTTATTGTACTTTTAATATTCTGTTGGGAGCTACCCAGAGTGGCTGGGGAAACCCAGCCAGATAGGCGGGGTATAAATATTATTATTATTATTATTATTATTATTATTATTATTATTATTATTATACAATGCAGCAACAGAAGCAGCAATGCAGCCCCAGATCAGATATATAAGGATCTCTGACTTGGGGCCATTAATATTACAATGGTTGTAAAATTGCTAAAGGTATGAGAAAAACTCACTATAGTTACAGAAGTAAAAAGAGAGAGAGAAAGAGGCATTTGCAGGTTTTGTGCAGAATAATCCTGACCTTTTAAATATGACTGCAAGTTCAATAGCAGATTGGACTTTAAACCTAGTATTGAACTAAAATTGCACAGCATTTTGAATGTCTTCTTGCTGGAGATCTATTTTCTGATGCTCCTCTATTGTACAATCTTATCATGTAACCCAGAAGCACTTGGCATATATGTATTTGTTCTAGAACATTCTTAATGAACAGAGGCACTACATTTATCATACAATTCATGCATGGTTATTTCATGCACCTGCTGGCATTATACAAAGGCTGTATCTTTGCATGCTTACCAGAGAGTAAGTCCAGTTAACTACTGTGGTGCTTACTAATGAGTAAGGATCATGCAGAAACATTTGTAATCATTGACTTAATCTTTGCTAAGGAAGTACTATGATCTTCAATTTAGCAATGTTAGTTTTGGATTTGTTCAAACGGCCTTACACAAGGTTATATATATTTAGTCCTTCTCAACGTTCTCAAACATTTTCTTTGATATTGTTTGAGCCTTGTGCCTTAAAAAAAACCACCCCACCAGTATTTGTTCCTTAGGCAAAGGTATTGTGCACAATAATAACCATTTCTCATCATGCCAAAGAGTTGATGAGTTGTTGACTGAACTGCTGTTACATAGACAGACCCCAATTCATTTATATGAATGGCCACAAAAAATAGATGTAATTTCACCAATGAGCAAATGCAATTTGATGAAGTGCTGGTAGGGTGGGGAAATAACCCCACTCACTCCTCATGCCCCTTACTTTTAGATGAGGCTGAGAAAGCATATGCACAACACCCACTTCTACATGTGGTTCCCCATCCAGTTTAGGATACGTATCCAGAAACCAGCTATTTTATATTTATGGCCCCTAGCTGGATTAGAGAATCTGAGTGCAATTTGTTATATTTTATACTGGAGAAGCTTTTGGTTTTGTTTTGAACTTGTCTGCTTTGGGGCAGACATTATAGTACATTAATCTATAGCTTTCTCTTCTCCCATTATATTAAAGTCAATAAAGTAATAAAATTGAAGGTTCCCCCACCCCTGTTTCATGTAAGCCTATATAATTTTGCAACACAAAATACACTGTACTCACAAGGAGGAAATAATTAATATTGATTAACATGTACTTTTAAACATTTCTGTTGACGTCACTTGGTTTCTCGCCAAGGAAAAACAACACACTACAAGGGCTCATTGCTTAATCGGGAGTGAAAGACATATTTCACAGTTTAACGCTATATTTCAAAGTATTGTTATATGAATGCTGTCATAATAATTAGTCATTTTCATTCCCTAGCAGATCTGTCAGGATTTTTACAATGGCATTTGATGCTATGTTGGTCTCAGACTATAACAGAGGTAAATTGAATTTGAAAGCCTCCATTTTGAAACTTCAATACTTGCGCCAAATCAGTTCTATTAGCGTACGCTGGACGAGCTCTGAGTAAGTGGCTGTGAAGACAGCTGCCCAAGTAAAGAAAGGAAGCATGTTATGCATTAAGCAATGTTATGCATTAAGCAAAGCACACACACCTCTGATGGTACATTTCACTGTTATGATACTCTTTGCAGATGGCTGGATTTTGAAACACATAGTGTTGTATCCAACAAAGCCATTGCACAAGCAGAATGTCCCTTCCTCTCCTCTCCCCACCCCCACCTGAGCTCTGTGCAGCTCCCAAATTTGCTTCGGGGGATTTCCCGGCTGTCCAGAGCAAATCTGGGGGATGGGTGGATGACACATGGGGGTGGAGGCAGGAGAAGTTTCATTGGGCTTGGAGAAACTGTTCCACTCGCTCAGTGATTTGGTTGGATTCAACTCCAAATCTCTTAACTGCAAAGCATCTAGCAGCCATTTATCCTTTGTTTAGCACATCTAAAGTGCTTAACCAATATTGTTGAATCCCTACCATAGGGGTGGAGGCCTGTAATCCTTTAGACATGGTTGGACTCATCAACCCCAATCATTGGCCATGTAGACTGGGACCAATGCAAGCTGGCATTCATCAACATTCAGAGTGATGAAGGATCCTCACTCTACAATGATGCCAGTGGAGGGGCAGTGCTGAGGCTGAGAGTGACATAGCTAATTTTGAATTTAAAATAAGATGCCTGCTGTGCAATATCATCACTCATTGAAAAGTTTGCCATTTGCAGAGGGTAAATTACAATTGCTCCATGAAGTCACATCAACTGGAGATGTATTCATTTATTTTGTAATGTGCCTAATTGATAATCACAGTCATATTTGTGAGCACAGTCCACATTTAGCAAACTGAAAGTGTGTGTGTGTGTGTGTGTGTGTGTGTGTGTGTGTGTGTGTCCATCTCCATCTGCCTAACATATTTTGGGTAGTATGTAGCAAAGGATGCTGAACAAATGTTACTAACATCATTTGTATAGCACAATCTGTGAAAAATTAGTAAAGGCCAACCATGTCAATATACATTATCCAGTAATTTAGAACTGGCCACCATTCCTTTTATACTCCTTGAATACACCTTGAATTCACTGCACTTTCTCCCATTTTGGACATTCTTTGTTGATCTACAATTCTAGCCGGTTCGTAAATTCCATTGAAACTGAACCACAACATATAGAAAATACAGAATTTGCTTTACAGTAGCTAACAACATGTGGATTCTTCTACAGTTTTAAGTGTTTCCCAGACACAAATCTAATGAAGTCTGATGCCAGGATCCTTGAGGCATCCAATATATGCACAGCTTCTGAAGACTCTACAAAATATGCAAGTGAACCAAAGAATTCTACTTGAATATGAAATGGGCCAAAATAAGTAACAGTTTTCATTAGCTGGGGCTGCTGTGTTCTGTATTTGCAGGTATTTCAGTGTCGTGTCAATGAACAAGGGTATTCAGCAATACAAACAAGAGCTTGTGCATAGCAGTAAAACACCACAGAAAAGGGATCTCTGGGGGAGGGGTAATATTTTATCAATGCACTAATAGAGAGGGAGGTGGTACATAAGTGAACAGACATGTTCAAAGCGCTGTGCATTGTTTTGTACTTTTTTTTATATAATAACAACCACCAATGGGGATTCCAGTGCATCATTTCACTGAGTTGGATCAGGCTTCCCTTCTGCAAAAAAACCCCCACCAGTCTTCCATTGGCCATACATGTATCTGGTTGGTCAGTGTAGGAACAACTAGATGAGTCTTTGACCTGACCTGGCAGAGTTCTTATGTTCTGTTCATGGAGATCCAACAGAGGCTTCCACTATACGAGGGGTAGAGGTGATTGTGTGTGTGTGTGTGTGTGTGTGTGTGTGTGTGTGTTTAAAATATAGCTATTTAATTGATGAAAAATCTGCTTCAACTAAGAATTCATTGGAAAAATTTGGGAATAACTACTGCATGTTTAATCAAGATGGGAGAGGGGTCGCACATTCCTAAATTTTAACAGCATTAAGTCCTGATTTAGCTGTGGCAGCTGAAATGTGAAATCAGATTCAGATTCAACTGCACATTACAGGTCTTCATAGGATTTACATCACAATTTTTTTGTTTTTAATATTAGGTCTGCAGGGTTTTGTCAACTGAGTCAAAATCTTTGGCATTTGGAAAAGATTTATCAGCTGCATTTGCTCTTTTGTGATTATGGTAAGAAAAAGAATACTTTAATCAAGGACTGTAATAAAAAGAAGAAGACCAGAATCCTTTTTATTTTTATGATTGCATAATAATTCTAAATTCTCCCACATCAGTCTGTGTGCTTTTCACAGTGGGCATTCTGGGAAACAAGCAAAAGGAACAAAAAGGACCACCTTTCAGTGACCTTACTTAAATAAATCCTGTTTGTGACATGCAAGCAAATGTACTACAGTGTGAACCTGGGAAGTCAAATCAAGGTCTTGCTCTTCCCTTTAAGCTATTTGAAACATTATGGAGTAATTGCAGCCCTATTCAGATGTTACCTGCACGTGTTGGATGTACCCATGTGGGGAGGGGGCAGGGGCACATCAACTAGTCCTGCTTCTGATATTACTCCCTCTGCTATTGATGCTGTGTGTGTTTGCCTTTCAGCCCTAGACAGCATTGCCAATGGTTATTAATAATTAGGGTTGTAGTACAAAACATCTGGAAAGCGCCAGGTTGGGGAATTGTTATTATTATTATTATTATTATTATTATTACTACTACTACTACTACTACTACTACTACTACTATTTATTTATATCCTGTGGGACACCCTTCCATCAGAGGTTAAGGAAATAAACAGCTATCCTATTTTTAAAAGACATCTGAAGGCAGCCCTGTTTAGGGAAGTTTTTAATATTTAATGCTGTATTGTTTTTAACACTCAATTGGGAGCCACCCAGAGTGGCTGGGGAAACTCAGCCAGATGGGCGGGGTACAAATAATAAATTATTATTATTATTATTATTATTATTATTATTATTATTATTCCCAGCCCATCTGGCTGGCTTCCAACAAAATATTAAAAATACATTAATATATCAGTCATTAAAAACTTCCCTAAACAGGGCTGCCTTCAGATGTATTCTAAACGTCAGATAGTTGCTTATTTCCTTGACATCTGATGGGAGGGTGTTCCACAGGGTGGGCTCCACTACCAAGAAGGCCCTCTCCCTGGTTCCCTGTAACCTCACTTCTTGCAGTAAGGGAACCACCAGAAGGCCCTCGGAGCTGGACCTCAGTGTCTGGGCTGAACGATGGGGGTGGAGACGCACCTTTAGATATACTGGGCCGAGGCCGTTTAGGACCTTAAAGGTCAGCACCAAAACTTTGAATTGTGCTCGGAAATGTACTTGGAGCCATTGTAGGTCTTTCAGGACCGGTGTTATGTGGTCTTGGCGGCCACTCCCAGTCACCAGTCTAGCTGCCGCATTCTGGATTAGTTGTAGTTTCCGGGTCACCTTCAAAGGTAGCCCCACATAGAGCGCATTGCAGTAGTCCAAGTAGGAAATAACCAGAGCATGCACCACTCTGGCGAGACAGTCCATGGGCAGGTAGGGTCTCAGCCTTCGTAGCAGATGGAGCTGGTAGACAGCTGCCCTGGACACAGAATTAACCTTTGCCTCTATGGACAGCTGTGAGTCCAAAATGACTCCCAGGCTGTGCACCTGGTTCTTCAGGGGCACAGTTACCCCATTCAGAACCAGGGAATCCTCCACACCTGCCCGCCCCCTGTCCCCCTGTACTTCCATCTTGTCAGGATTCAACCTCAATGTTAGCCGCCATTCATCTGTCAACCGCCTCCAGATGCTCACACAGAGCATTCACCGCCTCCACTGGTTCTGATTTGAAAGAGAGGTAGAGCTGAGTATCATCCGCATATTGATGAACACCCACCCCAAACCCCTGATGATCTCTCCCAGCGGCCTCATGTAGATGTTAAAAAGCATGGGGGAGAGGACGGAACCCTGAGGCACCCCACAAGTGAGAGCCCAGGGGTCTGAACACTCATCTCCCAACACCACTTTCTGGACACGACCCAGGATGAAGGAGTGGAACCACTGTATAACAGTGCCCCCAGCTCCCAGCTCCTCTGGACAGTCCAGAAGAATGTCATGGTCAATGGTATCAAAGGCCGCTGAGAGATCCAGCAGAACTAGGAAACAACATTCACCTTTCTCCCTAGCCCGCCAGAGATCAACGACCAGCGCGACCAAGGCAGTTTCAGTCCCATGATGAGGCCTGAATCATGATTGGAAGGGATACAAATGGTCCGCATCCTCCAGGCGTGCTTGGAGTTGTTCAGCAACCACCCGCTCAATCACCTTGCCCAAGAATGGTAGATTTGAGACTGGGCGATAGTTGGCCATAATGGCTGGGTCTAAAGATGTTTTTTTAAGAAGCGGTTTAATGCCCGCCTCTTTCAGCGGGTCTGGGAAGACTCCCTCATAGAGGGAAGCATTCACCACCCTGCATAGCCCATCACCCAGCCCTTCCCGGCTCACTTTTATTAGCCAGAATGGGCAAGGATCAAGGAGACAGGTGGTCAGTTGTTTTGTGCAGATTCACACTGTAAGCAGAAACCAAAAGTTGTTCCATCTGCATTAAGCCTGACATATGAAGGCATTTTTCATTTTTCAGCTTCCTCCATGTGTGGGCTGTAAATAATGTTCATGAGGTGCCCCTGGGAAGGCTCCACTACAGGGAGAAAGACCTAAAGAAAGAAAGAAAGAAAAGGAGAGAGGAGGCTGCAGGATCAAACACTTCAAAAGCACTCTCTGGGTTCGAAAGATCTCCAAGCTAGTAGCTAGCATGGTTTTAAGGTGAAAAAAGTGAAAGGATACTGCCTCTAATCAATGGATGTAGCTGGCATTGATACATTGACTTTAATCCAGTTGTTTTGCTTTGCTTTTTATTTTGTTAAAAAAGAATTACTGTATTTTTTCTGTGCACAAGACTAGGTATTTTTTACCAAAAAAATAGGTTTAAATTGGGGCTCGTCTTATACACAGGTAGTGCTGAGGGGTGTTTTCTTAATTTGGAGTCCCCCAAAATAAGTGGCATCTTATGCATGGGGGCATCTTATACACGGGAAAATATGGTAAATCATATATTTAGACTGGATGTCATTTATTTAACTGCCTAATTTAACTACTGCACTAATTCCCATCTTCTGAACAAGCAGTTAGTTGAGTCTGAGCAAATAACTGGAATCAGATTTAATCTTTTCTAAACATTCTCTCAACTGACTTAAATGGGAAAATAAGCCCAGCATTCCTACAATTACATACATATCTGACTGCTTGGTAAGTTTAGATATATTGGATGTGATCCTGATGAACTTGTCATTTCCCAGGATGAATGGGAATTTATCCTGGATGCAAGTTCTACAGGAAATATTGAGGAGCCACTTGTTGCTGGCTTGAGCCATCTGACCATTTTTTAAAAGAAGCAACGAGTTGGATTGTGTCTAGTAGGCAAACGTAGGACATGCTACTTACGTGCCCTATGAATTGGAAGAGGAGAAAGCGTAGACCTAATATACCCAAATGTGTGTGATGGGCCATTTCACATCAAGCGACACGGAATATTTTTACTTAGGACCTCATATTTATTTTCTGTGTCGTCCATGTCTTTGCTCATGGCAATCAATTGGACAAGGGTTAGCAAAATCAATCACTGACAAGTGCAAGCCGCTCTTCATTGCCTCTGCTGCTACGTTTCCAAATAAATTAGGAAAAGCATGTAAGAAGCCCTGAACCAGTTTGTCCTCTGCAGTTCAATGCACCTTTTTGTCTGGCTTTTATTAACGATGTCATAAAATGTATCGCCACAGGTTGATAAAATGCACTTGACACCATATAGATTCCTGGGATGGTGGCCATGTAGAAAGAAATAGACCTAGGGAAAATGAACAGCCGCTTCAAGTTTCTCCTCTTTGATTCTTACCGTCAAAATTTCAGGATATTATCATCTAATTGAAAGACCAAATATGTGGATGACTTCACCAGAATACCATAGGATACTTTGCCATAGAAGAAACATAGTATCTTAAAGCTTCTTTTAAGCAACTACTACAACAACAATGATTTCTGAACCCATCAGCTTGATTAATGTGCTAGGAGATCATCAGCAAGACTGCATTCATTAGTGTCCATATTTTGGTTTCTGAATGGGGGATGCTGATTTTGTTGGCACACATACTTCTTGGAACTAATCCAGCTGCCGTGACCAGGTGAGCAAGAGTTCTGGAATGATATTTCTTGTACCATCTGCTTGATACCATCTTGCGTCTCCATCTCAAACATGGCCAAGCAGCATCTCTCAAACTGTGAGTCAGGCCTCCTTGGCCAGAGTCCAACGTCTTTATGCCAAGGCTCACGTGAAACAATGAAAATGAAAAATGGAACCTCCAGACTTTTTCATTACAAACGCAGCAAGGAACAGCCCATCTATAAGCAATGAATATTTTATGTACACTTCTGATTTTCCTTTAAGGAAATTAACTGAAGCACTGCTAGAGTCAAGAGTCTTGGTCACCAAATTGCCTCCCGTGGTTTCCCTCTCTTTCTCAAATTGGTACATCAGATACATAAACAGACCAGCACCGACGTGGTTAGGAAACAGACACACCTATGCAACTTCCATCCAGGTAAGCAAGACTTGGTATCACAATTCAAGGACACATTCTAGCCAGGCAAAAATACTAGGGGAGAACATAACGCAGACCCAGTAAGAGATATAGCTTTGAGAGTGTCCCAAAGGCCAGATGAAAGGCTTGGAGGGCCACATTTAGCCTGTGGGTTGGAGGTTCTCCACCCAGTGCTAGGTAAACTATAGCTCACTGACACATACCGGTAGTTTTCCCAGTCATATTCTATGACAATATGAGGCAAATTAGTGCATACACCACATATCCTTAACTAAACAATTTAATATGTAAAACCTTCGTGTTAGACAAAGTTTCGTAGCGTTCATTGTTTCTCACAGCAACAATACAAACCCCCTCTTGAGTACAAGTGAGCTATTTTTAAAGCCGTTCTCAGAAAATGCCATCTGCATATGTATATGGAACCCTTGACCTCGACAGAACGCAGAGAAGCCATTGTAGTTCAGAGATCTACAGTTCTTAAAACTGTGAAAACTAAAAGCACCCCAGCACTGCTGTTTGCTGCTGTCTGACAGCACATATCTCAGACTGTGGCGGCAGGTGATCCCTGGACCTGGTGAGGTACCTTGTGGCCAATGAGGTTATGTAGGCAAGGCCAATAAAGCCACATGAGAAGGGCCAAGATGCTCTACTTCTCTTCTCAACCTCTTTCCTTACAATGATGTGAACATAAAAGTATGTTCGGGATGTGTAGGAGACAAGGGTTAAAATCAACACTCATCTATGCAGCTCCTTGGGCTGTTCACTGTCAGCTTATGTCTTGGGTCTGTGAGGATAAAATGTGGAAGAAGAGAATCATGAATGTGATTAAAGGAAACCAGACTCAAATTTATTAATTGGTTCAACACAGAGTAGGGACCCAGGTGGCGCTGTGGGTTAAACCACAGATCCTAGGGCTTGCTGATCAGAAGGTCGGCGGTTCGAATCCCTGCGATGGGGTGAGCTCCCGTTGCTCGGTCCCAGCTCCTGCCAACCTAGCAGTTCGAAAGCACGTCAAAGTGCAAGTAGATAAATAGGAACTGCTCTGGCGGGAAGGTAAATGGCATTTCCGTGAGCTGCTCTGGTTTGCCAGAAGCGGCTTAGTCATGCTGGCCACATGACCCGGAAGCTGTACGCCGGCTCTCGGACTATAGAGCGAGATGAGCGCCGCAACCCCAGAGTCGGACACGACTGGACCTAATTGTCAGGGGTCCCTTTACCTTTACCTCAACACAGAGTAGCTGGTCATGGGAAGAGAACAACATGAACAAACCAGTTATAATGGGTCTAGTAGCTACCTCGTGCTGCAATTCTAACCTTGTGTGCTCTGAAATAAGTCCTATTGAATTCAATGGAGCTTACTGCTGGGTAAGTGGGGTTAAATTATCAACAGCATGTATATTACCTCCCCGAACAGGTGTTCCCTGGGTTTCTCCAAAACAATAGTCAGGCAGATTTAGTACACATGCACAGGGGACAACATGGAAATAGCTTTAACTATTATTTTTGAGTAAGATGGAGGCAGTGAAGACACTGTTCAGAGGAAGGATCCAAAGAAAGGATAGGGCCTGAGCATGTTTAAGAGGGAAGAGAGAGATTAAGGATTCTAACAAGCAAACAAAGGCAAATATGCAGTCTGTTCTGGTTTCCTCACCTTGCCCCCCCCCCCCGCTGCCCCACATCCGCATACAAATATGTTGCACTTTAAACTGGAAACAAAAGTAAGTTAAAAATAAAGTTTGAAATGTTCCTACTGGATAGCTTTCTCCTTCTACAAATTTCTTTCTGCAGACTCTAAATTCAAACACATGCAGGAAGAATGTGTGGTTCTGATTCACGTGTGAACACCTGAAGTAGAATGCATGATTCTGATTGGCTTAGGGTAGGCGATCATTGGATGAAGAGTGAGGTGTTTATATTTACGTAGCCCTTATCTTGTCCCTGAAGTTGGTTTTGAAAAAGAGAGGGAGGGAGGAGACAGTTATGCAGGTATTTTCACAGCAAATCAAAGGACCTATGCTGTTTGCTTCCTTTTAATAAGATATAAGTAACGAGTGCAAGTTTCTTTTTTACTGCAACTTGCTATGAAAAGCTAAAGCCTGCATTTTCAATCGCAATCTTCCTTTCTTTAAAAGAATAGATCAGACTTTTGGATCCTCTCTGGAAATTGGCTATTTTGGAAAGTAGTAAAAGGTAAGTAACTTTATTTTATTGAACACAAATGGTTCTATGAAAGAAGGTGGTTTAAAAAAAAATCCTTTTATCTCTCTCTACATTAAACTTCCAGTATGTGGTGGCTAGCCTTTAGGAAACTGGCTAAGTTTGACATCTGGAGAATAAAATACAGCATTGCTAGGTCCTGAAGACTTTCATATAATCTTCATTATGATATTTTTGGCATCGCATGCCACATAAATATTCATGTTTTTGAAGATACTTCCTATTTCTATAGATTTCTTTGTCGTATGCAGGTGCAATTATAGATTCATGAATACAGCTAATCACTTATAATACTTAACAGGAATGAAGCCATTGCAATAAAACCCTTCCTGATTTTTTCTGATGATGCCGTGGGCTTAGTGAATGGATTCAAGGATGAGGGATACTGTCAAAAGGACTGTGGAGAATATCTTATTAAAGCTGCTTCCCGGTTTCATTTTATAAGAAGAAGAAAGATTTTGTGCAGTCAAAAGCAGTGCTATTCTCATACATGTGCTGATCACTGAATATCCCAGGTTGCATTAAGCCCATGCCATCAGCTTGCCATTGGCAGACCTCACAGAAAGCAGAAAGTGCTGGGTCTTTAGTATAATGAGAACTTGCAAGTCCAGTTTCAATTCTAGTTGGGAGAGGACCCTAACTCTCACAGAATTCCTGTTAGGCTCATAAATAAATTCAGGAAATTATGAACATTCCCCACTCCTTCTAACCATTAGCAGCAATTTGCCATTTTCACACCATACCACTATAAACCATTGTGGCTTCCTACAAACAATTCTGGGAGCTGTAGTTTAAGGGTGCTGTTGGGAGACCCCTCTTCCCTTCCCAGAGCTACAGTTTCTAGAGAGGCTGAACAGTCAAACATTCTTCATGGAGAGTTATAGCTCTGTGAAGAAGAACAGGGGGTCTCCTTAAATCTCTCAGCACTCTTAACAAAATACAGCTCCCAGGATTATTGGGGAGAAAGCCATGACTATTTCAGTTGGCATTCTAATGCTTTATATATATGGTGTGATGTGGGGAAAGGGAGGCAGGAGCAGAAGGACTGTTTTTCCAGTCTACATGAGCCTAAAAGTGTTACTAACAGGAGAGTTCTATTGCAAAGACATAATAATAATAATAATAATAATAATAATAATAATAATAATAATAATTTTATTTATTTATTTATTTATACATACATACATTCATACCCCACCTATCTGCCTGGGTTTCTCCAGCCACTCAGGGTGGCTCCCAACAGAATATTAAAAACACGATAAAACATCAAAATTAAAAACTTCCCTCAATATCTGGGAATTGTTGGCACTCTCAGGAATGGTTCTTTTACGAAGTGTTTGGAGACTGTGGGTCTGCTAAAGCATATTCCTGATGGCTTTCAAATAACTAAATAAAACTTGCATGGGCTGGATGTTTACTTTGCTGCCATTTTTTTAAAAATGTGTTTATTCATGCATGGTGTTTTTTATTAATAAAGGATATTATTATTTTGATCACAGTTGTATAAGTCGCTTCAAGCACAGGATGAGGTGGAATGAAAGCATTTCAAATAAATAAATACACATAAGCTAAGTAGTTATTTGCATGAGTTATTGACTCATGGAGGATAAGGCAATGTTCCACCTCCAGTGTTGGAGGCAGGATACCAGTTTCTGGGAGTCACAAGTGGGGAGAGAGAGCCAAGGCACTCAGATCCCTCTTGGGGGCTTCCCATGGGCATCTGGTTAGCCACGGTGAGAGCAGGATGCTGGCCTAGATGGGCCATTGGCCTGATCCAGCATCCTGTTCATCTTATGTCATTGGAGATTGAAAACCTAGCTGGAGTTACAAAGGAGCAGAAAAGACTTTTTATGTATGCAACGACAGCTGCACGGATGTTACTAGCCCAGAAGACAAAGTCCCTACCACAGCAGGGGCAGAGGAAGGAGGTGCGGTGGGGGCAGTCCGCCCCAGGTGTCACCACTGAGGGGGGTGACAAAATGCCAGGCCTGCAGCGCGTCCGAGCCATGCATCTCTCCTGGGAGTGACGCGGTGGCTTGGGCGCCCGCAGGCTCCACAGTGCCCCAAACAGTCCGTCTGTTGCCCCCCTCAGCTGTAGCGCGGCTGAGTGGGAGGAGGAAGGCAGACTCCTCGGAGGCCCCGGCTCGCCCCGTGGGTGGCTGGCCCCTCCCCTGCAGGCGGCTGGCCCCGCCCCTGGGTTCAGGGCACGCATGTCGCCCCAGGTGCCCAATCGGCTTGCTCCACCGCTGTACCAGAGAAGAATGGCAAACTAAGCTGTTGGATTATGCTGAAATGGCAAAACTGACCAGAAAGCTCACAAACTGAGAAGAGCAAACTTCAATAAAGAATGGGGAATTTTTATAATTTACTTGAGAGACCACTGTAACCAGATGAAAACATTAGCAGGATTGCAATAACACTAGTAATGTAGACGATACTGTGGATAAAATGGAAAGACATAAATTTTGGATGATGAAATAATAAGCAGTTGAAAAGGTTTATTATAATAGGACCCATGGGAGGGAAGGTGGGAAGTCTCTAGAGATCCCGAGAAATCTCTAAATATGGATATGTATTTTGCATTGTTATAACTCTACACTTGTAAAATAAAAATAAAAATTATTTCAAAAAAGAAAAAGAGAAAAGAAAACCTAGCTGGAATTACATCAGTCAAGGTCTGGCTTTGTAAGTTGAAATTCATAGGTGCATCAACCAAGTGTATAATTATGGTCAGGAACAACACAGGAGCAAAAAAATGAAACACTTATTTGTTAATTTATTTATTTCCCTGTATTTTGGTTGCAACATTTTTTTTTAACCCGGTGTGGAAATAGGAAACTCGGCTTCTTTATTTTAAACTTTATTTTAAACCTACACTCTCCGCTGCATTGTTTAACTTAATAGTGGTGTTGTTCATTAAATAAAAGAAGGGAAGCAACCCATTAAACTCCTTCCCAAAATAATTACCCATTTAGTGCATCTGCCTTATCTGTAATGATGGTCATTTACTGGCATTTCTTCCTGTCAATACTTGTAAATGAAACAAGATTCAGGTTTCCATTTTACGATGCCATCAGGATTTTGCAGCTCTTCCCTGATTGCATATTATATTCCTTTTGTAATATTTGTAATAGGGCTCTGGAGTAGTAACTGGCCTATTTTGTTACATGCTGCCCAGGATTTATGTGCCTCTCTGCTTCAGAACTAGTTTTGGTTCTGGAAAGATGTGGATTATTCTTTTCGCCCAGAAATATCACCATTATTAGCTCTTCAAACTGCATTAAAATGTCTGCAATTTGCCTTTATACAGTGCATTCCTTTTCTAGTAAAAGAAATGAGTTTCGCTACTAGCTTCAGTTAAATGTGGATGGTCCCTTAAATATTTTTAATGCATCAGATTAAAAAAAAAATAAAGTGGTGGAAGACTGTTTAGCATATATACCTGTATCTGGGGCAGGGGAAAGTGTATGGTAGTTGTAACTTTCATTTCTAGCTGCAAAGCAGTGGAGAGAGCCAATCTTTTAAATTGACTTATAAGTGGGTTTAAAGCAGGTAAAAATAAAAGGGGTAAAAAAAAAAAACCAAGTAAGGTATATAAAGACCAATGGTTACAGGACACCGCAATAACAGAGAGGCTGGAAGTAAACACCAGACACGCTTTTTTTTTTTTTTTTGTAAAATATTTATTGTGTAATATCCTGTATGCATCTTTGTGCTTTTCTTTTCTGTAAGATTTTTTTGTAACTTTTTTTGTAAAATTCCTTTCTGTAATTCTTTATTCTTTATTCTTTATACTTTATACTTTTCCGTTGTTTGTAAGTGACTGTGATTTTAATTCAATAAAGTTTTTCTTCTTAAAAAAAAAACCCAAAAAAACCCAACAACTTTCATTTCTAGCTATAAGACGGAGAATATAGAATCAGAAGTGTCCTTTACATTGGGTGGGGTGTATTGCGTGCCATGCATCAGACCACATATTCATTGGAAACACTTAAATCTCTTTCCAAGTCACTGTTTTTACATACTTGACATAAAATAAAATTTTGCAGGTGCCATATGCAACCCTCCTTCATTCCTGCTCATTGGCTTCTGTTTATGGAGGCGGAGAAATCCAGAGCATAATAACTTGGTGGGTTTCCCCAGCCTCCCAGACAGGCTGGGGAAACCCAGCCAGATGGGTGGGGTATCATCATCACCACCACCAACATCATCATCATGAGTTTTGGATCACTGAACTTCTAGAGAAGGGACACAGCATGAGATGCAAAGCTGATATGTTCAGCAACAGTTGTGTAACTCTAGCAACATCTAATTTTAGCTTGAGTTTAATAATGATGATGATGATGATGATGATGATGATACTAGGCCTATGTACAACATCTGCATTCCTATGATACAAATCCTTTTGGGGTTTCATGGGGATTTTAAAGTTACTGCCACATGCTTATGAAATTATCATTATTATGAAGTTTAAAGTAAAGAACCACAGCAAATGCTCTTAAAATATTATATCTCTTTCTTATAATTAATTCTTGATTTTATGCATGTCCAACACTTTTGCACCCTACTGAAAGTCCTGATTCACCTTTTTGAACACACTCTGAATCCAAAACTCCAAAGAGCAACATACGTATAACTTAAACGAATGATCCTTAATTCACCGATTCATATTTAATATGAACAAAATATGCAAACTGAACCCATCTGTATTTATGCAGGGTTCTAAAATGAATGGAGAGCCTTCACAGACTGTGAAGAGTCCCGGCTACCGCCTTCTGAGAAGCAGAGGTGATAGAGGAGGCGGAGCAGCTGCGCTCATCCTGCTTGCTATTTAGTAATGCTTGAAGAGGGCTTTTGTCTCCTGTCACTGAAATCTAAAATGGTATCTGCATATAGAGTGCATATTTTTGAATTATTTGGCTGAATCCATTCCTATATGTTCCTGACTGAGTTTTAAATGCAGAACATGCCTGATTCACCTAGGAATTGTTTCCATTCTCTTCCTCTTCCTTTTCATTTTCTATTTTACTCATATGAGATGGTTGTTTCTTTGAAAAGCAAATGCTGCTTGCTCCTGAATGTAAGCTTCTGTCTGAGCTGTGCCCATGGCTACACACACCAGGAGCCAGTGGAAACCCTCCTATTGGTCCTGAGCTGCAGCAAGGAAACCCACCCAGCCAGGACCCAGCCCAACTGCACCCTTATAGAACTAGAAGCGCAACTAGGGCTCACTGTGGAGAGGCCTCAAGCCCAGATATCCTTTGTAGCACAAACACTCTCTCTTGCAGGGCCCAAGTGCGTTGGAAGCTGAGGGTGGCAGGGCCTAAGCATGGTGAAATTGGAATAAACACAGAACAACCACATCATACCCTCCAACACCAGAGTGAGGCAAATCAGGACACATCCTTGATGGAGGCTGCACCCTCTCTCATTCACGCCCTACCCTGTCTCTTGGGTCCCTCCCTTCCTCGCATATTCGGCTGCAGTCTCCACCACCGATGTTTCCTCTGCCACTGCTACAGCCACCACTGCACTTCCAGAAGCCAGTGCCGCTTCCGGAAATGAGTCTCTGGCTTCCGGAAGTACATCAGCTGGAAAGTGACAGCAGAAGGAGGAAGAAGAGTAGGCAATGTGCAGGAGCAAAGTAAGTTGGTGTGTCTTTTGGTTCTGTCTTTTGGTCCTATGCTCTCCATGCAGGAGCCAAAATGGGACATCCAGGATTTAGGTTAGAAGCCATGGCAACTTCTGTAATTCTGGGATGTCTCGCTTAAAACGGGACAGTAGAACAGTGTGCTACATGTGATTTTAACAGGCCACAGTTTTATTGATTACCGATATCAACAGGCATTGGGTGTGTATCCTGAATCAACCAACCCACCTGCTGGTTGATTATTGGTTAACCAAGGTTACAGTACACCTCCAAGTGCCCGCATTTCCTTGGGAAAGAGGTCTGGCTCTGGCTGAGCCCCAGGCAAACGAGCTTGAAAGTGATCCTCCTGAAATCAAAACAGAGCATCCACTTTGTTGTTGTCGAGGCCTGGAACAAAACTGGCTGAAAAGGAGATGTTAGTCAGCAAGCACTGGAGCACAAATGCCCGTAACAAGTGGAGAACCCAGTTGGTCCGGGAAGATTCCTTTGCCAGAACCCTCACCACTGCCTGGTTGTTGGACCAAAAGCACACCCTAGAGTTGCAGAATAATTCCGCCAAAATGTGTACAGCTACCAGGATGGGAATTCCAAGTAGGTGTGAATAGGCCAACATACCGTATTTACTCGAATCTAATGTGCCATCAAATCTAATGCGCACCTCAGTTTTCAGAACCTTGAAACAAAACAAAAAAAGCATTTGTTGACAAATGTAAATGTGTAATTGAATCTAATGCACATCTTAATTTTTGCAACATAATTCGGCCAAAAAAGGTGAGCATTAGATTTGAGTAAATACTGTAGTCCCCATTTAAAATGTGTTCCCTGATTATCCTGTTAAGTGGATGCCAGGAGAGAGGGGGTTCTACAAATCTATATAGCTGGACTCCTGGGGGTCCTTGTCTGATAAAACATCATTGCCCCCTCCCAAACCGCCTCTGTGCCCTGATTTTTGCATGTGTATATATGTGTTTATTGAAATGCTTATGCCAGTTTAAATTAAAGTCCTGTAAGCCAAAGAAGCTGAAACAGATTTCAGAATGCCAAGGACTAGAAGTGGTCACAGAATGAGCCCATTAGCAATCGTATGCTTACCTTGTTCACATGTAACCCTATAGCACGTCATTCCAAAGACATTGACCAAAAATAACACAATTCTAAAGCAATTTCCTTCCAACGAGACTGTTTAGTATCTAATTATAATAATTAAATGTCATTTAATTAAAGCACTTCTCCTAAGTGGGTCTTTGCAGCATCACATTAGCTGGCTCATTTGGATTATCACATATTGTTTCCATCTATGATATCATGCATAGTTGGAATAAACTTCTGAATTTTAATGAGCTTTCTACCAGTGGCTGTTACACTTGCCACATGCCAAGTGGCTGAGCACACATCGCTTAAGCCATGACTTCACTGCTGTGTTTTCCCTAACAGAGTTTGTAACTTGTCATTTAATATATCTATTCCATACTGTCTTGTTATCGTTGACTATATCACAGAGGGAACTGTTTTCGTGGAAGAGCTGGAGGCCTTTTGCATGTTTAAAACATAAGTTGTTTTTTTTAAAAAAAAAAAAAATACATTTACACATTTTATCTCCTTTAACTGTCATTGCTAGATTTTCCTTTAAGCGCCTTAAGGTACCTCCAAATGGCTCAGAATTGACCAAATACAAAGCTGAATTTGGGCCGGTTCCCAGAAGGATCAAACATGCAGTGGCTTTCTGGATACATCATTTAGCCTTGGAAGTGGGAAATGTTTGCCTTAGATTTTGTTTATATGGTTTTACAGGCGTTTAGCTTTCCAAACATTATCTTATGCATTATAAGAAATTTTATTTATTTATTTGCATTTCTACCCACCTGTTTCCCCAAGGTGCTCAACGTGGCATACATAGTTCTTATCCCCACACCAACCCTGTGAGGTAGGTTAGGGTGAGAGATAGTGACTGGCCCAAGGTCACCTAGTGAGCTTTATGGCCGGGTGGGGATTTGAACCCCAGTTTCCCATTTCCTAGCCTGACACTCTAACCATTACACCACACTGGCTCACAATGGCTGTATTTCTTTCAAAATGCAGCAATCCTGTACTTACTCATCTACCAGTACTGTTTAAGTCAGTTTTAGCACATGTAACTAATTGGCAATAAATATCACACTGGCCCTTCTTGTTTTCCTTTGATTTTGCTCTCATGGCAAAAATGGAGCCTGCGCTTAGATTAAAAGCTTCCTGTCCATCTTGTTGTTTCAGCATCAGGAGTGAGCTGTGGACATTGGGAAGTAATAATTTCATTTCCTCTGCACATATGTAAAATGCTTTTTCTTTCTTACTGAATGGACACACAGACACACAATCTTCATTGGAAGGAAAGCTTCTGGGTAAGGAGTCTTGGGTGTGATTTTAAAGATGACGTGAGCTTTGTTACCTTTCTGTTCAGACCTGCTAACTCAGGGGTCAGCAACCTTTTCCAGCCGTGGGCCGGTCCACCGTCCCTCGTACCATGTGGTGGGCCGGACTATATTTTTTTCGGGGGTGAGGGTGGGGAATGAACGAATTCCTATGACCCACAAATAACCCAGAGATGCATTTTAAATAAAAGGACACATTCTACTCATGTAAAAACACGCTGATTTCCGGACTGTCCGTGGGCCAGATTGAGAAGGTGATTAGGCCGGATCTGGCCCCCGGGCCTTAGGTTGCCTACCCCTGTGCTAGGTAGTTAAACTTCCTCTTGCAAACCAGTTGCTCTGAAAAGGAGAAGCATTGATGATATATTCCTCACACGGTCATCATGGGCTACGGGGCAAGGTTGTGCTGTATCAGGTGGGAAAGCTTAGAAACACTGGGCACTGGAAGGTCTAGTAAAGCAGATGCAAACACAGCTGTTGTGAAAGTTAATATTTGGTAGATGGGACCATTCTGCCTCCCAGGGGTATTGCTATTGTTGCTGGGAAGATGGCAGGCTGCAGTTATCTGGCTGTCAGTTGTGTGTCTCTCCCCTCTGTAAAATGAGCAGTTTCACAATGCCATTCTGTGCATGTCTACCCCACACAGAGTTGCAATTGTGTG
The DNA here is from genome assembly GCA_034641385.1 of Darevskia mixta. Lineage (NCBI taxonomy): Eukaryota > Metazoa > Chordata > Lepidosauria > Squamata > Lacertidae > Darevskia > Darevskia mixta. Next base: position 12,695,036 of record JAWWNH010000029.1, read on the forward strand.
CCCAGCCGCAGAGTTCCCCCCCCCCCCCGACACACCTAAATGCTGAGTGGACACAACACCTGTCTGGGATTTAAACGGCCACGACTTTATTGATTTCAGATGTAGGAAGTTTTGCCATAGGCATTGGGTGTGTATCCCTCTCAGGCCCACCCCCCTGCTAAGGAACTGAGGCGTGACAGGGTCTGTTTGGGGGTGGAACCATCGCAAAACACAGGTTTACGCAGATGACCCCCAAATGCTGAGGGAAGCTCTATGGCCTGCTTACCCTACGCACTTGGCTCTTTGGACAGAGACTTCCCTCCTGACCCCTCTAATGTAGTGCCCTGTTAACGTCGCTGCAGGGAACAGGGGGTGGGTGAGTCACCACTTCGCCACACCCCAATTGGATGAAAGACTATAGGATTCAGCCCAAGGCCTAAACCGCCAAAGTTGTGACCACAGCAAAGCCCGGCTAGCTGAAAAGAAATGGTTAGAGCAGTAATCAACTATTAATGAAGGGAGGGGAAGGGTGGGTGACGCTCCCAGTCAATGGGGTGCTGAGTGGTCAGCCATGCTAAGTAGATGGCCATGCCCCCCCACCCGGGCCACCATGGATTGGCTCATTTGAAGGACGGGTTAGGCAGGAACCCATGAGCCTCCACAATGGCCAGAGGGGACTCCAATCTAAAATGCTGCTGCGCATTCGGGGGGGGGGGAGAGAGGAGGCGCCACATCGAGCCGCAACAGCCCCTCACCGGCAAGACAGTAAGCGCCCATTTCCAGCACCCTTAAGAAAGTCTGATGCCCAGAATTCTTTTTTTTTTTTTAACTTAATATTTTTTATTTTTAAACACAAGAATAGACAAACAAACAATCATACAAACAAAATACACATACATTTAAACTACACTTAAACTAAAACACTACAATACACTACATTTATCTTATGCTCTTATCCTATCTCCTTAACATTTTCTCCTAACTTCCTCCACTCTTTCCTTCTGTGCCGATTCTCCTTATCTATTATCTACCAGCAATTTCTTAATATTTCTATCTTCTCATTTCTATTACATTGTTTCTTATTTTAATTTCATTCTTTAAATTTAAAATAACATCCAAATTCTTTTTCAACAACCTTATGTTTACTTGCAAATATTTTTTTAAATAAAAGAAAAAAAACCTTAAATTCAATAATACTTAACACTTATTCCTACACTATATCTACCATACTATTCACTATATTATTCTTTTATAAACTAATCTTATACATTGACATTTCTATTTTATTTTAATTCTGTACTTTATAATGTTTTTTAAGATAGTCTTTAAACTTTCTCCAATCTTTTTCCACTGCGTCGTCCCTCTGGTCGCGGATTCGCCCCGTCAGTTCAGCGGTTTCCATGTAGTCCATCATTTTCATCTGCCACTCATGCAATGTCGGTAAGTCCTTTGTCTTCCAATATTTTGCAACAAGAATTCTTGCTGCCGTAGTGGCATACATAAACAACGTGTGGTCTTCTTTTGGTAAGACTTGGTGTACCATTCCAAGGAGGAAGGCCTCTGGTTTCTTCAAGAATGTGCTTTTAAACACCTTCTTCAGCTCCTTGTATATCATCTCCCAGAAGGCCTTCAACCTTGGGCAAGTCCACCACATATGATAAAATGTTCCTTCCATAGTGCCACATTTCCAACATTTATTGTCCTGCAAATGATAGATTTTTGCCAGCTTCACTGGGGTCAGGTACCATCTATAAATCATTTTCATTATGTTCTCTCTCAACAAAGTACAAGCTGTAAATTTTATGTCCGTTCTCCATAGTCTTTCCCAGTCTGCCATCATAATATTATGTCCCACATCTTTTGCCCAATCTATCATTGCAGATTTTACTAACTCATCTTGCGTATGCCATTCCAGCAGCAAATCATACATTCTTGACAAGGTCTTAATCTTTGGTTCTAGCAGTTCTGTTTCCAATTTTGACTTTTCCACTTGGAAGCCAATCTTTTTATCCATTTTGAAGAGTTCGTTAATCTGGTGATATTGTAGCCAGTCTCGGATTCTTCCTCTTAATTGCTCAAAGGGTTTCAACCTGACTTGTTCTCCTTCATATATTAACATCTCCGAGTATTTTAGCCAATTTTCTTCCATGTTGACTCTTTTATGGGCCTTTGCTTCTGCTGGTGACAGCCATCTGGGTGTTTTCCTTTCAAGGAGATCCTTATATTTCATCCAAACTCTGAAAAGAGCCTTTCTTATTATATGGTTTTTAAATCCTTGGTGGGCCTTTATCTTATCATACCATAAATATGCATGCCATCCAAATCTGTTGTTGTATCCTTCCAGGTCAAGTATATCTGTATTTTCTAGTAGGAACCAATCTTTCAGCCAGCAGAAGGCAGCTGCTTCAAAGTAGATACTTAATTCCGGCAGGGAAAAGCCCCCTCTTTTCTTATCATCTGTTAATATCTTGAATTTAATTCTGGGTTTTTTCCCCTGCCAGACAAATCTTGATATAGTCTTCTGCCACTTCTTGAAAGGTTCCGTCTTATCAAGTATTGGAATTGCCTGGAAGAGAAATAATAATTTAGGCAGCACATTCATCTTTATGACTGCAATTCGGCCCATCAAGGACAATTTCAAATTATTCCAGATCTCCAAGTCCTTCTTTATTTCATTCCAAACTTTTTCATAATTGTCCTTAAACAAGTTTTGGTTTCTCGCTGTCATGTTGATACCCAAATATTTTACTTTTTTTGCAAATTGAAGGCCTGTTTCTTTCTCGAGATTCTCTTTCTCACCTTGTGTCAGGTTTTTCCCTAAAATTTTGGTTTTGGCTTTGTTTAGTTTAAGTCCTGCTACTTCCCCAAAGTCTTGTATCACCTCCAGTGCCACTGGTGCACTGGAGTCTGGTTTTTGTAGTGTCAAAACTAAGTCATCAGCGAAGGCTTTTAACTTGTATTCTTTGGCCCCCACCGCCACCCCTTTGATATCTGAATTTTTTCTAATCACATTCAACAGAACCTCCAGGACCGTAATGAACAGTAACGGGGATAGGGGGCAACCTTGTCTTGTTCCTTTCTGTATTCTGATGTTTTCTGATACCACATTGTTAATAATGATCTTAGCCTTTTGATCAGTGTAGATCGCTTCAATCCCGTTCATGAAACCGTTCCCCACCTCCATATGTTGCAAATTCTTTTTCATAAAAGTCCAAGAAACATTGTCAAATGCTTTTTCGGCGTCCACAAACATCAGGATTGCTTTGTTGTTCTTATCTTGTTCGAGATTTTCGAGGATATCCACCACATTCCTTATGTTATTGTTTAAATGCCTTTCCGGTAAAAAACCGGCTTGATCTTGGTGGATAACCTCCTTTAGAACCTTCCTGAGTCTGCTAGCCATGATATTTGCGAAGATCTTGTAATCAACATTTAGGAGGGAGATAGGTCTATAATTCTTCATCAATGTCCGATCTACATCTGGCTTTGGTATCAGTGTTATGTATGCATCCTTCCAAGACTCCGGTGCCCCTTTTCCCTTCAATATCTCATTGCATACGTCCATTAAAGGTTGGGTTATCCAATCTTTCAATGTTTTGTAATATTTAGCTGAAAGTCCGTCAGGTCCTGGGGCTTTGTCCAGTTTCATGTTGCTAATTGCTATTTCCACTTCATTCGGTGTTATTGGGTGGTTTAGGGGGCCTTTCATTCTTTCCGGGATTTTCTGTAGGCCATTTTCAGCTATATATTGCTCTATTTTGTCTTTTTCTTTGGTTTCTTCTTTGTACAACTGTTTGTAAAACTTTTCAAAGTTTTTCCTTATCTCCGATGGGTTCACTACTTTATTTCCGTTGATGCTAATGCTTGTAATGGTGTTCTGTTTCTGTCTCTGTCTCAGCTGCCACGCTAGCAATTTTCCGCATTTATTTGCTGATTCAAAAGTCTTTTGCTTCAACATTTTAATTTTCCATTCAATTTCACAATTGATTATATTAGAGAGTTCAACTTGTAATTGCTTTATTTCTTTTTGTAATTTACTATCTTTAGGTGTTATCCTCAATTGTTTTTCTTTTTCTTTCAATTGTTGCAAAATAGCATCCTTTTTCTCTCTTTGCAGCTTCATTTTGATTGCCTTTTGTTGTATTAGAAATCCTCTCATCACCGCTTTGCTTGCGTCCCAAATTGTTCTTTTTTCCATTGACGTATTTATATTTATTTCAAAATAATCCTTTATTGTTTTTTGAGCTTTTTCACAGATGATTTGGTTTCTGAACAGTGAATCGTCCATTCTCCATCTGAAGGAACCCTTCGGGTTTATTCTCAAGTCCAGTTGTACCGGGTTATGGTCTGAGCATGTCCTTGGATGTATTTCTGACTGGATCATCCTGGGTGTTAATTCCCTGGATGTCCATATTTGGTCGATCCTACTCCAGGCTTTGGTTGACTCACTATAAAAAGTTGCTTCTAAATCAGTTGGATTCAATGTTCTCCATGCATCTATCAGGTCTAGGTTGTCAGTCATATCAAAGAAGGTTTTCGGTAGCCTTCCCTCATTTGTGAATTTTACTCTTTGTGATCTGTCCATAAGCGTGGAGGCTACCGCATTGAAATCTCCTAGAACTATTATTTTGTAATCCATGTAATCCAACAGCCTTTCGTGGATATTCTTGAAAAATTCCGCTTTCGCATCGTTTGGCGCATACAGTCCCAATATCAGAAAATTTTCGCCTTCCACTGTGATCTCTATTGCTACAAATCTTCCATCCTCGTCCTTAAATTTCATTTTTGGATTGTATTTCTCTTTGGCATAGATTACTACTCCTCTCTTCTTCACTTTTGCTGAAGAAATGAATTCCAGGCCTATTCTTTTATTTTCCAAAACTCTCCTGTGTAATCTTGTTACATGGGTTTCTTGAAGACATATTATATCCAAATTTTGTTTCTTCAATGTATGAAAGACCTGGTTTCTCTGAGATTTAATGTTTAAACCGTGAACATTCCAAGTTAAGATCTTTAATGCCATCTTTTATTGTGCACTTCCTCCTGCTGCTCCTTCGGCTTCTTCCTCTGGTGTTGGAATAGGACTTTCCGCTAGAATTCCAGGAAATTCGTCCAGATTGTTCTGTATAAACTTAATTTTGTCTTCTTTTGATTTGATTTTGATGAGTCTTCCTTTGAATCCAAAAGCTAGGCCTTGAGGAAATTCCCACCTGTAGTTGATCTTCTTTTTGCTTAAGGCCTGTGTCAAATCAGTATAATTGGGTCTTAGGTCCAGGAAGAATTTGGGGATGTCTTTGTATAGAATGACCTTCTTTGCTTCCACTTCCAAGTTCTTTTCGTAGTGGAGTTTCAAGATCTCGTCTCTTTGAGTTTTAGTTTGAAATTCAATTAGACAATCATTAACTGTCTTTGTGTTCTTCCTATCCTTTGGTCCAAAACGATATGCTTTGACGATGGTGCTTTCCAGTTTTTGTTGATCCAATCCCCAATATTCTCCGAGTACCTTGACTATGTAGGCTTTTAAATTATCTCCTTCCCGTTCTGGCAGGTGTCTCAGTCTCAAGTTGGTAGCCCTCTGCCTCATTTGCATAAAAGCAAGAGACACCTGAGTGTTGTAGTGGTCTCTGATGTGTGTCTGCTCCAAAGTTAAAACCTGGGCCTCGACTTTACCAACCTTCTCTTTTGTTGATTCTAAATCTTGTTGAAATTGTCCAATTTGGTCCAATTGCGTTTTAATTCCTGCAATATCCTGTTTGAGATCTTCGTTGTTATCTTTAATCTCTTTCCTTAGTGCCTCAAAATGTTCAAGTAGCTGATTCATGCCTGCAGGGTCCACTTGCTGTGACTGTCTTCTTTTTTCCTTGGTTGCGCCTTCTGATGCTTTAGTCACACTTCTTGTTGAAACTCCTCTTCCTACTCCTGCAGACATTTAATTTCAATTTTGCAGTCAATTGCTATTTCAGAATCTACTCAGTCTAATTGCCCAGGCCTCTGTTGCTATGGAAATACGATTTCCTGTTAATTCTCTGCAGCTCACACGGTTTCCCTGGCAGCTGTTGTCTTTATCACCTAATGTAGCCAAAACAATTGCTGCTCAAGGTCAGTTCACAGCAGGCGCTTCCAGCAGATACTTGCTTGCCAGAGGAACAAAGGATTTTACATTCCACTCTGATCTTTAAAGTTGGTTTCACTTTTAAAGGAATAGCAGTCTGTCTATTGACAAGGATGTAAGAAAGTTACAAAATCCATTAAATTGTAATCCACAGGGTTGTAGCTTATACAAAGTTACCTATTGTCCAAACTTAGAAACAGTAACCAAATAAAAAAAAACGAAGTAGCAGAGTTGTAAATTCTTCAACCCCTGTACTGCCCGGCTCATCCACAATCCAGAGGTGACAGTGGGTCTAATCCACACGTTAATGTCTTTTATTTAACTGTACAGCTTATTTTCCATTCCTCCTACCAGCAAACCTAGAGGAGGTTTTTGACAGCTGTCAAATGTCAAAGTTCTAAAGTCAAAGAAAGCCTCTAAACGTTTATACTTGGTGACTTGCTTCTCCAGTCACACAAAAGGGAAAGGTGGACCTCCTTTTTTCAGCCTTTCCCGTGGCCAAATTGTAAATAGCCTAATTAATAGCTTTAATTGTCCCAATTACTCACGGTTCCGTTGAAACTTGAGTTGATTTTTTTTTTGAAGGAGGTGTTCTGCGCTCGTCGCAGCCCGCTACGCTGCTTCACTGAAGCGGCCGTTCTCGGAGCCGCAGCGCCCAGACCTCAATCCGCTCTTCCTTCCCGGACCCTTTACGGGGTCCTCCGAAGGTGGGGAGAGGTCCAAATGGGTGCCGCCGGCTCTCTAAGCCTTCAGCCCGCCCTGGCTGAAGTTTAAATGGGGGTTCGTCGCGCGGTGACAGAACCCCCAGCCGATCTTCAGCAGATCCCCGCGCAACGCGACGGAGATCCAGCTAGCTGCGCCGGCACGAGAACCGGAAGTCGATGCCCAGAATTCTTTGAGGGTGGGGAAGTGCTTTGAATGTGCACGACATCATGGAAATCAAAGATCACATCTGAATCTCTATTACAATAGTGGAGAGCCTTGGGAAACTCAAGAGATGTCAGTGCCTTATTATTGAATGGAAGTAGGGAGTAGCAGAGAAGGAGAGGGGGGAAATCAGAATTTACTTACATTTGAGAAGTCTCTCACACACATGATAAAATATTAATGTGGTTGAGTCTGGTATTATTTTCTATTTACCCCTCAATGAGCTATAATTCCCAGCACCCTTAACAAACTACAAATTCTATTATTATTATTATTATTATTATTATTATTATTATTATTATTATTTGGGGGGTGCTTTAACTGTATGGCATGTATACAGCAACAGAAAGGGTAATGGAACCCTGAAGAAGGCAGAGGCTGACTACTGAGGCAGGACAAAGAGCTAGGGTGGAGAGACTGTCTGGTTTAACAACCTACTCCCAACATGGGGCTTGAACCCATGACCCTGAAACTAAGAGTTTCATGCTCTACCAACTGAGCTGATCAGGGCATCTCTGGTCTGATGGGGAGATGGAGTGCATACTATGTTCTTGAAGGATACAGAGAGTAGCTGACCTAAGCTCTGTGCGGTTTGAAACCCCAGAATTATGACCACCACTACCCCAGCAATTCAGTTAAATTTTGCTTGAATATATATTCTTAGTCAAATACATTACTCCAGTATTCACACAATAGCCTTTCAGCATTTTTATATTGTCTGGATTAATATTAGCACCTAAAATATTCACATTTTATCCAAATAATTCCCAAATCAAGTAGTTGAATCTTAGCTTGCCTGCACTAGGTCTAGTTCAGCTGTAATTTTCTACTATACTTTGCATGTATTTAGTGGTGGGTGAGGTGGGGGAGCGTTTTTCAGCACTTGTGCATATCTTATCTAAACTATTTTGATGTGGGGAGGGAATGGAAATCTACAAAATAAATATATTGTGTATTGGACTGGAGGAAAGACCTAGGAGTGCATCAAGCTTAACCAGACCATTAGACTTTCTAGCCCACTGCCGTTGCTCACACTGAGTGGGTATTAGGAAGAGTCACTCTCATCCCTGACTGAAATCCATTTAGCCAGTGATGTGAGGCAGCCTTTGCATGTCAATCATGCACAGCACATGATGACTCGGCTACAATCACTGGAGCCTAGTTTGTTAGGGCAAATAGGGCACTGCCCCACCAAACTCAGTCTGCCCTAAGCCGCCGCCACCCATATACCTTTTTGTTTTACAACCAGTCCAGGGGGTGGTACTGTCGGCCAGCTTTCTCCTCCTTAGTGTTGCCCTAGTAAAAATCAACAAGGAGGAGGATCGGGACAAACCTAGAATTAGTTGGCTCTACCTGTCATTGGCTCTCCTTCTACAGACAGCTTGGGCTCCCTGCCTTCTGCCCTACCAGTCGCAATGGGAAGAAGCCACCAGTGGGTACAATCCCACCTAATACATTTGCCAAAGCACTACTGTTGTACACCTGTAAATTGCAAAAATAAAAAAGAATGAGTGAGTGAGCAACTTCCAGCAATGACATTCTACTTTGATTTAGGATCTAGTGTTCTGACTACACTGCCAATTAATGTCACCCAGTTTATCACACAATTCCCAACACCATCCTTGAGATATTGCTTTGAGTTAGAAGTCTGTTAATCCCTTTTCTCAGTGCTCCTTTGGCTCTATGCTCTTATCATATTTATTTATTTATTTATTTATTTATTGCATTTACACCCCCATCTCAATGGAGCTCAAGGTGGTGTGCGTGGCTTTCCCCCTCCCCATTTAATCCCCACAGCAACCCTGTGAGGTAGGTTTGGCTGAGAGACAGTAACTGGTCCAAGGTCACACAGTGAGATTCATGGCTAAGTGGGGATTTGAACTCTAGTATACTAGGTCCTAGTCAGACCCTCTAAGCACTTCATCAGATGGGCTTTCTGTGTATATCTCCAATGTGTCCCTTATTTCAACCACAGTGATGCTCAAAAATGGATTCAAATCCTACATTTAGAGATAAGAATCAGGGCATGATAATGACTCGTGTTCAAAGGTCCTTTTTTAGACATGTCACAAAAGCATTCTGCACCTTCAGCTCCATAGTACGATTGGATTTTTAAGTTTTGCAATCAAATAAATATAGCTAGCAGTTCTTTGTCTTGGGATGATGGAGAGGCACCATTGTTTGACATAACAGAGTTCCATATAAATTAATACCAGCTGATGCCCTAATTTTGATATTGATCTGTACTATATCTTACATAGCCTTAACTTAATCCAACTTCCACCATCTACCCTGAACTAAAGCAAAGTCGGCAAGTGTTTGTTTCTTGAAGAAGCAAGAAAAAAAAGAGGAGCTAGTTTTTCTAGCTATATTTTCTACTCCTATATGGTTTATTAACATATGAACATTCTGCTTTCCATGTCACCTCAGAAAAGTGTTGGCATCAACCTGGGAATAGTGATGTTCTGATATAGATGTCTAGACCATGCATATTTGAGGCATGAAGTAGTGGGTCAAAGTTTGTGACTTCTTTTTTTGACAGGAAGCAAACTTAGATTAGTTCTGAGAGTGGGTGTTTTGTGTGCGTGTGTGTAACAATATCTAGTTTAGATCAAGAACTATTAGAAACTGAAATGTGGAAGGAAAAGTTAGATGACACAAAAATATTGGAATGGTTAGGTTTAAAAATGATCAAACTAGCTCATTGGACAAATGTGCTGTCACAATTTGACATGGTGTTGTACAAATTAATCCACAACATTATTTCCCCTGTCAATCCTGATCCAAACAAATATATTGTACACCACTATATTTTGGCAATTTGAACAAGATCATCAAGCTTGCTCCGGGCATGATTTATTAGCAGAATGTAGGGGAGGTACAAATCTTGGAGTTGAGAGTGGAGAATACTTTATTACTTCCTATTCCTAAAAGATGTCACTTCTTAAAGCTGTCTATATTTGGTCTTTCTTATTACTGCAGGCAGCATGAGATCGGCACATGTCAAATTGCCTCCAGCTAGGAGATATATTTGTGGGTTACATAATGTTTTAAACAGAGAACATAAGAACATGTCTACAAGCCAATCTGTCTACAACTAATAAAGTATTCATAGCACAGTCCTGGCGAAGGATTTGAAAAAGAAGTGCCTGTCACTTAGGTACAAGCATCCCGTTAGATTGTATGTATGCCGTCAAAATTACCTGTAATGTTTTGTTCCTCACATATAGTCGCTGTGGCTGCTAACAACATAATTATCTTAGGACCTATTCATATGACCACTGGGCATAGTATAACCACAGGGACAGTACTTGGAAAGCTTGCCCATGCCAGCTTCCAGCCCATGGCGAGCCATTTTGTGCTTCTGCCACCATGCACAGGATTCAGCTGTTGGCACGCTGCCACTTCTTGATAATTTGTGCTGGCATTTGAAAAACTGAATCATTTGCATAGCCTAGCATGCAGAGGATTTCCGCAAACCTACACCACATTCACATGGGGGGAAAGCCACTTGGGGAAATGATTTTGAGTGGAGCTTAAGCATCCCTCCTCTTGACACTTGTTCACCCCAAATTCTCACTCCCCATAGCAGTGTTCATCCCATATAAAGTGGCTGTGCGCAGGGTCATGTCCAATGCTACATGCATGATGATCCTGATACATATACTGTAGCCACTTCAAATGTGGTAATTTATTATATCCTTACATGCACTTATAAGTGTGGAAACCACTGCAGCTGTCTCCACTGACTACCCAAACTGCATTAAAACATAAAATTCATTGCATGTTTTTTTGTAAAAAAAAATGTTTTGGCAGAACTGTTGGCGAAATAAAAAAGAAAACGACCCAGTGAACAGGACACTTATATGCATACACACTTCACTTAGCAAAACTCCATTGATCTGAATGCCTCTCAAACTTTCCCCATGTATTCTTTCTTAAGTAATTGGAGAGAGTGACTTAAGTCTTCCAAATCCTTCAGAGAAATGAGAATTCTCTGCATGTAATGCACAGGACCCTTCTTCTAATCTAGACCATTGCTAATGAAGTCATCAGAGCAATTTAAGAATATACCATCTATCAACTGCTGTTCAGGTTTTTTGGGGGGGGCGTTTTGCACTATTTAATGCAAAATGAAACATTGGTCAAAGTGTTTTGATCTGATGTCACTGACACCTCTCCCACATCTTCCTTTCATCATTCCTTTTATCTCTCACCAGTTTTGCCACTCTAATATTCCTCTTTCACCCGTCATCTGTCTGGAATATGTTTATCCATTCTTTTTCAACCCGCAGGGGGATTCTGATAGAATATTCAATACTTATGAAAATCGGCCTACCTTTGTAAGCTTCTCTTTCTTTGAAGAAGGCAACTGCTGAACGTTCCATATCAACTCATGCACAACAAATGTGTGTGGACACATTGCCAGGTCTCAAGTTATGATTATGAAGATGTATCTACTTCCTGCACACTTGAGGTTCTGATAGCTGTGTTTTTTCTTTTCTTTATAACAGTGCAAAAATCCACACACACACACACACACACACACACACACACACACACACATATATATATATATATATATATATATATATATATATATAAAATATATAATAAAGCTATTCATGTGAGATATTGTGACTAATTCGACTATATCAAAACAGATTACAAAAGCATTTAGCAGAAGATTTAGAAACTGCAATAGTAAATGTGATGAACAGTTAAAGAGGTATTGTCACAGGTGTAAGTATTATTAATAAATATATTGATGAGACCAATTCTTGCAGAACAATGTGGGAGAAGGAAAAAGGGCTGTTTATAAACTTTTTAAAAAATACCGGTAATGAGAAAAACATTTGGATAAAATATTCAATGAAAATATTATCCAAAGTCCATTTCAAAATTTGCATGACATTGGCACTTGATTCCAATTAAAATGAAGTTAATATGACATTTGAAATGTAAATTCTGCAGAAGTTCTATATGTGATGGAAGTAGCAGAAAAATAATGGAATAAAAATGGGATGAATGAGTACTGGGATATCCATAGAAAGGAAGAACATTCCTGCACACACCAAGACAAGAAGATCCTTATGCACACTGTCCAGACTCTCTGACATGGTTATGGTGAAAAACGGGGTCACTATTGGCAGTGTCAGCAATTCAGCACCATTAATGCAAATGAAAAATGCTTTATGTGCCAATTCACTTTAATAAATATGTATTAAAATGCTGAGCAGAGATATAGCACCTAAGATTGAGCTGTTCAGTGTTGCTCTGGATCCACTTTCCCCCTAGTTCCCCCCCCCCCACTGGCTTGGCTTCAGTTTTAGGATGGCTGGACTTTGAGGGCATCTTTAATTATTCTTATTTTTGGCAAATGTAAAGGCCACATCACTTTTGCCCTCATTGCCACCTTATGCACAGCCAATCTGTTTCTTTAATGCTCTGCCTACTTCATCTGTTAGAGCTTGGCTAAATGCTGACACCGTGAAAGCTAGTAATGAACTCAGCTTGTGAGAGATAATATTGTTTATCTTATTGACAAAATGTATAGGCTTATTAATAGGTTTTGTATGAGTGAACAACAACAAAGACATCTTGCAGAAGGTCTTCCTAGAAATTTTACGTCTGGCAGCCAAAGAAGATAGCAGTTATACTCATTGGGATGACAGACTCATGAATCTTTGCTAAGATATATAAGGAGCATAAAGTAGGAAAGTGGAAACATGTTCAATCAATTTCAAATTAATCCGTATATTGAAAGATATCACTGGCACACACCTTCCATGGGAAAATAAACTGACAATAGCTGAAGCTGGTAAAATATTGATCTTTCTTCATATGTCATTGCAAATGTGCTAGTTCCTTCTGGGGGCTGTTTTGTAAACTCTGTTGAAATGGTGAGAGGAAACAGGAGTGGCCTATGGTGCAAAATATGGGAATGCGCTTTTGTGTGCATAGGCACTTTTTCCTGTATGCTCTTCCCTCACATATGCTTGAGAAGCAGAAGGGAATGTAGTCCGAGAGACTTGTGGTTTCTTCTTCCTGAGAGTTGTGCTTGCCTGTCCAGCCTCTGTGAGAAATGCAATGGAGCCTGTGTTCACACTTATGGGCTGAGCACTGGGACTTTCAAGAGGAGGTGTGGGGTTGAGGTCCAGAGCACAGCAGCAGATTGTCCTGGGACTTGGAACCAAGGGCACTAGTGCAGCCAGACTTCAGAGCATTAATCCACGTCCACAAAGCCTATCCTCCACCCCCAGAGACAACGACGAATTATGGGGACCAGCATAACAGCAGGAAATAGGCACAGGGCTGTCACCTAGCATGGGCATACAGGGGCTGATGCTAAGACCCCAGTCACAATACCCCTTATTCTTCTTCAGGTGACTGGGAGCAAGGTCCTCAGACACTCCGGAGAAATGAAGATGGTGGGTCTATCTGTAGCCTGGCCCAGATCCTTGCCGTTGTTCAATGTAAAAAGTTTTTTGCGAGGGCAACTGCTGTAGACATCAGAACAACCAGAGTGTGGTTTGGAGAAAGCAAGGGTGGAATAGAGGCCCTGGGGGGAACCCTGCACTCCTTCAGGAAACACTGGGTCATAGATGAAGGACTAAAGCCTTGCAGATAGCCTAGAAGCTGACTGAGAAGGACCAGTTGTGCCCACAACTGCTAGTTCTTGGCTGAGGAACCATGCCTCTGCTTGTCTTTGTTGTCTTGAAGCAATTTTACCTTCGACAACTGAACGCTGAATGTTAAGGTTCATCTTGATCCTTATCCTTAAGGATAAGAGGCTACAAGTATGTCTCTTTTCCTGAGGACACGGGTGCTCTTGTAGTAATGCATAGTTACTATAAGAGTTAAAGAAAACAAATGCAAATCCTGTTTAGGTGGGGAGGGAGATTCAATCAAGAGATACTGGATCTTCATCATTCCTGCCAAACGTTTCTTTCACAAGCAAAGATCAACAATGTCTCTGAAAATATTCACCTCTGTGTGAGGTGAAATCTATTTAACCTACTGAAGACTTCTATATTAGTCAAATGTATCATCCATCAGTGCAGACACAGGGCGGATTGCGCCCAAACCTCCTAACTTCCTGACTTTTTATTGATATATGCCAATCTTTATGTGTCTCAGTTGGGCTGCCTGTAAATCCACGTTAGTCACTGAAAGAAAAATTTCCCTCTTAATGACTTCAGAACGAAGAGAAGAAATTGCACGACTTCAATGGATTTGCTATTGTATCTCTTTTGATGTACATTCCTACCAGTTTATCCCACTGGGTTTTATGTAGCCTAATGCAGGGGACTATGGTGTGTACAAGGATCAGCAACAGGATGAAGGGTTGTTGTTTTTTTTAATATGAGGAATCAAAGCAGGAGGAAGTAGAAGATCAAGGAAGAAGAGATAGGAATACCAAAATAAGGGGAATTTAAAAAAAAATGATTAACAGTTTATATTACTACAGAACAGAATGACCAACAATGAGAGCAAAGGAAGGGATTGTGAAAACTTTTCATTCATAATTATAACAAGTCAAAACAAATTTGTTCTGCCACTGCACTTTCAGCATCTCCAGGAGGATGGGGAATAGGAGGTACCATCACTGTCCTCCCCAGCAATTTTCTTTCACTGCTGTTGATCTCCTTTGGAAGAGGAAAGAAGGAGCTAGCTGTCAGCTGTCTAGCCGGATGAGAGGCCACATCCCCTCTGAACTGTCTCTAAAACAAATTGCTGTGGCTCCTAGGATTGCAATTAGACCTGCGCTAGCAGTTGTGGCTTTATGGTTTGTTAATTCTTATTTCACTCTATACATATGTGTCTAGATTGTTCATTTTGTACAATTTTGTAATACTGATCCCCCCCCCATGTTTTCTAAGTTGCTGGATTTTGCCCTATTTGAATGTATTGATATGTTTTGTGAACTGACTTCTCTTCCCCAACCTAGTGCTTTGTACTTTGATAAGCAAATGTTTGTTGCAAGCTGCTTTGGACACAGCTCAGTGTAGAATGGAGGCATATCAATAAACTCAAACAAATCAGATATACCTATCTGTATTTTTTATTTTTTTATTTTATTTTTTTGCAACAATAACAAGAAATAAACACCATTCATTTTGAAAAATGGCAATGCTAGCAGCATTTATGTTATATAGCTTGCTATATTTTTCATTACTGCTACATCCCCCAAACCTAATCGACCAGCTCTTCACATTTGTTATGTTAACATCCTCTGGGTGAATAAGTAAATTCCAAATGAATAAATAGAATTTGTAAAGACTCGATTTCTCGAGCATTCCTATTTAAAGGCCAAATTGGACAGACCTGGGTCACATCCAGAATGTCGGGATTTTGCAAGAGCGATTCAGTCATATATTGGAAATTTAGGTTTGCACTATTTGGCATATAAGCAGTGTATAAATTATTATTATTATTATTATTATTATTATTATTATTATTATTATTATTATAACAAAACACTCTGTTGTAACAAATCCACTTTTTAAGAAACATACATTTCATAGTGACCTATTTAGGAAATGCTCTAAAAAGTGTGCAATGAATGGTGGATCAGTGGGAAGATGTATAACCACTAGGCAAACAAATCAAGATAAATGTCCATTGTTATCCAATTGTTGCAACAAACCCTCAATCAAGATGGGATACAACCTAACCTCTTCATAAGCTTTATGTGAGCAAATCAGAAAGTATGGTCAGTGCTAATGATGGGACATGGCCTAACATCCCTGTAAGCTTTGTGAAAGCAACTGGACCTAGGATTCCAGTTTGCCAAAGTTGCAGGGCTGATGTTCAACACTGCACCAGGGAAGTGGCAGACAAGTTACTGTTTTGCCCTGGTCACCTCCTTCCACAGCTTTTACACACACACACACACACACACGTGATAAACATAGACATCTAGGACCCGAGTAGAACAAAAGCTTTTAGAATGAAGGGATGGGTGGGTCACAGAGCGGAAGCAACATGAAAAGGAATGATTAAATGCCCCCTCCTATTCACTGCTTCTTGCTGCTCTGCCTCCTGTCAATCTGCAGGTCTTTTCTACCACAAAATGCTTATCCCGGTCCTTCTGAAAAATGGGACCTTTTAAAAATGTTAATATTGATGCTTTTGAATTATGGTGCTGAAGGAGACTCTTGAGAGTCCCATGGACTGCAAGAAGATCAAACCTATCCATTCTTAAGGAAATCAGTCCTGAGTGCTCACTGGAAGGACAGATCCTGAAGCTGAGGCTCCAATACTTTGGCCACCTCATGAGAAGAGAAGACTCCCTGGAAAAGACCCTGATGTTGGGAAAGATGGAGGGCACAAGGAGAAGGGGACGACAGAGGACGAGATGGTTAGACACTGTTCTCGAAGCTACCAACATGAGTCTGACCAAACTGCAGGAGGCAGTGGAATACAGGAGTGCCTGGCGTGCTCTGGTCCATGGGGTCACGAAGAGATATCTTATTTTCACCATACTTACTCCACGTAAAAACATTCAACAAATCATTCATCACAAGTTCTTTGCTGAAGATGCTGCCGAAACACATTCTTCTGTCACACCAAGTTCCACCTGTGGAACATCCACAAGTAAAATGCTACTAATTGTATTAAGATAATTAATAACAGAAGCAAGCCAGGACTTTATAGGAGGAGGACAAAGCTTTGCCAAACATTAGTATATAAATGGCAGATTTTAGCTGGGCCTGGAATTACCATAGTTGATTATCTTGGTGATTTCTCAATGGATAATGCTTGGGGGCATTATTATTATTATTAAATTATTAAATAAATAACTATGCAATGCTTTGGAAGCCGGAAACACTAGAAAATTTGCATGGTAGAACTTGGAAGTGAGTTAAGGTTACAGGTGATAGTTACAAAAGGTTACAAGTAACATTGCATATGATAGTTGTGAAAGTGCCCCGCCAAAATGAATGGCAGGTGTTTAATTCCCTTGGAGAACATTGCGGCCACTATAATTTTAGGCACATTGAGCACACCTTTAAAGCAATTGGCAAAGGACTCCTAAGAGAACCATCATATTGAACAATCATTATCCATAAGCACATGTTGCTCATTGTGGCATTATAAACAGTTTTCCCAACAGCAATCCACAATTAATGGGAATGGGTGGATAATTACTATGGCGGATAATTACCATTTACACATGCTTAGTCTGTTTAGACAGGTACAAGGGAGGCTATTCGAGAGGTGTTAAAACAGGTTGATTGGACAGTGAAATCCCTGTTTGTAAAGAGTATAAAAATGAAAGATTTTTCTGTTTAGAAAACAGATGGAGCAATTACATCAGAACCTGTAGATTTGTCTCTTCTGAAATGCATGATCTGAACCCTATTATAAGATTTACATGAAGATCTGGATTAAATTTCTCTGCGCAACGGTGGCAGAGAAGCTCAACCTTTCATCAAGACTATTTCATTGATATAAAATATCCATAATGTGGATTTGAATTTGTTACATTTGGGACTAGGAGCAAGGTTCAAGATCCACCTGTTCCTGTGTACTTATTTGCTGGTTTGTTTTCTTACCAGAGTACCCTGATTCATCCTGATTCAACTAGCTGTTGCTAACTAGTGGCTTTCCAGACATTGCCGGAACTCCCTGCATCCCTCACTATTTGACATGCCAACTGGGGCTCATGGGAGTTGATGTTCAGCAACCTGGATAGCTCAGTTGGTTAGAGCATGGTGCTGATAATGCCAAAGTTGTAGGTTTGATCCCCATATGGGACACCTTCATATTCCTGCATCACAGGGGGTTGGACTAGATGATCCTCAAGGTCCCTTCCAACTCTACAATTCCCTTTCAACTCTACAACTCTATGATTCTATGAACATATGGAGGCCCATAGACTCCTGAGCCCAACCATGAATTTCACTCGCTGTCATTGATGACTGTTAGTGAGAAATAATCTTGTGGCTTTATCTCTGCTACCCTGTGGAGATCTGAAGCAATGCAGCACAGAACACATCTTATATTTTAATTTCATTTTAAGGGGAAGGATGATAAAAACTGGAGGGGGTATTCGCAGCTTGTCATCAGCGACACTGAGGGGACCAGCAGCCAATGGCTAACCTTAACAGATCGGCAGTCGCAATCTACACTGCTGTCATGCTCAGACAAAATTGTTAACCAAAATAAGCAAACACTGAGCAACTTGACATGGCAGTGTTTTCTTTGAAAAATATGAAAGGAAATGCTTTTTCATTTTTTTTAAAAAAAAAACCTAGATCTTCTCCCTTGAAAACTTAGCAACAACTATATTTTCCAAGTACAAAAATAGCCTGGTTCTGTTTCTTTATTTTCTGCTTGTAAACAAAGCAGTATGCATTGACAAGAATACCTAAGGCACAGATTAAACTTTTCTAATGACCAATTGCATAGGGCCTCATGTTTACTGGGGGAAGAGTAATTAGAATAATTTCACAGATAGGTTTAAATATCCGCTATCAGATTTGCCTGCGATTACTTAAACTGTTAAGCAATTAAATTTCCACTAGCTGGGAAATGGGGAAACAAGTCTTTTAAAGCCTCTTTCTATCTGGCTTAAGGAATAAAGATAATAGGCTGCAGTTTTCTGTGACCCACTAAATGGACCATAAATATACTTTGTCTTGAGCAAGTCACATTATTCTGATATGTATATTTGCTTTTATACATGGTTGCAACCATTCTTCCCAAATGAGAAACTGACAGCTTAATTATATATGATTGATATGGCTATTTATGGTGAGCTACTACCAGAATGAACACTAGAACCATTTTTCTTATTAGTATTTACCCAATTCCACAAAAAAGGACAATATAAAAGTAAAAGGCTGGCCTGGAATGTGTGCTTACTCCCATAGCTTGCAGCGAGGCAATAGTGAAGTTTCTAGAGTGATGACTCATAATTTACATTTTAGGCTGAATTTCTAGACCTGTGTACCTGGGAGTAAGGTCCATTGAATTCAATAGTTCTGAGTAGACACATGTAGGATTACATGATTAGTGCTGTGGTATGTTTATGCAAATAATTTTAGGAAAATCTCAACTTTATTGAAGATCTGCATGTGGGTGTGGAATTTCACAGGGGGCTTTTCCATTTATTTTCTATTTTTCTCATATGTTTTATGCGATCCCTTTTGCCACCATTGTCATTTCTATCTCTGTGCACCAGCTCTGGCTAAATATTGGATGCTGAACTGAATCAGACTGTGGTTCCCTGGAGGTCTCCCAGAATCGGATTTATGGCAGTGTGAGTGGTATAGTCTCACCAGAAGGACAGACAAGGAGGGAGCCTTTTCAAAGCCGGGTAAGGGAAGGAGACATGAGGGCTTTGACAGGGTCCTTTCCAAAGCCAGGCAAGTGCTTACTGGGCTTTGGGAAGAAGGTAGGAGGGCTCTAGGATCCTGCCAGAGCCTCACGCCTCCTTTCCAAAGCCAGCTGCGTCAAATGGCCTTGCACAGGGTGGCATATTACCAAGGTCCACCCTGGGTCTCCCATTCAGTCACTGATCAGCTCCAACTCAATATATCTTTAGCAAGGTGGCATCTTCATGTACCTTCAGACTTTACCCGGCCTATACCATCCGTCAGATCATGATGGAGAAACTGAAAAGTAGAATGTGCTTCCCTTTCTCCTCCTTCTCAACATGATTCATGGAAGTGCCATATATTCTTATGGCAAGTCTTAATGAGGTGTTCAAAACACTGTCTGGTTAGGATTTCCAGCGCGCCTGCCATGGCGAACAGCGGATCCCACATTAGCAGGTGCCAGCCATGCAATTAATTAAGGAAACCCTGGAATATGGAGTGGAAGCTGTATCTAATTCAGAATGCCACTGCCAGGTTGCTGCTGCCTGGGACTGTGAGGTGTGATCATATAACACTGGTCCTTAAAGAGCTGCACTGCCTGTCTGTATGCTACTGGGACCAATTCAAGGTGATTACATGATATACAAAGCTCTAAATGACTTGGATAAAAGATCACATCTTCCTGTATTTGCCAGCCTGTGCATTAAAACCACAAAGGTTTTCCAGATATATTCTAACATAGAGGTCCTGCTTGTGGGCCTATCAATAGAGATGGGGCAGTGACATAAAGCAGGGCCTTCTCTGTGGTGGCACCTCTGTATGTGGAACTCTCTCCCTGGGGAGGTTTAGAACTGCATAATGGACTGGATGAAATCCAATAAACGGTTAGTGGGTGGATCCCTCAACCAAATTGGTAAAATGTGTCCTGCCCTAGATGGGGTTACACTGCCGTCTTTAAAAAAAGCAGGTGAGTAGCTTGAGGGTATGTCTTGATCCATTAAAAACAAACAAGTCCTACCCTCTGTCCCCCAAATCCAAATCCTGCTCACCCACCCTCCAGCACAGTAGCTTTTAATAAAAGAATAATATATCATATGTAGGATGGCCCTAAGCCCTTGCTGGATAGGAGAAACTTCTTAATGGTAACCAACTGTATTGAGAGGTAGATAAATTTTCTTTTCCTAGAGATATTTCAGCAGAGGCTGAATGGACAACTGCCAGGTATTCTTTAGATTCCTTCCTTGAGTAAAGGTTCAGATTAGATGACCTCCACGTTTCCTTTGAATACTAAAGTACTATTCATTGGTACTATTTTTCTATTGTCTTCTCTATACATAGTCTCAAAGGACAGGATGCTTGCCACATGATGACTTAGAAGCACCATGTATGATTTTTATCAGCTTACACATTTTTATGTTTGTTTGGGGAGTCTCTGCATAATGTGAGAAAACAGTTAGGGAAATGAATTTTGACAACACTTTAAACAGGGAAGGCTACCTGTCTGTCTAAGCAAAAAATTTTTAATAACAATTATTAACTATACTAACTGCTTGAATTTTAAGTTGTTTGCAAGCAGCTGCTCTAGTCAAAACAATTGCACCAGAACAAAAATTGGATTCTTAAATTGTGTTCATCTTTTAACTTTATCACTATCTCATCCCCCCCCCTCAAAAAAGAAACACTGATAGCAGGATGACTTTAAGGCATTCAAAATATCAACAAACTGTGAATTTCAGTAAACACATTTTCTATTATTATTCATGCAACAGCTCAGCAAGAAGAAAGAAGAAAACAGAGAGGTACAAGACAAGAAAGAGCCCAAAATAGAAAACGCTTATTCATTTTCATAGATAGGAGAGAGAACAATTTATTAAAATCTTGATATTGTACTGAAGAACTAATTGTATGGAATATTTTGCATCTTAAAGAAAGCCGACTCCTCTCACGTATTAAAGCATATACAAAATTGTATTTTTTTGTTATTTTAATGTAGCAATATCAAATAGCTAACACAAAGCCACATAAAATACAACATATTCTCAGTTATTTTGGGCCTGTCCAGCCATTTCCTCTTGTTCAGAAACTACCCCAGTGCGTCTGGCTTTTTGTCACATTGCCTTCAGCTACCACACATTGCCAAATAATGCAGCGTCTTTTTGGTATTATAGGATGCATCAGCATTCCCAAACTGAATTCTGGACTAAATGCAAAGTAGTAATGCCACAAAGGGGGCTGCACCTTTTCCTGCAAACTCACTGTCATATTGTTTGAGGAGTTTTATTTCTAAAACAGAGATGTTGGTCCTTCTGTTGTTATGCCCTGCAGTGTATGTGTTTGGGGATGCCTGTAGCCTCAATGCCTTCACAAGAACTTTCCAGCTAATCATCCCACTGTTGTTGTTGTTCAGTCGTTCAGTCGTGTCCGACTCTTCGTGACCCCATGGACCAGAGCACGCCAGGCACGCCTATCCTTCACTGCCTCTCGCAGTTTGGCCAAACTCATGTTAGTAGCTTCGAGAACACTGTCCAACCATCTCATCTTCTGTTGTCCCCTTCTCCTTGTGCCCTCAATCCTTCCCAACATCAGGGTCTTTTCTAGAGAGTCTTATCTTCTCATGAGGTGGCCAAAGTACTGGAGCCTCAACTTCAGGATCTGTCCTTCTAATGAGCACTCAGGGTTGATTTCTTTAAGAATGGATAGGTTTGATCTTCTTGCAGTCCATGGGACTCTCAAGAGTCTCCTCCAGCACCATAATTCAAAAGCATCAATTCTTCGGCGATCAGCCTTCTTTATGGTCCAGCTCTCACTTCCGTACATTACTACTGGGAAAACCATTGCTTTAACTATACGAACCTTTGTTGGCAAGGTGATGTGTTTGCTTTTTAAGATGCTGTCTAGGTTTGTCATTGCTTTTCTTCCAAGAAGCAGGCGTCTTCTAATTTCGTGACTGCTGTCACCATCTGCAGTGATCATGGAACCCAAGAAAGTGAAATCTCTCACTGCCTCCATTTCTTCCCCTTCTATTTGCCAGGAGGTGATGGGACCAGTGGCCATGATCTTAGTTTTTTTGATGTTGAGCTTCAGACCATATTTTGCGCTCTCCTCTTTCACCCTCATTAAAAGGTTCTTTAATTCCTCCTCACTTTCTGCCATCAAGGTTGTATCATCAGCATATCTGAGGTTGTTTATATTTCTTCCGGCAATCTTAATTCCGGTTTGGGATTCATCCAGTCCAGCCTTTCGCATGATGAATTCTGCATATAAGTTAAATAAGCAGGGTGACAATATTCAGCCTTGTCGTACTCCTTTCCCAATTTTGAACCAATCAGTTATTCCATATCCAGTTCTAACTGTAGCTTCTTGTCCCACATAGAGATTTCTCAGGAGACGGATGAGGTGATCAGGCACTCCCATTTCTTCATCCCACTGACCACAAGTCAATTCATACTCTCTTGCTCTTGTCCTGCTTGGACATAAGGAACAGCTGCAGCTGTGGTCAAGTGACTTGCTTGAGTCAATCAAGATGTCACTGGAGGCATCAGCTAGGACTTCTGGGATCTCCTGCTTGCCAGCTCAGTGAGAGAAAAGTAGGGGAAAGGGACAGGCAGAGGGAGGCAGTGGCGTAGGAAGGGGTGTGTGGTGGGTGCGGTCCGCCCCGGGTGTCATCACTGAGGGGGGTGACAAAATGGCAAAAATATGTGATTTTGAAAAAATAACTTCAGCGCCCACCACACGCCCCTTCCTACGCTACAGCAGGAGCACTCTCCCCTCAAATGATTTCCAGAAACAAGAAGCATTGCTGCCTCCAACTTTGCAGGCAGAGCATAGCCTTTATGGCTAGTAGCCTTTGACAGCCCTCTCCTCCATGAATCTGCCTAATCTAGAGGCATGGCTAGGTGAGGCAGGGGGCACTGGGCATCACACCACAGGGCCTGCAAAATGCCTGAGCCATGCGTCTCTCCTGAGGGGGAGGCGGCAGGCCGACTGCCTGCAAGCTCCTCACTGCTTTTCCGAGCAGTGCGGGGCGTGCGTCTGCCCACCACCTCAGCTGCCCTACAGCTGAGGGGTAGGTTATGGAGAGGCTCCACACAGTGTGCCCTGCCTTGGCTCACCCCGCCCCCATGGGCAGCTTGCCCCGCCCCCATGGGCGGCTCGCTCCACTCCCGTCTGCAGGGTGCACGCGCCCAAGTGGCTAGCTACGCCACTGGAGGGAGGGAAGTATCCTTCTCTCTTCCAGAAGTGGCTTACTGGGTGGGGCAGAGGCACAAGACTAGCTTCCCATGTGTGTCACTGCTGCTTAGAGGAGGAAGAGGTATGAGGTGGCAGGGAGGACAGTGCAGCACACATGCACTGCAGGAACCAATTCAGTGCTATTGTTAGAGCACCTGCACTGGGCCAAACTTCCTGCCACTTTGCTCCTTTCCCTCCCAGTAAGCAGTAGCGATTTTACCTTAAAATCCTGCACTTTCATGAACCTAGAATTCTTCATGGAAAAGTACTCACCTTCTCAGCAAGCTTCCTCACACAAACCTTGCTATCCAAACATGAAATAATCTGCTGGAATACACATTTTTAAACTTCATAGTTACCCTAGCCTCCTTCCTGTCTGATTCATCTGCTAAGAAGACGTTGTCCTCCTCCAAAATCTTACTGCTCCTTGCAGTGGTGGGTGATAAGATTTGCTGTCTGATAACAGTCTGATAAGGCTTAGGGAGGTGCAGACAAAATACTGGCGCATGGAGGCTGCTATATTTGCTTCAAGTTATTTTTCTCCATATGGCAAGCCAGTCATGTGCTGCAGCATCCCCACCCTGCAAGACAAATCAAGAGACTGGCCAAAATAAAAACAAAGAATGCATTGGCTTCTCCCAATAAACCATGGAGACAGTTACCGGTAGGTTGCATTTATAAATCACTTTATTCCAAATGTTCCCTTACTTGATAATTGACATGTTTCATGTGATCTTTTGAATGGTGGGGAAAGCATTTCTGGCAAACGAGTAGAAGTTTAGTGCTCATTTTCATGGTACTTGCTTCCAGGAATGAAATCCATTTGCAACCCTGTTAACCCGGAAAATCACGAGTGTTTTGCACTGTAGTTTCTCTGCAGTTTTAATGGATCCCACCACTGCCACTCGCAGGATGAAAATCCAGCATAGATTTCTTTCCCACCATCTTCATGGGGGAACAGAAGCATGCTTGCATATAAAGGGTGGCGACACACCTGACGACATCCACTGCAGTGTCACACCACAGCCACTGGTGTGAATGAAATTTAGCGGGCCATGACATTATATTGATCAAGAAGCCACAGTTCCATAACACAACAGGTAGTGCATGGGAAAAAGAACATTAGAAACCAGAACAGAAGTGCTAGGGAAGTGAACACAATAACTCTCATGTCTGAATGGATACAGGAGCAGAGGAAGATGATTTTATACTACGTCAGACCATTGCTGAAAATGGCTGGCAGTGATTCTCCAGGATCTGAGGCAGCAGATTCCAGAAACTGAACCTGGGACCTTTTGTATGCAAAGCCTATGTTCTACCACTGAGCTAGTGCCCTTCCCCAGTTGAAAGCAGCCTTCCTTTGGCAACAGTGTTGTGTACATCAGTCCTAAATCTTGGACCTATTCTAACAAGAAATTAACTACTGTTGCTTATGTACGCCACATTGTTCCTGTAACAAGCTGGAGCAGGAAGGATAGTAAATTGCTTGTTTTGAGCTGTAAACTAGAAATTGACCATTGTGTTTGAAATTTTGTTTCTGCGTCGGCTGACTACAATGATTTGTGCTAATTGAAACGATGCCTGGAAATTAGCTTCTGTTCCACCCAGAAAACTAAATTTAGGACCTTATCTCTTGTCAGATTCAAAACGGGGTGGAAATATATGCTTGTGTGGCTATTTCAATGCACCAAGAAAGGTCTGCAAACTTGGGATTGTGGAGACAAGGACACTGGTGCTGAGAGTTTACTGCTCTCTGGAGAGAAGGACAAGAAAATCAATAAGATGAATTTAACCTGCCTTTTAGCCTTGGTTTACTAATTCATTTGAACGAATTCCAGGGTAGTATTCAATGCTGGTCCTACTCATAGTAGACACATTGGAATTAATGGGCATGACTTACTTAAAATAAAAAATCAATCAATAACCTTTATTAGGCATAACAGGTTCAGGTGCTTCGAAATAAAATTATAAATTAAACATTGACATTATAAACTTCATAAGATAAAATACATATTAGTTAAACTAATATTTTAAAGCGATATATCAATTTTCAGTTAGCGTCCCCTTGTCCTCTCCACAGTGGCCACAGAATTGTAGAGTTGGAAGGGACCCAAAGGGTCATTTATATAGGTTCATCATTCCAAGAGATGAACTGTGAATAGGACTTCTTTGAACCCCCAATATCATGTTTTGCTTTGTGGGATGCTCTCAGTTGTTTTTTTTTTTTTAAAAGTAATATTTATTAAATTTTATACACAGAAAAGAAAAAACACATAACCACAAAACTAACACAAACATACAAAACATAAAAATACAATACTACATTTATCATCTTCCTTTTTTCTAATTCCCTTTACATTGCCCTTGGACTTCCTCCTGTCCCTCCTCCTGTGATTCATTTTCCCATTATTTCCATTGGCAATTTCATTTCCTTTTAACTTATTTATCTCGTACCATTATAACTTGCTCTCCATCCCTTAACTTAAATCATAATTCTTTTTTATATTTACTTCCAAGCAAGCTTGGGGATGCTCTCAGTTGTTGTGGCTTCCCTAAATGAATCAGAGTTTTGGTTCTTAGCAGTGGAGGCTGACCTTTAGGAAAAATGGGGCACTGCAACACCACCCTCTGCCTGCTCTCAGCCAGTCCCTACCTGCTCCCCTGCTTATGACCAGGTTCTACCTGTCATTGCCTCTGGCTCCAACTACTGTTGGTTTTCCTGCCTTCCACCCTATGTGTCCCAATGGTCATCAGTTATCACTGTCATGTCTTTGAAACAGAGACCAAGTAAGAGCTGTGGCAACATGTTGGGCATTGTGTCCCTTTAAGGGTGAACTCAATCTTCTCCAGAAGCAGCAAGACAGGAAGTGAGACTCCCACTTTCCTCCTCCCATGTTCCTAGATCATAGAATCATAGTATTGATGAATTGTAGAGCTGGAAGAGATCCCAGTGTTCATCATACTATAGAACAATGGGACAGTATGCCACTATATACAGCTCCCATCTTCAGATGTGACTTAGAAGTAGAGGAGCAGGAACATAAGAACACAATAAAGTGCCTTTGACTATGTCAGCTCTATTGGCCACCTAGCTCACTACTGTTGATACAGATAGGCCTCAGCTGTCCAAGGTTTCAGACACGATTCTTTCACAGCCATAGCAGGAGAAGTTGGGGATTGAACCCAGGACTGCCTACATACGAAGTGTGGCCCTTCCTGGGTCACTGAGCCACTCACACATCTCTTGTTGTTGCTTCTTCAGACTACCTGAAGGATCCCTGTGTGGGGTTAAACTTCCTTTTATCACTTGACCCATGAAAGAGGATTAACTCCATAAGCTAGGACCAATTTCAGGTCTCCTTTTGGGCTTATATTCAATCCATGTTGAAATTGTTGGTTATAATGGACTTAAGGTATAATACACACTTGAGCACTCTACTCCACATGCTGAGGTCCCAGTTTATAGCTCAAAATCTACTCTAGAGCCAGGCTTCATGAACAGCAGAATCACACAAAGGAAATGTGGCTAGATGGTTTTATTTCAGTGACAGTGCTTAGCTTTCTCTGAATTGCAGAGAGAGAGAGAGAGAGAGAGAGAGAGAGAGAGAGAGAGAGAGAGAGAGAAGTAAGATTTATAGTGCCAGTTTGGGACACTGTCCCATGCAGATCCCTACCACCCCCTACAATCTTAGAATACAGAAATTTTGCTACAAACCCTGATCAAAACTATCTCTAGATAAGAAAAAAATGACCACAATTTTCTAAGAAACTGACACGATTATCCTCTTCAATTTAAAGTAATTCTAGCAGTTTTTCACTTAATTTAATCCCTTTGGTTAGAGATCTCTTGATGATACTAGAACTTCTACCTGACTGCATTATGCAATATGATATGAGCCACAGAATTGCCTTATTTAAGAGTCCAGTTGCTATAGGGAGTATATGTTATATCTGTGCGTGAACTAAGCACAATATTGCTTTTGGTGTAGAATTGTTATTTCTATCTGCTGTAAGTAAAATGATGCAATGAGCAAGTTTTCCCCCAATCTTGCCATGGGCAAAGTAG
Organism: Darevskia mixta; assembly: GCA_034641385.1. Classification (NCBI taxonomy): domain Eukaryota; kingdom Metazoa; phylum Chordata; class Lepidosauria; order Squamata; family Lacertidae; genus Darevskia; species Darevskia mixta. The sequence goes on from JAWWNH010000029.1 coordinate 12,722,679, forward strand.
CATTTCACACATCTAGCTTTTTTTCTTATCCCTCTACCTATAGTAGGTATATCCTATATACTATGAGTGAGAGCCATAGAGTGGTTAGAGAGTCATGCAGTGGTTAGAGTGTCAGACTAGGACTTGGGAGATCAGGATTCAAATCCTCACTCAGCCATGAAGCCTTCTTCCCTTGGAGGTTCCCTTGGGGTTCCTCAGCTAGTACCTCCCACAAGCTGATGCAAATAGGCTCTGCTTGTGAATCAGACTTTCATGAACTCCTAATCCTCTTTGGGGGAACAATATAGGTTCAATGTTTCTGTGGTGCTAGGCAATTGGTGAGAGAATTAATGTATCTGAACCAGGCACAGGTTGGTGGGTGGTGGAGTTCCATATGTAGATGTGCCATAAGCCACGGAATTAACTGGCAACACTTTTATTATTTTAACAGTTTATGTTTGATTACATTTTGCTTTGGGATCCTGTCCTCCACCCCACAACCCATTATCCATTATATATGAAGCTAACAAATGTTGTGTTTGCTAGAAACCTCTATTGAAAGATAATCACTGGCTTTCCTGATGGTGATCTGAATAGTTCTGCTTCTGTTGTTTATCCTTCCTTGAATATGGTTGCGTTTTCCCTCTGCCAACAGTTGACAAGCATTATTGGAGTTCTGCTCCATTGCAAACAATGGAAGTTGTCTTTCCCTTGTATTCAAACAGAATTGCTTTCACTGGGTACATTTTTGAACCTGTTACTAATTTAGATATTAAATTCATCTAATGAAAATCAGAGGTGAATGACTTGCCAATAAATAATTTATTTGACTAATTTAGCTTGACTAATAAACAGAAGCAGATTGCATTTTTCTCCAGTGTATTAGTTATTCAAATATATTTGACAAATTTAGCATCTTGTATGAAAAATTAAACTGCATGCAGTTTATGAATATTTAAAATATGAGCTGTTTTGGTTATAATTGGGTCAGTTCCAAAGAACATGTGACAGTTGGGTCGTAGATAGTCTTGACTAACGGTGACTTTGTGAGGTTATTTGATGCAGGATGGAGAGCAGGCAGTTCATGTGTTTTGAGAGATTTACTAGATATCATTTCTTCTACTGAGCTAGGTTTTGAAAGGAACACATAAAACAGATGGAGCCCACTTCATTTTCAGGTCTGGCACAAATAGTTTACTATGTTAACACATGAGAAAACAGGGTATAAAACTGTTGACATATTAGGTGGCCATTTCCCCATGAATCACAGAGAGGTTCCAGGGAGAGTGAGTTCTGGACTGAATTGTGCATTCCCAGCACACACTTTTCAGATTGCTGCTCAATATATCTGGTGTAGAATTTTTTTTAATGGTTTGCTTGTGCAATATTCTGGTTTTGTGCAAATCTGAGGGATGGGGGGCATTCTTCTGTTCTGAAGCTCACCAAAAATAGTTACGAGCACAGCTGGAAAAGGAATGAAAGCACTGAGGAAGTAGTGGGCATGGTAAAGGGAGTAACAAAAAAGTGACAATTGATCCAGCCATCCAAAAAAACCAAAGGTGGTTATATATGACCGCAATGGAAGTAGTTTGGAGCCTGATTTTCCTCAACTTATCAGACTATTCCCATATTGGGGAAACCCAAATTTACAGGGGGAAAGCCTCATGACTGATGTTGCTTGAGGGTAATGTCACGTCAACTAGGTACATTAAATGGGAATGCATGTAGCTGCAAACACACAGCAAGCTGCTGTTTAAAACCCCTTAGTGCTTTAATTGTTAGTGATCTCTATGTCTATCTCTCCTATATAAATAAAAATGTAAGGCTGTTGTCACTCTGTGGTTGGCAGTCATGCCAACTCCTGTGTGATAAAGGGCAGGCAGCCAAGCAAGCAGGACTGGAGAGAGGCGGCCCAGGTTTATCAAGCCACTCCATGAAGTGTTCTAGTGACATTTAATGAAGGGGCGGAGCACTTCATAGATAGGTTTAGCTAGCTGCAGCAAAGTTTAATGGTGGGGAAAGATGCTTCATACAGTGGTTTAGCAAGCTGTACTGTGAAGCTCCTCCCTCTCCTTTAAAAGTGGGTGGGGCTTGGGGTGAACTGTGAGTGGGGGGGAGGAGAAGCTAGGGCCAAGCTGTGCAGGAAGGGGTGGGGCAAGCTGTGAAAGGATAGGTGAGAGAGTGGGTGAGGGGTAAAGGAAGGGGAATGATCAGGCAGGGGGAAGGCAAAGGGATTGGCAGGTAGGCAGGGTTTGCGAGCAGAGTGAGAAGGGTTAGCAGGCACACACACACATATAATAATGTACAAATATATTTAATAATTCAACAAACAAAGTGATCATTGTCCTAGTTTCCTATCAGTTCTTCAAATCACAGCTTATGCTGAAAATATTAGAGGGTACCAGGAAATTCTAAGGTTAGTAAGAATTCTGACCAATGGTCACAGCTACCAAAACAAGGGACTCCCTTTGGAGGTTGTGGATTCTCCTTCCTTGGAAGTTTTTAAGCAGAGGTTGGATGGCCATCTGCCGTGAGTGCTTTAGCTGAGATTCCTGTATTGCAGGAGATTGGACTAGATGACCCTCGGGTCCCCTTACAACTCTACAATTCTATGATTCTATGATATCTGCTCATCCCTTGTTCTTTCCCAGGCAGCTATTTGGCAGCACAGATTTAGGAAGCATGAGATTTAGTAGACTCAGTTCTTTGAGCCGAATCTTCTGTTCCTGGCATATTTATGTTTCCAGTTCTCTTTTTCGGTATATATGCAGGCACTTTTTCATGGAAATTCTGAATGCCTTTACTAAAAGGTACACTTTTGAACCATAAAATGTGACAGTGGAATTGTTTTCTATTTGCAGATACAAAATAATGGGCATTCCATGGTGTCTTATTTCTGTAGGTCCCTGACAGTTCATAATACATGCATTTATACTGAGCCCAAGCAAAATCTCATTTCCATAAAAACATGTTTTCCAGATCTTTTGTTTACATGCCCAGCAACTGAATTTTCTGTAACACTTTTGTTCAGTTTAACAATAAGCTTTGACCATGCTTACCCTGTAAAATACGATTATAGCATTTCTTATAGAAAATGTAATTGACAGTTTTTTCCTATGATGATAATTATTAATAAATCGGGTTGTTGTCAAATATTGTAATCGGTGAATTCCCTTAAAATTCATTAAAGAATCCTGTTTCTTCACCTAACTTTTTAATTTTTGAGTTTTTGTGGCTTGTGTCTCTGATCAAAAAGTTGATTGATTTTTGCCATCATTTATGTAAAGGGTTTCCATCAATGTCAATAGCAAGTGCATGGTCAGACATCATGGATTAAGCCTGACCTTTCATAAATTCTACTTCCTCCACGTTCAAAAGGGATATTCTTTTCTGGAACATGAGAAAATGTTTAAATACTTTCATCCATCAAAAATATTTTGTTACCATATAGTTTGTTTGAATCCATATAGAACTGTATTCAGTCATTTCCCCCCTAGATTTCTGTTCTTTCATAATATAGTAATCTGACAGCAACCTAATGTAGGTTGCAACCTAATGTTGCAACTTAATCTTACTCCACCCACAAATGCTTTTGCTACATATATCTGAGTTTTTCATCCAACAACTCAGTTTTATGCATTTCCAGTATATTTAACTGCAAAGAGAGGGTTTAACAGCATCAGGGTTTTTTAATGCATTTTTGTGGGATATATATCTTGAAATATAGAGATATATTGAGAGAGAGAGAGAGAGAGAGAGAGAGAGAGAGATGCGCAACTGGAAAGGAAAAAGAGACATAAAAGTTTTCAATTTACATGAAAATGTTGTCCATATATGCATGAATCTTTTTGCTAAAACGGCTTTGTTTTTTGTGAAGTTCTGACACTTCTTTGGAAATATATTCTGTGGAGTCACAATGATTACTCCAACTTGAAAACATCCCATGGACTCCCTTAGGTTTGTTTCCGATCCTGAACTGGCGGGATCTTTTTAAAAAGAATATGTAGACATGAGAAATCTTTTACATTGGTTTTGCCTATCATTTTACTTGCCCTACATAAATATATGTAACATACAAAATGGTTAAAATCCTCATTGCTAATCTATGGCTGGTCTGACCATCTGTACCAACCCCTAAAAAGGTGGTACCAAGAGAAAATACCAGCCTCCTGTTTCTAACCTGGTCAATCAGAGATCCCTGGTGTCTCTAGGTAGGACTGGAAACATCTCCTGTCTGAAACCCTGGAGAGCCACTGCCAATCAAAGCAGACAGTATTTAGATGGACCAATAATCTGACTTGGCTTCCTTGTTTGCACATGACACTAAACCATGGTTTATTATACCATGCCTTTGTGCTATGTGTGAACCCAGTCTTATTTTGGTTATTAACTATGTTAATATTTAACAAAAGTTTAGTGAAATGTGTGACCCTCCAATTTAAGAACAGCAAAATGTTCAAATGGCTTTAAAGACTCTGGGATGTAGAAAGCCAGGGTTTAACTATGGTTTATTAACTATAGTTGATGTTAACTGTTATTTAGTTATGTATGAACCAGGCCAGTATAAGGCAGCTTGTTATGTTCCTGGAGATCTTTGTGAAGCAGGTCATAAAGGCAACAGATCCCCCCACTCCACATCTCTAGCACCTACTGTCTTGTCTGCAAGTTCATAGAATCATAGAATTGTAGAGTTGGAAAGGGACCCCGAGGGTCATCTAGTCCAACCCTATTCAATGCAATAATATCACCTAAAGCATTCATAACAAATGGCCATCCAATCTTTGCTTAAAACCCTTCCAAGGGAGTCGAGTCCACTGTTGAAAAGCTCTTGCCGTTGGAAAGTTCTTCCTGATGCTTAGCTGGAATTTCCTTTCTTGCAACTTGAATTTATTGGTTCATGTCCTACCCTCTGGAGCAGGAGAAAACAAGCTTGCTCCCTCTTCCATGTGACAGATATTTGAAGATGGCTATCATATCTCCTCTCAGTCTCCTATTATCTGTGCTAAACATACCCAACTCGTTCAACCGTTCCTAAGCTTGGTTTCCAGACCCTTGTGTTAAAAATAATCAGGAAATGTTTATGAGACTGAGTATAAATGGATGCTATGTATTGATCATGAAATAAGTAGTTCAAAGTCTGATCTCTTCAGCAACAGAGTGTTCACCTGCTATCAGGTGACAAATGGAAGCTGCTGTAAAGTACATGCTCACATTCCTCTGCTTCTCAAAGCTATAAATGTAAAATAACCTGGTTAATGGGATGCTAAAACACCATAATCATTTTTGGCTGCTTCTTCTTTTTTTAAAAAAAATACAAAAACTTGAGCTAGCTTTGTCGAGATAAATTGATTTACAGCTTCATTCCTCAAGCACATAAAAGTATGGAGACACATACACTTACAATCAGAACAGCAGCAGGGCCTTTGAATACATTTTATTACTATTAAGAGTAATAGTTTTGCTTTTAGGCATCAAGCTTGAAGTATCATAGCAGAAATAAAAATTGCTGCACCACTTGGGTGGCCAGATAGAGAAGAGGGTGGAGCTCCTGCATCTTTAATAGTTAAGTGGAAGGGGGAAATCCAGCAGGCATAGCTAGTCATGCAGGCTATGCCTGATGAAATTCTCTTGCATACACTTAGCTCTTCAAGGTACTTGAGCCCCATTCTGTGCTTTTTAGTATCTTGCTACACAGGCAAAGTAAACCATTTATGCCTTAGGCTTTGTATGCACCATAGGTTTAAAGCACATTTCCCTCCCCACCCCGCAAGAATCCTAGCAACTGAAGTTTGCTAAGGGTGCCGAGAAATTTAGAAGTTCTCAGGATTCTTTTTTGGGGGAGGGATGCTTTAAATGCATGGTGTGCACACGCTCTTGGACACCGTCAAATGTCTAAGAAATAACTATCAAAGGAAGAAATAACTTTCAAAGGTATCTGAAGAAGTGTGCATGCACACGAAAGCTCATACCAAGATAAAACTTAGTTGGTCTCTAAGGTGCTACTGGAAGGAAAAAATTTTATTTTTTATTTTGTTTTATCAAAGGAAGTGTTTCAGATTGGTAACATAAAGTCCTCCAGCATTATCACCATCTCCTACTTAAAAGGAGGAGTGGAAATTTATTCACTGGCAACTTTATGTTCTCAGTCCTCTGTGTGTTTTTATTGTGACCCTTGTCTATTTGGGGGGAACAGTATATTATATGTCTACTCTGAATATTTAGTCTTCTGCTACAGCACAACTGAGCCCATTCTGGATGTTTCCAAACTCTCTTCATTTGTGTCTCATAAAAATAGGAAGATGTAGGCTGTTAACAAGTTGACAGTATTATTGACGTATTTGGCATCGGTATTAGTACACTTCTGTCATTTGACAATTATTTCCCTTAGCAAACCATATGGTAAAGAAAATGTTTTCATTCACCCACACATGATGAACATTTTCTTGAAAGACACATGCTGTGTTTGCCATCCCACCACAGTTTGTGGAAGTCAGGAGCCCAGAGCTCCCCAAACTCCCAAATACTAGCAAGCGCCAAATGCCTGCTTCAAACTTTATGGAGCTCCTAGTTTGCCACTTCCTCCTGACTCAAGAGATGTGTCTGCAAAGACAGCTGGACAGGCGTGCTCTGTTGGCAGAGTTCCTAGACTCCAGCCTCTGCTATTTCAGCATCTCATCATCTTTTACAGTGCAATCCTATGCATGTCTGCTCAGAGGTAACTGGCTATAGTATTGCTTCCTTAATGTTGTTGGGTTTTTTTAATATAACATTATAGGTAATAAATCTGAAAGTCTCTCATCATTAGTCTGTAATTTTTGTAGACATGTTTGCATTCATCTGGCTTCCTCATTGTGCAAGCTAGCAACTAAACAACGATGCAGTTGTTGATTTTCTTTTGATGCTTGAAAATTATGGAGTAAAGAACTGGTCCACAGAAGTGGTTTCTGCCCCCATCTGGAACTCAGGCTGAACCTCTGAGTGCTGATTGGGTTGGTAAGATGCTTGAGAAGGTCCCAGGCCCAACCATACTCCAAGTCAATTCCAAGAATAGTGTTCAATATGAAAGTCAGCAGTCTGATATCACAAGTGCAAATATATTGGACTTGGTATGTTATTGACCTCTTTCTGGGTTTTGGAGCTTTCAAGGTCAGAATTAAGCTGCCATGGGGCATTGCTAGGTCATCTGAAGCTTCTTCACATATACCCAGAGCAGAGGCAGATTTAGGGCAGCATAACCAGTTCCCCCCACATGGAGGAGAGTTGAGAGGGCGCCTTCCTGCCTTCTTTCCAAAGCCTAGTAAGCACTTGCTTCAGGAAAGAGGTGTGAGGGTTCTGACAGGGTTCTAGAGTCCTCCCTTCACCTTCCCATTGCCAGAACCTCCTTCCTCCTTCCTAAAGCCCAGCACCTTGCTTACCCTGCTTTGAGAAGGTATGGGCTGTGGGGACATCAAATTTTGGCCTTGCCCAGAGCGCCGTATTACCAAGGTCCGCCCTTGCCCAGAGGCTAGAATGGCAAGCAGTCAATGCTTTCACTGATTTATCTCCATATTGGAGGCCTTAGGGCAGCTCCACAGCCACCACAAATGTTGTAGTGAAGTAGGCATGAGCCAAAGGGAAAAAACAAATGTAGAACACCCAGACCAAATACAGGTGGCCAAATCAGTTTCAAACTATATAAATACAACATACCCTCCAACATTTCTCCAATGAAAATAGGGACATCCCATTCCATAATGATAATTTTACTATTTATACCCCACACAACTTACTGGGTTGCCCCAGCCACTCTGGGAGGCTTACAACATATATAAAAACATAAGAAGACATTAAACATAAAAAAGGCTTCTCTATACAGGATTGCCTTCAGATGGCTTGGGGGTCAGATAACTCAAAATCCTGCAACATTTCTCAGATGAAAATAGGGAAATCCTAACATACCCACCAACCAGCGTTCGAAACTCCCATTGTTCTAGGCTCATTTAGCAACAGGGCATTTCATTAGTGCAAGCAGTTTCTGAGCTCTTGGCGTAGTACTGCACCTAAGATTTCAGATTAAAACTGCAGAGTGGAAGGAAAGGAGGACCTTTTTCTGCCTCCTCACTTCCAGCTACTCTCTGAAGACTGGAGAAGAGACCCTCTTAAGAATATTAGGGGGGTGGGCAGAGGAAGGACTAGACCATGTGAAAAATGAACATAATATTTTAGCTGCAGTTCATTCCTTTTCAGTTTTGTATTCTTGTTATTTAAAAAGCACGTCTAGACATTCCATTGTTGCGCCCATAACCTAGGTTTAAGGTGACATTTACCGGTAGCTCCTAGCTTTCATATCTCAGTTCCTATCACTGCCTCCACCATTTCTCCAATGAAAATAGGGACATCCTAAGGGAAAGCGGGACATTATGGGATCAAATCAGAAACTGGGATGGCTTCTCTTAAATCAGTGACGTCCCTGGAAAATAGGGACACTTGGAGGGTTTGATACAATACAGAGCTACATATCTGAGCTGTAACATATCTTCCTGCAACTAAGGAGCAGCTATAGCTGTTTGCTATACAAATGAATTTATGGCCTTTTTTTACACATTTGGTGGTCCAATGCTCTCCTCTATGAATGGGAAGCCTGGAAAAATGACTGCTATAGGAAACAGTTACCAGTACAAACAAATGTCGAATGGTCTGATTACAGTACAGGCGGAGCACACAAGTCTCCCTTTCATCAAAGGGGATAATTTTAGCTTCAGCCCCCTCCCCAATCAAATGTCTTGCTTCCTTCTAGTTAGTAACTTACCCAGTTTGTGAGAAGAAACCTCTTATTGATCTCTGCGGTAATTATTTTTGAAGGATTCTTGAGATGCCAACTTGTTTAATGCCAAGGAGGGAGGAGGGAGGAGAAGCGAAACAGCTGCTTTGTGAGGTTTCTCTTCTTCCCTGTGTACGTATGCATGCAGGCAAAGCAAACTTCTTTGCTGCCTTCAGACTCCTAGAAAACAGATCTGGATAAAAGACCTCCGTCTCCAGAACACCATTGATTGGCATAACTGCCATTGACTCTTGACCTGCACTTTTCATTGATCTGAAAATGGCCCCCGATGGCAGGGGATGTGAATCTTAAAAATGAATGAAATAAAACATTTCCTCTTTTCGTTATTGCTGATCAAGTGTCCAAATAACTCTTGGGGAATCGAACATGTATTATCATGGGAAATAGCAAAAGAGAGAGAGGGAGGGAGGGAGAGAGGGAGAGGGAGAGATAGATAGATAGTCTTACCTGGGGCAATCATATGCATGTTTCCTGACAGCTAAGTTCCATGATGCTCAGTTGTGTGGGCATAGAATTGAAGCCTCAATGAAGGGGAAATGGAGGCTGGGGTGAAGTTACTTATTCATTTCCCGGTTTGTTTTCTCTGAAAGTGAAAAATGGTGTGCTTCCTTTTGTTTACTGTTTATAAATTACTACTCACATCTACTCCACTTCCCACACATACAAAAAAAAAAAAAAGGCCAATAATTATTTTAGTATGTTTGTTTGAATTTTTAATGATCCAGCAGAAAAGCCTGTTGGATCAGGCCAATGGCTCATCTAGTCCCACATTTTATTCTCAGAGTGGCTAACCACATGCCTATGGGAAGCACACAAGCAGGACTGAGCACAGGATCACTCTCCCCTCCTGTGGTTTCCAGAAACTGGCATTCAGAAGGATGCTGCCTACGAGTGTGGAGAACCTTATCCTCCATGAATTTGTCTTATAACCTTTTAAAACCGTCTTGAGTTGGTGACTATCACTTCCTCCTGTGGCAAGGAGTTCCATAGTTTAATTATGTGCTGTTTAGAGAAGTGCTTTCTTTTATCTGTGCTGAATCATCCAACATTTAGCTTCGCTGGATGTCAATGAGTTCCAGCATTACGAAGGAGAAATGGTTAGGAGAAACTAGTACAAAAAAAATGAAGGAAAACACAATTGTACACATAATAACCTATACTGCAGTTAGATTCTGCTGTCGTCAGAGTTCCTGGGGAAACCCAGCCAGATGGGTGTGGTATAAACAATAAATTGTTGTTGTTCTCTTGGCATACTCATTTCATGATATCTGAAGTTCCTAATGTTAATTGTTTTATACTTAAGGATTCAAAGCGTTTAAGCCTTCTCTTGCCTTATACAACTTCCTGAGTTGTTAAGATTAAAATGCTTGATTCCCATCTGTTCCCCAGCCATCCTCCATTTAATCACACCAACATGTACCTGCAGGAAAAGCATGCAAAATATTTCATTTCTCTTTAACAAGTTTATCAATGAGCCCTTGGGAGGAGGGGAGTGGAAAGAGGCAGACAATTATTTCTTGTAGTTGTCTGTGATCTATTGACAAATGCCTGTATTAATATATAGTCAGGTTGCATCTGTATACCACAGGCCTTAGAATTTTGACTAAGAACTGGAAATCAACATAAACATGTACAACTGCTGCTCTTGCGTCATCTAAGTCCCAGCTTTGCTTACCACATAAGCTCTCCAGGTATCTTAGTAGGCCTCCATAGAAGATGGACCATAATCCCTGAGGGAGGGATCAGACTGAATGTCCATCTAATCTAGCATCCTCTCACAGTGGTAAGCCCAATGTCTATGGGAAGCCCACTAGCAGGATCTGGGCAAACAGGAAGGACTTCTGAGGCTCACGAACAGGAATGGGGAAACTCTGGCCTATGGATCTAATTGGGCTCACTGGGCTTCCCCATTTCACCAAGCAGGTACTGCTGTACATGTGACATCATCAGGCGTGGGACAGGTAGTTCCAACAATATTATTGTGTACTTCCTCCAGGACTTCGAATACAAACTGCTTCCTCTGGAAAAGGGAAAGTACTCTGTTTTGGGGAGCATTTTCCCCTTTGCAAAGACTTTAAAGATGGTTCCAGGGAATTTATTTGAAGTGTGTTCCTAGTGTCAACCAGTTGATTGAAGATACTCTTTCATGGCCAAAGGAGCTTGTTGTAACCACCAATCAGTTGTTCTGTGCTTACAGAAGCCTCCTTTGGACTTTGGCAGGTGTCAATCACCTGGTGTCATTATGATGACAGGTGATTGGCAGGTAGTCATTTCGACTCACTTATCAAAGTTAGCCTGTGTGGGATGAGGGAGATACCAGCCAGATTCAGTTCCTCACCCTTGTGCAAGATATATGTTACTCTGCAGTTGCTGTTTTTTATTTCTTCTTCTTCTTCTTCTTCTTCTTCTTCTTCTTCTTCTTCTTCTTCTGTTGTTGTTTAAACAAAAAACAAAGCTATTGAAGCAGTTGTGAATGAGCAAAGGACGTATGGAAAGAGGCTGCTTAATAATCCTTTCTCTTTTGATCCTTTCCCTGTTAAAATCACTCTTGTATTAGCTAATTCCATTGGGGAGAGAACATAAGGCTTATCCATATCTTCCCTGGATCTTTCTTGCTATAGGTGAAAAAGCAGCTAGAGAGAAAGGTACCGGTAATTCTGAGATGGAAACAACTGTAGGAAGGAAGAGAGCACAGTCTTTTCCTGCTTAGATACAGCCTGCTCCAGGCTGCTTTGGGTTTCATTTTAAATTCCCAAGGAAGGTGCACTCTGTACATGCCCATGCCCTTTATTTCTGAGGTTCATAGTTCCTAATGAAAATTTTCACACTATACCTCATAATGTTCTTTTCCACCCCTCTTAACCCCGTTTCAACCTCTAGGTCCTTAGCCAGTCACTGCAGAGTCCTTGAATATCAGCCCTAACTATGTTTAAAAAATGTGGCAGGGTGACCTGGAATTAAATCTATTTTAATTGTACAAAACTAAAGTTTTGGTAGGATCTTGAAACCCTCCTGAAAAATACCAGTAGTCTGGAGATGCCATTACTTCAGATCAAATTGTTGCCCAGTTGTTCTTCTGGTCACAGTGCAAAGCAGGGCCTAACTGGTAGTAGCACCTATCCTGTGAAACAACTTTCCAGCAGAGAATATGCAGGCACTGATGCTGGATGGCTTCCCCTGAAAGTGAAAAATGCCCTATTTTAACAGGCTCCCCACCCCTGTTCTGCTATTGACTCCCACCTACTGTTTTGATTTGGGGTTTTGGGTTTAATAGGATTATATTGTATTGCATTGGGTTTTAGATGTAAACCGCTTTGGTAATGCATAATGGAAGTGGGGGGGGGGAGCAGTATAGAAAGCTTTAAAAATACAAATGAAAAATACAAACCAAGTGTATTCCCTTACTCATCGAGTCCCCAGGTATTGATGGGTTGCACATGCTCAATTGTCTCCACTTTTAGAGTTTGACACACTGACATTATTTGTGACTTATGGGAGTGAGACACTTAGAGATGTGGTACTAAGGGATAATAAGCAGTGTGAGTGTGTCAATATTAAGTAAGAGATCAGCAAGGGTGGGATGTGGTCAGTTTTAGAAGTTGACAGGAACAGTTTCTGCACATCTTGATTCTGCAGGAAGATCTCCCCACAATCTCTCCCTGACTTTTCAGGGACCTTCAGTTCCACTGGGGTGAGGGATCCCCTGTTGAATTGAACAACATCAAAGGGTCCTGCGCTTCAAAACCGCATCTTTAGGGGTTTCCCTTCTGCCTTCTGAACTTGCTTCTGCAGCCAGAGAGTCCTTCCCTTTCGTGGTGTGTGCACGAGGGAATTGGGGGGCGGGGGTCTGCCAAACGAGAAGGGCGACCCCACATTCAAGCAACCTCCCCCCTCCTTTTTTAAAAAGAGATAACCCTTGTGTGAAGGCGATCTGGTGAAACCAGATCAAGGCAAGAGTGGTCGCACTCACCCTGACCCCCAAATTCAGAGCGGGCTAAGTTTTAAAGGGAGGGGATGTTCAGAGAAGGAAGCTTTGAGCTTGAATGAATGGAAAGGAGGAGATGGAAGGGGGGTGGAATACAAGCAACTACAGCTCTTCAAAAGAAAATCGGTGTGTGTGTGTGTGTGTGTGTGTGTGTGTGTATCTCTTCCACATACGCGAGCTCGCTATCTGGCTGCAATCAATGCCGTTAATTGTTGCTTTCTTGCCATCGCGGTGCCCCTTCACTCTCTTCTGTTGCTTGCGTGTGCGTTTTCTTTCCCTCTCTGCCCTTATATATTTTGTGTGGTGTGTGTGTGTGTGTGATTTTCCCACCAACGCCACCATCCCCTCCCCTCTTTCCCTCTCTGCTCCAGCAGCACCAGCACCAGCCACCAGGACAAGTTGCTACGGAAACGGCTGCATGGCAACCGGCTCAGAGCCTGGGGTCCGTCTGCTGCTGCTGCTGCTGCTGCCGCTGCTGCTTCTGCCGCCGCCGCCGCCGCCGCTTGTGTGGCTGCCTCATTCTCCCGCGCGCTTCCCTCCTCGCTAGATGGTGTGCGAGACACCCGAGACTAGACACGCTCCGGACGCGGGCAGCGAGAAGCGGCGAGCGAGAGGAGGAGAGGCGGCGCGAGGAGCGGAGGGAGGCGGCAGAAGGCGAAGGCAAAGCCGGCAGAGGCAGCAGCGGCGGCCGGAGGAGAAGAGGCGAGAGGCGACGAGCGAGTCCGGGACGCTCTGCCGCTCGCCCGGGACCTGAGGAGAAGAAGGAGGAAAGGAGGCGGAGGAGGCGACGACGATTTCCCGCCCGCCCGCGCGCGCGCGCCTTTTTTTTCTTTTTCCTTCTGAGGGGAGACGAGCCCAGAGCCCAGAGCCCGACGCCGAACCGGAGCGCAGCGCAGCTTCTCCCTCCGAAGCAGGCATGGACATGATGCCTCTGGTCCAGGGCGCTTGTTGCTCCAACCAGTGGCTGGCCGCGCTGCTGCTGAGCCTCTGCTGCCTGCTGCCCTCCTGCCTGCCCGCCGGGCAAAGTGTGGACTTCCCCGGGACGGCCGTGGACAACCTGGTGGTCAGGAAAGGCGAGACGGCGGTGCTGAGGTAGGGCTCGCCTCAGCTGCTGCTCTCCTGCTCAGGGCGGCGCGCGGCGGCGGCGGGGGGGGGGGGCAGAGGGCGGGAAAATAACATGTGAGGGACTGTGTGTCGTGTGTGTGTTGTTGTATTTCTCAATCCCCTCATGCTCAGCTGGAGAAGAGAGTCCTGGCTCCGCGGGGGCTGCACCAAAAAATGGGTCCGAGCCGTGAAGTTGTTGGGCTCCATCTCGCTTGGAAACTAATGGAGCCCCTCTGAGTTTCACCATCCCCTCCTGCCTCTCTCTCTCCCCCTCAGCCATGTCCCCCCCTCGCACTTGTGGCGTTGAAAGGTGTCCTTCCTCCTCTCCCCACCGAAATGCCCCCTCTTGGTGGGACTTTCAGCGGAACTTTAGCATCGCCTTTTTGTTACTCGGTGGGCTCTTTTGAGCGAGTCTTCCTCCCTCCCTCTATGGTGTTTTTTTATTATTATTAGTAGGCTATTCCCTTTCTCGTGGATTTGCAATTAGCTCTCTCTCTCTCCGGAATTACTTCGCAGCTTCTTCCTAAGGCGTGCTTCTTCTCTCAGCTCCTTGTTAAGCCTCTGAAAGCTGTAATGGCTCATCAGAGAACAGCGAACCCCCACCCCCCACCCCGCACGCTCGCTCTCGCTCTCCCCCCCCCCCCGCCGCGTCCCCAGCTTCGCAGGCGAAGTGGCTGCAGTGCAGAGTGAGCCTTGTGTGTGCGCGGTGCGAAATATGTCCTTTGAGCAGAAATGTTGGAAGTTGGTGCCCAGCAGAGCGATCCGAGTGATGCTTAAAAGCACCCCCCCCCCCGTTCTTCAGAGCCGCCCTCCCTCTGGCGCTTGAAACTCCCGTCCAGATGCTTGCTGCATTATCACTGACAGTGCAGTTCCACGCATCTGACTGCTACGGTATGGGATATGTAGATTTCTCGAGAGATCTGATCCAGGGATCCATCTGTACCAAGTACCAAGCAATGCATACCGCAGTGTATTAACTAACACACACACTTCTTCTCCTTTTTGCCTGGGAGAGGTGCCTGTATTCTGATGTTTAATTGGACCATTTCCCCCAAGCCCTGATCTATGCTGCAAAATAAAGAAGCTCCTGTTCTTCCTTCCTTTCCTTTTTTTAAAAGAGAGAGAGAGAGCTTTGCGTGTGGAGATGATTTAAGAGCACAGATTGTCACTTGTCCTGTAAATGCAGAGCCCCGTGCCCAATTAGTTGACGTTGTGAAACTGTAGAGAATAAGCAGACAGTTTGGTAACGGAAGGATCCAAAGGGATGGGGGGGTGGACTCTGTACCTCAGCAGCAGATGAATGCAAAAGGTCCTTACTTGCCTTTGGAATGCTAAGTTTGTTCAAAGAAGTTGGAATGGGAATCACTGATGCTCGACTTAATTTCTTTGGGATAGTGCTTGATGTTTGTAACAGGATCTGCAGTGTAACCTTCCTATGCCTGCTGTATAGCGCTGCTCAGCAGTAACAGTTCACTGAGGATACAGATACACTCCACTTCAGGTTCTTCATTTTCATGGCGATTTTCATAGGAGGATGTTAACGATTTGTATTAATTACTTTTTCAAGTAATTTCTGCCACCAGAAGATTGCATGGTTTACAGCAGTTTTGCAATTCCTCCCTTTTTAAGAAGGTTTCCATTTCATAACAACCCACTTGGCTAGTGGAAAATTTGTTTACCAGTAGCAGTCTATCGTCTATGCATCCCTCCCACCCAACCCCCCCCCCAAAAAAACTGGCTTAATTAGTCACCTGTTTTAATTTGTGCTTCCCCAGCCCCCAGCTTAATTTTTAGTGGTTGCATTTTGCACATTGCCAGGACAATTCTCTAGGGTGTGTGTGAAGGGAGGGGAGCAACTGTATGGTTTTTCTTACTACTTAGAATAAGTACAAATATTCCTACTTCTTGTTTCTTACATGTTCATAGGTTAGTCTCTGCAGCAGTTTTAACCATGAACGACGTGGTTATAAATTGCGTTGCTTGCTGATAGTGAATTAGATTCATAAACTAACTTCATCAGAATCCTTGCTTTTCACTTATACTGCAAAGCTCTTGCCATATATTTATTGCAGAAGATACTCTTTCATTGTTTCAAACTGTGGCAGGGGCAGCCCAGCCCTATTTATTTCCCTGACTGTTCTCATGTGGTGGATGCTGAGAACACATCCAGTGTTTATGCACCACTGGTTGACATATTTTTCATCTGTAGTAATATGCTGTAGTTACAGTCCATGGTTTTTTAATACATTGGAATTTACTCTTGTTGGTTTCCCATGCTGCAGACAGAAAGTAAATGCAACCCTAGTCTCTTTCTTTATTTGCATTGCCTCCAATGTAAAGACAGCCAAGGATCAGAGTTGATGAGCTGAGTTTTCCCATTCATGCTAGGATGCAAACCAGTGCTAGTGGGCAGTGTGAATCCTTCATACATATTTTTAAAGAAACCCAATGAATTCAGAAGTAAGCAACTGATGGTGCCTTTTCGCAGCTAGAATTAAATGTGTTTGTTATCACTGTAACATATGTATTTCTCCAAGGCCTGGCTATGACGCGGAATACATTACATAAATGCAATAGGAGTTTTATGGCAAAGCAATTCTTCCCATCTTATAAGTGGGAGAGCATGAATAACAGCTTTTAAAATAAAATTCCACTGAGAATAGAATGCACTATACATTATTTTACCAGAGAAAGCAAAATGCATTACTGAACTGCTGGGCACAGAAGAGCAAAGGCAATATTAATGTTGTTAACATTCCTTGAACGTTTCTTAAGGAATGGCACATTTTGTGGAATGAAATACATTCCCCTTGGTATCTGTCGTGCAAGCAAAGTTTACTTCAGTGGAGTCCAATTTTCAAGGAAAGTTGATAGGAAACAGAGGAGCAACTTAGCCATTTGATGCAGACTTCCTAGTCATTCTCTGGAATCTTGTCCCTATGGGTTATGCACAGCTTTTATTTAATACATAAAAGCCAGAACACTTAAATTAATGAAAATCTACAAGAAAATGCTTTTTAGGTGTCATATTCAGGGAAGCAGCCTTCTGCAAACACAGACAAGGAATGCAGAGTACATATTGCAGCTGTTTCAATGGCTCTGTTGATTTGTTCACAGGTAGTAGCTAGTGTATTTTCTTCCACTTACCCAAGACTAGAGTGGTTGGGATTAATGCATATTGCTCTACATAAAGAAATGTATATAAATATAAGGAGATATTGTATCACACATTTTAACACTGTGATTCTGTATACAAACAACTATGTTTTATAAGGTTCATGCAAATATTTTGATGCTCAGAGGTAAACTGTATTTTCATGTTTAAAAATAAATATTTTGTGTGGCCAGGGTTCCCCAAAGGTACTACATGCTTAAAATATTGCAATCAAGAAACTTCTAATTTGAAGACTTAAATCATCCAGTATAACTGCTGGTGGCTAATATTAAAGGTCAAGTGTTGGGATCTCTGAGTCATCCTTTCAGTGTTTGAGTCAGCAGTTTTGTTGTTTAATGAAAGGACGATTATGTTAATAAGGATGATATACAGGTGTTTTAATTATCTGACTGCTGAACTGTTGAAAAACATTACCAGTTAGACATTTTAGCTGAGATGCTATAGGGACGTAACTGTGAAATGGTGGTGGAGTCTTTCTCTGATAAATCCACAAGCCAAGTGAAGCCAGTAATGTCTGCGGTTGTGTCAGTGGTAGCAAGACTCTTTCTAGGAAGCAATTCTTGTAATCACCATTAGTGGAGTCCGGTGCCAGACTTCCATGTGACTTTGCAGTGTCCCATGTGGGGCAAAATGTGATGGAATAAGGATAACTTTCTTCCAGAAGCTTGGGCTGCAATCCTATACACAGTTGCTAGGGAGTAATCACAATTGAACAAAGGTGAGATATATTTCTGAGTACACATCTGTCTGGAAATTCACTGACAAAAGGTTTGAAGGAGGTATATGCTATATATTGTAAGTATTATCTGAGAAATTTGGAGCCTTATACTTTCTACGTGCAAGCTTCAAACATCTTGTGTCTGCCAGCAATCTATATTTTAAACAACTTGCCTTGTTTTATAGGGTTGGGCAGCAAGCTAAAACATAATAGCTACACATATTGAAATAAAATCCCAGGTCTACAAAATAAAACCACAGCTTTACAGCATCTTTTATAATTTTGTATATTTGGGTATCACAGTTCCAGTGTTGGAATACTAATATTATTGATAATGTGATATGGGTGGTGGGGATTGCTATACACGAGGGATGGAGAACCTGCAGGCCTCCAGATGTTCTTGGACACTAGCTCCCATCTCCTGTAGCTAGTGTGGACAATGGTTGGGGGTTATTGAAATTGTAGAGCAACAGTATCTGTGAGCCACAAATTCTCCACCTCTGCAATACATCCTTGCTGGATGAAGATTATCATTGGGAGTCACAATCTGTTCCAGCCAACCATTTTTCTACAGCAGCCTTTTCCAACCAACCAAGTGCCATTCAGAGGCTTTGGCCTGCAGGCCCCACCATCCCTGAGAGATAGCAATGTGCAGAGTCTTGTTCCCCATCCCACCCCACAAGGCACATATGACTGGACTCACATGAGAGTGCCCAACTAGAACTATGGTACAACACCCTGAGATCTACCGACTGGTGCAAAATGAGAACAAAATTTGGGAAACGCTGGTGAAAATTGCTGCCTCCAAGAAAACTTGATCACAGAAAAAGATTTAGCTCCCACACCAGCAATGTTCCTGAATATTTTTAACTTTCTCCCATTTAAATGAATGGCTATGATCCACCCCATGGAGAAAAGTAAAAAAAGAAAAGAAACCTGTAATCCCACCCAGGCATATGTCCCATTGAACTTATTATGGCTTATTTCTGAGTAGACATATATAATAATGTACTACCGTACTCTGTCATTCTGAACTGACTAAAATGAATCATGACTTAGCAATAAGCATCCTGGATATTGGTTTTATGTTAGGATGTATCTTTGTGCTTCCACAATATATCATCCAGACCTGATAACAGCCCAATTGCTTCTGTGGTATAGACGCTGTTGTGATTCGGGGCATGGCCTTTGTTGACGTACTTCAACAAAAATGAAAACAGCAGACGCAAACACAGTGAATTAGTTGAATAGAATGACACAGCTTCTTAATATATGTCTTAAAGCACTTACACAGTTTGTGCTAGCCTGTTCAGTTCAACAGATCTGATCTACTGCAAGAACGTAGTTATAACTAAGCAAGGAGCAAGTCAAAGTTTATAGGTACCGTTTTAAAAATTGGACAGGCATGCTTAGGCTTTCCTTGGGGCAAGGTGTGAGGACACATGATACAGTCATCTCCCTGAATCTATGATGCTCTGGTCAATGCCTAGATGGGAGATCAAATGGAAATCCCATGTACTCCAGGTTGAGTTCCATGATGGGACAAAATTATTCTTTCTCCCTTCCTTTTTGGTGAGCTACAACTACCATTTTTTTTTTCATTTTCTACATTGTTAGTCAATAAACTTCATTCCTCCCCAGTGTCACAGTGTACATAGTGGAACCATGGTAAACTGCCTTATACTGAGCCAGCCATTCGTCCATCTAGGTTATTTTTGCCTACACTGATGATCAGCAACATTCTGGGATTCCAGGCAGAAATCTTTCCCAGTCTTACCTGGAAATGCCAAGGACTGAATATGGGAACATCAAATGCAAAACATGTGCTCTACTACCACACTATGGCCCTTAAAAGATTGTTTTAAACAGCTTGACTAAATTCTTGAGGCGCAGATTAAAATTAACAATCTGGATTTGAAGTGGGACTGAAATGAAGGTTTGAAGAAAGTAGCAAATGCACCAAATGCATATCTGCTTGGAATATGGAAGAGACACATGCTGGAAAATGGAGAACTGAGTTTCACAAAGATAACTGCTTGGCTGTGATGTTGAGGCCAAAAGGAATAAGAAAATTGAGAATCAAGGCATTGCAAACAAGAAAGCCCCTGTGTGATGATCGTTAGATTGCACCTAATGTGTTGATGGATTTGATTTGGAATCAACAAGTGGTTGCTAGTTGAGCAATGTAAATTCGGTCAAAATTTGAAAATTGGATGCTAGGTAACAGGGCCATACTGATTTACTGAAGGCAGTCTTATATCTGTGGGAACATCTAAGAGAAAATAAGATGAGCTTATGGCCCATTAAAATGAGACTTAGATGTTTAATTGCAGGTCCAAGCCTGCAGATTCACTGGAAAATACCTTTTCTGAAGTGTGTCCTAAAGGTATATAAGAAAATGCTAATATTTTTTCAGAGTTGGCCATAATAATTGTGGTGGTGGCAGGTGAGAATCTTTGCGGAAAATGCCTCTTGGCACCTAGGGATGGAAAAATTACATCAATTTCAGTTCTCTCAGTTACACATTCCCCCCTCCCCAATCTTAAATTCACTTTCTTCATTGATTTTTCAATAATAATAATAATTGTTATTGTTTATTTATTTGTTTATTATAGATTATAGATTATACCCCGCCCATCTGGCAGGGTTTCCCCAGCCACAGGGTTATCTTCAGTAAAAAATCCTCATGAAAATTCTTCAGCATGTTAATATGAATTTCTTCTAAAACCACATTTTCTGTATGCAGTTTTGACTAATGTACACATATTGCACGCAGTTTCTCTAATGTAATGCTGGATGGCACCGTTGGACAGAGCATGGTGCTGATATGCCCACGTTGCAGGTTCAATCCCCGTATGGGACAGCATTGCAGGCGGTTGGACTAGATCAGGCATCCCCAAACTTCGGCCCTCCAGATGTTTTGGACTACAATTTCCAGCATCCCCTGACACTGGTCCTGTTAGCTAGGGCAGTGTTCTCACCCTGTGCCTCCAGATGTTTTGGCCTACAACTCCCATCATCCCTGACCACTGGTCTTGCTAGCGAGGGATGATGGGAGTTGTAGGCCAAAAACATCTGGAGGCACAGGGTTGAGAAACACTGAGCTAGGGATCATGGGGGTTGTAGGCCAAAACATCTGGATGGCCGCAGTTTGGGGATGCCTGAAATAGATGATCCTCAGGGTTCCTGAGTATCAATTCTATGATACTGGAATAAATCTAGATATTTTTGCATGCTATTTGCATTAATATATTCATTTTTATGCACACTTTCCCCCAAGTATGCATTTTGTTAACACCAGTTAGAGAACTGAAATAAGGTTTAGTAATAAAGATGAGGACATCAGATGACCCCAGGATACATTTTAGATGGATGTAAAGTTGTGTATGTTTTGTTTATATACTGCCTGCAGTATGTAATTTTGCATGCTGTTGGGGGTCTGTTATCTCAGTTGTAGTTTATAATGATTCTATGGCAGTATAAATGGGACACGGGTGGCGCTGTGGTGTAAACCACGGAGCCTTGGGCTTGCCGATCGGAAGGTCGGCGGTTCAAATCCCTGCAAGCGGGTGAGCTCCCGTTGCTCGGTCCCAGCTCCTGCCAACCTAGCAGTTCGAAAGCACGTCAAAGTGCAAGTAGATAAATAGGTACCGCTCCGGCGGGAAGGTAAATGGCGTTTCTGTGTGCTGCTCTGGTTTTGTCAGAAGCGGCTTAGCTGGAAAAACTGTCTGCGTACAAACGCCAGCTTCCTTGGCCCGTAAAGCGAGATGAGCGCCGCAACCCCAGAGTCATTCGCAACTGGACTTAACTGTCAGGGGTCCTTTACCTTTACCTTTTATGGCAGTATAAATAGATCTGATTTCTCTTTCTAAATGTCTGGATATATTTGTGCATGAACATAAATCAGTATTTGGGTCAACTTCATAGGGAACTATTGGTCTGGGTAGTTCAGTATAGTACAATTATTGGCAGCAGACTGGTCTCCAGGGTTTGAGGCAGCCATCTTTCCAGCTATTATCTTGAAATCCTGGGGATTGAACTCTTCAGCCCTTCCCACAAAGGTAGCATTTACCAAGTCTACCTGCTGTAGACTATTCCAGCTTCTTTTTATTAAACCCTCAATAAACTTAATTCTATATCAGTCCTAAGCAACTTATTCCATTACTCAAGTGTTTTTTTATGGCTTAGAAACCTTTCCTACTGTCAAATTAAAAAACCTGCCTTTTTGTAATTCAATAAATTGAAGTGCATATTAGAGACGATTTAACCACAGGCTCAAGTGCCAGGTGTTTATCTGTTAATTGGCATAGATTTGAAATGAAGAAATCTTCCATAAACAGCTTCTTAACTTTAGACACCTACATGTGGCAAAAAATGTATTAATATTTCAGAAAGATCCGCATGAAGACTCACTTTGCAAATCATTCTACAAGTATAAAATAGAGGAAAGAAATTGAAGCCATTAATAAGGAAAGGATTTACAATGGAGGAAAAGACAAGATTAAATGTAGGTAGAGGAGCTAATATATCCAGGAGCATAAGAGCATGCATCAGACTAAAGCAACCTCATGGACTGCTGAATAAATGTGCATAGTTATAGGAAGATTTTGCTTGCAGCACACAGCAGAAATTTCACTTCTCTAGATATTTGATCTGGAATAAGGACCTAAATAGATGAGTCAATAACCTTCTAATCTGCATAACAGCCATTCCACTTTTACAATCCCGTTGTTTGTTGAAAGAAAAGTTATAGTGCTGCTTATATCACAAAAGAATGAAAGAGCTATACTAGCCTTAAATTAATGCCCTCCATATATTTTGGATTACAGCTACCATCCTCTCTTACCATTTGGCCATGTTCGCTGGGTCTAACATAAACTGGGAGTCCAACTTATTTAGGGAGTAGGATCAAGTGGTAAAGTCTTTAGTAGCAAGTCAAATAGTAGAATTTATTTGAGGCTTGGTGGTGGGATGCGTGCTGAAGACATATTGGAAGCTTGGGGCTTTTCTGATAATTGTGTTCCCTAAATTTTGACCCACACCTTTCAGCGGTTTCTGGGATTATGATTGTCAACAGACACAATTCTATAAAATAAACATAAAAAATTGGCTGCCTGACCTACTAAATCATACCTGTTCTTTTCTTGCCTTCCTATAGTATTTTACCAAGAAAATGTCCTATACTCTGCCAGGGTGATTTTGGTAGACCAAGTGGCCATTGAATTACCCACTGACAAATAGCACTTCGTACTACAATAAGCAAATAGCAGACCCTCCAAGTGTCCCTTTTCCAGATTTACAGAAGCTGTCCCAGTTTCTTATTTGATCCTGGAATGTCCCACTTTTCCTTAGGACATCCATATTTTCATGGGGAAAATGTTGGAGTGTATGGAGTTATACGACCCCCGAGTCAAGGAGGTCCACATTTAGAAGACATCTGAAGGCAGCCTTGTATAGAGAAGTTTTTTTAATATTATGTTTTTATATGCATTCGTACCTTGGTTTTCTAACAGCTTAGTTCTCGAATGTTTTGGCTCCCGAACGCCGCAAACCCGGAAGTGACTGTTCCGGTTTGCGAACTGTTTTTGGAAGCCGAAGATCTGACGGGGCTTCTGCGGCTTCCAATTGGCTGCAGGTTCTTACTGCAGCCAATCAGAAGCTGCACGTTGGTTTCCGAACGTTTTGGAAGTTGAACAGACTTCCGGAAGGGATTCCGTTCGGCTTTCAAGGTACGACTGTATGTTGGAAGCAGCCCAATGTGGCTTGGGCAACCCAGTCAGATGGGTGGGGTATAAATAATAAAATTGTTGTTGTTTTTGTTGAATAAGATGTCCTTATTTTCATTGGAGAAATGTTGACGGATATGAAATAGTAGAGTGCCTGAGAGCTACTAGAAAAAATACATATTGTAAGGAATGAAAGTTACTATTGTGTAGGATGTATTGTTGGGACAAAAAGATTACCTTAGATTTTTCAATTACTTCCTTCTCACTGAATGGCATAAGTGTCAGTGTCCTAAATGTTAGCAAAATAGAAGATTCAGCCTCCAGATTAAATCTGCCTGATCAGCTGATATGCTTAAACTGCAGTATTCCCAAGGACTACAGAGAATGAATTACACTGGTTTTAATCCCATAAGGTTAAGATAATCAAACTCTGTATCAAACCTGCTTTTTAAAAACAGATGTGTTTTTGGCATTTTAATGCATGTGCACTTGCCGCACCAAGCACATATTTTGATTTTCAAGTTACTCTGCAGAGCAAGAGATATCACAAGGGGGGGGGGGACTCTCTTAGTCCAACAACCACCTTTCGTCTTGGGTAATTTTCCAGGGACCATGTGCAAAATGTAGGCAGAGCCAGAGGCAAAAGTGGCCAAAGCAATACATGCAGTTTTAACAACAACAACAACTTATTATTTATACCCCGCCCATCTGGCTGGGTTTCCCCAGCCACTCTGGGCAGCTTCCAGCAAAATATTAAAATACAATAATTCATCAAATATTAAAAGCTTCCCTAAACAGGGCTGGCTACAGATGTCTTCTAAAAGTCAGATAGTGTTTATTTCTTTGACATCTGCTACCTTTGGTAGCTTGGTTTCTAGACACACTGTCATATGCTCTCAATCCCTCGTTTGCCTGGATATGGGACTATCAGAGTTTAGGGACACATTTCTACCAAGCCAAAAACACTTAAAAGGAATGTTAAACAGGGCCTGTGAGCTGTGTGCCTGGAAAGGGTATGGCCGAGCAATATGGGATACCCAGCCTCATTTAGCCAACATGTTACAGTCTAAATAATGCCTAAAGGGGTTAAGGCCATAGAGAAAGTTGTCCTTCCAGGCCTACTTCACCTTGGAAGGAACTAGCTACAGTCAAACCTCGGTTCCTAAACAGCTCCATTTTGGAATGTTTCGGCTCCCAAATGCAAAAAACCTGGAAGTAAGTGCTCCAGTTTTCGAACGTTTTCCGGAAGCTGAATGTCTGACATAGCTTCTGCTTGACTGCAGAAAGCTCTTGCAGCCAATTGGAAGCCACACCTCAGTTGTCGAACGTTTCAGAAGCCGAATGGGCTTCCAGAATGGATTACATTCGACAACTGAGGTTTGACTGTAATCAAGGCAATTGTTCACCCCCAATCTACCTGAGAAGCTCAATGTGAGCAGGTTGCCATGTTTTACTGCCTGTGTAACATTTTATGAATGCTGAATGGAAAAGGACATAAAATATATTATATGGATAAAATAAATAACAGAGAAAGAATGTCTGAAATGAATCTAGGAAGTGCAGGGTTTTGTGGTGGAAGTCAGCAAGTGAAATCTTGGAGGAGATTCCTTCAAATATTCCTTTCGTTCTTCTCTCTTCTTCTTTTTTCACTCTCTTCTTGTGTTTTTCTTTTATCTTCTTCTTTTCTTTTCTTTTTCTTTTTTCTTTTCTTTCTCTAACCTTAAGTCCACTTACCTCATCTCATTTTCTTTTACTTTCATCCTTGATATTTTGTATTTATTCCCCCCGAATATAAGTAGATATATGTATTTTAAGTAATGTATGTATGTATGTAAATGTTAATGTGTAACATTTTGTGTGTGTTTTTGTATAAATAAATAAATAAATAATAAAATTTTAAAAAGAAAAGGACATGAACAAGACCTTTGAAGTGTTTGTAAGTAAACCAATTTTTAACTTACCAAACATGTGGTCGTTTCCTATACTAGGGGAAGAGGGGAGTTTTGGAACTCACAAGGGTGTATTTTAAAGGCCCAACAGCTTATATTTCCTTGCTTTACTTTGCTGCATATTTTGTGATTTTAAATCTCTTCTGAGTTTCTCTCATGAAAGAATACTTGCTCTAAACTTGGATCTTTTGGCTTCCAGTAATTCTCCTTTCTACATACCGTTTCCCACCTCCACCAACAAAGAATGGTCCTGACAGCAAGATAGAGGGACTTGGAGGGCCACATTCAGACCCTGGACCTGTGGTTCTTCACCCTGGATGTATGAAGGAATGCTAAGCAATCACTTTTGGCAAAGGATTCCAGAGATGGGGTCTTGCTGTCCCATTTAACGTAAACAGTAGAGGGAGGAAATGAGAGAGAGTCATTTGCCTTTTTCATTTGAGTTGTGAGAAACTCTGGGCTTGTTCCTGGCCCTTAAATAACAATGTCTTGGTCTGCAGTGTATAACCCATGTCCTGATAAATGCAGTAATAATGAATAAATCTCTGAATGATGGTGTGCCTTAGAATTAAGCTCTGCTTTTGTTTTGGTGGAAGTCTTCCCTTACATTGCAGGCTTTTTTTTTCAGAGCATGATACAGCATGAGCTGTTATCCCAGCAAATCCGTTTAGCCATCTGGACCTCTGCACTGTGTCTTTTTCACTCTCTCTCTCTCTGGTAACAGCAAGTCCCCAAGTTCTAAATATATGTGTGTACCCTGGCAACAGAGCACAGAATAAAGCAAATTCCCTTCAGAAAACAAGAACTGGAGATACTTTTTTTATTTGTTACCACAGCACAGCAGCCACTCCAGCTGCTGCCAAAACCATTGCACAAGCTGTTGAGTGAATAGTTTGCCACAAGCCTGTGTTCACTTCCTTTGCTGTGTGAGCTTAATGGAAGCCCAGGTTTGCAGAACTTCAATGTACGTAGTCGTTGATTAGATTTTACAGATGGAATTTCATTAATGGTGTTCCAGTTATTTGCTTGTTACTTTTAATTGTTGACCTGTGAAATAAAATACTTGGCAGAGGATGCTGCTGAAACTTCCTGGAATCTTAGATTAAAAAGGGACAAGGATTTGCCATTATGGCCCTAGTCAAGTATTGGGGAGGGGAACCTGGCATCTTCCAGATGTTGTTGGACTTCATTTTACCACCATCACAATGTGGGGTAGTGGTTAAAGTGCTGGACTAGGCCCTGAGAGACCAGGGTTCAAACTCTTACTCAGCCATGAACCTACAGTCACTTTCTTACAGCCTAAATTTTCTCAAAGGGTTGCTGTGAGAATAAGATTGAGAGGGGGAAAAGTGTTTATGCCACCTTGAGCCTTTTGGAGAAAAGGTGGGATATACCAGTAAATAGATATAATAAATGCCCAGCCAACATGCATTATAAGTGGAAGGACCACAGCCCTATACATTGGGGATGCAATAATGTATATTAGGGACACGGGTGGCACTGTGGTCTAAACCACTGAGCCTCTTGGGCTTGCCGATTGGAAGGTTGGCGGTTTGAATCCCCACGACAGGGTGAGCTCCTGTTGCTCTGTCCCAGCTCCTGCCAACCTAGCAGTTCGAAAGCACACCAGTGCGAGTAGATAAATAGGTAACACTGCGGTGGGAAGGTAAACAGCGTTTCCGTGCGTTCTGGTTTCCATCATGGTGTCCTGTTGCACCAGAAGCAGTTTAGTCATGCTGGCCACATGACCCAGAAAGCTGCCTGCGGACAAATGCCAGCTCCCTCAGCCTGAAAGCGAGATGAGTGCAGCAACCTTATTTGACTGTACAGTATATTAGCAGTAGGGAACCTACATGACCTACCGTTTGTTGTTGGACTGCAAGTCCCATCATCCCCAGCCAAAATGCATAATGGTCCAGGATGATGAGAGTTAGAGTGCAGCTATAACTGGAGTCCACAGGTTCCCCTATTTCTCTAGCAGTGCATAATTGTTGGAAAAAGAAAAAAAAGCCCACCTATGTTCTCCCAAAAGTATAATTTTCAAAATATCATTTACTTCTCTACAAACCATCCCAGCAGGCCTATCAGTCCCCAAAACATGCTAAGTCATACTTTGATAAGCTATTTTTTCCTCCATAACAGACCAGATTTTGTGGTATGCACAAGCATAAGATTTCTCTGTTTGGAAACTGAATTGTTCTTCACCTGTTCACTGCCCGCTTAGCAATATCTGCTTTGAACCTGGCTGTAAGACTGCAACTGCCAATAGTTCCTTCGAATAATTTTAGGAGAGCTAGCTTGCTAACAAACCAACCCATTTCCCTATCTTTATGCCAAGTGTGTAATTTTCTCCGGAGATTGCAACCATGCCCTCCAGACACCATGGACTCCAACGCTCAGCATCCTCAATTGGGGTCACCAATGGCCAAGGATGATGGGAGTTGCAGTCTACAATATCTGGAGGGTGTCCCGTTCCTACCCATTCCTTATAACATCAGTGCAGCCAATGAAGGTGTATTATCTGTATTTGGCTGGAGGTGTCTATTTATCTGGTAGCCCTTTTCTTGTAGTTTTTTGTTGTTTTGAACTTCTCTATTGTAAGCTGATTTTGGCATTGGAAAAGTGGTCTCTAAACACATATATTTACTTCTTTCAATAAACTTTGAGAATATGATAGTGTAGGTTGTACGCTCTCATTAATTTATGTATGCCTGTCTTGTTATTTAGGACTTCAAGCTTTAATCTGTTGAACTGGTAGATCAATCAACCAGAGCTTTTATATTGCCGTTTAATGTGTGTGTCCCAATTAAGTGGAGGCAGCAGAAACTGAAAGGCACACAAGCTGCATAGACATGCCAGCTTTATTCTCTCTCTCTCTCTCTTTGTCATCTTACTTGGCATGTAAAAGGTGGCTCTTCTCCAGTTTGATATTCAAAGCTAGCAGATATATTGCATTTCAGGGGGAAGCCACTACAGTTCCTTCTAGCAATAAGAACCATAGGCAACCCAAAGAGGACAGTGTTCATTTGAAATCAATGTCAATTCATATTTTAAATCTGGGTCTTCTCCAAAACTGATGGGAAATTGAATTTGTTCATTTCTATGCCTTTTTTTTTTGTCCTGGCAGTGTTCCTGTGATAGGGAATACACAAAAATCTAGGTTTCCACATTGAGGAAAAAGTAAGTATTAAAGATGGCCTTTGCTTCTATGAGCTTTTGTTTCATTTATCTTTGGAGAAACTGTGCTATTCAACAAGATGGAACATACGAAAGGATAACTTGAATCTTCAGGCTTTAATACTGGGAATAGCTTTCCCAGTCATCACTGTAAAGATAATGAATATTCCATATTCATATACTGTAGGCGACTCCTGATGTCCTCTCTATAATTATATACATAACAGTCTAATTTTTAATACTTAAAATTTTGATGTGCTGGCATTCTTCTTCCTGTCAATGATCTACTAAGGGTTTTTGGTTCCTTGTGCCATTAATTTTCCAAGGTAATCCCTCCCTGTTGGGGATTATTGCTTTAATACAATATTTGCAGTCTCAATAGCAATAATTACAGGGAAAGAAAGTCCTTTACCCACAATGAATTTAACCTCTTAAAGGAATATCAATTGAGCTACACATTGAGCTGTTCTACAGTTTCTGCCAACACTAGTGATTGAGTTACTTAAACATTGCACAATATTTGGTTTCCTACTGTTTAATATGTAATTATGATTTTACTACTTTGAATAATGAAGAATGAAACTATGTTAGGGGAATGAAAATCTAATAATGAAATGTAAGCTATTTGCTTTTGGGGTTGAACAGTCTTGTTCATCTAAACAGTTGATTGAACCTTATTTCTTAATTTAAGTAATGAGTGAAAAATAGTTTTAAAATACACTAAGGGTGTCTGTTACTAGTCTTTCGGATAGATGCTCATGATGTTAAGTTAGAAGTGTGCCACACCAATTTAAGTTAGATTTACTAGGAGACAGCTATGTTTAGGATTGAAGCCTTAGGCTGCAGTGCCAGTCCTGTTTTCTCTAGATCATGGGATTGCTCTAGAATAAGTGTTCTGTGGCTGGCAGCATTAAGGAATCATTGGGACATTTTTGGCTTTCAAACAGGCAGCTTTTGTGTAGAACTAAGGCATGGCACATGAAGGTTGTTATCACCTGTGGAAGTTTGATTGAAATTATACATAAGATGCTAACATAAATATAGAACTTCAACAGGTAGAGATTTGAGGCATACTGTAATCAATATGCTGATGACACTCAACTCTTTTTCTCTGTAATATCTGAACCATGTGGGGCTGTGACTGGTTTCTGGAGGCAGCAGTGGGCTCTTTAGGTGTCAGTAAATGGAAACTAGATCCCTACAAGACAGAGGTGCTGCTGATTGGTGGTTCTCATGCCTGGGAATTGGATAGATGGCCGGTTCTGGATGGGGTTGCACTCCCATTGTAGGAGCAGGTTCCAATCATGGGGTTCCTCTGGATTAGCATTGTCCCTGTGGTTGTATTAGTTGTATGGATTGGTTGTTTCCAGTCTTAGGGATCTCCAGTTGAGGGGTAGGATTTTGAAGATTTCTTCAGGTACTGTTCATGAAAACACCTCTACCACCCCACCCCAATGTAATGCAGTGGATATGCTTCTTCGTTGTTTTGCCCAGGCAGCTGCTTTGAGGAGCTGTCCATAAGGAAACTGGAGTGGAAGCCCACACTCATGAGAAGGCTTCTGAGGCAACAGAGTTTTCCATGCAAGGTAGATATTTGCTCCTATGTGCAGTTTTCCTCACAGTTCTTCAAAATAGTCCCTAGACAGAGCAACAGAGATGCTTCTTTTGGTGTAAATGTGGGGACCTTTTTTGAGTCTTGGATTATGTTCGAAGTGATTATTTGGGTAGACCTTGAATCATTTCTGACAATTTGAAGCAGGTGAGAAAGAGCTCATTCATTTCCTGTGAAGTGTAAATTGTACTGGGCCAGACATATATTGGTGAAAGAGGCTGCAAACACTTTACAGCAACTCTAGTCTATCATTGTATTTTATTCCTTCAAAATAAGATATAAAATCTTGGTGTGGCTACATGAAAATATAATAATATAAGTCAATATTTTTCAAATTTTAGCTGAAGAGAGGTTGTTGAGATTCATGCTACTATTGTAATTTTACCCCAGGGTGATATTGAACCTACAATTGGAAGTGGTCCAATCCAGGAACAGTTTTGCCACTTAATTTATTGTATGTGTGAATTTGGCACACTGATATAAGCCCATGTTGATGGATTTGCTGACCACAGAACAAGGATTATTTGTGCACGACCTCTACCACTCTGCATCACAGTATCATTGGGTTTCAATTTAGGAGAAACACTCATTGAAGGCATTTGGCTTCCATACTTTGTCAACACTTTGTGATATATTTCTCAAATGGTGCCATGGGTACTTGAAGAGCACTTAGCAGTTATTAATTAACAAATTATGGGGTAATCCTTTATACGAAAAGTGGGCTCCCATTTGAAAGTGAAGCAAATGCCACGGCAATTACTTTTAAAACAAGTTGAAACTATGTAGGTATATACTTAAATGATGCTCTGAGTCATTTCCTTCAAATAATTATAACTCAACATTGATTCTATTAACACCGAGAGATATCAAATTAGGTCCACAAAGATAAATTGACTTTATCAGTCCATTGATTTCATTGAGTCTACTCTGATTATGGTGTAGCTATCACCTGCTTGACAGAAAACACAACATTTAACAGAAGAATAACCCCTGTTGTTTTTGTGGTCTATAGTAAGGGTCATTGATGAATTTCATCATTTTGTATTCTGATCCAGCACCTTCCAGACTTAGTTCTGCAATAGCTTTTTCACTTCCCATAAAGACACCTCTGCTTCATGGGGTTGGCCTTAGAGGATTGGATCTAGAGAAACTTGACCAATGCTCTGCTCACACAGTGGGACCTTTCTATATCCACACTCACCCCTTCTGGGCCTGCACCCTCGGCAGGGGTGGTTTTGCCAACCCCTAAGTACAGCTCTGGATATGACTCTGGAACAACACATTGAAAAGGAGAGGGAGTAGCCCTTTGAGAGATGCTGTTCCTACACTGCCTCTCAGTAAGCTGGAAATGGTACAAAGGAACTCTGCTTTCTGTAATTTCATTAACAGCCAGCCATAGTTTTGTCATGTAAATCCTTTTAAATAAATGTTAAGTTGTTGTTATGCAACAGAGCTGCATAGTTTTTGTGCATTAGGAAATATTTTTGTGTGTTGTGCAGATGTTGCTACTCTAGCAGTACAAATGCAGTGAAAATAATGCTGTGTAAATTCAGTAATGATGTAAAAGTAATATAGGTATCAAATTTCACCACAATGCCTGCTTTGATTACAGTAACTCTACTGTTAGGTGTGTGTATGTGTATATATATACACAAACACTTCCTCTGAGCAACAAAGCAATAATCTAAGGATTAAAACACAAATTAACTAAAGACCCCAAACAGCAGAAAGCAAAAAGACAAAGAGCAACGCAAGTGCATGAATTAGCAGCAGAATCAACATTCATGAAAAATGTGTAAGAAAGGTTGTTGTAAGAAATATGATTGAGATTACATATACACCATACATTCAAAGCACACTCAGCACACATTTAAATCACATGACTTTCCCCAAAGAATCCTAAGAACTGTATTTTGTTAACAACCTTGTAGCTCTGTGAGGGGGAACTACAGTTCCCATCGTTCTTTAGGGGAAGCTATGTACTTTAAATGCATGGTGTGGATGCAGAGCTTTTATTTCAGCTAAAACTCACCAGAACTCAATTCTGATACCTCTCAGGTGGGCACCACTGCCATTCTAAGAGAACGAGGGAGGTGTCCATAGTGAGTTCTGGAACCTATCTTTCTAGAAAAATAGCACTATGTGGATGTAACCAAAATATTCCATCTAAAGCTGCCTATTCCATCTACATGCCTACCATAGGGGTTCTAACTCCCATTGAACTCATTGGAACTTACTTCTGAACAGACAGGATTGTACTCCACATCCTGCAAATAGATCATCCAGCCAAGAAAAGGACGGATGGTTAGGTGTTCTGAAATGTGCAGGCACACTAGTAGTTAAGTTGCATATTTGTTTATCTCTAGTAGAGCTAATAGGAAATGCTCAAGCTTGAATATAAAAACTTATTTGACTTTTCATGCTGCCCATACAAAACCGTTGCCAGATAAATTGAATGAATAAAAGAAAACCCTGAAATACAGACTCTGGGGCTAGGGTAATATTTTTAAAAAATATGTTCCATCATATCCGAAGGAAATTGAGGGAGGAATTCTGAAGATAGTTAAACATGGGGGGGGGGGCAAAAAACCGATGGGTTTCATTTGGTGTTGTGATAGGTTACAATCAGGCAACATAGAGGCAGAGTAAGGAAAAGGTAAAAACTTCGGTAATTAAAAAACAAAGCAAAACCCTGCACCATAAACATGTTTCCTGTGCTTCCAAAATTTCTTGAGATTCTACAACTAGCCTACTCTTACTGAAAGAATGCTTTCATTGAGTGCCAAGAACAGCCTTTCAAGCTACTGGAGACTGAGTTATTGAAAGGCCGCCAAAGTCCCCCACAAATGTATCCCTTCAGCTACTGTATCTTTGGGATCTAACAAAGTTATATATTTCTCTAAATGGAGGAGGAGAAGGAGGAGGAGGAGGAGGAGGAGCAGGATGTTGATGATTCCTATATGATTGCCATCTTGATGCTCAATTCAGAAGGACAAAAATGTTTAGAGTATTTTCCTTTGCATTCTTCTGTTGAATATAATTGCTTAGCAAAACACCTTTCATCCTTGTTGTACTTTCTCCCTTGGCCAGTGTAAAATGGTCAAATCTGCTAAACAACAAAATATTGTATTGTGGCAGCATTTAGATGCCTCACCTAACCCTTTAGTTTATTAATATGTATACATGTGTAAAACCTGTTACTCCCTGCCACAAATAATTTCTTAAAATAAAATAAAATAAAATAAGGCGGCAACACCTTCACTGTGAATACAGGAAAAGACTGGGGGAAAGTCTGCTTGCAGTTGCAGGTAGAATATTAAGACTTAGAAGGTTGAAGGTCTCCAACTGTGCATCAATTATATAGCTACATCCTACTGCCTTTGAACTTAAATCATTCACAATTAATCCTTATTAGCATAAGGGTATTCCATGTAGCTTGGGAAGATGAAGGCTGAACTTATTAGCTTTGTATCCTGCTGCCAAGGTGCCATGTCAGGCTTCAACATACATGTCCTGTGGAGCTGCATCAACCCCAAAAGCTTCAAAGAGTACACTTTCAACCACATATCAACTTCACCTTTAGAATGACAGGACTTCTTGAATAAACTGCAGATGTGTGCTAGTTTCACAGTTGCTCTTTGGAACCTTTGCATGGGGAGTAGTTAATATGCATTTAGGGTTGATCTGCAAGAAATTCCACCAATACACAAGACAATGGAGTTCCTTTGGTTATTCAAGTCCAAGGGGTAGAACAATAGGAAACTCCACATGAATAAATGGAAGTGTCCTGTACATTCCTAATAATTGTGACCACTTACTGTTTGGGGTTTTGTTTTTGTTTTTTTAAAAAAAATCTATTTAAAAGAACCATCATATTTTTCTAGCAAAAAGTCTGCAAAAGTATAATAAGGGTTTCATACGGATTTAGAAACAAAGGAGATGTAGACAGACTTTCAGTCAGTACAGTTCCCAAGCTCTCTTTTGTCAATTTCATTATTCCTATCTTGCGTGTTCTGCTGCAGCCATGTTCTGCTTGGGATGAACTAAATATACTCAACCACATGTACTTGAGCTCTGTTGCCATTCTATAAAATGAA
Source organism: Darevskia mixta (assembly GCA_034641385.1). Classification (NCBI taxonomy): domain Eukaryota; kingdom Metazoa; phylum Chordata; class Lepidosauria; order Squamata; family Lacertidae; genus Darevskia; species Darevskia mixta. The sequence goes on from JAWWNH010000029.1 coordinate 12,757,022, forward strand.
AAGAGAATGGAAATTTAGATTTGAGAAGTGATGGAAGAAAATATGCTTCCACAATTCTCAGCTTCAAGCTGGCTCTCCAACAGCCCCCCCCCAAAAAAAAACCCCATGAAGTTGCAGTGCACATTTACAGTTAGTATCCAGTCTTTGACAAACAACATTAGGAGCATCAAAACTAGAACTGTATGAAAATGAATTTCTTTCAAACCATGTGAACTGTAAGGATTTGGTGTGGTAAAGTTAGCTGTAAGTTGCCCACAGAATATGTTAATAAATAAGTTTAGCGTAAAAGTGTAGATATGGATTGACCAAAACCCTTTCATTCACAGATGGAGTGCTTTTGTTTATGGAAAAGACTGTGATTCAGCATAAGCTTTAGTGATCAAAAGGGAGCAATTTTTTTTTTTTTGCTCATTTTGCCTCTAAACCCTTGCACTGTGCTGTTTATGAAGTTATTTCAAGCCTGTAGAAAAGATTTCCAGTGAGTGCAGGGGGGAATTGGCAAAAAATTGCCCTGCCCTCCTTCCATTTGTGGGAGCCAAGAAGGTCCTGGATCCTGCCATACAGACACTCCATGTATAGATACCATTATATTTTACATAGATATACTAATGGTCCTAGTATGTATATGTGTGCATATTATTTGTTTGTGTGTGTATTCAGAATCATTTTATAGGCTTATAACATTTGAACTTGTCTTGCAGGCAAAAGCTAGTGATCAATTTTCTTTTGAGTCTTTCTGCATAGATTGCCTTCTAAAACAAAATATATAATCCGCAGTCCTTTCTCAAAACTTTGCTTGAGAGAGAATACCAACCTTGGTTCTTGACCTTTATTGTGCAATGTGATCTATGTGGAAATGCACTCAAGTTCTTTGATGTTCCTAGATCTCTGCATGGATGAAATCTCCAACCTATGCTGCAAAAAAACCCCATACATCCTACAGTGCTATTTTTCTGGAAAACAAGGTGCCGGAACTTATCCTGAACTTCTCCCTTGTTCTCTTAGGATAGCAATGGCACCCACCTGAGAGGTGACAGAGCTGAGCTCCTGCTGGGGAAAAAAAAGCATTGTAACCCCCAATGCTGCTTTTATTTTTCTGAAGAAGAAAAAAAAAAGCCGAAGTTTACTGAAATTCTGTCATTTCTTTGTAAACAATTTGCTTCTCTTCTCTTTCTCCTTTTCCTCTCAAAGCGAATGACAGATATAAAATTAATCTTGTATGTGTGTATTTTTTTAAAGGGGATATTTAAACAGCAATTTCCATGATAAACAGCACGTAATGGATCTTGCTGAGTGGAGTGGGTGTTTAAATATTTCAAGGGAACAAGAAATCCATGGCACATACTGATAAGATTTTAGGAACAGTGTAAATAATTAACATTACTGGATAAATGACATTTTAAATTGTAGATAATTGAAATAACCCTCTAGTTCTACTATCTCAGTAGGTCAAGAGTTCATCTCTCTGCATATCTTAGTTCAGTGTTAATTGTTACCATGGCCAAGCTATTAATGCTCGAGGAAACATTTGCCAAGCTGTGGAAACAACATACTTATAATTCTGAAAATTACCCATCTATTATGGGTTTTATTCAAATGATGGTATTAGAAACCTGATATCTGCACAGCATTCAGCACGGACCTTTGTTCAGTTATTATATAAAGAGCTTACATGTGTACATCTAATCATAAGATTTCTTGACTGTTGTTTAATATGTCATTAGCATTACAGCTCTCAGATGGAGTGAATTTATTCCTATCTTCCAAACAAGATCAATAGCAACTGCAGTTTTGCAGGTAACATCCCAAATATTCCTGGGGATTTTATCCAGAAAGTATCAGAGTTGGTAGTGGGTGACCTTAGATCACTGATTTTCAAACTGTGTTTCAGGAACCCTGGGATTTCTTGGAAACTTATCAGAGACTCCTCAGTGAGAAGATCAGTAATAGCAGACAAGCTTCCCTGGATGATAGCTTGCCCATGCTCTAGATCTTTCCCTGAAATGTATAGCAGGATAACATTGAGTGTGCTTGGGATGATGCACTCAAGGCAACAGTGAGTTCCTGTGCTCTGTACACACCAAGTGCACCTCAGAGCCCTCTGCCATGTGATTGTGCCTTTGGCAGATGAATTGATATGGAAAAAGTTATCTGAAGTAAGAAATGTTTTGAATACCACTGCTTTAATTTGTCTGCTCAACCTAAGGGTTGAGCACAGGGTTATACACATAAGATACATGCAACAGTTATGGAGCTACTTAATAACACTCTATTTTGGATAAACTTGATGGCAACAATCGCTGTGCTTGGGCAAGAGGATATTAGTTCATTCCGTATACAGTATATATATATATATATATATATATATATATATATATATATATATATACAGTATAAGGAACTGAGAATCCTGGCTTAGTTAAACAAGTCAGCTCCATCACTCCTGGTTTGTACTTGCCTTGTTTTGAAACATAGGAGAGTGTGTTTTCATAACTGCAATGATTCCTAGCATGTAGAAGATGAATACATTATCACAATTGTTGTTGTTGTTGTTGTTTAAATGTGTATGCTGCCTTTCCTCCCAAAGGAGTCCAGGATGACATACAACAAAGAAAAACATTAACTAAGTCCCCCATGATATTCTCATGAGGAAGCTGGTAAAATGTGGGTTGAATGAGGTAACTGTTAGGTGGATTTGTAGCTGGTTGACTGACTGAACCCAAAGAGTACTCATTAATGGTTCCTCATCATCCTGAGGAAAAAGTGACAAGTGGGGTGCCACAGGGTTCTGTCCTGGGCCCATTGTTGTTCAACGCCTTTATAAATGACTTGGATGAAGGAATTGAGGGGACAGTCATCATATTTGCAGATGACACCAAACTGGGAGGGGTAGCTAATGCCACAGAAGACAGAATCAGAATTCAAAATGACATTAATAGTTTGGAGAACTGGGCGCAAGCTAACAAAATGAATTTCAATAGGGACAAATGTAAGGTTCTGCACTTAGGCAGGAAGAACCAGATGCACAAATATAGGATGGGGAAACACCTGGCTTACTAGCAGTACATGTGAAAAGGATCTAAGGGTCTTGGTGGACCACAAGCTTAACATTATTGTATTTTATTTTTTTAAAAAAAGTTTTCTTTTTTAAACTGGAAATATATTGCTTGAATTGTGTTTCTTCAAATTTCCTACATGTCCGCTTATCATGCTTAAAGGTGTGGCAGTGTTGTAGGCCAGTACTGGCTCACCTGGTGTGATCCAACATTAGACAGCTGCTTGTGGGGGTTTCCTGGCCGGCATGGAGTTAAATCATCCTTCATGCCAGTTGGGAATTCGGATTCAAGCATGGCTGCTCAATCGGCCAATGGCAGGCAGTCTGAGGGGTGGGCTGTTCCCAGGGGGTGGGTCAACCAAGCCGGTAGGTTTCACTTGGGTCCACTCCTTGGGTCCAAAAAGCAGCCTGCCTATTCCCCCCATGCAGTTCCTTGTTGGATCTCCTGCCCACCCCTCCCTATGTTTTTGTCAATAGTGTACTGTGCTTGACCTTGCTATGGACAATGCTAGTTGCCTTATTTGGGGCTGGGCAGAATTCTCTTCCATCCCATGTCTGATGGTTTTGGCTACCTCAAAGCAATCGTCACAACTTCTGGCAGTTTAGGCATTGGATAAGCCTTAGTCTTGGTTGGACAGGAGGTTGTGGCCTTTGCCTGTCCTTCCAAAGGTATGGGGTTTCCTGCTAAAGGGATCCCAGAGGAGTTGCTTCTGTCCAGATGCCCAGGCGTGGGCTAGGGCCATAGTACTCCTCAAAGCAGCAATCCCACAGGGCCAATCCTATTTGGTGTAAGTCATAGGACCTCCTCAATTCAGGGCTGACCTCAAAATAAATACTTCCAGCAGGCACGCTAGATGTTAATGGTTATACCCAATGCCTATGCTAACATTCTTACATCTGTAAGCAATAAAGATGTGGCCTTATTTGACTCAAAGTATTTTGTTTTGTCTGGTTATTCTCCAATAAAGTTAGGGTGGGGATGGGGAGTCGCTGGCAAGCAGGTTTAGCCATATTAGTTAAATAATAAATCCATGTATGTTTTGCAATCTTCGTTGTTGTTTAGTCTCTTTGTCCTTTCTCTTACACACAATAACAGGAAGTGGTACAATAATTTAAGACATCTTCTCTCATCAGTGTATATTAAATAGAACTACTTTGAATTATTCATCAAGATACTGTTCTTTGCAAATGTATTATCAGACTGCTCTGTAATGGCTTTTGTAAACACCACCAGCATCAGTTTGCTTCAGTGGCTGAATATTTAAGAGAATGTGGGCTGTTTGATTCTTACAAATGAACAATTTGCACACTAAATATATGAAAACATTCTGTCAGTCTGATGCTCAAAATCGCTGTGCGGATTGGAGCTCCACATAGATTTTAGACTGGGCATAGCTGGGCCACCAACAGGTAAAATGCATAATAATAATAATAATAATTTATTATTTATACCCCGCCCATCTGGCTGGGTCTCCCCAGCCACTCTGGGCGGCTTCCAAAAGAACATTAAAATACAGTAATCTATTAAACATTAAAAGCCTCCCTAAACAGGGCTGCCTTCAGATGTCTTCTAAAGGTCTGGTAGTTGTTGTTCTCTTTGACATCTGAAGGGAGGGCGTTCCACAGGGCGGGCGCCACTACCGAGAAGGCCCTCTGCCTGGTTCCCTGTAACTTGGCTTCACGCAGCGAGGGAACCGCCAGAAGGCCCTCGGCGCTGGACCTCAATGTCCGGGCTGACCGATGGGGGTGGAGACGCTCCTTTAGGTATACTGGACCGAAGCCATTTAGGGCTTTAAAGGTCAGCACCAACACTTTGAATTGTGCTCGGAAACGTACTGGGAGCCAATGTAGGTCTTTCAAGACCGGTGTTATGTGGTCTCGGCGGCCGCTCCCAGTCACCAGTCTAGCTGCCGCATTCTGGATTAGTTGTAGTTTCCGGGTCACCTTCAAAGGTAGCCCCACGTAGAGCGCATTGCAGTAATCCAAGCGAGAGATAACTAGAGCATGCACCACTCTGGCGAGACAGTCCGCGGGCAGGTAGGGTCTCAGCCTGCGTACCAGATGGAGCTGGTAGACTGCTGCCCTGGATACAGAATTAACCTGTGCCTCCATGGACAGCTGTGAGTCCAGAATGACTCCCAGGCTGCGCACCTGGTCCTTCAGGGGCACAGTTACCCCATTCAGGACCAGGGAGTCCTCCACACCTGCCCGCCCCCTGTCCCCCAAAAACAGTACTTCTGTCTTGTCAGGATTCAGTCTCAATCTGTTAGCCGCCATCCATCCTCCAACCGCCTCCAGACACTCACACAGGACCTTCACCGCCTTCACTGGTTCTGATTTGAAAGAGAGGTAGAGCTGGGTATCATCCGCATACTGATGAACACCCAGCCCAAACCCCCTGATGATCTCTCCCAGCGGCTGCATATAGATGTTAAAAAGCATGGGGGAGAGGACAGAGCCCTGAGGTACCCCACAAGTGAGAGTCCAGGGGTCTGAACACTCATCCCCCACCACCACTTTCTGAACACGGCCCAGGAGGAAGGAGCGGAACCACTGTATAACAGTGCCCCCAGCTCCCAACCCCTCTAGGCGGTCCAGAAGGATGTTATGGTCGATGGTGTCAAAAGCCGCTGAGAGATCCAGCAGAACTAGGAAACAGCTCTCACCTTTGTCCCTAGCCCGCCGGAGATCATCAACCAGTGCGACCAAGGCAGATTCAGTCCCATGATGAGGTCTGAACCCCGATTGGAAGGGATCCAAATGGTCCGCTTCTTCCAGGCGTGCCTGGAGTTGTTCAGCAACCACCCGCTCAATCACCTTGCCCAAGAATGGAAGATTTGAGACTGGGCGATAGTTGGCCATATTGGCCACATCCAAAGATGGTTTTTTAAGAAGCGGTTTAATAACCGCCTCTTTTAGTGGGTCTGGGAAGGCTCCCTCACATAGAGAGGCATTCACCACCCCGCGGAGCCCATCGCCCAGCCCTTCCCGGCTAGCTTTTATTAGCCAGGATGGGCAAGGATCAAGAAGACAGGTGGTCGGTTTCACTCGTCCAAGCAGCCTGTCCACATCCTCGGAGGTAACAGATTGGAATTGATCCCATAAAACATGACTAGACAGGGCTCTAGCACTCTCCCGCCCCGGCTCTGCTCCCACGGTGGAGTCTACCTCCTTCCGAATCTGAGCGACTTTATCTGCAAAAAACATTGCAAAAGCATTGCAGGAGATCTTGGGGTCCCTATCAGACCCAGATGACGGAGGTGGTTCTGCTAGATTGCGAACCACCTGGAAGAGTCTCCTGCTGCTGTTTTCTGCAGATGCAATAGAAACGGCAAAGAAAGTTCTCTTTGCCGTTGCCATTGCCACTTGGTAGGCTCGAAGTTGAGCTCTAGCCCGTGTCCGGTCTGATTCAGAATGAGTTTTCCGCCACCGGCGCTCTAGCCGTCTCAGCGACTGTTTCATCACCCTCAGCTCCGGAGAAAACCACGGGGCTGTCCGGGCTCCATGCAATCGGAGAGGGCGCTTCGGAGCCAGACAGTCAATAGCCCTGGTTAACTCCACATTCCAGCGGGCCACCAGGGAATCAGCTGAAAGGCCATCAACATGGGATAAAACATCCCCTACCACTCTCTGGAAACCATTTGGATCCATTAAGTGGCGGGGGCGGACCATCCGAATCGGTCCCACCTCCCGGCAGAGGGGAAGGGTCGCGGAGAAGTCTAGTTGCACCAGGAAGTGATCTGACCATGGCACTTCTTTTGTATCGCTTTTACTTAGTGTCAGATCACCAACATCCATAGAGGTAAACACTAGGTCTAAGGCATGTCCGCGGCTATGAGTTGGGCCAGACTTATTCAGGGACAGCCCCATGGAGGCCATGCTTTCCACGAAGTCCCGAGCGGCCCCTTGTAAGGTCGTGTCGGCGTGGATATTAAAATCTCCTAAGACAACCAGGCTAGGTGTCTCCAGGAGCACATCCGCCACGACCTGAAGCAGCTCGGGCAGGGAATCCTTGGTGCAGCGGGGAGGTCTATGCAGTGATAGAAATCTTTCGCCTTGCTTCATAATTGACTTGGGGTTTCTTGGAGAAAACATTTTGTTGGGATTTCACACAGTGCTTCTAAAATGAATCATAGAATTGTAGAGCTGAAAGGGATCCATGGGTCATCTAGTCCAATTGCATTTCTGCAATTCAGAAAGAGCGAACTGTTGGGATCTCCCCTATTGGTTTTTTGTTTGTTTGTTCCGCTTTTCCCTATGTTTTCCCACATGTTCCCAAATTACAAATTGATAAGGAGAAGGGAAACCATCCAAAAGTCCATCCATCATAACCTTGGTCTCCAACTGCCTTCAAGGCTCCTGAGCATACTTAGAAGGTCCAGTGCTTGTAAGAATTTCCAAAACTGTAGTTCCTATTTACCTGTTCACAAGAGTTTCACTCAGCAATAAAAAAGCATACTCAGAAGCATTAATGACAGGCAGGAATCATGGGCACTCAGGTCTTCTTCTTTTAGCCTTCTTGGCTACTGATTCCCCTCTTGCTTTAGCAATTTCAGGAGGAAAGAGTTGAGGGAAACCCAATGTGGGGATGGCTGATAGAGAGCTGGCACCAAGCCATCCTGAGTAGAACATGACTCTAATAGCTTGGAAATTTCCAAACTGCTGGACTTCAAATTCCAGTCACCGCTTCCCCACTCCCCCCAAAAACCTACCACTTTGTTATTTTTAGGAGAAATTTTAGCATTTATTTATTGTCAGCTGAAACAGTTTATATAATCAAAATCCATGCAAAGGAATACTGTGGGGATATGCTATTATGAGGTTACCGTAATCACTTTCTTTTGGGGCACTAGCTTAATCTCTTTCCAAGGTATGGTGTGTCTTCCCATGCTTAGTTCTAAGGCACAATACTCCAGCAATTATGAATGAGCTTGATGCCTCTACAATCAAACTCTAGCACTTACTGCACTGCACCAAGGCCTGATTCACACATAACTGTAAGTCGCTGTTTACTTAACAAACCACAAATTCCCCACAAGTTGCCCGACATATGACCAAAAAACCAGTGACATGTTTCTCTAAGGTTTGCTTTGTTTCCAGCTGCTCTTAGGAGTTTGGTGAGTGGGTGGGGTGGTCAAACAAATACTGGTTAAGGAAGTGTGCTAGGATCCCATGCAAGGCCAAACAGAGTTGAAACAAACCAAGGTTCATTAGCCAACAATAAACCACAGCTTCAGATCATGGCATGTTGACAGTAAACAAATCAGTTTACCTGTTGGGCTGGTTCTATTCATAACACTAAGCCACGGTTTAATGAACACATGGTTATGTGTGAACAAGGCCTAGGAAAGTGCTTTCATTATTTAGGAACAGATTTTTTGTTTGTGGCTTTGAACAACAGCTAGGCATATAAAAAATGTGTGGACATCCCAAAAAGGAAAAAGGTCGGGAAGAGAGCAAATTTGAACCTGCCTGCCTATAAGATAGTGCACACGTGACTTTATCATTATACACTACTCCTATCAGTTAATCCTATTTGAAATTTAGTTTTATCACAAAATTTCAGACCATTTTATTTTTTTTAAAAAATTAACATACACTTGAGCACTAGGTCCTGAGGACTTGCTCCATTTCCAGTGTTTTGCTTTTATGCTGTGCAGTTTTACCTGTGTACCACATATGGTGAAAAGTTGCTGCTACATCTATATATTTTTATGAACAAATCCACCACTTTCCCTTCATTCTGCTACTGCCTTGTTTCTGTCCATTACTGTAACCAATTTGCTTTATGATTTGCACTAGGCATTTTCTCAAAATGGTTCGTAGGCTGTGTGGATATGACACCTATTTTCAAAATCGTTCCTGGATATTTTCAGTTGTATGGAGCTGCTGAAAGGCTTTTGCAGTTGCCCAATGCAACAAAAGGGGGTGGGGAATTTGAATGGTGAAAGCAAATTGACATATCAAACTATTTCTAAACGACTATGCAATACAGAAGTGGGTGGGTGCAGATGGTTTTATCTGAAAATCCTGGTGCAAGTACATGAAACTAGGCCATAATGCTTGGCGGTGTTAAACATAATACTTAAGATTTTGTGCAAGGACAGCAGAGACAAGTAAAAACATAATAAGGAGACTGGTGAGATAGATTGAATATTAAGGAAAATGTTGGGGACTACACAAAGGGAAAAAGAATGCCAAAGAAATCTTTTGGCATCGGATAATTTTATATGTCACTGATTTTAGTATTTTAGCCCAACCCTCTGCAAGTGAACTTTTTGTCAAATCAGCAGCACAATGCTACACATATCTTCCCTAATGAAGATCATATTGAGTTCAATGGGTCTTACTCCCAGGAAAATGTGCAGAGGACTGCAATCATGGTGAATGTGTTTCCTGTTTCTGTTGGACTGAGGGTGTACACAATTTGAGTAGCACAACTAGTACAGAAGCGCACTCACCATATTCTGTTCAAATGCACCAACCTCTGTCTTTGGGTTCTTAGTGTTTGTAGCATAAACCAACTGTGCACACTTATGCTTGGGTGTGATTGGTGACATCATGAAACTATTCCCCCCCCCCCATGTGGAACAGGTTTTTTGACTCTCTTAAAATTGTGTCCATGTCTTTTATTCATGGATAAATAATATGTACTGTATATATACAGCACTGGAGTTTACTTTGTTTTGTCTAAGTGCACACAGCTTGCATGGAACACTGAGAAAAGGCACATGGCATTGAATCTGTTCTCAGGTTTACTGCTTTTTACATTCTCAATTTAGAAGGAAACTGAGCTCAGCTTCACTTCACTGCAGCAGCGGTTGGGGTGGCATGGCTGCACCACTTACCTCACCTACTTCTGGCCAAGTCACTGCTGCATACTGGGATGGAGAGGCGGAAGTGCAAGGTGCCACGAATTACAGAGGCCAGGCTATCTCTGCTGTGGTAGATCCTTAAAGATTTCTGACTTCCAGCTGTTAAATGATTTCCACAACATAGCTTCCCCTCCCCACCACATGAATTAGGCTGTTGAAATGAAGAAAGCTAGCCTTCTGCGTGAAATGACTGTGAACTCAGTTCAGTTTGGGCACCGAAAACAAATTCCTAGGCTTAGAATATACTCAGACGTAAGTTCTTCTGTGGTAGCAATGCTGCAGTGGTGCTGCAATGAGAAGAAGAAGAAGAAGGGTTTGAATTTGATATCCCGCTTCATCACTACTCAAAGGAGTCTCAAAGCAGCTAACATTCTCCTTTCCCTTCCTCCCCCACAACAAACACACTGTGAGGTGAGTAGGGCTGAGAGACTTCAAAGAAGTGTGACTAGCCCAAGGTCACCCAGCAGCTGCATGTGGAGGAGCGGAGACACGAACCCGGTTCCCCAGATTACGAGTCTACCACTCTTAACTACTACACCACACTGGCTCCAATGAGGATACACCAATGAGCATATGAAGATTAGAACCTTAGCAATACTTCTAGAAGTGTTTCACTAATGCAAATAGATGGCTTGTCATATTTGACAACATGTCTACTTCACCATGGGTACCTACAATTAATCAAATGGTTCATGGGAATTAGCTTTAAACTTTTTTAAGAATAGCCTACAATCATTTTTAAAAGCAAAAACAATTTCTGCTCATGAATTCTGGTAATGGCATAAATTGACATGACATATACACACAAAAAAATCCACAATTGTTGATGAAAATACTTTGGATATGCCAGTAAATATTTGTCATGGCTGTGCATAAGTGGAAGGCAGAGATCAGCATCCAGAAAGGCCTAATCAATTGGATAATATCATTTAGGGATACTGAATAAATGTATGAGTGGCTGCATGCAGGCCCTTTCTCGGCAACTAGGATCTGAAGGTCATGCCATTTATCATTATGAAGCAGTTTTCCCCCTTCTGAGATGCGTCATGATGGCATTATTATAATTTGAGTGCTCCTCTACAGTGATTATAAAGGAATATTGGTATTTGAATATAATTTTCCTTATATTTAAGAAAGTTAGCATGTGCTAGTGAATGTCACAAAGAAGGGAAGGCTTGGGTAATTATTGTGACGTTCCCTTTACTGAAAGTGCTGGCTTATTTTATCAGTCCATCAAGTCAGATTTAGCATTACTTGATATTTACCTATCACCTATGCTGATGCACGTTGCAGCTCAAATATTCTTTTTTTCCTTTCCTGCTGCATTATTATGATTCAGATTTTGTCCATCTAACAGAGGCATTTGAATACGCATGCCTGCCACTAATTGTGTGTGACAGTCTCCCAGTTCATCTTACTAAAGATGTGTAAATGATTTACTCTTGTAATCTAGTGTGCCATAACTTGTACCATTTTTTTTTCCTGTGGAAAAGAATACTCCACAAAATAATTTTCGCATGTTTGGGGCTATAATGGACTCATGATAAATAAATAAAATAGTCTCCTTGGTTTATAATTTGTGAAAAACAGAACAATTTCCACCCTATCACCATGCTTCCTTGAGAATGAAAGGTTGGCTTTCCAACTTTGCCCTGAATCTTAAGTGCAGGCAACCTATGGTGAATGAAAGTGAAAGGGTCTCCTTATATCTTAAAATATAAGTGAGGTCAGTTTGACAGTGGGTCCTGCTCCTTGTCAAAAGATAGCTGGCCAATGAAAGCAAAAATGACCAGTGATGAAACTTAAGAGTATAGGAAACTGCTTTTGCTGAGTCATACCAATGATCCGCCTAGCTCAGTATTGCCCACATAATGACCGATAGTGGCTCTCTAGGATTTGTCAGGAATCTTTTCCCAGCTGAGCCTGTACAGGGTGGATCCTGGAGCATTCTGTATATAAAGCATGTGGCCCACCACTGAATCACATCGCTGTCACTCAGTCAGAGGTCTATTCCATGACATTTGTCCTGTTTAATGATATTTCATCCTGTTCCATCCCATTATATGCATGATTATATGTATTTTATATGCACCTTTCTGCAGTTTTAAATAAATCATGCATTTTTAAAAATATATTTCAATACATTCACTAGTAAAATATGCATTTGGTACCCATCTTTTGGGGGAAATATGTATTTTTGTGTGGACTTATTGTGCACACAAAATGCAGGGAGCCTTGAAATCTGACTTTGAGTTGCATTCTGGTCCACAAGCATGCTCGAGAAAGGCAGATCAAGTTGGCCCATTGTAAAAAGCAGACCAAATAATTTTCTCCCCCAGTTTTCTTTTCCCTTCCCACTTGGTGGTCTTGGGTCTGGCAGGCAGTTGACCATCCAAGCCTTATTCAGAGAGGTGCTGTGGTGACCCTTTGAGCACTAGCTGAAATAGGTCTCTTACGTGTCAAGGTTGGAAGCATCCTTTAATTTGTAACACATTTGGCGTTCTTTACATTTTGCACTCATGGTAAGTTACTGCCAGAAGCAATAGCTGTATAGGTGCCACCACACAGCCCAGTTTCAGGTTATTATGTAGTGGTAAGTCTTTGAAGCACTAGATATAAAACCTAATCATTGCTATAGCACATGAGGGATATGGTCCCTGGGAAGTGGAGGGGGATCTTTGAACTTACTTGCAAAGCTTTTGTGAGAGGGAAATATCCTTAAGTTGATGGTAGATAATGATGCCTCTCCTGATGGATCTTGAACAGGGTTTCCCAAACTTGGATCTTCAGCTGTTTTTGGACTACAGTTCCCATCATCCCTGACCACTGGTCCTGCTAGCTAGGGATGATCAGAGTTGTAGTCCAAAAACAGCTGGAGGCCCAAGTTTGGGAAATCCTTGACTAGAAACAGTGGGGGCAGTGGGCTAAGTTAGGATTTGTTTGTTTGTTTTAAACACACTAGCAAACACATGATAAGGGACATTATCATAGTTCAAGGACAGATCTCAGCAAGGCAAAAACACTCAAGGGAAGAGATGCAATAGGGCTGGGCTGGTGAGGGACATGACGTGGCCTGGGGAGAGTCCTAGGGGCCATATACAGAGGCTTGTTGGGGAACCCTTTTGGCCTCTCTGGGCCTGTGGTTCTCCACTCCTGATCTACATTGCCTTATCTGTCACTTTCATTTAGCAGGCATTGAATCCTAGAAGGCTATTTGCCAAGGATGTTTGCTCTCTCTTATCCAATTACCCTATATACTCGAGTATAAGCCTAGTTTTTCAGCACATTTTTTGTGCTGAAAAAGCCGCCCTCGGCTTATACTTGAGTGAGGCAGGCAGTGGCTCCTATGGAGCTTTCCCAGGTTTTTTGTGGTAAAATTGGGTGCCTCGGCTTATATTCGGGTCGGCTTATACTCGAGTATATAGGTATATAAATTATTCTCATAATTACAAGATTCCAACCACTGCGCCAACCATCTTAAGCTATGATATATGTGCTGAAGTCTTACAGCTCCTGCTCTATTTGATTTGGTGAATGGAAGCCAACCCTGACACTCCCATATTTAGCTTCCTTATACTATTCAAGGGGTCCTGCTCTATTTTCCATCATGCTGATTCTCATAAAATGTTACAACACTTCAGTTTGATGGGTTAGTAATGTAAGCATTTTGATCTACCTGGTAAGAAACACTTACGGGGTGTTTGCAGAATAATGAACAAAGGCATTGTTAGATGTTTAGCTGAATGTAGCTCCCATCTGTGTTTGAACAGCATGACAGCTTTCTCTTACACAGAGGTCACTAACCCTGCTTCCTGAGTGGTGCAATATGCTGAGTGAACACAGTTCCCCCCTTTCTAAACGACTTTTGCATCAAACTACAAAAAAATAGTATTTGTTTATATAAAATAAGGTGTCTAAAATATTTCAGAATGCCATTGTTTGTACTGTAAATAATAGTAACAAAATTAACTTTTATTGAAAAGATGTTGGACTATAGGTATCCTCACTTCAATCTTCCACAAACATCTTTGTAGCAATGACTGTAAAAGATTGATTCTGGATTGGATTATTAATTTACATAAAGTTAGGCATGTGCAAGCTCTTATCCCTTTATTTCCCTTGTTACTCCAACCCAATTTGGACATTATCCTCCATGCAATCATAATCACATGGAATGGGAGGGACAAGTTGGCAGGAAGGTTGTTAGAGTGTGGGCACACCAGCAGAGCCTATATGCTGATCCTACCTGCATCACATTGACCTTCCTGCTGCCTCATTTCTCCCCTTCAATCTCCTGGTAAGCAGCAGCAGCAGCAGCACACCTGCCAAGAAACCCACTTCATCCAGTGAGCCACCTTCTCAACACACATGTGAAAACACATTTCTGCATGTGAGAAGCAGTGGCTGGATTTGAGTATTTATCTGTACCTGCCACATTCATTGTTCAGCTTTGCAAGAATTAAGATTCAGTTTTTATGTGCCTTCAGGGGAATGAATGGGAAGTCTGCCACGATGTTAGGCTTTCAGATTCTAGCTCTCTTTGTTATTTTCCTTCTACCATTTGATAGTGGAAGTAGAAAAATATTTTTGCATTCTTCATTATTTAGGTATGGTGTGTCCTGGCCATATTTGCAATCTGGCTAATCCCAGATGAATTTTGATAACTTCATATCAGTGCTTTTTCAATTACTGTCCTCCAGTTTCTCAGATGTTTTCTTCTTCTTCACAAGAGGTTTCCATTTTTCTGCTTTGTTCTCAGGGCACTCTATTTGGCATTTTGGTGGGTACAGGCTTTTGATCTTAACCTTATTGTTGTGAGGTGTCAAAGGGTGGTATTCCTTTAAACATTTCTCCAGCCCCTGTAGCCTCCCTGGCTTCCTCAACTTCCTGATCCAAGAAAGCCTCATGGGAGGAGTTACTTCCTGATGGGTTTTGATTGAAGTGTGGCAGCAGGGAAGGCTGCAGATGATTTGTAGAATGAAAGAAGGGGCACTCACAGTCATCCCTTGGCCACAACAAAAGCAAGGTAAGCAGGCCAAAAACCCACCCGTGAGAATTTTGCTGATTTCCCCCCCCCTCCCCTTTGATGATTTTTGAATGCAATTCCTTTCCTCATTAACTGATGGATAATGAGTTGAGGAAAAATGTGGGAGAATTTTCTGGCACACTGCTACTTCATGTACGCTGTGAGAAAATGTGGCCATTGCTGCTAACAGCCATTTTATAGAGATGCATTTTCCCCCCTGAGTTCTTTCACAGAGAGGAAAATGCTGCTCTTGGATCCGTTTCAAGAGCACAAACAACATGGTTCACAGCAAATATATAAAGCACTCACTGCATGCTTGTTTGCAATCCTTGACCAAAGAAAGGTTTATAATTAGAGTAATTGTGCAGGAAGCCTTGACTTTGTCACTTATCTGCATAATGCATGTAAAGGCTGTAGTGTACTGCCGCTGTTAAGTTGAGCTGATTAATTGGAAGAACTGCATTGGTAATAATAGTAAAAGAAGGTGCAGTGGAGCAAATCAATATCCTTCAGAGGACATTCCTTGTCCTTTGGGAGTCTAGACCTTAACCAAGCTGTCACATTGCAAGCAAGGTGATTAAAATATCTCTGATTTGAGCTGATAATTTTATCCACCCATGCCTCTAATTCATAGCTGCAACACATCACATTTCAAAATGATACTTTACCTCCCATACTTTTTCTAAGCTCTGCATTTTATAATCAAAATTCTGCCTTCGTGCATTTTTTACAACCTCCTTCTGCAAATGTGTGGTATTTGCATGAACTGTACTTGCTGGCTGGTGTCACAGTTACTATGAAGCTGACTTATTCTCATGCTAGTGCATCTGACCAGAGAGTAGGTCCCTTTCTCTTTTCATTAATAGAAGCTTTCCT
Source organism: Darevskia mixta (assembly GCA_034641385.1). NCBI lineage: Eukaryota > Metazoa > Chordata > Lepidosauria > Squamata > Lacertidae > Darevskia > Darevskia mixta. The sequence continues at coordinate 12,772,854 of JAWWNH010000029.1, forward strand.
AATAAGAGCAAGTGTTTCTGTTTAGATGCGATCCCTCAAGATGCATTTCACCAAATATCCCTCCTGCGGTTTAAGCGTTCTGCTGATTTACATGACAGCTTTCCCCTGGCTGAACAAATGGGGGGAAATGACTTAAAATATTCATTCTTATAAGAGATTGGTCTTGGACTTGTTAAGATTTATAGGGAAATCACTAGAAAACACTCTTGGGGTACTATGTGTGTTACGTAGCAGAAGATGACAGTTCTGCAGTCAAGTGGCATTAGGTTAGGTAGAATTTGTCTTTCTAGCCCCAGGGAGCTCATAATGCTGCTGAAGGATTCCCTACAGTTCTATATAGAATTCCTTCCTTAATGGTGACCGTACAAAGCTTAGGGCTGTCTCTTGAAATATGTATTTTAAAGCACCAACCTAGTGTGTTCAATTAAGGATGAGCAAACATGGATAAGAGGTTTAGCTGTGAGCACAAAGCAAACACAATGCTCCGCCCAATTATATTGTCACTAGCTAGATGCAGAACTGTTGGGGTTTTCAAAGAGCTGCACTTTATATTTGAAGGAAAGACTGCTTTTCTGGTGAGCATGTGGAAGGCCTGCATGAGAGAAAAAGGATTGATGAGTACCTTGTAGCTTGCTGCATAACTAGACAATGAGATCACAGGGCTGCCATTCCTGGTGCTTTCCTGAACTTTAGTTCCATCCTTGGACAAAATGTTTAGTACCGGTAATTGGTTTGTGGGGTTAGTGACAGGCAGCATTCTGTATATTAGGTGGAATATAAACTGAAATCCATTGCCATAATTATCTCAGTTCTAACAAAGATAGCCCTATACTGTTAAGGGCCTAATTTACTAACCTGTCAATGTTAATGTCATATCATAGAAGCAAAACTCAGAGTTTGACATGAATGTAGATGCAAAGAGAAATGTATTCTGGCCAAGCATGTCCAGTGGCCTGCTATATAGTTGTCACAAGTAAACGTATTTGCTAATAAAAGTGTGGATTAGTCTTAGACAGGTAGAGAACTCCTTCAGTCTCTTAATTTACTGGAATAATTCATTAGCGAGCACTTTCCACCCATGACAGTCACAGGTAAATCCCAGACTGGAACTGCTAATTAAAGTTGCAAGATGAAGGGGAGCTACTAATGAAATGCTAGACAACTGATGGAAAATGCAAGGGTAATCTTGTATTTTTTTTAAAGTGCCATTATTTATCTTCACAAATTCATAGATATATCCTGCAGCCTTTGCAGTAAAATGTACATGTGAGGATTAAGATAGTAGTAAATCTGCTACAGCTGTTGAATATTATGTGGTTTGCTTATTACAGTGACATTGAAAGTACAGGACTTAAAAAAAAAATATCTAAGTATCTACAGCACTTCACAGAACAGTCATGGACACCATCCAACTGTTATTAGACATTACCGGTGTACTGATGTAATATGCAACCCAGTGTGGCTCATCCTTGTTTTGAGAAGGAGCAGCACTAGGAGAAATGAAGTCAGGCATCAGACAAAATGGTGTTGGGCACAAAAAATGGTGGATGCCAGCTTCATACATTGCTGATGACTTCAGCTTCATAGATGACAAAATCATGCATTCCTCACTACTGAATGGCAGGGCAACTACTGAAAGCTTCTGCCTTTAGTTGCTTCCTCTACCAAATCAATTCAGATATAAGAACTCCGCTGAAGAAAGTAACTCCTAATGTGATTCATATGGTAGCAACAATCATTTGTAACCCATGTAAACACTGTAGCAAATCAGTGGTAAGAACTCTCTTTTTTGGCTCTAGTTTGCGATGTCTTTTATTTCCTTTTTCGTTAAGTGGCAAAAAGAGAACCTGAAGTCATGATCATCTTCTTTCCTTTCCTTTCCTCTAAAAGGGCAGAACTATTCAGATGCTGAAATTCAGTATCCCAGGGGACCAAATGGAGCATGGCATATATTTATACATTTGATGCTTTATGTAAATACAAGCCATTCTCATGTTCCTCTCTTGCTGCTAGCAGAAATAATAGTGTACAGATCTTTAGTTTAATGAAAAAAGCATAAATATTGTGAGCTGCCTTGAGTTCCTGTCAGGGGGAAAGGTGGGTATAAAACAACAACAGCAGCAGCAGCAGCAGCAACAACAAATGCCAGGAAATGTACGAAGTTAACTCATTGGAAACTAAGCAGACCAGAACTACCATTTCGATTCTTCAGAAAGATTATGGGCCTGGATGATTAAGAAATGGATACCCATATTACAGGATAACATGGGTGATTTGCTTCTGAGTCGACATGCTTCTGAGTGGGCTGTTAGAAATACATCCAGTGTATGTTGCGGCCTTCTTTCCCTCAATGCAATTTAGGTATTAACTTTCACATATCTGCTCCATGTTATTGTGAGCACTGTATGCAAGCTGCTAATTGTAAGCCAAATGTTCATACCACAGTAAATCTTGTAAGCTTGTTTGCAACACCTAGCAAATATTTATTTCTAAAGCTTTTACCGTTTAAGTACTAATGGCAAGGACTGTGCCTACAGAATCATTAGCAGAAAATGTGATTATTGCAGCTTACACTGAAAATTATCTGAGCTCATATACTTGGCATACAAAGTAGCTGACCTTCTATTAAAAGTAATGATTGGTGGTGGTCATTAAAACAAACCTGATCAACTGCCAGGCATCTTCAGAATATCCTGGAAACAATTTGTCTTTTAATTCCGTGTGTGTGTGTGTGTGTGTGTGACTGAGTGACACTTTCTCCAGTGTTCTTCCTCTCTCAGCCCTTTGTTAGAAAGTTCTTTATTTTTTTTAGTCCAATGACCTTAATCATAGGAGCGCTTAGAGATATGTGGCTTTTTCATAAGCACTTCTGTCACATCAGAAATGTTTGCTGGTGTTGTCTTTGTAAGGAGACCTTATCAAAGACTGTATTTGAAAAATAATTTGATACATGGAAGCTGTTATCAGCAGGGGAGAAAGTGGATTTCCCCCTTCTAGGTGTAATATGTTGTACCGTCTCGCTAAAGCGTGAGAGACCTGACAAAAGTGCTTTATGTCTTGGGTATGTGTAAGGTGAACACCTCTGAAGCTGAGTAACAGCTCTTAACCTGAGCAATCCCCATTTTCAGTTAGAGTGACAAAATGGATAGTTGATATCATTCAAATGAGGCAGGTATGGGGAACATGTGGTCCTCCAGATGTTGGTGGATTGTAACTCCCTTCGTCTCTGACCATTGGTCATGCTTGCAGGGACTGATGGAAGCTGGAGTCTAACAAACTCTAGAGGAGCACACATTCCTCATCTCATATAAAGAATGAGGGACTTGTGACTGGACTACAAATCTCATTGTCCCTGACTATTGGCTATGCTGGCCGAAACTCATGGGAACTGGAACTCCAACATTGGGTGGGGGGAGATACATTGTCAGGAGGATAGCTTCAATAAATTAATTATTATTTGGTAGTATTTTATTATTATAACAAAACAAAAAAACATTTGGTGTTCTGATCTCTGGTACATACAGTGTTCTGTGTGGGTTTTTTTTAATGTATGAAGTGATCACAGAATCATAGAATCATAGAGTTGGAAGAGACCACAAGGGCCATCCAGTCCAACCCCCTGCCAAGCAGGAACACCATCAAAGCATTCTTGACAGATGGCTGTCAAGCCTCTGCTTAAAGACCTCCAAAGAAGGAGACTCCATCACACTCCTTGGCAGCAAATTCTACTGTCGAACAGCTCTTACTGTCATGATCATTAGTGGTCAAGCGCCGAGGGCCTTGTGGCGGTTCCCTCACTGTGAGAAGTGAGATTACAGGGAACCAGGCAGAGGGCCTTCTCGGTAGTGGCACCCGCCCTGTAGAACGCACTCCCATCAGATGTCAAGGAAATAAGCAACTATCTTTCTTTTAAAAGACATCTGAAGGCAGCCCTAGTTAGGGAAGTTTTTAATGTTTAATGCTGTATTATGTGTTTAATATTCAGTTGGGACCCGCCCAGAGTGGCTGGGGAAACCCAGCCAGATGGGCAGGGTATAAATAATAAATTATTATTATTATCTTCCAGCCATGCATCTTTGAGGTTTGTGAAACCGCCTTCTTTGTAGTGGCTGCCAAGCTCCAGAATTCCTTCCCCCTGGATGTGTACCTGGCACCTACCTTGTCCATTTTCATTGACATGCCTTGCTGCACCTTTTCACCCAGGCTTTCAAGGATGGCTGAATGTTAGCTTTTATTTCAGTATCTGATTCTCTACTGTTTTACCTAGAATTAGTAGGTAATTTATGCTTTTCAGCTTTCTATATGATTGCATTTTTATTCTGTTGTCTATGCTCTGGTAACTTCAAGGTTAGATTACTGCAATGCGTTATACGTAGTGCTGCCTCTGAAGACGGTTTGGAAACTTCAGCTAGTGCAGAATTTAGCGGCCAGGTTGCCCACCGGAGCAAGACAGTTTGAGCATATTACACAGATCCTGGTCCGACTGCACTGGCTACCAATTAGTTTCTGGGCCCAATTCAAAGTCCTGGTTTAATAATAATAATAATAATAATAATAATAATAATAATAATAATAATTTTTTATTTGTACCCCGCCCATCTGGCCGGGTCTCCCCAGCCACTCTGGGCGGCCTCCAACAAATACTAAAACATATCAAAATCACAAGTTAAAAACTTCCCTAAACAGGGCTGCCTTCAGGTATTTTCTGAATGTAGGATAGTTGTTTATCACTTTAACCTCTGCTGGGAGGGCGTTCCACAGGGCGGGCGCCACTACCGAGAAGGCCCTCTGCCTGGTTCCCTGCAACTTTACTTCTCGCAGTGAGGAAATGGCCAGAAGGCCCTCGGTGCTGGATCTCAGTGTCCAGGCTGAACGGTGGGGGTGGAGACGCTCCTTCAGGTATACAGGACCGAGGCCGTTTAGGGCTTTAAAGGTCAGCACCAACACTTTGAATTGTGCTGTATAGGTTTAGACCTATAGAGCCTTAAACGTCTCAGGACTGCAATATTTCAAGGACCGCCATTTCTCATATGAACCTACCCGGACCCTGAGATCATCTTCTGAGGCCCTTCTTCATGTGCCTTTTCCTTGAGAGGTCTAGAGGGTGGCAAGATGAGAATGCGCCTTCTCTGCAGTGGCTCACCGTCTATGGAATGCTCTCCTGGCACCTTCATTATATACCTTTAGGCACAAGGCAAAAATATTCCTTTTTAACCCGGCCTTTGGTTGATCTGTTTGACATTCTTTTAAAATGTGGCCTTTTTTGGGGGGGGGGGGTGTTATTGGGTTACTGTTCTTATTTTGATTTTATATATTGTGATCTTTTCTGTGAACCACCCTGAGACCTCTGGGTATAAGGCGGTATATAAACAAATAAACAAACAAATAAAATATCCATTTTTGATGAATACTGGGTAACAAACAAATATAATAAATAGTAAACAAACAAACAAACAAATGTTTAAACAGTTAGCCCTCATGTGTTCCATGGGGTGTACTTCCTAGAGAACGTGTTTAGAATCACATGATTAGAAGACTTTGATCCTAAGACAAAGTAACTTAAGAAAATTCAGACTACCCTGCTGCCCCAAACAAAACCCTCTCCAGGAAGGTCATGTACCATTCTAAACAATCAGCGGTGCAAGGGACAGCTGAGGAAGGGGAAGGAATCACCCCAGTTGGATGGATGGGGGTTCACTCAGGTTTAAGCACTTCTCCTTTCCACTAGCAGTTCCCCTATAACAGCAAATTGAAATAGGGAAGTCTACTGAAAGTTTTTCATTCCCACCAGGTTCAGTGTGTGCTCAAGGCCTGTCAATTTAACAGTCTCCAATCAAGTATTTAATACTATGGTGAACAGTCAATTCTTAAAGACCAGGTTGCTCTACTGGAGTCCCTTCCCACTTGAGCTAGGCCTGCCAAGAAAAACTTCCCCATTGCTGCTTTGAAGCTTCTGCAATGAAACTGTGTGCGTGAGTGCGTGTGAGCACACAGCTGGAAAAGGTAACATCTTCCCAGAAGATACAGCCTCAGCCTGATGATTATGGAGTAGCCTCTGCCTGCTTCGAGTGTCTCATCGAGAGCCCGTCAAGCCTGTTAACCCGGTTTCCAAAGGCTGCAGGCTGGGTAACATTGCATGCTGCTGATAAAATAATGGAGAGGGTAGATAGAGACGGTGCCAACCAGGAAACTTTGAGAGACGAGGCGAGGAAAAATGCCAGCTCGAAAGCAGAACGCAGCCAGCAGATCACACAAATGGAAAGTGTTTTAGTATGGGGGAAGGTAACCTCCTGTCACAAGGGAGAGAATGAGGCTGAAAGAACAGTTTTTAGATGCAATGTAGTGAGGAAAGTCAGCGAGGAGTCTTAACAGGCTGAGTTACTCGTGTCCTGGTATAGCCTGCCTGTTCATTGTGAGCTGCCAAGAAATATTGGGTGAGAGAATGAGCACACAAGGGAACTGCTGTGAGAAGGTACCATAGAGAGAGGAGCTAATTAGAGACTTGGAGAAACAAAGAAGTGGTGTGATATATTGAGTGCAGGGGGGGGGGGAACTTGCTCGGGGGAGCGAGTGGACTATAAAGCCTCCTGCTGCGAGGTAGAGTCCTGGATTTGTGCTGGACAATGAAGTCAAGAAGGTGTTGATGCATTTTGTGCAAGGAAAGGCATTGAGCAGAGCTGTTGCTAGGATAAACCCTTCTGTGTCCTACACTGGTCATGTCAAGCATGCCTTTTATTCTCCACTCTCATTTGCCCTTTTTCTCTTTCATCAGTGGAAACCAAATGGTCTGGCCTGTGCCAGCCCCTCCTCTGTCTATGACATATGTCTCACTATACCCTTTCTGGAGTCACTGTCACTTTCTCCTCTGTATGCATAACTCATCCCAGTGTCCCAATGTGAGAAAACATGGGCATCCCACTGGCAGGGCTTCATTTCACTGTACATAATAATAATAATAATAATAATAATAATAATAATAATAATAATAATAATAATAATAATAATTTATTATTTGTACCCCGCCCATCTGGCCGGGTCCCCCCAGCCACCCTGGGCGGCTTCCAGCAATTATTAAAAAACAAAACATTAAAAGGGAACATCGGGGCCATGCACAAGCTTCAGGCACATCTAAAACCATGCTCAGGTCATTTGCCTGGCTGTTGAACTAGAACACTTAGGTGACATTGCTCCTCTATTATCTTTCATCTCTCTTTTCAAAAACTCAATCTTCTTTTACTTTTATTTCCTCCTCCCCTTGGTTATAAAACTTTTTTTGCTAATTGTGTACACTTATCTCATTTTTTTTTTTTTTTGCAACAGCAGTGGGACCCTTGAAGACTCAGGCATGTCCAAAGTCCATTTCAGGGGCCTGATCTGGCCCACCAGTCAATTTAATCTGGCCCCCGTGGCAGTATATGTCCTGGGGTAAACTCCTAAAAAAAGCTCAGCAACTTCAATCCTAGAAAAAACTGAACAACTCTGGGGTAAAATTGAAAAAAAAAAGCTAAACAACTTCAATCCTAAAAAAAGCTCAAAAAGTTTGATCGGGCCTCACGCATGTTCACTTCATGAAATCTGGTCCTCTTTGAAAAAAAGTTTGGGCACCCCTGCTTGAAGTCTTCCCTAGTTCTCATGAAGCCACTGGTGCTCTCCCCTGGCCACTTCCTTCATTATGCCAGCTCGAAAGCACCTTCACTGGTGCTCTCCCCTGGCCCTGGCCTTCATTCCTTCATCTACCTATTTTACACTAGAAATCTTATGCAGAAAGTGTTGTTAGGCACTTTCAGTAGCTATGATGGCTTTGCTTTCTCTTCTCTCAAACCATAGACACAATGAAATGTGTGTTGATACTTGGCTTTGCAATAAAAATTAATGATGCCAATGATATTGTGGTATTAATCTGATTGTGACACTGACCTAACCATCCTTATTCAATGAAACCAGTCAGAGGGCAGTTAGTAATCTGTTCATCAACAAAATGTGCCCTTTGAGCAATTGATTGCTTTTGAACCTTTTTAACTGAGATGACTGAGTGCTTCTCATGCCTCCATATAGGGAAAGAATCACTCTGCTTTATCTGTTGTTTAAAGATGGAGGGTTGATTTTGAGTTCTCTGGGGGTAATTTTCACTTCTTTTTCTTTTGGAAGCGAAAATTGTTGAATTTGGATTGCCAGTTCTTGAAATCTGATGCCCTAGTGTGGCCTGATGGCATGGTCCAGAATTGGAGGACACCACCACTTTAAGGAACTCTGTCCAAGAATCTACTTCCTCCAAGTCTTCCTTCCACCACTTCATCTCCCCTAATTCATTTGAAATTTTAAACATGCACTCACAAATGCTTTAGAGGTTATGCTTCCAGCTTTCCAGTAAACACATGCAAAATTAAAATGAATGAAGAAATGAAGAAATGCGAAAGCAGAGGTGAGGGGAATAAAGGCTGCATCCAGACAGCATGTTATTCCTTTTTCGCGAGGTTCTTTACCTGATAATTTTTGCATTATTTTTTTTCACCTTTCACACAATTTCAAAAACTACTTCTGGTAGTTTCTGGTAGTGTAATCTAGTGGAAGGTTAGTACTGCTTTCCATGTTGATTGCTTCCAGAGAAAAAAAATCTGTTTGCTACCCTGTGAACTCATAGAATCATGGGATTAAATTTGGAATGGGACACCCCCCTTCTGCTTGCTGAATGTCTAGGCAGGTGAAAGTGAGTTTCAGCTCCAGGTATGATACAACTATAGTTGTAAACAACATCTGAAGATTCAGCTAACCATTAGGTTTCTATACTGTGTATACTTCTTATACAACCACAACCACACTTCAGGCAACCATGCATTTCAACATACATTATTTCAAGCCTTGGGACAAGCAGTGCCAATGTGCTTGCTTCTCATGTGGTCCACCCACCTGAGGACATTCATCAAAACATTATGGAGTGATGTGGGATCCAGTTATGGAAATCCACCTTTCTTCACACCCCACTGGGTGTGAACTGATTCTCTGCCAATCTCGCTAAAGCTATGTGGGAGATAGTATCTATTTTCGTGCCCTCGTTTCTTCTCTTCGTTTTGCACCAAAGAGGCACCTGAGGTCATTCATCAAAGCATTATGGAGCAATGTGGGGCCGAGATATGGGAATCCAGCATTTTTCACACACCCCTGGGTGTGAACTGGTCCTCTGCCAATCTCATTAGAGCTATATGGGAGGCAGTGTTTATTTTTGTGGCCTTGTCACAAGTGAGAATGGTGAGGATCAATGCACAGCTGCATTGATCAAAAATACCACTGGAGGCACTGCAGATGGGCAGCATAGGGATGGGGGAATATTTCAGTAGAACACATGCTTTGTATGGAGGAGGGCTCAGGTTCAACCTCCAGCAATATTCAGGTCAAACCTAGCAGAGACCTTGGAATGCCACCTCTAGCAGAATAGCCAGCACCAGACTAGATGGTTCAGTGGTCTGACTCAGTGTAAGGCAGCATCATGTGACTTTGAACTTATGAACCCATTTTATGGTTCCCTTAAGTAGGTCCATGATGGGCTAGTTATGAAGCTGTCTGCACAGCATTCCTTTTCATACTTTAAATTTCCATATGCTGACTTTGGTTCCACAGCTGAGCACCACTCATTTATTCCCTTCCCAACTCATTGTCAGTGGCCTATCTTGCCTTGTCTATAAAATTGCTCCCAGCTCTATTATTAAATAAATCAAATAGATATACAACGAAGTATGTTCAGCTTTTCTACACTCGTTCCCCTTTTGGCTTTCAAAATGAAAGTGGTTAACTCCCACAATGTTCCATTAGTGCAAAACAATGGTGGGATAAGATTAAAATGCCTTGTACATTAGGCACAACTTACAATACACAGGATAGCTCTCAGAGGCTTATTGCAAACAGCAGCCATAACAAACTGCCAGAAAGACCTCCCTAGAGTCCTGGCACAGATCCCTAAGCTCTGTCATTGACATTGCTGCCTGTTGTTGAGTTGCAGTCAAAGGGCCGTGGCAGGTAGCTGTTGCACATAATGATGCTTGGAAGGTTCAAGCTGTCATTAGGAGGCTGCCGCTCCTTTCATTTGTGGTCCACTGAGTTTGGAGCAAGCTGCCAGCCTGCAGATCTGCAAAACGCCATGCGGTAGCTACACAGGCTCCTTATTAAATACATAAGTCTTTTATTGTTTGGGGTGTCCCAAATCAATTATCATCCTGCTCTTTTCTTTACTTCTTTTTTTTTAAAAGGTGCAATTTGTGGTGAATACTAATAATAAAAACACCCTTCTGTACTATTTCTTCTTACTCTTTTTCTTTTTAAGAAACACTTTAAAAAGTTTAATCTCCTTTCTCACCTGAACACTTTGGGGAATTTAAAACTACTTTGATATCATATTATACCAAGGCAAGTTATCACTGAATAGTCTGTTCTTCTTAGCAATAATAGTGTTCATGCACCAGCACCTGCTTCATCATTGATGGCAGCAGCTGTTTGGGTTGGGGAAAAGGAATGAAACCTTGATAGTTTCATTGCCTTTGCTATTGTGTATTCAGTTCAAGCAGCTGCTGTAACCTGGTCTACCTGGGGAAGGAAACGGCAGGCTCCAGACGTCGCGCTGCTGTTGATCAGGCCGATCTTACAGATTTGGTTCATATATGCAGCAGCCCCGTGCCAGGATTTCTCCATGTTTTGGGAGTGTGTGGGAGTCATTTGTCATGCAGCAATGCTCCACTCCCACAAGGCACCAGTTGTGTGCAATGGCCCCTTCTGTATGGGTGCTATGTGCATACAGCCACTGCAATTTGCGTCTGACATGAAGGCACAAAACACAGTGGGTATATACATTTATTTTATTTAATCCTTAAAGGAGCTCAAGGTGGCATACATGGTTCTCTGTCTCCTCAATCAGCCACCACCACAATACTGTGAGGTAGGTTTGGCTGAGCTTCAGTGACTATGAGCTTCATGACTGAGTGTAGATTTGTACCCTGGACTCCCAGGTCCTTGTCTAACTCTATAACCACTATGCCACATGGGCTCTCACACAGCTCCCATGTGGACATACTGGCTTTCTCTTTGTGCAAGTATTGCCTGAGGGTGACCCCAGTGGCAGTATGTATGTGCTCTCCAAAGTGCTCACATGGGAACCACTGCAGACAAGAACTTGGCCTAAAGCTACAGCTACGTACATCCTGTCTACCCACTATTGTTCCTGTGGTTAAAGAAGTGGCTTTTATCACTGTAATGAGCCCTCTTACAGATATTCCTAGCTATGCAGCAAGCAATGTTCTGGTTAGCCACTGCTAGGTCCTGTCAAACATTTTGGTTTCTAGGGTGTTCATATTTCTATTGCACCATCCTGGCTCTGTATTGTAATTTGTATTCTGGTAAGTCCATAGACGTGGGTGGCGCTGTGGGTTAAACCACAGAGCCTAGGGCTTGCTGATCAGAAGGTCAGCTGTTCAGATCCCCTCGACAGGGTGAGCTCCTGTTGCTCGGCCCCTGCTCCTGCCAACCTAGCAGTTCAAAAGCACGTCAAAGTGCAAGTAGATATACAGCTCTGGCGGGAAGGTAAACGGCGTTTACATGCACTGCTCTGGTTCGCCAGAAGTGGCTTAGTCATGCTGGCCACATGACCCGGAAGTTGTACGCTGGCTGCTCAGCCAATAAAGCGAGATGAGAGCCGTAACCCCAAAGTCGTCTGCGACTGGACCTAATGGTCAAGGGATTCCTTTACCTTTACCTTTAAGTCCATAGAAAGGTGAAGCAAATACAGGCAGCTGCCCAATTTCAAACAATAAAAGATGACAAGCAGCAGCAGTTTCAAAGCATTGGAACACACATAAAAACAAGCAAATTAATCATGTTGTTGGCTCATCATGAGTTCTTTCTATTTCTTCAGATGCAATGATGATGGTTTCATGTGGTACCACTTGTGCTATTGCATTCAGTCCAGTTTAGTCCCTCCCCTTCATGTGATTTTGTGGCACTATGTTCAAGGGCATAACTCTGTGCATGCCAAACTGGGGCTTGCCATACTATTAATACTTCCATACACCTCTTATCATTTGTTCACTAAAATTACCCAAATACTTAGCTTCTACGTGTATGGAAGGAGCTTCTACTCCTTGGTCATTTTGATTGCTTGTCTCTGTATATTCCACAAATACATATATACACACACAGTGCTACAATTCCTTTTTTGGGAAGGTGCAACCAGAATTGTGTGCACACAGTATTCTAAATGCAGCTGCATCACAGATTTTTAGAAAGGTGATATACTGGCAGATTTATTTTAAAATTTCTTTAATACCCAGCATTAAGTTTGCCTTATTCACTCTGAGTTCATTGGCTCACCAAGACTAAGATATTTTTCTGGATAATGACTGCCAGTACGGAACCCATAAGTGAATATCTTTTTGGCTACAGCTTGCAGCACTTAACACTTATATGTGATTTTCACTAGCAATTTTGTTTGCTATTTATACAGTTTGGGTAGTTCCTTCTGGAGCTCTTTGCAGTTCTCTTGGGCTGTCATCATCCTGAACCATTTGGTTTAATCCACAAGTTAGGCCACTTCATTGCTCACCCATGACTCAGGATCATTTATGAACAAATTAAATAGTAGCAATCTCAGTTTCAGATCTTTGGGGATACCACTGTTTACTTCTCTCTGTCATGGGAACTTTCCATTTATTCCTACTCTCTGTTTAAGGTTGTTTAACCAGTTACTGAGCCATAAGATAATTCTGCTGTCTCATCTGATGATTGCTCGGTTTAGTGAGGAAGTTTGTCAAGGCTTTTGGAAGTCCAAGCGTATTATTTAATTAATTACCCACCACCCCACCTGCCCTTCATTGCAACTGGAGCATGGTAGAATCAAATCAAATCTCCAATACACAACACAAGTAAAAAGGAGGAAATAAAAACTTTACAAGATCAGTAGCAGCAAAAGCGATCAAAGCCCATCTTACAATGACTACAGGATTGTCCCTACCTCCATATTTGTTTATGCTCTCCAATAAATTTAGCCGTTTATAGAGCACTCTTTGCATAAATAGTTGTGATTCATCACAGCAAGGCTGGTTCTTCCCTGAGTTAAACAACCATGGTTTTAATAATGCTCTCTAATCAGTTTATCTGGTACAGAAGTTAGGCTTGTAGGTCTGTTCTTTCATGGATCCCCTTTTTCAAAATTGGTGTTGTGGCAGCTAGTCTTCAATTCTTTGGTAAGGACACATATTTTAGTTTAAAAGCTTAGCAATATTTGCATATGAGTTATTTAAGAGCGTTTAGGGAAATACCTTCCAGCCCCTATCACTTGTTAATTCACTCTAAAACTTCATCCTTATGTTTCACATAGATCTTGAGGTTTCCTTCCCACAAACTATGGTTGAGTAGTGAGACTCTATGCAACATATTCCACAAATGTGTTCTTTCCACTTGAAGAGAGGCTTCTAATTATACCTTTTGGTGTTTCATTTCCTAGTGAATGGAATTTGAAAGAAAAAAAGAAGAGGAATCTTCCCCAAGCCAAACATCCAAAGAATATTGAGTTAAGCCAACAATGTTTCTCAGGAAGGTTCCACATGTCCTCAAGCCTAGTCACTTACTATCATCATACTTCTAAGCCACTGGGTTGTCCCTACTGGCAAACTGGTGCACAACCGCCACTAGACCTTCTGCAAATAGCTAGCATTTAGAGGTAGACAGCATTCAACTTCCACATTGGAAGCTAGCAGAGAAGCTGTTCTACAGTTTTCTGCCCACAGATTTGTACTCCTAATGCATGAACAATTCAGTTCAGGGCTCATAAATGCTTGCCCTAGTATGCCAAAGCCAATCAGTGTTTTAAAGTGCAGGAAACAATTCTGGCAGACTGAACAATTATCCATATAATACTATTTCACAACAAATGCAATCATTTAAACTTTGGTCTATGTTGATTATCTGTACAATAAATGTCAATTGCTTTCAATGTTCTGCACATGAAATACTTTCACGATCATCTGTTATTATCTCAGCAAATAATACATTTCTCTGTCAGCTATTAATGGGGAAAACCACAGATACACGACACAAATTAACAATGGGTAGTGTTTTTCATGCACCGTATGCTTAATTAGAATCTGGTGCCACAACTGGAAACAACTGGAAACAAGCACAGGGCCAGAACAATTCATATAAATATCATTCTGGAATGTCAGTTGATTTTCAAGAGTTAGCAGCCATTTTATCCCAGTGGGCGCATTTTAGGAAGTGGCATGACATCTCACAAGATGGCTGCTATATCTAAAAGGTACCACAACATGGTGTAGTTTTTTTAAAATAATAATAATAATAATAATAATAATAATAATAATAATAAACTGATTTAAAAAGTACATAGCCATCTTTTTCTTTGTACAATTCCCCCAGGAAAGGACTACACATTGTGGTGCACAGTTGCTTTCTGAGAGCATTTCAAAACAGCCAGAAGGGATATTAGTTGCTCTAAGCAGCTGGAAAATGGTAAAGAAACAGAAAGGGAGCCCTGGACTACCTCACAAGTACTTTTTCTTTTTAAATAAAGGTGGGTTTTTCCAGGAAATGAGACATCCCAGAGCTGGTTTTGGACACACATGACACACATGAAACCAGCATGGGACAGAAGTGGTTGGATCTGTCCATTTGTAGCTTCCAGTAGTACGGCAGGAACAGGAGAGGAGTAAAGCCACCACTTGCTTGCTTCTGCTAAGGCATAGTTTGCCATAGTGTTAAGTGTGAATCAGGCCACTGAAAATAACTACAACCATTTCTGCTGATGTAGCTGGGTCTGGCTTTTCGTCAGCTGTAATGAAAGAGTTTAGGAAAGTGGTGACCTGCAGGAGCTCTATGAATCGCCTATTGAGTACAATGAGAAAGCATGGAGTAGTAAGTGCTAATCCCTGCATAAAATGAATTATACACACAAATCCCCGAGCAACAGTGCAGTTCAAAAATCATTATGCCCTTGCATCTTACCCCATAAGCTCTCTTTATTGCTATCAAAGAACAATTAAAGTCCACTTTGAACAGTTTTTAACTTCATTTTTCCTTCTAAAAGATTTCAGTTGTCTTTTTTTTTTTTTTTTTTTTTTTTGCTTCATCTAAGGCTGTTTGCGCTTCGATGTGCCCCAAGCCCACTTCTGAGAAATAAAGACACAAGGACACAGAGATTAAAGTTAATGTTGGTGGGTGAAATTTAGGCCACAACTTTATTGATTACAGAATGTGAGCGGTATTGGCTTAGGCACTGGCAAGCGAGACTATAACTGACTTCCTGCCTGCTTTGCTGGAAGTCTGGCAAGGGTAAACTCCTGAAGAGGTAGCCCAGCTACCATGAACCGACTTGAGCACCTCAGGGTTCCCCGGGTCGTGGTATGGCCCTAGCCCCTCCATGGGCTTCGGACAGGACCCAGACCCCTGGATTCCTTTAGCGGAATACCCTAAAGCATGGAGGGGCAGGTGATGACCGTACCTCTCCCCCCCACCACCACTATGCCAATGCCTAACCACCGCCTTACAAAGTTGTGACGATTGCTGAGAGGTAGGCGAAAACCAAGTGGCCAAGCCAATCTGCCAAATGGAAAAATTCCTACCTGGCCCCCATTTCAAAACAGGCGACTGAACGAAGTCCAAAGCAAGGCCAATGGGTCAGCCTAAGGAAGGGAGGGAGGGAGGGAGAATCGTGACACGAGGCAGAAGGGGCTGAGCTAGTCTCCTACCGGAGTTTAAATCATCCCGGCCATGCCCCCCAAGAGCCACCGGATTGGTGGCTCTGGCGGTGGCGTGGCCGGGACATTCCCCCAGCATGACGTGGGATGCAATCCCACCCATGCTGAGGGGAGGGGGTGCGCTCGGAGCCAGAGCGCAAGGCGTTCCCGCTGGAAGGCAGAAACGATTTCTTATACAAGCACAGTGTGTTTAGATTGCAGAGTACTATGGGAGACTTCTTAAAGAATGAAGACTCAAAGCTTTCCAAAATAAGAATAGTTTCTAAACAGGATGCAGAATATATAAAATTCCATTCACATCATACTTTATTTCATTGTCAATTTACATTATACATAGTAAGATACAAATTTTTGATTGCAGCCATCTTTGAGAGCCATGATGACTTGTTTTGATGGAACCTGAAATCATTTTATGAATGTTTCTTAGACACAGATAAATAGTAATATTAACTGAGAAGAGACCTTTTTCCTTATTCCTGTTATCCCCTTCCCTAAAGCTCTATGGATTTAAAACAATTCCAGGGAACAATTGTTTCATGGAATGGAAATATTGCTTGTCTTTTCTGGCCAAACCTTTTGCTGTGTTAGAAAATGGTTTGGGGCTTTGAAGTGAATATTTTATTTTGCAATTTCAACCTACCTTCACTTCTTCTTTTCAAAGCCTATTCAGCTTATTTACTGATAAAATGTGTCGCAGCTGGGGAAGACATCTATGAGTTTTTAAAGCATCCAGGAAGGCCAATGATCAAAACAGTAGAAAGATTTAAAACTCACCTGGAGAGTGCCCATGGGAAATAAATCCATGAACAACATTGTTAAGCAAATGATCTCTGGGTCCATCTATGTTGGTTTTTCACTGGGAAACTAAAGCATAAGCTTTTTGAAAATGGTATATGATCAATTCATCTAAATAAAATGGATTCAGTGATATAATACTTGAAAAAGAAGTGGAGGTACCCACAATTTGATGGCTAGATTTATAGCCTCCCCTGATATTGTAAGTATAACACCTGCTGCTCAAGAACCAAGGTGATCTATTTTATTTACTTAATAGTAAAGGTGCTGTTTGAGTTTAGACATTTGCCCATAAATTTCTTTGGATACAATTCTGAGGCAAAATGGGAGGCACAAACAGTTGGTAAGAGATCCTGGCAATTGTTCCCAATGTCCCCTCCCCACCCCTGGGATATATTTTGTGCGTGGGTCACTCTATATTTTTAAAGCACCTCCAAGACACATTTAAAACACATGACTGTTCCCTAAGGAATCCAGGGAACTGTAATTCGTTAAGGCTGATGGAACTGTAGCTCTGTGAGGGGGGAAAGTTCCCAGGATTTGGGTAAATTGTGTTCTTTAAATGAGTGTTAGATGTGCTTTAAATTGGCGTGGATCTATATTTCTTAGGCTATGGAAGCATAATAGAATTACATCCACTTCCTGCAGTATCCCAGTCAGTGTAAAACAGGCAAAAATGTTTTTAATATTTTGTTGGGAGACACCCAGAGTGGCTGGGGCAACCCAATCAGATGAGTGACATATAAATAAATATACTATTCTCTACTTGTACATGTGCTGCTGCAGATCAGTGGGGAAGGTTTTCTCCCTTCTGTAGGGTTAACTGTCCCCATCCTCTGTGTTCCCATCCTAGATATCTTTAAAGCATGTTGAGCAGGCAAACTCCTACATTCTTAATTGCATGCCTTAAAATAGTTAACCATTTTAAATGACTTTATTAGTTGACTTACATACTAGTAAGTCATTGTTGACATCCATCTGTCTTGAGAGACAATGGAGTGCACCTTCGGGGTGAAGTCAAACTGCTATGTTAGCAGCACCAAAGTGACCTCCCCAGGACTCAAGCCTGGGCTGCATGTATGAAGGTCCTGGGCTGCCCAGATGACAAGCTCCACCCCAGCCTCATTTATGTGGTTCAAAGAAAAGCAGAGCAATACGTTTGGCACCAGCTTGGCTGCCGGAGCTGCTGGAAGGATAAGATGCCATCCAACCATATTAGGGACTCCATTCCAGATTTGTGTAGAGTTTACTCCTTAGCCTCTTATTCTCCCAAATATGCCCTACAAAGCAGCAGAGGTTTAGGATCAGAGTTTTCATTGCCGGGCTACCTTTCCAGGTTGACAAGCCCCATCCTTTCCTATATTCTGAGGATTGCAAAATCAATAATGCTCAGAGCTAGAGTACTGGATATACTCTAAAAAAAACAACGAGTACTGCTTTGAATACCTTGCAAATGCTGTATGGCTACAACAGCAGCAACATTATCTTCATGCCAACTTCTAGTTCTTAGCAGTGTCATGACCTTATATACACATGGTTCTGTTTCCTGAAGCACCCTGTTAGCAGCACATGCATTTGAAATTACATACCACCAGCAGCATTCTAGTGTGCTTTCTCACATTAGGTTTACAAATGAAAGCCTGTTTCCTAGTGCCATTACTTTTTCATATTGAGTAGAACAGTATAATAGCTTGATTTTTATTTAGCTTGCAGTACATCACAAGTTGTCCTACACCCCCCCCCCAGGAACTCTGTAAAACAGTTCCTATTCACAGGTGATTTGTAGCTAGCATGCTTGGACACTGACTATTAAGGGACCTTTAAAGGCTGCCATTTGGTGCCCTTTGACCCTCCCTGGTCTATACCACAGACCCCTTCTCAGAAATCCAGTAGTAATCCTTAAACTTTGCAGTGATCAGGCATCCAAGTCAAATGAGACTTTGAATTTCTTCCAGTATGTTCTCAGCAAACTTTGCCCTTCTAATCCGATCCTCTTTCTTTGCAGCTATTTTTAACTATAGTTAGTGCAAAGATATTTTGTCGCAAATGCTTAAACCTCACACTCATAATAGAGGCAAAGCTCAGAGTTCTTTTCTCATACTATTAGTATTATACGTTTTGTTTTATTTAAAAAAGAGAGGGAGAGGGAGAGATGGATTGCATTTTCTTCTCCAGTCAGCATGTGTCATTTACAAATTCACGATACCTTTCCAGGTTGAGAGGCTTGTTCTCCATGACAGGTGTCAGGATTGCTAGTGATTTAAATTAATATTAAAAGACAATATAGGAATGGCAGGAGAAATCTGCTAAATCTCCTTGGCCTAAGACACTCGGCTTTGGACCTCTAATGCTTATAAAATATGAATCGCTCTGAGGCAAATTATTGAAGGATTCAGAGCACTGATATGTGAAAGCACAAGAAGATACAGCTGACAGTCGCTCAGAATGCAGATCCAACTCTTTTAGATACCATCTGGACATATAAGTAGCTTCCATACAAGAAAAGCACCAGGGAATTGAGTGAAGATGTCTGTGTGTTTATTGGCTTGTTTGTTTTTGTGGTGAAGGGGACATTGTGCATGGGTAGAACTTGTTTATTACTTTAAGTCGTCAATACCAGCATTTATTTATTTTTTAAAGCAGCAGCATTTCTAAATACATGTTTACAGGGGCAATTCACCCAGCGCTGCTGGTGTGCAACTGCCATTCATTTCAAGGAGTGTCATGCAGAGTACCTGTGCAAGCGCTGCTGTAATGAATAAAGTCTGTGCACCTCGGCTGGATTGCTCTTATGTTAGATAACCTGTGCATCATCATCAACAAAACCCCCTGAGGGTAATAATGGTATTTCCAACAAATAAGAGAACACTTGTACCTCCTGCAAAGTTAACTCAGGAGAATTTATAGACACGGGAAGCAAAAACAAAGTGTATTAACAAATGTTGCAGAGTGGCATGCTGATGTTCAGGGTGCCAGCCTGGCATCCATGCCTTCTTTAGGGAAACTCTCTTCCATTAGCCCTCTTCCCTATATCCCCCAACAACAAGTCATTCTGTGGGCCCTGACTGTTCTCTGTTCTCACTTGGCCATTTGTGAGGAAGGGTTGCCACCTTCCTCCCACATTTCTGCAAATTTGGGAGTTCCCTTGAGCCTTCAGATATTTCCTTCTTGTTTATATGTGGCACGTAAATTCACTATTTGATGATGGGCCATAAAATCAATCACTTCATAGAGCATTCTCTTATCTAGATGGGCTTTCCACAGATTTTTGTCTTTGACTCATGATTAATGCAAATATCTATGTGGTCTTTTGTTTGCATTTCCTTGGCATGGTAAAGAAAAAAAGTTCCAACCACTGAAGTGTGATAGCTTGTTAATGACAAGCCAGGTGTGCTGGAAACATTATATACATAGTATGGATATTTAGCATAAAGGTTCACCATGCTTCATGCAAAACAAAAACAAAAACAACAAAAAACAACAAAAAAAACAACCTTGCAGAATGATAACATAGTATACATTAACTATCAGCCACCCTGTTTTAAAAACATAGTAGTTAACTGAACACACACATGTATCAAAACAAGAACAACAAAAATCCAGTGGCAACAATGACAAAAACTGTTCATAGCCTAAATCTGATTTGCTAAATGGTACCGTGTGGAGCAAGGTCACTACACAGATAGAACCTCATAGCATAAAGTTCTGAACTAAATGAATGCCAGTAACCCAGGATCTCAATAACCACTTAAACCCACATTTTGAGCAAACTAAAGAAATTAATTCTGAAAGACTGCAGGTTACCTCAAGTATTTGTGAGGAGGTTACCTCAAGTCCAGCAGCCACAGTGAATGATTATTGGTTATAAAAAAAATTACACCAACGAAGCAAAGTTGTGCTTACAGTTGCAAGTTACTGTTGTAGATACCACAAGAAATAAGTTGCCTTTAAAGCCCTAGGCAATCAAATTGCAAAATCTATTCAAAACTGTGCTTCACAAATGTTTCTTGCAGATTATTTTCTCTCCCTTCAAAAAGAAAATGATGTGCACTATAGCCTGGGGCCAATTATGAGTGTGCTGACAGCAGCAACAGATTATAGTATCACAGAATGGTAGACTTGGAAGGGACCCCGAGCATCATCTAACCCAGGCATCCCCAAACTTTGGCCCTCCAGATGTTTTGGACTACAATTCCCATCATCCCTGACCACTGGTCCTGTTAGCTAGGGATCATGGGAGTTGTAGGCCAAAACATCTGGAGGGCTGCAGTTTGGGGATGCCTGATCTAACCTAACCTTTTAAAATGCAGGAATCACAACTATATCATACATAACAGATGGCCATCCAACCTCTCCTTGAAAACTTCCAAGGAAGAAGAATCTGCCATCTCTCATGGTAGTCTGTTCCACTGTTGAACAGCTCCTACTGTCAGAAAGTTCTTCCTGATGTTTAGTTAGAATCTCTTTTCTTGTACAGTCGTACCATGGTTGCCAAACGCCTTGATGCTTGTATGTTTCAGCTCTCAAACGATCAAAACCCAGAAGTAAGTGTTCTGGTTTTCAAACGTTTTCTTGGAAGCCAAACGTCCGATGCGGCTTCCGCTATTGTTTCTGGCATGCCTGAGCAATTGGAAGCCAATAGGAAGCTGCGCCTTGGTTTTTAAACGTTTCAGAAGTCGAACGGACTTCCAGAACACATTCTGTTCAAAAACCAAGGTACAACTGTATCTTGAATCCATTGGTTTGGGTCCTAGCCTCAAGAAGAGGAAGAGAGGAAGAAATGGAACTTACCCCGGGTGCTGTAAAGTTAGCCATTGGTCAATTCAGTTGCTGACTAGTGAATTGTGCAATGAATCAGTTCCCATTGAGTTGTGTGGTGCTGCTGTATTCTTCAAGACAAAAATCCCTTACTATCAGAGCTCATTCTGGGATGAGAAACCAAAGGACCATTCACTTTCATCACTGACCAAACATTTTCACTTGTAAGCATTATTCTTATTCTTATTCTTTATTATTTTTCTAAGCCACCTTTCATCTGAGGATCACAGAGTGGTTTACAATATAAAAGTCAATAGATTGGGCCAACTCATCCCAGGCATTCATGTTATCCACTTCGAGAGAATGTTCTCACCCCACCACGATCCCCCGCAATACCGTCCTGGTCTCATTTAACAAGAGATGATGGGTGTGTTTCAGATGTGCTCGTAGCATTACTGTCTATGTTGCTATGGAAGGTCCCAGTTTCCCTAGGGACACAATGTCTAGCAAACAGGCTTCCATTTCATTGCCTCCAATAGGCTTAAGAGGTCTGTTTACTCTTTGATACACAGATGGTTTGTAATAGAATGACTATAGTGCATACTTATTTATGGAGATGGTCCCTATAATGTCTGCCTGAAGTTAGTTCTTCCCTTTTTATGAGCTACTAGTCTTTTTAGTATCCTTTTGCTATAAATTCTCAATTATTCCCTTTAATGATATAAGGGAGAAAAGCAACTCTTCGTTTTACAGTCAGTTCCTGGCTCCTGTTTATACAGATTTATGGTACTTAATGCTGTTAAATAAAATACGTTATGAGCCACATGGTAAAGAAGTTGCAAATGCTGTCCAGTTGGTTGGGGGGGGGGACAGGGGAGTCAGGCAATGCACCCATGACAGATGATGCAGACAAGTTGTTTGTTTAAGATTCTTCAGAGTTGGATGCTTAAGTACCTTATTCATCATGTAAGCAGTGGTTTTCATTAACCAAAACCTGCAGAGCTCTATTATCTCTTTTCTCATTACCTGTGCTCTGCTGCTATTGTTTAAGGGCAAGAATACGTTTATTGACAAACCAGCTTAACATTGATTAAAGGGCATCCCATTTTGTGTGCAAATTTTATTACAGCATTTAAAGGAAAAGTATATATCCTGATGAATGAGCCCAATCTCTGTTTCTGCAGAGCTTGTTGTTGATATACGATAAGGGCTTTAAGCATCTTGCCGGATCAGCTGCTTACAGCCATGCTAACTGGGCCTAGCTTTTGATTATACATGCAAATCAGGTAATTATCTTGTGGTTTGAAATCACATGCACATTTTTTACATGGATAATTCTGGGACTCAGACCTCAGATGTCTGCAAATCCTTTTTTATACATGCATGCCATTCACTTTGGATTCTTCCTTAAATCCCCGCCATACCCTGATGGAATGTTAGCCGGAAGCGAACAAAGAATGAGGTATGCAGAATTTCCAGTCTCTCCATGGTGAGAAAACAGTAGCTCCCTATTACCTCTCTTTTGCAACATTTTGGTTTCTTGAGTAATAGGAATAATCTCTCCTGCAAAAGAGTAGCAATAAAAAAAAAAAGCCTGGAGATTGATTAAGTGCTTTAGCTTTGCTTCATCCATTAATCAAACTTGGCAGCTATTTATTGCCCTGGATAGTGCAAAGCAGTAGAGATCATTCTCCAAGCATAATAAAATGTAATATAAATAAGCGTATAGTAATATAAAGGTCTCTTATCTCTGGGCTCTAATATCGTAATAACGGGTGGTGTTACTAATATTCTTGGCCTGGGTGCTTTCAAAATATGTACGTTGCTGACCTTCAGGGTACAAGTAAAATTCTGAGAATAGATTCTACATTTGCATTAGAACAAGAAGAAATGATTGTTTCAAATATAAAAAATGGGTTCTGATGATAATTCAACTTGATGACTAATTAAAGTTACTGTTACTGTTATATCTCACTTGGGACCCCATTAAAATGAAACACTTTACAGAGCACATAAGCAACAGAGCTGTATTCTGATCCATTTTATAAGTTACAAGGGAGAACCATCTAGGAAGGATAGGAAGGATTAGAGATTGAGCATGAGGAAATTTTAATTACTCATCTGCTTAAAAAAATAAAATCATTCTCCCTCTGCTCACTATCTCAGCAACATCTATCAGTTATTTCAGACTGGGGTGTTTTTCCTACCCCACCCCAATCATTTCTGTTACTGAACCACTCAGAGCTTTGTATTTTGCCTGTGATCCATCATGTGGTGATGCACAGCCATGGGCAAAACCTTCCTTACTATTTTTACACGTATTTCCACTTTTCCAAAAATTACCACTCTGTGTCTGTTACATTTACTCACACAGCAATTCCACCATTGTTTCATGGGCAGGGTGTTGCAATGTCTTTACTCATCTGTTAGTTTGAATCATTGTTTCCCAACTTTTATATAGGTGCAGAAACCTTCTAAAAATGCCTTTACAAGGCTGACCCTGATTTTACAATGTAAATGTAGTGCCAGATCTTTTGGACTACAACACCCATTATCCTCCATCATTGGCCATGCTAACTCGGGACAATGGCATTTGTAGTGCAAAACATCTGGAGGGCACCATATTGGCTATGCCAACTTTACAGGCTAATCTCCTGCACAGGGACACTTTTCTAACCCTTTCCCCCTTCCTATTGTATATAAAGCTGAGCAGAATACATGTTGCTGGACGCAACACTTGAGCTTGATTGTGGAACAACTAACTGAAGGGAGTCACACTCCCACCCCATGTCACCAGAAAGGAACAATAACTGTTGGGAAAACCTATCGCTATGTTTGCTATTCACAGCTGCAATTCACTACTTCAAGTGAAAACTATGGATATTCATTACATTCTTAGGGATGTTTCATTAGCCATTAGGTTTCTAAGATTTCACAGTGAAGAGGTGGGGGGAGCGTAGCCACTTCAATTCAGTTGCTTTTAAAATCACTCTTCACAGGGCTATTTTAAGAACTAGGAAAACTTTAAGCCATTGGGGATAAATGCTCAATTTCTCCTAGCTCAGAGCTGCTGTATGATACAATTAATGCATTTTTACTTTTAAAACAGACTTCACATTTGTATGTAATACAACACATGGAATGGAAAAGCTTCTGCAATTTAGGAATAGAGCAATCATCATTCTTTATCTTGGAGATGATCAAATCCTGGGAAGCCTAGTGCTGATTTCTTCTGAATAGGTCAATGGCTTGGATCTGTGGGCACATTGCCTTCCACCAGTAGGACATTTCTTTAGGTGGAAGTAGTAGAGAAATAACTCATGTAAGAGATGATTCTTGAAAACTCAGTTTGTTATTCAGATTTTCAGGTGGCAACTGCACTGGCACTTTTCAATCTGTCTTTTATGGTGGAATTAAATGTGCATAGATAAAATATGGCGGCCTTTTCTGGATCATACCACCTGAGACCAGGTGGAATTTTGCTTGTTTGCTTGCTCCTTTAGACAGTGTGAGGCAACTGCCTTAGATACTAGGCAGGGGAGCATTGGTGAGGTATTAGAAGGCAAAGCTGTTTGTGTCACTCATAACATGCCTTATGCTAACTTTTTGTCCTCTGTTATGGTGGAAGAGGCTGTCCCATCAGCCGTGTCGAAGTTAGATTCACCTGCTAATCCAACTAGTTTCTCTACATAGAAGGATGCCATCTTGTCCTTTGCCTCAGGTAGCAAAATTCCTCGAGCCAACCCTGCCTTTAGATAATTTCCACCACTTTCTCTCTTAGTTTCCTTCTTACATCTGTTGTTGACTGATTTAAATAATCAGTTTTCAGTCAGCATTGAGAGTTTGGAGTTCAATATTTTTGGCAGGAGCGTTCTGGGGCCTTGATTGAAGTCTCTGGGCTAGAACAGCTGCTCATTAGTTTTCCTATGGAAGTCTAAAATGACTACAGTAGACCTACATTGTTCATCTCTATTGTATGGCCATTTTGTTTTGTTTCCCCTGATTGCTGTGCATAGTTGCAGCTGAAAACATTTCCATGGCCTTTGTGGCTGGATTATATTTCTTTACTAGCTAATAGCATGTCATTGTGATAGGAGATAGGAGGTGGTGGTGGGAAAAAGGAGGCCCCAGCTCTGCACCATTTGGCCAATCCTCATCATAAAAATGCCACATACATTTCCTTTGGCCACAAGGAAATTTCCATTGGGCTTCCCTATTGAAACCCCTTAGTGGGGAATGCTAAACAAATTGATTGTTTTCCTACCAGGACCACTCCAAGCTGGTGGCAGAGAGCAGGCAGGGGTGTGACGCGCCACCCACAGGGGCGTGGTTGGTGTCCTGGGGGCTTGGCGCTCCACCCACAGGGGCGTGGCACCCAGCGCGGGCAGGGGGCAGCCAGCTGCCAGAGGCGGTGCGCTCCCCCCGCAATCCTCTTCCTCCACCACTGCTCCAAGCCATTTTGATTTCTTGCTCAGGGTGTACTGTTTGATCCAAGGGACATACCCAAGGATTCCTTGCATCATTACAGATGGATGCATTGCGGCAATTGTATCGAAACACAGAGGGCTTTGTTTTTATGCCAAATGAGCTGCGTCCTTAAGTGACTGCTTTTTAAAATACTGTTGTATGCAACCCCAAACTGGAAGCAGGTACCATATTTTTATTTATTTATAAGAATATTTATATACTGCTGTATCGTAAAGATATATCACTGTGGTTTGCAGCAGTATAAAAATAAAAAATAAAACCAAACAACAAAATAATAAAAAGTTAAAAGCAAAAAATGGCCTTTAAAAACAAATGTCAGTAAACCATTGTGAGGGATGTACAGATATTCCTTATAGCCTGCATGGCCTGGAAGAACAGAATAGTTTTAAGCAGGCATTTAAAAGTTGGCACAGAAGGCACCCGCTGTGTCTCTTCTTAGTGACCTCTTCAAATAATTGGAATGCAGGGCAACAATTGCTGCATTTTTGCCTCATCCAAAATGTTTTTAAAGGAAATTCTATTTGGGGATTCCTAATCTATCATACAAATTAAATGAATCCAAAAAAGTTAATAGTATTGCTTGAGGTTTGATATTTTGCAAGTGGGAACATGCACATTCCCCCCCCTGAATGAGAATATAGCAATTGATGTATTTTTCTTGCCTACTGTTTGGCTGGCAGGAGACCTGTGTTTAAAGCTAATCATATTAATAGCAACTCCAGAGAACTGGGAACTTAAAGAGTAACCTTGCTTATGATTCTTCATTTCTCACTGACAGTGCTAGAAATGGAATTACAGTGCTGGAGGAAAAATAATATGTAATTTGGCTTAAGCCCTGTGGCTAGGGTCACTAATTTTAGATGTACTGTGTCATTATTACTGTAATACTTAGAAAAACAAAGCCCAGAACAAAACAAAACAGCTGTTCTTCCGAATGTCATCAGTAAATATGGTACAGAGTTAACCTTCTCCCAAATCTGCTAAGTGTATCTGCCTGTCAAAGAAAGTGAGTCCACAACTACTTAATTTCATAATGACCTACAAGCATAGGAGTGAAAACAGAGTAAATGTCAGAGACACTTAGGAACAAGGCTGCTCTGGTTCTCTTGTAGCATGCTGATGATTCAGCTTAGGTAGAACCATGCCCCTTGAAACATGAATATTTAAATCTGTTACCTACTACCAAATGTTGATGTTATTTTTATGGGCTTGTTGTGGTCCAGTTTGGCCATTGTCTGCCAGTTTCCCCATTGAATTTTAATATTTGGAGGCATGTATTGTAGTGATTCAATTTAAAGCTTTGATGCCTCAAGATGTGGAATAGGAAGACTTGCAATATGATAACTGTATCAGTGGTTGTATTCAGTGTAAGCACTAAGTTAAAGTAACTTATCCATATGCTTGTTCCACTGGTGAAATATTTTGCAACAATGAAACATTGTTAGAACGCATAAGCAGATTGCTTGGAATTTTGTTGCGCAATATTTTCAGGAGCACAGCTGTTGTATGGAATTCTTTTGTTGCACAACGTTAAAAGCCACCCATTTCCTAATGCAAGATTCATTATGCAAGCAAACAGAATGTTGGATGCAACCCAATATCTCTTTTTTGTGGTCCTTTACTGAAGTGTGCTACTAACATGAGTTTGACCAAACTGCGGGAGGCAGTGGAACACAGGAGTGCCTGGCGTGCTCTGGTCCATGGGGTCACGAAGAGTCGGACATGACTAAATGACCAAACAACAACAACTGAAGTGTACCTGCATCATTATACAACCCTGTTTGTATGGACACATCAGTAAAGTGGAGAGGGGAAGACATAAATGAACAGGGGAAACTGAAGCTGTTGTAGTGAACAATGTCATACACAGCACTGTTAGAAAAGTTGGGAATTATTTTTATTTTTTAAATCCAAAACACACAGGATACTATCTATTCCATTTCAGAAGCAAGAGTATAAAAACCCTGGGTGGAAATCAGAGGATTTAGCTGAGTCTCCCCATGCTATTTATTATGCATGGTAGAACCACCCAAGTGCAAGACTAGGGTGTGTGAAACCCTTATTTCTATGGGTGTTTCCACCTTGCTGTATGTCAACAGCACTTGTCTGCAGCATTTGCCTACAAAATGAAGTGTGCTGTTTTTGCAAGTAGATTCAAACACCATTGTGCATTGCCTGCATGTAGTAACCTCAGTAGACTTAATCACATATAATGTTTCACATGCAAAATCAGTGACATTTCCCTAAGTAGTGGTGTAATACAGATCTCAATCGTTGCTTCACTTGCATGCAGAACTTGCTTGAAGGTATTTTGTTTTGAGCAATGGCCTACTACAGCTACAAAACTTCATTGGTACCCTGGACAGCTCCATGAAAGCAAAGGCTGGAGACCTTTGCGGCAAGGAATATCTTTTACCAGCTTCATCTAGTATGGCATCTGTGACCATTTCTGGGCCTGGGTGGCAAGTAGTACAGCCACTTGTAACTTGTAAGATTAGAGTTCCACAACGCATTTGCCTTTCTGTTGATCTCGAAACTGCAGTTTTTGCAGAATGCTGCAGAGCAATTGCTGACAGGAATGTGACCCAGTCATCATATTACACCTGTGCTCAGAGATCTGCAGTGGCTGCTGATTCAGGACTCGACAAAGTTAAAGGTTTCATCAGTAGCTTTGTACTGGTCTATTTAAAGGACTAGCTGAGGTGGCGAGCTGGTCAGAGGGGCACCTCCACCTAATCCAACCCAGACCTTCAGTAATGGAAATTTGGATTGCTCTGTCTCACTTTTCTAAAACAAACAAACAAACACTGCTCTTATTTCAGTAACCCTGTCCAGATACATAAGTCAGTTATGTATACCCATTTTTATTATTTTTTTGTGTTATTGACAGTTATTTTATGGACGCTGCTAGGATTTTTTTTTAAATTAAGCAGTTTAAACCATTCTTCCTAATGAATAAATAATGCACTGCACTTTATTACCATGGTGCTGGTACCATTACAGCAGTACTGACATTAATGTTTGCTCCAGTTTTTTAATGAATGTTTTAAGTTGTTGTGGGGTTTTTCTGGTAAGCTTCTTAAAGGATTTCTGTCAAAATGTGGTATAATTTTTTGTTAAATAAATCAGTTGAAGTCTGTTGTTTTGTGCCATAATTAGATGCCTTGTGAGCGTCCACAATATGCACTTTGGAAATTATATTTCATGAAGCCGTTTCTTTTTAACTCTCTGAAGCTGAGGGTTTGATATCTGAGAAAGAAAACATTTGACAATGTGTAGCCCATTGGCCATCAAATTATAAGAGCATGGCATTTATAGTTGTTGTCCAAACCCATCTTAAAGCCACGAGCTCAAGACTTTTTTTTTTACTTTCACATAGCAGCATTATTCATCTGTATGATTTGTTGGTTAGCTTCATGTTATTGGTGATGTACAT
This sequence comes from Darevskia mixta, assembly GCA_034641385.1. Lineage (NCBI taxonomy): Eukaryota > Metazoa > Chordata > Lepidosauria > Squamata > Lacertidae > Darevskia > Darevskia mixta. Next base: position 12,802,080 of record JAWWNH010000029.1, read on the forward strand.
TGCTTCTGATTATATTTCAGCTCCAAATTATTACTGGCAGATATGACTATTTCTTGGCATCTCAGTTTATTATGTTTTGCACTCAGGACACAGCAATTCATTTTCCCTGTTCAAGTCACTGTGTCAGTTGTGTAGGCTTCATGATTTATTGCTGCACTTGCCTACTTTCAGTTTGGAGTGTCCGACTCTTCCCCAGATCATTTATTTTTTATTTTTTGCTTCTTCGTGTTTTTTGACAATGTCTTAGTTTCAGAAGAATTTAAATCTTCTGGAAGCCCTTTAATGTAATGCATCACCATGATCCAGTGTGATTATATTATGTAATCGTGGCTGCTTATCTTCTTTTCTTTACTTGAGCTTTTAAGTATCTATATCCTATGGTGGATGAGAAATATTTCATGCCTTCCTAAGTTAGTTTGAACATCAAAGGAAGTTCAAATTCTAATCCAGATAATGTTGAGGTCAAGACAAATAATTTTCAAAGATAAGGCAAACAGTGAATCATATGCCATTTTGTAAAATGGTTTGCATTTATTCACATCGCTCGTTCTGCAGGGATGCATGCTTTTCATGCTATACATAAAATCTACATAGTGATGAAATAAGTTTTCGGAATCAGTCTCTGATGCTGGTTATGCTGCCACCCGCATATAATGGCTTTCTGAGGAATGCTGTTGCCTGGTGTTCACTCCAGATGAGAAATTTGAATTAAGTGTCTGTGTGGATTTAACTTTTTTTTTTCTTGAAAGGAGGAAGGTTTAACTTGTTGCACTGGGGTCACATAAAGTGTGTTGGTAGAACCATTTAGCAGTTGATGTTTTAGTTATACAGTAACATATACACTTTACACTTAAGCATCTGTTTGGGATAATACTGGAAATATGGTTGGGAAAGGAGTACCCTCCTGCTTTCCAAATGGTAAGCATTAGACAAGTGTTTGTAATCGATTGTAATATGGGTAGAGGCAGCTGGCCTAAGTTAAGTCTTTATCATCCACTACCAGTATAATGCATTTTGTAACAGGACCCATCCAAGTAGTGATGTTCAGTGTCTGGGTACTGCATCACAAAATGCAGGGGGAGGGGTTTGTCTTTTTTAAAAAAATGTATCCCCCCCTTTTCCACTTTCACTCAATTTGCTTACTTTTCCACAGCTCTGTACCTCCACACCAGCTGGAGCTTTCCTTAGGTTTATCCTCCCCTTCTAGTAGTGGTAGTAACTTCAAAATACAGTGTGTGTGTGTGTGTGTGTGTGTGTGTGTGTGTGTGTCCGTCCCTCTATATCATAAATATATAAGGTTTTTTTCATGCTGTAGTTCACTTGGCCACCGATAGATGGCATAAGCCCTGCAAACTACAGCATGATGACAAGTAGGAGGAGCAGGCAGCTGCATCAGTGACAGAGCAAGCATTAATGACTGTCGAGTAAGAAAAAAGCAGAGATGAGAATGGGGGTGGAGACAATGCTGGGTAAATGCTGCCATTTGGGGGAGTTAGGTGAGATGGAGGAGGGGAGAATATAGGGCTGAGATGATTTTGCCAGGAGCTGAGGCCACAGAAAGAAGGAGCAGGAAACTATGGGGCTGAGATGATAGGGGGATGAAGAGAAAAAAGAGAGTGAGAATATGGGACACTGAGGAAATTTGGGGCACATGGAGAAATGGGGAGAATGAAGCAACGGAGGAGAAACTGAGGCCAGACGGAGGAATCAAGAGAGTTTAAGGTGAAGGGTGACTGAGGAAATGAAGAGAGAGCCCTAATGTGGGAGTGAGTGGATTGTATGCAAGAGAAAAACCAAGACTCGATGTGCAGCAAGACTTGATTTTTTTCCAGGAGTGAACCCCAGTAATAGATAGCACACTGCAATTTTTTTTTGCATCAGCTCACATATTTTGTGATATTGCATAGAATATAGTCTGGGCAATCTGCTTGCTGCAGTTATTCAACACTGGTGTTCTGCTGAATTATGCCTGCTCCAGCATAGCTATAGCTTGCTACCACTTCATAACCCCAGGAGCTGTTTTGAGGGTAGGTTGAAAATATGATTGTGAAACCGAGGCAAAGTCATCCTGTTACTAGGGTGCCTTGCCCTTCCTAGTGACATTTGTCTTTGAGCTGTGCATAATTTGCTGCATTTGTATTTTTGGAAATAAGGTCAGATGCAAATTTCTTACAGTTTCTGTGAGGCACTGAATGGAAAATATTTATGCAGCTTGGTGGCCATCTATGTAGCAGGAAGATTTCGATGCAAGCACTTGCTTTTCATGGGCCAGAACCCAGACACAACATTACAACATTTTGTAACTACAGGACTTTTCCTGGAAACTAGGGACACTTGGAGGGTATTCAGCTGGGGAAAGAATGTGATCTCGATTACTGTGAAGACATCTTCATTCTTTTGGTAGATAATGATTTGGCTTTGTTTTAATACTCTGTAGTCTTTCTGCTAATGTTATTTCGAAAAGCTTTCATGGAATTGGGTAAGGAAAGTTTATCCATATCAACGCAAATAAACGTTGATGCCTTTTCTCTGAACAAGCACAAAGTTGTTTACAAGAAGTGGGAATAAAGTCTGCAATCACCCATGCCAAATGTTCAAACTGTACATTTTTGCATGCTTATGCAAAGGCTATTTCTTTCAGAATAGGGTCCTAAGGGATTTTTGAGAACAGATGAAGCATTCTGTTAATTTACCCACACTGGGGTTTCTTATTTTGCAACACTGCAAGAGTATTGTATTATGAATGAGAACAGCTTGCTCAGAACCATGCCGTAATGTCTAGAAATAAATGAAGAAAACATGTTTGGATCAATTTGTACCCAAATTCTAGAATGGTTAGCTTTATTGTGCATTTCTTCAGAATGAAAGGAATTGTTAATTGTTGCTGGGAAGAAAGAAATTGTAAGAAAGAAGAAGAAGAAGAAAAGTATATTGCAGGTGAAGGTCTTTTCAGAAATGAATGCTGTGGTTTTGAAGAGAATTTCCAGGCAGTGTAACAGAGAATTTGCAAACTCTGTTTTTCATCAGAGAAGGGCTGTTTTGACCTGTCTTGTTCCACCCTCTGGCCCTAGGAGCCTTAATGGGGACCTGCTGCCTGAAGAAAGGGCTTTGTGACCTTCAGGGTCTAGGTATTAAAGTTAAAGTGGGGGTTCCTAGGCACAAATTCAATGACCTGTGCCTACTTTGGGATGTCATACTGTTGGATATTATCAACTAACCTATTGGTCAACTGTTATGCTCACCATATTTTAAATAATGAGTTAGTTTTTTAATTGTTAGTCTTATGTTGTACCGATACTAATATTGTTATTATGTGATCTGGTTATTGTACTTAAACTTTTAAAAATGTGGTATGCAAATAAACACACAATGACTATGGCCTCTGATTATAGCTAAGCATTATTCAGCACTTAGTACCATTACATTTGGGTTTGCAGGTATAAGCAAAGTCAAATTCTACATGTTTAAGGAACTGGTGTCCTTTGAAATCTGAATGATGCTGTATATCAAACTAACACTCCATGAAACTATGCAGCCATGTTCTTAGTTAAAACAGTAAAGGTAAAGGTAAAGGGACCCCTGACCATTAGGTCCAGTCGTGGCTGACTCTGGGGTTGCGGCGCTCATCTCGCATTATTGGCCGAGGGAGCCGGCGTACAGCTTCCAGGTCATGTGGCCAGCATGACTAAGCCGCTTCTGGTGAACCAGAGCAGTGCACGGAAACACCGTTTACCTTCCCGCTGCAGCGGTACCTATTTATCTACTTGCACTTTGACATGCTTTCGAACTGCTAGGTTGGCAGGAGCTGGGACTGAGCAACGGGAGCTCACCCCGTCACAGGGATTCGAACTGCCGACCTTCTGATCAGCAAGCCCTAGGCTCTGTGGTTTAACCCACAGCGCCACCCGCATCCCACAGTTAAAACAGTATTGTAGTTTAAAACCATGGCATGTCCACTCTGCCCCAATTTTCATTTGTGTTTGTTCAAGGCTATGCAGAAATTCACCTGTTATCTATAACTTGTTTTGTAGCACAGCTCCTTATTTCTAATTTGGCACATAGATTGTCCAGGTCAGTGCATTATTTTCAAATCTGCAACCATTTCTCGAAAAGTACAATTTCTCATGCCATCCAGAGATAGAGGACATTGAAAATGGTCTTCAAGTCCATTTTTAAGAGTACCATCCTCTCACATCTTCTCTAGCCCTTATCCAGGTGCTCAAAGCTTGCGATGATAGTCATGCAGGAGTGGCCTCTGTCCATTGGCAGGCTGCTACACTACAGACATGCTTCCAAATTCCTAGACAACACTAGGAAAGGGTTGGGGTAAGTGGGTGTGGTCCTGCTCTCCGGACTCATGTGATTAATGTCTTAACCTCCAAAATAAGACTTATGTTACTCTGTGTACTATTGATATGGAATTGATACCTGCTTTGTAAAACACTCTTTCCAATAACTCATTTTCTAAAATATTTTTTCTAAAATTTACTGGCTTATGTTTTTTCTAGTTCATTTTATTTTGGCCTTTCTGCAACTATGCACTTTTCCATAGGGGCTGTAACACATTAACAATGTATTGTTGGATTACTGAAACCTGTTATAAAATATCAACTAATTTTATCTTTAACCAACATGGTGCTCTCCAAAGTTGTTTGACTACAACTCACATCATCTCTCTTGAGTAGCCATGTTGGCAAGGACCGATGGGAGCTGCAGTCCAACAGCATCTAGAGGGATCACATTGGCTACCCTTAATATCATCTAAATTCTCAAGTCGAGAAGAAGCCCCAGTCTCCACTTTAAACATTATGTTTTGGACCAGAAAGTAGCAAGTGTTGCAGCTTGACAATTCCTATGTGACTGTGTGTCCTTGTACGGATTCTGCTATCTGATTTAGCAACGCTCTAATTTTTAGCGGGTAGCATCGCATTTGTTTTGTAGGCTTCTTAAAATGATCTGACCGTGTCGTATTTTTATTACCAGTGATTTCATACTTGATCAAGTCATTGCCCATCACCTAATGAATCTTTTATAAGTCATCCATTTTTCATTCATCAAAGGGCCCCGACATAACTGAAGCAATCCACCTGCTCCAGGGTAACTTCAGCTGTAATGCATGATAAGATGTGAAATATACCATGGCAGTTTTTATTAACATAGGTAGAGGCTACAATTGATACTGCCTTTTTATTGCTGTATTGCTTTCTGAAGCATTTGGTAACCTGCGCATTACTGCTTTTGGTTTGTGCCGATGAGAGCCACAGTGTAAGACATGTTTATTATGTTATTTCCCTATCTATACTACTTTCAGAAATAAATTGTTTGCACCTTTACATCCCTCTCTCTTCTTTCCATCATAACTTTTTGAAATACCCATTCAACACCAGAAAAATGCAATTCTTTTGGAAACACACTGCAATTCTTACCCATTCTGTTTGTGTCTGACTGTTGGGTATTGCATAAATGAATATTTTCATGATTCTTATAATGATTTTCTCACAGCATAACATTAAGGCAACTTGGGTTGTTGTTGTTTTTAACAACAACAACAAACCCAAAGCAGAGCAGCCTTCATTATGCTCAGTAATTACTATACCTAAGAGCAAAAACAAATATTAATCCTTTTTCCTTGGGATAAGTAGCAAAAGAAACTGTAATCCTTACTTACACTGAAGTAATGAAACATACAAGGTTTTCAGAACAATATTAGGTGATAAAACTGTTTTTATGGAAATACAAAAAACAACACCTGTATTTGGGGGTTGGGCAATATAGTATTCTGTGAATTTAAAAGTGGGGAGTGGATGAGTTCCAAAGCATGGGGCATCACTTTCTTTAGTACAACAAAAGTCAATTTTTAAAGAATCTAGAATTCAAAATGTTGGGCTGCAGGCCTACATACCGAGTAAATATTTCAGTTCCTGATGGTCCCCAGCAACCAAGTGCCTGGGATTTCCCTAGGCCTGCTTACATACCTACATCCTTATGAAGCCACAGTTGTTACTGTAGGAACAGCTGACTCCCCTGCTCAGCGCCTGAGGGCCCCAGTCCTGCCACTCACCACCTGGCCTAGGACGGGGCCTGATGGGCTCTATAAAGGACTGCTGCCGCTGCTGCTGCTGGGCAGAGAGGGCTCTGTTTTGTTTTGTTTTTTGTTTAAATTGCTGTTATTTTTTTACCTATGTCATTTTAAACTGTGATATCAATGCTGTATTCTTAGTTTTAGATTTTGATTTATGTGGGGGGAAATTCCATTTCGTTGTGTATTTTTTTTTATGTGGTTTATTTATTTATGACTTTTGTAATTATGTAAATCTTGTCATGTTGTAAGCCGCCTTGAGCATTGTTTTTAACTGTGGAACGGTGGCATACAAATAAAAAATGATGATGCTGATGATGAGGACACCATTTGTTGGACAAGTAATTCACTTTTTTAAAAAAAGAAGAAGTGGAAATTCAGGAATCATCAACAAAAAACAAAACACAACCCAATGTTCTGTTGGTATGGTATGTAAAAAGTGATATGATGTGGGAAGCAAACTATAATTTTGGTTCTCCATGATGGAATGCTGAGGTCAGTCAAAAATACTTAAGAGGGGGTTGCAGCCCCATCATTGATGCCATGTACAAAACAATTTCTTCTGACAGTGATAACTATTATCCACTATAAGCAAAGTGAAAAATATTCATTTCCCAAAGACAATACCTGAACCCTCGATGTTTGTTGATGTGGTTTTTTATTTAAAAAAACCTACAAATCCTGTGCTATGTGCATGCCACCTGTAGACAGAAGTGCCCTTTGCTAAATGTGAACATGTTTTAATAGAGGGAGAAGGGAGAGTCTTCTCCATGCTTCCTCTCATTATTAAAAAAAGCTTTGGTACAAGATTTATCACTGTTATTTCCATACGTAAACATTTTAGCATGCTAGAAGTCACAGATGCAGCTGTATGCCATTTCTCAAAGGACAAAAATAAGCACAAACAATGACAACATACAGTATGGGCAAAGGAATTAAACCACTCATGTGACTACTCATGGTTGTTTCTAGAGGTAACTTGAGATTTCTAAATGACATACAGGTAATTTGACTGTTGACTTCTCAGACTCCATATTCCTGATGTGTTGGAACTTGTCTCCTCAAATTAGCATAGGAAGCAGAGGAGTTCCAGAGAAAGTTCTAATTTCTGTGTCACCTGATGCAAACCTACCAGGATCAGTTTAGACCCATTGCAGACAGCGAAAATGTGCCAGAATGGCACTGTGGAGGCAAGGTCCACACTTTCATGTGTTTTAAATATCTGGAGAGAACCACTGTGCATTGGGAAGGGGAAAAGTCTGCCAACATGCTGCTGCTGTACCCAGTATGAATATCTATAAAAAGATTGGTATGGATTTCCCATTTTGCATTCAGTAAATCAGATGTGTGAATAGAGGAGAGAGAGAGAGAGAGAGAGAGTGTGTGTGTGTGTGTGTGTGTGTGTGTGTGTACATACACACGCATAGTTTACAGGCTGTAAGTCCATGTGCCTATTTTTTATTTTTTTAAATTTATTACACAAGTTTCATATACTGCTTGATGGTAATAAAACCTCCAAGCAGTTTACAAAAAAGAACAAAGCAATCAAATTATCATTAAAATCAGCTATTTGAAACATTTTTAAAAATATATATTGACTTGAAGTATTTTTTTAAAAAAAATTCAGACTCATTTGACAAAAAAAACTCTGGGTTTTTTGTGGTGCATTACACTGGGGCCATCAGATGTATCTTGGAATGTCAAGATATGTTGATAGTTCACCATAGGTGCTACTTTAGAGCAGTTCTGGAGCTGTTGCGTATGCGTATTCTGCACAGTGCTCTATTAAAGTTTAACTGATTGATGATTATAAAAAATGTACTGAGCATAAAATGCAACGGCAAATATTATTAAAGCCTGTAAATGACCTAGATATTTCTCATCGGTTGTATTACTGATTGCTTTGTTTTCATATTAAATGGAATCTAGATGTCTGGCTGTGAAGAAGACAAATTTCATTTCTCATTTGCAAGCTTTACTGAAATGGTGACAGCTATTTGAACTGGGTGATAAAGCAGATTGCATTAGGAATGAAAACCAAAGGGAGCTAAGCAAAATCAAAATATATCTTGTTTTGGACAAATATTACACTGTGTCCATAAACTTGTATTGCAGTTTAAACAAATTAATAATTTCAAATTATGTGCAAGATCTAAGCAATTGAAAGGGCAGAAAAAATTATTCTTTGCAATTATGCTTTACTTGCCAGCAAACTGCAGATACCATGGATCTGGATGAAATCCAAAACGTTAGAATAGTCTGCACAGAAGTCCTAGGTGGACGAGTATTGTACAATGAGTTGGGAATAATCAGGAGACTGAGATAATCAAAGGATAATTGGTGGTAATCAAGGCTAGAATAATTCCACAAACTGTATGTCAGATAATTTCTTATTCTTCATGGAAACAGTACATTCTGTTTGCCTAATTTTAATGTCCTTGTAATTATCACTGTGGTTCTTCCAACACCTGTCTGGTTGGCACACCTGATACAGACTAAATTCTGAACAAAACTGGTCATATTCAGTATGCATTTGGTGGACTATTATGTTCTAGCTTGTTTAAAAAAAATCTCCTGGGCACATGTGATACTATTTTATGATTATATGTATATTATTGAGCAGCAGCTTCTGGATAGTTACAACCAGCTAGTGGTTTTCTATTTATGTCTAAAATTCTGTGTGGAACAACTAACAGCATAAATGCTATTAGTTGATTTTGCTGGGATGTTGTTATTGGTACTGGGTGATCTCTAAGTCAAACTCTGAGTTAATCTATTGATTTCAATGGGCTTACTCTTTGTATGACTAATGTAGACCTGTTCCACCTTGCCAACATTACCATCCTTCCACTTCCACCTATTTCCAAGCAACTGTTGAGGGGTGTTGCTCAGGGCTTATGCGGTAAGACTTTTAACAATGAATGACTCAGTCATCCCCAGTTCTCCGAATCTTTGTAAAAATGTCTACTGAATCAACTCTAAGCATAGTCAATTAAGTTCAGAAGCTAGCTGGAAGGTTATGAGGTACAAGGAGAGCTTCATATCCATTACAGCATTGACTTTCAACTAGGGGATACAATCCACAAGAGAATGATAAAGATAGAACAGATATGTGATTAGTGCCTAGATGGGAGAGTGCCTTCGAAGCACATGCATCCTACCTTGGGTTCTATGACAAAAGAAAGGTATGAGTATGAATAAATAAGAAAAATAAAAAATCTTGCACAATGTCTCAAGATGTATGCTTACACCAAGGCCATGCTGTTCATAGTCTTCTGGTGGTTCTTGTGTAGCAGTTTGCAGATCAGCACTGACCTCTTTCTGGGTTTATCCCTGGCATTCCATTTTATCATGTTTAGCAATGGAAGCAGACACAGTTTTGTATTCTATCACACAGATGTAAAAATGGTCCATATTTTATGAGAGAGGCTCAGAAGAGAATACTGGCTATACATTTGAGTGAATCCATTAAATCTCATTTCATTGTTTGGATGCAAGTTTGTTAACCTATGCAATCAGAGCAGAGTTTTGTTATCTGCAGAGCAGAAAGTAGGGCATCCTTGCCCCCTCCTGCTTAGGCCCTCCTTCAGTTAAGAGGGTGTTGGAGCAAACTTGCCCCCATTAATGGTGGGAATACCATTATCCATGCCTTCTGCTGAAATCAAGGGAAGGGAAGGAAGGAAAAAAGCAAAACAGCTAAGCATTTTTTTGTCCATTATTAAGATAAACCATCTTCCTTTTACAATGGTAGTTTAATTGTCCACACCAGCTATTTCCTGCTGTTCAGCAATAAGAGCAACTAATGGCAGTGAAGTGCATTTTGAAGTATGCCATCATTACTTATGTGGGTACTGTGGTAAATGAAATGTACAATTTAACCTAGAAGTATGGTATGTTTAAGTAATTTCTCTCTTTCCCCTAGAATTTGACCTCAGATAAGCTTAACACCTGTTCCAAAGATTTTCTACAGCTATTGGCACATATGACTACTGTACTTGATCAGTGGCTCAGGAAAAACTTTAGGACAGTCCAGTCCCCGTCCCCCCCCCACTGTGTGATGTTTGGGATTGATCTATATCATCTGTACAAATTTTCCAGTGCTGCTCACATGGCAACTTCTGTAGAGGTTTGTTTCTGCATATCTACTGACCTGTGAGATGTTCCTTCCAGTGTGCAAAGCAAATTAATTTAAGAGCAAGTATGTGACGTAAGGCTCTTTGGATACTAACGTTCCATTTCAAAAAGGGCAGACCAGCTGAGTGGCTAGCTGCTACTCCTGTGCAAAACACACACACACACACACACACAGAGAGAGAGAGAGAGAGAGAGAGAGAGAGAGAGAGAGAGATGACAGGAACAGAATGATGAATTGTCAACAGCATGAAAAGATGAACTGGACGCAGAAGGGTGAAAGAAAGGGAATGTTTCTTTTTTTGTTTCCTGTGCCTGGCTTTTATGACTCATGCGTAACACAGTTTCTTTGTAAAGAAAGCGGTTGCAAGTGGTAGAAACAGTGTTGCATGCCCAATGCCATGGGTTCAGTCACTGGCATCTGATCCAGGATAGCTACTTGAAGGCTAGCAGCTTCAAGTGAGGGTAGATGGTACTGGACAGGTGATTGTTGGTCTGATTTAAGGGCTGTGCATCTTTACATTGGTGTACAGTCAGGATGCCTGCATGTGGGAGTGTGCCCATGAACTCTTCCTCACCTCCATGTGCTATTAGCATCGAAAGCCTATGGCCTATACACACTATGTGCATTTCACAGGGCTACCAGTCATGGTAGGATCCTTATGTATATACTCCATCCCTGCATAATCCCTTTCTTAAGTTATGCTGAACACATGAAAAGAAAGACAAGAACTTGCTGGAACAGTCACTCTCCCGCCTGTATGCATGTTGACAGTGCAATGTAACATGTGGCACTCCTTTAGTGATAATGTATTATGATGCATTACACACAACTAACAAACCACCGAATGAGAAGCAAACTAGATGTGAAGTAACAAAGTTTAAAACTAAAATAAATATTTGGAGTTACTCACTGTGTTGTCTGGTTTTGCTCCAGATGTAAAGCATGTGTAACTCCAAAGTGATTGGGGTGCATAATTACATAAGCATTGAGTGCAGCGGGAAATGGATTTCATCTACTGCTTATTTGCACGCAGACTCAATGGCTAGTGTGGTGTAGTGGTTAGAGTGTTGGCATAGGACTTGGGAGGCCTGGTTTCAAATATCCACTCAGTTCATTATATTCACAGGACCAGTCACTGCCTCTCAGGCTAACCTAACTCACAGGGTTGTTGTGTGGATTAAATGAGGAGGAGGAGGAGAACCATGTATGCCACCTTGAGCTCCTTGGAGAAAAAGGTGGAGAAGAAATGCAAGAAATAAATAATCTCAAAATGTGCACCTGCACCCTGTGTGTACATACATTTCCCAATCCAGGAAAAGAAACCACTCGTGCATATTGTTTCCACTTGCTTAACACCATTGCTGGGCATCTATTACATTAGCTGCATCACATCTCTTCACTACTTTTATTAAATTCCTGCATATGCATAGAAATTTTTATAGCCTTCTGAACAATAGATTTATTGCACATAGATGGCTTGGAGCTGTAAGCTAAATATAGAGGATTAAGCAAGAGAAACTTTTTAATCAACCTCTCACACTATCCACTATAATACAGAAATCAATTTCTGAATAGATAATATGTTCCATAATTGAAATGAAGAGTGGGAATTTCGTCAGACTGGAAGGATTTTGTTGTATCAGGCTTACAATATACACAACAGAACAGTTTCCAGTTTTGCGAAGCTGGACTAATTTTTTCCCCTTTTTGCTACTGTTTTTGTTACTATGATTATTAAGTTATTCAGTCACTCAGTTATGTTCAGTCATTCAGCTCAGTTATGGGCCACAAGCCAATACTTGCCTAATATTCCCATGCAGTCTGGTTCTATTTAAATATAAAATAAAGGGGCAGCATTGCTCGGGGGGGGGGGATATTCTGTACAATTAGATTCTTCCTAAAGATGTTTCAGATATGGCAACTTGCTAATAAACATAATTGCCAAAGTCTATGAATCTTTTGATGGTGATAGTTTATATTTCTCATATATTTCCAATCACATTAGAGCATCAGTCAATACATTCCTGTGTCTTTTCCATTACCCTTTAGATAACCCAATATCCTTTAGATAGCCCAATAAAATTACAATAGGCCTTAATGGCACTCATGATGTCCTTAATAAGAAAACCACTACCTGATTACAGTTCCACTGTAAGCATATGCAAATCTGATTACATATCCAGAATCTAGTTTGTTTAACATCCCAGTTCATTTTCCTTTCTATACCAGTTTCACAGAGTATGGGAATACCCCTTCCTCCCTGTGCTTCAAAATGTCTATTATTGTTTCTCAGGGGCACCTAGATTTCTGGACATGTCACTAAATGTCAGTACTTAAATTATTAAATGGAGCTGTATATTAAGTATACATGCCAAACATATAATTTTCTTCCCTTAAAAGATTAAAAAAGAACAAAGCATGAGTGCTTGTGTTGACAACACATGGCTAAGAATCATGATCTGCTCTGCCACAGAAATCTTTGCACTCCTAGTTCTTCCTTTGCTAACCTAGTGCCCTCCAGATGTTCTGGATTACCCCTCCCAACAGCCCCTTCCCAACACAAGTGGCTCTAGCACAAGGGTTCCAGAGTGTGGTCCATGGGCCACTAGAGGTCTGCAAACTTAATTTAGGTGATCCGTATCATGTCTGTGGGTTTGTGGTTCAGAGCAGGAGGTGGCACATACATTGCATTAAATATTCATATTGGCTTTTTTATATTTTTGCTTCTTTTAATTTTCTTTGACTTCTATGGAATTCAAACTGCAATACAACAAAATACAATATATAAGAAATGAACGAAGCAATAAAGATACAATTAAAAATCATACAGAACCTGTCACAGTGCATTACAAGTGCAACAACAAGCAAAATCATTAAGTATTTGGCCAAGACCCTTGGCAAGCTTTAAGTGGTCCATGGGAGTTGGGGAGTTTGAGAACCACGGCCCTAGTGAGTTTAGAAATTATGCCCTCTTAGCTGTGCTTCTACAGTTCAGTGAGTAATCATATAGCTAATAAGGCAGAAGTCTATAAGGGAAGTTTCTATTGTTATCCTGTTGGTTTGTTTTTCTTTCTTTCAGCATAAGAAGTGCAAAACCTATTTATTTATTTCATTTATGAATTGCTTCCTGTGAAATGTCTAAAAGCAATTTCACAATAAAGAACATCAACAATTAAAGCAATTTCATATATAAAAACCATTCCAAATCCAATACAGATAGAACTGGGATGAAAATCTCCACTTAAAAAGCTTTTTGATAAAGAAGGTCTTCAAAAGGAATGGAAAATACAATAGAGGCGCCAATTCTCTAATGGGTCATATGCTGTTGATATTAAATTTTTAAAGCCAAATTTCTCTCAATTAATAATGCACTATTAAAAAGCAAAGACTTAAACATGCAACAGTCTCACTAGTTCTTTCCCATTTTTGGCAGCAGCCCAGATCTTTCCTTTTAAGACTGTTTTTATATATATATTAGAAGAATAAACATACAAATATTTTATTATCATTTTCAAATTGGCTACAGAATGTTGAAACAAAACTGGGTGAAATAAAAGAATGCACTGCAACTTTGGTACCCTTTATGTCCAGAAAGTTGTGTTTTAATATTTATATTGTTTTAATATTTAATATTATAGTGCTTTTAAATAAGCTTGTTATTTGAGACCCTCCAGTGTCCTGCCATTCCAGGGATCTGCCTAGATGGTGTGATTATAGAATCATAGAATTGTAGAGTTGGAAAGGACCCTGAGGGTCATCTAGTCCAACTTTTGTTTAGTTTTAAAATATTGGTTTCTGAATTGGGGAGGTCAAATATCCAGGGCAGAGGTTTCTAATACTTGTGTTGTTGTTTTTCTGGAAAAGCAAACCCTTTTCTTAAAGAATGTGAGCAGCTTGTATGTGTAGCCAAATGACTTTTTTTGCAGTTGTTCTGTTATCAGTGTCAATAGCACAAGAGCGTCGGTTACACGGCAGCCACAAACTTACCTGGGAATTGGTCCCATTGAACTCAGTTGTGCAGTGCCATCCTTTGAAGGTGTACTATGAAGTGGTCCCTACTGAGTTTCATGGCACTTAACTCCACAAAAGTGTTTATAGGAATGCAGCCTTAAGTGGCTGTTAGAATAAGGTATTTAGCCTGAGTTGATTTAGGTGAGGTCAGATCATTTATTCCTGGGAGGCACTCTGATTGACTGCCCCTTCTTGACTGGCCATAAGCTTATATTTTTTTAAAATGTCATCCCTGACATTTTTCTATACCATTCTCTTACCTATGCCACATTCCACACAGCTGTTGCCAACTGGCTTGTCATCTTTCTTTTTGAAATCCCAGCTCTACCTACAGTGCCTACCATCTTTTTCATACGGTGCTGGGTTACTGAGATATCTCTTACCTGACTTCCCTAGGGAATTCTAGTCCTTTTTTAAATTGAATATGGTATAGACTAGGGATCACGTTTTTACCGCCTCCTCTCCACTCTTTCCTGACTAACAGCTGATTGGCACTGTTGGAGTCTGGAAGACTCACCAGGTCCCTATCCTCCAGCACAGTGGAACCTTTTTCTGCAACCAAATTGTAGTTTCCAGAGTCCCTGGTATCCATACTAAGAACTTGGGACTCCTGAAAAACTACAGTGACTATGGTCCTTGGCATCTGGATGCTGCCACTGCAATGAAGGTATCTCTGTTGCCATAAGTAGGGACAGAAGGACTCAACATTATACAGGAGCTTACAAGAGGTTTCAGACCTTGTGGCACTCCTGGTGGAGATATCAGAAATGCAATAGAACCATTAAAAACAAACATTTCAAGAAAAAGGTAAGGCAAACATAATGACTCAACTTCCAACAACAAAGCTACCAACTACAAAAAAGGAATACAATACATAACAAACTAAAGTATATTACAGGTTCTTGTATATATTACAGAAACCTGGCTACAGCAAGAATTTACATCAGGGCATTTCTTGAAAATGACTTCTAGGATATTGGGGGTTATTATTATTATTATTATTATTATTATTAATTATTATTATTATTTCTTCTTAATGTATTTGTACCCTTCTCTTCAGCCAAAATGGTTCCCAGAGTGGCTTACATACAATAAAAACAAGAGAGTCCCTATCTGCAGGCTTACAATCTAAAAAAACACACACACACAACACAACACACAAAGGAAAGGGGACAGGGAGGGAAGAGGTGGGGAATCAAACTCGGATACTAATTCTTTAACAGATGTTCTTATAATAACCAGCTGACACAGTTCAGTGGTAGGAACTGATGGATGATGGATGATGATGCAGGGTGCTTTGCTGAACTGAGCTGACTTGGTCACCACCGATATCAGAACAAAGGAAAAACCCTGCTGAATCAGGCCAAAGGCCCATCTAGTCCAATGTCCAGCTGTCACAGTGGCCAACTTGATGCACTGCCCCATTGCTAATTCCCAGCAACTGGCATTTAGAGGCATGGTGCTTTCAACAGTGGAGGTAGAATGTAGACATTGTGGCTGGTTAGAAGAGATAGCACCAGGCATGCTGGGCAAAAGGCAGATGCTAAACTTTATTTCCTCATATGTCCCTTGGCAAATGCAGGTTCAAGCTTCTT
This sequence comes from Darevskia mixta, assembly GCA_034641385.1. Classification (NCBI taxonomy): domain Eukaryota; kingdom Metazoa; phylum Chordata; class Lepidosauria; order Squamata; family Lacertidae; genus Darevskia; species Darevskia mixta. The sequence goes on from JAWWNH010000029.1 coordinate 12,817,900, forward strand.
CCAGCAGTAAATTTTATACATTATTTAGTATCCTGGTAAAATATCATGAAATACTGATTTTTAAATAATCTTCAGACCTTCATCTCCAGTGTCACATTCAGGTTTCAGTTGTTCCTCTCCTCCTTCCCTGTCTACCTCATTTCATAGCTGTCCCATAGAGGAAATATGTAAGAGCCCGAGCATATTAAGCCAATATATTCCAGCTAAATCTCTTGATTCCTCTTCATTGCAAGAAGCCATACATGCAAAGAAAGGATTTTGGATAAGTGGACAGTGACATTTTCTCATTCTTGTTGTCTGGATCACTGCCTGCTGAAATTGAATCTGAGTGCCTGAGCACATCTCTGCTTTTAACTGTGATACGGAACAGTGTTTACAGGGAGTGGGGGGAAGTGAGCTATAAAATTCTCCTGGACAAAGATGCTTTACTTTCCATCCTCCCTCTCTCTCCTCCCCAGTGGTCTGAGATAACCTAGTATAGTATGAAAAAGATTGGCTTTCCTTTGGTGCCTGACTAGCTTTCATTCCTCATTGCCTTTCCAATCACTATTCCTTTTGTTTTCTTTGCATTGATTTACAACTGGTCCTTTGCTAGTTGAACTCACTGCTTCATTTGGTATTTGTCCTTAAAATGCCTCGAATAGGCTATCATTAGCAAAAGTCACGATCTATTTAATTATAATTTACTGGGAATGAAATGCTGGCGCTGACCTCTATCTGACATTTTCTGGGCTTGACTCATTAGAAATGGTTTAGAGATTTGCATTTGGGTATTTTTAAAAGACATATAAAGACGATGTGGTATCAAGGACAAGGTGTCCTATGGAAGAGTTCTAGAAAGTTGCCATTTCCAATGTGTACCAAAAATGTTGCATGGAAATTCCAAGGAAACATACCCTTTTTGCTTGCTCCTGACCGTGTGTGAGTAAACTCAAGCAACCAACATGTTCTCTCCATCTCCACAAAAAAGAAAAGATGGCAGGTTTTTTTGGGATTGCTGTGAGGTGCCATAAAGAGGTAGAGACACGTCTGTGTAAAAATAACCTAAAGAAAAGTCACAGAGCCAAAACAGGTTGGTGCTTGTTACAGCTTGTCAATATCCTTGTTAAATTGTGGTGCCTAGAACTGAACACAGTATTTCAGGTGTGGTCTGACCAAGGCAGATCAGCCTTCTTTATGGTCCAGCTCTCACTTCCATACATCACTACTGGGAAAACCATAGCTTTAACCTTTGTCTGCAAGGTGATATCTCTGCTTTTTAAGATGCTGTCTAGGTTTGTCATTGCTTTTCTCCCAAGAAGCAGGCGTCTTTTAATTTTGTGACTGCCGTCACCATCTGCAGTGATCATGGAACCCAAGAAACTAAAATCTCTCACTGCCTCCATTTCTTCCCCTTCTATTTGCCAGGAGGTGATGGGACCATGGTCTTAGTTTTTTTGATGTTGAGCTTCTGACCATATTTTGTGCTCTCCTCTTTCACCCTCATTAAATGGTTCTTTAATTCCTCCTCACTTTCTGCCATCAAGGGTCATCAGCATATCTGAGGTTGTTGATATTTCTTACAGCAATCTTAATTCCTGCTTGGGATTCATCCAGTCTAGCCTTTCGCATGATGAATTCTGCATATAAGTTAAATAAGCAGGGAGACAATATACAGCCTTGTCGTACTCCTTCCCCACTTTTGAACCAATCAGTTATTCCATATCCAGTTCTAACTGTAGCTTCTTGTCCCACATAGAGATTTCTCAGGAGACAGATGAGGTGTTCAGGCACTCCCATTTCTTTAAGAACTTGCCATTGTTTGCTGTGGTCGACACAGTCAAATGCTTTTGGGTAGTCAACGAAGCAGAAGTAGATGTTTTTCTGGAACTCTCTAGCTTTCTCCATAATCCAGCGCATGTTTGCAATTTGGTCTCTGGTTCCTCTGCCCCTTCGAAATCCAGCTTGCACTTCTGGGAGTTCTCGGTCCACATACTGCTTAAGCCTGCCTTGTAGAATTTTAAGCATAACCTTGCTAGCGTGTGAAATGAGTGCAATTGTGCGGTAGTTGGAGCATTCTTTGGCACTGCCCTTCTTTGGGATTGGGATGTAGACTGATCTTCTCCAATCCTCTGGCCACTGCTGAGTTTTCCAAACTTGCTGGCATATTGAGTGTAGCACCTTAACAGCATCTTCTTTTAAAATTTTAAATAGTTCAGCTGGAATATCATCACTTCCACTGGCCTTGTTATTACGGTAGCAGTGCTTTCTAAGGCCTATTTGACTTCACTCTCCAGGTGCTTTCCCATCCATTTTAGTTCACTGATGCCCAGGATGTCAATATTTATTCTTGCCATCACATTTCTGACCACATCCAGCTTACCAAGGTTCATGGTTCTTACATTCCAGGTTCCTATGCAATATTTTTCTTTTCAGCATTGGACTTTCCTTTCACTTCCAGGCATATCTGTTACTGAGCGACCTTTCAGCTTTGGCCCAGCCACTTCATCAGCTCTGAATCTACTTGTACTTGTCCTCTACCCTTCCTCAGTAGCATGTTGGACGCCTTCTGACCTGAGGGGCTCATCTTCCAGCATCATAACTTTTATATGCCTGTTGTCTTTGTCCATGGAGTTTTCTTGGCAGGGATACTTGAGTGGCTTGCCAGTTCCTTCTCCAGGTGGATCACGTTTAGTCAAAACTCTCCACTATGACCTGTCCATCTTGGATGGCCCTGCACTGCATAGCTCATAGCTTCTCTGAGTTATTCAAGCCCCTTCACCATGACAAGGCAGTGATCCGTGAAGGAGAAGGCAGAATAGAGTAGTACTATTACTTCCCCATCTGAACATTATACTTCTGTTGATGCAGGCTAGAATTGCATTAACTCTCTTTTTCCTCCTCCTCCTCCTCCTGCTGCTGCTGCTGCTGCTGCTGCTGCATCACAGTTTTGACTCATGTTAAGCTTGTGGGTCTACTAAGACCCCTAGATCCTTTTCACATATACTACTGGTAAGCCAAGTGTCCCCCAACCTTCTTTTTGTGTAGCTGGCTCTTCCTGTCTAAGTGAAGGACCTTACTTTTGTCTCTATTTAAATTAATTTTGTTAGTTTTTGCCCAGCTCTCAAATCTGTTAAGGTCATCTTGAATATGTGTGTGAGAGAGAAAGCTTTTCACTTAAAACTGGTATGACATGTTTCAGCCAGCAATTCGAAGCATTTTAAGTCAAGTATATTAGCTCTGGACTTACCTAGAAATGCCTTCTTCAGCCTTTACACAACCTTCAGAACACAATCTTTAGATACTCCCCATTGGTATATGCTTGTTTCATCAGGAAACAGAAAGAGTTATGCAAATTAGTGCATTTTGCTGGTTGGTATGTTAATTCTTAGATTTTCTTTCTGAAAAGCCGTTAGAACCCTTCAGAATAAATCTTTCTCTTTTACTGAAAGAACAAGCGTTAAGACAGTCTTGAAAAGTGAAAAGCTGTCTTTCTCTTGCTTTTCTTAATAATACATTTTCTGTATACAAATACTATTCTTAAGAGCTAGCATATTGGTTCCATTGTAATTTTGTGTATGAGTTCTTGCACATCATACAGCACCACTAGACACTTGGCCGTTCAGTAATTGACACATCCCTTTATGAACAATTGATTTTGATTGCCTTCTCCTTGCTTTGCAAGCACAATTTGCATAGCATGCTGGTTTCAGCTTGGAAAATTATTCTGCAGGCTGTAATTCTGTGTTCTCTATAGCTTCTCAGCCTTTGGTTCTGGATTGTATCAATAGCTGTTATTTACACACACACACACACACACACACACAATTTATGTGCTCTCCCCATCCCAGTGGCCATGAAAGACCAAGGGCCCTATGAGAGACAAGGTCAGACAGTGGTCACACATGTAAAATAATTTTAAAGCACATGGCTCCACCCAAAAGATTCTGGGGACTCAATTTTGTAAATGGAGCTGGGAATTATAGCTCTGTGAAGAGAAAACTACAATCCTCTGGATTCTTTGGGGGAAATGCTCATTATGCTGAATGCGCAGGGGTGGCAATTGTTGGCATCATAGTGCTGGGGAGGGTAGGTTTATTGCTTCTCTTGGCCATCACACTCAAGATGGCAAGAGGTAAGCTATGAGGCTTGGCAAAACAAACAAAATGTTTCCTATGGTGCTAGTTTTGTAGCGCAGGGGTGTCAGCCTGTGTTCCACAGGCCTGATTCTGCCCAAGCATTTCCTAATGGTCACCTAACCCAGCAATCCAATTTACCATTGGTGGCATTAGCAGCTGCCAACTGTGGTGCTTAAAAACAAACAAAGGGGAGTTGTCTTATGAGGGAAAATTGCGTTACCTGGTCACAGTCTAGACCACTGTGGTAAGATATAAAGGTAAAGGGACCCCTGACCATTAGGTCCAGTCGTGTTCGACTCTGGGGTTGCGGCGCTCATCTCGCTTTATTGGCCGAGAGCCAGCGTACAGCTTCCGGGTCATGTGGCCAGCATGACAAAGCTGCTTCTGGCGAACCAGAGCAGCGCACGGAAACGCTGTTTACCTTCCCGCCAGAACGGTTCCTATTTATCTACTTGCACTTTGACGTGCTTTCGAACTGCTAGGTTGGCAGGAGCTGGGACCGAGCAACGGGAGCTCACCCCGTCACAGGGATTCGAACCGCCGACCTTCTGATCGGCAAGCCCTAGGCTCTGTGGTTTAACCCACAGCACCACCTAGGTCCCTGATGTGGTAAGATATAATTCTAGTTAAATTACCGGTATGTCTATAACTTATAAATTATAATTATATAAATTAGCACATGCAAATTTTATGCAAATCTGTATTGTATTCTCTTTTTTTGCTGATACTTAATGCACCCCAGTGCACCTGGGCCGCATTGTTTTGTACCTTGCCCACATTCACAAACCTCCTTGAAAGAAAATATCCAAGCGTTGCTGAAGTCTTGCAAAACTCTTTTCATTAAATCAATCATTTATATTGTGGACTGGTTGGTTAAATGGCATGAAACATGTTAGGGAGGGAAGTTATTGACAGTAGACATTTGTGAATCAAACCCATTTATTTATTTATTTATTTATTCATTCATTCATTTTACTGACATTTTCGTTTTCAGATTTATGCTAAAAATGAGTTGTCAAAATGGGGAGGGGGGGAAAGCACTGAGAGTAGGTTTGGGACAGCAGAAAAGAAACAATTTAGAGCACTGGAAGTGAGGGTAAAACTGGTGTCATCCCATTTCAAGGAGAGAATTGACAGAATTTGTAATTGCAGTGACTGTAATGCAGCCACCAAAGAGACTGCCCATGTCAAGGTCATTCGTGTTTTGCTGGGATTGTCAGGTTTTGATTCATCCTCCATTGCGGTGGTATCTGACACTAGGATTGTCAACAACAATTTCATAGCAGCCTCTTGACCATTGTCATAGTATTTTATCTCTCGGTGATTCTCAGAAGTCATGTCTTGTCTAGCCAAGACAGCTTTCATACTTCAGTTCATGCTAGCAAATGATTGATATACCGCTTCTTTATTTTATCTGAGAAGCTGGTTTGCATCCAAGGTCATTTAAGGCTTCACTTTGAGGAATATTTTCCTGTTGTTTGGAGTGTGTAGATATATGTGTGTATTTGACATCAGGCCCGCTAATTTGCTGTCTTTTAAACTCCGTTCTTCATCTACTGGGGATGCTTCCAAACCATAACAAGCTTTATTTGCAACTATGTACATCAGGCAGAAGGTGACAGTAAGCCCAAGGGGAGAAGGCCATTAGCTCAGTGGTAGAGCATCTGCTTTGCATGTAAAAGGTCCCAGGTTTAGCCTCCAGCATCTCCAGGCAGGGCTGGGGGAGACATCTGTCTTTCATCCTGGAGAGCCACTGCCATTCAATGTATATGATACAGAGATAGATGGATGAATCACTTGACTCAGAATAAGGCCGTTTCCTATGTTCCTTGAGCCCAATCACACTATTGCATTTATTACCTGACTGTGTTTTCCATGCTGCTGCTAATTTATTGAATGCTATTATTAACAGGAATGTGATGAAAAATGAAATGGAAGCATTTTGTAGAGCACTATAGAAATGATAATGTCTTCCATGTTGGAATGTATATAAAGCCTCTTTTCAAGGATGCTCCCGAGGGCAGGACTAATGGGTGGAAATTGCAATGAGGCACATTTCAGCTGAACATTAGTTACCAGATCCTTGACCCTTTAATAAAATTTGTATTGTATTATTAAACATTAGGAGAAGGTTTCTAAGGGGAAGAGTTGTTTGATGGAAAGCTACTTTGGGAGGTGGTGGGCTCTCCTTTGCTGGAGGTATGGAAGCAGAGGCTGATTAGCCATCTGCCAGGGATGCTGTCATTGCAAGATTCCTGCTCTAAGCAGGAATAGACTAGGTGTCCTTCAACATCCTTTTCAGCTCTACAATTATATGATCCATACTGCTGAAATTTCACTGCCTTAAGCTTCTTGTTAGATTGTGTGCTCATATTTATGTATTGACTCTCTCCCCACCCCTTAATGCTTCCAGGTTTGTCCTCAAACATTTTTTTTTAATTGCCAGTGCAATTTAACAATTCTGTTCGTTTTGCAAGTTGATAAAGATAATATGGACATGGAGCCTTCAGCAATCATTTATTCTAAGGTTGCATTCACAACATACATCTAAAGTGCTACTGTCTTTCCCCCTTTTTAAGACACCGTCTTATAATTTTTTTCCCTCAAAAAAACACAGGGTGGCTTATTTTCGGGGGGATGTCTTATTTTTATTACATCAGTATGGTACGGTACAGCCTCCCCCTGCGCGCTGAGCAGGCGGGGCAGAACTCCGCAAGAGGCATGTTTCCCCCCGTGCCTCTCGCTGGTTCGCTGGCTCCCTGCGCACGGGGAACAGGCGGGGCAGGAAGAGGCGTCTTTTTTCCCCTGTGCCTCTCCCTGCACGCTAAGCAGGCGGGGCAGAACTCCGCAAGAGGTGCGTTTCCCCCCCGTGCCTCTCACTGGTTCGCTGGCTCCCTGCGCACGCAGGAGGGGCTGAGGAGCCGACGGGAACAATGGCGGCACCACGGCTTACTTTTGGGGTACGTCTTACTTCTCACAAAGGTAAAAAACCCCTGCCATGGCTTACTTTATGACTACGTATTAAAAAAGGGGAAACAGGGTATGATATCATTTTAAATAGGCATGGCTTCCCCCAAAGAATTCTGGGGGCTGTAGTTTCTAAAGAACTGCCAGCAACCTCTAATCCTCTCATAGAACTACAATTCTCAGAGTTCACTCCGGGAGGGGAATAAGGGTTTCCTAACAACTCTCATCACCCTGAACTAAACTCCCAGAATTTTCTGGGGGAAGCCATGGCTCAGTGAAGCTTGTGGTCTACTGGTGGTTCATAGAACACAGTTTGGAAGCCCCTATTCTAAATCACTCGTGATCCCTTATGTCAACCTATATGTTGTTATTATGCATGTTTACCTATCAACAGATAAAAAGCATTAATGTCCCAAACTGCATTATAATCAAGTGCCATTTGTTTAGAAATGTAATTCTCTCCTGGTTTCAATCCAGCACCCCCTTAACACCAATTGGCTTACATTCTTCTGCAGGACTGAAAATGAGATGATAGCTTTCCAGCAATGCAGTCGTACTGTGTCTGGAGATGGAGAGATCCATGCACCACAGGATAAAGTGTGTTTGAAACCAGCAGGATTTGAATTAAATTTCAAAACCTGCAAGGAATTCAGCTCATCCAAAGCAAAAAGGATAGTTTTATTATTCTAACCTCTTGCACATGAGCGATTTGTGGCTTTTAGAGTCTGCCAATTTGCATTGACTAATCAATTGATCATAGTGATGCCACAGCCAAAGAATAGAAATTACAGACCATTAGGAAGCCTGAACAGATCTCAAAGATCTACATGTAAAAAGGCAGATCAATAGATATATTTTGAGGAAATGCAGCTCTATAGAGGGAAAATGTATTTCTTGATAGATATTGCAAGGGGCCTACAGTTAGAGTTACATAATGTATCTTCCAATTTTTACACTTTTTCATTTGGGCGATCAATTTAAATCCAACTGAGGCTGGAATGTCACATTATGAAGGCAAATGTTGCTCTCAATGCCTGACCACTACTTCTGTGCAGCCTTGCAGTGGGTGGGTAATTTGCAGAGAGAAGGGGGCAGGCATCAGGGCTTCCACTGTTCAGCTTTCTTCCTGTAACTATTTATCTTCCACTCCCATCTCTTTTCCCCATGTGTAACTATAGGAATGGGACCTAGGTGGCGCTGTGGGTTAAACCACAGAGCCTAGGGCTTGCTGATCAGAAGGTCGGCGGTTCGAATCCCTGCGACGGGATGAGCTCCCGTTGCTTGGTCCCCGCTCCTGCCCACCTAGCAGTTCGAAAGCACGGCAAAGTGCAAGTAGATAAATAGGTACCGCTGCAGCGGGAAGGTAAACGGCGTTTCTGTGCGCTGCTCTGGTTCGCCAGAAGCGGCTTTGTCATGCTGGCCACATGACCCGGAAGCTGTACGCCGGCTCCCTCAGCCAATAAAGCGAGATGAGCGCCGCAACCCCAGAGTCGGACACGACTGGACCTAATGGTCAGGGGTCCCTTTACCTTTACCTTTAACTATAGGAAAGTGTGTTTGCAACAGAAGTCTGAGAGTGACTTCTACATACATCATTTCCTAAAGGAAGTAGCCTGCCTTGGGACCTCATACTGCATAAGTGGAGTGTACATTGTTCTTCCCGTTTTGATCTCACAACAATCCTTTGAAGTAGGCTAGACCTGAGAGGTGGCTCAGGATCACCCACTGAGCTTCATGACTGAGAGGCAATATAAACTTCTATATGACACCTAAATCTGTTTCTGACACACAGAAACGTTGGGGTAGGGTGGAGGAATGTTCTAAGAGTGAGGGCGGATTCTAGCCCTTCCATCCCCGGACATGCATCAGTAATGAAAGATCCCCACTGAAAAGACTTTTTTAATCGAACTTGGTAATTGTCAGTCCTAAAAGTTATTAGTAATTTCTGTCCTTTAGCTGATACATCAGTCAAGCAATCAGTCAATCAACTGATTAATGAGATATTTAAATACAGTTTTGTTTTCTTCAAGTTGCCTTAGTGTCTTTTTAGCAATGCTTTTAAAATGGAGTCAGTTTACACACTCAGCGACTAGTCATCCAGGATAGGAGACTCAAAGCACATGTGTAGACTAGATCTGAGACTTCAGTCTCGTATCCAGGTACTCATGCAGACATTTTACTGAAATTAATGTGAATCACCAACAGACAACATGTTACAAGAGTTCAGCAAAACCCCTGTATCTGTGTGAATCTGGGAGACTTATCAAGTCAATAACCTTGAAAATGTCATCTGATCAACTGAATATTTATATTGACTTATTGATTCCTAGAGAAGAACCTACATCTTCCCCCCTTCGCTTTCTATTGTTATTATGAAGACCAACTCTGAATTTATTGATTTATTTTATTGATGGCATGCATCCAATAAATTAAGAAAAGTTGCTATTTTGTGTCTAGAATTGCTATTGCGTGCCAAATCTTCTTTGTTTTTCCTTAGGGGAAAATCGGTTTTTGTTCAGAAAAATAATAATCTATTTTTTCTGCTTTATAAACAAATCTGTGACAGCAGGAATAGTTTTTAGAATAAAGTCATTGTTCTATATAACTAAAACCTAATGCAACTGTAGTACTGTAGAGTGATTGCTATAGAGTAGAAGGAATAAAAATGATTGGATGTAGAATAATAATTTAAATATTTCTCAGCATTGATGAAAAAGAATCATATTGTTACAGTGAAAGTCCTGGGAAAGGGCTTTGTTGTTGTTGTTTTTGGAAAACTTTCATGAATAGACTCTCCAACATCTACAAAAAAATCAAGTTGATATGAAATCTACTTGAACAACCATAAATACAGTAAAAGAAAGCAAATCGGCTGAAAAGAGGATATCATTGCCTGGCAGAAATATCATTTCTCAATACGAGCACTGATGGGATTCCCAAGATTAATATAACATAGTAGTGTTTATTCATGTTAATACAGGGAAAGAAATTATAAGCACTCTTTGAAAGGGAAAGGGCAGTATTCTCAAAGAGTTATGGAACTTGACTGTGCTATGTTAAGGTCCCACATTCAATATTAGATATCTAATAGTTGGCTTGGAGGATGTCTCCACCAATCATTTTTTGTCAGATTTGTCAAGAAAATGCAGAAAGAGCCTCTCTCACTGACAAATCCTCACATTCCCTGTATATAATAATATGCCATGAGCTATACCAGTGAAGAATCAGATCCTTATCCTACGCAACCTAAAATTTTATTGTAAGGGGAGGGAACAGAGGGACGGTAGGAACCTGAAGATGGCAGGAAGCAGACCAAGAATGTGTGTTCAGTTCAATAAAGCTGCTTAGGGATGGACTTGTCAATTTCCAGTCCATATAGCTTCTGAATGTGTCCACCCACAATTATTTCCCACACCCACAATAATCTGCTTCCAATGAAGATTTGGGTTTTGAGGATAGATTTGAAGGTAGAGGCAGGGGTGTTACAAAGTTGTTCTGAAGGGCAACCTCAGGCATTGGGAGCATCTAGGGGGGAAAGACATGAGTGAACGAACTGGAGACTTCTGGACAGACAAAGGTCATGCATTACATTAAACAACTAGGAAGCAGTCAAAATGCTGTGTAACAAACCACGCAAGTTGGAGAGAGAGAAAAGTTAAGCCGTAGTTTTCCCCCTTGTGTTTTCTGCTACGCTTGATTCTAAGCTTTATTTATATGTCTTGAGATGCATCACCTCCCTCTTACTGTATTTTATATTGACTTATAGGAATACACAACCACCCACGCAACTCTTTTCCTTCTGTTTTGACAGAGCAGCATAAATGATCTCTGTGCAGTCTTTTAGTCTCATTTCCATTATGGGTGTTCCATTTGAGAAAAACCTTTTTTTTCTGGGAATTCAGTTTTGTTGTTTAGTTTGGCGCAGCTTAGGTTTGTGTGCTTCAATCCCCCTTTCAGAGGGATGAAGGGTAATAGTGGTTCTACAAAGCAGAGTTTCCATAAGAGTCCTTGAGTGCTCTCAAAATGATTGTTGTGGAGGAGGGGGGGAAATGAAGTAGAGTCCAACATGCATTAGCCTCTTTCTAATGTAAGACTCCTCTCATTGTAAGCTAATTGCTGTTAATTAGTGAACATTTCAGCTTGCTAAGAGATTGGGCCCTTGTACCTGGTTTTAGGACTATGCCAGCTATAGTTATGTATGCCATCCCAGAAATATGTACATCAGGTATGGGGAACCTGTGGCCCTCCATATGTTGCTGGATTGTAATTCCCCATCATCCTTGACCGCTGACCATGTTGGTTGGGTCAGTTATGGAAATTGGTGTCTTAACAACATATGCACTCCAACTTCCCATCCAACACATAATACCTAGTGCAGTCATAGGCAAACTCAGCCCTCCAGATGTTTTGGGACTACAACTCCCATCATCCCTGATCACTGGTCCTGTTAGCTAGGGTGATGGTAGTTGTAGTCCCAAAAATCTGGAGGGCCGAGTTTGCCTATGCCTGACCTAGTGTATGTGGTTTCTTTTACACTCCTCCAAGTTGTCCCAATTCTTACAAAATACTTTGTTGCGTAATTCCAGTTATACAGGCTCATGTACCGGTCACTCTTTATAGCGGTTTCATTTATGTATTATGGTTTTGGATAGAGGTGAATTTCCCAAAGAGGTTAAATGTTTCTCTGGTGCATTTCTATCAGTTCTTATTTTTATGTCCTGTTGTGCTTGTTCAATCTCTCATGTAGTGAATTCACTGTTTGCTTTAGCCAAAGTACACCACAATATGAATTGCTGACAGGTTGACACATATATGACATTATCAGGAGGTGTGTGAGAGTGAGCTTTTGATAATATGTACATATTTCATTATTTGTAGGTAATGAAAAATCCATAAACTTATTTTACAGAGCTCAAAGTAGCATTTAAAACACTTCATCAAATAAAGAAAAAACTATAAGCAAATTTAAATCCCCATATTATAGTAAAGAAAGGAGAAACTACAACAGTTTCATAGCTAGGCAACAGAACTGAAAGCCTGGCAAGACAGAAATGTGTTTACTTGGCATTGAAAGATTGAGAAAGATGTTGCCAGATGAATCCCCTTGTCAGAGAATTCCATATGTGGTGCCACTAGAGTAGACTAGTTCTATTTTGAGTGAATCTGACATGCTTAAGCGTAGTTGAACACAAGTTATTTTTCTCTGAAGGCTTCAGAGGAGCCAAATCCATTTTTCATGTTTGCCAAGTTGTATCTGTAATGTTTAACATTAAAAAACAACAACAATTGGTCTTGGAAAAATGAATAAACACCATGTTCATATGCTATTCTAGGAAGCTGTTTAGTTATTGTTTCCCCCCATGTAATTTTGGTGTGTTCACTCCAGTCCTCATGACACTGAATTCATAGGGATATTCACAACTGTAAGGTGCACACAAAGATAAAAAGGTAGGTCAGCACTATTAATATTTTTTAATTAATTTGCACACTCAATCAAGTCACCAAATGCAACACCATCCATTGCATACTAGAATGCTAGGTTTCTATGAACTTGTAAAAACGCCTTTAACACACACATGGTTTGCAATTTCTTTGTTGTTTATACAATAAACTTCAATGATTTTAAACCAAAAATAAGACATATGCATGAAACAAGAGAAATGATCTTATTTCTTCCCTTTGCCAATTAACTTCAAAGTGCCAAATACTTTTATAACAACGAGCTTTGACTATAATTACTTCTACATAAATAAAGATATTTTAAAAGCAGAGAATCTTCTAAGAAGAATAAAGAAGACATAGGATTGTAGCCATATTTGTGCAAGTACAAGTCTGTTCTCAGAACAGGACTTGTTCACCCTCTCCCCACTGAATACTTCTGCACTTCCAAAAGCCTCTCTTGCAGGTAAGGGGGCTTTCAAGAGAAACCTGGGGTGTGGTATGAAGGCTTGCGGTCCCACAGAGGTCAAGGAGCATTCAAGCCAAGGTCCATCAACATGGGCAGTTGAGCAGGCACATCACCGCATCTCTGCTTCCATTTTGTACTTTGCATGTTGATTGCAGTATCTGGGCTTGATGAGGCATGCAACCTTCACCTATTCCAAACCTACTCCAGCTGAGGAATCACACACTTCCTCCTAGAGCTAGCAAGCCCAACCTGGCCAGCTAGGGAGCTGAACTGTGGGCCCTTGCCTGCCTCAGGCGCCTAGAGCGTCTCTTCTGCTGCTTCCTACACCTCAGAGCCTGCTGTGTTCATGGAGACAGGGCCCACTCTGGTGATGGGTCCTGCTGCTCTGCTCCCTGTGCATTGATCCCCATCCCTTTGCCATCCTCCACCAACCTGTGAGTATTTCTTTCCCTATTCCCTGCTTGCCTCAGTGTGTCCCAGACCCAGCTACGCCCCTAGCTGGGATCTTCTTCCTACTCCTCATCATCCTGCCAGTTCATGACAGATATGCTATGAGCTGAAACCTTCAAGGAAACAGCTCTGAGCATGCTTAAAGCAGATGCATGATTCTGAACCAGACAAATGGAGTTTACAATGGCAGCACTCCTACTAGTGTTGTTTACTATGGCTGGATTTCTTTCATGACAATGGGAGGGAGGGGAAGCCTGCAAAACTATGGTTAAAGAACCTTCATTTCTAGTAAAATATGAATTTATCACATGGTTTTTTTCTGCCTGGAGACACATGAGATGAATATCTGGGCTATAGCAATATATTTGGATTGGGAGTGGCTGAGTGGTCCAGAGAGGTAAAACTGACAGAAATAGTCTTTCTTAGTTCAGATGGAATGACACCAGTGGGGAAGTGGAAAGAAAAGAGTGTGGCTTTGAGGTTTTTGGAATGCTGTAAAAACATATTTTTTAAAGTTTTATTTTCACTTTGTAGAGCAATGCCCAGCTTGCTTTAATGGACAACTATTTATTTGTCGCTCTACATCAAACGCTTACATAATCAGACATCAATGTGATGACAATGCAATGAATCCATTTATAAAAGCTTCTGAGTGTTTCATTGGAAGTCAGTTTGCTATTGTAGGGTGTACATTTTAAGGGAGAGTTACTACAGAAAAATAATATTTCATGCTATCAGTGTTTTCCAAAATCTTAATGGTATTATTTCTACAAAAGCTCACTTCCAATTCTTTTATTAATCCCAAGTATTTATTTTACTGGAAACTCTCCTATTGCTACCTAGAAGTCTATGTTTTGTAGGACACAAGAATGTTTTGGACAGCAAGCCCCTCCTTCATTCCTACTGGCCAACTTCAGGATTGCTATCCCATATAATTTTTTGTCACCTTTTGCAATTTCTGTATTACCAATTAGCTAATAGGGACAGTCCATTTGTGCATAAAAGCTATTGTTTGAATCCTTCCATTGTTGAAATCTTTCTTTTTCCATTTGCCATATTTACATGATACCTAATAATTCAGGGGCTCTTGATTTAAACTTTCCTTCAATTCTTAAAGCTCAGCTGAAATGCCCCCCACTCCATTTTCTCTACCCCAGTGAAATGGATGGATGAAAACAAAGATGGAACAAAAAGACTACCTTCCTGGCAGTGGTGGCAGTGCTTTTTCTTAAAGCCATCATAGAGGTGCGGGGAGGGGGGTTGAGAATTGCTCCAAATCTCAATTGAAAGGACACTATAAGTGTTGCCACACATATTCAACAAATTGCAATCTGTGCCCCACAAATAACTGGCTTCTGCACTTGTAGCCTATGTACACAGTAGTTGAGCAATACAAATGACAATTGTGCCCACTCTTCCACACAAACAAGACAGACCAAGACAGACAGTTGGCTGGGGAGGAGGCGGTGAGAGATGAGCTGACTCCCGAAACTTAAAACTGTTGTTAGGGAATATTTGGCTGATCCCTACAATTTACCCCTCAACACTTCAAACTTTACATCCTGATATTTTACCAAATGTATCAAATATTAATAACTCATTTTGAAGTGATGTCAATATAGCTTGACAGCTAATCACTGAATAATCTGTGCATAAATATTTTTTATTTCCTTTTGAAATAAAAGCTTTTCGAGTGTTCACTTGGAACACTTGAAAAACCTTGTCCAGTTCTAGGGTAGTGGGTGAGCAATCACACATTCCTACTTGGTTCTCATCTTTAGAATTTTTTATTATGGTTGTTGTATTAAAAATGTGCATAGAAGCTCTGCTGATAGTTTAAATGAAGCAGCTTTATGAAGAATGCCAGATTTGTAGTAATGGCTTGTTTGGCTATGGAATTGTTATCTCTACATTCAATATACTTTTTCTTCATCTATATGCTATTGAGTTTGACTGTGCCTTGCCTTTCCTTCTTCCCATAGCAGCAGAGACCTGGATATTGTTTTACCCTAGCTGTTTTTAAATATATACCTGACAAATGGCAGAACATTAGCTTCATCATTCTCAAGTAATCCTATGACAAGTGTTTGTTGTGGCAACTTAATTTTTTCTAACTTAAGAAGGTTACATTTTATAGATATAGTTTGGAAAACACCAAAATGGATTCAATACCCACAAGTTCCTTTAGAATACATGATTTGCTAACTTACACTCAAGGGCTTGAATGCTCAGATACAGTTTGGGGGTTTCTAACTAGGCTATTTTAAAATATTCCTGTTCTGAACTCAATCTAATCTCCAGAGAAGACAGGGCCTAAAGCAAAGCCTTCCTAGAAGATGCTAACCATTTGATAGGACCATACGGGGAAAGCATCCATAGGCTGATAGGTAACAATAAGCACATTCAGTGAATCCCATAAGTGAACCTGCAGCTAGTGTAGAAAGCATGGAATTGGTGTAATATCTCCTGCCCTGTAACTGACAGCAGGTGCACCACCTGAAATGTCTTAACTATCTTCAAAGAGCTGCCTTGCAACATCACAGTAATCAATCTGAATGTGTATGTACAGCATTGCGTATTAATTTCAACAACTCTTCAGTAACAACACAGCCTCGTGGTAGCAATTGCTATTGCCAGAGATAGTGGAAGTAACAATATTTGTGTCACTTGGTCTTACTTAAAAATAGTTATGTAAGCTAAGTAAATATTCTATTTACTTAAAAATAGAATATGAATATCCACCAGTAATTGATGCTTACCTTTTGTAGACTAAGGGTGTTATCAGACTTTTTTCCTACAACATGAATAGATGGCTACATCTGCCAGAGGCAGTCTTGCCAGACAGTAGGGTTTTTTTTAAAGTCTCCCCCCGCCCCCGCCGCTCATGTTCAAAAGAATTCAATATCAAAATACTATTCAGCAAACAGCAGGTG
This sequence comes from Darevskia mixta, assembly GCA_034641385.1. NCBI lineage: Eukaryota > Metazoa > Chordata > Lepidosauria > Squamata > Lacertidae > Darevskia > Darevskia mixta. The sequence goes on from JAWWNH010000029.1 coordinate 12,834,276, forward strand.
GCTGATAAAGCATTTAGTACAATCCTTTGTCTTTCTGTTCCTCACTGTTGCATTTTATGGCTTTTATCCTGAAAAAAGTATACATTGTGTTGAATGCATCTTGTTATGATTTTCCCCCCAGTTTGCTATATATGTGAAACCAGATGGTTTGGATATTTTTAATTGAAGCATATAAATAATGTAGCAGAAATCTGTTATCCTCATACCCTTAAGGTATCAGGTGTTTCTCATCTTCTCCTGCGGAATGTGATATTCCATGGAGAGTGGTGAAAATAGAGGAAAGCGAGTATACAGCAGCACTTGAATATAGTTACAACCCCCTTTATCTATATATCCAGGGAAGAATATGAGCTACTTGGATCATCAGATGCACATAACAAATGGAGTGGCACCTGCATGGGGTGGCATTGAAGTATTGCATCCAAGCAGAAGAAATTCAGCTTCCCCCCCCCTTTTCTTTTTTGCATTATTCTCTTCTCTAACTCTCCCTGTCCTAAAAATATTGGGTGAGTGACAATATTGTAAAACCAAATGGGGGTGGATAGTATGTTTCAGGAATGATCTTCAGTACAATTCTATACATGTCTGCAGAACTGCATATGTACATGAGAATTCATACAATTTTGGGGGCAGATTTTTTGTTTTTAGTACAAACTGAAGCAGAACAGGGAATAACTGGACTTGGGTTGGAAGAGTGAGAAACTGAGATAAACCAAAACTGACAGATACATCCATTGCTCCGTGGGAGTCACTTCCACTTAACACAGCGGGAGTTAATTCTGATTTGTACATAGGAAAGCATCACATAATGAGAATTTGAAGGTTGTTGAACACACTGGTGGAATAAGCATCTAACTAGTAAGTTGTTAACCCGGCACTAATGCCCCCAAATATGTGGTTGTCATGAGCGAGCCAGCAGTAAATCACACAAAGTGAAGTTAACTCTTTATTAGGGAAAAATGAGAATCTGCACTGGAGTGCCAGGCTTAATGAGTTCAACAACTCTTCTTTTTAATAATTTTTTATTAGATTTTTAATAACATTAAACATATAAAACATAACCTTTTCAAACATTCAAATACAAGGTTGTTTTGAACCTTTGGACCTCCTTCCCTCTCTCCATGGGGGTTTTCCCAAGCAATCTGAGACTGTGTCTGCATGACACTAATTTCTCCCCATCTCTCTTAATGCCTCTCCTGGTTCTGGGAGACCATGGGGGAGGTGAGCTTGTCACAGCAGGAGGAAGAGACAACCATACTTCTTCAACAGCCTGACACATCTCTGCCTCCCTCATGCAACTCTTCTGCTTCAGCTTCTGATTCTGGACTTCTCTCTGCCACAGACTCTCCCTGCTCACCAAACCTAATTTCCTATTGCTTCTGAAAACCAGTTTTTCCAAGTCTTCTTCCTTTGACTATCATCATTCCACCACCAATTCCCAGGGTCTGAGCCTTCTTCCTTTGGGAGTTCCCCAGCTGGTTCCTCCCACCGTTCCTCTGCATTCTACCAGCCGCAGACAGCGGTATTATATTGGTTTTCTGCTTGGAAAGAATGAATTGGGATTTTTTGGCAGGGGGCAGATGAAATTCTGGCCAGTCACAGGAATGGAGTGGGTCCTGGAAACTCACATCTTGGGTATCATTGACAGCATTTTTCTCCTTCTCTCTTCTGTCGTTTCTTTTTTGTTGCAGTCTTCACAGTGGAGGAAACTGTAAAGCTTTTATTTTGACAGCTCAGACTCATTTTGTTTCACTCATAGTCCAGTAGTGTGGAATCTCTGGCCCTGGGGACTAATTAGACCCAGCAAGTCTCCCCATTTTTGGCCAAGCCATGCCCACCTGTTTTACATATATATAACAACAGATGCAGGACAGGTAAATTCATTGTCACATCAGGTGATTGACAGGTGGACAGCCTCACACATCTGTCAGACTGGACCCACTGGAAGTGAGGGAAATAGCAATCTGCTGCCTGGATCCAGGTCCCAACCCCACCTTTGCCTCATGGTGGAGTGGGGGGGGGGCAATAGTGACCACCACACTGACATGTAATGTTGCTACATCTAGTGGCAACAGCAAAAATAGCAGGGATGGATGGAGATATGAGAACATTGTAATAGTGAGGTCCCAAAAAAGAATTTTGGCAAAAATTAAAAATAAATCAAAGTTTCCCCGAATGGGATGGCAAATTTTGAGTGAAAGATTTTGCAGCATTTTGCAAAAATCCTGTGACCACAGCCCAAATTCTTTTGACTTGATGATCCTCTGAATAAGAAGCATTTCAAAGGTAGGAATTGAAAAGGCCTTTAAAATATGCTCATTCCGTGTGGCTTGTATTGTTATTTAAGCCTAGTCTCATTTAGCACTGTGCACAAAACTGTTCTGTTTGAATTTTTTAAAAAAAGTTTTAATTGTGCTGAACTATCATCCTCATAAGCAGAATGAGCAAAATATGATACTCCCACCATGTTCCACCCTGGTTGCTAGTGTTGGTTTCAGATGTTGCACCAAGCTCATATAAAATTGTGTATTAGCTGAAAAATGCAGCATCTTTAATTACATAAATATTTCATATTTGGGTAGATACTGTACCGGGCAGTTGGAAGAAGATGTGGAAACATCATTTGTACAGCACACTTTAGTTTCAAATCAATTCACTTTCTCTCATGTGTAAAATAGATCTTGCCGTTTTATGGAGTTCTGTTTGTCTGGCTCCATGATAAAATTCCAGACTGGTGCTGTGTTGTCTGTGTCTCTTCCTTCTCTGCATTTCAGGAACATTTATTTGCTCATTATTCCTGCAGCAAATTGTTACATCTCAATGATCTTGTTAGTATTCCTTTTCATAGTTAAAGCGACAGTGGTATATATAGGCCATGTACAAGAATTCCCACAAATTGAAATCAAGACTGTCTAGAAAACATCTATTTATGATTTAGTCTTCAATATTCAGTAGAACCATTTTGTCTATTAAAAACACACCACCTTTTATACTCCCACTTTTATAGAAACATGGACTGAGTTTCTTTACATGAAAGGTTTTATGGTAAGAGTACAAGACCTTATCTTTGGCAACTGTCATTCCTGTACCTTTAATAAACCTTTAATAGTTACTGGTCAGAAAAATGTCTGATTGATTATTCTTGAACCTCATAGGCCTAATCAGTATTAATTCATTGAGCACAGTGACGTCAATGTTACTAACAGTCACTCTAGATTATTAATTTATGAATATGCTATAACAAAAACAGGATGCTGAAAATCAAAGCAGTTGCACGATGTTATTGAAAAAAGCAAAATTCTTCAAGGATGGGAAGCTAATATACTGAACTAGCCGAGGGTCAGACATGAGGAATGTTGAATGTTACATTGTGATATCACAAAAAGATCAATTTGCTGTTGAAATGCCAATATGTTATTAAACAGAGGAGTTGTTTAATGTTGCTTTGCAAGAGTAACTTTATATCCAAATGAAATAAAATGATTTCCTGCTATCTCACTTGTTTACACATGGTCATGCATTGTTTAGAAACAGTATTAATAAGAAAAAAATCTGCAAAAGTTAATTTGCTCAAAAATGCATTTGAGGAGTGCAAAGAAGGGAATGTGAAGACAAGCAGTTACTGATCCTGTGTTCATGACTTTAAGAAATCATGTTTTTCCAGAGTCTTCCATTGGGATGTCTGCTAGTGCATGCAAATGCTGTGGTGTCCACAAACAAGCATTCTGAGATATGCAGTGATTTTGGAATATTGCACTAGTGTTTGAAATGTATCTAATGCTGTTCTTTTAGAAGTGTTTGGACTTGCAGTGATGTACTCCAAGTAAAGTTAATCGAAGCACACAACTTCAAATGATCAACAGAGAATCCTATGGTATAAATATAAGCAGTTTTAATAATGACTTCAGCTTGGATGTAGAGTTGGGTCTGGAAATTCATGAAGGTCCCCCCCCCCATCCTCTCCTCCCTGAAAGGCCTATCCAGAGAGTCAGGGGACCCTGCTAAACAACATGGAATGTAGCACCAAGGGTTTTTGGGGTTGAGGAATCAATCAATATTGGGCAAAGACACCTCACAGACACACACAGCGTACACCACATGGTTCAATGTTGTCCTCTTTTTCTTCTAGAGAAAATTTGGGGGCTAAAAGGGGGTGGGGAAGAAAGGAAGAGGGCCTTTTTCTGAAAACATCTTATCCATTCACAGTTCTCAGGAATCAAACCAGAATTTGTAACAAGAGTTTTTCTTCTACCATGGCCCCCCATTTGTGGAATGCTTTCCCCCTGGAGCCTCGCCTGGTGTCTTCATTACATATCCCTAGGCACCAGGCAAAAACGTTCCTCTTCAACCCTGCCTTTGGCTGATTAAACAATCTATGACCTTTAAAATATGACAGGTTTTTTGGGGGGGTGTTTGCTGTTGTTTTATCATTACGTTATGTATTTTGTGTTTTTATACTGTAAACCACCCTATGATCTTCAGATGAAAGCCAGTATATAAATTTAATAAATAATTAAAATAAGCAAACATGCACTTTGTAGAAATGAACCACCCCCCAACCCCTGTTCTTGCATTGATTTTTGTTGCTCTTTCTCAGCATCATTGCTTGATGTGTGGCAACCTCACAGCTCAAATGAGGTTTCTAGGAGTGTCTTGGGGAAAGCGAATGGAGATAAAGAGAGCCATTAAGTGGGGAGGTCAATTTTGCAAGGCCTAGGGGAAAAGGCATTAAGTTCCTCTTTTTTGGGGGGGAAAAAGTTATTAGAAGCTTCCAGAGTACTCTACACCAATTTAATTAATGCACCCAAATTACTTGATCCCTTACTTCCATGGAAGAGCAGCAATCAGTATAGTTTGGCACTTCAAGGGTAACTGCAGAGCTGTATTTTTAAAATCTATATTGAGTGCAAAATATAATGAAAACTCTGCTCATAAGTGTCACTTTCATGTTCGTGGGAGGAAAGAATTCTGTGGAACATAATTTTTTACCATGTGATGCACCGTTTCTCATTATCACACAAAAAGTAGCATTAGTAAATGTAAAAAAATGGAGCATTTCCCATACTTGGCCATGAGTAAAATGAAATGAATCTATGAAATGTATTGCCTTAATGTTATCAGAGAGCAGGGGAAACAATGGAAAGTTGAGGTAGGTAGGTAGGGAAACAATTTAGTACTTTCCATTCATGTCGTTACATGTTGACCTTGTATGTAATGTCTCTTCTTGTTTGCGCTACCAAGTTGGTTAATGCATACTAAAAAGTTTGTTTGTTTATTTTTCTCTTTGGGGTGTTATTGCAATAGTTCCAAATCCTATTTCCCCAAAAAAGAGTAAAAATCAAAAACCCTTTTGGTTTAAAATGTTGGTTTAAATGCTTTCCATGTTCCCTCAAGTTTCAAAATGTGTAGCCATTACACCTGCTGATAAAGGCCGCGTTCTAAAACCATTTCTCATGGGAGGCATATGCTATCATCCTACATCATGCTTCCCATTCAATACCACATGAAGCAGTTGTACCCTCATTATTTTCAGCTTCCATCTTTTTGTTTGGTTTTCAGCTTCCATCTTTTTGTTTGGTTTTCTTAATTTTATTGTTCAGAAGTGAAACACTTATGAACATCATGAACCAGAGGTTTTAATCCCATCCGTTAACTGCATAGCCAAAGATTCTAGAGCATGATCTGAAACAGCAGTTGTATCAATGTAACATGTAAAATGTATGTAACAGCAGAAGTATAAGCATGTGCCAAATTATCTGAATTGTTCCAATATGGTAGTTTGAGGCTGCCTATGTATAACCTCTTTCTGTGTACACAGCTCTGCTCTTAATGAAATGTCAACTCAAGTGCAATCTATGTATTTATGGTTTGTTTGTTTCTGTTATCTGTCCTTAGCCTTTAGGACAAAGTGGGATGTCTGTTTAAGTAAATGGGGAACTCCAGACCAGTTTATAAATTTCAGTCATATATCATGTTTTATTGCTTAAAAAAAAAAAAAATCAGTATGGCAGCAATATTAAAGGAGGACGAGCAGATGGCATTGCCTAGTGAAAAGTCTTCACACAAGATGATGTTGTTCTACATGTGCCTGCTAAGAATTAGTAATTTTGAATGTAATGCATCTCTCACTTTCCGTGACTTGCTCTATGCTATGGTATGTTTGGATACATTCAGATGGAAAATAGTCTGCCAGTTTTATCATATAAAATGACAAATTTCCAAATGTTTTGTCTGAGTGGGATTCCCTCCCTGCTGCCTGCAATACCACTTTTCATGACATGGAGATATTAAAACACTTTCAAGTGACTATAACTTGGGTAATAACTTGGGTAATAAAGGACATTCCTGCTACCAATAATAAAAGACTATAACTTGGGTAATAAAGGACATTCCTGCTACCAATAATCCCAATAAGCTGCCACCATGTACATTTACTAGAGAGTAAACCTGGTTGGACACAGGTGGGTTTACTCCTGAATAAACATGAAGCTTGGAGTCAGCATATGGCATACTGGGGCAAGTGGCAAAGGCTCAGCGGCTGTCAAGGAGTTGCGTGTATGGGGCTGACTAGAGCTGCAGGCCATGCATGTGAACTTCCTGACCTTATCAGCTTGCATTTTCCATCAGCACAGCTGCTATCATTATGGGCAAACCAAGAGTGTCAATGTGGTACAGGGGTTAGCGTTGAACAAGGACCTGGCAGAGTTGGGTTTAAATCCCCAATAAGCCATAAAGGTCACTGAGTGACCTTGGGTCAGTCACTCTCTCACACACAGGATTGTTGGCAGGCTGAAATGAAGAGAGGGAGAACTATGTCCACCATTTTTAACTCCTTGGAGGATAGGTGGGATATAAATGTAATGATCTATAAAATAAAAAAGCAGCCCACTTGTTCACAAGCCAGAACATCATTCTCTACCGCAACAGTCTGGTGTTGCATAGGAATGGGTATGAACAGTGACTAATACTCACCTGTAAATCTCCCCCTCCTCCCTGAACAACCTCCCTAACTGGACTGGTGGCTTTTTGTAAGCAGCTGAGAATAATAGCACTTGAAGAGAGAGGGTAGGGAGCTTGGCTAGGCCAGGCATGCACAACCCACTAGACTGAGAACACATTCTGTCAGTCATGTATCCTGCCAGTGCTTGACTAGAAGCTAAGATGTCAAGAGCATCAGACCAGTTCTTATGCTAATAGTTAGTTATCATGCTCAGGTTTACCCTCACAGTTGTTGCCTCAAAACCATTTAATCTATTCTGCAGCAGCTGGAAGTGCCAGCAATATTGTGCAAGTGTTGGGTAATGGTGTTGGCTGTGCAAAACTTAATTGCAAAATTATTAATGTGCTCTAAGTTGCAAATTACTGCTGACATGAAAGAAAGCCCAATACTGATTATTTGTTCAGCTGACTTGGCATGTGGTGCTGTATAACTATATATATATTTACTCAGGGAACAAAGTTCTAATAATAAGAAATGACTTCTGTTCTTACTATGTAGGAACAATACCAAAGCAGCTGATTAATCAGTGAGCGATGTATTTATGAGTGAATTTCTGAGAGGCTAACGAAAGACTAATGGCAATGTGTATAAAATGATGTGTAATTGAGGAGGGTTATCTTTAAAAAATAACACTTGGCCTTGTTTTAAATTATGCCCTTGTAGTTTCCTAAATTAATATTGATTTATACATCTTGATGCCTGGGATTTTGCAAGATAGCATTTGTAAGAAAAACCACAACTTTGTTTTGTGGGCTGAGGAAAGCAGAACAAAGTAGATTAAGCACTGTATTTACACAACAATATATTCTTAGGTTATAATGTCATTTATGCAGCAAAAGGAAAGAGAAGGCAGAGCAATTTGCAAGCACATGTTTAATATGGGTAAGTTCTTTTTTTATTTAATGTCAATGTCATTCTACTCAGCAATGAGAAGCATGCAAGCAAATGAAACAAACGCAGCATACAGGCAAATGCTAAAATAAGTGCAACAGTCAAACTTCCATTATATATGTGATCATATCTGATGTGAAGCACGGACTGATCCTGTAATCCTGATTGTAATGAACCACTGTTGGTGTGTGCTCATCCATTAGAGTGTCTCCTTGTGCTTCTGCTGTGGCACATTCTGTCGGTGAATTTGTACCGGCATACTTTGTTCAGGTGGGGAACAGTCAGTAGCTTAGCATCTGCTTTGCATGCAGAAGGTTCAAGGTTCAGTTCTCAGCATCTCCAGGTGGGTTGGGACAGAAACCTGCCTGAAACCCTGGAGAGCCACTGCCAGTCAGTTTTTAGACAATACACAGCTGGATGGATAAATGGTCAGAATCTGTATAAGGCAGCTTCTTATGTCCTAGGTAGCTTTCATTCTGCTCAGGAGGTTGCAAACTCTCCTTCGTTGGAGGTTTTTAAGCAGAGGTTATGTGGCCATCTGTCATGAATGCTTTAGCTGAAATTCCTGCTCTCCATAGTCACTTGAGCCCTTTAGGTATAAGGGACTTGAAAGGAGCTCCCTGCACGGGAATGCAGCTTTGGATTTGGACTTGATGAAATTGTTTGCTTATCTTTTGGTCTCCTGACAAATGACAAATTTCTTCATGTAGCCGGTTCAATGGCTTAGATTCATAGCAAATTTATTTTCACTAATGTTGATTATTAGGCTGACCGTTCAATGAAGATGTAGACTAAGATGGGTGGTTTTGGTAGTGCATCATTGCTGATTTTATCCATAATTGTAATTATTTTATTTTAATTAATCTTGAAGCCACTATTATTACCTTGGGGAAATATTTGGTCCTGTTTCAGCAATAATAATAATAATAATAATAATGATGATGATGATGATGATGATAATAATAATAATAATAATAATAATAATAATAATAATATATTATTATTATTATTTATGCACCGCCCATCTGGCTGGGTTTCCCCAGCCACTCTGGGCGGCTCCCAACTGAATATTAAAAACACAATACAGCATTAAACATTAAAAGCTTCCCTAAACAGGGCTGCCTTCAGATGTCTTTTAAAAGGAAGAGAGTTTATTTTATACCTTTAGGTATAAGGGACTTGAAAGGAGCTCCCTGTACAGAGATGGGGATATTATGTAGAAAATCTTAGAAAGTCTACTCAAAAGTAACTCCAGCTGAGATCAACAGGTCTTACTTCCAAGGAAGGGCATATAGGATGGCAGCCTTAGTATCCCTAGCAGATTGGCCACATGCAAACCACAATCAAGCAAGTTGCCCTGCTTCAAGCGCCTGCAGGGCAACTAATTCGCCAGTGAAAACAAATCCAGATGGCTCAAACAAGTAAGGAGGAGGGAGCAGTAGGAAAGCATTAAGGTATTTTAACTATACATGTTCATGTTAAGGATTATTTGACAACCACAAAAAGCAATATATTTCAACACGCACAAACTTTTAGACATCTTAAACAATGTGAAAACATTGTAATATACAGGTGAAACTCGAAAAATTAGAATATCGTGGAAAGGTTCGTTTCTTTCAGTAATTCAACTTAAAAGGTGAAATGAATATATGAGATAGACTCATGACATGCCAAGCGAGATATGTCAAGCCTTTGTTTGTTATAATTGTGATTATTATGGCGTACAGCTGATGAGAACCCCAAATTAACAATCTCAACTTTGGGGTTCTCATCAGCTGCGCGCCATAATCATCACCATTATAACAAACAAAGGCTTGACATATCTCGCTTTGCATGTCATGAGTCTATTTCATATATTAAACTCCAGTAGCTAATGAAAACAGTTGCTTACATAAATGGACTTTTCCACAATATTCTAATTTTTCGAGTTTCACCTGTATTTCTGGGGAGAGAAAGACATGTCTAAACAGCAAGTTATCTAATTTATGGCTCTGGTCTGACTCCTATTTACAACACATTTGCAGTTCTTCACTTACGTTTTGCTCCCTTCCAAAATCTTGGCAATGTTCTCTTTTTCAGAGTACTGACAGTATCTCAGAGTATGGTAGTATTTATCAGAAGATCCCAGGGCGGTGTAAAAATATTAAAAACACAATACAGAACATCAGTGATGAACACAATATAAAAACATAATATAAAACATAATGACAGACCACCTAATAATAAAATAGTTATCATAATAAAAGTCCACTCTCCCACACATTCACTGACCATAGGTAATTTAATAGCTATAGGCCTAGGTAAAGAGGAATGTTTTTGCCTGGTGCTTAAAGACATGTAGTGATGGTACCAGGTGAGCCTCTCTGGGAAGATTATTCAAAAATTGGGGAGCCACCACAGAAAAGGCCCGTTCTCTTGTTGCCACCCTGTTACACCGTTACTGTATAATACTGGGAGTTAGGGATTGGAAAGGGCCAGTCAAAAATGGATAATACATGGATATGCCAAGAATTGAGCCTGGGACCCACGGGGAAGCTTTGGCTCTCTGGATGTCACTGAACTAAAACTTCCATGCCTTCTAGGACTAATGGGAGCTGTTGTTCAGAAATAACTGGATGGTCCTGCCCTATGGTCCTGCCCATAGTAAAGGTAAAGTTAAAGGTACCCCTGACCGTTAGGTCCAGTCGCGGAGGACTCTGGGGTTGCGGCGCTCATCTCGCTCTATAGGCCGAGGGGCCAGTGTTTGTCCGCAGACAGCTTCTGGGTCATGTGGCCAGCATGACTAAGCTGCTTCTGGCAAACCAGAGCAACGCACGGAAACGCCGTTTACCTTCCCGCCGGAGCGGTACCTATTTATCTACTTGCACTTTGATGTGCTTTCGAACTGCTAGGTGGGCAGGAGCTGGGACCAAACAACGGAACTCACCCTGTCGTGGGGATTCGAACTGCCAACTACTGATCGGCAAGCCCTAGGATCTGTGGTTTAGACCACAGCGCCACCCGTGTCCCCTGCCCATAGTAGTGAAGCACAAAACCTCTGGTTGGGTGGACAAAACTTCTGGTGTCATTCTTTAAATAAGGCAGGGTGTATTTCTGAAGTCCTCACATGAAAGCTATTACACTCAGTCCACAGTTAAGATAAGCTTTCATTTAATGAGTGTAATAATGAATAATATAGTTCTTTTCTGTATTATTATTCTGTAGAGTAAAAATATGTAAAATGGATACTGAGAGTTGCGTTTCCACAAGGGAAGTTTCTGTCACATCCTTTTTTGTTGGAAATCCCCTCCTATCTCCACAAAGCCACTGTGGAACGAATGGGGTGTGTCATGAAGGGCTATTCCTAGAGGGAGAATTGATGGAAATGGGAGGCTTTCTTGCATGAGTTGCATTGCCATCTGCTCAAGCAGAATGTCCTCTGGATCCTACCAATAAAATCCCTTAAACCCCATTTTTTTTTCATCTGCCTGGAGCAGTAAGTTGCTCTTTAGAAACAAAGCACTAAAAATGGAAAGATAAACTAATATCCCCAGTTCATGGCCGATAAATACTGAAATTATTATAATTACATTAACAAGCCAACGCTTGCTCATTTCTTTTCTCCTTTACCAATAAATAAATAAATGATATTATGCTACATGAAACAACAATTAGAACTTATGATTTATTGAAAATTGGGTACAAGAATGGTATTTTAATAGCAGGATATGTACTTGAACTACAAAATATATACCAACCAACAATTTGACAGCCGTATCCCAAAGTGTGCATTGATTTCTGTGCAACAGAATACTATTTCTGCCCCAGAGTGGCTGGGGAGACCCCGCCAGATGGGCGGGGTACAAATAATAAATTATTATTATTATTTCAGTTGTAGTTTATGGCAGATTTTCAGTCCCCATTGGTCTTCTGTTCTTGTATCTCTTTGAGAGCCTTTAGTAAAGCTTTGCCAGGTGAGTGTATTTGAGAAGAGGAGATATTCTTTTCTGTAGAACTCCATAGACATTTTGCTTTATGTAGAAATATGGACAAGATCAGTGCTTTTTTCTGGGGGGACGCAGGGATACACATACCCCTAAACATTTTGTGAATCTAAGTTTGGCCTCATTGAGAGGTAGTATTTCAATATGAGTAGGAAAATAAGAGTGCCCTTAGACTTTTTAAAAAAAAACAAAAAAAGCACTGGACAATATTATATAATATTTTGAATTTATGTCCATCCACATGCCTTTCTGGAGTTGTTCTCCTAATTGTGTCCATTTAAAAACTAAGTTCAATACCAAAATAGTCTTGTGTGTTGGGCTGAGGTGGGGGTCGCCTTGGTCTATACATGCTCGTTATTCATACTTCTAGTCTATTTAAGTGCCACTCTTGACTGTTTTTTGTCTTGTTTTGGGAACTTGGAGCAGATTAGAGATTCTGCTTACTCTGCTGCTCTTGTCTGCTTCCCTGAGGTGAAGAAGGTGGTCTCAGATATGATCAGGACTTTCATGATAATTGTTTGAGGAAACTTTGGTTTCAATGCCAGGGTGACTTGGGACTAGGTTATTGCCATTGTGACAATCAAGGGGCTGTCCAAACATGTTATTGGACTCTGGATCTCATTTTCCCAACTGGATAGGAAAGTGGTCTAAAAGTGGAGGATTCTGTTATCATGTCCAGATCACTTCCCTTTGAGATTTATGTCAGTGGTAGAGGACATGCTTTGCATGCAGGAGGTCCCAGATTTCACACCTTAGCATCTTTTTGTAAAACTGTTCAGAAAGTAGGGACATACTTCCACTGAAGGCAGCCTTGCTCAAACTGTTGCCCTCCATATGTTTTGTACTACAAATCCCACTAGCCCCAGCTTGCATGTCCAGTAAAAAGGTAAAGGGACCCCTGGCCATTAGGTCCAGTCGCAGATGACTCTGGGGTTGCAGTGCTCATATCGCTTTACTGGCCGAGGGAGCCTGCTCCTGGCAAACCAGAACAGCACACGGAAATGCTGTTTACCTTCCCGCCAGAGCGGTACCTATTGATCTACTTGCACTTTGATGTGCTTTCGAACTGCTAGGTTGGCAGGAGCAGGGACCGAGCAACGGGAGCTCACCCCGTCATGGGGATTCGAACCACCAACCTTCTGATCAGCAAGCCCTAGGCTCTGTGGTTTAACCCACAGTGCCACCCGCATCCCTGCAGGTCCAGTAGCTGTGTATTATTGGAATTGTAGTCGAAAACATCTGGAGGGCACCAGGTAGGGGAGGACTGACCTAAGGCTTTAAAGGGCTTTGCAGTCAGACACTTGCAGGTGGTACTGGGCAAGCCATTATGGTGTGACCTCAGAGAAAAAAAACAACTCTTGATTGGCACCATCAAGAAATATTTCTCTCATACACTTTACAGACAGCTCTCTTTTATAAATTGATCTTGCGCTTGAATCTAGTAACTCTGAACGGGATTTGTCCCCCTGATGTTCCGGGAGAGTTTACTCACTTAAGTTCACAAACAAACAGTGTTCTTGATTACTTCTCGGTATCTAAGGATATTTTTCCAAAGTTTTCTTATTTTAAAGTTGAAAATGTCCACATGAGCGACCATCTTCCCCTGGTTGCTAAAATGGCCATCGACTGGTATCCAACGAAAGGAGAACATCCAACATACATGGGTATTAACGCGGCATTACAAGTAAAGGGCACAAAGTGGTCTGTAACACAGGCCCAAAAATACTCCAAATTTTTCCAACAGGAGATAAGACAAACATACTCAGTGTCTGGTATATCCACATATGGAAATATCCAACTTATCAGCCTATTTGCTAAACTGCAAGAGAAACTTACCTCTTTTTTTACGGTTCCAGTCCACCTTATAAATCGACGTCACCTTAAAACAGGAGCACCGTGGTTTAACCTTAATTGTAAACAAGCTAGACAATCGCTCCGTACCATCTACAAAGATTATAGGGCCTCCGGGGCACTTGCACTCCCCAAAGAGTATTACCAGGAAAAATCTGCGTACAAACAAGTGCAAAAAATGGCTAAACAGGAATGGCAGCAGGGTCACTGGAAAGCACTTATAGCTGCCTCCAGTTTACGTAACTCCCGCCAATTCTGGACATTGGTCAACCAAAAAACCAAAAGTTACCCCCTAACAGTTATTCCTGCCCCAGTCTGGGAATCCTTTTTAAAGAAGTATTTTACTCTACCAGACTGCAATACCCATATACCAGACGGTCTACATGACCATCTTCCCCGCTGGCCACCCACCGACCCGGAAGAAATTCAACACCTTATTGCCAAACTCAAACCTGGCAAAGCCCCTGGTCCCGACCTAATCCCGGCAGAAGCTATAAAATATCATGCGGACTGGTGGGCAAAAGTCCTTGCTGCCATTTTCGATGAGATAAACAACAGCGGGATGGTACCAAAAATATGGAGGACGCAATCATTATCCCAATTTATAAAAAGGGCTCGCCAGATGACCCTGGAAACTACAGGAATATCAGCTTATTGTCAATAATTGGGAAACTATACGCACGTTTTTTACTAACCAAGCTTACCAAATGGGCCGACGAAAATAATCTGATCGGTCCTGAACAGGCAGGATTTAGACCAAACCAGTCAACTGCTGAACATGTTTTAGTCTTACACCAGCTTGCCCGGAAATACTCCGCCCCAAAAAGAGGTCAACTTTGTGCGGCATTTATCGATCTCAAGGCCGCCTTTGATAGCATACCCAGGGGATTACTCTGGGAAAAACTAGCCCGATGGGGAGTAGACAGAAGGCTCTTGTGGTTGATAACTCAACTGCATGATGGGGCTGCTGCCAGGGTGAGGATCACTCCTGCCGGCGACCTTACAAATCCAATACCCATTAACAGAGGTGTCCGCCAGGGGTGTATTCTTGCCCCCTTTCTCTTTAATTTATTTATAAGCGATATGAGGGCTCCTTTGATCGAAGCCCAAGGAAAAATACACGCTCCCTGCCTGGCCCACTACCGTTGCCCCCTCTTACTCTATGCAGACGATGCAGCGATACTTTCCTTTTCGAGAGTCGGCCTTAGGCGTGCATTAAAAATCTTTAATTGCTATTGCAAAACAAACTTTCTTACAATTAATCATGCCAAGTCTAAAGTTCTAATTTTCTCCAAGAGTCGGAAAATGTACAACTGGAGAATAGATGGGAAAGCAATTGACCAAGTTTTCAAATTTAAGTACTTGGGAGTTTTTCTACAGCATAACATGGGTTGGAAGGCCCAACTTGAGTATGTCTCAAACAGAGCCAAGGCACTTTCTCTCGCGACACTGCGATTTTTCTTCTCAGATGGGGCTTTCCATATCCCATCTGTGCTAAAAGTCTTTAACGCCAAGGTGATCGCGACCATTGCATATGCGATCCCAATATGGGGGACCTTTGTAAATTTAAACCAACTGGAGGTAATCCAAAACCAGTTCCTGAGGATGTTGTTAAAACTACCCAGATGTGTGAGTAATTCGGCTATTCGCCTGGAATTAAACCTCACATCCTTAGAAAATGCATTATGGAAACGAATCCTCTGTTATTGGTTGACATTATGGCACAAACTCCCAAATCTCCACCTAATACAATGTATCTGGAGAGACAACTTCTGTAGCCCCTGGGCAAAAATAATACATTTGAAACTTGTGTCCCTCGGCCTTTCCCCCTTGGAATTACTGAATTTGGATATAACTTCAGCCAAGAGAATTATAACCCTCAAACTAGAAGAGATAGATCTACAATATAATATTGCAACAGGGGGTGGTTCCTGCTCCCCGCTAAACCTTGGCTTAGTACCACAAACAAAATTTCCATCTTATTTAACTTCTCTATCTGTGGCGTCACACAGGTATGCTTTTATAAAGGCTAGATTCAATGCTTTCCCATCAAACGTTATGGGCAATAGACTCTCAAATGGTCAGATCTCACTTCTCTGCGACTGCAAAAATGGAGCTACAGAATCGTTACATCATATAATCCTCAGTTGCCCATTGCACTCGGCTGCACGGGCCAAATTTCTAACCCCCTATCTTGTGAATATTACTGATGAAATCCCGGAAGCAAAAGTAATATTCCTTCTGAACGATGAAGATGCTAGTAGATCCCTTGCAGTTGCAAGATTTCTGATAAATGTACTATCTCAAAAGAAGAGAAATGGATCACTGCAAGATGTCTGTTAGTTTATTTAAGCCCAAAAAATTTCAAAAACCAGCGTAGCTAAACCTAAAGGGTTACAAATAAAACTGTTTCAATCTGTTTCCGCTGGATCTAAATTCAGATTTTGATTTTGGTTTTATACGAATGGATTCTACTGTTTTTACCGTGTACATAGTTTTACATAGTTTTTATTTAAATATTTAAATTTTATTTCTATTGTATAATTTTTTCTTGTTGTTTGTTTTATTTTGAATTTTTATCTGCATTTGCTTTGTCTCGTTTCTCTGGATGTAATACAATGTATATCTATGGGCCAATGGCCGTAATAAACATTACCTTACCTTACCTACCTACTTTACAGACAGCTGAATATGTGGGATTGTTTGGGAGTAGGGAATGGATTTGTAATTTATTTTCATTTCTGCCTCATTTATTGTTCATGCAATGCCTAGAGCATAACTTTGTTATAATGAAAGAAATGCATTCATTCACCATTCAAAGTGACATCAACAAAGCAAGAGTTTATCATTGTTAACACTTTTAAAGAAGAAAATAATACAAAAGAGTGTTAAAATTGGATGTAAAATGCATGAATGCTTCTCCGTTTCCATTTTTGCTGGTTAAAAAATGTATGCTTCGACTAGAACCAAGTTTGTTCGAAATCTGTGGAACTTGATTTCCAGCAAACGTGTTTAGGATCAGAGTACTACTGGGAAAAGATTGACATGGCAAGGTTTAGAGGGTAATTGTTTTGCATCAAAAATGTAATAAGTTTGTACCCTTTGGCGATATGCTCAGCCAAGGTTCATCTGTTATAAAAATCTTAATTTTTGTGAACACTGGAAAGCCAATTCATGCCCTTAGAACGGCTAGTTAAGAAGATAAATATCTAATTAAACAAGCAGTGTTATCTACTTCAAGCAATAACTTCAGTCATGGGTGAATATATAAAATAAAAGTTTTCAAACCATCTTTATTAATTTTTTTAAACAATATGAAGACATCTGGGGAAATAGCCAAGGTTGCTGCTTTGAATTTCATTTTAGGAAAAAGCCAAATATTTAACAGACAGAGATCTGGGACTTGTTTTTTCTTTCCCTGAGAGATTATTTTTCTTCATTTCATTCTCCCCCTTGGAGTGTGATGGGGGAAGATGCCTACACATCAGGGAAAACCCCTTCCTTCTAACATTAGTGGTTTTTTGTGGATAATTTTTTGTATGGAAGAGTATTGAAGTGTGAGGTTCCCCCCAGCTGTAGTCTAAAGTGCTACATCTAAGAAAAGGTTTGTCACATCACTGAATACTAGGCCCTAAGTCGTACCAGGGATGAGAAATATGTGGCCTTCCAGATGTATTTGGATTCCAATTCCTATGAATTCCAACCTGCATGGCCAATGATCAGAGGTGACGGGAGGGCGACAGGTTCCCCATCTCTTTTGGAAACAGTGTAACTATTATTGAAATACTTATTGGTAGACGCCAACCCTCTGGTCACACGTGGTGTGGCTATCTACATTTTACAAGCACTGAAACTCAGGGCCACCTCTTGGGCTAACTTGCCCTAGACCTAGACCTATGTAACTTCCTGACATAGTCACTGTCAACATGCCCTGTTATTGCTTCTTGTTTTATCTGTTTCATTCAGCATGATTTTATACTTAAAGTTTTTAGATGTATTTGTGCAAAGTGTGTAGGGTGTATCTGTTGTATTCTGTGTACGTTCGCGGCGGGTCTCTGCCTGGTTTCTCATTGTGTGCTATGGCCATATGGCTAATGCAATAAATAATATTTGATTTGATTTGTAACTATTATTGTGGAAGTTGCAGGTGAAAGAGGCAAATTTCCTGTCAGACCCACCTACTCCACACACACATACACACATAAAAGTCAAGTGAACACAGAGCATGATTTGCTCCTTGCTTACAATCTGTATCAGTGGTGGTTTCTCTGTAGGACTCAGTAGTTCTTATCTGCTCCACAGTAACCAACAGGGCAATCTAACAGACTTTGATGTAAATCCCAACTCAGTGACACACTGGTGCAAGGGCTGTTGGATCCTCCTGAAAATTTCTGTCTATTCTTGCTGCCTCATCAAGCTTGTGCTGCAAAAATGGGTGCATGTGGAACAGCAGGCTTCCCTAATATTCACCAAGGCTGCCTGGCTGGTGGCTTAAACTGGTCCATTTTACACTGTAGTCAATAGAGCCTGCAGTGCAAATTTTCTGTACTGGCTGCTGTTAGCTCACAGAAGAGACAGGAAATGTCTCCTGCAGCTACAGCACTCCTCTGCCCTTGGGTGCCTTCTTGCTCAGCCCACCAGTCCTTCAGCTGCTAAGTTCTTGCTGTGATGATTCACTGTTATTTTTCTAAACTCAGAGAGCTATATCAGGACAGGCCCAGACTCTTTCTTCACAAGGCCTGTAGATTACTCATCCTTCCTTCTCCAACACTTCTTCTCTCCATTTACAGCAGCTGCTGTACAAGTTCCATAGTATATCAGTCCATAACATTTTTATTGCTATGTAATATGGTTGTTCAAACATGATAATGTGTGAAACTGAGGCCTATCCAGCATCTACATGTTGCTAGCCTTGACTTGAAGCAAGCAGTTCTTGCACCACAAGTTTTCTAAAGTTTTACTTGTGGTTAAAGGTTAAAAGAAGTAATTGGATATTATCAAAACTATATATAATACAGCACAGAAATGGATTAAAGGAGGTCACTTCTGTCTTCCAAGATTCCCACTAGTGCATTTGAGGGACACAGGAATACTGTGTGAACAAAGTCAGGGTGATTTTTATACTCCATATTCCAGTGGATTGGAAATATAAAATATGTATTGCTCATCACTACTCTTCAGTTTGGTCTCTAGTGGGCTGAAGATTTCAATCATGCCTTTCACTGAGCTGACTTTGAACCGTTGTTTTTAAAAGGCACTCTCACATAGCATTCATAATTAAATGTTCCTTAATATGATCATCAAAATAGATCAACCTACGATGTGTTTAGCATTCATTTGAAATGCATCCTTATCTTTGCTGTGCCCTGAGTGAGACACTTCTTTGCTAATTTATAGATTGCATTGACTTACTCAGAGCACCCTAAACAGCTTGAAATGCAGCAGTTCTTAATAAATTGATACCATAGAAAGTGGCAATTAAGTGAACAGTATTTTACTTGGAGTTCTAATGTGCACATATATATCAAAATATTTAAATTTGCCTTTTTTAAAAAATAAAGCCAGATGGTTATGATTTTGGCTGTCTTTCTGACTTAGATAATGGTTTCAATTTTAGCATAATTTTCTAAGAACTAAATCCAATTGTGTAATCAATAAAAAATATGCTTTGGTAAACAAGTGAGGTCAGTGATATCCATTTAATTACACTGCTTCCCCCATACATAAGGAAAGAAGGAATATGAATAAAGTGGTGGCTCTTAAACAAATGTTGAGCACATTCAAGATTGCAAAAAATTGTTTGATTTTTAACTGTATTAAAAAAGAAGAAGAAGAACGCCCCTTGTTTGGCATATGCAATTGCGTAGTATGAATGGTTTAATTTGTGCCTTTCTCAGGCTTGGTTGATGGGTGGGTGAGAGCTTGCTTCAGCAGCACAAAGCAGATAGCGCTGAAACCACTGCTAAAATGGAGGAAAATAGTTCTGCTGGTGACTAATGAATGTGCATTTTGTGCCAGCAAATGAACAATTAGGATCTCACTTTAAACTCTCAATTGTTTGTGGCCACATTGGTTCCTGCCTCCCACCTGACATCATGTGGGGTGGGTGGGCATGGTTTGGGGAGAATGTCCTCACAGGCCAAACTGGGACCCCTTGGTGGGCCAAATTTGACCCACAGGCCAGAGCTTCCAGAGTTTTGAACAAGAGTTTTATGCATTTATTTGTACTGTCAATGTTAAGAAAAATAGCATGGTGGTTAATAGCATAAAATCAACATAATTTCATTCATAAAACAAATATAAAATAAAGCACACATCAGTAAGTCAAATTAATACATCAACATAGCTAGATCATCCCTCAGAGAAACTCTGCATAAAAATATATCAGAAGGAATATATCTGGAATTTGAGTCAATTCATCCCTGTCTTAAAAAGTCTACTGCAAGGGCTTGATCTGACATATAAATGACCATACTACTATTTGTACTACTGTACAGTTACCCTGTACAGCAGCGATACTATTAGAATATCAAAAAGGGTTCCTATCCAAGGGTTTATGGCTTATCCTTTTTTTGAAAACCTTCATATCATATTTGAGATTAACTCTTTCTGTCCAATCAATTCCATTTTGAAAAGGAACAAGGGATGTTCTAGAACAGGCTTCTCCAATATGGTACCCTCCAGATTTTTTTTGTACAATTCCCATAATCCCTGATGATTAGCCATGTTGTGTGGTAGTTGGTCCAAACCATTACCAGCTCCAGGTCAAGGAAGGCCGAACAAGAAGATTACTTTTATATTATCCAGGTTATGGTCTGAAGGCACATGAAGCCACCACTTTGCTGAACCTAAGAAAGTCTAGCCCTGGTCTGTGCCTGGATTGGAGACCACCTAGGAACCACATGTATGCCACATGGATCCATGATAGAAGAAAATCAAGATATAAGTGTGAGAAAAAACAATAAATGAATAGAATAATATTGAGGGAAGGGATGTTTTAACTCAACCGGTAGAGGTTCTTCAGTGTCCCATTGTGGTGTGGTGCAGTATATCTGTGGTACTATCATACTTGTCAACTGTGCTTATTTTGGACCACAGTTCAGAGAACAGCATGTTAAGCAATATATGTCAAAACATTCCCCTCTCTTGCCAGAGTGTCCCACAACGCAAACTGTTTTGTAGACTTGACACAATTTTAAAAGCCATGTGCAAAGTAGTGATGTCTGAGAGGGGATATTTTCCATTGGAGCCATTTCACATGCACCCCAAATCCATATCACTTCTTGCTTGCATGCTTTGTCTGTTCCTGATAAAAACAGAAGTCTGCCACTTATTTAGTGCTGCATTCCTTAGCATAGATAATATCTTCTGTAACCATGGTTTCACCTATCTGCATTTGCAATCTATATATTTAAAATATAGACTTCGCAGTTGGCAGACTAGGATAACACCATCTTTGTTTGCAAAAGAAAATTGATAAATTTAGGTCTAAAATGAGAGGCAATTGTCAGAAGGCCAGATGCTTATCACACTTAAACAAAAGTAACTCCATTAAACTCAATAAAGTTAATCTGGATTTATGCCAATATTATGCAGAGTACAGTTTGTTCCCTAAAGCAAGAACGGTTAAAGGGTAAAGCATTTCATTCTTACTCCCTTTCCTGGATATTATCGGTTCCTTTCCAGTTTACATTTAAGAAGTTTTCTTTTTAAAGATCGCTGGTAATTGGGGAGAAGGAGGGAGAAAATGAACATAGAAGGAACAGGGGATTGGAAAGGGAGCAAAAACTGCAAGGCAGTGTATTGGAATGAAGAAGGCAGGTTGTACTTCCTTCCTTTCCATGAAAAAGAATGATCTTGGACCCTGGAGAGCTTCTCAGGATTCTCCACTTGCTACTATCTCTGTCTGGAGTTGCTCCTGGCTGTTTCCATTTGATAATAAAAAGTACAGTATATCTCTTCCTCCATCCTGCTTTTTCAGCAACTGTGAGCCTGAATGATGCCATAGGTTCTACTCTTGCCTTTCTTCCTGCCTATGCTTTTGGGAACATCCAGTACCATGGGAACAATGAAAGTCATCCAATAAGTTATGTATTAGCTGTAGAAACATTGCAGAATGGGAAGAGCAAGTTCTACTCCTGGTCTTGGCCCTGAAGGCCAGAGATATTTCACATTTCTTTCTACCATCAAGGATTTGGTGCAAAGTGCCATCCCATATTAAACCATTGTTTGTGGATTTGCTGCCTTTATAGATGGAGGTGATCACAGATCAAGTTGTCATGAGAGAGCTCTGACTCTTGTGGGGGGGGGGATAAATAATTGAACTTGTCCAAGGAAGGGAAAGTGCTCTTCACTGTGTCACTTTCTCCTCCATCAGATCAGATGCTTCAGACCCGGTAAAGGTATGTGCAAATCCAGAAAGTCCCCACCCCCTAAAGTGAAATGTCTACTGCAGATGCCCATTTGCAGTCACCAGCTGTGAGTGGTTCTAGTATGGGAGCAATCCTTATTTATGTGTACAGTATTTTAAAGGCTGTCACAAAAGCATAAAAATATGCAAGGAATGCAATGAAAATGGCATTTTCTTAAAGTTGTTGGTTTATCAAGTTTCAGATATTTCTGCTGAAGACGAGGAGAACGTTGTGTGGCAACTTTCTGCCCAAATCTTCCAGGGTTTCTCACTTAAAAGCAATGAAATTAGGATACTAGCTAGCTCACCTTTCCTCCATAACGCCATTTAACGCCCATTTTGTTCTGCTTGTTGCTAAATTTTCATTACTATGTCCTTCAAACATATGCCTGATATAATATGAAGGGTTTCCCTTAATCATCATAGGTTATTTGACTTCTTGCCTTTAATACAATGCTCATAGTGCTTGTGTGAAAGTGTATATAGCCCAATGGGTTGTTTTCATACTGTGATAATATCACCAAAGAGAATTTCCAATAGTTGTAGACACAAACAGCATAGAACCAGTCCTACTAAGTGCAGAGAGAGCCCATTTAGGAATGTGTGCTGCATTTCTGGGTATCTTACAAATACTTGTTAGTTTCTCTAAATGTGTTTTCTCCCATTGAGTCTCTCCCATTGTTCTTACCAGACTAATCACACAATCCATAGTAGACCAGCATAAGGAGGGAGGGGTACAATCTTTTAAAATCATTTAAAATATAAAAAAAATATAAAAATTACTTCTGCAGTCATTTGGATTAGCTGGGTTTTGTCATCTTTTGCTGCAAGTCCTCGGAAGATCTCAAGGACAAAGGTACCAACTTGTGCCCAAGACTGAGTGGGCCCAGCACGCATTGCATGTGTGTGACATCATGCATGCAATGTGTGTCGCATGTTTGACATCATATCATTGGGAGGAGGCCAAGTGTGGAGTCCAACATGGCATGGCTTCAATGGCCGGTAGCTGCGCCTCTCATATTCTCAGGAGGAGCTGGCCACTGAACCACACTGCTCTTGGCTCCACACTTGGCCTCCACCACCTCAACATTGAGGGGGCCTGACCCCCTCCCCACAGATATTGAGGGATCAAAGACACCTCAACCCTATAGAGTTGGCACCAGTGCTCAAGGTCATGATCATATGGAATGATTGCAAACAAAGAAGGATGCTTCCGAGGCTTCGGGGAAGCCCCGAAGTTATCAGACTGGCAGCACAAATTACAAGAATTTGCCGAAATGGCACAGCTAACAAATAGCTTAAGAGGTAATTCCAAACAAGTATTTAGAGAAAAATGGGATAAATATAAATGCTATGTACGGAATTATACTAACGGTACGGTATCTATGTTGGCATTCGAGTGATCTTGGTGACAGATTTAGTTTGGTATTATAATTAAGGATACAGACAGATATTAGAATGTAACAGAATTAGAGTAAGAAATGGACAACAAAAGATTTACATTTATTTTCACGAAGGAGTATACAGGTGGGAAGGACAGGAAGTCGAGTTGTAAATCTACATGTTTTTCTTTTTTTTCTTTTTTGGTTAATTCTGATGGGGGTTTTTTATTGTTGGTGAAGGGGAGTTATTGATAGGGTTTGCTTTTGTGTTTACTTTTTCTTTAGTTTGTATTTGTATTTGTATTGGTATTGGTACTTCTTTAGTTTGTATTTAATTATAATATTGTAATTGCAATTTTTGTGTTTGATTGTAACAGGGAATTGAGTTTCAATAAAGTTTCAAAAAAAGCAAACAAAGAAGGATGATCCCTGCCTTTTGCAATAAAAAAATTATATATTCACGAAGAGTTGTCAGTGGAAGGGATAAGTCAGAGAGGTAGGCAGGGCAGTCATCTCAGATTATTCCAGAACTTCAATATATATTTTCAAACTTCAGGTCCTATTGTGCTCCTGGCAGGAAATTGTGCTTCTAAGTTTGCTCAGTAACTTTATTTCAATTTCTAGAGTAGGCTAGGCAAGTTAGCCTGCCTGCCTGGTAGCGAGGTGGGATCTATCCCACACTCACAATTATAAGATGCCCTTTTCTACACTCCCTGCTTTCTACCCTTTGCATTGAAAGCGGGTGGAACAACAGGGATATATTTATGGAGGAAAAGGCTCTCAATGGTTACTGGCTATGATGGCTATCCTTTGCCTCCATGGCCAGAGGCAGTAATGCTTCTGAAAACATGTTGCCTGAAACCACAGGAGGGAAGAGTGCTCTTGTACTCTGGTCCTGCTAGATGGGTCATTGACCTCATTCAGCAGGCTCTTCTAATGTTATTATGTCATTTTGTGACATAATCAGCAAGGGCTGATTCAGACTCGCGTGAGTTTGTAATGTATTTTAAGATGTTTTCACCCAGCATCTTGAACCCTCTACCCAATTCAAATGCTAAGATCCCTTTTTAGTACACTTCCAGGATGAACAGAAACTATACATTCCACATATATTTTAGGAGCTTGGTAGCTTATTTAGCCAGTTCTAAACAGTTCTCTGTCGTAATATAACAAAATATGAAGAAATCTAAGCATCTAGGAAAGTTTTAACGTCTAGTACTGGTAGTAGTAGGGGTGGGTGGGTGTGGGTGTGAGATGTATACTCTTGTGGTTATATCAGAATGAAATTCACAGCTTCTGAAATGGATGGAAAGAGAGCTGCAGACACTGCAGAGCTCAGGCAGGCAAACCAGGGGGAAATCCCTCCCAGTTTGAACCACATGGGATAAGATATGAGAATATTGTGTAAGATAGGCAAGCAATTATTTTCTAGTGCAGGTAAAAAGAATTTCATCCCATCAGATTATATGAAACAAGCAGAAATTGCCATGTGCTTGTAACAGCTTAGCTAAGCTTGTTAAGGAGAAAGATAGTGCCTTTAGCAAAATCTTAAGTGAATATGGCTGAAAACTGAACAGCTGCAGAACTTACCCAAGACAATGATGGATAGCGGCTGCCTACCTTGGGTACTATCGCAACCCATGCTCAAGCTAAACTAATGTATAAAATCTGTTACTTTAATGGACTGATTTAAAATGGACAACCCCCAAAATACAATTATGTACAACGGTATATTGGCAATGTCACGCATTCATCCTATATATTAAAAACTGAGCATTTGCAGTTGGCATACAGAAATAAAACAAACTCACTAACGTGGAGAAGCATTGAAATTGATTCATTTTTCATAAAACTAAAAGACGAAATGCTAACAACTGAAGCTGAAGAGGATAAGAGCTCTGCTGGAGCAGACCAAAGGTTTATCTGGTTCAATATCCTGGTTTTACGGTGTAGAATCAGATACCTCCAGGAAACCCTCAAGTAGGGCATAATGATAATACCTCTCTTTACACACTCTGCCTGCTTCCCCCAAAACTGGCATTGAGTGGCGTATAATTTCAGAATATGGTGGTTCTGTTTAGCTAACCTGGCTATTAGCTGTTCATTCACCTATGCCCCATTAATTTGACCAATCCCCCCTTTAAGCAAGTGACAGTGTGCCCCATACATTATGTATTGCCACATATACACATCAATATAGATTTGTGTATGGCATGGCCATTTTATTTTCAGATCCTTTCCTAATTATTCCTAGTTTGGAATTTACCCGTTTATGTTACTACACTACTAAGCTATCCACCACCCAAATATTCTTTTTGTGTTTAGTCACCATCAATTCAGTTCTCATCAGCGTGTATGTAATGTTTTTACCCAATTTTGGTTGAAAATCTCAAAATACCCCCAAAAATGGATGAGGCAGGACTTGTTGCTGCAGAAACCATATTGATTCTTCTTCAGCAAGTCTTGTTCTTCTCCATGCTTAATCATTCTGGCTTTAACAACACTTTCCATCAATTTACTCAGGGGTTGCATTTTCCTTCACCCTTCCCCCCACAGGTCTTTTTCTTTCTTTCAAAATTGGTGGCGCATTAGTTATATAATATCCAAACTGCAAAGTCATGTCATGAGTTGGAATATACTCTATTCAGCATTTTTGATTTGTTTAAAACATTTATTGATTCAAAATAATAGTACAGAGCATGACTACATAACCCCTGTTTCAGTTACTTATCTTAAAACAATGAAATATGTCAATCAGTTGATGAATTATTGGATTAAAACTATTTCAATCAGCCACATTTTGCATATAGTATATTGACTTTCAAAAATAGTGGGAGTCACAAACAGGAATTATTATCAAAACCTTCATGAAGGAATAATAAACTTTATTTGCAAATGCAAAAAACAAAACACCTGGTCAAGTTTCCATATTCACACTTTAATCATATTAACCACTAACATTTATAAAATGTCATTTCCCACAACCATATGAAACCCTCAGTTAATTTCTTGCTCTAGATATCTGACATTCATATCTAACTTTCATTCCATTGTAGCATCTCTGCAATTTTGCATTGTTCTGGCATAGCAGTTACTATTTGTCCCCTGTCCCACAGCGCCACCCGCGTCCCTTAATAAATAGATAGGGGTGCTTAAAATAGCAAGGATAAACCATATATACAAGACTAGATTATTCAACAATGGAGAGCATGCACTAACAAAGCCAAACCCAGAAACTGGGATCTGTGTATATTGTTGTCAATGCGAATAATACAAAATTATTTTAACAGATGGTGTCTTTCTGATTCCTCACGTTTATTTTTTGGGGGAGAAGCAAAATGCACAGTAATTTATTTCCCTGCTTTCAGTTTACTTTTAGAGTAGATTTTGGCAGGAAACCCAGAGTATAAACTATTTCCTATTGAAGCCTATGATAACTGACTTAAAAAATAAAAGAGAGAGCTGGATTGCACCCATTCACTACAAAGTGAACAGCCTGTAAATTCCGTTTACTAAACCTTAGCAGTGTTGTCTGCCCTACTTAGCATCAAAACAAAACTATCATTTTGTGAATAACTGGATTTGAAACCAATTTGGAAGTGGCTATGAATGCTAACAATCCCCGCTTCACATGTAGGAAACAATTTGTTTGCATGGACAAGGAATCAAGAGGCAGACACCACCAAGCACCAGGAGTGAATTGACCAAAGGGGTATTTAAACATGACATACACAGCTAGCCCGTATCTCCAGTGCAGAAGAGAGTTCAGTGTCCTGAAGTGAAGTACTCAAGTGAGTCAATAAACAGTCAGGACAACCCTGAACCAGAGGTGGAGCTAGCTACTCCAGCACCCGGAGCGGTACACATGCTGTGCACTCAGGAGCGGGGCCATGGGAGCGGTGCGAGCATCCCAGGGGGGCAGGGCGAACGTCCTAGGGGGCGAGCCGCCCTTGGGGGTGGTGGAGTAAGCTGCCCATGGTGGGCTGTTTCCTGGGCGGCGGCAGGGAGGGAGCCGTGCCGCTTTGCCAGCAGTCTTCATCCCTTCTCTTTCTCTTTTGACAACTTAGGGGAGGCTTCCTCCCCCTGGAAGTAGCCCGGGAGTGGGGGACAATGGCGTGTTGCCTGCCCGCGACTCCCAAGCCTCCCCCGGGCTGTCAAAACGAAGGGGGAAGGGGGGAAGGCTGCCGGCAAGGCGGTGCAGCTCCGCCCCTTCCCCTGACGGCTCGGGGTAGGCTTGGGAGTCCTGGATGGGTGGCATGCCGAATGTCACTCCCCTCAGTGATGGCACTGGAGCGGACCCCCCCCATCATCCCCCCTTCCTCCGCCCCTGCCCTGAACATACCTTCTCCTGTTCATCCCTTCTACTGCCACCTGGTGTGAATTTCTCCTTTATCATGCTCAAAATTCAATTGCTACCCTGGAAGCATCCCTCCACCCATCATTTTTGCTATATATCCTTCTGTTCTTTATTAACAACAGCTCACTGGTCTTCCTGCAATGAGGAACAGCCAGCTTCTTGGGGGAGCAAAGAAAATGCATCACCTACCATCTAAATGTGAGGTCATCAGCACATGAGTCACAGTTGCCAAGCTATTGTTGTCCAAGAAGTGGCTGACACACCAGCCAAAGTTGTTGGTAGGCACTCTTTGCCACGGAGGCCACCTGGGTACCAAGAGCATCCTTAAACTGCATACCTCCCCTTCCTTGCAGGAGGTATGCCTTTTTCACATTCCCAGTATTTGAAACAGGCTTCCCAAGGTAAATCTGTTTGTGAGGCCTAACCTTGTTTTGTTTTTTTTATTCTGGCCAAGATTTGCATAGTGGTTTTGTTGTTGCTGGAAATTATATTATGGGATTTCTGAATTGTTCATCACTTTGAACTTGAAAATGGCGAAGTTGTATCCTTTTAAAAGTATGGACTAAATGCTAGCAGCTAATTTGACAGCAGTCATTCTCACTGGCTTGCATGCATACTGCATACATAACGATGCTCCTGCAATAAATGGGTAGCTTTTCCACCTCTTAACTCATCTGAGAGTGCATTTACATGATCAAAGTTCTACTAGGCTTGCTTCCCTTAGTCCTATTTGGGACTTTTAAAGACATTCACATGGATAACCTTACTCAGCACAATTTGGGGGTTCCCCTACCCTTGGCTCTGTGAAATGACTGCTCTTTTTTTGTCTTCTTGTGGATGCCTGTTTGTACTGGTGTGCCTCCATGGCACTAGAAAGGTTTAATCTGCTATGCCATGGATCATGCTGTAAGGAGTCATTGCTTAGCCTCCCCATTCCTTCCTATTTTGTTTTAAATGTGAGGACTTGATCTATAGATCCCATGACTTGCAGTTTCTCTGTGTTTGTCTATATGGTTAAAGCTGTGTACTGACCAGAAAAATGACAACTAACCAATGAATTTCCATCCATGGTAGTACAGTTATAAGGCAACAGAGGACTTCCGGTGAACATACATGATGAGCCATGCAAAGCTAAGCCATATACACTGATTGCGTAAATTCGCCCTAATTCATTGGCTTGAGAATGGCAGCATGTCCCATCTTGTAGACTAGTAGCAGCCACTTGAAGTCCTTGAAGAAAGCTGGTGTCTCTTAGGGATGCTTCAAAAATTATCAGTCCAAAGGCAGGTCTGTAGACTTCATAGACTGGTGTTTATGGCAATAGAATTGGCTCTGTCAGGCATTTTAGTTGTGTGTGTGTGTGTGTGTGCTGCTTCT
The DNA here is from genome assembly GCA_034641385.1 of Darevskia mixta. Taxonomy (NCBI): domain Eukaryota; kingdom Metazoa; phylum Chordata; class Lepidosauria; order Squamata; family Lacertidae; genus Darevskia; species Darevskia mixta. Next base: position 12,863,527 of record JAWWNH010000029.1, read on the forward strand.
CTTGAGCAACCATGAAAGAAAACTAGTTCCTGATCAAGGCTGTAAAGTCATAGAATCCATTTGAGATGGACTTGGATGACCTTTTGCATTCTTTGGATTGGAATGGAAGTGTTCTTCAGTTTAGGTTGTACAAATTTTAGCCTACCGGTACATCCCTTTGACAACATTGGGGGCCATTTTAAAGTGCACAACCACAGCTTGGCATGTGTTATTCTTTATATATGATGACACCCATTTTCTTGAAATCTCTAGGAAACTGCAGCAAACTTTTTTTTCCTTTCCTTTTCTTTTTGCTGTGCAGGTAGAAGGTTTTGTTTTTTAAAAAAGAACTGCCTTGGAAAAAGCAAATATGCATGTCATTTCCTAAATTTGTCGCTATTTTGTTTCATTTTCCCTTCCCCATTGTCTTCTCCCTCTATGACTGGTTGCTAAGAAGTTCACTTTGAAGGATAGATAGCTCACTAAGCTTTCTTTCCCTGTCATTTGCCAAATATTTGTAGATGCTGAAAAGCCCAGCATTGCTAGATTCTAAAGTGATGAAACCATCTTTAAGTTCTATTTGAAATCACTGCTTAAATCCAAAGTTTTAAAAGTTTACGAATAATCAGGAGCAGGGGTTGTGTCATGGTTTTACCTTCAAAATACTTGTTAATGCTCAGATATATAGAGAAGGATACCTATGTTTTGATAATTTTTGAAGCTTACTCATTTCTGTATTTGAAATGTTAAGTTGCTTACATTGACCATGCTAAGCTCTGCCAGATGGTGGAGTTAAAGCACATCTGTTTCTATGGCACATGAAGGATTGATGACAGCAGCACTATATTCAACTGTCTTTGACTTTTTCATCCAGGTACATTAGGTTCCTAATTTTAGCAGCTGAATTTAGCATGATCATCTGGTGTGAAATTAGCACCATCAGGATAAACATCACCCTTCAAACCCTTATTTTTGTCCTTTGGTCTCAGTTTGTCCCCTGCCTTTTTCTTTTCTTTCTTTTTCCTTTTTTTGACAGCTAACAATACTATGGGGCAGCTTTTGAAAGCTGAAATACACAACAGGGATAGCCAATGTGGTGCCATCTCAAAAATGAGTCCCAGCCAGCATGTCCAATGGCAAGGGATGATGGGAGTTGCGGTCTAGCAACATCTGGTGGGTACCATCATGGCAACCTCTGATATAAAGAATATTTAGAGGAGATTAAACAACTACAACAAAAATGGGCAAACTCTGCCTTGGTCAGATTCCCAAACACATTAGACTGACAGAGGCCAGGAGCTTGCACACTTATCCCCGCTGCTTTCTTCACATATTTATACTTCCCAAGATCTGCAATGCTTGAATAAGGACTACTGCGACAAGATGGCCTCAGGAGTGTGGCGGTGGTGCCACAGCACTGCCCTTCCAACAGTGGCATTGCTCCCATTCATCAGGATGGTGAGGGGGCAAGGTCAGGCTGAGTATCTTGATTTCAGCAAGGCCTTTGACAAGGTGCCCCATGATATTCTTGTAAAGAAGCTGGTAAAATGCGGGCTAGACAATGCTACCATTCAGTGGATTTGTAACTGGCTGACTGACCGAACCCAAAGGGTGCTCATCAATGGCTCCTCTTCATCCTGGAGAGAAGTGACTAGTGGGGTGCCACAGGGTTCTGTCTTGGGCCCAGTCTTATTCAACATCTTTATCAATGACTTGGATGATGGGCTTGAGGGCATCCTGATCAAGTTTGCAGATGACACCAAATTGGGAGGGGTGGCTAATACCCCAGAGGACAGGATCACACTTCAAAATGACCTTAACAGATTAGAGAACTGGGCCAAGGCAAACAGGATGAATTTTAACAGGGAGAAATGTAAAGTACTACACTTGGGCAAAAAAAATGAAAGGCACAAATACAGGATGGGTGATACCTGGCTTGAGAGCAGTACAAGTGAAAAGGATCTAGGAGTCTTGGTAGACCACAAACTTGACATGAGTCAACAGTGTGATGCAGCAGCTAAAAAAGCCAATGCAATTCTGGGCTGCATCAATAGGAGTATAGCATCTAGATCAAGGGAAGTAATAGTACCACTGTATTCCGCTCTGGTCAGACCCCACCTGGAATACTGTGTCCAGTTCTGGGCACCACAGTTCAAGAAGGATATTGACAAGCTGGAACGTGTCCAGAGGAGGGCAACCAAAATGGTCAAAGGCCTGGAAACGATGCCTTATGAGGAACGGCTTAGGGAGCTGGGTATGTTTAGCCTGGAGAAGAGACGGTTAAGGGGTGATATGATAGCCATGTTCAAATATATAAAAGGATGTCATATAGAGGAGGGAGAAAGGTTGTTTTCTGCTGCTCCAGAGAAGCGGACACGGAGCAATGGATTCAAACTACAAGAAAGAAGATTCCACCTAAACATTAGGAAGAATTTCTTGACAGTAAGAGCTGTTCGACAATGGAATTTGCTGCCAAGGAGTGTGGTGGAGTCTCCTTCTTTGGAGGTCTTTAAGCAGAGGCTTGACAGCCACCTGTCAGGAATGCTTTGATGGTGTTTCCTGCTTGGCAGGAGGTTGGACTGGATGGCCCTTGTGGTCTCTTCCAACTCTATGATTCTGTGATTCTGTGATTCAGTGGAGCCAATCCAAGGCTCCTGGAAGTTTGCCCATCCTGCCCAAACCCCACTGCTGCCTTGCCCCCCTACAGTGTCCAGGAAGTAGCAGCGACGACACCACTGGAAGAGCAGTGGTGCAGCCTCACACCGGCCACTCCTAAATGGCTTGTAAGTAGGCTCCACATAGTATTCATATATATGTATTTCCTGAATAACAAAAATTTATTCCCTTCCATAAGTTGTTCCCATGCAGTTCTGCTCACCACTTCACAGGTAAACCAATCCCCTCAGATAGCAATTCATTTTGGCAACAGAAGAGAAGTATTTCTGTTCTTCCCTCCACCCTCATGGTGGCCTATTTTACTGTTAAGCAGTAATGAAGGTTGGTGCTTCCGCTCTCTTTTCTTCCTTCTCCTCTTGAGGGCCATCCATGTCTTGATTGGTTGCCAATAAATTATATCCCCCATGTTCCATGTAAACTGATTATCTTAAGCAAGATTGTATGTGTAATCTTCAGATACAACACAGGAGGGATGGCTATCAGGTTGTTGTTTTTCCATTTTAATGTTTAGATCAGTGTTTCCCAACCTTGGGTCTCCAGCTATTTTTGGACTACAACTCCCATCATCCCTAGCTAGCAAGACCAGTGGTCAGGGATGATGGGAATTGTAGTCTGAAAACAGCTGGAGACTCAAGGTTGGGAAACACTGGTTTAGATAATCCCAATGTTTAGCTCTGTTTCAAACTTATTTGAGTGGAGAAGGTCCCTCACTAGTTTCAGACGTTAGCTGTTGGGCGATAATATAGCCGAGATATGCTCAGCTCTTAGTGTTGCCTGCTCAGTAAGGGATTAAGACAGAAATAGAGCACTCTTTTTTCATGTAAAGTAAAAAGGTCATGAGAATCTACTCATGTACCAAAGAAGATCTGTAGTCTGTTTGAGTTGCCCTTGCATAAATGGAAGAGATTTCAATCCAGCAAAAGCTTCCATTGGCAGTAGAATTGGGCATGGTGTGATTTTTGCCAATTCCGCCTTCCTCCAGTGCTATTTTCCACCCTTGCAGAGCATCCCCTAGCTGTCCAGAGCAGGTTTTTGTGTGGTACAGGTGGCTGAAAGCTGATGTAATAAGTGAAACCATTTTGTACCCCTTCTTTCAGTAGGAGCATCCCATAGGAACTTAAGATCCAAGATTACATCTTTTCACTGGAAAATAGCTTTCTACCCATCAAAATACTATTAAGTGGAAATAGACAAATTACTAATCAATTACTAATTTCTGTTAAATCAGAGTGTGGTATGGCCTCATATATTTTTATGGTACTGAGGAGTGTTCCTTACTGCTGTTAGTGTGTGAGTGAAATCATTATTGTGTGCTCCCC